>JAJJWX010003533.1:1367365-2734730 GCA_023529315.1 Papaver bracteatum
ACCTGCATTTATGTCTTTATATTTGAATCGAGCATTCGGCAGAAACGAGACATGGAGAACCTTAATAGGATCTGAGTTCAATGTCGACAGTAAATCCATGAAAATAGCTTCACTAAAAGTCTTAACTTCAGATCCATATGGAATTTTCACAGTTGGAAGTTGCTGAAAGAAAGGAGTCCAGGAGATACAATAAGCCACAGTAGAATCTTCCTTGCTTTTAGAGTAAAAAACATCATCTGGAGGACCTAAGACGGAGGCGACAACTATTGGAATATTTGCAGTACTTTGAACCAACAGTTTAAACAGCACCGTCACAACACGCCTTTGTTCTTCTTTTTGATATAAGGTATTCCCCAAGATTGTTGTCACTGGAAATGGAGTAAACCTGGTAGTTGTATCCTTTCTTCTTTCCCTTCTCCTTACGAATTTACACGGCACAAGCCAAGGAGGCTTTCTTGGAATCTCATACTTTTGGATGGAAACACAATGCATAGTAGTTTCTTCACATATATATTGAATTTCCGACAGATTATAGAAAACTTCATAAAAAGTCATCCAGTGTGAAGAGTTCAAACTAGAACTTAATATTAAATCAGTATTTGAGTGCAAGAATCCAACTGAGGAAAGATTGTTATGAGAACCAACAAATACCAAACCAAAAGTGGCGTGAAGAGAATCTACACAGCAAGAAAGTGTTATGAATATTAATTGCACACGAATTCCAGGATCAAAGAGAGCGAAGTAAGTCACGTCCCAATTAAGAAAACTTTTGAACAAAGATAACTTATTTAGACGAAACAAATTGATGAGATCAAGAGTGAAGCATTCTACTGGCACGGGCATGTTGGTACCTAAGATGTCCTCTCTGTCTTCATATGGCAAAGTTATAAACATTACATTAACTCCAGGGAGACGTATATTGTTACTCTTACCAATATTTTCGTAGAGATAGCTTGTAGAACCCAAATTGGAGCCTGAACCATATCCCAATAATTTCGACGTGGATAGAGATGATTGAATTTCATAAGCAACATCAGATGTGGGATGAGAAACTTCCCATCTTAGTCCTCTTGGTGTCGAGAATTGCACAAGAGTTTTCTGCTTGCGAGGAAACTTGTTTACAACATCTGTAAAGATTTTGGGAAACAAGCTGTACCTAGCAGCTACTTCAAGAGATGTGAGAAACTTATCTTCAAAATCAAACTTGACACTATCAAAATAATCTGCAGGTATGTCAATCTTTTCCACTTCCTTATTCACCAGGAAAACTCATGAGGGTAAAAATTAGTACCAGCAGTGGTTTCCCAACTAGGAGATGGTAATGGTGGGTATTCAGTAATCAAATTCGCAAGTGAACTCAGATGATCAAACCAATTAACTTCGTTGCTTGGTCTGTAAAAAAACCCTCTAGGATTGTGATAATTATTGTTATAAGCAGGACGAGATATGGTATAATCAATAATCTAGTTTGCGATGGCAACCAATTTCTGAAAGGTGTCGAGTGAAATCAACCCAATCAATTTCTCAATCTGTTGTTTCTTCTCGTACTCAAAATGTATATCACCACTACACCAAAACGACCATTTAGGGACATTTATAAACGTTGCGCATAATTTGTGCAACGGAAATAAACGTTGGCAAAACGGCGTTGCGCATTGATGTGCAACACATATTATCCGTTTCACAAATTAATTTGTACAACGCTTATAAACGTTGCACAACCGTTGCACCTTTTATTATTTGTGCAACGTATATGTTAATTTGTGCAACGGATATAATTTATAGAATAACACTTTTGTAGGTCCCATTTTGAATTTGACAACGTTTTATTTATTTGGTTACAGTTACATCCGTTGCTCATTTCCGGTAAATTGTGCAACGTATAAATTTACAACGTTAATATCCGTTGCAGAATATTATTCAGGTAATAAAAAAATAACCGCTGGCTATAAATTCAGGTAATATTATTCAGATTTCTGCTCCTGAGTTGCAATCAACCAAGAACAATTACTAATCATCACAATTCATCAAGAACGATCCATATATCAACAATTATTGATCTCTGCAATTAATGTATAGTACTAAACAGGTCATTAACGATGAACATGAGGTGTTTGACAAAAAAAAATCATAGGGAGTCTACGGTTTGTGCAATTCCCTAAGTTTGTTCCCTGTAACCATGGCATCACCGATAGAACATCACTGCCAAGCTCATATATTCATCTCTCAGCATTGGCATCAGTTCGACACAGTTTCCAGCTCCAGCGCAATTACAAGCCATAGTAACCAGCAGCAACCCTTGTAAACAGCCGCAAGTCACGACTCCACTACATCATCAACACAATGGACATCAGCAACACTTCAGCTCGACTGCAAACTAACTTACACAATCACCTTCATTCACTGACCTTCACATCCACTACTCATTGCAGACAACCCATTCTGGCCACGGTAACCAATAAATCTCAGCTCCTACATGCACTCCAGAACTGTCGATAATCACCAGCATACATTAGTTCAATCAGCAACCAACAGAAGCTGGTACATAACTGATCTCTCTTGCTTTTTGTCAAACACCTGCTGTGTGTATTCAACTGCTGGCCTTTATTCTCTTCTCTTGGCTCAATTTATTCCCAAATTCAAGTTCCCTGCAAAGCATAACCAAACCCATAACCCCATTCAGTGTAAAAATGTTCAATCACCACTCTAGTCCCCAACAACTCCCTTGTTACGTTAACATGAGTATCCAACTTTATGACAGAGTGTGGTCCTGGATGTAACAAGATAGATAATTAAGAATCACTAAGAAAACAAAAACATCCTTCAATAACGAGAAAAGGTAACTGACCAAAGATGTCTTCTCATGATCTGTACAAGTCGCGCTTCAAGCCTAGCAAGCACAGTTATACGCTCAAACCCTTGTTTATCATGAGTTGGCTCAACAAAGTTAGCCTCCAGTACACCTGTATTTGGAACACACCATATTAGATGTTCCTCTGGCCTCAAATGATCACTGTAAGATATATTATTACAAACAATGAATACCTATTAACTTCCTGTGATAAACACTGAATCCTTGGACATCAATATGGTCTTTACTCTTTAGCGTCCTTTACAAATCCCATTGTCATAGTTGCAACCACCTGATATCCAAGCAGGAAAGACCAAGTTCAAAGTTTAGGCTAGATAGCTTTCATGGGTATCAGCTAAGTATTCATTGTGTAGTAAGAAGAAAGAACTCCTACATTAGGATCCTTCAGCATACCGTCAGCACCAGGTGATGAACAATATCTTTACCACGGAGAACCATTCGGAAGCGAAGTGGAATTCTAATATAGAGAATAGATGCATAGCTCTGCAACAATGAGATAATGGTGCTAAGTAAAAATATCACCGAAAAGAATCCAGACAAAAAAAGAGAGGAAAGAAACAAGTATATTTTCAGCGAGTACAAGGACCAAAGGTAAATTAACTTGTCTGGAAACTGGTAAAAGAGTAAGAAAAAACTTAATGATCATAGAATGTGATACACATCAGGGATAACACAACATAATAACATACCCTTAACGAGTGCCGATAGGTCAGGTAGTGTCTAGAGTTAGGGAATTTTTTCGCCATCTCTATCTTCTTCTCGTCTCGGTTGACCCATCTTATTTGGATGTCCTGTCACATTTCAGACAATTTCATTAGCCTGAACCACATGGATAAAACTGATATTAATCCATAGTACAAACATATTAACAGTAAAGTCATTTTCTATTTCTGAATTAAGTATTTACACTACAACATTACATTCTCAACATTATCAAATAAGCACCTGGCAATATGGTATTCATAGAGAGCAAAGGTTAAAGAGAACATACATGTGGATCAGATTGAAAATCAAGCTCCAGTTCACCTTGTATTCTCAGCTGAGATATTTCCTTGAAACTCCACATTTAGTCACTGAATTTCAAGTTCAGTTCTTTATTGGTTTGCGGCTTAACTTTTCTATCCATCTCGAGCTCCTGATTCGCCACATTCAGCCATCATAACCCATCACTTGGCTCTGCAGTTATGACCTCAGCTAACAGAGCTTGGAACTATACATGGTAGATCATGGTAAAAATCCATCTCTTTGGTTAGCAGCAGGAGAAAAATAGCATTACCGCGGACGGTTTGTATATACCAATAACTGTGCCAAGTATCACCTGCCAAAACAAATTACGAAGAATCAAGAAATATATATCATCACCAAACATTTGATTGGAATATGCAACTAAATAAATAAAAAAGCGAACTGAATTCCATCAACAAAAGAATTGAGAAGCAACATACGGTACATACCCATACGGGAAAAAGAGTTGTTAACCTCTCAACAACAAGTTCATATGTACTTAATGCAGGAGTGCTACCAGGAACACTGCCAGATGCTTCAGCTTGATACAATACTTGCTGACGACTGCAATAGAACACAACAAATCACATAACTATCATTCAATGTTTGAAATCTTGTTTTTGACTGAACATTTTGGTTAGTACAATGACAATGCAGCACTGACCAAAATATTTCGATACACTCAAAAACAACACATGAATAAGAGAATACTGATTAGCAACAACATAAACCAACTAACCATAAATGGGCTCATTACATTCAAAATTCTAGGACACGCAGTAATCAAAATTCTAGGACACGCGGTACAAATTGAAAGCTTAAAACAATTCATTTTCGAACATACCCTGAAGTTTTAGCAATCAATGAAGGGTTTGTTAATGAGAAAGCAGAAATGGGTCTCTGAACACTGCATTTCACTAAACACCTTCCTTCACTTGATAATGAAACCCCTCTTCTCCCACTTTCTACATACAACAAACAAGGAAATTTCAATCAATACAAATAACAAAATTGTAAAAACCAATTAAAAAATTGAAACAAAACCCACTTACCAAAATTGATTTGAACCCTTCTGGGAGACAAAAGAGATACCGATTTGCAAAGGGTAGAAGTATTGGACTGGAAACTACAATCTTTATGAACAAATCTAGACATATAACCAAGAAACAAAGATATCATCAGCAACATCATAAACATCTCGATTTCCTGATTAAGAAACAAAGAAAAAATTAGAAAAAATAATTACAAATCAAGGGATTTAATGGAAAATTATAAGAAAAAAACTAAATCTGATGAGGATGAAAGATTTATCACTGTAAAATTCTTAGAAAACCGGATCCATCAGTTCATCACTAGATAAAAAAGCTTCAGAATCGTTTAACTTTACAAAATAAGAATTTCTAGGGTTTGAGTTATTGAAATATATATTGGATTTTGATTTCTGGACTAGTTTTGATTCATGAGATTCGATTAGGGATATGGGTTTCGATTTATGAACACTTGGGTTTGATTTGGAGATCTTGGCTTAGGGTTAGAAGAGATGAGAAAATGGGAGGAGCAGAAGTCGATGTCTGAGAGAAGAAAATAAAACGAAAATAGAAACTATAATTTCAGGGTAAACCTAGAATCTAAGCAGATCTGGAGTACTGAAATTTTCTCCTATATCGATCTGGAGTACTGAAATGAAGAAATGAAAAATAGAAAGAGAGAGTACTGGGATAGGCATTAAAGTTGTCTAAAATATTTTTAGATGTCTATTTTAATGTTCTTAAATGATGAAATTAGAGGGAAAAAATGGGGGGAAGGTTTTGTTAATTTTAAGTTTGGGAGGGAGAATGAATTGGGTGAAAAATTGAGAGG
Organism: Papaver bracteatum; assembly: GCA_023529315.1. Taxonomy (NCBI): domain Eukaryota; kingdom Viridiplantae; phylum Streptophyta; class Magnoliopsida; order Ranunculales; family Papaveraceae; genus Papaver; species Papaver bracteatum. Next base: position 1,373,103 of record JAJJWX010003533.1, read on the forward strand.
GAAAAATTGAGGGAAACCAATTTTAATACTTTTAAAAAAAATTAAGAAAAAAAAATCAGAAAATTAATAAAAAATAAATAAAATCTAATATTACAAAAAAAAAACACGGGTTGTGCAACGGTTCTAAGAGTTGACATACGTTGCACCACTAATATAAATAAATGGAATATTAGTAAATGGGATATATATATATTATGTGCAACGGATATTCTGGTGCGCAACGTCTATATACGTTGCACACCTCCGAAAATTAAGCGTTGCTAAAACCAGGATTTGGTGTAGTGTACCTTTAAGAACAGACAAAACTTCATCTGATGCACTGACGAGAACATGAGGAGGAGCTCGTCCTCTCATATAGCACTCGATCACTGAAGTGAACGCCTGATACGCTTCCCGAGTGGTCTCTGAACTAGGTTGATAGAACCCGTTTTCAGGAACAAAAGGAATTCCATCATAGCTTCATGTACGCAGGCCCACCTCCATCTTTATTGTGATTCTCAGAGAACCCCTTTTGATTCTTCTTCCAAACGATGTAACAAGTTCCCAGAAATTCTCTTCTAAACTGCTTGGTAATAGCCAATTGACGAAGACTGCTTCTGATAAATCTTCTGCCAACGATACTCTCTCGGCGTTGGAGAATATTCGACCAAGAATTCGTCCGGTGTTGTTCTTAGTATTTATATCCTCCAGATAATGAAAACTACATCCATAAAGAAACGAATAAAATAGTGGCTGATAAATAACTGGTCTAGACGATTATACCGCCAAACAAGTCCAATGAGTTAACTCAACAAGTTGAGGCTGGCTAGGGATTGCATGCAACACCGTTCGTGTATCTAAAGAAGAAATGATTTGATTATGCACAACAGTAGATATAGCATTATCAGGAATCTCCAAATTGATTAGTTTGTTACACTTTAAACACTCACCAATAAACTCGCGTGAATCATGAGAAAACTGGAGCTGATTTTCATCCTCCCGTTGAGATGTAGTGGAAATATCTTTCTCATCAACTGATTTAGCTGAAACAGCTCCAACAGCCAAAGAGGACGACAAATCCTCTTGAGTTGATGAAGAATCTGTTGGTGTTATCGTATAAGCAACGTTGCATGAGTCTATATTCTTATGATAACCGAATCGAGAACGAAGTAAAGAACACAATTCTTCCCACGTAGTTACTGAAGTCGCGGTCGTGCGCTTCCTCCAAACATACCAAACATAGGCATCGCCTTTAAGATGTGCAATAGATATTGCAATCTTCATAGAATTAATGGTAGCATGCCAAAAGAAATATTGGTCAGCCTGAAGTATCCAATCCTCAGGGTCACCTCCATCAAAAATAGGAAACTGCGAACGAATACCTCGATCTGCACGTATCTTTTCAAGCAGGGCAACGAAGGGCATCGTTGAGAAAATCCAAAACTTGTAGGCTGGAAGAAACGACACCTAAGCTTGTGCTGAAGTTGTCGGAAACCTAACTGTTATGAGCGGAAGATGGTATTGAAAAAAATTGGTCGTAATTTTAAAGAGAAACTTTTGCTGTGAAAGAACGGAACTTAAACCCTAAAAAAAAAGGCTGACTTCACTGTTCACCGACGTCACTGTTCACGGAACTTTTTTTTTTTTTTGACGGAAGTTGCTGTTCTTCAGAGGAGAAAAACAAGAACCCTAAAAAAAAAATTGGTGGATTTTTTTGAGATTGAACTGAACCTGCTCTGATCCAGGTGTTAGGGTTCTATACTTTTAGTGAATGAAAACTTACGTGAGACAGAAATCAGAACTAGATAAACCCTTTGATTGGGGGTCAGCCACCAGCTCTGATAGGGAAACCCTAGTTTAATGAAACTTGTTTATATTGATTGATAGCTAAAACAACTTACGGCCAGGCTATTTATAGCTTCAAAGCCTTGGTAAACAAGAAAAGAATTTAGGGTTTAATAATTATCTAAACTAAGAAAGAGTTTAACTAATTACGGAAATCTAGGAAACTAAATATATGAAATATCTAACCGTGTGGTGTTGGCACCACAACAGACCCTAGAATAAAATACAGTAGATGTGATCCAAAAAACCCTAGGGAAGGAGTTGGAATTGAATCATCAGTTAGTTTTTGTTTTAATATTTGTCAGTCGGTAGGTCAATCACTCCATATGTTCGATCTCAATGACCGCATCATTTACTGGTATGTCATAATTTAGGGCTTGTTTTAATACATTTTCATGTTTTCTTGATTATGTTCATGGGATAACTACCGATCAAAAAAAAAAATGTTCATTGGATAAATCTTCTAGTTTTTACCAGATTAATACATTTTCATGACTTCTGTAGTCCGAGGGTTTTTCTGCAGCTTAATAATTCAGTTTGGAATCTGCGAATCCTGCTGTTTCTCGTATAAGTTCAGTTGACATTTATGTTGTAGGTATAGAAAACCACTCCGCCACGTGTCCGAGGAGAATTCGGCGGAATAATGAGAAGTATCTTCGAGAAAGATATCGTTCACCACTTCCGAAGGAGTGTAAGTGAATGGTCCAATTAACTGTCAGATCTGCCTTAACGAGGTCCCGTTAGCGAAGTAGAGCTATATTGCTCGGAAAGATATCCAGCGAAGTAGAGCCAACCTGCTCGGAAGGGCATCTAGTGAAGTAGAGCTACCTTGCTCGGAAAGATATCTGGCGAGGTTGGCATAACTTGCTCGAGGAGACATTTAACAAGGTACGGATTGTTGCACAAGAAAAGGGAAGGAGCGCGAATTCGATTGCGCGAGGTATGACTTATTGTCCAAGAAATAGTGAGGTTTCCCGAAGTAATAACCCGAAGTGTGGATTGTTATTCAAGAAAAGGGACAGCTGTCCCCGACATGAGCCGATCTTTAAGGCAAAAAGTAAGCATAAAAGTTGTTTGGAGCGAGATAAAAGCGTCCGTCCGAGATAAATCGAGATGTATTCCATTATGTAATATCGCACTATAAAAGGGGGACTTAGCCTCTTGAGAAGGGGTTCGAACATTATTGGAGAGAGAGAGAACCTTTGTAAGAGAGCAATCTAGATCTAGAGTGTTCTTGAGAGACTTGTAACTTGAGATATTAAGGATCTTAATAAAAGAGAAATAGATTTGTTTGTGATCTTGTTTTCATTCGACTTGATATCTATATAATTTGTGAGTGGGTGTAACTATGGATTTTCTGTATTTACATTTTGGCGCTGAGAAACAGGGATCTCATGTTGAGATCTTAGTCTCACTTGAGATTGTTTGGGAAATCTGTTATCACACAAATCATTAAGTGGGTTGTTACTTTGCAGGAACTGAAGAATAGTGGTCAAGGAAACCTGATAGTGCTAAAAGAAGAAAGGAAGATCTGAAACCTGCTGACCGGAAGGAAAGAAAGCCAGATGTGGTCAAAAACCGGTAAATCGAAGAAAGAAAGTTTAACAGGTTATCCATGGCAAGAGTACCGGAACGAGCACGGCATCTCACTGCATCGAGGAGAAGCTTGCGTCTAGCAGGAAGAGGAGGCGGGATGGAAATAGGTGAAACATCGAGCAGAGGAGGAAGGAAAGGTGAGATCCAACAGGAAGAGGACGAACGTTATCGGGAAGGATCGATCCATACCGTTAACGCTGAAACGGAGGTGGAAGAGGAACCTCTACAAGAGAACGGAGGGGAAGCTGCCGACGAAGAAAATATGACATTGGAGCAGCTCAGAGAGGTTCTGCGCTTAGAAAGGGAAAGGGAGAGAGCTCTAATGGAGCAAAGAACCATACTCATGAGGTAAAACGCGGTCTTGGTACAGCGAAACAACCAACTTGATGAAGAACGGACTACTCGAGATGCACGGGGTGAAACTGAAATGGGAGAAAACGTGAATCAAGGAGGGTGAGTGTATCAGAACGAACAGGAAGTATAAAGAGGAGAACGGAGAAGGAGACGTTGAAGGGAAAGCAGCGAAGAAAGGTTGCTTAGGAAATCCCTCGAAGAAACAACCTGGGAAGACCAAAGACGGCGATTCGAGAAAGAAAGAAATCGGGAGGAGAAGAGACTTCGGGAAGAAGAAATGCGAAGAGAAACTGATAGGATCCGGAGGGAGGAAAGATCTCGGGAAGGGCAAAGATACAGAGAACAACAGTGGCAGGAGGAAGCAAGGAAGAATGCAGAGGAAGAGGAGAGATACCGAGCAGAGAGAAGTGGACAAGAGGAAGAAAGGAGAGAAGGTGATGATGAGCGAAGTAATAGGAGGGGAAAACGAAGGCGAGAAGAAGGAAGGGACGAAGTTAATCAAACAGTAATGAACGAAATACAGGAAATGAAAGCCTTACTCAATAATCCACGAAGGGGAGGAAGGTTACAGTTGGCCGAGGAAATCGTGGAAGCTGACAAATCACCATTCTCGCGCGAAGTACTAGAGGGAAGAATCCCAGGAAGGTGTTCATTGCCTACCTTCGGAAGCATATTCGACGGAACAGGGAATGCAGTGCAGCACCTGAAATAGTACACTCTTTCATTAATGCAGTGGGCGAGGTATGAAACAGTACTGTGCCAATATTTCCCAGCTAGCTTAACCGGGGAAGCCTCAAAATGGTTCGAAGGGTTAGCCGAGGGTTCAATCTCGTCGTTTAAAGATTTGCAGAGAGTATTCCTAACAACTTACATAAGCAATAACATGCTAAGGCCGGGAATAAAAACTTTGTTCAACTTGCGAAGAAAACCAGGAGAAAACTTGCGAAGTCTAATTACGAGATGGAGAACAGTATGCAGTGAACTCGCGGGAAGGGTAGATGAGAGAAATTTCTTCCTGGCCTTTGTAAACGCATTAATACCAACCGACCTCTTGCACACGCAGCTTTTTGTAATTCGTAACACAATATCAATGAGTGAACTCCGAGAGTATCAGGAGGAATACGTGGCATTGGAGGAGAAACAAAGGGAGGCGATTGAAGCAGCCCCAATTCAATCCAAGGAGGTAAACTCGCGTCTGCTGCCCAGAATAACAAATGTGATAGAAGGCGATATGAAATATGAGGACGCGGAACCACTGGCCATAATACCCGCGAAGCTGGTAGCAGTATCCAGTGGGGACCAAGAATGGATAAATCAACATCCGAGGTATATCGATCCAAGACCTCGGAACTACGAAGGATTCTGAGATGATAATCCAAGGAACTCACGAAGATACCAACCAGGGAAGCAATATGGGAGAAAGAAACCGCAGTTCGAGGATGTAGTTTTGCCCGAGCTTAACACTACTGTCGAGAAGATATGGGAGTCAATTGTCTTGACGGAAGAAATTCCACCCCCGGGAAATTTTGGGGTGAAGCCCTTGTCAACTGTGAGAAATAATGACTTTTGCAAGTATCATTGCTTCCACGGACACCGCACGGAAGATTACAGAAACATTCGACGAATAATACTTCGCCTAATTGAAAAGGGAAAACTCAAGCATTTCTTGGCAAATCCAGGACCCGTACCCCCGCCCCCACCTCCAAGAGGTGATCAAAAGAAATCAAAAGTGTACAGAATTGAAATCGACAGAGGAGCACAGAAGTTAAATTGCAACTCCATCATTCACTCTGCGAAAAATATACAGAACTTTCATGATAATATGTTACAAAGGATTCATAAGCGGGATTTTGAAGGAAACGAGATATACAACATCGCGAAGAAAGAACCATTAGAAGAGTGGCAGAGAAGGACTATTTCCTTCTCAGCAGCAAACGCCCCGGAAGGAGGAGCTTCGCACACAGATCCTTTGGTAATCACTTTGAACTTCGGAGAGCATACGAAGTGGGAAAAAAGTTCCGCAGGAAAAAATAAAATATGGGCAATAGATAGGATCTTAGTGGACACAGGGAGCTCGGTAGATATTCTATTTTACCACGCGTTCAAAGCAATGGGCTACCGAGATTCGTATATGGTACCATCAACCTATAATATCTATGGGTTTAACGGAATAACATCGAAGCCAAGAGGGGAGCTGATCGTGAAAATCTTCGCAGGGGAACTTGAAACCGAGGTAACAGTATGCGTGGTGGATGTAGAATCTCCCTACAATGCTCTGATCGGGCGACCATGGATACATGGGATCAAGGGGATAGCATCCACATATCACCAAGCTATTCGATTTCCTATGCCAATCGGTATTGGCGAGATAAAGGGAGATCAGAAGGAAGCCAGAGAATGCAACGATAAAGATGTGCACAACTATGACGAGAAGATAAAGTGAAAAAAGGAACAAAAGAAGAGAGTGCAAGAAGCAAAGAGGGAAGAAGAATTAATGGTGTATATGGTCAAAGCAAAGGAAGAATGGGCTATCCCGAGTGAAATCCCGGAAGATAAGGACGAACCCGTGCAGCAACTAAAGGGCCCATCTCCGCTTGGAGAACCAGTCATGAACTTCGCAGCAGTAGAACCCACGCAAGAGATAAACTTGAGAAGCGAAGACGAAACGAAAAAGGTGAAGATCAGAACATTGATGGAGGCAGATGAGGAGGAAAGGTTGATAAGGCTGTTAAAAGAATACAGTGATATCTTTGCATGGGGCATGAACGAGATGCCTGGGATAGATCCTGAAGTTGCTTGCCACAAACTGGATCTAAACCCAGCAATCAAACCAATAAGGCAACGGATACGAAAAATAGCCACTGCTTATCACGAGAAAATAGAGCAAGAATTGCAAAAAATGTTAAACTCGGGAATAATAAGACCCGTGAAGTATCCAACATGGATAGCTAACATGGTGATAGTACCAAAAAAGACTACGGGAATAAGAATATGCATAGATTTCAGCGACTTAAATACGGCTTCTCCGAAGGATAGTTTCCCACTACCCAATATACCGCAAATGGTGGAGTCAGCGTCGGGGTACAAGAGGTTAACTTTAATGGACAGTTATTGTGGGTACAACCAGATACCACTCGCGGAAGAAGATCAAGAGCACACGGCCTTTTTCGCTCCTAGAGGCTTGTATTGCTACACAAGAATTCTTTTTGGACTAAAAAATGCAGGGGCAACTTACCAGCGGATGGTGGAGAAGATTTTTTCAAAATGGGTGCACAACAAGCTGGAGGTCTACGTCGACGACATGCTGGTTAAAACTAAGGAGTTAGGGGACCATGTTGAAGACTTGAAAGAAATCTTCGAGCAGATGAGAGTGTTTAAAATGAAAATAAATCCTGCGAAGTGTATATTCGGAGTGGAGTCAGTGAAGTTCCTGGGGCACATCGTGTCCGAGAAAGGGATCGAAGTAGATCCATCAAAGTTTCAAGCCATATTGGACATGCCATCGCCAGCAACGATAAAAGACGTGCAAAAAATGAACGGACAGTTGGCAGCTCTGGGAAGATTCATTTCTAAATCCTCGGATAGGTGCAAACACTTCTTCGATATTTTAAAGAAGGGAACAAAATTTTCGTGGACACAAGAATGTGAACAGGCCCTGCAAAGTATAAAAGAATATCTTATCAATTTGTCAATTCTCCAAAAGCCCAAGCCAAACGAAGAACTACTAATTTGTCTCGCAGCTACGCCAAATTCCATCAGTTCGGTGTTGCTTCGGACAGATGAAGGAGTTGAAAAACCTATCTTTTACGTCAGCAAAACACTAAATGCTGCTGAAAAGAACTATACAAAGATAGAAAGGTTGATTCTAGCGCTGGTGTATTCATTAGAAAAATTAAGGACTTATTTTCAGACTCACAGGATAAAAGTTCTAACGAGAATCCCTATAGAGTCAGCTTTAAAGAATACGAAGAGAGTTGGGCGAGTCGAAATATGGAACACCCGAATAGATCAATTCGGATTAAAATACGAGGTACAAATTTCAACGAAGTCACACATAGTTGCAGAGTTCCTAGCCGAGTTCCCAATAGAAGAATACGAAGGAGTGGAAGAAATGTTGGATATAGATGAGGAGCGTCCGGATCCTACAGATTTATTGAAAGAAAATCACCCAAGGAGATGGGAGATATTTGTAGATGGATCATCCAACAGCGCTGGAGGATGAATGGGAATAGTATTTACTTCGCCAAAAGGAGCAAGGATAGTATTTTGCTTCCGATTGGAACATAAAGCCACTAACAACGAGACAGAATATGAGGCAGTCATACAGGCCTTGAGGCTGGATATCGAGATGAAGTTGGAAGAAATAAGAATAACTAGCGATTCACAGCTGGTAGTAAGGCAGATAGAAGGGAGGTATCAAGCTTAACGATGCGGTGATGAATCGATATTTGCAACTCGTGAAAGAATATTCAAAGAAAATACCCAATATAATATGGAGACAAGTAAGCCGAGATAATAACAGACACGCAGACGCCTTAGCCTTTATTGCATCAATGATAGAAGACACATCGGAAAAATATATCCGAATTGAAAGGATAATGCACCCCTCAGTAACAAACGAGTTGGAAGAAGAGAAGTCCGCGATGATAGTAGAGGGTATTGCACCTGACAGGGTGGAAGAAGATGACTGGAGGACACCGATTCACAAATACCTCGAGAAGGGTGATCTGCCTAGAGATAGGTTCGAGGCGCACAAAATCAAAGGTAGATCCACAAATTATGAACTAAGAGAAGGAATCCTGTATCGAAGATCATTCCTGGGGCAACTATTGAGATGCTTGTCACGAGAATAAGGAGTGCAAATTATGAAGGCAATACATTACGGAGACGCTGGAAACCACAGCGGAACCATATCATTGGCCTATAAAACCAAGACGCAGGGATACTTTTGTCCGAGCATGCATAAAGACGCAAAAGGTGTGGCAACGAGGTTTGAAGCTTGTCAAAGATTCGGAAAGCGTATACATGCACCCTCGACAAGCCTAAATTCCGTGCTAAGTGTATGGTCGTTCGCCATATGGGGAATAGATATCGTGGGGCCATTTGTTGTCGGAAGCTTGCAGCGGAAGTACCTGATAGTGGCAACGGATTATTTTACAAAATGGGTTGAGGAAAAGCCTGTGAAGAACACACGAGATGGTGACATGTATGATTTCATACTTGAACATATCATATGTAGGTTTGGAGTACCTCTGCAAATCTTTTCTGACAATGGGATGCAATTCGAGGGGGAAAACGTGAAGATGTTATTTAGTGCTTTCAAGATACAGTCCGCAAAATCGACCCCGCTATACCCGCAGAGTAATGGGCAAGCGGAGGCAACGAACAAGACGATAGCAGCCACTTTAAAAAAGAAGTTAGATGGACATCACCATAACTGGTGCGAAGAAGTTCCGAAGGTGCTATGGTCATACAGAACCACGAGGCGCAAAGCAACGGGAATGTCTCCATTTTGTTTGGCATACGGAGTTGAGGCGGTTCTGCCTACTGAGATCATGTTCCCCACCACAAAAAAAGAAGCTTGGAAAAGGGGTTTAAACTCGGACATGATCCAAGAAAAGTTAGATGACTTGGAGGAAAACAGGGAGACGGCCATGCAACACATGACGAACTATCATAGGAGATTATCTCGTGAATACAACAAGAGGGTGAAAGAAAGAAGTTTCATCCCAGGGGAGCTGCTCCTACGCGAAATACCACCATATCAAAAGGGACCCGGAGGAAAACTGGAGCCTACGTGGGAAGGACCTTTCATCGTAAAAATAAAAGTAGGAAATTGAGCTTATGAACTCGCGGACTGTGAAGGAAAGGATACAGACAGTAATGGGGACATTGTATATGGCGAAGCAGAAAGGAAAGTTCAAAGATTGGACTACCCATGGAATCCAATTTACATCAAGAAATATTACCCATGAGCAACAGAGACTCGTGAAGATTTGATATAAAAAAAAAAGGTACAAATATATGTATCAATCAAAAATGAATGAACTATTTGTTGAACAACATTGGAAAATGTGCAAATATATATATATATATGTGTAAATTCAAAACATGAAAATGCGAGGGCCACAAGTAAGACCTCATTTAGGAGGTCTGCTTACGACCCTCAAAATAGGCGATAGTAAGTCCTATATAAAACCTCTACTTAGGGAGGCTGAGACCTCGTGGCGTGCAACCTAGTTCGCACAAAGTGCAAGGGGCAAATGTAAGACCTACACGCGCGTCACGAGATAACCTCAGAAGTGGCTAAAAACCACTAGCTCGGGGCAATCGTAAGACCCATCCGCCGAGGGCCCCAATTGGGTAACATTCGATGAGCGGTGTAAGAACTAGCCAGTGGAGAAGAAGATGTCCTGGTGTAGTTCTTCCGCTCGGTCCCAAAACCACCCCAACTAGGGTGTGACTTCGTAACCAGGATCCATATCTTCAAAAGGGCACGAGGTCACGAAGAAACTGATGCCTAAGCCCAAAATAACGGGGGTATTCAGAGGGGAAGGGACGACACCCTCCTTTAGGGAGATGAGTGACCACCAAAGTCGGCAATGTCACGGGGCTGGTACTCATGGGAGTAGGTAGGCCTGTGATATTGTTGCATAATAAGACCTCAATGAGCGAGATATGGCGAGGTTGATGGGTCTTTACTTCGCAAGAGTAAAGAGTGTCTGAGACTTCGTCGAAAAGCCCTGACCAACGGGGTGGGGCATAATAAGACCTTAACTAGGAGGAAAAATAAGACCCCGAACTGATGATAGAGATGTGAGGAAAAACATGAGACCTGAGGCAAAACAAAAAGGCAAGTATACACTTGCAAAGAAGCAGCGAGATGACAACAATGCGAGATCGACTCGCATAAACAACTAAGGCAGAACGATCGGAGCTAAAAGCACAAGGTATGCTACATAAATCCACCAAAGAATAATAGGCAAGTATATACTTCAAATACGATTTTATTATTTCGAGCATTTATTTCGCATTAAGGCAAAAAAAAATTACTTCGGAAACACCCAAAGAATAAGGGGCAAGTATATACTTAAGCAACATTAATTATTCTTTGATTATTTCCTTCTTCAAGTATATACTTGGTATCTCGGAGTGATTCCGAAATACCAGGGCAAGGCAACCATTAACGAACATGCAGGTTATATATATAAGCGCAGCAAATGAAGCAAAGAAAGGGAAAAGCTAATATATTAAGGCAAAATACGAGCAAAAATTTTCATGCCCCTCAAGCTTGGGAGCGCCCAGATAAAATGTTAAAAGGACAAAGAACCAAAGTATCACAGCAAATAATCAGGGATTGTTAACTCCCTCTTCATCAGGATTGCCATCAAATCCCGCAGCCCCATTATTGTCACCAGCTCCAGTATTGGCACTAGCCCCAGCATCGTTACCTCCTGTGCTTTGACGAACCTCGTGGAGAGGTTTCTCAATGTCTTCATCAGACTCTGTATCTTCGTTCTCAGCTTCGGCGAAGACAGTGGGTTCATCGTTGGAGAAAACCTCGAGGTTCATGTTAGGGACGTCGAGACCATGAGATTCGCAGAACTCGGTAACAAATTTCACCTTCTCTTTATGGGCATTCCGGCGAGTCCATTTTGCTACCTTCTTAGCGTCCTCCTCCATCTTATCACAATCCTCGTTCAAAGAAGCAAGTTCTCCCTGCAATTTGGATAATTCCTCAGCCAAGCTATCCTTTTGGCGAGACAAGTGCAAAATTTGACTCTTCAAACTCTCCTCGGATTCTGCAAGATAACAGTAGAATGAGAAACAAGAGTAACTAAGAGAAGCACGAAGCAACAACAATACCTAGAGCTACCTTCTTTCTGCGAAATAACAGAATTTAAGGTTTTCTGGACGTCAAGATTAAAATGGTCAAGTCTTGATATTTCTGATTCGAGAAATCTGTGAAGCTCTAGAGGTTATTTTTCCACGTCCTCTCTAGGGTCGGACATGGGTCTATCATCATTGGGGGATCCGATGACAAGTTTACCACCTCGAGGAGGCACGACAAGCTTCTTCTTCGCAGGAGGAGAGGGAGCAGTTTTCTTGCCCTGAAGCCTCTCCAAGCGAACCAAGATAGAAGACATGTCGCCATTCAATTCATTGTTTTCGTTCCTTAACCCAGCATTTTCCTCCTTCAGCCTCTCATATCCCGATTTCAACTCGTTGAGTTCACTCCGGAGCTTGCGAAGTTCAGCTTCAGACCTGTCCTTTCTCTTAATTAATCTTTCTTTATCCTCCTCAAGGCGCCTAGCTCGGTCCATGGATGAGGAGTGAAGATTACGTGAAGTGGTGAGAGAATTACTGATATGCCGAAGCTCGGTCCTTAATCGTTCATTCTCCTCACGAAGGTGGAAATTCAACTCTTCATGGGTAGCGGACTCGTTGACCAGATGATCAGCCAAAGAATATGACGTCGAAAGTTTTTCGCTCAAAATCTCGTTTTCAGATATGTAGCAATTAATATGGGACAAAAGGTTTGCTTGTTCTTCTTGGTAATCATCCACGGTCGACTTGGCTTCTTCAAAATTCATATAATACTTCGTATAACGGGCTTGACGAAAATAACAAGATAGTAAAAACGAGAACGAGATAGAAATAAGGACCGAGAAAAGATTAAACTTACTACGGAGCTCCGAAATCTTCTCATCTTTCTTAGCGGAGCGCTCCTTCTCATCAGCGAGATCGTTCCTGAGATCCTGAAGTCGATCATTGGCAGTCTTTAGATCCTCCCGAGCAACCCTCATCTACACGAGTTGAGCCATGTGACGGTTGAACTCCTGTGAAGTATTTTCAGTAAGATGGGGATTTGTACGACAAATGCTTTAAGATTAATAATACTAACCAGGGCTATAATAGCAGCGTGCTGGTTGGTGGAAAGATTTAACGAAGCGTTCTGCATGAAAGCTTGATCTTGAGCTAGAAAAGTGTCGTCAGCACTGCAATGAGATTGCAATTCCATGGCTGCAGACCTCGTGGAAGGGTTCTCCCGAGTTAAAATAAGAGCATTACCTTAAGAAGTCCATGTCGGGGGCATAGGCTGGATCTTATGCTTCGAAAAATCTCCGGGTCTTCTCACTAGAAAGACCTGCTGATGGTCTAGCTGGGGGCTCTTCCACTGTGATACTAGGAGTGGGCATGAGAACCTTCGGAGGAGGAGTGGCGCTCTTTAGCTTCTCGGGCTTGTTCTTGCCAGGAGGAGAAGGAAATTCTGTTGGCTTCTGGGCATAGGGTATACGGGTGAGATCCCCAATATTCAAAATTCTACGGCGTTTTTGGGGTTCAGCAGCAGGTGTGGATTGAGGAACCTAGGAAACAGGGGTTAGTATCCAGGAGTTGAACAAGGTCTAAGGCAACAAAAAGGGAGTACTATCACGAAGTAAACATAGTAGAAGGATACCTTGGTAGAATCAGCCGCATCAGAAGAGCTCTCCCGGTGACCTCGCTTCAGAACACGAGGGTTTACAACGGGGGTTTCCATGGGTTCTTCCTCCTGTCAGAATCAAAGGTTAGAGTCTGAAAGCATAATTTGAATACCAGAAGCGAAGAGGGAAATGGCTTACCTGGTCCGTAGCAGGAGATCCAACGGCAAGCTTCTTAGAGGATCTATCCTTGATCAAGCCGGGAGCAGGCAACGAATACTACAATATATATATATATATATAACACAAAAAAAGAGAGGGAAGAATTCAAATAAAAGACACCAGGATAAAAGGAGCGAAAAGACTAGCGAGCTCATATCGGAGGGCCTCTCGGACCAGTTGAACCTCCAAGGCTCAAAGGAAGCGAGATGAACGTGACTTGGGATGGGTCCTACCCGAGCATTCCCAGACTCATCATAACCCCAGACGAGGGAACCTTCGATAACAACAGGGAACATCATCCAATCCTCATCGTTAGTTAGACGCAAGGAGGGGCCTTTGGGGGCATCCTTCGAAGAACCAACAGGCTCAACATCCAAAAGGAGAACTTTGGAAGAATCCTTAAGGGATCTCCGATGTAAGGCAACACCCCATTCTTGAAATTTCCTTCGTTTACCTTGAGTCTTGTCGAAGTAATTCTCCGAGAAAAAAGCAAGGTTGTAGTCTGCAGGGTTGAAGCTCTCCGCCACAGCTGGGATCTGGGATAAACCGCCGGAGGAACGCCTCACAAATTCGTTGCAAATCCGAATGGAATTACCATTCAACTGGAAGGCTCCCCTATTGAGATGAGCGTGAATCTCACAGAAAAGAGGATTCCGGGCATCATACAGCGGGAAGGTTAAACCCGATCTCAAATGACCCAAAGTGTCAATCATCCTGGTAGATGACCATGTCTCTACCTCAATCCAACGATTATTCAACTCCATCCGTCTGGTCGCGGTTACCGGAGGCACAATCAGAAGATCCACCGCCGGTGACAGCGTTAAACCTAGTTTTTTGAAATCATCCTGGAAATCTTCGAGCTCCTTTGACGTAGTGGCAAGAGGAAATTTTCTGGGCTCCATTGTTGAAAAAAAGAAGAACAGAGTGAAAGAAGTGAGGAAAACTAAGGAGATCAAAAGCGAGCAGAGTATACAGGAAAACAAGATCTTGGGAAGAAGAAATTGAAAGACGTAAAGAAGAAAAAGAAGATGAGAGAGATGACTATTTATAATGGACCCAAAGAATGACCTAGAGAAACGGTTACACAGGAAGGGAAACCGGTTGGCAACTGTAGATAAGAATCGTGAGGGAAAAGCTAGCGGAAAATCCGCGTACGTGGCGGTTACGAAATTAATGCAGGATTCTCTTTCCTCTCTTGGTACCCGCGAAAGGAATGAGAAAAGGCAAAATGTAGGTACAGAAAACCACTCCACCACGTGTCCGAGGAGAATTCGGCGGAATAATGAGAAGTATCTTCGAGAAAGATATCGTTCACCACTTCCGAATGAGTGTAAGTGAATGATCCAATTAACTGTCAGATCTGCCTTAACGAGGTCCCGTTAGCGAAGTAGAGTTATATTGCTCGGAAAGATATCCAGCGAAGTAGAGCCAACCTGCTCGGAAGGGCATCTAGCGAAGTAGAGCTACCTTGCTCGGAAAGATATCTGGCGAGGTTGGCATAACTTGATCGAGGAGACATTTAACAAGGTATGGATTGTTGCACAAGAAAAGGGAAGGAGCGCGAAGTCGATTGCGCGAGGTATGAATTATTGTCCAAGAAATAGTGAGGTTTCCCGAAGTAATAACCCGAAGTGTGGATTGTTATGCAAGAAAAGGGACAGCTGTCCCCGACATGAGCCGATCTTTAAGGCAAAAAGTAAGCATAAAAGTTGTTTGGAGCGAGATAAAAGCGTCCGTCCGAGATAAATCGAGTTGTATTCCATTATGTAATATCGCACTATAAAAGGGGGACTTAGCCTCTTGAGAAGGGGTTCGAACATTATTGGAGAGAGAGAGAACCTTTGTAAGAGAGCAATCCAGATCTAGAGTGT
Source organism: Papaver bracteatum (assembly GCA_023529315.1). NCBI lineage: Eukaryota > Viridiplantae > Streptophyta > Magnoliopsida > Ranunculales > Papaveraceae > Papaver > Papaver bracteatum. Next base: position 1,388,392 of record JAJJWX010003533.1, read on the forward strand.
TCTTGAGAGACTTGTAACTTGAGATATTAAGGATCTTAATAAAAGAGAAGTAGATTTGTTTGTGATCTTGTTTTCATTCGACTTGATATCTATCTAATTTGTGAGTGGGTGTAACTATGGATTTTTTGTAGTTACATATGTATTATGACCAATTAGGATTATTATTAATATCAATTGTACAGGAATCAAGGGGCTGGAAAACTTTACGGACATTCTGCTTCGGAAGCCCTTGGTCAGAGGAACATTGAACTCCTTACGGATGTCCAATACTACGGTGCATCAGCTAAGATAATACAAAACAATACCATTGGGAATACCTATACTGGGGTGTTCCCGCTAAAGAATAAAGCAGGGAACCTATTTGTAGGCATTATAACCAACAGCCCATTTTATGATGATAAAGGTAATTTGCTTGGGGTTATTTGTGCCTCTGTTGATTCAAAATCATTTCGGCAAAACACTCAAAATCAGCCTTCTAGCTCCTATCCCAGCTCCAGGCAGCCTGGAAGTGGTGGTCAGGCAATTACACCGGATGTTGGTTCCCATATGCCTCTGCAGACTGGGATTGCTTCTAAATTTTCTAATCTGGTATCTTCAATCCCAATTTTATTCTTTTACTTGAAACTTGAATATACCTATGCTTAAGAAGAAGATTGCTGCCTTGAAACAGGCATCTCGGATTACCAATAAAGTCAGGTCGAAAATGAAGTCTGGTGATTGTACCTTGGATGGTGAGACCCAGAATGCAGATAAATTTTATTTTGATCAAGGGCTGTCGGAGACTATTTTCTGTGACAGTAGGAATGAGCGAACTTTAAGTGAGGCGGTAGAAGACCTGCTCCCATCTCGCATTGGTGTTACTTTTAAAACTCCCACCGTGGAATTATCCACTGAAAAACTCTTCAGAGGTTTTGGGGGTTGTCAGTCCACTTGCAATACTCGTTTGTAATATGACACATCGTTTGGCTTCAACTCTCAATCATCTCAACTTATCATACAACAAGTTCTCCGTTGCACCAGTACTTCCACCTATAGTTTCACCAACATCCGAACCAGTAGTCCCGCCAAGAGGCGCGCCAATATTTCCACCAATGCTGCACCCATAGGTGCGCCACCGATTGAAGAAGTAGATACACCAATGACTGCACCAACAGTTTCACCCATAGTTGAGCCACCAGTTGAACCGGTAGTACCACCATTGTTGCATTTGTAGTTCACCCACCAGCATATCGAGCTCTTCCCTGCCATGAACATCATCGTACTCCACAGACAGCAGACCGAGTTCGTCATCGTCCCATCACAACAACTTCCATCCAAACAGCATCATCATTACTGCCATGTTTTCTTTACTGCCTTCCAGCTCGAGCTCTTCCACCTGTAATCATGTCATCACGTTCTCCTGCCAAGATAAACCATCTTTTTCAACAACAGTTCAAGTTGATCACTTCAAAACATTTCCGTGCTCAACTTGAGGGGGGGTGTTAGAATATATCCACCATATACAAGGCAACCATGAAGATATAGTCAAAGATATTCTAGATAAGTGTTGGAATTACCTAATTTGTAATGTCTAATATGAACTAATATGAACAAGGTTTAAAGAAGTCTAGAGTTAGGTAGAGTTCAAAGTATCTAGAATGATCAAGAGAGGTTGGTCAAATACCATAATGTAAAACATGTGATAAAAATGTTAGTATAGTTTGTAGGCTAAGGAAGTAGAACTCAATTTGGAGTTGCTCACTTGGAGGCTTAGCTAACTAGTATAAATAGGCATTTGTAGTATCATTTGTAGTCACCCAAAATTAGTGAGATTGGGTCCTTAGTAAGGGAGAGATGAGAGGTCTCCTTACGTAAGTTTATGTGTGTGGGGTTTGTAAATCATCTCTAGTATTGAGCATCAATATCATTCACCCTACGGGGTTTGTCAGTGGACGTAGGCGTTAGTGCCGAACCACTTTAATCTCTTGTGTCTTCATTGTTTACATCTGATCCTTACTCTTACCACAAATCTAAGATGCTATCAAAGCTCCGAAGTTTCATCTCAATTTCTAATCATGGTATCAGATCTTCGAAATATTTCAATTTCTATCATGGTATCAGAGCCAAGTTCGATCCAAATGGGCGTTTAAGTTTCCGCTACAAGATGAAGTTTAAGTTTCCACTCCTATCAGAGCCAGACCCCACTCAATGCTACTCGTGTCCATCCGTGTGTCAGTAGTTTCCATACCACTCGCATCCGTTATCAAAGTGTATCTGTGGTTTCCGTACCACTCAAGTATCCCCGCCAGTGTGCATCTGTGGTTTCCGTAACCACTCAAGTATCCCCTTGAGTGTGCGTCCGTGGTTTCCGTACCACTCGGTATCGATATGTCCGTGGTTTTCGTACCACTGGATCGGCCGTGTGCATCCGTGGCTTCCGTGCCACTTTCGATCAGTGTCTTGTTAAACGATTCCAATCAGTATGTCCGTGGTTTCGTACCAATCAGATCCGCCAGTGTGCATCCGTGGCTTCCGTGCCACTCATTTAGTGTAACCCTTTCTGCATGGGCAACAATCCGAGGCCACAATCCGCGTGTAGCCCACAGTTGGAGGGATGCAATCCGTGTGCTACAATCCCGCCATGCTTGGTACAGGGTATATTCAAACTCGACCATTTCGAGTTTGAGGGGGGGTGTCAGTCCACTTGAAATACTCGTTTGTAATATGGCACATCGTTTGGCTTCAACTCTCAATCATCTCAACTTATCATACAACAAGTTCTCCGTTGCACCAGTACTTCCACCTATAGTTTCACCAACATCCGAACCAGTAGTCCCACCAAGAGGCGCGCCAATATTTCCACCAACAGCTGCACCCATAGGTGCGCCACCAGTTGAAGAAGTAGATACACCAACAGCTGCACCAACAGTTTCACCCATAGTTGAGCCACCAGTTGAACCGGTAGTACCACCAACAGCTGCATTTGTAGTTCACCCACCAGCATATCGAGCTCTTCCCTGCCATGAACATCATCGTACTCCAAAGACAGCAGACCGAGTTCGTCATCGTCCCATCACAACAACTTCCATCCAAACAAACATCATCATTCTTTGCCATGTTTTCTTTCTTCTGCCTTCAGCTCGAGCTCTTCCACCCGTAATCATGTCATCACGTTCTCTGCCAAGATAAACCATCTTTTTCAACAACAGTTCAAGTTGATCACTTCAAAACATTTCCGTGCTCAACTTGAGGGGGGGTGTTAGAATATATCCACCATATACAAGGCAACCATGAAGATATAGTCAAAGATATTCTAGATAAGTGTTGGAATTACCTAATTTGTAATGTCTAATATGAACTAATATGAACAAGGTTTAAAGAAGTCTAGAGTTAGGTAGAGTTCAAAGTATATAGAATGATCAAGAGAGGTTGGTCAAATACCATAATGTAAAACATGTGATAAAAATGTTAGTATAGTTTGTAGGCTAAGGAAGTAGAACTCAATTTGGAGTTGCTCACTTGGAGGCTTAGCTAACTAGTATAAATAGGCATTTGTAGTATCATTTGTAGTCACCCAAAATTAGTGAGATTGGGTCCTTAGTAAGGGAGAGATGAGAGGTCTCCTTACGTAAGTTTATGTGTGTGGGGTTTGTAAATCATCTCTAGTATTGAGCATCAATATCATTCACCCTACGGGGTTTGTCAGTGGACGTAGGCGTTAGTGCCGAACCACTTTAATCTCTTGTGTCTTCATTGTTTACATCTGATCCTTACTCTTACCACAAATCTAAGATGCTATCAGAGCTCCGAAGTTTCATCTCAATTTCTAATCATGGTATCAGATCTTCGAAATATTTCAATTTCTATCAGGGGTGAGGGTAAATGCGAGATTGGTTTGCGCAAGAACATAACATCTAGAGCAGAGGCTTGGATAGGAAAGAAGAGGATGTCGTTGCAGTGGTTGAATCATGAATGTGAATGTGACTTTGATCAACAAAATAGGTATGATGACAATGATAAACCCCGAATCCAGGTTGTTGAAAATGATTTGTCTGGGAACGAAGCCTCTACATCATTGTCTTCTTTTTCTAATTCTAACAACAAAAGTAGCTTAGTTGGTAGCAGCAGTTTTCATCACACATTTGATATGGAAATAGACTCCACGCATTACGATATCATGTGGGAAGACTTGGCAATCGGTGCACAGATTGGAAGTGGTACTTAACATTTCCATATGCAGATATTTCTGTCAATTTTTTTTTTTTAAAGCAATTGGATGGCCTTCTCAAGTTTGGAGAGTTTCTGATCTTTAAACTTCGATTTTTGGACTCAGGTTCATGCGGAACTGTGTATCGTGGTCTGTGGTGTGGCTCCGTATGTTTTTTACTTTTACACTATGCATAAATCCGTGGAACAGCTGTATTATGGGGATTCTACATCTTGCTAATGTGTTTGAATGGATCTTGTACGTGTGTTTATGTTGTAATTATCTTGGATTGTTTTTTATCTTGCAGGATGTTGCAATAAAAGAATTTTCCAAGATTGAGTACTCAGATGACTTGCTACATTCTTTCAGACAAGAGGTGACTTTTGAACTCAAGCTATAGTATATGAAGATAATTATATTCCTGACATGCCATGCTGATAGAGGTTAACAACAAATCAGTTCTACAAACTCCCATTATACATAGACAGAAAAAACCCTTGTGGATCTGAATGATCATGTGTTGTAGAAATTTACTTTAATGCTTGTTAATATTCTGTTTTACGGTTATCTCTTTGCTAGGTTTCCTTACGTCGAACAAAGTGCTGCTTAACTTTTTAGCTAATTGTACTGTATAAATGGAGATATTTCTGTAGTTATTTTATTTATTTGATGATGATCTAAAGGGCTAATGGGTGATTTCTAGTGAGGAAGATCTTCTCGCCACATCACTGTAAAACGCATAAATATTGGGAGGCGTGATCGTCCTTCTTTATTAGACTTTACTACTTATTATTGAGGGTCATGAATTTCAACAATCTACAGATTCTACACGGTGATGAGACCATCCTCATACTATGAGTTTCTTTTTTCTGGTCTTGTGAGAATCTTTCTATGGCATTGTATGAATCCCTTACTTAGTTTCTAAATTTGATTAAATATTTTCTGGCACATTTGTTTGATTCTCATTAGATTTTACAATAAAATGTTCATGGAGAAAACATCTTTGCTACTGCAAGTTTTTGCATTACAAAGATGTTGGCACTGTGGTCTAAAATATATTTTGTACAAAGGTACTTCTTATGAAGAGGCTTCGGCATCCAAATGTACTGCTTTTTATGGGAGCAGTAACTTCACCCCAGCACCTGTGCATCGTCACGGAGTACCTTCCATGGTTCATTCTCCACTTGTACTTCTGAAAACTTAGAAATTTTAATGGGAGCTATCGAGTTCATTTCTTGTTTATGTTGCTTATCCCATATATCATTTTCTTTTTCCTTCTGTTAATGTTGGTTGCTTTATGTCATCTTTATTCTACTTACTTGGTTAAAAACGTTTTATGCTTGCAGTGGAAGTTTGTATCAGTTGCTTCGACGTAAAACTGCTAGATTAGATTGGAGGCGCCGTGCTCTCAAGGCCGTGGACATTGTATGTTGTTTTGACTATAGCTTCAGTAGAGCACAAGTTAACTTCATTTTGATTTAGATCTTGATGCATGCATTTTCCAGCAAATATTTCAACTTTTCTTTTTTGATTTGGTAACATAAATTTATATCATGCACCATGTATGAAACCTGGAATTCTGTTATACTTGTTTGCAAATTGCAGACAAGTTAAAATAGGTCTCCAAGGCCGATTTCCAAGCGATTAATCGCTACTCTCTAAACGGCCTTTATGATTTCCAATTCCAAGCTGAATCTGAGTTTGAGTGATTAAATAGGTGTCCAAGGCCGATTTTAGCCGATTCCGAGCCGTTTTTTTTGTTTTGTTTTGAGAATTTGAGTTACTTTAATGTTGAATGCATGTTATGTTGAACTTACATATGTCAATACATGATAATGTTAAAATTTTGATTTTAATTAGTTATAAGTCATGTTAGTAGCAATATATACAATCAACTCTAAGCCTCTTCAGAGTATTAGGCTGACTTTAAGCAAGTTGCAAGTCCGAACTCATTGCTCCAACCTCCCCAACCGAGTAGAGTAGGATCTTGGAGCGAGTTAAACTACTTTGCTTGTCTATTTATTGCGCACGCAAGCTGTTACCAGCAGTTCCTGTGTTTTTCATTGAAGTTGATATGTGAAGTTTGAAACTTATACATGTATTTCACCGCTACTCTAGCGTGGAATTTCTACTTCCGTTGGTTAAGCATAATTTTCGTCTGACTGGTCTTTAGGCGCACGGTATGAATTACCTTCATCGCTGCAAACCACCAATCGTGCATCGTGATTTGAAGTCCTCGAATTTGTTAGTAGATAAGAACTGATTTGTACCAGTAGAGATCTGTCACCAATACCAGTACGTAGTGGTATCTGATATGTAGTATGTAGTGGTATCTGCAATACCAGTATGTAATGGTATCTGATATGTAGTTATGAATACAAGTATGTAGTTATTATAATTATCAGTATGTAGTGATGAATACCAGTATGTAGTAATGAATACCAGTATGTAGTGGTATCTGATATGTACCATATCAGCATGTAGTTGTCTCATGTACATGGTAGATACATTAATCTGTTGGGCTATCCCTCCTTATGGCCCAAACAATTGGTGTCCCCTTAACCAATGGGAGGAGGAAGATAGAAGATGCCTTGTTTTTTGGTTATAAGGCAAATAGGCATCAGGAGAACATTAAGTTTCTAATTTTTCTTCAAACCCGTGAAAGAGAAGAAGAAAGAGAAAGAGAGGAAGAAGAGAAAGAGAGTGAGAGAGAATTAAGCCACCATTTTTGGTGAGATTAGAGGCATCTTGAAGAGGAGAAGAAAGGGTTCTTGTTGAAGGATCTTTTGGTTGTTGTGGTGGAGAATTGATTGATCAATTTCCACATCTCTTCAAAGGGGGAAAATTCTAGGGTTTGTCAAATCCTAGTAGTAAGTATCTCAAATCACTTCTAATTCTTAAATTGATAGTGAATCTCATATTATATATGAATGAATTGTTGATCCATCCTTAGGGGTGAGTGTAATTAGGCAAATTGATATCCAAGTGCTATAGGCACCTTGAGGTTGTTGTTATCCCCAAATTTGGGAGAATTGTGTGTAACCCATTATTGTTATAGTGGAAGATTTGCCCGTGGTTTTACCCTTCACCTTGGAGGGGTTTTCCACGTAATTGCGGTGTTGTGTGATTGCTTCTATATCGTCATAGTTTGTGTATTTCCGCATTGTGTTTCATTGCTCGTGTAGGTTTCGTATTGCGCATAGCGGCTCGGATTTCGTAAGCCTCCCCCAACAAGTGGTATCAGAGCCAGGTTGAGCTAATCCTGTGCAATGGCGGAAGCTAGCACTAGTAATAGAATGGTCAATTTGACCGGTGAGAACTTTGTCATATGGAAGGCGAAGATGGAAGACGGTTATATTGTAAAGATCTCTATGGTCCAATAGAGAGCAAGGGAGTAAGGCCCGAGGCGACAAGTGCAGAAGATTGGAAGGTTACTAATCGAAAAGCAGTTGGTTATATTCGTCAGTGGATTGATGATAGCATTTTTCATCATGTGGCTAGTGAGACACTAGCATATCCTTTGTGGACCAAGTTAGAGGAGATATATGATCAGCAGTCTCCTTGTGAAAAAGCTCTTCTATTCAAAAAGCTTGGAAAGCTGTGTTACAAGGAAGGGAGTTCAATGGCGCAACATTTAAATGAAATGAAGGGGATCATGAATCAGCTTACATCTATGGACCTCAAAATTCTGAAGAGGTTCAAGCTTATTTGTTGCTAAATACTTTACCGAAAGTTGGGAGCCATTGAGGAATTGTCTCAGGTTATTCACTCCGACAAGAAGTTGAACATGATCAAGGCAACTAGCGATTTCTTGAGTGAAGAAGTTAGAAGAAGGTCACTAGACTCATCTCATTCAAGAAGCTTCTTGTGACAGAAAATCGGGGTAGAAGAAAAGACAGAAGACAAGTTGGCCGTAGCAAGTCAAGGGGTAAATCAAAGTCCGTAAAGGAAGTTGAATGTTGGAACTGTCATACGAGAGGTCATTATTCAAATGAATGCAGAAGCCAAGCAAGAACACAAGAAGGGAAAGGAAATGATAACCAAGACAATGGTGTTTGCAGCTATTGGGACAAATGATGATATCATTGTATTCAGATTGTAATGATGTTTGTGTTAGTTTTGGAGGTTGATTAGAATGGATAGTTGATTGGTGCATCTTATCATGCTACTTCCTCATGAAGATGTATTTACCTCCTACAAGGTGGTGACTTTGGGTCAGTCAGAATGGGCAACAAGTGGTGTTGTGAAAATTGTAGGAATGGGTGATGTGAAGGTTGAGACCAGTGTTGGTCAGACGTTGGTTCTCGAAATGTGCGACATGTACCAGATCTTCGATTTGAATCTAATGTCACCAGGAGTGTTAGATGATGAAGGGTACAACAATCACTTGGGTGATGGCAAATGGAAGCTAAGCAAGGGCTCCATGGTTATTGCAAGAGGCAAGAAGTGTGGCACATTGTACAAGACACAAGTGAAGGTGTTGAAAGGTGAGTTGAATCTGTTGACAAAGATTCAATCTCCGAGCTGTGGGCATAAAAGACTTGGTCATCTTAGTGAGAAGGAATTCAAATCCTCACCAAAAGACAAGTTTTGCCAAATGCCAAAGGTATGCAATTGGGTAAGTGTACTCATTGTTTAGTTGGTAAACAAACTAGAGTCTCTTTTCATAAAGCTTTACCCAAGCGAAATTAAAGTATTATTGATCTTGTTCATTCGATGTATGTGGACCTTTAAGGGTCAAAACACTTGGTGGTGCTGTTTATTTTGTTACTTTCATAGATGATGCTTGAGGGAAGGTTTGGTCATATGCAATCAAGACCAAAGATGATGTTGTTCTGTGTTCAAGATGTTTCATAGCATGGTGGAAGAAACAGTAGAACTCTGAAGTGCCTTAGATTCTGACAACGGGAGAGTACATTGGGCCACTTGAAGTGTATTGCAAGAGCATGGGTATACGTCATGAACAATCAGTACCGAAGACTCCACAACATAATGGTGTTGCAGAGAGGATGAACCGCACTATTCTTGAGAGAATAAGGTGCATGTTATCTCATTCCAAGTTGCATAAGCATTTCTGGGTGAAGCAATGAATGCTGCTGTGTATTTGATCAATCGATCTCCTTCAAGACCGCTAGATGGAGAAGTAGCGAAAAGGTATGGAGAGACAAAGAGCCTACTTATGATCACTTGAAAGTGTTTGGTCATGTGTCATTTGTTCATATCCCAAAAGATCGAAGATCAAAGCTTGACGACAAAGCAAAGCGGTGTGTTCCTAGGCTATGGAGCGAGAGAAGTTTGGTTACGATTTTGGGATCAGTTGAGAAGAAGGTTATCGAAGTAGGGATGCAAAGTATTCCTTCAAGACCGGACAATTGAAGACTTTGAGAAGATTGAGATGCCAAAGCTTCAAGATGATATGACCTGGGATCCAAATCCAGTTGTTCCTACTCTTGAACAACATGATGATGATGTTGATGGTAATGGCAATGAAGATGAAGCTCATGAAGATGTTCCAGTGGGTGATGTTGAGCAAGAAGTGCAGCAACAACAACAACCGAAGGTCGAGTTGAGAAGATCCCGAGGACGGATTACCTTCAACAAAGTATCCACCACATGAGTATGTGATGCTCACTGGATGCGAGGTGAACCGAGTCCTATGAAGAAGCTCTTAGTGTTCCTGAAAGTCAAGTGGTTGAAATCCATGAAAGAAGAGGTTGGCTCTTTAGATGAGAATGACACTTTTGATTTGGTTGACAAACACGAGAACGAGAAAATTAGAAGAACAAGTGGGTGTATAGAATCAAGACCGAAGATGGTAACTCACAACCAAGGTACAAAGCACGCTTAGTTGTGAAGGGTTATGAGCGAGAGAAAAGGGTGTTGACTTTGACGAGATTTTTCTCACCCGGTGGTGAGATTTTTCTTCTATTCGGGTTGTCTTGGCAATAGCGCTAGTTTGGATCTTGAGATAGAACAACTAGATGTCAAGACGACATTTCTTCACGGTGAGTTGGAGGAAGATGTATATGGCACAACCCGAGGGTTTTGAAGTCAAAGGCAAAGAGCACATGGTGTGCAAGCTAAAGAAGAGTCTTTATGGTTTTGAAGCAAGCTCCAAGAAGATGGTACAAGAAGTTTGAATCGTTCATGAAGGAACATGGGTACAAGAGGACGGCTTAGATCATTGTGTATTCATTCAAAAAATTTGTTGATGGTGATTTTCTTACTCTTTTGCTATATGTTGATGACATGCTTATTGTTGGCAAAGATAAAAAAAAGATTGACAAAGTTGAAGTTAGATCGAGCAAGTCTTTTGCTATGAAAGACTTGGGTGCAAATTAAAAGCGTATTCTTGGCATGGAGATCACTCGTGATAGGAAAGCGAGGAAGCTGTGGTTATCACAAGAAAGCTACATTGAGAAGGTGTTGCAAAGATTCAACATGGACAAGGCTGAGCCGTAAGTTGTCCACTTGCAAACCATTTTAAGTTAACTCGTGATCAATGTCCTGTGAATGATGTTGAGAAACGGAAGATGGAGAAAATTCCTTATGCGTCCGCAGATTGGTAGTTTGATGTATGCAATGGTGTGTACAAGGCCGGATATAGCTCATGCGGTTGGGTGGTAAAAGCAGATTTCTATCAAATCCTGCTATGGAGCATTGGGAAGCAGTGAAATGGATACTACGGTATTTGAGGGTACTTCTAATATGTGTTTGTGCTATGGAGGTGACAAGCCGAGTTAGTTGGTTACACAGATTCAGATTTGGCGGTGCTCAAGACAGTCTCAAGTCTACATCGGGTTACTTATTTACCTATGCATGGGGAGCTGTGTCTTGGCAATCCAAGTTACAAAAATGTGTGGCATTGTCTACTACAGAGGCAGAGTACATTGCAGCTACAGAGAGTTGCAAGGAGATGATATGGATGAAGAGGTTTGTTAGAGAACTCGGTGTGAAGCAACAGAGGTTCATTGTTTTGTGATGCCCGTGAGTGCCATCCATCTCAAAGCAAGAATTCGAGTTTTCACTCGAGGTCCAAGCACATCAATATTAGGTATCAGTGGATACAAGAAGTTCTCGAGAGAAGGTCTTGTATATTGAGAAGATCCATACTGAGATGACAACGGTTCGATATGATGACAAAGTCGCTACCAAAATACAAGCATGTGTATTTCTGCAGCAGGGCAGGTTTGGTGGTGATGGGTACCTTGCCATAAGTCGTAAGGGGGAGATTGTTGGGTTTTACTACTTATGGCCCAAACAATTGGTGTCCCCTTAACCAATGGGAGGAGGAAGATAGAATATGCCTTGTTTTTTGGTTATAAGGCAAATAGGCATCGGGAGAACATTAAGTTTCTAATTTTTCTTCAAACCCGAAAGAGAAGAAGAAAGAGAAAGAGAAAGAGAGAAGAAGAGAAAGAGAGTGAGAGAGAATTAAGCCACCATTTTTGGTGAGATTAGAGGCATCTTGAAGAGGAGAAGAAAGGGTTCTTGTTGAAGGATCTTTTGGTTGTTGTGGTGGAGAATTGATTGATCAATTTCCACATCTCTTCAAAGGGGAAAATTCTAGGGTTTGTCAAATCCTAGTAGTAAGTATCTCAAATCACTTCTAATTCTTAAATTGATAGTGAATCTCATATTATATATGAATGAATTGTTGATCCATCCTTAGGGGTGAGTGTAATTAGGCAAATTGATATCCAAGTGCTATAGGCACCTTGAGGTTGTTGTTATCCCCAAATTTGGGAGAATTGTGTGTAACCCATTATTGTTATAGTGGAAGATTTGCCCGTGGTTTTTTACCCTTCACCTTGGAGGGGTTTTTCCACGTAATTGCCGGTGTTGTGTGATTGCTTCTATATCGTCATAGTTTGTGTATTTCCGCATTGTGTTTCATTGCTCGTGTAGGTTTCGTATTGCGCATAGCGGCTCGGATTTCGTAAGCCTCCCCCAACATTAACTACATATTGATATGGTATCTTTGATATGTTGTGTAATGGTTTTAGATTATTTGATATGGTGTAGGTGGTAGTAAGCGTAAGAAAGGAGCTGCAAAACCAAGAAGTTTATACCGAGCCGATTTCAGGGGCTTGTGGGGGCTTGTGCACACTATTATGAAATGTTCCATAACCTGTGTATCCGTCGCGCGACCCACCTTCTTTTTTGGCTGACAAAACGACCAGTGAACAGGAGGATATTAGAACACTCAGACCCAGACTAGAGAAACCATTGAAAGAGCATATACTGAGACCAGTGTGATTTCAAACATTTAGATGTGCACTTTTGTGACTGAACCGTGAAGTCTAGAAATGTTATGGTCTTAAGCTATTCAGGGACCTCATCCGGGATTACTTTTCATGTTTATGGTTTCTTAGCAAATATTCACTTTTGGTAGCTGACTTCCATGACTCTAAATGCGATGCTAAGTTAGCCATGCATATAATACATGTTAAGACCGAATGAAAAAGAAGAAGAACAAAAATTAACCACCTGCGGAGCTCAGTTGTTACCTAATAATGCTCTCACTATATATGTAATTGCAAACATTTAGACAAGCAATTTTTTGCAAATAAGATATTTATGCAATTTTCTAGTCCACTGACTGAACCGTGAAGTCTAGAAACGTTATGGAACATTTCATAATTCAGATCCCCGACCATGTGGTTGGGGCTAGGACACCCTAATTTGATGGTAAGTAAGTCATGTACATACATGTTGAGTTGGAATTATGTAGAGGATAAAATCAAAAAAATAGCAAAATAAAAATAAACTTCTCGTGGAGCTGAGTTGTTACCTGCTAATGTTGAGGGCAGATGGAATCAAATGGTTGCCATTGAAGCCAATTCCAAGATCAGCTTGTGGCAAGGTATTGGAGGACCAGAGTTAGGGTTGTGTTCAAATGTCAAGGTTAGATCCAAGTTCACCAAATTTGGTCTGGATCTTACTGAGGTGAAACTTCTTGTCAAAGGTCCTTTAGAAAAGTGTTCCTTCATCGTTACAAACCGCTAGCAAGAATCTCTCCATCTACAACTCAACTGAAGAGGTGGAATCAGCGATCTGACGAGTTCGATTCATCATGCCCCTCAAAGCAACTCTGTTCTGGCGGATCTTCGAGGAACAATAAGGCCCTGAATCTGCGCGTTGATGGTACGAAGCAGAGTTCAGAGAGTTTAAACGATAAAGACCATAACATTTAGCACATAAGGACCATTATTCATAATTCAGACCAATAAATTTATCACAAGGTTTAAAAGAAAAGGAAACAAACAGAAAAGTATATGATATTTGCAGTGCTCCAAAACTAGATACAAAATTAATCAACCAAGCAAAACACCATTACTTTAAAAGCCCCATGAATCTCCAAACTGAGTTGTGCCTGAGTAGCTTGGGGACCAAGTCATCAACCAAGGCCCACTTCCATAATAAAACACCTCCGAAATACTAAAACGAGATGATTCACCATTCTTGGTCACATAAAACACCTCCAAGCATCTTCTTTTACGCGTGTCACACGGTTTTCTTGACACCTGTACACACTGTTTTCCTCGAGAAGAATCTCGCAAATTTTGAATGCGTGTGCACTGTTCTTTTAACGCGATTTTTACCTTACTTTTGCAACGTTCGAGATGCGTGAATCACGGACGATCTGTCAGGTGCTTTGGATTCTCTTCTAACGTTCGAACTTTTTCCACCTATAAATACGAGAAGAATTTCATTTTCAACTCATACCTTTGAACTCTTCTCTTGAAATTCTTCTTCTTCTTTTATGCTTTCAGAAACAATTTATTTTTAAGTTTCTGAAACATAAATTGGGTTCTTATCTGAAACAAGTTGTAGTTTGAGAAACATAATTTTGTATAACTACTTCTTTGTTTACGAATATTAGTTTACATAAACTTTATTTACGTAAATTGTTTTACAGAAACATAAATTAGTTTTTACATTTCTCTGAAACTATTTGAGTTTCGATTTGTATTTTTGTTTTATTTCTGCTGTCAAGTTCTAAGGGTTCTCTCTGTGTATGCTACACATAGAGGAGAACTAATAGTAGTTGTATCCTGGAGGTAATTTGTTAATTGCTATAGCATCTCAGAGGAGTAGCAGGCAATATTACCTTTAGCTCAGCGTATCTCATACGTGCCTCTACTAAGTTTATTGAGTTATTTGTTACTACTATCAGTGTAATCTAAGTATTATTTCCCATTTGCATTCGATTATTGTAATTAATTCCAACAATCTAAAGGTAATAACGTGCCTTATTGTAATATTGTAATACTTTAATATTCGTTGTTGTAAGAACATGGGAAAGAATACTGTAGAAAAACCACCAAAGTTCAGTGGTAAGGACTTTAAGAGATGGCAGTCTAAAATGCTATTCTTCCTAAATGACCAAAGGTTAGATGGATATGCTTTAGAAAAACCCTCGAGAAAACTTCATCACCGTGGTAATGAAGATAAATTGGACAGGTGGAATAGGAAGAATTATTTGTGCAAGAATCATATTCTTAACTGTCTTGATGACTCCTTGTATGACTTCTATAATGCAAAAGAAGATTTTAATGATTTTGATTTATGGGAAGCTCTAGAAGAAAAATATCATCTTTGAAGCTGCTGGAAGTAAGAAGTTCTTGATGGCTAAGTTCTTAGAATACAACATGACTGACGAAAAGCTTGTGGTAGAACAGTTCGTCGAACTTCAACTCCTCATCGCGAGATTCTTCTTGAAGGCATGACTTTTGATGAAGCTCTACAAGTATCTATCTGTGATTGAAAAGCTTCCACCCTCATGGAGCGAATACAAGAGGAGGCTACGACACAAGACTCGTGAAATCACCATGGTGGAGCTTGGAAAAAGATCCAGGTTGAGGAGCTTATGTGCGACAAGGACAAGAGCATGATCTTGAGCAAAAACATGTCCAACAAAGCTCATGTTTTGGACGATAAAGCAGCTTCAAAGAAAACTCTGGAGAATCCAGCAAAATGGGTAATAGACGTAACAGACGTCGAAAACCCCAGAGGTAACAATTTTAAGCCTAGAGGTGGTGTCACTAAGCACACCATCAAAGGCGACTGTTTTAATTGTGGTAAACCCTGGACATATGGCTAAAGACTGTAAGGCCCCTAAAAGGATCAAATATGATCCAAAACAGAAAAATAAGGCAAACATAGTAGAGGACTCTGGATATTTCACTGGCATGGTGTCTGAAGTCGACCTTGTCTCTAGTATGACTAATGTGAGAGACTGGTGGCTTGATTCTGGAGCCAACAAGCATGTCTCAGAATTCAGAATGCTTTCTCCTCCTATGCCATAGTAGGAGATGATGAGAAACTGTTCATGGAAACTCTTCCACCGCGAAAGTGGTGGGGAAAGGCAAGGTCGAACTGAAGCTAACTTCAGAAAAACTCGCATTGAATGACGTATTTTACGTCCCAGGACATATGCAAAAATCTTATCTCGAAACCATCCTGCTAGGAAAAGGTTTTAAAATTGTTCTTGAGTCTAATACTGTTGTGATTTCTAAACATGGTGAATTCGTAGGAAAAGGTTATGTTACCGATAACATGATTAAGCTTAGTGTATCTCGATTTGAAATTGAATGTTAATGCATCTTGTTCTGCTTATGTTTGTGACTCTTCACATGTTTGGCATGATAGACTTGGGCATGTTAATCTCAAATCTCTAGAAAGACTTGCTAATTTAGGTTGCATACCAAAAATAAACTTTGATAAAAATCAAAGATGTGAAATCATGTTGAATCTAAATATACAAGAAAACCGTTTAATAAAAGGATTGAACGTAAAACAGTTCCTTTGGAACTAATACACTCGGATTTAGGAGATTTGAAATCAACACCAACAAGAGGTGGTAAAAAATGGTACATCACTTTTATAGATGATTACTCACGCTATTGTCGAGTTCATCTTCTCGAAGTAAAGATGAAGCCTTAGAGGCCTTCAAATTTTATAAAATTGAAGTAGAAAACCAAAAAGGAGTTAAGATTAAAACTCTTAGGTCTGACCGTGGCGGTGAGTATGTGATACCCATAGGAGAGTTTTGTAAAAATAATGGAATCATTCATGAAACCACTGCACCATATTCACCTGAATCGAATGGTGTAGCCGAAAGAAAAAATAGAACACTCATAGATATGGTAAATGCTATGTTGACAAGTTCAGGGTTATCTTCGAACTTGTGGGGGGAATCTATCCTCTCGGCATGCTATATTTTGAACCGAGTTCCATTTAAAAAATAAGATAAAACTCCCTACGAATTGTGGAATGGTAAACAACCTTCCTATGCATACTTTAAAGTGTGGGTGTTTGGCCAAGGTGGCCATTCCTCATCCCAAGAAAACTAAAATAGGTCCTAAAACAATCATTTGTGTTTTCTTAGGGTATCCCTGAGCATACAATCGCACACAGGTTTATGGTCATCACCGACCATAATAACATTGGTCAGAATACCATATTGGAATCTAGAGATCTTTGTGTTTTATGAACACATATTTCCTTTAAGGTCTGGACCTCAGAAAAGGGTCCATGATGACCTCTCGGATGTTCCATCGACTAGTCAAACCCCAACTTTAGAGTATGAGACTGAACCAAGAAGAAGTAAGAGGGTTAGAACTGAAACAAGTTTTGGCCCAGATTTTTTGACTCTTACAGTAGAGTCTGAACCCCAAACCTACAAGGAAGCTATGACTTCTCCAAGCTCCTTTTCGGGAAGAAGATTCATTAAATGAATGGGAGTCCATTCAAAGAAAACGAAACTTGGGAGCTTGTAGACTTGCCTCCTGGAAGTAAATCCATAGGTTGCAAATGGGTGTTCAAAAGGAAACTTAGAACAGATGGAACTATAGATAAATATAAAGCTAGGTTGGTAGCTAACACTACATCATTTTAAGGATATAGCAACAGACAATAGATGTTGCTAAACGGGGTCGCAACGGGACTTCGCTGTTGCTAAACACGGTGTCGCAATTTTTAGCAACGGCATAAGCTTCGTTGCGAATCTTGGTCAGCAACGGACATTCGCAACAGCCGTTGACGTTGCGAAATTTTTTATTAGCAACAACAGGATATTGTTGCTAATATGTTGCTAATTACAGGAATACCATATCCCAAAACCAGATACTGTTGGTTATGGTTCTACTGTATTGGTTCTGGTTCTAATTTAGCAACAGAGCCTTGATGTTGCTAATCTTTTGCAACCTCAAAAAAAAAGGTCAAGTCCCATTCTATTGACCTAGTCAAAATTCATTACCCCAAATTCCCCCTACAATTACCCAGTTCCCCATATTCAACATCCAAACATATATACAAACTACAATGGCAAAACAAAACAGATACAAATGTAGTTGAGAATCACCACTAATTTTATTATAAAATATAGGATTCTTCAAATAATACAAATGTACACAAGTAACTTATGTATGTTGTGACTGACATAAAATATTTGATCTATGTTGATGTTTCT
Source organism: Papaver bracteatum (assembly GCA_023529315.1). Classification (NCBI taxonomy): domain Eukaryota; kingdom Viridiplantae; phylum Streptophyta; class Magnoliopsida; order Ranunculales; family Papaveraceae; genus Papaver; species Papaver bracteatum. The sequence goes on from JAJJWX010003533.1 coordinate 1,406,055, forward strand.
AAATGGATGGGTAACCTAGCATTTGTCAACTGATAGAGGAATTGAAAAACAGGGAAAGAAAGACTAAATATCACCAGAAGTATCACCAGACTCCGCTTGCTTAACCAATTTCCTCAACAAAGATTTCAACTCGCTAAAATATCAGAAAGATCCGCTTTTTAACTTGAGCCCAAATACCTGCAAAATAACCAATTTTATGTTTTAGTACTAAGGTCAAAAATAAAATACTAACCATAGATTTTGTATAATCTGCAGAGACAAGTCAAAACCATGTAAAATCAACAAACTCTGCTATAAGTGAACTAAATGGAGATGTATGTAGAAGCAAATCCAAACACTAAGGATATACACTAGTGACCTGAAATGATTGTTCAATCAACTAATTCTCTAGTTTGCAAGGTCTAGCATTATAATCTTACTACTTATAGACGAAAACTTTCAAAAGAAGTTTGTTTACCTTCGTTTCAGAGTAGTTTTTGATCATGAACATTCGTAAACAACTCGCTGCTCGAGTGCATTAGCTACATCATGTTGAAGGACAACAAAGGGAATTTGAAATGCACAAAGTCGGTGCGAGAATGGGGACCCAAACAGCACATGACATAATTGTATTTGAAATGATTCCTGCAAAACTTTAAGAGTGTTAAAATAACTCATACATCACATAAAAATATGACAACATATATATTGACACAAAAAATCTAAAAGTAAGTAGTAACATTACTGAATCTATCATCATATTTTGTTGTTAATAGATGTCTTGAAAATCTTAATTACACAAATATGAAGGAATTAGGAAGTTGTTGAATTATGAACCCACCATACCTAATGGATAAATGCGTGTAATGAAGATTAATGCAACAAATACTTACCGGAGAAAGGTGAGCAACATCATAATCCCGTAGCCACAAATCGAACATCATATTACCTCAAAAGCAATTATAAAGTGAAGATTAGTATCCATTTGAACTCAATATGATAACCATAAGCAAGAGGGAGTGTACTTACCAAGGATTGATATTACCCTAGGGTGGCTACTATTGCTTCAATTAACCCGCAGATCATCCCACTGCGCAACAAAGTACAATGAACCCAAACCACACACATCCATAAAGAAAATCCGATTATATTAATATTTGTCCGATCATATAGATACATTACGATTCAAAGTATGAGAGTTTTCCTTATGCACAACTGCATAAGAATGTGCTCGAGAGTATTCCTTATGCACAACTCGCATAAGAATCTACATGCTAGCTTGCTAACCACATGTACAAAAGTGTTTAAAAAAAGCAAAAAAAAAATAAAGCACAACCGCCCGAGAGTCTTCCTTACGAAAAAATGCATAAGAATCTACATGTTAGCATGCTAAGCACATGTACAAAAGTGTGAACATATATATAAGCAAAAAAAGATAAAGCCATATATGTTTGTCGGTTATCGAGTATTAGATGATATTTGAGATACCAAAAAAGTAGGCCGACCGCCAACCCGACTAATTATTTCTGATGCAGGCCTTTGGATGAAGCACATACCCTCCAACACCAACATCTATAAAGGTCTCAGCAAACTTGTTAGCTTTTATGACATTTGCATCGGGCATGAGAATCTTATCCACCAATACCTTTCCAATATTAGCTGGTACAATAGTGCCATGGCATATACGTCCTTGAGCACTAGTACACAGTCTACCAACAACCAAAACTTCCTCTTCAATGTTCAACAATGAACATGGAGGCATTTCAACAGGTGAAGCTAATGATCGAAATGGTGATATGGTTTGCCCAGGTGAAGGTGTTTGAGCGGTGTAGGTGTTTTTTAGCAGGTGAATGTGCATGAGTAACAGAATTATTACGAACAGGTGAAGTTGCATGACCTTATAAACAACCGATGTTGTTTGATGTCACAACGACCCGGCATTGCAGATCGGATATCCTTCACGGTGTGACATAGTGATCCCAAGACTTCGATCAATATCCCCACCTTGATACCTAGGTCATCCAACCGATGCTTAACAGCTCCATCCTTAGATTTCAACTCTTGTACTTTGGCACTTGTAGAGCGAATAATCGTATTGAGTACGAGTAACAATGGGACCAACAACACGAACCCGTCCTCTACATTCCTTCCGAAAAACTTGAGACATTACATCTAAATCGATACAGGAACACCCGCAGCCTTTTTCTCCTTGATATCTTCTGGGCCTTCTTAAGCTCATCCCTGCCATGTCAAGCATAACATTGTCGATATATATATATAATACATAGAGATAATAAAGAAGTGGCAGACACTATTTTGAGGACTGAATTGTCTTTTGCAAAAGAGAAGACCTTCACTGATCAAGTATATTAGAGATAAGCTTTCTTGGTTTGAATGTTGTCTTGTAAAATATATAAATAGAACATGTAATCATCCCATTGATGTGTTAGCTCGAATATTGCGAGAAAGTAAAATATATAAGTAGTACGTATATGAGTACGAGATGAAGGAGTGTGCCGACTCACAAAGTATTTTTTGCGCACTAGGAAGAATTTCCCCACCCACTTGAGTATGAGCTTTAATCCAAACATCGAGGTGCTGATTTCCACATCGGGATTCTCGCTCCTAAATTCAACGAGTTAATTTGTATTAATCAATCTAGTGAAGGATGAGACTAATCATAATGGCCATACATTAAGATTTTTAAATCTATATACATACCAGTTCATCTTTCACGAAAGAATGAGATTTACGACCGGTGGTGTGAGAGTGATCGTATAGTGCTCTTTTCCTTTTGTGCTTAGCTCGCTTTCCTGTGCTTTTTGAGTGCTTTCATTCTTGAGAACTCTATCCACTCCTCTTCTTTTACATTTGGAGGAATATGTAGAATCCTTTCTTCATAAGTATCATAAGGATCAATATACTCTCTTCGTAACTCCCATTTTCGTCTCCTCCATGGACCAGACATCTCCTTAACCATGGTTATCTTAGAAGTCTCAGGTAAATGAAATGATTTATGAAAAAACAGTGTTATCATTGAATATTAATTCGGATGCAAAGATAGTATGTAAACAGTTGTACAAACAACCTACCCATATAGTTGAGGTTGAATCCTGTTAATTAAAACCTAAAGCTTTTACTTGAACCTATTTTGTTGACTCTAACAAGTTTAGCATTTTGATCAGCTCGATCAGGTCCACCAATGTATAACAGAATAATTGTATCATTCTTAATTAAAGTTATAAAAAGTGTAAACCATAGTAAGAGATGAGATTTGTACCTGTAGTTCATTCCAAATATCATTTTTGTACTTATCGGGCACATGCTTCCATGTTTTGTAAGAGATAGGGACAAGAGTATGAACCAAGGCGCCTTTCAGGTGACCGTATGATGTTGCATTGGGGGAAATGGGAAGACCATTCTCATAAACCTCCACTTCTGCCATAATAACCTGCAAAATAACAACCAACATCTATCATAGAAAGTAGTTAAACATATAACAACATTTGTCACTATATATCCACATAAACACATGAAACAGAACACAGAGATAAAAAATATAGCACGACAGAACCTATCAAGATTGCCCAAGTGATAAAATAAAACTTATCGAGAAAAAAAGAACCTAAATAAGCAAAAACTTTAAACTATCATTGTCACATATCAAAAAGAGATCACTTAATCCACACAAAGCTTTAAACCACAGAATCGACACATATAAGCTTCTCTAAACTCTCACCGTCAAGAAGAACTGATCTGATAAATAGTAGGAATTTCAATACTATCTATGGAGGAAGTTAGTCCTTGAGATGAATGCAACACCACAGACCACCCTTTTTCATAAATATCATGTGAGTAGAACACTTGCTTTGCTTCAGGATGCAAGAATAAATGGCTCATCCAGAGCTCGTCAATGCTTTTCATCTTAGACAAGTTAACCTTTATCAACCTTGAATTTGGATCAACCTTGCACCCATTAGTCTTGTCTTCAACCTTCACCCAATCACAATAAAAACTGCTTTCTTCAAATTCCATATAATTCAACTTGATAATCTGCCTAATGACTCCATAATAGATCATTTCTTTTTCCGGTAATCCGTGTGTCTGTGGACTTCTCTCTATAACTTGTAATAGCTCTCAATGACACACCACTGTTTTGCGATAAACCCCACCCTCGTAATCTTGTGCACAGAAAGTAAATCCATTGACTTGGTATTTTTTATACGACTATGCCTTGAAGAGAGGTCCATGCACTAGTCGCCAAAGGGTTGAGTTCTCTTCATTAGCTTCTAACAACGCAAGGGAATGAACATGTGTGTTATGTGTACCATCGATATATAGTTGAAATTCAAGAAAATACTGACATTGTTTAATGTTTATCTAAATCGCATACATGAATACTCGACATTTCAAGAAAATGAGGTTCTTCTTCTTGCAATGATTATTCTTGGAAGCAGTACTAAGCATTAAACTTACATATATACTAGGCACACAGCCAGACCATTACACAACTAAGGTATGTACAAAATTGAAGCTAGTATGTTACCTCTTCTCGTAACCACAAAAGAAAATTTGAGGTATTCTTGATGAACAAGTTGGTCGACCATTAGATCTCTTACAGTTAACATACGAATCATACTTCCTACAATCAAACAATAACTTTAAAAAATTATATAGACATACATAATAACATCTCAAAGGTGTAAAACTAAAAATTTGTACCTTTGCCACTCATCTAACCCATCGTACTTATAGAGAAGCCATTTGCGAGCTTGTTCAAACTGCATTTGAGTTAGAGTGATATCCCTAGATTTACTTAAAGGCATCTCATCAGCAAACTCATCGTCATCATCAAAAAATGCCATTCGAGTATGCTTATGAGTACCCTCACCATCCTTTGACAGACCCTCCATACCATATAAGCTGGCTTCTCGTAGCGTATACCCTCTTGCAATGCACCCATCAATGTACCTTTTGTTGCGCACCAACCCTTTGAAACCTTTCATTAACCTACAAAGTTATAGACATTAAACAACAAAGTCAGTTACATATGACAACACTAAATTTTTAGGCATTAAAGGACAAAAAGTCGGTTGGACATCACTCAAGTTACAAACAATATTAAACAATAAAGTCAGTTGTGGTGATTACCTCTCAAAGGGATACATCCAATGAATCTCAACGGACCGGAGATTAAAGCTTCATCTGCAAGATGTATCATCAGTGAATACGATAACAAAGAAATACGGAGGAAAATGTTTCTCCGAACACACATTGCTTCTACAAGGTGGCTTTTGCTTTTAACAAATGTCCCGATTGATAACCTTCGCGCACACAATATTAAAAAAGATGCTGATCCTGAGAAGAGATACTCGTAGCTCTTTAGGAAATGATGTTGCTATATGAACCGGCGGAAAGGAAGGAGATCTTGCATTACGACATGGTAATCATGAGACTTGAAGTTCTTAGCTCGGAGGATTAACATTGATCTGATTCGAAGATTAGAAGAGAAACCGACGGCACCTTTAGATTCTTCAAAACTGTACAAAAGTCAATTTTCTCCTTCTTCATCATCTCAAATGATCCTCTTTCCATTGTTGTTTTACCAGTCTCAGCCTCCTCTTTCAACCACATCTTTTTTATTATCCCCATATCTTCCATGTCTTGACGTGCAGCGGGACTATCCTTTGACTTGCTATTTCCCATCATAGTATTCAGAAGATGCTCCGTTATATTCTTCTCCGTGTGCATGACATCTGTAATATGGCAAATCGCATTTGAAACCCAATTGGGCAAATCATAGAGAATAGATCTTCGAGTGAACAAGGAATGGTCATTAACCTCATCTTCAATATTGACGTCATCTTCAAGTTCCTGAAAATAGATAACATAAGAAAAAGTTCAAGTTATTGGAACCAAAACCACACCAATGACATTGAGAAGAAACATGGGAAAGTGGGTTTATGTTTGGAGGTAGAGTAATTAAACTAATGAATAAAACCAAAACACAAAAACTAATGAAGACAACCAAATGTGTCTGACTTAGAGGACTAACCTTGATGGTATCAGCTTTCCTTTTGAGTTTAAGCAGACTTGCTTGTGATGGTTGTTTTATCTTGCCCTTCTTGGAACCGATTTTACCTACAAGCTCTTGTATTTGATGCCCTGTTAGTGGCCATGGAGCTGTACCGTGCTCTACCCTTCCGTCAAAATTTTTCATGTCATCACGATACTTATGTTTCACTGGTAGCCATCTTCGGTGTCCCCTATAGCAGATCTTCTTAGTAAATGAAAGATAATCAGCAACAGTTCCTTCACCACAAGTAGGACAGGCAAAATATCCATGTGTTACACAGCCAGATAAAGTACCTAACGCCGGAAAATCGTGAATTGCCTACAACAACCGCGCTCTCATCAAGAATTCACTATTTCTGAAGGCGTCAAATGCTATAACACCATCCCATAACTCCTTCAACTCATCCACCAATATTTCTAAATAAACATCAAAGTTTTTTCCGGGAGCTTTAGGGCCTGATATCGCAATGTCAACAAGGAGAATTCCGCTTCATACACAACGAAGGAGCTAAATTATAAATACATATAATCACCGGCCCAACAGTGTGTGCAAGACCGAAACACCCATTCGGATTGAAACCATCGATTGATATCCCCAGTGTAACATTCCTTGGTTCCTTGGCAAACTCAGGCGAAAAACTATCTCGCACATCGCCAAGTGAAGAATCTACGAGGATGACGCATGACGTTTATATCGACTTTGCTCTAGAATGCCAAGTCATTGCCTCCGCGATCCATGGTTCACTATAAAATCGCTTGACCTTGTAACCAACGAAAAATGTCTTACCATCTTTTGGGCAATAGTAGTAAGCTTCCTCTCATCATTAAAAACCTTCTTATACCTAGATTCTTGACAAACAGGACACTTCACCAACGATGCACGATCCTTCCAGTACAAAACACAATCATTTACGCAGGAATCATATGTTATATAATCCATTCCTAGTTCCTAGGATCATCTTTTTCACTTCGGGTACTTAGATGGCAACGTGTTTTCTTCAGGAAGCAACTCCTTCATCAACTCTAAGAGTGCAGTCATACCATTATCAGAAAACCCATAATGTTTCTTGATGTGATTCAATTTGATAGAAGCATACAATGCTGTCATTCCTTTAGGACATGAAGGATATAATGGTTCTTTTGCGGTCATAGACAGATTTACTTTTCTTCCTATTCCTGGTTCCAGCATCATTATGAATCTCACTATCTATTCCAATATTATCATCTACCCCTATAGCAGCACCAACATCCTCAGCAACATCTCCTAAATTATCACCCACGCCTATAACATGATCGACATCTACATTTTCAGCTAAATTGCCATTACTAGCATTATCCTCAGTGTGACCGTGATTCTACCTCTAACTTTTCCCCATGAAAACACCATAAGCGTATACGTAGATTGAACACCATACTTTAGCAAATGCAATGAAATATTACTAAGTGGCTCCAATCCTTTACCATTCTTACATCTAACACAAGGGCATGAGTATAAGTTATTTCCACCACTATTTTTATTAACAAATTCTATAAAGGACCTAACACCTTCTATGTCTTGAGCGATTTACGGGGACATTTCATCCGAGACCTTATCAACCATAGATGACATATCCTAAAGATTGATGATATGACAGTAAGTATGTTAAATAAAAATTCGAGACCATATATGTACTCAACAACCAACAATATCTTCGATCAATGAAATGAATAAAACCAAACAATAGTCATAGTGTATGTGGTTGCCAAGCCCTTAGGTTAACGACAGAAACATCCACTCAACGAAGAGAGAATGAGCTACAAGTAGCTTTTTAGAATCACCACTAGAACATATCCGCTTCATCCATTGCTTATATATTCTCATCATATGATATATTACTCTTCAAAATAAACTTCACTAGATCAAACACAGTACTACACAAGATCATACATTTGACTTAAAGTACTTCCTAAGTTCAGTTCATACAAACTTACAAAAGTCCCTAAGTTCATAATTTAAACAAACTAGTCCTAGTGGCAGGGTTGCTGAAGCCCTTAGGTTAACATGAAACATCCACTCAATGAAGAGAGAATGAGCTACAAGTAGCTTTTTAGAATCACCACTAGGACTATTTATCATGTTCTGTCATCATGTTAAACAAACAACCAAATCTCAGAATGCCATTATCATCCAAAATCAAAACAACTTCACAAAAATAATATTGAAGTACAATCAAAACAAGATCATACGAAATACTTAAAAAACTTCCTAAGTTGGTTCATTGTACAAAATTACAAAGTTCCTAAGTTCATAATTTAAACAAATTAGTCCTAGTGGCGGGGTTGGTTGAAGCCCTTAGGTTAACGACATGAAACATCCACTCAATGAAGAGAGAATGAGCTACAAGTAGCTTTTTAGAATCACCACTAGGACTATTTATCATGTTCTGTCATCATGTTCAACAAACAACCAAATCTCAGAATGCTATTATCATCCAAAATCAAAACAACTTCACAAAAATAATATTGAAGTACAATAAAAACAAGATCACACATCTGAAATACTTAAAAACTTCCTAAGTTCAGTTCATTGTACAAAATTACAAAGTTCCTAAGTTCATAATTTAAAAAAATTAGTCCTAGTGGTAGGGTTGCCGAAGCCCTAAGGTTAACGACAGAAACATCCACTCAACGAAGAGAGAATGATCTACAAGTAGCCTTTTAGAATCACCACTAGGACATATCCGCTTCATCCATTGCTTATATATTCTCATCATATGATATATTACTCTTCAAAATAAACTTCACTAGATCAAACACAGTACTACACAAGATCATACATTTGACTTAAAGTACTTCCTAAGTTCAGTTCATACAAACTTACAAAAGTCCCTAAGTTCATAATTTAAAAAAACTAGTCCTAGTGGCATGGTTGCCGAAGCCCTTAGGTTAACGACAGAAACATCCACTCAATGAAGAGAGAATGAGCTACAAGTAGCTTTTTAGAATCACCACTAGGACTATTTATCATGTTTGTCATCATGTTCAAACAAACAACCAAATCTCGAATGCCATTATCATCCAAAATCAAAACAACTTCACAAAAATAATATTGAAGTACAATCAAAACAAGATCATACGAAATACTTAAAAAACTTCCTAAGTTCAGTTCATTGTACAAAATTACAAAGTTCCTAAGTTCATAATTTAAACAAATTAGTCCTAGTGGCAGGGTTGCCGAAGCCCTTAGGTTAACGACAGAAACATCCACTCAATGAAGAGAGAATGAGCTACAAGTAGCTTTTTAGAATCACCACTAGGACTATTTATCATGTTCTGTCATCATGTTCAGCAAACAACCAAATCTCAGAATGCTATTATCATCCAAAATCAAAACAACTTCACAAAAATAATATTGAAGTACAATAAAAACAAGATCATACGAAATACTTAAAAAACTTCCTAAGTTCAGTTCATTGTACAAAATTACAAAGTTCCTAAGTTCATAATTTAAACAAATTAGTCCTAGTGGTAGGGTTGCTGATGAGTGCCAAATATTGCATATTCATACACCTTTTCCTTGGCACTTAACTCATCTTTCGCGCTTCAAAGTCATATATTATCCCAAATTCTGCATTTTTACCATTTTCAAGAATAAATATTTGTATTAATTAATTTTGTGTTTTTAAGTACTAAATAAAGCTTGGAAGAATTGAGAAGACAAAAGAGAAGAAAGTTGGAAGCGTTGCACCCGCTCGCGCAAGCTGCAAACTGTTTACAAATTCATGGGATTAAACAACCCATGATCCAAAACCCAAGACCCAAATCCATTTCCACCTCACCCCCATTGGATTCTTTCCAAAACATCCACCTCACCCACATTAGATTCTTTCCAAAACATCCACCTCACCCCCATTGGATTCTTTCCAAAACATCCACCTCACCCTCATTCTCTCACTCAATCACTCCCAATTTGTTTCCCACAACCAAATATATTCCATAAATTAAGAAAACATGTTTTGTTGAGTGGATGAGTGCCAAAATTAGGATCCAAGTGCTTGAGGGAATTTTGTGTATAAATAGAGAGGGTTGTTGTGTTAAAAAAGGATCCAAGAATAGCTTGTTCATGTTAGTTTATCAAATTTCAATTTTGTTGTAATGTTCTTCATGTTCTAATTTCATTTACTAGGGTTTAGATGAAGCCCTAATCTCATTGGTATGTATTCATATCTTGTATCTTGTTTTTGAAAGTTTAGAATTGTTTAAAGATATAATTTAATCCAAGTTTGTCAACATCTTGCTCTCACAATGTATGCCATGTATCCATTGTAGTTAGAATATATCTATGTTGATTATGCTACAACTCATGCTTAACCAAATATTGATCTTTAGATTAGTTGTGCTTAATTAGACAATTAATGCTTTGGAGAAATACTTTAGTTGTGATTAAATTATCCATTGGAGAAACACCTTAGTTATACGGTAGACTTGAATCTACTATAAGGACAAGAATAATATTACAAGTTGAATGCATATCATAGGTTATTGGTGGATTTGAATACCCTAGTATCCATATTATCATTGTTTACATATCTTGTTATTTGCATCTTTTACTTTTATTATTTCAGTCACTTGAAAATCATATCGTCGATATCGACAAAATCAAACCCCTTTTGGTTACTCTCTCAATCGGGATTTAGAATCAACTTCTACACTCTCCAAGTCTCGTGGTTCGACATGTGCTTGCCCTGTGTTGCTTGTCGACACCTTGTGCACTTGCGATTTATACATAGAAGTAGGTATCTTTCCGATCCTACCAAGTTTTTGGCGCCGTTGTTCGGGGACTCGTAGTGGTGTAGTTCATTTTTCATCTGGTGTCACTATTCATTTTTTCATCTCCGGAATCTGTTCAATATTATTGTTCACATAGCATTTAGAAAGCTCAACTATTTCAATCAATTTTACACAATCAATTTTACACTTTTTTTTTTTTTTTTTTTTTTTTGCTTTAAAAATTCGAAACACTAACTACCTCTTTTGAGCTCAACAGGTGCCTGAGTAGCTGTTGTAAAGGCGAAGGAAAGGAAGCGAAAGAAAGCGGAAGAAGTTTTTATTTTAATAAAAAAAAAGAGTTTATTTTATTTATCTATTTTTAGTTTGTATTAGGATTCCTTTACTCTTGTAATTTTCTTTTCCTTTTGCACCTTATTTTGGACTTTGGACTTGGGCATTCTATTTTTATTTTTATTTTTAAACCCTACGGAAGGGTAGTATTAAATATCAAACTGTTTGCAGAGAAGGACGGTGATTACAATATCACCTCGGCCCCTCGGGTTCGTTCATGACATAGGAGTCGTGGCCCGAGTCGACAACAACAGTTCATCCCCCATCTGGAACGGGAGGTAAGTTTGTCGAAACACTCGCGAATCCCTTGTTAGCGAGTTACTGTATTCCTTCGTTTGCATATATGTTGAGGAATTGAATACGGCTGCTTTATTTTCCTAGTAAAGGGCAAGGACTGGCCATACAAGATAAGAGTTCGGATTTCATCACCGTTCTCTTCTTGCCCGCCTTAGGAAAACGATACCTAACGTGAACCTAAGCTTTAAAATTTGGAATAGAACGAGACATATAAGGTAACGAGCTTAGTAGGAAAGTCGTTCGAAAAATATTAGTTACTCTTTAAGCATACTTCGAAGTTCATGATAGTTTCTGTAAGTTGAATGCGTGACTGCGCCGCCTTGTAATACGGTGAGGCCTTGGGTATCAAAGCTCTATCAGCTTCCTCGCCTCTATTCAATTTACTTAAACTCAGATTGATTCCGTAAGGGTTTGCTCAGATTGTAACGAATTCCCTTTCAAGGATTAGAAGCTGGTCTACAAAACAATCTAAGTGGATACATCATGCTTTTTGTTTGCTAGAAATCGTAAGTTTACTATGGTGGAGTCGGCCTTGTTTTGCGATTGCATAGAACTTCCCTTCCGTTTATGATTTTTCTTCTTTTATTTTGTTTTTCTAATGTATGCCCGAGGTAATTAGAGAACGGGCTTGTCAAAAAAAAAAAAAAACCAATAATAACAAAAAAAAATATTGGTCTGTTTTCAGTGTGTACATCCCAATCTCTGCAACAAGCCTAGTGCTAGTTAGAGATCATGTCAGGATGCAGTCTGCAGTGGGGATGGAAACAAATCCATCGAGAGCTTGCTTACGAGCATGCTTCATATTATGAGCCTCCAACAGACCATGATGTCAATAGTTATATGGAGTTTTATGGACATTTTCACAGTCCTGAGCATCAATACATGGACCCTAATAACTACTCACACATGTATCATCCACCACAGGGTGAAAATGAACATCTTTACAGTTCCCAACTCTCACAATCATCACTTTTGGACCAGTTAGAAGCTAGAACTGCAGCTTTAGAAATGCAAATGCATGAATCTGTCGCATATAATTCTTCTAGGAAATCGGAAATCTATGCTTGTACCTTATGTGGAGGCTTAGGCCATCCTGCTGAGAATTGCTATATTTTGCATGATTTTAGGCAATCTAGAGAATATCATGAAAATCCAATATATGAAATGCCAACAGATTACAAAGCTGATAGTCATTGGGACCATAATCAACCTTTCGAAGGTTGCGATCAGTATTTTATAGACCCTAATGACCCTGCACATATGTATCATCCACCACAGTGGGGAGTTGAAAATTTTTGTACTTCTCAATCTGTGGAGGAAAATCTCAGACTTATCGAACAAAATAATGCTAGGAGTGTATTGCATGATAAACCATATAGCATTGATTATGAATTTCCTACTGTTGAAGACTCTCCTTCCATCGAACAACTTAATGCATTATTAAAAATGAATTTGATTCGTTTACAAAATGTAGGAAGGGAGAAATTTCAGGATGAAATGTTTGTTTGTCCTAATGAAATAAAATGTGAAAATAGTATGCCTAGTCTTACTCGTGCAACTAATATTGCATATGAACCTATTTTAAATGAAGGGACTAGAAATACTACGATTTTGAATAGGGAAAATTATTTTTGTGATGATAATGATGATGATGTTATGTTAGAAGAACATGTTTTTACTGAAAATATTGTCGAACCTTTGGGTTCAGAGACAATAGGCTTCTCTGCCTCGACCTTAATGAGTGATGTTTCTTCTAATGTTCCATATACATGGGATGTTGATACTGATCTTGAGCCTGTGCAATTGTCCTGTGAACAAGAGCATGACACATTTCTTGTGTTTGACTTAGAAAATGTTAAATCTCCTGTCGACACTAATGATCTTATGCATGAAAATATAATTGACGTGTCTGATTCTATACCTAGGTCACAACATGATGTCTCTTTCGATTTGTCTATGCATGAGAATAAAACTTTGGATGATCATGAAACTGATTTGGGTCTTGCTGAATTGTTCTATGAATGTGAGCATGATGTAGCACTTGTAGATGACTTAGGAGATGTTAATGTAACTAATGATAATGGTACTCTTGATCTCATCCATATGAGCAACTTAGAGGTGCCTACTCTCCTGATTAAGTCACCAACTGATGGTCTTGCAGTGGACCTAAGAATTGTTCCTTTGAAGTGTCTTTGAATCGATGTGGTTGTGAGTTCCAAACCTAGGGTTAGAGTTATGTGCATCTCAAATTCTTTTGGACTTTTTGTCCACTAAATATCCTGTTATTGAGAAGTCATATCTGGAATGCATTGATGTTTCTCTTCCCATCCCGAACAAAGCCCATTTTGAGCTAGACCTTCATGCGTGATGAACCCCTAAAATTGTTAGATTTCGTGCCCAAAAGTATTACTATTGAAAAATCTAGGTTTGGGGGTATCTCATTTTGTTTTACTTTCTCACTTGCATTTCTATCATATCATAATTATGTGATATTGTTAAAATTTCTGCACTTCATGTTTTGGGTTGATCCTCAACTCTTTAGATTGCTAGTGTATGGTGAATCTTTGTATATAATCAGTAGATATTGTTAAATCTTGTTTCATGAACCGGTTAAGTTGTATTTTGTATATATTTTGTGCTAACCAAATTTTTGTCTTATCACTCTTATTGTTTGCTTTCAAAGCATTCATCCTTCTATGGTTAGCACCAACCTTTTTGCATTTGGTAATCTCTTTCCTTTGAATCTGTTTTGTTCTCATGGTTTGTTGTTATTTCTGTCCTTTTGAAACATTGAGGACAATGTTAGATTTAGGTTTGGGGGAGTATTTGCATATGGTGTTGTGAGTCTTTTGTTGTTATTTTTTATGACCAGCTGTGGAGCGGGTCTTTTGTAGGATCTTTTGTAGTCTTTTGCATCTTTTATGACCAGCTGTGGAGCGGGTCTTTTGTAGGATCCTTTGTAGTCTTTTGTATTTTTTATTTGTAGCGGGTCTTTGTAGGATCCTTTGTAGTCTTTTGCATTTTTTGAGTCTTTTGTTGTTATTTTTTTATGACCAGCTGTGTAGCGGGTCTTTTGTAGGATCCTTTGTAGTCTTTTGCATTATTTTTTTTTGAGTCTTTTGTTGTTATCTTTTATGACCAGCTGTGGAGCGGGTCTTTTGTAGTGTGTTTACTATGACCAGCTGTGTAGCGGGTCTCTAAAAAAAAAAATTATGATCAGCTGTGTAGCGGGTCTAAAAAAAAAAAAAAAATTGGTTACAAATTGTCAAGGTTCTACGAAATTCTGAAGTTCATCATCTACAATTGAAGACCGAAGACGAAGACATTTCTATGATGCTCTGAAATTGGAGAAGGTTTTGTGGGTACATCTTTGGTAGGCCCTCACGAGACTACAACTCGTCCACTAGGGACACCTAGGGGTTTAAAGGCTTAGTGCATACGCTAAATGCATTCGAGAGACCAACGACAGTGGTATAGTTAGGATTTCTGGATTTCTGTTTCACTTAAGGACAAGTAAAATTCAGGTTTGGGGGTATTTGATGAGTGCCAAATATTGCATATTCATACACCTTTTCATTGGCACTTAACTCATCTTTCGCGCTTCAAAGTCATATATTATCCCAAATTCTGCATTTTTACCATTTTCAAGAATAAATATTTGTATTAATTAATTTTGTGTTTTTAAGTACTAAATAAAGCTTGGAAGAATTGAGAAGACAAAAGAGAAGAAAGTTGGAAGCGTTGCAACCCGCTCGCGCATCAGTGGAAACCTGTTTACCAATTCATGGGATTAAACAACCCATGATCCAAAACCCAAGACCCAAATCCATTTCCACCTCACCCCCATTGGATTCTTTCCAAAACATCCACCTCACCCACATTGGATTCTTTACAAAACATCCACCTCACCCCCATTGGATTCTTTCCAAAACATCCACCTCACCCTCATTCTCTCACTCAATCACTCCCAATTTGTTTCCCACAACCAAATATATTCCATAAATTAAGAAAACATGTTTTGTTGAGTGGATGAGTTCCAAAATTCGGATCCAAGTGCTTGAGGGAATTTTGTGTATAAATAGAGAGGGTTGTTGTGTTAAAAAAGGATCCAAGAATAGCTTGTTCATGTTAGTTTATCAAATTTCAATTTTGTTGTAATGTTCTTCATGTTCTAATTTCATTTACTAGGGTTTAGATGAAGCCCTAATCTCATTGGTATGTATTCATATCTTGTATCTTGTTTTTGAAAGTTTAGAATTGTTTAAAGATATAATTTAATCCAAGTTTGTCAACATCTTGCTCTCACAATGTATGCCATGTATCCATTGTAGTTAGAATATATCTATGTTGATTATGCTACAACTCATGCTTAACCAAATATTGATCTTTAGATTAGTTGTGCTTAATTAGACAATTAATGCTTTGGAGAAATACTTTAGTTGTGATTAAATTATCCATTGGAGAAACACCTTAGTTATACGGTAGACTTGAATCTACTATAAGGACAAGAATAATATTACAAGTTGAATGCATATCATAGGTTATTGGTGGATTTGAATACCCTAGTATCCATATTATCATTGTTTACATATCTTGTTATTTGCATCTTTTACTTTTATTATTTAAGTCACTTGAAAATCATATCGTCGTATCGACAAAATCAAACCCCTTTTGGTTACTCTCTGAATCAGGATTTAGAATCAACTTCTACACTCTCCAAGTCTCTGTGGTTCGACCTGTGCTTGCCCTGTGTTGCTTGTCGACACTGTGCACTTGCAGTTTATACATAGAAGTAGGTATCTTTCCGATCCTACCAGTTGCCGAAGCCCTAAGGTTAACGACAGAAACATCCACTCAACGAAGAGAGAATGAGCTACAAGTAGCTTTTCAGAATCACCACTAGGACTATTTATCATGCTCTGTTATCATGTTCAACAAACACCCAAATCTCAGAATGCTATTGCCATCCAAAATCAAAACAACTTCACAAAAAAAACATTGAAGTACAATCAAAACAACTTCACTACCAGTTCATAGAAATAGTAAATGTAGCTACAACAAACCATATAATGAAATTAAACCCTAAACCGAAATTATATGAAAATCCCTAAAATAGCTTAACATGAAACAATAATTTAAACTTATACCTATGTTCTTGGTTCTTGATTTCTTTCTTCAAAGTATTTCACCTCTTCAACCTTGACAAACCCTAAAATGGAAAAAATAAATTCGTGTTAGATCGACATATGAAACCTTTAAATCGAAAGACAAAGAAGAAATCGAAAACCTAAACCGGAGACATCATACTCACAAATCCCAAGTCCATGTATTTACTCTACTAGATGCTTGAAATCTGAAATCAAAATCCCTAGAATTTATTAACTGAAACAAAATCGTGAAACCCTAGAATCTATTAACTCAAGTCGCTGAAATCGAAATCAAAATCCCTAGAATATATTAACATAAATCAAAATCGTGAAACCCTAGAATTTATTAACTGGAATCGAAAAACTAATACTTACCAGATCGAATACAAGGATGAATGAAGATCGATTTTAGATCGAGATATGAATTGAATCTTGATTGATATCAAGGGAAGAAAATTTCTACTGGAGAAGATAAAGAGCGAGGAGATGAAAATGAAATGGCTAAAAAAATTCTAAGGAATAAAGAAGAGGGGGTAATCGTAGTAGATAAGGTTGAAAGGGTGGAAAAATAAAGAATAGGAGTGACCAATCTTTGACTTTGGGTGGAAACAAATGTCAAAGTGTTTCCGACCACACGCATGTTTTGCATGCATGAAAAACTTACCGTTGCTATTCGCAACCTAAAAATTATTGTTGCTAAATTAGAAACATAAATACGTTATTTCTAAAATATAGCAACGGAAAATAGCAACAGAAATTTATCAATGGCACTAGTGTTGTTGCTACTCTGGGTTGCTATATCCTTAAAATGGTGTAGTGTAAAGGCTATAGACAAAAGGAAGGATTAGATTTCTTTGATACCTATTCACATGTCACTAGAATCACTTCTATTAGGATGTTGATTGCTATTGCTTCAATTTATCATTTGCATATACATCAGATGGATGTTAAAACTGCATTTCTATATGGTGAATTGAATGAAGAAATTTATATGGACCAACCTGAAGGCTTTATAGTAAAAGGTTGTGAAAACAAAGTATGCAAGTTGAACAAATCTCTATACGGTTTGAAACAAGCACCTAAACAGTGGCATGAAAAATTTGATCATGTTATGATAACTAATGGTTTCAAGGTTGATGAATCTGATAAATGTGTTTACATTAAATCTGTGGATGATTCTTATGTTATTGAGTGCCTATATGTTGATGATATGCTCATATTAGGCAATAACCTTGATATTATTAATACCATTAAAAGCATGCTTAGAGATAATTTTGACATGAAAGACTTAGGCCCTACTGATGTAATCTTAGGGATGAAAATCGAAAAGACGTCGATGGATATAGTCTTAGTCAATCTCATTATCTTTGAAACCGTATTAAAGAGATTTAATTATGAAAATGCTAAACTCGCATCTACTCCATTTGATCCCACTTGTAAATTGAAAAAGAACAAGGGTGAGGGTATTGATCAACTTGAGTATTCTCGCATTATTGGTAGTCTTATGTATTTGATGAACTGTACAAGACCGATATTGCTTACTCGTGAGTAGATTAAGCGGTATACTTGCAAACCAGGGCGGGGATCATGGAATGCTCTCTTCGAGTCCTACGTTACGAGAGGGACCTCAAAACTATTGCTTAAGTTTTGGGAAGTATCCTGCTGTCTTGGAAGGGTATTGTGATGCCAACTGGATATCGGACTCAGTAGAGTGCAAGTCTAATAGTGGGTACATCTTCTTACTTGGAGGTGCGTGTGTCTCATTGAAGTCTACCAAACAGACATGTATAGCTAAATCCACTATGGAGTCTGAATTTATAGCCTTGGAAAAAGCTGGAGAGGAAGCTGAATGGATACGATGTTTCCTGGGAGGAATTCCAATCTGGCCCAAGCCTGTGTCTTCAATCGCAATCCACTGTGACATTAAATCTGCTCTTGGATGCGCAAAGAACAATGTATACAACGGGAAGTCTATACATATACGAAGAAGACACAAGACGGTGAAACAACTACTCTCTACTGGTATTATCTCGATAGACTTTGTAAAATCCAAAGATAATCTTGCAGATCCTTTGACGAAATGCTTAACCAGGGGGGTGGGACTTAAGCTCATTGAATAAATCACCATGAAGGATACTCAACCTTGTGATTGGATTTCCAAGATCAAGGTTCAATGAGACAACTAATTTATGGTGATATTGGGAAAGCACTATCTTTGTCCCTCCCTATGGTGTAACCGTGCGATAGTGCTGCCTGCAGAATTACAGGATGATCTTTTGCGATCTTAATGGGTACCATGGCTTTGATTAAAGCGGGGTGTGGCAGGACACTCTTTATGGAATCACCTTTGTGGATGTTGGAAGTGGGGCCGCTTCCTATGAGAATTTGAGATGATTCTCTAGAGACATTCATTAAGTCCGGGATTTTAGCCCACGGCCAAAATGGGCACAACCGCAAGAGCTTGGTAGCTGTTTTCTTCGGTTGAGGCATCAAGTGTGGTTGTTATTTCTGAATTGCATTCATTGTTGGCGGTTCAAGACATTGCGTTCACCGTATCAACAAGCAATTCAGGTAACCTCTCACTAAGTTAAGGTTCAATCTTTGGGACACCTTAGCCTATATTGTTGCCTTATGTTTTATCGTGTTTTATCGACATGTTTTATTATTCATGTGGGGGATTGTTAGAAAAAACGTTTTTAAAAATTTAATTAAAAATGCATGGACCATGTTTTGATCCCAATACCTATTGCTCCCTAGATGTTTTTTCATGTGAATGAATAAAACATTAGTCCCATATAGACTAAAACACTTAGAGTTTTAGACTTAAATACCATTGGTTTAGCCTTAAGGGCATGGCCCTTTGGGTCTTTAGACCTTTGTGTATGGGGAAAGCCCTAGACTATGGCAAGGTTGCCATTCCCTTCTGCATTTCTTATTGCCTTTCCCGTTAAAAGCGCGGTGCAAGAGCACAGAAGCACGCACGCTCGCTCGGGCTCGGGCGAGGGCGAGGGCGTGGGCGTGGGTGTGGGTGTGGGTGTATCCGACCCATCCTTTCTTTTTACTGAAATTTACCACACGCTTCTCCCACACATGTAAAGAATTTTATTCTTTGCCTTCTCGGTTTTGGATATCCGACAGCCTCGAGAAGCATCTTCTTTTACGCGTATCACACGGTTTTCTTGACACCTGTACACACTGTTTTCCTCGAGAAGAATCTCGCAAATTTTGAATGCGTGTGCACTGTTCTTTTAACGCGATTTTTACCTTACTTTTGCAATGTTCGAGATGCGTGAATCACGGACAGTCTGTCGTGCTTTGGATTCTCTTCTAACATTCGAACTTTTTCCACCTATAAATACGAGAGAAGAATTTCATTTTCAACTCATACCTTTCAGAACTCTTCTCTTCTGAAATTCTTCTTCTTCTTTTATGCTTTCATAAACAATTTATTTTTAAGTTCTGAAACATAAATTCAGTTCTTGTCTCGAAACAAGTTGTAGTTTCAGAAACATAATTTTGTATAACTACTTCTTTGTTTACTGAGAATATTAGTTTTCTGAAACTTTATTTACGTAAATTGTTTTGAAACATAAATTAGTTTTTACATTTCTCTGAAACTATTTGAGTTTCGATTTGTATTTTTGTTTTATTTCTGCTGCCAAGTTCTAAGGGTTCTCTGTGTGTATGCTACACATAGAGGAGAACTAACAGTAGTTGTATCCTGGAGGTAATTTGTTAATTGATATAGCATCTCAGAGGAGTAGCAGGAAATATTACCTTTAGCTCAGCGTATCTCATACGTGCCTCTACTAAGTTTATTGAGTTATTTGTTACTACTATCAGTGTAATCTAAGTATTATTTCCCATTTGGATTCGATTATTGTAATTAATTCCAACAGTTCCCACGACAAAAAAATAAAAATAAATAAATAAAATCAACAAGAGGTGTTTGTTAACTAAAAAAAAGAAAGCCCGGTCAACTAGGACTCAACCCGGAGGAACCAAGGTGATCAATAAAAAGTGAGGTGTTAATCACCTCAGCTCATTTCAGCTCTTGCTTACACGCAAGTTTCTTTAGCAGAATCAGGATCCATTTGTCTTCAATTTGTCCTTGTTCAATGTGTTTTGACTTCATTTCATGCCGAGACAGAAGGCTATGCATTTTTGCAAGGTGATTCTGCCGGTCTTCCACATCCTCAACAGATATCTGCCACGTGGCAACAACAACACATTAAAGGAGATCAGTGACTTAAAATATGGTCAAATGACAAAAAGTGAATCAAACTGAACAGCACCTCCGCAACATTTGTGAAGATTACATGGTAATGAAAGACTCTAAATCTATATGAGTATG
This sequence comes from Papaver bracteatum, assembly GCA_023529315.1. Lineage (NCBI taxonomy): Eukaryota > Viridiplantae > Streptophyta > Magnoliopsida > Ranunculales > Papaveraceae > Papaver > Papaver bracteatum. The sequence goes on from JAJJWX010003533.1 coordinate 1,427,007, forward strand.
ACTTGAAATTAGCAACTAAAGATAAATCAGGTACTGTCGATTAAGTTGTTCAATAAGATGCTGATGACAGTTGTAAAAGATGTGTGTTTGAGACAACCTCATGAGCTACATCGCACCATCTTTCATGTGTGCATCCACAACCTCATCATCCTGAACAATCGAAGCCATTCTCTTTTCAACCTCATGAGCTACATACAAGATTCTCTTGTTATATCCAACTAACGACCCAACACTAATCTGCTCATGAATAAACAAATTATTCATTTGGTTGATTCCTTTAGTTCTACTTACTCAAGACATTAAATATATACTCCCTCCGTCATAGTTTACTTGCCAAAATTGATTTTTTCACATTGATTAAGATATGTAGAGAGTAGATTTTTTTCCAAATTTACCCCAAACTAGTATTTAAGATACATAGTTGTTACATATCTAGTTTTTTGGTATTTACTTGAAAAATTCAAAATAAATGATATATATATAGAGAGGGGAATTTAATATTGTGTATAGAAAATAGAATTACACAATTCTCAATACTATGACCTAATTCCAACATAGGGGTATATTAGGATAAAAAATGGAAAAATATGAAACTTGGCAAGTAATTTAGGACTAAAAAATTCCCCAATTTTGGCAAGTAAACTAGGACGGAGGGAGTATATATCTTGTAAAGCCATGACGAGAAAATGTTGAAAATAAAGATTTAATTAATCCGTCGTGGTTTCTATCGTTACATTCTTTATTTTTCGTCTACGAGTTTCGACTCGTGAAGGCAACTTGTTGGGATTTCAAAATTTGCATTTCTAACCATATCGGAAGAAGCATAGAAAAAATTACAGGATAGTACATGTGATGTCAAGCTAGTGTAGAGGATATTATTGAAATAAAAGATAGTCTTTGGAATAAAAGCTAGTGTAGAGGATATTATTGGTTGTCTGCACAACCTTGTTCACAAACTCATTTTCAACACATTACTCAACATTCTCCTCCTTAATGTGATGATCCACAACTCCAAGTAATTCTCTAAAGTTTTGAAACTTGCCTTTGGGAAGTGCCTTGGTAAATATGTCCGCTAATTGATCTTCCGTCTTGCAATACTTGAGTTCAATATCACCATCTTCAACCGCTTCTCGAATGAAGTGATACTTGAGTTTGATGTGCCTTTCTTTACAATGCTCAACCGAATTTTTGGACATAGCAATTGCGTATTTGTTGTCACAAAAAATTTCGGTGCACCCTTCTTGCTTCTCTTGAATATCTTCCATAATTCTTCTTAGCCATACAACATGAGATGTAGCTATTGATGCCGAAATGTACTCCGCTTCCGCCGTGGATAGAGCTACGGTTGGTTGCTTCTTCGATGCCCAAGAAAATATACCCGAACCAAGAGAAAAAGCATAACCCGATGTACTCTTCATGTCATCAATACACCCTCCCAAGTCGCTATCACAATAGCCAACCAATTTGACATCCAAATTTCTTGAATACATGATTCCAAAATTCATTGTTCCTTGTATGTACCTTAACAACCTCTTTGCCGCGCCAAGATGTAAATGACTAGGTGAACTCATGAACCTAGAAAGCATACTTGAAGCAAACATGATGTCGGGTCTTGTATGTGTAAGATACAACAAGTTTCCAATAAGACCTCTATAGTAAGTCTCATCAACTTTTCTTCCTCCATCATCTTTCTTGAGTTTCTCATTCACTACAAGTGGTGTAGATGTGGGGTTGCAACCAAGCATACCAAATTTCTTCAACACATTTTCGGCATACTAGCTTTGAGAAATGAACACTCCATCTTCACTTTGATGAACTTCTATACCAAGGAAGTACTTGAGCAAACCCATGTCACTCATCTCATATTTCATCATCATTTCTCTCTTGAATTTCTCAATCATATGAGCATCATTACCCGTAAAGATAAGATCATCAACATACAATGCAACAATGAGAATAGACGTACCTTTTGTCTTCACATATAGTGTAGGCTCACTCTTGATTTTGTTGAAGTTTTGCCTTTTGAAGTATCCATCTATCTCACTATACCAAGCTCTTGGTGCTTGCTTGAGGCCATACAAAGCTTTCTTTAACTTGTATACTTTATCCTCTTCTCCTTCCACCACAAAACCTTGTGGTTGTTCTACATAGACCTCTTCATGGAGTTATCCATTCAAAAATGCAGATTTGACATCAAGTTGGTAAAATAACCAACCTCTTTGGGAAGCCATAGAAATCACGGCTCTAATGGTGTCAAGACGAGCAACCGGTGCAAAAGTCTCATTGTAGTCGATGTCGGGTTGTTGTGAGTATCCCTTTGCCACCAACCTTGCTTTGTGCCTTTGTACCGATCCATCCGCATTGTACTTGACCTTGTAGATCCACTTCACACCAATAACTTCTTTGTCATTTGGCCTTGCTACTTTCTCCCATGTATCGTTATCATTTATGACAACAACTTCTTCTTCCATAGCTTTTATCCAAACCGGTTCTTTTGATGCTTCTTCAAAATTTTCCGGTTCAACCACACAATAGTTACATCTTTCATAAACTTCACTCAACCTTCGCAACCTCTTTGGTGCCGACGGTGGTGATGTTGATGCACTAGTACTTGGAGACATACTAGGAGATGCTCCTTGTCTTGTATTTGGAGGTGTTTGAGGTAGTTCTTCCTCATTTTCTTCACCTTCTTCAACATTATTTGTTGCTGAATTTTCTTGCTCTTCATCAACAATAATGGTTTTCTTCTCAATTTTACCTTCTTCCCAATTCCATGAAGCTCCTTCATCAAATAACACATCACAACTTGTAATCATTGTATTGTTCTTCAAGCTATACAACCTATAACCTTTTGATTGGAGGCTATAGCCAAGAAATATACACTTCTCACTTGATTCATCAAGCTTTGTTCTCTTCACCTTTGGAATTTGAGAATAACACACACTACCAAAAACTTTGAGATGTCTTACCGATGTCTTTCTCCCACTCCATGCTTCGAAAGGAGTTTTGTCCCATACGGCTTTTGTTGGACACCTATTCATTAAGTAGACGGCGGTGTTGACGGCTTCGGCCCAAAACTCTCTAGGCATACCCTTCTCGTGAAGCATGGACTTCGCCATCTCCATCACGGTTTGGTTCTTTCTCTCGGAAACACCATTTTGTTGAGGAGTATAACCCATGGTTAGTTGCCTTTCCAAGCCTTCATCTTCACAAAATTTATCAAAATATTTTTTGTTGTACTCTTTGCCTCTATCACTTCTCAAAACTTTGATGTAGTGACCACTTTGTTTTTCAACAAGGCTCTTGAACTTCTTGAAGACGCTAAAAACTTCGGACTTTTGTCTCATGAAGTACACCCAAGTCATACGAGTAAAGTCATCAATGAATAAGATAAAGTATATATTACCTCCATGAGTTGGTGTCTTCATTGGTCCACACACATCGGTATGTACCAAACCAAGAAGTTCTTTTGCTCTCCATGCTACATTTTTTGGGAATGGTTGGCGATGTTGCTTCCCAAGTGCACAACCTTCACATAATCCATCCTTGTGGTTAATATGTTGTGGAAGTCCCTGCACCATGTTCTTGTTGGAAAGCACCTTGAGACTATTGAAATTCAAATTCCCAAGTCTTTTATGCCATAACCATGTTTCATCAATGGTTTCCATCCTCAATGCAACATTTTTCTCTTTTTCAAACACAATTGGGAAGCTTCTATTCTTCTCCATCTTTATACTCTTCATGACTTGTCTCTTGTTGTTGCGCTTCTTGTCATAAATGGTGCAATATCCATCTTCAAAATGTACGGCGTACCCAAGTTCCACAAGTTGCCCAACACTAAGCAAATTTTGTGCCAAGTCCGGAACATATAACACATCTCTAATGTATTTTGCTCCATTGATAGTTTGCACACATATTGTTCCTCTTCCATTAGCTTGAACCATATTTCCATCACCCATCTTGACTAGAGAATTTATGGATGTATCAATATCAACAAACAATCTTTTTTCACCGGACATATGAGTTGTGCAACCACTATCCACAAACCAAACTTCACTCTTGGAAGTCACCATGGCACTTTGACAAGCATAAAACAAATTTTGTTTTTCTTCTCTTTCTTCCGCTCTACCGGCTTGTTCTTCATCTTCTTTGTATCTACAATCTTTCTCCAAATGTCCATACTTCTTGCAATTGCGACATTGGGGTTTTCCTTTGTTCCAACAATTCTTCTCCAAATGACCATTCTTCTTGCAAAAATTTCATCTTGGTACTTGAGACGAATCACTCTTTGTGTAGTTGTTGGAGTTAGCTCCTCCTTTCTTCCATTTTCCTTTTCCTTTGAAGTTTGATGTTGATTCACCCTTGTACTCATTTTTCTTTGTTGCTGAATTTTTGAGTTCAAGTTCAATTTTGATTGAAAAGCACTCTCAATTGACTTTTCGGAGTGTCTTGACAACCTTTTCTCATACACCTTCAAGGAAGCCCATAATTCTTGTGATTTTAATGTAGAGAAATCTTTAGTCTCTTCCTAAACCGCCACAATGGGTTCAAATTTTTCCGGCAAACATATCAATATCTTCTCACAAATTCTTATTTCTTCCATCTTCTCACCACACATCAACATATTATTAACAACTTCAACTACTCTTGAAGAAAACTCATTCAAACATTCATTCTCATTCATTTTAAGATTCTCAAAATCTCTTCTATATGAATGTAATTTTAATTCTCTTACCTTCTTATTACCTACATACTCTTGTTGAAGAATATCCCAAGCTTCTTTAGCTTTAGGAAAATGAATTACTCTTAGTAGAATAGTGTCTCCAACTCCTTGTTGGATATACATGGATGCTTTAGCATTCTTCTTCCTACTCTCCTTGAGTGTATCCTTTTGGGCTTGTTCTAGAGTTGATGTATCTTCAATTTCATCATACCCATTTTTTACAATCTCCCACACATCTTGTGACATGAACAAGGTCTTCATTTTGATAGACCAAAAATCATAATTTTCTCCATGAAAAAGTGGTATTGAAGGTTGTTGAATGTATAGACTTTAGTTACTACTACTTGCCATTGATTTGGTTGATGATTGATTGAAGAAATTGGGTTTTTTCTATTTTAGATCTAGTTTTTGAGAACTTTGAATGTTGCTGATTTTTGAGATTTAAAGGGTAAAAATTGATTTTTTTCACTCTCCAAGATCAGATTCACTTGATCTATGCTCTGATACCAATTGTTAGATTTTTGGGTGAATTTTTGAAGAAGATTAAGAAGGATTTTTGATCATGAAGGAGTGGGAAACTAATAGTTTCTTCTCACTCTATTTTGATATTCTTTTTCATTAATTTTTGATAATTCAATTCTCTCTCTTTTACATGGTCAATATAAGACCAAGAGGATAAGATGACACATGGACAAGTTATGTCCATATAATTATTTTACACTAAAACAGACACATACTAAAAAGTATAGAAACTAGACTTTGTAAACAGGATTGTTCACATGAACAAAACTGACTACATTTTCTTATGCTCCATAAATTGGTTGTCTGCACAACCTTGTTCACAAACTCATTTTCAGCACATTACTCAACATTATTTTTAGATTCTTCTTCAGGGATAACTTTTCCATACTCTTAAACATCATATGTGAACCTCCAGCCTCTTCATCTGAATAAATAGGAATTCAATTTGTTTTCTGAGCTGATTTGGTAAACGAGGTCCGATGTGTTTCTCATTATTCTCATCTTCTTGTTATTGGAAGATGATTGAACAAATCTTTTTCTTTTTCCTCCATTATTATCAATTCTTTTCCTTTTTGTTTCCGCCATTTTTTGCTTTCTGGTTTAGGGTTTTCCAAAGCTCAGTTGAAGATAAAGTGAAGTGAAGTAAAGGCATACTCTTTTTTTTGTTGAACCCTTAAGCCTAATACGCAAAAAGTCAACCCTAGTAGGTCAATCTTCGATTCCCCAATAAATTTTATTTTAATCAATGTCTGTTTTTATCCCCAACTAGAATATCATATGTGCCCTGTGAAGCACCGACCCACCAATATTGTCGCCGTGTCCGTGTCAGACACGCAACGGATACACGACACGCGTGAGACACCGACACGACGTACGTGTAAAAATTTATACTTCATTTTAGTAATTTGGTAACTTAGTATGTCAAGGAAATTAGTATAATAGTTAATTTTTATATATGTGAGAAAATTAGGGATAAAATTGCATGCACACCATGCCAGCCGCACCACTGTGCCAATGGAAAACGCGCCAAGACATGCCAACCATGCCAGCCGCATCACTGTGCCAATGGAAAACCATGCCAGCCATATGTTCGTGCCAAGGCATACCAACCATGCCGGCCGCACCACTGTGCCAATGGAAAACCATGTCAGCCACGTCTACCGCGCCAAGACATGCCAACCATGCTAGACGTACCATGCGTCAATGGCATGCCAAACCCTTGGCCCCACCATGTCAATCCAACTGCACATTGTCTTAGCCCCAACCATGCTAGCCGCACCATGTGCCAATGGCATGCCAAACCCTTGGCCCCACCATGCCAAGACAACCGCACATTGTGTGACGGGCTGGAAAATTACGCCTGGGCGCGCAGACCATAACTTCCCCAATGCGCCATGATGATGCTACGATCCGGGCCTTTAAAGCTAGGCAAATGCACATTTATTTGCCCTTGCAAGCATGCTCGTGGAGCATGATTCAGCTATTTAAGCTTCAACACCGTTCCAACTTACCCTTGTTCCGCAAAGGGTTTATTAAGAAAACCAAAAACTTTCTTAAAACGGCCTTTTGAGGCCCTAAATGATGGAATTTGGCTAAATTCTGGTGACCATGTGGATCTATATATCACATGTCTTGATCTTTGGGTCGTTTCCCATCAAAATGGACTCCTCTTGATCTAAATTATGACACTCGGGATTTTAGCCTATGTCTAACGCCTTGATAGGAAGTATGAGCATCCTAGGAATAGAATGCAACTAGCCTCATCAAGTATGGCCACAATCATCTCTTGCTTCGATCTACCGAGTCAGATGATATGAGAGGCCAAAGTGCCGCAATCATCTCTAAATTAGATGATATGAGCAACAACGTACTAGACCCGCAATGTTGCAACTCATTGTGGCTGCCTACGTACCCTTCCCTACTCTAAAGGGATCAAGCACAGACCGTAGTTCATCACAAAGGGACAAAAGCTTAAGAAAACTCATTCACAAAGCCGTGGCTAAGCAATAATGGTAATGGCCTGGTCCGTATAGGCCACTCCACAAAGATACACAATGATTATGCATCATCGGGTCCGCATCACATGCCCCATTGGAAAGGCTACGCAACTATAAATGAGCCTTGGGAATCATTTATACTCTTCCGGCTAAGCTATGAAGCTTACTTGGCGCATAGTCCACATATGCACCTTCAACCAACTACCCCTCCCTATATATGTTTATTTGACATTTTTACAACTTTGATTAGGGGATCAAAAATCATTCATCAACTCCCACTTTTACTGTTTATGTGCCATGATTGCGTTATTTCACAATGATTGTGTTCCGTCGCAATGATTGTGTATTAGCACAATGACTGCGTAACACTCGTTCGGAAAGCCCTCTCTGGCATGATGCACAATGATTGTGCGATATTGGCTCTAGGCTAATAGCCTCCATAATGTGAAATGCTTATGCTGCAATCTCGAGGCCACCTACCCAGCTGGCCTAATGGATCATGATGATGCAAGATTTGGCTCTTGGCCAAATGTCAAACACAATGCGCCATTTTGACGCGGTATTGGCCTTAATACAATATGCTTCTTACCACACAACGGAAGCTTTGGATGAAGCTTCATCACAAGAAAATGGCGCATATTTTAGCATGCGTCATGCTAAAAACACGGCGTATTACACATTTCCTTAGCCCCAACCATGCTAGCCACACCATGCGCCAATGGCATGCCAAACCCTTGGCCCCACCATGCCGAGCCAACCGCACCTTGCATTGGCCCTACCATGTCGTCCTTCCCTATGCGGATACCAAAACGAAGGCGTGCGACGATCAACATCCACCCTTCCATCCTAGATGCGAATCCTAGTCGTCCAAAGTTGCCAAACAGCGCATGGTAAACTTTGACCCAAAACCCTAGTTTTGTCCACGCCAAACCTCGCCAAGGCATGCCATGCCACATGTTCCAATGGCATGCCGACCACATTGTCGCGCCATACCATGTCATCCTTCCCTATGCGGCTAACAAAACGAAGGCGTCCGACGATCAACGACCAACCTTCCATCTAGATGCAAATCCTAGTCGTCCAATGTCGCCACACAACGCATGGTAACCTTTATCCCAAAACCCTAGTTTTGGCCACGCCAAACCGCGCCAAGGCATGACATGCCAACCACCTTGTCGCACCATACCATGTCGGCCTTCCATATACGACTACCAAAACGAAGGCGTGCGCCGATCAACGACCACCCTTCCATATTAGATGCAAATCTTAGCCGTCCATGGTCGCCAGACAACGCATGGTAACCTTTGGACACGCCAAGGCATGCCACATGTGCCAATGACATGCCAACCACCTTGTCGCGCCATACCATGTCGGCATTCCCTATACGACTACCAAAACGAAGGCGTACGATGATCAATGACCACCCTTCCATCTTATATGCAAATCTTAGCCGTCCAAGGTCGCCAACCAACACATGGTAACCTTTGGATCAAAACCTAATTTTGGCCACGCCAAGGCATGCCGGACATGCCACATGTGCCAATGGAATGCCATCCACCTTGTCGCGCCACGCCATACAGGCCTTCCCTATGCGCCTACCAAAACAAAGGCATGCAACAATCAACGGCCGTTATTTCATCTAAGGTGCAGCTCTTAGCCATCCAAGGTTACCAGCTAACGCACGACAACCTTTGGCCCTAGTTTGGTCGCACATAAACCGAAACCCTAACTTTTGGTCGTGCCTAAACTAGGCCATATATGTTAAAGCCATATTGATCATGCTTTCATGACACTGGCTACCAAACGAAGGGTTGCAATAATCAACGGCTACCTTTCCTCTCAAGATGCAAAATCTCGACCGTCGAATGTCACCACCGAGCCGGCAAGTCTCCCAAGCTCAACTTTCCAGACAACAACAACATGCTACATGTTTTCCACGAAAACACTCGAGACATCAACACATGTCACAAACTGGGGGATGCTCATTGGGTATTGATTTGGCAGTTTACAGCGTGCGGCGTACACTACACCCGTTATAAGAAAGTGTCATAAGGATGAATCGGTTAGTAAATACAGGGAGTAATGGTGGAACGCTTTCTTTTATGGAACATCAATTCCAAGCGTTACCGATTACCACCTCCTCCAATTTACTCACCTATTTTCCATTTCTTAATGAGACCAGGGTATGTTTCACTTCAACTTATATAAATAAGCATTACCTATTTCCACTGAACAACAAGCTCGGGTCAGGAGCATACAACACTCAGAAAATATTTGCTAGCTTTCCATCTGTTAGCTTCCCACTTTCTAATACAAGTCGTAAAACAACTACACTTCCAGAATCAACTATTATGGTCTCAACACTCTCTTCGCTTCCCTCCCCAAAACCAACCCTTATCCTTCACTTTGTGACCGAAGCAAGTCTGGAACGGCTATTTCTTGGTTTAGGTCGGATTTGTACAGATTGATTTCTCGAATCTAAAGTACTCCCTTGCAGTACATTATTTGGGGTTTAAGCTTGTTTCTCATCCACACATCCGAAATTACCAAAACCAGCATAAATCGTTTTCACCCTCAAACACTTGCCTATCGGAGAACTCTCACGATCTCAAGCCAATCAAAGATTGTACTCGTATGATAGAAGATGCAAGATCGGATCACACAATTGCGATAAAAGTAGTATCGGTCTGGCTTCACAATCCCAATGAAGTATTTAAGTCGTTAATCTGGTTTTAGAGAAGAAACCCAAAGGTTAAAGGAGAATCGACTCTAGCGAGCACACTAGTATCACACAGACGTGTGGGGATTAGTTTTGCTCAAAGCTAGATGTCTCCTTTACATAGTCTTCAAATCATGGTTTTGCCTTAGTTACAAAGCAATCCATATTTATCGTTAGATGAAAACCTTTTTTAGATTCAAGCTAATATTTCTCAACCGTTAGATCGAAAACTTAGCTTGTCACACACACTTGGGTAAACGTTTTACTGGGTTCGTGAAAACCTTGCCAAACGTGTACGTGTATGTTGGTTCAACATAGTAACCCAAAAGGTTAACCATATGAGCATTTCATATTAACCTTGTTCTTCTTCACCATAACTAGTTCAATTGACTCAAATGAATTAGTTATAGAGTTGTTCAATTGCTATGAGATCTTATGTACTACACAAGACACAATTGAAACAAAGATGATTTGACTCGATTGAATCGGATCATGAACTTATAGCCAAGGTTTTCATAAGGAATTCCTTAGTAATTTAAGTTTCATGTTCAGTGCACATCTTTAGATCATAACCACTTAATCTCACAAACAAGTTTGCAAACTTAAGATAACCGGCAGAGTTTCCAAACTCAGCAGAAAATCTCGGCAAGGATACTTCCGCCAGTTCGCGGACTAGGTTCGCGGACTTAACATGCAAACGAGTCTTTGGAAAAATTGATGAGTGCCAAATATTGCATATTCATACACCTTTTCATTGTCACTTAACTCATCTTTCGCGCTTCAAAGTCATATATTATCCCAAATTCTGCATTCTTACCATCTTCAAGAATAAATATTTGTATTAATTAATTTTGTGTTTTTAAGTACTAAATAAAGCTTGGAAGAATTGAGAAGACAAAAGAGAAGAAAGTTGGAAGCGTTGCAACCCGCTCGCGCATCAGTGGCAACCTGTTTACAAATTCATGGGATTAAACAACCCATGATCCAAAACCCAATACCCAAATCCATTACCACCTCACCCCCATTGGATTCTTTCCAAAACATCCACCTCACCCCCATTGGATTCTTTCCAAAACATCCACCTCACCCCCATTGTATTCCATTCTATCCATCAATTAAGAAAACATGTTTTGTTTAATTGTTGAGTGGTTTCTAAAGTGAAATTCGGATCCCAAGTGTGAGAGACTTTTTGTGTATAAATAGAGAGGGTTGTTGTGTTGAAAACTCATCCAAGAATAGCTTGTTCATGTTATTTTATCAAATTTAAGTTTTGTTGTAATGTTCTTCATGTTCTAGTTTCATTTACTAGGGTTTAGATGAAGCCCTAATCTCATTGGTATGTATTCATATCTTGTATCTTGTTCTTGAAAGTTTAGAATTGTTTAAAGATATAATTTAATCCAAGTTTGTCAACATCTTGCTCTCACAATGTATGCCATGTATCCATTGTAGTTAGAATATCTCTATGTTGATTATGTTACAACTCATGCTTAACCAAATATTGATCTTTAGATTAGTTGTGCTTAATTAGACAATTAATGCTTTGGAGAAATACTTTAGTTGTGATTAAATTATCCATTGGACAAACACCTTAGTTATACGGTAGACTTGAATCTACTATAAGGACAAGAATAATATTACAAGTTGAATGCATATCATAGTTTATTGGTGGATTTGAATACCCTAGTATCCATATTATCATTGTTTACATATCTTGCTATTTGCATCTTTTACTTTTATTATTTCAGTCACTTGAAAATCATATCGTCGTATCGACAAAAACAAACCCCTTTTGGTTACTCTCTGAATCAGGATTTAGAATCAACTTCTACACTCTCCAAGTCTCTGTGGTTCGACCTGTGCTTGCCCTGTGTTGCTTGTCGACACTGTGCACTTGCAGTTTATACATAGAAGTAGGTATCTTTCCGAGCCTACCAAAAATCCAGCAGAAATTCTCGGGAAGAGAACTCCCGTCAGTTCGCGGACTTGGAAAACCCAATTCCTCAGGTCTTCACTCAATCAACAAAGCTCGAAAACTTCGGATTAAGGAATAGGACTTTTGTACATATGTGTTACCACAGAATTCTTATATCCATCATTGGTTATATAGACCTAAACTCTCATTCCAACCATTGAAACATTCTCAGAGGACGTTATTTAGTCGTTATTCACATACCTTTCTCGTCAGAGCAATTTCCAAAGCAATTGAAACTTTTCATGACATTCGTCACTAGGTGAAGATAAACTTGATCAAAGTGAAATGCTTTACCAACACACGATTTCGATAAAAAGATAAGTAGTGAATACTCAACTCGAAATGTCAAATGTGTATGATCCAGTCTATATAGCATACGGCTTTTGTCTCATAAGAAGTAGGAGATAGAATAGATATACTTTTGAGTGATAGATAAGTTCAAGTCTCCGCATACCTTTTTGTTAATGAAATTCCACGGTTCCTTGAGTAGATATTCGTCGTTGTATGATGAATCACCATGAAGTCCTTGAGCTCACTGCACTTTTCTATCCTAGTCCGAGAGTTAACTATAATAGACTAGAAATCAAGACTAGTAGTTTTGATCACTAACATTGACAAACATGCTTGATATAACAACGCATGCGAGGTTGGCCAAGCTATGTTCTAACAACATTTTCATCCTATCAAAATAACAACAACAACATAAAACGGTATTTTCATGGACTTGTCTTGCGAGCCTTGCAATTGTTTCTTCGCGGGTCCTCATCACGCACAATCATCTTTTGGCCACCCTCCACTGCTACAACAAATTTATGGTTTTAGTTACATAGATATATTATTCCAGAATTGGTTTGCAGAAATGTGATGGAGACCAAAGTGATGTATGGACGTCGGTTTCTCTGTCGGCCACCCCACAACTCGCGGTCATCTAGTCCAACTTGTGTTTTAACCATATGATGTTTCCTGGAACCAGTTTCATTTTTAGCTAGCCGACTGTTAAGGAGGCCTTCTATGTTATGGCATTATGTATTCTTTTTCAGGCACAAAGAATGTACAAAAAAATCAAAATTTAACCTTTTTTTTTCATAATTTCTTGAAATTGAGATCAAATTTAAGATGATTAAACAAATTGATTGTATATTTCCATCAAGTATAATCAAGGAAACAAAATATATGTTCAAAGTCATATGAAAAATCGATTCGATCAATCCAAACTAATTGATATCTTAATCGTTTCCGGAAAATAAAATATTTATTTATTTGCCAAATCTGTGATAGCTGATCAAATTGATGTTTACATATTCCCGTCTGATACGAATAAAACCTTAAAGGATTCGAAAATTCAGTGATTAAAATCTTCGTGTCAGATCAGCTGAAAGAAATTTGATTTACAGTGAAGAATTGAGAGAAGGAGAACATGACGATTAACCAATAGAGAAGATGAAGTTATTCTACCCAACCGTTTCAACCTATTTCCTTAAACGTGCACGTCCTTTTCAATCCATTTCTTTAAGCTCGTTATCGACTCACTGATTCAACTGAGTCATCCCTTTTCTTAAACTTCAATTTTATTCAATTTTCCCACCTTGAAAATTAAACGAAAACGTTAGTTCCATCAATATTAATAAAATGGTGGCATTAGCATCATCAATAGTAACAACTGACTTACTTTAATTGATTGAATGATTGATTGAAGTATTACCAAGAACACTGAAAAATGGATTGATACGAAGTTAAGAACACTAAATTGAAAACAGAGGAAAAATTAAAGATATAAAGGGAAATTAATAATAATACCGTGTACTCTGCATATATAAATTTACTGAAAAACAAGTCAGGGCCAAAATCACATGTGCCATGATCTCTTCTTCGTTTTCTTCTTTGGGGAACTAAATTAAACCTATAGATCTCATATGAAATAGTTTTTTCCGACGGGGGAAGGTGTTGTTGTTGTGTCAATTAAGAATACGGTACTGGCAGTTGGTGGTGGGATCATTGAGAGATGAAAAAGATCATGCTGGCGGAAGGAAGAGAGACATAAATGTTAAACATAGCTAGGGATTATATCTTCAAATAACTAGAATTTGTGTTGCAACTTCTTAAGAAAATCGAACAAGTGGATGCCATGCATTTGGTACGCTCCCACGCTGTCCACAATTGAATGGACCGATATAGTGACCTCCACAGTTATTGCCAAATGTAGCCAAACGCAAAATATTTCTTAGCTCCAAGTTACCCGTTAGTAACAATAACATTAGGATTAAATATTCGGTGCACTTGACAGCTAGATGAATGAAATATAACCCATCAGTTGGACATGTCTTCAGAATATTATAAAAAAACCTTTCTCTTCTCTACATAACCGTATTTTCCAAATAACTCTCTGAAACTTTTTTTCTCTAATCTTCTCAATCTCCAAACCTAGATTTGCTCGGATTTATCTGAGATATCAGATTTTCCGAATAGATTTGGGTTTGTATAATTATTTTTTTAGTGTTTTCATTAAAAAATCACATTATCTGTGATTTTTGATTTTAGGGTTTGTTTAATTTTTTTAGTTTTATTGTTGATATCTCATGGCTTTTCTATGTCATGCAATATTCGCCATTAGTGCGATTTTCTATAGCCTTCTGGCATTTCAATTGGAACCCGATGATATATTCAAGTATATCTTCGAAGACAATCAATTTCAGTGTGGAGATGATTAAGATTCAATCAAACAAGATCAATGGCTACTGGAATTGGTTATGATAATGATGTTTAGTGCAAATTATCCTTTTTATAAAGGATTTTCGCTTAATGAAGAAGAAGAATTTTCCAAATGGTGGATGCAGAATCAAAAAACCTTCCCTCCGATTACATCGATTACTTCTATGATCAACAATTATGTACTTTTGTTATATTACAATTCCTATGTTCTTGTAATATTTTGCTTTCGTACTTTTTTGTTGTATCTGTTTGATGTACTTGAATCAGCCTGTTCATGGCTTCCAATTAATATAATCTAAAAGAGGTTCTTCCTCTTTTTTCCTTAAAAAAAAGTTTGGACATGTCTAGGGTCAATGTAATATATGGCGTTTCAAAACGAGTAGGCATGCCCCCATATATATTTTAGCGAACATCATTTTCATCCTATCAAAATAACACCAACAACAACATCATAAAACAATATTTTCATGGACTTGTCTTGCGAGCCTTGCAATTGTTTCTTCGCGGGTCCTCATCACGCACAGTCATCTTTTGGCCGCCCTCCACTGCTACAACAAATTTATGGTTTTCATTACATAGATATCTTATTCCATAATTGGTTTGCAGAAATGTGATGGAGACCAAAGTGATGTATGGACGTCGGTTTCTCTGTCGGCCACCCCACAGCTCGCGGTCATCTAGTCCAACTTGTGTTTTAACCATATGATGTTTCCTAGAACCAGTTTCATTTTTAGCTAGCCGACTGTTAAGGAGGCCTTCTATGTGATGACATTTTGTATTCTTTGTCAGGCACAAAGAATGTACAAAAAAATCAATATTGAACCTTTTTTTCATAATTTCTTGAAATTGAGATCAAATTTAAGATGATTAAACAAATTGATTGTATATTTCCATCAAGTATAATCAAGGAAACAAAATATATGTTCAAAGTCATATGAAAAATCGATTCGATCAATCCAAACTGATCGATCTCTTAATCGTTTCCGGAAAATAAAATATTTATTTATTTGCCAAATCTGTGATAGCTGATCAAATTGATGTTTACATATTCCCGTCTGATACGAATAAAACCTTAAAGGATTCGAAAATTCAGTGATTAAAATCTTCGTGTCAGATCAGCTGAAAGAAATTTGATTTACAGTGAAGAATTGAGAGAAGGAGAACATGACGATTAACCAATAGAGAAGATGAAGTTATTTCTACCCAACCGTTTAAACCTATTTCCTTAAACGTGCACGTCCTTTTCAATCCATTTCTTTAAGCTCGTTATCGACTCACTGATTCAACCGAGTCATCCCTTTTCTTAAACTTCAATTTTATTCAATTTTTCCACCTTGAAAATTAAACGAAAACGTTAGTTCCATCAAAATTAATAAAATGGTGTCATTAGCATCATCAATAGTAACAACTGACTTACTTTAATTGATTGAATGATTGATTGAAGTATTACTAAGAACATTGAAAAATGGATTGATACGAAGTTAAGAACACTAAATTAAAAACAGAGGAAAAATTAAAGATATAAAGGGAAATTAATAATAATACCGTATACTCTGCATATATAAATTTACTGAAAAACAAGTCAGGGCCAAAATCACATGTGCCATGATCTCTTTTTCGTTTTCTTCTTTGGGGAACTAAATTAAACCTATAGATCTCAAATGAAATAGTATTTTCCGACGGGGGAAGGTGTTGTTGTTGTGTCAATTAAGAATACGGTACTGGCAGTTGGTGGTGGGATCATTGAGAGATGGAAAAGATCATGCTGGCGGAATTAGGAAGAGAGACATAAATGTTAAACATAGCTAGGGATTATATCTTCAAATAACTAGAATTTGTGTTGCAACTTCTTAAGAAAATCGAACAAGTGGACGCCATGCATTTGGTACGCTCCCACGCTGTCCACAATTGAATGGACCGATATAGTGACCTCCACATTTATTGCCAAATGTAGCCAAACGCAAAATATTTCTTAGCTCCAAGTTACCCGTTAGTAACAATAACATTAGGATTAAATGTTCGGTGCACTTGACTTGCTACATGAGTGAAATATAACCCATCAGTTGGACATGTCTTCAGAATATTATAAAAAAACGTTTCTCTTCTCTACATAACCGTATTTTCCAAATAACTCTCTGAAACTTTTTTTCTTCAATCTTCTCAATCTCCAAATGGTAGGTTCGGAAAGATACCTACTATTGTGTATACTGCAAGTGCACAATGTCGACAAGCAACACATGGCAAGCACAGGTCGAACCACAGAGACTTGGAGAGTGTAAAAGTTGATTCTAAATCCTTACTTAGAACTGATTCAGAGAGTAACCAAAAGGGGTTTGCTTTTGTCGATACGTTGAGATATTTGCAAAGACTTAAACAGAAAATAATATTGAATTAAAATACGCAATTAAATCAAGGTGTAAATACTGAGAATATGGATACTAGGGTATTCAAATCCACCACTAACTTATGATATGCATTCAACTTGTAATATTATTCTTGTCCTTACAAAATAGATTCAAGTCTACCGTATATCTAAGGTGTTTCTCCAATGGATAATTTAATCACAACTAAAGTATTTCTCCAAAGCATTAACTGTCTAATTAAAGCACAACTAATCTGAGGATCAATATTTGGTTAAGCATGAGTTGTAGCATAATCAACATAGAGATATTCTAACTACAATGGATACATGGCATACATTGTGAGAGCAAGATGTTGACAAACTTGGATTAAATTATATCTTTAAATAATTCTAAACTTTAAAGAACAAGATACAAGATATGAAAACAGCTTCATTTAAACCCTAGCAAATGAAACTAGAACATGAAGAACATTACAACAAAACTGAAATTTGATAAACTAACATGAACAAGCTATTCTTGGATGAATTTTCAACACAACAAACCTCTCTATTTATACACAAAATTCCCTCACACTTTGGATTCGAATTTTGGAGAGCAACCACTCATCAATTAAATAAAACATGTTTTCTTTAATTGATGGATGAAATGGAATACAATGGGGGTGAGGTGGATGTTTTGGAAAGAATCTAATTGGGGTGAGGTGGATGTTTTGGAAAGAATACAATGGGGGTGAGGTGGAAACGGATTTGGGTCATGGGTTTTGGATCATGGGTTGTTTAATCCCATGTATTGTAACCAGGTTGCCACTGATGCGCGAGCGGGTTGCAACGCTTCCAACTTTATGCTCTTTTGTCTTCTCAATTCTTCCAAGCTTTATTTAGTACTTAAAAACACAAAATTAATTAATACAAATATTTATTCTTGAAAATGGTAAAAATGCAGAATTTGGGATAATATATGACTTTGAAGCGCGAAAGATGAGTTAAGTGCCAATGAAAAGGTGTATGAATATGCAATATTTGTAACTCAACACCAAACCTAGATTTTCTCGGATTTATATGAGATATCAGATTTTCCGAATAGATTTGGGTTTGTGTAATTATTTTTTTAGTGTTTTCCATAAAAAATCAAATTATCTGTGATTTTTGATTTTAGGGTTTGTTTTATTTTTTAGTTTTATTGTTGATATCTCATGGCTTTTCTATGTCATGCAATATTCGCCATTAGTGCGATTTTCTATAGCCTTCGGGCATTTCAATTGGAACCCGATGATATATTCAAGTATATCTTCGAAGACAATCATTTTCAGTGTGGCGATGATTAAGATTCAATCAAACAAGATCAATGGCTACTGGAATTGGTTATGATAATGATGTTTAGTGCAAATTATCCTTTTTACAAAGGATTTTCGCTTAATGAAGAAGAAGAATTTTCCAAATGGTGGATGCAGAATCAAAACACCTTCCCTCTGATTATATCGATTACTTCTATGATCAACAATTATGTACTTTTGTTATATTAAAATTCCTATGTTCTTGTAATATTTTTCTTTCGTACTTTTTTGTTGTATCTGTTTGATGTACTTGAATTAGCCTGTTCATGGCTTCCAATTAATATAATCTAAAAGAGGTTCTTCCTCTTTTTTCCTTAAAAAAAGGTTGGACATGTCTAGGGTCAATGTAATATATGGCGTTTCAAAACGAGTAGGCATGCCCCCATATATATTTTAGCGAAAATCATTTTCATCCTATCAAAATAACACCAACAACAACATCATAAAACAATATTTTCATGGACTTGTCTTGCGAGCCTTGCAATTGTTTCTTCGCGGGTCCTCATCACGCACAATCATCTTTTGGCCGCCCTCCACTGCTACAACAAATTTATGGTTTTCGTTACATAGATATCTTATTCCAGAATTGGTTTGCATAAATGTGATGGAGACCAAAGTGATGTATGGACATCGGTTTCTCTGTCGGCCACCCCACAGCTCGCGGTCATCTAGTCCAACTTGTGTTTTAACCATATGATGTTTCCTAGAACCAGTTTCATTTTTAGCTAGCCGACTATTAAGGAGGCCTTATATGTGATGGCATTATGTATTCTTTGTCAGGCACAAAGAATGTACAAAAAAATCAAAATTTAACCTTTTTTTTTCATAATTTCTTGAAATTGAGATCAAATTTAAGATGATTAAACAAATTTATTGTATATTTCCATCAAGTATAATCAAGGAAACAAAATATATGTTCAAAGTCATATGAAAAATCGATTCGATCAATCCAAACTGATCGATCTCTTAATCGTTTCCGGAAAATAAAATATTTATTTATTTGCCAAATCTGTGATAGCTGATCAAATTGATGTTTACATACTCCCGTCTGATACGAATAAAACCTTAAAGGATTCGAAAATTCAGTGATTAAAATCTTCGTGTCAGATCAGCTGAAAGAAATTTGATTTACAGTGAAGAATTGAGAGAAGGAGAACATGCCGATTAACCAATAGAGAAGATGAAGTTATTTCTACCCAACCGTTTCAACCTATTTCCTTAAACATGCACGTCCTTTTCAATCCATTTCTTTAAGCTCGTTATCGACTCACTGATTCAACTGAGTCATCCCTTTTCTTAAACTTCAATTTTATTCAATTTTTCCACCTTGAAAATTAAACGAAAACGTTAGTTCCATCAAAATTAATAAAATGGTGGCATTAGCATCATCAATAGTAACAACTGACTTACTTTAATTGATTGAATGATTGATTGAAGTATTACTAAGAACATTGAAAAATGGATTGATACGAAGTTAAGAACACTAAATTAAAAACAGAGGAAAAATTAAAGATATAAAGGGAAATTAATAATAATACCGTGTACTCTGCATATATAAATTTACTGAAAAACAAGTCAGGGCCAAAATCACATGTGCCATGATCTCTTTTTCGTTTTCTTCTTTGGGGAACTAAATTAAACCTATAGATCTCATATGAAATAGTTTTTTTCGACGGGGGAAGGTGTTGCTGTTGTGTCAATTAAGAATACGGTACTGGAAGTTGGTGGTGGGATCATTGAGAGATGGAAAAGATCATGCTGGCGGAAGGAAGAGAGACATAAATGTTAAACGTAGCTAGGGATTATATCTTCAAATAACTAGAATTTGTGTTGCAACTTCTTAAGAAAATCGAACAAGTGGACGCCATGCATTTGGTACGCTCCCACGCTGTCCACAATTGAATGGACCGATATAGTGACCTCCACAGTTATTGCCAAATGTAGCTAAACGCAAAAGATTTCTTAGCTCCAAGTTACCCATTAGTAACAATAACATTAGGATTAAATGTTCGGTGCACTTGACTGCTAGATGAGTGAAATATAACCCATCCGTTGGACATGTCTTCAAAATATTATAAAAAAACCTTTCTCTTCTCTACATAACCGTATTTTCCAAATAACTCTCTGAAACTTTTTTTCTCTAATCTTCTCAATCTCCAAACCTAGATTTGCTCGGATTTATCTGAGATATCAGATTTTCCGAATAGATTTGGGTTTGTGTAATTATTTTTTTAGTGTTTTCAATAAAAAATCAAATTATCAGTGATTTTTGATTTTAGGGTTTGTTTTATTTTTTAGTTTTATTGTTGATATCTCATGGCTTTTCTATGTCATGCAATATTCGCCATTATTGTGATTTTCTATAGCCTTCGGGCATTTCAATTGGAACCCGATGATATATTCAAGTATATATTCGAAGACAATCAATTTAAGTGTGGCGATGATTAAGATTCAATCAAACAAGATCAATGGCTACCGGAATTGGTTATGATAATGATGTTTAGTGCAAATTATCCTTTTTATAAAGGATTTTCGCTTAATGAAGAAGAAGAATTTTCCAAATGGTGGATGCAGAATCAAAACACCTTCCCTCTGATTACATCGATTACTTCTATGATCAACAATTATGTACTTTTGTTATATTACAATTCCTATGTTCTTGTAATATTTTGCTTTCGTACTTTTTTGTTGTATCTGTTTGATGTACTTGAATTAGCCTGTTCATGGCTTCCAATTAATATAATCTAAAAGAGGTTCTTCCTATTTTTTCCTTAAAAAAAAGGTTGGACATGTCTAGGGTCAATGTAATATATGGAGTTTCAAAACGAGTAGGCATGCCCCCATATATATTTTAGCGAAAATCATTTTCATCCTATCAAAATAACACCAACAACAACATCATAAAACAATATTTTCATGGACTTGTCTTGCGAGCCTTGCAATTGTTTCTTCGCGGGTCCTCATCATGCACAATCATCTTTTGGCCGCCCTCCACTGCTACAACAAATTTATGGTTTTCGTTACATAGATATCTTATTCCATAATTGGTTTGCAGAAATGTGATGGAGACCAAAGTGATGTATGGACGTCGGTTTCTCTGTCGGCCACCCCACAACTCGCGGTCATCTAGTCCAACTTGTGTTTTAACCATATGATGTTTCCTAGAACCAGTTTCATTTTTAGCTAGCCGACTGTTAAGGAGGCCTTCTATGTGATGGCATTATGTATTCTTTGTCAGGCACAAAGAATGTACAAAAAAATCAAAATTGAACCTTTTTTTTTCATAATTTCTTGAAATTGAGATCAAATTTAAGATGATTAAACAAATTGATTGTATATTTTCATCAAGTATAATCAAGGAAACAAAATATATGTTCAAAGTCATATGAAAAATCGATTCGATCAATCCAAACTGATCGATCTCTTAATCGTTTCCGGAAAATAAAATATTTATTTATTTGCCAAATCTGTGATAGCTGATCAAATTGATGTTTACATACTCCCGTCTGATACGAATAAAACCTTAAAGGATTCGAAAATTCAGTGATTAAAATCTTCGTGTCAGATCAGCTGAAAGAAATTTGATTAAAGTGAAGAATTGAGAGAAGGAGAACATGACGATTAACCAATAGAGAAGATGAAGTTATTTCTACCCAACCGTTTCAACCTATTTCCTTAAACGTGCATGTCCTTTTCAATCCATTTCTTTAAGCTCGTTATCGACTCAATGATTCAACTGAGTCATCCCTTTTCTTAAACTTCAATTTTATTCAATTTTTCCACCTTGAAAATTAAACGAAAACGTTAGTTCCATCAAAATTAATAAAATGGTGGCATTAGCATCATCAATAGTAACAACTGACTTACTTTAATTGATTGAATGATTGATTGAAGTATTACTAAGAACATTGAAAAATGGATTGATACGAAGTTAAGAACACTAAATTGAAAACAGAGGAAAAATTAAAGATATAAAGGGAAATTAATAATAATACCGTATACTCTGCATATATAAATTTACTGAAAAACAAGTTAGGGCCAAAATCACATGTGCCATGATCTCTTCTTCGTTTTCTTCTTTGGGGAACTAAATTAAACCTATAGATCTCATATGAAATAGTTTTTTTCGACGGGGGAAGGTGTTGCTGTTGTGTCAATTAAGAATACGGTACTGGCAGTTGGTGGTGGGATCATTAAGAGATGGAAAAGATCATGCTGGAAGAAGGAAGAGAGACATAAATGTTAAACGTAGCTAGGGATTATATCTTCAAATAACTAGAATTTGTGTTGCAACTCCTTAAGAAAATCGAACAAGTGGACGCCATGCATTTGGTACGCTCCCACGCTGTCCACAATTGAATGGACCGATATAATGACCTCCACAGTTAATGCCAAATGTAGCCAAACGCAAAATATTTCTTAGCTCCAAGTTACCCGTTAGTAACAATAACATTAGGATTAAATGTTCGGTGCACTTGACTGCTACATGAGTGAAATCTAACCCATCAGTTGGACATGTCTTCAGAATATTATAAAAAAAACCTTTCTCTTCTCTACATAACCGTATTTCCCAAATAACTCTCTGAAACTTTTTTTCTTCAATCTTCTCAATCTCCAAACCTAGATTTGCTCGGATTTATCTGAGATATCATATTTTCCGAATAGATTTGGGTTTGTGTAATTATTTTTTTAGTGTTTTCAATAAAAAATCACATTATCTGTGATTTTTGATTTTAGGGTTTGTTTTATTTTTTAGTTTTATTGTTGATATCTCATGGCTTTTCTATGTCATGCAATATTCGCCATTAGTGCGATTTTCTATAGCCTTCTGGCATTTCAATTGGAACCCGATGATATATTCAAGTATATCTTCGAAGACAATCAATTTCAGTGTGGCGATGATTAAGATTCAATCAAACAAGATCAATGGCTACTGGAATTGGTTATGATAATGATATTTAGTGCAAATTATCCTTTTTATAAAGGATTTTCGCTTAATGAAGAAGAAGAATTTTCCAAATGGTGGATGCAGAATCAAAACACCTTCCCTCCGATTACATCGATTACTTCTATGATCAACAATTATGTACTTTTGTTATATTACAATTCCTATGTTCTTGTAATATTTTGCTTTCGTACTTTTTTGTTGTATCTGTTTGATGTACTTGAATTAGCCTGTTCATGGCTTCCAATTAATATAATCTAAAAGAGGTTCTTCCTCTTTTTTCCTTAAAAAAAGGTTGGACATGTCTAGGGTCAATGTAATATATGGAGTTTCAAAACGAGTAGGCATGCCCCCATATATATTTTAGCGAAAATCATTTTCATCCTATCAAAATAACACCAACAACAACATCATAAAACAATATTTTCATGGACTTGTCTTGCGAGCCTTGCAATTGTTTCTTCGCGGGTCCTCATCACGCACAGTCATCTTTTGGCCGCCCTCCACTGCTACAACAAATTTATGGTTTTCATTACATAGATATCTTATTCCAGTATTGGTTTGCAGAAATGTGATGGAGACCAAAGTGATGTATGGACGTCGGTTTCTCTGTCGGCCACCCACGGACTCGCGGTCATCTAGTCCAACTTGTGTTTTAACCATATGATATTTCCTATAACCAATTTCATTTTTAGCTAGCCGACTGTTAAGGAGGCCTTCTATGTGATGGCATTATGTATTCTTTGTCAGGCACAAAGAATGTACAAAAAAATCAAAATTGAACCTTTTTTTTTCATAATTTCTTGAAATTGAGATCAAATTTAAGATGATTAAACAAATTGATTGTATATTTCCATCAAGTATAATCAAGGAAACAAAATATATGTTCAAAGTCATATGAAAAATCGATTCGATCAATCCAAACTGATCGATCTCTTAATCGTTTCCGGAAAATAAAATATTTATTTATTTGCCAAATCTGTGATAGCTGATCAAATTGATGTTTACATACTAAAATCGATCTGAATAAAACCTTAAAGGATTCGAAAATTCAGTGATTAAAATCTTCGTGTCAGATCAGCTGAAATAAATTTGATTTACAGTGAAGAATTGAGAGAAGGAGAACATGACGATTAACCAATAGAGAAGATGAAATTATTTCTAACCAACCGTTTCAACCTATTTCCTTAAACGTGCACGTCCTTTTCAATCCATTTCTTTAAGCTCGTTATCGACTCAATGATTCAACTGAGTCATCCCTTTTCTTAAACTTCAATTTTATTCAATTTTTCCACCTTGAAAATTAAACGAAAACGTTAGTTCAATCAAAATTAATAAAATGGTGGCATTAGCATCATCAATAGTAACAACTGACTTACTTTAATTGATTGAATGATTGATTGAAGTATTACTAAGAACATTGAAAAATGGATTGATACGAAGTTAAGAACACTAAATTGAAAACAGAGGAAAAATTAAAGATATAAAGGGAAATTAATAATAATACCGTATACTCTGCATATATAAATTTACTCAAAAACAAGTCAGGGCCAAAATCACATGTGCCATGATCTCTTCTTCGTTTTCTTCTTTGGGGAACAAAATTAAACCTATAGATCTCAAATGAAATAGTATTTTCCGACGGGGGGAAGGTGTTCTTTGTTGTGTCAATTAAGAATACTGATCTTGCGAGTTGGTGGTGGGATCATTGAGAGATGGAAAAGATCATGCTGGCGGAAGGAAGAGAGACATAAATGTTAAACGTAGCTAGGGATTATATCTTCAAATAACTAGAATTTGTGTTACAACTTCTTAAGAAAATCGAACAAGTGGACGCCATGCATTTGGTACGCTCCCATGCTGTCCACAATTGAATGGACCGATATAATGACCTCCACAGTTATTGCCAAATGTATCCAAACGCAAAAGATTTCTTAGCTCCAAGTTACCCGTTAGTAACAATAACATTAGGATTAAATGTTCGGTGCACTTGACTGCTACATGAGTGAAATATAACCCATCAGTTGGACATGTCTTCAGAATATTATAAAAAAAACCTTTCTCTTCTCTACATAACCGTATTTCCCAAATAACTCTCTGAAACTTTTTTTCTTCAATCTTCTCAATCTCCAAACCTAGATTTGCTCGGATTTATCTAAGATATCATATTTTCCGAATAGATTTGGGTTTGTGTAATTATTTTTTTAGTGTTTTCAATAACAAATCACATTATCTGTGATTTTTGATTTTAGGGTTTGTTTTATTTTTTAGTTTTATTGTTGATATCTCATGGCTTTTCTATGTCATGCAATATTCGCCATTAGTGCGATTTTCTATAGCCTTCGGGCATTTCAATTGGAACCCGATGATATATTCAAGTATATCTTCGAAGACAATCAATTTCAGTGTGGCGATGATTAAGATTCAATCAAACAAGATCAATGGCTACTGGAATTGGTTATGATAATGATGTTTAGTGCAAATTATCCTTTTTATAAAGGATTTTCGCTTAATGAAGAAGAAGAATTTTCCAAATGGTGGATGCAGAATCAAAACACCTCCCCCTCCCATTACATCGAGAATCAAAACACCTTCCCTCTGATTACATCGAGGTTCTTCCTCTTTTTTACTTCAATGTAATATGATCAACAATTATGTACTTTTGTTATATTACAATTCCTATGTTCTTGTAATATTTTGCTTTATGTGGTCTTAATTATAATTTTTTGTTGTCCTAATAAAATTCCATTGTTTGATGTACTTGAATTAACAACCTCCATTAATTCACAATCATGGCTTCATCAATTAATATAATCTAAAATAAGTTCTTCCTCTTTTTCCTTGACCATAAAAAAAAGGTTGGACATGTCTAGGGTCAATGTCATCTTTAATATAACTTGGCGTTTAATTCAAAACGGGCTATAAAACCCAAATTTCAAAATTCATCAATTTCAAAATGCATGATTTCAAAACCACCATCATCCCCTAATTGTAAAATTCATCCATTATATATATTTTAGCTCTAACATCATTTTCATCCTATCAAAATAACAGACAATAACAACATCATAAAACAATATTTTCAAATACTTGTCTTGCGAATTGAAAGCCTTGCAAGGGTTACAATTGTTTCTTTGAGGATGTAACAAAAAAATATTATCATTTTGGAGGTCCTCATCATTTGTCAACGCTGGTCAACGTTGGTCATCTTTTGGTCGGACAAATGTTAGACCCCTCAAAATGTGAGTACCAAAAACCAAATAACCCATTTTAGCTACAACAAATTTATGGTTTTCGTTACATAGATATCTTATTCCAGAATTGGTTTGCAGAAATTTTATGGAGACCAAAGTGATGTATGGACGTCGGTTTCTCTGTCGGCCTCCCCACAGCTCGCGGTCATCTAGTTTTAAACCCAAATTTATCTTCGTAAACCTAAATTTTTCTTCTCCAAGTCAACATAACAGTAACGGGCGGATTAGTGAATGATCAGACTTCGGGGAGAAAGAGTATCTAATTTGTTTTTATTTGTTTTGATAGTTTCTCTATCGACGGGTTTATAGTTCTTGATCTAATGATGAATCTAACATAGTTTTTGTCCCGTTTGATTTGATTCACCGGTCACCACATCCGATATTTTTATCACCCTTCTTTAAATTGAATTGTTTTCTTTTTAACTAAACAATATGGAATTGTTTTTTGTTTATGAAAGATCATGGAATAGGATTGATGGTGTGATCCTGTGACTCAAATTGCCAAAATGAAGAAAAAAAATCCAAAAACTAGATAAATAAATCTTTGATTGATTGAGCAAATCACCTTTAGATTCTTTTTTTTTTTACAGTTTTTTATAAATTTAGATGAAGAAACAAAGTACTCATGTGATCACAGTATCAAGAACAACATCGGTTTACATCAATGGGATTGACAGTGATTATAACTGGTAATGTACAAGGTTAATTTTGTCCAACTCATACAAATTTATTAAATCGCCCCATATTGGTGAGTTAACCACGATTTTTGTATTTCTTAAATCCGTTTTTGCTCTCCCTCTAACAAAAAAAAAAGAACATAAATATTTGCTCCGTGCCGTCCATACATTTTTTCTTCGTGCCATGATGGCACGGGTTATACTCTAGCAAAATGAAAACTTTATGTAACATGGAAACTTTCGAAAACTTAACACAAACGAGTGTATTCTCTAGGTCCTCTTTTCTCTCTCTTTCTTCTTCATTTCCTCAAAAAGAAGGAAAATTGAGAGTGTAGGAGGGAGAGAGATCGACTGAGATATGTTTGAACTGAAGATAAATGGAAGACGATTACGAAGTTTGGCTTTGAAGATGAATGCATAAAACGGGTTCGTTAATCAATCAAACCCATTTTTTCCCCACTGTGTATCACTCATATCTATGAATTCCATGTAGTTAATTTTACTGTTTAATCCTAACATTGAATTTAGGGTTTTCAAAATTTGGGTTCTTGTTTGAAACATCAAATTTAGGGCTCAATTAGCATGTTAGTTTGTGTTCAATTGTCACTTGAAATTAGGGTTTCTGCAAATCTAGAGTTTAGGGTTTATGGAATTTATGGAATATATTTGAAACAATCAATTTATATGTTTGATTGTAACATGTATTTCTTCTTGGTTGAATTTCTTGTTCTTTCAGGTCCAAGAGGCAGCCTTGAGGACAATGCCTGGTATTGTTGTGCCCACTACAAGGCGAATGATACATCATTTCCCAAATTCAATGTCTTCTATCAAGAGTAAGTTTGTGTATTAGGCTAAGAGAGCTCTTTTGTTCTGTAGATACACATGATTGCATTATTCTGTAGAAGGAGTATGTCGATGCAGATAGATTGTTTCGCGAGGAAGCTCTTTTGTTCGTCATCATCACCGTTGGTTTCTGTACCACTTCCTTCTCGAAGGGAAACCCATCTTTGGTACATTATACCTGATGAAGTAAAGGATGCATCCCTCCAAAATCAGTATATGAAGCTATTATCACCATGTGAGAAGAAAACTGTTTTACAGATGCAAGGAGTCAGACTTCAGAAAGGAGCCTTGCTAGCTCGTGCTCTGGTGCGCACTACTCTTGCAAGATATACAGACACACGAGTCAGTCCGAATTTATTGAAGTTCCAGAAGAACAATTTTGGGAAGCCAGAGGTAGAATGGGAGCATGATGAACGGTGGAATCCACCATCCTTGCATTTTAACATCTCACATTCATCATCTTTGATAGCCTGTGGTGTAACTGTAGATATGCCTATAGGAATTGATGTCGAAGAGAAGCAAAGGAAGACAAAGAATAGTACCATGTCTTTTGCTCGACGTTATTTCTCACCTCATGAAGTGGAACGCTTGCATGCAATTGCGGATCCCGAGGTTCAACGGCATGAGTTTATCAAATTGTGGACACTTAAGGAAGCATATGTCAAAGCACTGGGCAGGGGTTTCTCGGCTTCACCTTTCAAGACTTTTGCCATCCAATTCAGACGGAAACCTAAATCCCGCTTACATGTTACCCTAGATTCTCACTCCAACGATTTTAAAATAGTTGTTGAACCTCTCAATGCTTCTGAGGACGTCAAAACTAATTGGCAGTTTGGACTATTTGAACTGGCAAGATCACACTATGCAGCCATTTGCATAGAAAACAACAAGACAACGGAAGGCGAAGAGAATCACCCGCTGAAATTGAATGTCTGGAGGACCATCCCGTTCGTAGAAGATGAATGTGTTTCTGATTCTGATTCGGTTGTAGCTCTCAGTGGACTGACCTAGAGCCACTGTCTTACAAGATCATTCAGCTAACAAACTTATGGCTGTCTTACCTCCTGAAGAACTCGACAGGTTGATCCAACTCTACTAAGAGACGAGCTACAACGTCCTAAGATGCAACAAATTGAGTCGGAAGGTACAGTGCCCTGGTTGTTTGGGCGGGGCTTCTGCTGGTTCCTCGAAGGCAGAGAAAACAACATTCGATGTGAAGCTTGAGAAATTTGATGCGGTGCTAGACAATTGAGCAGCTAGAAGACCGTTCTTCAGGCAGAAAGGTTTGCACTCATCATTTTGAAGATCTTCAGCCTAACTATGACTTCATGCATCTTACTCGAACGAGAATTTCATGCAGGGAAGACCGAGCCAAAATAGAATCTACAAAGGCTTGATTCATCCCCAATCGTCATGTTCTTTCTTGTACTGCATATTTCTGACTGATGAAGGTGGTTTTGTTTTTGTTTACGAGTGATGGATATTACGTGGCAGTGGAGGTGTTTCTCGTGGTCCTCAGCTCTTTGGCTTTAAATGAACTTGATTTTGTATGAGGATGATGCATGGAGAGGTGGATGGTTGCATGGATGTGTCTGGTAATGAACTTTGGCAAGTCAGTCCAAGCTTTACTCAATTTGTCATTCTAATTGATAAAAGAGAAATCAACTCTAGGAAATGCGAAAAGACAGAATGGATTTTGAGGGGATAGATCCTAAAGCCAAGGCCAAAAGAGTTAAGGATACTGATAAGACAACATGGGAGAGAAAGAAAAGGGTAAAGACAAGAGGATTCTAAAGAGGATGAAGAAACAGATTCAGATGATGAAAAAACAAAAGGAGAAAGATAAATTCATTGAGAAACTCTTGAACGAAAGACATCAATTACAAGGCTATGCTTGGCTTCTAGCAGGCTACATTCAGTTGGGAAGGAAAAACCCCGTGAGATCGTTTCAAATGTTCTTTCTGATGGTAACATGGAAGCTGGTTCAGTAAATAATATCAGTTTGGAGGTAGCTGAAGCAGTCAAAGTGGAGGAAGCCATGGTCTCTGAGATAGTGAAGGAGCTACAAATTGTTGTGCAAAAATTTGAGTACTGAGAGCTCTGTCAAGGTAACCCATTTTTACTGCTCTTTCTTTTTATACCCATTGTCTTTTACTTATTTGTTTTGGTGTGATAATCTTACTTATCCTGTCTTAGTTTGCAATCTAGTTTTTTATACTTTCTTTTACAGCACTATTTCAGGATTTTCCACATTTTGTAGTTCTATTCCCATCTGTATCCTGTGTTCTTGTGTGCACAAATTTAGTACCTGCGTTTTGTGTCAGGTTATTTGTCCTGTATTTGATATACTGGTGTTTTATAGTAATGTTTTGATCCCATTTAGTCAACATGATATTGCTTTTCTGAAATGCTGAGGGTTGTGGCAAACCTAATACCGCTAATCCTTTTAAGTTCCTCTTGTCTAAGTATGAGCCTAAAATCGTTTTTATTACTGAGTCAAATAAGGGGCTGCATATGATGGAAATTAGTGCTTAAAATCTGCAATTCAGAGATTGGACAGTTATACTTTCAGTAGAAAGATTTTGGGGTCTCTTAGTGGCTTGGAATAGCAATGTCGAGGTTAACTTATTGAGTTTTGATGTGAGCATCATAGATGTGCCTGTGAAAATTAGAGGTCTGCTCTTCTATGTTTTTGCATTTAAGGGCTACAGATTCTCCTGACAGCTACACTCAGTGAGAGTACATTACGCAGCAATATGAGCAATTTAGGGGTCCTTAAATGTTAGTTGAGATATGAATTTTATTTTAAGTTTGAGTTGTAGTGAAAAAGGTGGAAATGAGTCCATTTCAAGTAGGGCTGGTGGATTATTCAACAGCTAGGGCTGGTGGATTTGAGATTCATAGGGGATCCTTTCACTTGGACAAATAAGAGGGTAGGAGTTGAAAACATTAGGGAAAGAATAGATAGAGACTTGGTTAATATACACTGGTTGGACTCATTCCCAGAGGCTGCGGTGTATCATTTAAATAGAGTGGCTTCTGACCGCAGTCCTATTTTTGTTGATTCTTCCCTTATTAACCTGAGATTAGAAAGGCCCTACAAGTATTTAGGGGTTGGATTGAACACAAAGAGTATATTGGGCTTTCTTTGAAAGTGCTTGGCATGTTAATAGTTTGAATGCTGATCTTTATTTGTTGAAAACATTAGAAAATCCAGGGGAGTTTTAGACTTGGAATGGGCTGATATTTTAAAACATTTTTAGAAATAAGGAGTCCGTGTTAAAGTTAACAGATCAGGAAAATAAAAAACCAGGATACCTAGTTTCTGAGAAAAAAGTTGCATGAACTTGAATTAAAACTATATACTTGGAGTAAGATGTAATCTATCTACTGGAAAGAAAATAGCAGGGATAAATTTTTAATTGAGCTTGATAGATGTACTAAATATTTTCACATGCTAGCTTCAAATTGGAAAAGCCATAACTCCATTCATTCTTTAAGAGATGAAGATTTAGAGAAACATTAGTAGTAAGAACAGACCTCTAGATGGTTTAGAATAACCAAGATGTAGTTGAATATGCAAGGCTAGAGTATAGCTGTGCCATAATGCCACATCATTGTTGGAAAAACTGTTGGTCCGTTAATAATGAGGATTTCTTTAAAAAAACTGTTGGCACGACATTGCCTTACTTTTATCTAAGCCTAGATCATCCAAATCTGATACATGGTGCCGATACAATCAGTAAATGGTAAAAGTGTCTTCTGGAGGAAAAACATGTATAGCTTTGATTGATCCCCTAATTCGGGTTCTTTGATTTCTTTTAATCAACACATATGGTTTTCTAATTGTTGAATGAATGATATGAATTTGTGATTGAGGTGTAGTAATAATGGGAATTTGAGAATCCTAATTTTGGGTTTGAATTTACTCCCATTGACATTAGAGAAGGTGGTGGTGCTTCAGGCGGAGGAAGTTGTATGGTGAAATACTGGTTATGATCATGGTTCTGATGTAACTGAAACAACATATATTAAATTTTAACATACACGGTGATGGTGGTGCTAGGATTGAGATGGGGCTAGGATGGTGGTTATGGGTTTCTATTGTGAGGTTGAAGATATATTTCTAATCGGGTGAGACAGCAGCAGAAAATAAAAACATGGGCGGAGGATTGATGGGCGTATTTATCTTTTCATTGATTGTGCATTTTCTAAGACTGTTTGGTTTGGATTAAATGTTCCTTGTCCTGATGCTAGCACATGTTTCTTAAACTGGTTTAGAAATTGGTTTCAAAATCCTTGGGTGACTTTTATAGCATCATTTGTTGGCACACCTGTAAGTATAGAAACTCTGTTGTTCTTGACAGAATTAAGCCTTAAACCATTAGACTGTATAAGGCAGATTAACCAAACCTTAGGAGACTGGTAGATTGGGAGAAATTTCAGTGGTACAATCAAACCTCTGGGTTGGTTTAGCATAACTAAGGAGCAGTTGAATATGCAAGAAACACTCGAGAATATTTTACGTGTGGATGTTTTTTCGATGACAATGGGATATGGGATTGGTATCACAATAGCATTTCTGAGTTCAAATTTTTTCTAGGACCAGTTTAGAATGTGGAGAGGCTCTTGCAATAAAGAGAGCAATGGAGTGGGCAGTGGAAATAGAGCTTGATGATTTCCAGATTCGAAGTGACTGTAAAAATGTAGATAGTTCATGTCAATAGAAGGTATAATAGTGAAGCAGATACTCTTGCTAAAGGGATAGAAAGAAAAAAGTTTTTTTTCTTCTTCTGTATGTGTGTGATGGTTGTCCCCAATTAGCATGACATTTACGGCCGAATTAGGATGTAAATTTGTATTCAAATTGTCACCTGAATGTCACCTGAAATTAGGGCTTGATGATTTCCAGATTCGAAGTGACTGTAAAAATGTAGGTAGTTCATGTCAATAGAAGGTATAATAGTGAATCAGATACTCTTGCTAAAGGGATAGAAAGAAAAAAGTTTTTTTTTTCCTTTTGTGTGTGTGATGGTTGTCCCCAATTAGCATGAAATTTAGGGCACAATTAGGATGCAAATTTGTGTTCAATTGTCATCTGAAATTAGGGTTTCTGTAAATCCAGAGCTTAGGGCTTATGATTTTATTTGAAACAATCAATTTAGCTGAAATAGGAAATTGGACGGTTAGTTTTTTAGGCATTGCATATTTGTGATCGTGATTCTTTTGTATGTATCGGATATTTTCATTTTGCATCAGAAAAAACTCGTATCTTGCTTTGTGGTTACGTGGATACTAATTATACCATGGTTTCTTGTTCATTCAGGTCCAAGTGGCAGCCTCGAGGACAATGCCTGGTATTGTTGTGGCCACTCCAGGGCGTATGATACATCAATCGTACAATTCAATTTTTGTGGGGTCAGTTATTTTGTAATTATAATTCTTGATGAGGCAGACTTGGATTTAGTGCTGAAATTGGAGAACTGGTACTTCTAAAGTATTGCATCTCACAATTGATTTAAGAAAACAAAGAAAAGTTTGTCTAAGCTCTGTTGAATTTGTCATTCCAATTGATTTAAGAGAAATCAACTCAAGGAAATGGGAAAAGACAGAATGGATTTTAAGTGGATATATTTTAAAGCTAAGACCAAAGGAGTGTGATTAAGGATGCTGATAACAACATGGGAGAGAAAGACGAGTACTTTTAGAGAGGCTGAAGAAACAGATTCAGATGATGAAGTTAAGGCTATGCTTGGGTTCAAGCAGACTACATCCAGATGGGAAGGAGAAAGATAAAATCATTGAGAAACTCTTGAAGGGAAGACATCAATTACGAGGCTATGTTTGGGTTCTAGCAGACTATATTCAGATGGGAATGAGAAAGCCTAGTGAGATCGTTTCAAATGCTCTTTCTCATAGTATTACGGAAGCTGGTCCAATAAATAATATCCTGTTGGAGGTAGCTGAGGCAGGCTTAGTAGAGGAAACCATGGTGTCTGAGAAAGTGAAGGGAGCTGAAAATTGTTGAGCGATTCGAGTACTGAGAGCTCTGTCAAGGTAGCCCATTTTCACTGCTGTTTTTGCCCTTCCTTTTTTGCTTATTTGTTTTGGTTTATCCTGTCTTAGTTTGCAGTCTAGTTTTTTGTACTTTCTTTTACGGGACCATTTCTTTATTTTCCACATATTGTAGTTCTGTTGCCATCTGCTTCCTGTGTGCACAAATTTAGTACTTCTGTTTTGTGCCTGGTTATTTGTTCTGTATTTGATATACTGGTGGTTTATATATAATGCTCAGGGTTCAGGGTTGCTTTCATAGAATGCTCAGGGTTGTAACCTTCTAGAACCAGTAATCAACTTAAGTTCCTCTTGTCTAAGTATGAGACTGAAAATTGTTTTAATCACTGAGACAAAAATGTGGCCGTACAGGATTGAAAGTAGTGCTTAGAGTCTGCAATTCAGAGATTGGATAATCATAACTTCAGTAGGAAGCTCTGGGGTGCTCTTTTTTTTTTGTGATCAGTAGCTTTGGGGTGCTCTTAGTGGCTTGGAATAGCAAAGTGGTGGTTAACTTATTGAGTTTTGATGTTTCTATAAAATTTGGAAGCCTGCTTTGCTGTGTTTTTTTCATTTATGGGGCTACAAATTCTCCTGAATAATTCAATCAGTGGGAGTACATTACTCTGCAACATGGCAATTTAGGGGTCGTTGGAGATATGTATTTTATTTTATGTTCGAGTGAAAAGGTGGAAATGAGTCTACTTCAAGTGCTTTTTCTTTTATTCAAGGGACTATTCAGAAACTAGGGCTTGTGGATTTGAGATTCAGAGGAAATCCTTTCACTTGGACAAATAATAGGGAATGAGTAGAGAAACATTAGGCAAAGAATAGATAGAGACTTATTTAATATCCAATGGTTGGACTCATTCCCAGAGGCTGTGCTGTATCATTTAACTAGAGTGGCTTTTGTTTGTAGTTCTGTTTTAGTTGATTCGGACCCTATTAAACCGAGAGTAGAAAGGCCATATAAGAATTTAGGGTTGGATTGAACACATGTTAGCGCCGTAACTGATAACTCCATTCATTCTAAGAAAGATCAACTCAACTCTTTGCTGAAAAATAATTTTGCTAGCATAATATAAATCCCATTTTTGATAATATTATTCCTTCTGTGCTTAATGATCTTGATAATTTGGATCTTGTTACTAGAGATGAAATCTGGACTGTGCTAAAAGGTATGAGTGCTTGGGGCTCACCTGGCCCAGATGGTTATCCTCCTGGGTTTTTTAAATCCATTGTGACATTGTTGGTGATGCTGTAGACCGTTTTGCTGAAAAGTTTCTTGGGTCTGGAAAATTGTTTAATGGAGTCGATGGCTTTTATATGAAAGAACGTTATTTTGGGGACCTTTCTTTTTTTGAGGGGACCCTGTTTTTTTAAAGGCACACTACCCTATATTTGTAAGGGGTGTCTTAAAACGTGGACTTTACTAATTTGCCCCCAAACCCTAATTAAGATTATCAATTAAACGGTTTTAGATTAACCTAATATATAAAATTTTTAGATTAACCTAATATATAACCTATTAACAAAAAAAAAAAAAATCAGACCCTACCTCCTCCTTTTTGGGGTCTTCTCTTCTTCTTCTTCTTCTTCTTCTCAACATCGTTTTCATCGATTAATCGTCGATTCATAAAATTTTCATCGTCGATTAATCAATCGAGTATAAGAATGGTGCTTCGAAAGCAAACTAAACGAGTAACAGGAAAAGGTCCCCTATTAGGACATCTAGCAAATCAGAAAAGTTCATTGGAGATTGACAAAGTAGTGGAAACGGAAGACGAATTGGAGATTCAACCCGAAGTGGGCATGGGAAAGATTCGCAGGTAATTTTAACCAAACCCATTAGTTTTAATTTGATTTTGGTTCGTTTAATTGAATAGAAATCATCAAAATAGGGTTTGAATGTAAGTAACAGTGCTAGGTTCGGTTAGTAGTCGGAACCCCAAAACCCCGGTTTGGTAACCGAACTTCCTGAAAGGAAGAACACGAAGAACTGTTCGGTTGATTATGATTGAAAAATATGAAACCGAACTATTCAGTTCGGTTATTTCGCTAATTTTTCAAAAAGCCATCTACTAACCGAACACTTCCCATTTTACCAAAATAAAAATAATTTCACTTTCCAACCGAACTCAACTAATTTACTCACTACTTTGAGTTCTCAGTTAACCGAACTTTGTCAAAACAATTCGGTTAGTTCGCACAATATTTTAAAACAATTTCTCAACCGAACTCAAAACATTACAAAGAAAACAAAAACAACCTATGTAACCGAACTGCTGTTATTTTCCCACTATGTTGAACTATCATTTAACCGAACATTATGTAGTCCATTTCGGTTGATTATAATATTTTGTTTATCGAATTACGAACCGAACTCCTTGCTAATTGCATATATGTTGAGTTCGGTTTGTTCGCAAGAAAACTTATAAACCGAACTCTTCCCTAATTTCATAGAATTTTGAGTTCGGTTGTTTAGCAAAATAGTTGTACCAACCGAACTCGGTGCTAATGTCATTCATGTCGAGTTCGGTGAAATCGCAATTTTTTGTTTAGACAACTACTAACCGAACTCGGTGCTAATGTCATTCATGTCGAGTTCGGTTTTTCGCAAGAAATAGTCGGTGCTAATTGCAAACCGAACTCTAGCCCTTAACATAATTATGAGTATGAAAATCATTTTTGGGTGAAGCTAATATGTTTTGTTTTCTTGGTTAGGGGCAGAGCACCAAAATCAAACCAACCTTCACTGGAAGAACTTAGAACTCCCACTCCTCGAGGCCAAAAACACTTAGGTTTTAATAAGCGTGGAACCAAATATGTTAAGCATGGAGGTGGTTCAACACCGGGTGTTGTCATCCAAGATGATGTCAATAGAGATAATGTTGACAACGTTATACAACAAATTAATCAAGAGATTGTGGAAGAAATGGGTAATCAATAACATAATCAAGGTGGATAAGAGGAATCATCCGAAGAAGGAGGAAATGAAGATGAACAAGGAGATGACAATGATGACAGTGAAGAAGATGGAGATAATGAAGATGATGAATCAGAGGAGGAAGAGGATGAAGAACAAGTAGAAATAGTTAAAAACCCAAAAAAGACCCCGAAAAAGCCTTGTGCTAGATATGCATACATTCCTGATGATACTTAGTGTTTGGCCCCAAAGAACCCAACTTATGGTACTCCAAGAGATGGAGGGGAGGTATTGATTGGCTACAAAAACTCATGGGCTTCCAAGATTTATGCTACAAAGGTATTGAATCTTATACATGAATATTTCTTTGTCATATATTTTTCGGTATATATTAGTAAATAAGATATGATGTTGTATTTGTAGGATCATAATAATGTTGTTCGTGTTTTGAAACGTCAAAAGAACAAGAAATGGGATATAGGGAATGAGTGTGATGAGGTTAGGTTGGCCGTATTTGATTGTGTGCTATGGTACGCGATACAACATGCACACCAAAAATTTGATGCTGTCACTGTTTCCGCATTTGACGAGAGGGTTTATCCTGAGACCGAAACCTTTCATCTACCGTTTGGTGAGATGGAAATCACTCCGGATGATTGTTTTCGAATCACAGGCCTACCAATTACTGGAACAAGTGTTCGAGATGGGTACGATCCCTCCATGAGTTATGAGCTTCTTGAACAATTGGTGGAGAGGTGTCTAGGCTGGAGCGCTAAGAAGGCACATTGTGAGTTTAGACGAGCTGCAAAAGAGCCTGATGAAGGTGATGAGTATAATGAGTTAAACCCAGACCGGTATTACAAGAAGAAGTTGAAAAAGATCAAGTTGAAAGTCTTGTTAAAAGAGTTTGGAGGGACGAAAGATTTGGTTGCCAAGGGAAAGTTGGTCATGACAGAAGAGAAGATTAAACACCATGTGATTGATTATTTGTTATATCAACTAGGAACCATTTTCTTCCCCGACACTTCAGGTCATTCGGTAAATGTCCATTACCTCCAGCTATTGGACCCCCTTAATGAGGTGAACAACTATTCTTGGGGAATTGCGGTTCTATCGTTCGTCCAAGCGGAGCTCAGAAAAGCTTCGAGGCTTAAGTGTTTATATTTTGGAGGCTTATACACCCTTGTTCAGGTACTCCGTTAATTTATCCTTTGTGTTTTCCAAGATATGTTTGCTAAGTGAATGAATGTATATTTTTACTAATGAATACATATTTACTATAATCATATGTGTGGTTTCTTCTCATAGGTTTGGGTGTACGACCACTTCCCAAAATTGAAATTGTCTTATGCTCACACTCCTTGGCCTTATGGGAAACCTACATCTGGTAAATATGAATTTTTGGACTCGCAAATGAAGGGTAAGAAAAATAGGTTGTTGAGGTTGAGAGAGAAATTGGATAATGCAACGCTTGCAGATGTGGTTTTCCATCCATACAAGCTTCAATCAGATGACGAAGAGGAAGATGTTGAGCCTGTTGATTTCTCACCTATTTCGTCTTATAATGGCCCGTTGTTTTATCCTGGCGGTTGTACAATGTACAATCCTCGAAGAGTAATGAGACAATTATGTTGTGTCCAAAGTGTCCCAGCAGAGATAAATTCAAATTCAAGGTGATGAAGCGGGGAACTAAGAACACCGAAAAGAATTTTGTTCCAAAGTACAATCCTGCTCCATCAGTGGACCAATGGAACAACTGTGAGGATTATTATATTCCAGTTGAAGAGTTAGAAGATTGTTATGGTGAGCCAAATGCTGCTAAAGAAGGGTATATGGAATGGTATGAAAATTTTTCTCATCCTCGTGTAATAAACACACAACAACAAGCCCGTGCTGAGAAAGCAAAATCGAAAGCAGTGGAGAAAGAGACCCAGAAAATTATGAAGCATACCCCAACCTGTGGTGATGAGGCATTGATCTTATGGAATTCAGCGGTAAGATATTTACTCTTATTTTTTCTTTTTATAAACTTATTAAGCATGCAAATATAGGAAATTTATACTTGTTTATGATTTTCATTGAAAAAAGGTGAAGTCAAGTTCTAAATTGTTGAAGAAAATGATGTCAAAAATCCGTAGTGGAGAGCCGATGAACACTGCTGAACAAACGGAACTCTACAACCAATGGACAAATGTTTTTTCACCCAATACTGATGATCAAAACCGGAGCATGCCGATGAAGAGGGGTCGACGAGAAGGGGAAGGTTCAAGTCGAATGTTTGAACAACAAAGCAGTGGAGATGACACTCCTAGTGACGAAGGACCATCTAAATCTCCTAAACGCAAGGGTAGAAAAGTCTCACGTAGTGGTCGTCATGAATGAGTGATTGCAAGAATTAGTAATTTGGCATTTTATTCTGGATTTGGTACTTTTATTCTGGATTTGGTACTTTGTTCTCTTATGTTTGGAATACCTCTTTATTGTGGATTTGGTAGTTTGTTTTCTTATTTTTTTGTTTTATTAAACGAATTTCATGTTTTTGTTTCTAATTTGTGTCTAAGTAAGATATAAACGTTCGGTTTGATCGCAATTACAAAATTCAACCGAACTGAACACTACAAAAAAAAAAACGTATTACAGAGTGATGTTCGGTTGGATCGCAATTACAAATCCAACCGAACTGAACACTACCAAAAAAAAAAGTTACAGAGTGATGTTCGGTTTGATCGCAATTACAAAATTCAACCGAATCGAACACTACCAAAAAAACGTATACACGAGTGATGTTCGGTTGGATTGCAATTACAAATTCAACCGAACTGAACACCACCAAAAAAAAAAAAAGTTACAGAGTGATGTTCGGTTTGATCGCAATTACAAAATTCAACCGAACTGATCACTACAAAAAATATTAAAAGTTATAGAGTGATGTCGGTTACTGGGTAAAAACTGCAGGTTACCGAACTTAGTTGTTCGAAAATAAAACCTTATGTTCGGTTACCTGCGAAACTTTTATTACAAACTGAACGCATAGGTTCGAAAAATAAAACCTTATGTTCGGTTACCTGCGAAAATTTTATTACAAAACGAACGCATAGGTTCGAAAATAAAACCTTTGTTAGTGTTCAGTTCGATTAGATATAATAACAGAACTAACCGAACATAATTGTTGACCAAAACTTGTACTTGATCTGACAAATGTAACGACAATTTTTTAGTCTGTTATACACCCCAATGCTATATATATGGGTCTGATGCTTCATTTTTTTGTATACCATTTCATAAAAATGGCATTTGGTAGTCATAAATTTACTTTAGAAGAAGATCTTTCTATTTGTAGAAACTTCGTACTGTGGTTTCCAAAGAGGGGTGAAGAACAGTCAAGGCATGGTCGGATTAGTAATAGTTATTGGGGGAAAATACATGAGAAATTCTGCGATGACACAGGTAACCCTCATAACCTTGAAGAGCTATCTTTGTTCATTCGATTTGAAAAAATTCAAAAAAGAGTTGAGGATTTTTTTATTTTGTATCGGATAGTTATGAGGAATCGACTGAGGGGTGAAACATACGAGGAAATCGTTTTAATGTCAAAGAATGAATGGCGACGATGGAAAGTAAAGGATTTCAAATATGAAGATCATTTCCGCATCCTTAGAGACTTTTTCATAATGCTTTTGGATATTAAGTATTTTGTAATTTAATTTCGGCAATGTCATGTAATTTCATTTCCAAACCGAACTAATGTTGTAATGTAATAGTGCTATGGTACGCGATACAACATGAGCACCAAAAATTTGATGATGTCACTGTTTCCGCATTTGCCGAGAGGGTTTATCCTGAGACCGAAACCTTTCATCTACCGTTTGGTGAGATGGAAATCACTCCGGATGATTGTTTTCGAATCACAGGCCTACCAATTACTGGAACAATTGTTCGAGATGGGTACGATCCCTCCATGAGTTATGAGATTCTTGAACAGTTGGTGGAGAGGTGTCTAGGCTGGATGCTAAGAAGGCACATTGTGAGTTTAGACGATCTGCAAAAGAGCCTGATGAAGGTGATGAGTATAATGAGTTAAACCCAGACCGGTATTACAAGAAGAAGTTGAAAAAGATCAAGTTGAAAGTCTTGTTAAAAGAGTTTGGAGGGACGAAAGATTTGGTTGCCAAGGGAAAGTTGGTCATGACAGAAGAGAAGATTAAACACCATGTGATTGATTATTTGTTATATCAACTAGGAACCATTTTCTTCCCCGACACTTCAGGTCATTCGGTAAATGTCCATTACCTCCATCTATTGGACCCCCTTAATGAGGTGAACAACTATTCTTGGGGAATTGCGGTTCTATCGTTCGTCCAAGCGGAGCTCAGAAAAGCTTCGAGGCTTAAGTGTTTATATTTTGGAGGCTTATACACCCTTGTTCAGGTACTCCGTTAATTTATCCTTTGTGTTTTCCAAGATATGTTTGCTAAGTGAATGAATGTATATTTTTACTAATGAATACATATTTACTATAATCATATGTGTGGTTTCTTCTCATAGGTTTAGGTGTACGACCACTTCCCAAAACTGAAATTGTCTTATGCTCACACTCCTTGGCCTTATGGGCAACCTACAGCTGGTAAATATGAATTTTTGGACTCGCAAATGAAGGGTAAGAAAAATAAGTTATTGAGTTTGAGAGAGAAATTGGATAATGCAACGCTTGCAGATGTGGTTTTCCATCCATACAAGCTTCAATCAGATGACGAAGAGGAAGATGTTGAGCATGTTGATTTCTCACCTATTTCGTCTTATAATGGCCCGTTGTTTTATCCTGGCGGTTGTACAATGTACAATCCTCGAAGAGTAATGAGACAATTATGTTGTGTCCAAAGTGTCCCAGCAGAGGATAAATTCAAATTCAAGGTGATGAAGCGGGGAACTAAGAACACCGAAAAGAATTTTGTTCCAAAGTAGAATCCTGCTCCATCAATGGACCAATGGATCAACTGTGAGGATTATTATATTCCAGTTGAAGAGTTAGAAGATTGTTATGGTGAGCCAAATGCTGCTAAAGAAGGGTATATGGAATGGTATGAAAATTTTTCTCATCCTCGTGTAATAAACACACAACAACAAGCCCGTGCTGAGAAAGAAAAATCGAAGGAAGTGGAGAAAGAGACCCAGAAAATTATGAAGCATACCCCAACCTATGGTGATGAGGCATTGATCTTATGGAATTCAGCGGTAAGATATTTACTCTTATTTTTTCTTTTTATAAACTTATTAAGCATGCAAATATAGGAAATTTATACTTGTTTATGATTTTCATTGAAAAAAGGTAAAGTCAAGTTCTAAATTGTTGAAGAAAATGATGTCAAAAATCCGTAGTGGAGAGCCGGTGAACACTGCTGAAAAAACGGAACTCTACAACCAATGGACAAATGTTTTTTCACCCAACACTGCTGATCAAAGCCGGAGCATGCCGATGAAGAGGGGTCGACGAGAAGGGGAAGGTTCAAGTCGAATGGTTGAACAACAAAGCAGTGGAGATGACACTAGCTCCTAGTGACGAAGGACCAGCTAAAGCTCCTAAACGCAAGGGTAGAAAAGTCTCACGTAGTGGTCGTCGTGAATGAGTGATTGCAAGAATTAGTAATTTGGCATTTTATTCTGGATTTGGTACTTTTATTCTGGATTTGGTACTTTGTTCTCTTATGTTTGGAATACCTCTTTATTGTGGATTTGGTAGTTTGTTTTCTTATTTTTTTGTTTTAGTAAACGAATTTCATGTTTTTGTTTCTAATTTGTGTCTAAGTAAGATATAAACGTTCGGTTTGATCGCAATTACAAAATTCAACCGAACTGAACACTACAAAAAAAAACGTATTACAGAGTGATGTTCGGTTGGATCGCAATTACAAATCCAACCGAACTGAACACTACCAAAAAAAAAAACGTTACAGAGTGATGTTCGGTTTGAACCCAATTACAAAATTCAACCGAACTGAACACTACCAAAACAAAACGTATTACAGAGTGATGTTCGGTTGGATCGCAATTACAAATTCAACCGAACTGAACACTACCAAAAAAAAAAAAGTTACAGAGTGATGTTCGGTTTGATCGCAATTACAAAATTCAACAAAAAATATTAAAAGTTATAGAGTGATGTTCGGTTACTGGGTAAAAACTGCAGGTTATCGAACTTAGTTGTTCGAAGATAAAACCTTATGTTCGGTTACCTGCGAAAATTTTATTACAAATCGAACGCATAGGTTCGAAAATAAAACCTTTGTTAGTGTTCAGTTCGGTTAGATATAATAACAGAACTAACCGAACATAATTGTTGACCAAAACTTGTACTTGATCTGACAAATGTAACGGCAATTTTTTAGTCCGTTATACACCCCAATGCTATATATATGGGTCTGATGCTTCATTTTTTTGTATACCATTTCATAAAAATGGCATTTGGTAGTCATAAATTTACTTTAGAAGAAGATATTTCTATTTGTATAAACTTCGTACTGTGGTTTCCAAAGAGGGGTGAAGAACAGTCAAGGCATGGTCGGATTAGTAATAGTTATTGGGGGAAAATACATGAGAAATTCTGCGATGACACAGGTAACCCTCATAACCTTGAAGAGCTATCTTTGTTCATTCGATTTGAAAAAATTCAAAAAAGAGTTGAGGATTTTTTGATTTTGTATCGGATAGTTGCGAGGAATCGACTGAGGGGTGAACCATACGAGGAAATCGTTTTAATGTCAAAGAATGAATGGAGACGATGGAAAGTAAAGGATTTCAAATATGAAGATCATTTCCGCATCCTTAGAGACTTTTTCATAATGCGTTTTGGATATTAAGTCTTTTGTAATTTAATTTCGGCAATGTCATGTAATTTCATTTCCAAACCGAACTAATGTTGTAATGTAATAGTTCGGTAATGTCATTTAATGTAATTTGTTAACCGAACTTATATATTTTGAATTGCAAACCACAGTGGACCTACAATCTTTATGCCAAATGACTCCTAATAAAAACCAAATACCAAAAAACACAATCTTTCATTGTTATGTTGATTTTCAAAGCATACTTACAATCAAAAAACACCATCTAACTAAAGGTACAATTAATCATCCGCAAGGGAAATACAACCTTGGTGTATAATCGCTTCCGAATCCTTCAAAGCTTTCCACATCTCCATGTTATGTTCATACATAACGCACCAACCCAACATTGTGTCGGGGTTAAATTCATTCCAATAAGAGTATGGGCATATCGGAGGCAATGGAAAATTGTCTTCTAACCGGAGGCCTATAAAATGGTTGTAGTTAATCAACGCAATCACCACTCTCCTACGTTTTAGTTGCTCGACACATTTGGTTTTTTTCGGAGTGTATGTGAAACTACCACATTTTGAGAACAAGTGAACCACGCAATTGAATGCT
The DNA here is from genome assembly GCA_023529315.1 of Papaver bracteatum. Lineage (NCBI taxonomy): Eukaryota > Viridiplantae > Streptophyta > Magnoliopsida > Ranunculales > Papaveraceae > Papaver > Papaver bracteatum. The sequence goes on from JAJJWX010003533.1 coordinate 1,471,486, forward strand.
TTGGCTATTAAGTGCCCACATATCGGCATGCTCATCCAATGATCCCTTGTGATTGGATTGCCCCCGTGGAGACGGCTTTGATATCTAACAAACTGCACATTGAGACTATCATCCCCATCGGACAACATTATCTTGTAAAATTTCGTTTTCTCCCTTAGCTTCATAAACAACCTTTGATGGACATAAGTGACATGATTATCATTATATATCTTGGCACCTTGAGTGAAAGGCCCTACTTGTTGTACGACAACGTGGAAACCGCAATTACCATCCGCAGGGACGTCATTGGTGGTTATGACGTAATCTCTAATGTAAGGAGGTAGATCTTCCAGGAACCTTTTCTCAACAGGAGGGGCAGTCATATCAATTGGACTAGGTTGATAGTGTAACATAGGTCCTTTTTTCTTCATATCCCGTTCACTTGTCTCGCCATTTTCAACAATATTCCTAGCCCTTATCTTACAATCTTCTTGGTACTTATCTGCGGTATGCTCATGTTGCGAAGGATCTCTAGTAAAAGGGGTCATTTCACTCTTACTCTTGCCCAAAACCTTTGCATATTGTATGACTTGTTTTTTGGTTTCTTTGGTTGGTGGCCTACCTTTGGCCTTGCCTTTATTCGGTTCTTGCACATTTTCTGAAGTCTGCGGATAAACGATTGGCCGCATGTCATCCCAAAAGATTTTCCTTTCAAGATTGTTCATGTTCCAGTACCTCTCGATAACGACTCTTCCCATTTCATTATCACCAAAATCTTCTCCGACATCGCCATTGGGAGGAGGAACAAAACTTAAGTGTTGCCAATGTGGATCTATATCGCTTAAAGGGATTATTCCATGTTCATACTTAGCTATCATGTGGCGACAAGGGAGCCCAATAGACTTCATCATGTTGCAAACACACACCTCTTCCGGCTTGGTTCCCAATATGCGGATCAAATTCACCTCAACCAATAACCTCTTAATGCAATCATGCGAAACATTATAGTGGAGTCCCTTGAAAAACCGAAGGTCCTCCATTTTCACGATGTTACCACCTTTGTCTACAATCTTTTTGTACTTTATGATGCGACTTTTTTGAAACTTCTCTTTAATTCTATCAATCTCGCGGTTGAAGTAAACCTCCATAGCGTTAAACACAACCACAAAATTATCAATACATCCAAAGAGATTTTTCTTCAAACGGTGGTGAGCAGATTCTACCAAACTTGTCGCTTGATTCCCAAAGTGTTTATGGTGGTTGGTAAAAGCATAAACAAACCTCTCTTTGTGCGGTTCCAACCATTGTTTGACCACATACGTTACAATATCATCAGGATATTCGGGGCTACGCCAATGCTCAATAAATTCGGCAAGATTTAGATTGTACTCTTCTTCGGTGAGAGACCAAGTCAAAGCCTCCCATTCCCCGGAGAAATCTACCCATTTAGCATGATTTATGGTGTATTGTTCATCGAATGCCTCTTTTGCATCAGCTTGTTCATCTTCCGGTAGCTTACTAATCTCTTCGAATGCTATCCTCTTTGGTGGACAAAGTTGAGGCTTGCACCTATTCATCACATTGCACCATATATGAAATGTACAAAGCATATTATGTGCCAATGGGAAGACTCTCTCTATTGCATTCATCAATGATACTTGATTGTCCGTCACTATAACCCCTGGGATATCATCATCTCGGTAGATCGCCTTCAATTGTTGTAGCGCCCACCTATAACTTGGTTCTTGCTCGTCCTTTAGAAAACAAAAAGCAATGGTAAAAGGTGACTTCGTCGACGTACGACCAACAATGTTCAACAATGGCATCTCGTATTTGTTTGTCTTGTAAGTGCAATCCATTATAAGAACTTCATGGAAGGATTGAGCCAGTTGAAAACTCTTCGGATGAGCAATGAAGAGATGAGTTATTTCTTCACCCTGACCTAGCTTCTTTTGAACCGCGTAGCCTTTCTCTTCAGCCAACATAAACAATTGTTGCATGACTTTTCTATCCTTCCATTGATTCTTTTTAATTGACTCAATTGCATTGTAATGGTGGTCGGGGATGATACGTTTTTCGTGTTATCATCCTTTAATAAGTGAAGCATACCAGCTGGGGAAATACGCAATCTCCTATATTTAGCTACTTTCTCCTTTTCTTGAGGAGTCAGCCTTGCGGCCATTGCATGTCCTTCAAGATGCTCCGGACGATGGTGGTTGTGATTACCTACCACCTTATCCATCGATAGAACCCATCCTTTCCTTAGTTTTGAGTAACTAAAAACTAGCTTGAACGGACATTTTATTTTCTTTGAGCACACTGTGTTCTTCCTCGTCGTCTTTCCTTCATACACATACCCCTTCCTCTTGTGGCTAGCATCCGGATATCCACTTCTCTCGCAAACCATTTCAAAACGAGTTTTGCTTTCTTTTCCATTCAAAACTAATACGCACATGGCTCTCTTGGCATGCTCTCTAGCCCAATTCTTCGCATCAATAGGTTGATCAAATACCAAATCATTGGCATAGTGATGGGATGTATCTTCATACAAGATACCAATTGGAGAAGGTTGATCATCCATTGGTATATCTTGGCATTCAATCTACAAGAAATGGAACAACATCAATTGCAATCACAACCGGGTTCGGTAAGCTATTAATTTAAGCGCGTAAACCGAACTACCAATTCGGTGAACAAACCAAAAGGCCATATAACCGAACATATAAATTATATGTAGTTCGGTTACAATATATTTTACATAGGTCACTGAATACAACACTGGAACTATTCATTTTTTTTGGGATTCTTAAGTTCGGTTAGGTATGCTCTTGGGATCAAGTGTGCGAAATAACCGAACCTGCATAACTTAGTGTACTCTTATATTTTGTACGGTTCGGTTAGATAGTGGATTTACAGGAAGTGTGCGAACAAACCGAACTTTGTATGCTAAGTTTAATTAGTTTTACGTAAAGTTCGGTTGGTTAATAGTTGCAAAGCAACCGAACTTTGTACATTAAGTTAAATCATAAATTTAAGTTAAGTTTGGTTAGTGTATATTGGTTGCGAAACAACCAAACATTACACTGGAATTCTTCAAACTTCCATCAATGCATAGTTCGGTTATCTGCGTGTTTGTCTAATGTAACCAAACTGCATATCCAGATGAGTTTGGTTAGATGTTCTTCACCTTTCGTAACCGAACTACTTAAAAAATGTACATTTGTTTTGAAAATTTGGAGCAACTAGACCAACATTAGCTAAGTTTGGAGCATACCTGGATACCCAAATGATCTTCCTACGGTTGTGGTTGATAAAATCCATCATTTTCATATTGAGATTGAGTTTGTGGAAGAATACATTCACCATCTAAGAAATTACTCATATCCGGATCATTGTGAAGATTAACAAATACTCTAGGGGTTAATGGAGATGAATAATCAGATGAGCTTTCATCACAAGAATTCCCAAACGTAGTGAATGTGAAATAATGTTTTTTTTTCCATGGTTTTCTCCTTCTTCTTCTCTAACTTTATCCTCTAAAAAATTCAATTTCATTTTTAATAACTCATGTTTTAATCTAATCTCACTAATCAGTTTTTTCTTAATCATTTTAATAATGATTTCACTAATCAAAACCAAAAGATAATTAAAAGGGTATTTTAGGTAATATAGAAAGTATTAGATTAGGGCACCCCTACCCCAAATAACATCATGGTCCCCTCAAAAAAAAGAAGGGTGCCCAAAATAACGTTCTTTTATATCTCTCTCGTTCTTAAGAATGAAAATCCTGCAAGTCCAGTTGATTTCAGGCCCATAAGCCTTAGTAATGCTCTCTATAAATCAGTCTTTAAGATATTAACGACTAGGCTCAAATGTGTTTCGGACAGGATTATCTCTCCCCTTCACCATTGTCAATGCATTTATTCTTAAAAGGCAGATAGTTGATAGTATTGTAATAGCTCTCGGAGACCTGCATAACATGAGAACAAATAAATCTAAAAAGAATTCTTAGCTCTTAAACTGGATGTATCCAAAGTATTTGATAAACCGGAATGGTCTTTCTTTCATTATTTTATGCTTGGGAAACTTGGTGTTAGTGTGAAATAGGGTGATTTAATTTTTGAATGCATATCTACTGTGAAATCAACTGTCTTATCAAATAGAATTCCTTGCATTCCCTGTAGGGGTGGCAACGGATAGATATCCGGCGGATATTGGCAAATCCGATAAGGTTAAGGTTAAGGATTATCGGATATCCGGTATCCGATAATATCCGGCGGATACCAAAAATTCCAATCCGATAAGGTTAAGGTTAAGCTATCGGATATCGGATTTTTATCCGTTAATATCCGTTAATATATGACCTTATCATTATGGACGTTTCTTCAGTTTTTTGACCATAAACGTAACACCATTTTAACTTGAACCTTGCTACTACTCTAATGCTAAAGACAATGTGACGACTAAACATTGTTTATTGCTCGATAACCTTTCATTGCAACATTGTTTCAACTGTCACTACTAGTAAACCGTTAATGTATGACCTTATCCTATAGGATTTTTATCCGTTAACCCCTACCTTATCGGATATCGGATATTAACCAATCGGATAGAGACCAATCCGATTCCGATAGGTTAAGAGGAAATATCCGATAAGTTATCGGATCCGGATATCCGGTATCCGATATAACGGATAAAATCCTATAGGATTTTGAATAATCGGAAACGGATACCGGATATCGGTTATCCATTGCCAGCCCTAATTCCCCGTAATCCTTCAAGGGGTCTCGGACATGGAGACTCCTATCCCCTTGCTTGTTTGTCACTTCTATGGAAGTTCTATCTAGATTGTTTATGCATGCTGAGGTTAAGAACGATTTGGTGGTGTTAGAATTAATAGAGATTGTCCTGGCATATATTATTTCATCATTTGCTGTTTGCAATTGTTTCATTTTTTTTTTGTGAAACCGACATTGCTGAAATTAGAAGTCTTGTTAATATTAAGTATTAGATTTTTTTCATTTTGCATTAGAACAACCTCGTATCTTGCTTTTATGTTTACGTGGAAATGAATTTATACTATGGTTCCTTGTTCTTTCAGGTGAAAGAGGCAGGCTTGAGGACAATGACTGGTATTATTGTGGCCTATCCAGGGCATATGATACATCAATCTCAAAATTCAGTTGATGATTTTGTAGTTATAAACCTTGATGAGGCAGATCGTCTTTTAGAGCTTGGATTTAGTGCTGAAATCGGAGAACTGGTACTTCTGAAGTATTGCATCTCACAATAATGTCGATGATGTGGAGATTATTATTAGCAATCTCTAAACTGGTGGAGCTTTTTGGAATTTCATATCTTTGCCCCATCGAGAGTTGAGTTCTGTATATCAGGTACCTATGTTGTATAAGTCGCTAGGCGAGGCGCCAAACCGGTCGCCTATGCTAGATAGATTTTTCTCTGGTTTCAGTCTTTCAGACACTAAATCACATTCTCTGTTTTTCTCACAACCAAGCTTTTGTAAATCGAAGAAAATAAAAGAGGAGTATTGAGTATGTACATATATATGAAAAGAATTATATCAAGATATATACAGAGATGACTATATACATGATCTCTCTCTATATATACTAGTAATACCCAATGTGCGATGCACATGCTTGAATTGGATTCTTTTAATAACACCAAATTTAATAATATTGAAAAAAAAAATCTTAATTTTTAAAGATATCTAAGTTTAACAATGTCATTTTTAAAGATATCTAAGTTTTCTAAATATACTAATTTAACAAAAATCTGATATGTATTTTTAAAGATATCTAAGTTTTAATTTTTTGATTTCTTTTTAAAACAATGTCATTCATGTGAATATACAAACATTGATTAAAGGCTTATTTAATAAGAGTATTATTGTCATGTGAGAAGGCTTCACTAAGATAAGGCTTCACCAAACAATTACCTATTTTCTTTATATTAGTAAGATAATATAAACGAGATTTTCTGCTAATTACTAGATAGATACAAAGATGACTATGATCCTTACATACATAGTTACATTAAGATATATATAGTATATATAAACTAAATTACGTTTATTTTCCTAATCTTTGCTTTCCGTATTTTCGTCATATGTTGGTATTGATTGATCGTTTTACAATCAAATTTTTCTATAATTACATCAAGTAATAAAACCAATTACTATAACTGCGTTATGAGATAAAAATCAATCACGTCAATGAAGTTATTCTCCTATATACAGTATTATATTTCTTACCATATCTTGATCACACAATGTAAGCGGTGATTGATTGGAAAAGAAACAGAGTAATATATTTGCACGTTTATAGTCTAATTTTCCTATAGTTAGATCAAGTAATAAAACTAATTACTATAACTGCATTAGGAAGTAAAAGTCGATCACATCAATCACGTTATTTTCCTAACTATATAAATATAAATAACGTTATCGATTTAGTGAAGATTTGACAGTATATTTCCTTAAGTTTTGTTCCTTAAATTATGATATTAAAACCTATTACTGCTTCAAATCCTATGAAATTATTACCATATATATTTGATCATGTTGAGTATAACATGAATAAGGAATCAGAGTTAATGAACTTTTCATATTATGTATACGGTAATTACCACATACCCATGGCGCCTTTGGCGAATTATTGAACGCCTAACATTTCCGCGAGGCGCCTAAAGCGCTATACTCGCTCGCCTAAGGCACTAGTATAGGAAGTACTATAAGATTTGGTTCCTCGGGCGCTGGCCTCGCGCTTAGTGGGCTTTTGGCGCCTAGGCGCTCCAGGCGCTCGCCTTTTATAACATAGTCAGGTACTACATTAACTCCTTTTGCACTGTTTATATGAAACCATTTTTTAGTTTAATTTCCCCAGTTACTTAGAAACAAACTAATGCAGCCCTTTGAAAATGAGAGAAAATTCCAGTAGAAATTATGAACTATACATGTTATGACAAAGTGAGTGTTGCGATGCTTTCTGTTATAGACCATCATTGACAAACTAGGGTAGACATCTCTTCCTGTTTCCTTTCCCTTTCACATTATGGAAAGAAAATTATAGAAGGCCAGACAGATACCTTCAAACACCACAACTCGCATGCATGTTAACTCTTTCTTCCCTCACCTTGGTAACTACTTTTAAGATTTCTTGATAATCTTGAAGATTTCTGTTGATGGTCTACTAGATTAAATTTCCTTGGTTCTCTGACCAGGTGTTTGATGGTGTGCAGACGCATTTTGTTCTTCTGCTGTTCTCCTTCAAAGAGCAACTGCAGTACATCACGTTTGTGTTCATGCAATATAAGTTGTGATGGCGTGTTTAAAGAGTTTTCAACTGGATAGTATTATTGATTTTCAAATCATCTATTTATACACAGTATTAGACTAGATATACATACAAAGAAGATAAGAATTGACCGAGTAATCCTAGCTTAGTTATCTAACTAATTACAACAAGATTTGTGGAACAACTTTAGTCAAAGTTGTTCAATGTCAACATACATCTCAGTTACAACAGAATGAGTGAGACCGAGTGTTTGGTGAGGATTCTGTTGCGGAATATGCTGCAGGCGCTAGATGTTTGATGTATGTCATTACCCCCCTCAAGTTGGAGCCGGTGAAGGAACAGAACAGAGGCCCAACTTGCTAAGTAAGCGAGAGAAGCGTGCACTACCAAGAGGCTTGATGAAAATGTCCGCCAGTTGAGCTGTGGTGTTGATGTGTTGGGGAGAAATCAACCGAGACTGAATCTTCTCTCGAACAAAATAACAATCAATTTCAATATGTTTGGTGCGTTCATGAAACATTGGATTATTAGCAATGTGAATTGCATCTTGACTATCGCAATAGAAAGGAATGGGTGCAGAAGGGTACACCTTTAGATCATTAAAAAGATATCGTAGCCATTGAAGCTCAGCTGTCAAATGTGCAAGAGCACGATATTCAGCTTCAGCAGAAGAGCGAGAAATAGTAGAATGTTTCTTAGATTTCCATGATAAAGGACTATCACCGAGTAAAGTGAAATAACCAGTCGTAGACCGGCAAGTTATAGGACAACCAGCCCAATCAGAATCAGTGAAACCACGAATCTGAAGAGATCTATTAGAAGAAAGAAGAAGACCATGACCAATAGTACCTTTCAAATAACGTAGTACTCGCATGGCAGCATCGAGATGAGAGGTGCGCGGAGCCTGAAGAAACTGACTAAGAGAATTAACCGCAAAAGAAATGTCTGGGCGAGTGACAGTTAAATAAAGAAGACGACCAATCATACGAAGATAAACTTTAGGGTCATCTAAAAGATTTCCATCTGTTGGAAGCAACTTTAAATGTTGTTCCATTGGAAAAGTAGAAATTTTACAGCCTGTTAAACCAGCATCCTTAAGAATGTCTAAAACATATTTTCGTTGGCACAAAAAACTCCCTTTCGAAGAACGGGAGACCTCAATGCCAAGAAAATATTGAAGGCGACCTAAGTCTTTAATAGAGAATAATTTGGCAATTTTATGTTTAAAAGCCTAAATAGCGGAAGAACAAGGTCCAGTGATGATAATATCATCAACATAAACAAGGACATATAAAGACACCGAACCACGGTGATACGTGAACAAAGAATAATCAGCACGAGACTGTGTAAATCCTTCGTTTATCAAAGCAGAAGAAAATTTAGCAAACCATTGTCTAGAAGCCTGTTTAAGCCCATAAATGGATTTATTTAAACGACAAACTCGTGTCTCACCAGGAGGCTTAAAACCAGGAGGAAGTTTCATATAGATTTCTTCATTAAGATCTCCTTGAAGAAAAGCGTTATTAACATCCATTTGATGGAGAGACCAACCTTTTATGGAAGCAATGGAGAGAAGAACTCGCACTGTAACGAGTTTAGCATTTGGAGCAAATGTATCATGAAAATCCACACCCTCTTGTTGCGTAAATCCCTTAGCAACAAGGCGAGCCTTATAACGTTCAATAGTTCCATCTGGGTTGAACTTTATCTTATAAACCCATTTGCAACCTATAACATGTTTTCCTGGAGGTAACTTTGTATATGTGAAAGTATCATTTTCCTCCAAAGCGAAAACTTATTTTTTCATAGCAGTACGCCATTTTGGAATTTTCATGGCTTTTGTGAATGTACGAGGTACATCATGGGTGAGAACACTCGTCAAAAATACCCTATGGGTAGGAGAAAACTGTTTATAAGAAAGATAATTTGTTAAAGGGTATGAATTAGACATAGTACAACCAGTAAAATTGCATTCATAATCAGCTAAATATGCTGGTGGTTTAGTAACCCGTACATGACGAGATGTATCAAGATTAGATATGGGTGATGAACCCCCTGTTGACGCAGTACTGGATACTGGAGATGGAACCATTTCAGTACCTGGAACGTCGTTTAAAAAATTTGAAGTTACTGGTGACGATGAAGATAAAGGAGAATGAGATGAAGAATTAGATTCATTTAAAGAAGTCGAATTCATTAATGGGGGCAGTGAATTCACTGTCGTATGAGGTAAAACAGAATGGTTTAAAGTTTCATCATAGGATGAAGTTGTTGCTAGAACATCAACAACATGTGATATGGGAGATTTAGATGGTGTATAGTCCACGTGAGTGGAAGGTGGAAGTAGAGATTCATATGAAGGGGAAGGGACATGATTAGTTTGAGAATATGGCTGTGGAGTAACCACATCATCATAATAAAATTCATTTGTTGAAAAATAGGAATCACTTGGTAATGGAGTAGTAACCAATTTAGGTTCCATACGAGATAAATCATCATACGGAAAAACATGTTCGAGAAACACAACATCGCGACTAATAAAAGTAGTGCGTGTTTGTAAATTATAGACAATATATCCTTTGTAACCATGAGGATAACCTATAAAAATACAAGGTAAAGCTCTAGAATCAAATTTGTGTTTGACATTAATATTACGAGAAAAGCACAAACATCCAAAGACTCTAAGATACGAGTAGTTGGGAGCTTTTCTTAGCAGCATCTCGTGGGGAGATTTATTACCAAGAACGGGAGATGGCATCTTATTAATTAAAAATGCAGCGGTGAGTACACATTCACCCCAGAACTTGAGAGGTAAAGAAGCCTGAAATCGTAAAGCACGAGCAACGTCCAATAAATGACGGTGTTTACGTTCCACGACACTGTTTTGTTGAGGAGTATCCACACATGAACGTTGATGTGTAACACCATTATTAGAAAACCAACTTTGAAGATATTTAGAGAGAAACTCAGATCCATTATCAGATTGGAATTTTTGAATATGAGGTAATTTAACGGAGCCAGACCCAGTCGAAATACATCGAACTAGTTGCGAAAATTGATTAAGAACATGGTTAAAGAAATACTTTAAATGAATTAAGGTTTCAGATTTAAGTTTCATTAGAAAAATCCAAGTACAACGAGTATGATCATCAACGATAGTTAAGAAAAAACGAGCACCATTAAGAGAAGGGACGGAAAATGGTCCCCATATATCAGCATGCACTAATTCAAATGGACGTGTACTAAAGGAAGAACTTTTATTATATTTCAAGCGCGATTGTTTAGCCCTGGGGCATACATCACAAACATGATCAAAACGAGAAGAAATAACATCAACTTGACTAGACAAAAGACGAAACCTAGCTAAACTTGGATGTCCCAAGCGACTATGCCAAACATCAAAAGGTTTATTCTTGAAAAAAGACAATATAGTGGAAATACGAAATTGATAGAGACCTCCAAATTAATCACCTTGGCCAATCACCTTCATCGTCAAACGGTCCTGAAATACACAAGAGTCGACGGAAAATTTAACCACACAATCAGAAGACCGTGTTAATTTACTGACTAACAAAGATAAGATTAAAATGAAAAGTAGGAATAAAATAAACATTACAAAGGCATAATAATGGTGAAAATTCAACCATGCCTATAAACTGAACTTGAGAGACACTGCCATCAGGTAGTTGTACCTCACAACCCTTAGGAGCAGCAGTATAAGTTTTAAAAGAAGAAAGAGAACAAGCAACATGGTGGGTGGCACCACTATCAATAAACCATTGAGAATGATAGTTAGATAGAATCTTACTAGTGAGATTAACGGATGGAGGAATGGTTTCACCATTGGTCTTCTGGAGTAAAGACAATAGCCCATGATACTGGTCTGGTGTGAAATTAGGCATCAAAGCATCCACAGGGTTATTAGAAACACCATCAGAAGTGGATGCAGCCACAAGAGAACGGTCCTTGTTGGAGCCTTTGCGTGGTGGATAACCAATCAGCTTGAAGCAATGGGACTTCGAGTGACCGTGAATCTTACAATGCTCACATAAATACTTAGAGCGCTTGTTGGAGTCAGAAACTGAAGGATTTTTCGAATCGGAGCGAAATACCTGAAGAGCAGCAGCGTCAACGGATGGAGTGGACTGGACTTGCATCTCCTGTTGCACCTCCTCCTGTCTGACTAAGTTATGGATTGTGCGCACTGTAGGGAAGGTTTCTCTCTGCAAGATATTACTGCGAATACTAGCATAATGATCATTAAGGCTTTGGAGAAACTCCATAGCCCTGTCCTGATCAATGAATTCAAGAGTCTGCTTACTAGCTCCACAGATACAAGCAGGAAGAGGACGAATCGAATCAATTTCATCCCAAAGAGATCTTAAGGTGGTGTAGTGAGCAGACAAAGATTGAGTGGTTTGTTTAAGTGAAGCAATAGATTGCTTTATTTGAAATAATTTAGGAGCACTGGTCTCGGAAAAACGTTCTTTCAAATCCTTCCAAACAATTAAAGAAGTTGGTAAATATTCAACACTACCTTTGATTTCATGGACTGTAGAATAGCATATCCAGTTAGAAACGAGATCATCAGCGCGTTTCCAGTTTCGATGCTTTTATGGTTCATCAGATGAAGAGGGTTCAAGGAGGACACCATTAACAAAACCTAATTTGTTTTTGGCATTAAGTGCCTTAGTCATACTACGTTCCCAAGTATTGTAGTTGTTATCGTTTAAGAGAGGTTGGACCAACACAGATGTAGGATTATCAGAGGGGTGAACATAATATGGATCATCAGAGGTTATGATAGTTTGGGTATTGGATTGTAGGTTTAAAGGAGTTTTAGGAGTTTCAGGGGTTTGAGGTTTGAATGTTCAGAACCTCCAGCCATGATGCAAGAGATAAAATAAATTTAAAGGATAAAATTATGAGAGGATCGAACCAATTGAAAGAGATACCATAAAGAGTTTTCAACTGGATAGTATTATTGATTTTCAAATCATCTATTTATACACAAAGTATTAGACTAGATATACATACAAAGAAGATAAGAATTGACCGAGTAATCCTAGCTTAGTTATCTATCTAATTACAACAAGATTTGTGGAACAACTTTAGTCAAAGTTGTTCAATGTCAACATACATCTCAGCTACAACAGAATGAGTGAGACCGAGTGTTTGGTGAGGATTCTGTTGCGGAATATGCTGCAGGCGCTAGATGTCTGATGTATGTCATTAGTGTTGGCAGCAAGAGCGATCTCTCTAAAGCTCAACAGGTGACTTATGTTTGGTAACCTTTGTTCTGATTTATGAATTGGTATCATGTATAACCTTTGAGCGATCTCTCTAAAGACCTTGAATATTAGATACCAGAATCTTGTTCTCAGGAAGAAGACAAGGCAAGGAATAATCCTTCATGCCATATTGGTTGCTGATTCTTGTTTACTAGGCAAGGATGATTCTTGTTGCAGTTGAAGCAGATCGATTATTATGTCAGTAGGGAGAACTTCAAGGTGAGTTTGAGGAGCTAGAAGACTCTTAAAGATGATCCTATGGAAAATTTTGCTCATGAATGGTTTATAAAGAATTAGAGGGAACCAATTAACCAGTTAGTGAGCAAATTTCAGGCATAGAAGATGGTGAAGTTTTGTGATTTGAAATTGCACTTGCGGGAGTTTTTTTTTTTCTTTTGTTGAAATTTTAGGTTGAGTTGTAAAATAATCAAGGATTGTTTAAATCTGGTTGTCACAAAAATTCTGGATGACCACTGCCATGGTGAGGGGTCGACGAAGAACTGATGTGTGGTAAAAGATTTGAAAGTCCACTTCTGATTAGCTGTTGTTGCAAATGCATTTTGATTTTTTGACATCATGGAGTATCTATGCTGTTTCTGTACCGAAGAAGTACTAATCATCTTCCAAATTCCAATGCATTGTAAAATTTGAAGGCAAATCTGGAATTATTTCGCAGAAGTACATGAGCTGCTAGCCGGTGTCACTGTAGGACCGATCAAGAACCCAAACCCGACACCTGTTTCAAGACGTTGTTGTTGACTAATCTTGACCATTTGTTGGTCTCATATGTAATGGTATCAGTGAAAAAATTGCAGAAAAAAACGAGAAAGTAGCTGGAGGTAAAAACCCTAGAGGATTAAAAAAAAAATGGCAGTAACAAAACGAAAAAGAAGTGATATTGGAGGAAAAAGAAAAGCCATTCAATCTTCAAACAAGAAGAAAGATGAGAAACATGGTGGAAATCAACTCAGAAAGCGAATTGAACTCTTAAACCCTAAACCTTTTTATGAAGCTGGAGAATTACTTGTCAATGATGACGATATCCCTGAAGAAGAATCTAAGAAGAATCGGCGGCGATTCGTTAATCTTGATCATCAATTTCCCCATGACCTCTTGGTAATTTTCACTGTTTTACTTTTTTAATTGAAAATTCAGAAAGTCTGAATGAATTTTGATTCTGGTGCTTTTATTGTCTGTGTGTAGGATGAGAATGTACTATCAGATGATGATTCTGAACAATCAGGAGTTGAGGAGGGTGAAGGAAACCATGCTAGGATGTTGCAAAGGATCACTGGAATGCCATCCGAGGCGTTTGGGGGTAATTAGACTAGACGACATTGTTGTTTTTCAGTGATTAAATTTTGCATCTAGCATTTTGTTTAATAACCTTACATGATGATGATGATGAGTCACATTGTTGTGTATCATTTTAGGTAAAACGATTGACAAGAACATAACTATAACTGAGGCATACCCAGAGTCTGAATTTAATCCTAGTCGAGATACATTGGATGGTAGTGGTGGGATTGGTATTCAGGATCTATTGGAACCCCTACGTGGAACTGCTGGATATAATGCACTTAACAAGAGAATTGGTCAAGTGGAGGGACAATCCATGGCAATTGGTACAACTCTTGCAAAAGTTTATAAGGATAGGATAGACAGGAAGGTGGCTTCAGTTGTTCAGGATGTTCAGGTTGTGGATGCGCACATGAAGGATGGTGCGAGGCTTCTTGAGCTCAACCCGGTATGTAGCTCATGAGGTTGTGGAAACATACATGTTTTCCAACCAAGTGCTGTTTGCTGTAATTTTATTTACAACTTTCATCAGTATCTCATTGAACATCTTTATATCTATGATTCTGATTTATCTATAATTGCTAATTTCAAGTGGTACCCGTACATATAGATTTAGTGCCCGACGTTGTTATGTAACCTTCACAAATGTTCTAGATGTTCTTTTCGGTGGCTCGTTGCACATTGGTTCTTTAGTTTGATTCACGTTGGTCATTTGACTGTGGCTAACAGGTCATCCCCTGTCTTATTTTGAGTCACTGATCTCCTTTATTGTGTTGCTGTTGTTGACACATGGCAGATATCTGTTGAGGATGTGAAGGACCACCAGAATCACCTCGCAAAAATGTGCAGCCTTTTGTTTCGTCATGAGCAGAAGTCAAAACACATCAAAAAGCGCAAGTGTAAAACTTATGACCGTCTTAAGAACAAGGACAAATTGAAGACATTTTTTTCTGCAGAGGAAATGAATCATGATTCTGCTAAGGAACTTGCATTTAAGCAAGAGTTCAGACGAGCTGAGGTAATTAACACCTCTCTTTTTATTCATCACCTTGGTTCCTACTAGTTGACTTCTAATTGACCGGCGCTTCTTTTCTTAGATAACAAACACCTGTTTATTAATTTTTATTTATATTTCTCCAATTTTATCATAGGAACATATGACATTGAAACACAAAAAGAAATCCAGGTGGGCAAAAAGACGTATACGGCGTGGGTTGGCTACCCAAGATGAAGGAACTAGAGCTGCCATCGCTAATCAGCTTAATCAACATGCAATTCTGACCCGAAAAATGAACACGAT
Source organism: Papaver bracteatum (assembly GCA_023529315.1). Taxonomy (NCBI): domain Eukaryota; kingdom Viridiplantae; phylum Streptophyta; class Magnoliopsida; order Ranunculales; family Papaveraceae; genus Papaver; species Papaver bracteatum. The sequence continues at coordinate 1,486,671 of JAJJWX010003533.1, forward strand.
GAAGGACAATAGTAGCAGTGATGACAGTAGTGATTTGGAGGTCGATGACGATCTTGAAGCTGTAGCAGACCAGGATGGGCCTTTGAAATTGGTGACCAGGGCAAAAGAGAAAACCCTCATAATTATAGAAGAGGAGGATGAAGCACCAAAATCAGGAGTGCTTTCCTTACCTTTCATGGTATGCTTTTAATGTGCTAACGTGCTGATTTCTGAAGTTTCTGTATACATGAATCTTAGTTGTTTCTTTGTCTGCTTCACACTCTGACCACATTTGCAAATCATCTGTCTGGGATGGTATCTGATACCTAAATCTTTATCATTTGTAATTCATATGTGCAGTTTCAAAATGAATCAGACAATGATAGAAAGAACTCAAGGGTGGTAGACCCTGCTTTGCCGCATAAAGAGACCAAGGTTTGGCTTCCCCAGTTATTTAACTTAAATGTGTATTTTGTTTCTCCTGTTTTTTGCAGTCTAATTTATTGTTATTTTGATATAACCTTTGTTTTTCTTTAATTTTTTAAAGGAGGAAGACGAGGATAGTGGTAGTGAGAGTGGTGAAGAGATGGTGGATGGAATTCTTACTTCTGGTACCAAGCAAGATTATAAACTTCCATCTCAGAGAGAACTTATACACGGTGCTTTTGCTGGTGATGATGTGATGGAAGAGTTTGCGAAGGACAAATTAGAAACTCTGAATGAGGAAAATCCTGAACCTGAGAAGCCGACTCTAGTTCCAGGCTGGGGTCAGTGGACTCATATCCAAAAGAAGAAAGGCTTACCTTCTTGGATGGTCGAAGATCATGCTATTGCACAAAAGAAAAGGGAAGATGCACTAAAAGAGAGAAAGGATTCGCATCTCAAGCACGTAATCATTTCTGAGAGACTTGCCAAGAAGGTGAGTAATATTCACATAATCATTTAAAGCACTTACCCGGCCTGAGTGGTCATTCTGAGTTTTATTTTACTTCATGTGTCTTGTTTTCTAACTACCAAATAAATGATGGTAACATAAAAGAATGTCTGGAAACTACGTAGGAAAAGAATGTCTGTGAAACTTGTAATATAGAACAAGGAAAACACGTACGTAGGAAAACTTTTCCATGTTCCTTAATGTAAAAATAAGGGCCAGTTGGTTGGATTTGTTCTTTCATGTCTCGCATTTTGTTTCTTCTGATGGGTTAATTTCAGGTGGTGACAGAATCAGGTGTTATCATAAATCCCATTGAGTACAAAGACGTGGATCCTTACAAAAAATCAGAGAAGCACAAGGAGAAAGGGAAGACACAGCCGAAGAAGAAAAAGAATAAACTCGGCAACGGTAAAAGTGTTTATAAGCTGAAATAAATTAAGATCTAAATTTTGCAGTAACTATGCTCCCCGCTTTATATTTTTCCCTGTAAAACTCTAATCTAGTGCTTTAGTTGGTGAAGAAACAATACATTGAATTATTATTTTTGAACTTTTTGGTGAAGGTTTTATTTGTATTTTGAATGATCTAGATTTTACACTTATTAACACAATTATGTGGCTATTTATATGCTTATAAAAAAATACACTATTTATTTATTTTTAACTGCAAAATTCTTAGCACATCCATTATATTGAACCCCAAATCGGGATACGAGAATTAATTGGGGGATATAACTACATTACAAAAACGGTGTCCCAATAGCAATTATGGGTGACCCCCTATGTAATTATTTTTTTAATTCCTAATCTAGTACCCACTAAACATGATTAGTGATTAATTATAATTAGTAAAATGTTAAGTATTTGGGGATAAATTAGTGTATATTTATTTTTATTTGAATTTGTGTGGGTTAGTTGAGAGTGAAGGAGGGAAAATTTTTTTTTAGTGGAATTTTTTTTTTTTGAAAATGGAAGATGATTGTGATGAGAGACTTGCAGCTGCAGAATCTTTAGTTCAAATACAACAACAATCATATCTTCAATCTTCGGTTAATGATAACAACTCACAATTGGAGTTATATGATGAACCAACACCCTTGGATCATGATTTTCGTGATCATGAATTGTTTTGTGAAGAACCAACCCAAGAAAGTAAACATGTTCAACATACAAGCAACCCAACAAACAGGTAATGCTTCAATGAGGTCGAAAATTTGATTTTTCTTTTTCAAACCGCCATTATTTTCTCTGAAAAAGCTTAGTGCCGGCACACTCGTAGTATGAATACTACGTCGGAACCCCTACAACCGGCATAGTATTCATACTTTTTTCATGCCGGTACAACAAATCCCTCATATTTAAAAAGTTGTCGGCGTGGTATTCAAACCACAAATCCATGCCGGTTTGCATTTACACTTTTTACCTACCACCGAATATTCCATGGAATATCCATACCGGCATAGTTCACTCTTAACTAACTATGCCGGTACCACAAGAAAAACATACATGAGTTTTGGAATTTCGAACTTAAATACCGGCTTCCTATTTAATTTTTCATGAACGCCGGCACTTTGTACCGGCGTGGTTTGTATATTATGGGACAAGCCGACAGTCAGTACCAGCGTGGTTTGTATACATATATACGATGCCGGTTTTACAAGAAAAAACATAAGGAGTTAATGATATTTTGAACTTCAGTACCGGCGTTGAATGTAAATTATCGTGCACGCCGGCACTGGATATCGACGCAGATTTTTACTTTTCGACAATGCCGGTATAAGCAATCCCGGCATTGTAGTTCAATAACATACAATTCCGGAACATTATTATGTGGAACCAATTCAATTTTCTTTTCATTAACACCTTAGATTGTGACATACATCGATCCAAATGTAAAGTTAAGATGTTCCACACCGAAAACAAATGAAAGAAAGATGTTCAAAGTTTAACAACACACACACAAACAAACATAAACTAACTCCAGATTGTTCAAACCAAAATAATACTATAAAAGAAACACATGATCACTCGGTTCTTGGCCTCTTGTGTACCCTCTTCTTCCTTTCGCCCCACAAGTCTTTTTCCCCAGGATCTTCAATTTTGTATATCTTTTGGGCGACGTTCTCCATTTCTTTCTGGGTCAGCACCTCTCCTTTCTTGGTCTTCTTCTTAAAGAACTTTGACAAATTTCCAATCCGTTGACGCTGTTAAGAAATTTTTAAACATGTATTTAGTATGTACAATTATATAAGTTCATAGATATAGATTAAAATAATAGTAATGCACAAGACGTACGTACCAACAACGTAACGAGCTGTAGAAGTTCGGGCACAGTTGACGGAGTTGTGGAGGGACGTGATGGTTGTGGAGGAACTTCTACGGTATCCAGGCGCACAACATAAGGATGCGAGTACTTACCATGGCCTCTTAGGAAGGTTGGATCACTCTCATTACCGTTCTCATCCAATTCCCAATCATCCCTATTCAACACAAGCCATTTTTCTTCCCTTTCAGTCCAATGTGCAAGATTAGGTTGAGGGTCATAAACTATGAGAGTATGGTTCTTATCTGATCGGCATTGAGGAAAGTCATGAGAGAATTTCTGATATGATGTATCCGTGAGATCTTTCTGCTTGTACCCTAGTTGGCGCATTACACGGCGAGGGTTGTGCATAAAAAATCCTTTTGGATGAAATAACGGTCCGTTGTAAAATAAAACATTGCCATGCCTTTGAAACTGAACTCCTCTGGAATTCCTATATGGGTCAAACACAACATCTTCCACAACCACCGAGTCCAAATCCATCCTCATTGCAATTAACCGTTTGTTGTTATTGGGCCTCGGGGTATTATCGAAGTAGTATTTCTGAGCTAGAGCCTTGTTATGTTCATATCCACAAACAATCTTCAATCCTTTATACCCTATGAACAAACTTCGGAAGTGTTCATAAGCCCACATGCACCTATGCCCATGAAAGATCGTTTCAATGAAATGTGTAAGAAAATAAATAATTGGAAACTAATAAATTTAATGATAACGATCACAAAATAGGAAGTTCACTATACCTGAATTACAGTGAAATTCCCATTAAATTGACGGGCTTTCGCCTTAGAAGCTCGACGCATTTTTGCCAAAAAAAAGTGCCAAGAAAGCAGTGCCCCATGAATACTCATGAACCTTGTCCAACGGATCCAAGTATTTTAGGAGGTTCATATGCACCCTATTACCATTAACGTCAGGGAATATAGCGGAGCCCAAGATGAACAACATATAGGCAGTGGCACTTTGCTGAACTTGTTCGGGAGTCAATACCTTGTTCTTCGTATCCCGAAACAATTCATAGAGTTTCACGAATGTGATAGTCTTTGTTTGGGAATGCCTTGTCTTGTACAAATTTTCCAAAGTGGTTTCCTTGTTCCATCCAAACAACCTTTCAGTGAGCTGATAGATCTTGTCCCATTCTAGGTCCTTAGATTCATCTCCTACCTTAACGACTTTCCCAAGAACCTCTAAACCTATTATCCTTTGGACATCTTTAGGGATTATGGTCATCTCGCCAAAACAAAAATACATGGTGTTAGTGTCAAAAAAAAACCTCTCCAAAAATAAGTTTGACGTGATGGTATCAGTGGCCACATAATTTTTTATCGCAGGATACAACCCAGATGCTTTGACTACTGCTTTAACATCCGCACACTCATCCTTCAAAGTCCATACATCCGATTGTTGATGGAGGCTAACACGGAAGGATTTCTTGTGGTCCTATAAAAACACACCAAACTTAATTAAATTCACTTGACACAGATAAATATTATAAAAACAAGATGCAAACGTCTTACATAAGTTTGATAGATCCAACGATCCCAAGAGTCTTTGTAGGAAAATAAGAGTTGCGGGTTTATCGGTTGACCCTAATGTTTGCCATCAATGCGGTCTGGAATCATGTCATATTTATCAGGAAGGTGGGCTGGGGGTGCCTTTTCATCATCCTTAGAGGCTTCAACTCCGACATCAGCTGCTTGTGAGGATGAGCCACCTGCTCGTTCCGGTACAGGCGCAGTTTCCGACTCATAATCATCATAATCACTTATGGTTGAGTCGCTTATAGGTTGATCCTGAATAGTGACCTTAGCAGTAGCCGGATCAGGACGGCTACGTCGAAAAGACTTACGTTTTGATTCTATAACAACTTTGCCTTTTCCTTTGTCCTTTTTTGATGCTTTAGACCTATGTTCCAATACGTTAAACCGAGTTATATACTGGACGCCGGCATACAAATGGAACCAAATATGAGTGCCGGTACTGGATCCGGCATAGTAAGAAATTATATATTCGATGCCGGTTTTCTTGAATTCTATACAGAGAATAACAATTTTAGGGAAATCAAACCAGCATAATTTTTAAACATATCGATAGTGCCGGAATAACTTCCGGCATAGTAAAACATATTTTCGTAGCTGCCGGAACTGGGGGATTTTTATACAGAGTTTTTAACAAAATAGGAAAATAAAAACGACATGGTATTGATCAAAAATACAAATCCGGCACATGTAACCGGCATAGTATTTGACTAATTTTGTATGCCGGCAAGCTCATGCAATACAATAGGGATTCAAGAATATAATCCGTCATGATTTTGAAATTGAATTCGACCGCAAATAAAACAGAATTTCAATTCACTAGATTGCAATTGCAAAATTTTCTTTTAGTGTAGTATAAAGACTAAACAAGAAAGTTTGACTTTGTGTTATATATTATGGGATAAACCCTAAAAATAATTCAATTCAACAAATTCTTCACTTACCGCATCAAATTTTTTATGCTCGCCTCACAAATAGACTCTTCAGTACTTTCTTGCGGTTCATCAACAGGTATTTGTGTATTGGATTTTTCACGAGATTTGCGACGACTCATTGTCTTTGGTATAGAAGAATAAAAAATATGGAGATTGAATACAAAGGAAGATTGAATAATTTCTTATCCAAAACCGTCACTTAAATAGAATGAGAAGTTTGTAACCGACGCATTAAGGATTTTGTAACCGTCCAAAGACTGGGTTAAAGTAGTTTGTAACCGTCAAACAAGTGGAATGAAGGAGTTTCAATTATAACCGTCAGAATGCCGACATGGACACATGAAACTATTCGATGCTGGCATTATGACAATAAGTTTAAATTGTCAATATGATGCCGGCTTAATATTTGGTGCACCATTCAATGCCGACACCTTGAACGATATAGAATTTGGTGTATTTATCAATGCCGGTATGTGAAAGAAACTTGATGAAATAAACAATGTTAACCACAAACCAAAAAAACTTCATACTCCCTCCGTCCTAGTTTACTTGCGTAAATTGGATTTTGCAAAAACTTGAAAGAAATTCAAATTACTTCCACATACACCATCCATCTTCCAAATTGTTTGTTTAATATACTAATTTTCATATCCTAGTTTTTGTTTCTTTCTTGATAATTAGAAAATTTTAATGGGAAATATACCAATTTTTTGGTTCAACTTTGCTAAAAAAACACAATTTAGGCAAGTAAAGTAGGACGGAGGGAGTATTAATCATAAGTAAATAGACTTAAAAACATTTAACATGAAAAACCTTACACATAACATGAAAGATCTCAAGCTAATTGCAACTAACATCATTTCTTGGTACGAGATTCAACAAACAAAGCAGCTTCGAAATTCCTAAAAGGCTCTGTTCTCTATTTGGTGTATGCGGCCTGAGCTTGAAACCTATTATATCGGTATCTTGCGAGAAACTCGTTGTATTCGTGACATAATTTTATGAGGGCAATTGTCCGATGCGATACAAACTCATCCCCATAATTTATTTTGTGTTTCTTGCACTTACCGTCCACGAGCTTCGGCATATAAGGACCATCCGCAACAAGACCCCAAAAAAGGTGTGGAGGGCGGTGATCTTCAGGAAATTAGATACTATGTAGTAATATTTGATCCATTTGGTTTCTTCCTCAACATCCGCTTTAATCTTCGCTTGTTTTACACGTTCATATATTCTCTTTGTTTTTTCACGATAGTAATCTTCCTTTGCTGCCTTTTCTTCTTCTCTTTTCCTTCTAAGTATCTCTTCCTCCATCGCAGAAATTAACTTGGTGGTTTGGTCCTCCCTTCTAAGTTTTTCTAGTATCATGGGAATTGAGTTGGTGGTGGATGATGATTGATTCCTTACCGGAGTTGAGACTTTTTTTTTTCATATAAATATTCTCTGAAATCGGTAGTCGGTGATTTTTCTGCCATCATAGAAATGTGTTGGAGCTCACCTATTTTTTATTTTTTTGAGGTATCAACTGCAATAGGTGTATCCACTTTAAATAGATGAGCACACAACGGATATTTTCCACTTTATGGTACCGTCATTGTCGGTAACCTCAAATCTACGCCGGCAGTTTACTTTACTGCTTTATAGTTTGAAAAAATAGCCGTTGGGCATTGAATCTTACGTACCGGCACTGATCTATGGTTTACGTGAATGCTGGCACATTGTACCGGCATTTGATAGTATCAAACAACTGTGCCGGAAATACGTTAATTGTACACAGGGACATAAAAATATTAGGCATCGACTACCGACATTCAAATATATATTAATTCTACGCCGGAAATTTATTACGGTATTGAACTATGTGAACTTTACATACCGGGACTGTAATTTATTTCAAATGTAATCCTTGTCGACGGAACAACGAATGCACTTAGCATGTGCATCAAGCCTTTGGACCCCTAGGAGACGAGTTATAGTCTCGTGAGGGTTTACATAGAGATCTACCCACAAAACCTTACGAAAAAACCTAATCGAATACCCTAAAAACCTAAGCAATTACCACTAAACTATCAATCTTCTTAAGAATAATTCGTCTCCGATTCACCCAGCTGGTGGTACTCCGTCACTTTGGTTACAATATGGCTGACGTTGGATTCAAACATGAATGCTTCTCCCTTTTCTTGTAAGTAACGTGTTTTCACGGCTTCATGATACAAAAACAATGCACAAATTATGTTTGTTACATACAAATTCAAAAATAGTGGATTATGTCGAATTAATCATAAAAATACTTACAAGTTGTTGAGGAGACAATCTATTGCGGTTAGGTTGATCAATCCGGTGTTTCAATTTTAGATACTCAACCACCGCATTTAGGATGATGTCGTGTCGTTGCTCGATTTGTTTAGCAGTTCTTCCTTTCGGGTTACCATAATCGTGAACAAATTTATTAAAAATCTTCAACCACATGGAATCCCGCATGTTGTTATCTATAGTTGAAGGACGAGTTTCGGCATACCATGCTTGGGTGATTTCTAAATCTTCCTCCGAGTCAAACGATGCCAATTGTTGAATGTGGGGTTAGGTACTATACTAAGTTATTTATAGACGATTATTCTAGGGTGTAAGGTTTCTAAGTTAAGAGGCTAAAGGATATATATAAGAACACAATGGTTTTGGACTTTTGGGTACAAGTATTAGCTCTCTTTATATAGTGAAAAACCTCAACGACTAGTTTTTTTGAAAAATAACCAACACCGGCATTGATGTCATTGTGAACAATGATGCCGGTACTAAATTCCAATTTTATTTCCATAAGCTTACAATGCCGGTATTTCTTCACAGAGATTCTGCCAAATATGCAACCAATACCGGCATTGAATATTCAATATCGAATATGCCGGTATGTGTGAAATTAAAAAAAAAACGGCTAATTTTTTGAAAAATAAGACCGTTGGATATTCATTTGTATATAATACCCCCATTCCTTGGAGAAAATCTACATAAACCACCCACAAAATTACAAAAATCCTTCTCTCAACAAAGCAAGCACGGTTAAAGCTTCACAAGTGATGGGAGATTCATCATCTAGCTCTATTTGCAAAGTAAGTATATTAATCATTACTAACAATATAATCTTTACTACTATGACGCATAACTAATATTATCTTCTCTTACAGAGTCATCATTGCAGGTGTCAAATTTGCAAGTTACCATCTCATCTAGCAATGGACTGCCCTTTTATTTATTCAAAGTGTAGAAGTTGTGATGGGACACGCCGGTTTTGGATTGAAAAAAACTGATGATGCTGAAAATGGAAGAATGTTTCTAAGGTGTTTGAATCACCCAAAGTGCGATGAGTTTCAATGGTTTGACAAAGCTCTTGAACTAGCAGAGTCAAGAGAAAACCACAAGGGCCAAAGCAAGCCTTTCGATGGGTGTTATATGAAGGGAAAAGAATATGTTGAAAAAGAAGAAGAACAATTGAAGTTGATCCTTGACACCCCCATCCCGGACGATGTCTTCGAACAGATTCGTGAAAGGCTCAAAGGTTCCGCAATTGTTGAAAAGGGATGGAAATAGATTATCTCTAACCAAGTGTAATCCACTGAATGTTTTTTAGCATATTTTAATTTAAAGTTTCCAATCCAATGTAATAGATTATTTAGGAATGAAATAAAAGAGCATTTGAAATGAATTTTTAGCAGGGTGCCGGCATAGATTGAATAGAGATAACTATGCCGGTTTTCTGTCAACAATGTAGGAAAATTTGAAAATTAGAATACTGGCATAGAATTTAAAAAATACACCATGTCGGTAAAATTTAAATTTCTTGTTCCAGAATGGAATTAGAAACAATTTCAATGCCGGGACTGGGGAACCGGCATTGAATTGTAAATTTCGAGGATACCGGTAAAATTACCGGCATTTCTGGAACTGAACTCATCTATGCCGAAAATTATAATCTTTCACTAGAAATCTAGACATGTTCAACATAAACCAAACAACTGGATTCTGCTTAAGTGTTTTTAATCCAGGTATCATAAACCAAAAGCAAACCAAACAACTAAAAGAGTTAACCCTGAGGTACAAACGAAAACAAGTTCAAAATTGTTCAAGACGTAACAACCACCATCAAAATAAACAAAACAAGCACCAATTGTTCACTTGGTCTTTAGTTTCATTTTGGCGGGCGCCTTCCTCGTTTCTCCAAACAAATATTTTTGCACTAGGGTCGGTTTCTTCAATTCTATCAAGCTTTTCCTCGACTTCCTTTATTTCTTTAAGGGATAGCACCACTCATTCCTCGTACTTGCATCCAAACATCTCCTTCAAGTTTCCAAGCCGACGGCGCTAGTTTAATACATGCATCACATAATTAGTATATATATATTATAATATAATATAACATTATATTTACATTAAATGACTAAGCAATTAATAAAACTTACTAGCAATCCAATGGTCTTAAGAAGTTGGGGCGTCGTAGGTGGTGGATGTGTAGGATTTTCAACATGAGGTTTTTTCTGGGGTGGAACTTGGACGTCATCCGGGCGCACGACATAAGGATGTGACCATTCCAGGTAATCTTCCATGTAGTCTTTATCAACTTCATCACCATTTTTCGCAATCTCCCACTTACTAATATATACCAAACGACATGGCTCCATATCTCTCCAGTGTGTTGGTTACGGATCTGGATCATACACTACATGCAACTTGTTGGGAGTTGAATTACACAGAGAAAAGTTAAGAAGATAATTATCATTAGAGGCCGACTCAAAATGTGATAATTGCTTATATCCATGTTGGCGCATCACATGGCATGGATCAGCCATGATATATCCTTTTGGGTGGAACAACGGCCCATTATAAAATGCAATGTTACCAAACCTCAAAAGTTGACGGTTTTCCCTAGAATCCTTATATAGGTCAAACACAACGTCTTCTGTACTCATTACATTGAGAGACAATCTCATCTCGATTAGTCGACCTTTGTTACCGGGCTTTGGAATGCTGTTAAACTCGAACTTCTTAGCTCTAGGAGTTTCGGGTCTGGGAAGGTCAATGGTCTTCAAGAAAGGGAACTTCTTGAACAAGGTTGAGAAGTGTTCATAACACCATACCTATTCCAATGTGAAGCAGTAAATTTTTATTCTAAGTTCATGATGAATATACATGTGAAAAATATACATAAGAAAGTAAGTTAAGAAAACAAATTTACCTGGAGTAAAGTGAATTTCCCGACAAATTGGTTTGTTTTAGCCAAAGAGGCCCTTCTCATCTCCGCCATCAAATGTGCCATTACTGCGGTGCCCCAAGAATAGATATAATCATCTTTCAACGGATCCAAGTACTGAAGAAAGTTTGCACTTACCATATTTCCATTAGTGTCAGGGAATGCCCTAGTGCCCAAGATGTATAACAGGTACGCAACAGCTGTATAACAAATATGTGCAGGATACCTTCCATCCTCCAAACTTCTTTGCTTTGTATTTTGAAACCTCTTCTTAAGCATCGTCAACTTAAATGTCTTCGTCTTACTAGACTGGGATTCATAAAAGCTCTCTGTAGAAGTTTTGAAGTCCCAACCAAACAGCTTGTTAGTCAAAGCGTGCAACTTCGACCATTCAAGGTCCAGACACTCAACTCCTTATGCAATTGATTTGCCGATAATGTTCAAGTCTATAATGTTCTGAGCATCATCAGGGATCAAGGTCATCTCTCCAAACGGGAAGTGCATTGTATCAGTTTCACCATGATACCTTTCGACGAAGCAATTGACTGTCACAATATCTGGATTCACATAATTTTCAACCAAAGCATATAGACCAGAATCCTTTACTGTTGTTTGTATATCATCATGCTCCAAAGACAAATCCCAATGAGCCGCGGCTTGGTTTCGGAAAACACGAACAACCTTAGTATGATCCTACAATTAGAAGATAATACGATTAAGAGATTTTGCATAAATCCAAAACAATACATATGCACAAAATAAAATATGCTTAGATAGGTTTGATAGATAGTACGAGCCCAAGAGTGCTTGTATCCAAATAGTACTTTAGGTTCCGGAGCTTCACCCAAAATTTTACCACGTTCAAGGTCGAGTATCATGTCATCAATGTGAGGAAGGTGACAAATTTTAACTTTGGGTTTCCCTTTGACCTTTCCCTTTCCTTGTGTTGGTTGTTAACTCGGCCCACCAACTTCGCTTTGGCTTGCTAATTGACTTGGGTGAACCTCATCATCTTCCTCCTCACTTTCACCTTATCGTCCTCAACTATTCAAGTACCTTAATGGATTACAAGTGCACTACGGTCACCACCACTCTTCCAAATTTCCCCTCTTGTTTCAAACCCCAAACGCTTCTTGCGACCTTCATCTTTCCCTCGTGGAGGCAGATACTGAGGAGTATCAAGACCGTCCTTCCTATTTCTCTTAGTGACATCATCTTTATTTTTTCTTTTGTTAGCTTCCTTGGCTTTTAACCTATAACATAAGCACACGAAACAAAAAAAAAAGACGAGTCATATTGGAAGTTTAAGTACCGGCATGGATACTCTTAAACATACCAAGCCGGTTTATAGATACTGGCATTGAAACTTAGCTATCGATAATGCCGGTAGTTAAATGGGTTTCTTCGGGATACCAAAAGACAACTACCGACACTTTAGAAGTAAATCAATTCCATGCCGGTAACACAGTACCGGCATACAATGGAAGAGAAATAGTATGCCGGTACTGATCAAAAAAATCATATATGTTCCTGTATGTTTAAAGTTTACTACCGGCGTACACGAATTAAATCAAATCTATGTCGTTTATATCATACTGACATAAATGAAACCTAGACTCAATGCCGGTACTGGTGAAAAAGTTCATAATGTTTCTATGTGTTTTTAGTCCACTACCGGCATACACGAATTATTATTAAGGTATGTCGGTACCCTAAAACTAGTATGGTATTCAACCCAATTTGAATGCCGGTACAAGAAAATCACTTTCAGGACTTGAAACCGGAATGGTATCCATCCCAGGTCGAATGTCGGTACTTAAACCGACGTGGTATTCATATAAAGTTGAATTCCGGTACTCTGTGTAACTCGACTGTTTCAACTCTGGATGGCGATTCTAACCTAAACCCATTGTTACAAATCAATTAAAACAATCATAAATGAGTTCAAATTTACTAAACTTCTCACATAAGCCATGACTGCGAGTGTTTGATCGTCCGAGTTCGCCGCGTCGTCCTCTTCTTGTTCTTCAGCAATCGAAGCAATTCGTTGTTCGTGTTTTTGTTGACCAATCGATTTGGTCCTTGGTTTGGCTTTTTTCTTCTTTCGTGGAGGCATGGTTATGATTCGGGTAGGGTAATTGACGAAGAACGATGAAGAAGATGAAGAAAATAAATATTTCAGAACCCTAATTGTGCCGGCACTCAAAGGGAATTGGGGGATAAATTGATTTTGTTTTTGATTTTTTTGTTTTAGGGGAAATGGCATAACAGTCTTTTCATTATGTTTTTTATTAATCTAAGGGTGTTTTGGTATTTTTTCCCCCCAAAAGACACCCCTTAGGAGCCACCTTTGGTTGGGGGAAGTAATTCATATCCACCAATTAATTCCCAGATCCCCCAATTACGCGTTCATTATATTAAACTTTGTACTCATGGGTCATGACCAATATACACTGAATCATTCAGGCTTACCCAATTCCATATGATCATAACGCGTACCAAAAATGTATCATGGATTGGCGGAACACGGTGGCACAACGGCACGACTGGACATTCTTCAGTTCATTATGGAATTAGTGGTACAACACTAACATATACATGCAAGTGTGTATTATTAAATATCTCAGCAAAAAAAAGTGTATTATTAAATAAATTATGCATAATAAGAGAAAATTATTCAAGTTATTAATTCACTATATAAAGGGTTTAGGAGTCTCTCTTCTCAGAGCAACAACAACTTACAAGATATTCTTTCTTCTTTTCCACCAATTTTCAATATGGTCGAAGAACTAGGGAGAAATACATTGTTGGTGAGTAGTTAACCTATTTGTTATTGAGCAATGTTGTCCGACGCCGTTGTGCGGGAAAGCTAAATAAGCAAGCAGGCTTTACAACCCTTGTATTACAATGGACGTACTAGATATGTTATTCAGTTTTTTTTCTCTGCTAAAGGACAACTGGTGCCAGCTATCAAAGAGTGAAATTTTGTTAACAGATCCTCGGGCTTAATTCATAATTCTTAAATCACCATCACTTAAAACTCTTCATCCTAACTACATTACATTAGTTTTGATCTTCACCAACAAATCCTCCATAGTCATCTTCACTTAACCTCCACTGACAGCACCACCACCTGCACTCTCCCTTCCATTATATGCAATCAGATATCAAAATCAACAGATATTTTCAAATTAAAAACCCTAGACAATTTAAATCCTCTGTTTTTTTTTTCCACAAAACTATTCCCATCATCTTCAAATCAATAATCACTGTAATAAAATATCCAAGTTCAATTACTTATTTAGGTGGGGGATGATGGGAGTAGTAGTTTAGATACAACATCTTCATGGGTTTCCTTTGTGTGGATTAATTTTGATTTTTTGATACGTGTATTGATTAGGAAATGAATTGAAATAGCTTCTTTTTTCTTTTTTTCTTAAAGAAAATTTTTATTTTGTGATTACGGGTTCTTCCATCTCCAACTACAAGAACATTTCCTGCACAATTGTTTGAATTTCTGAACGGCGGCCTATAGAATCGAAGATTCGAAGCATATGATGATCTTTAGTTCATTGTTGCTTGGTTTGATCTCTCTAAGAAGATATAATGGACCGCTTACATTTGGAGAAATAAATTTGTGATTGAAAGAGAAAGAAAAGTAAAGGGCATGTCTGCAATTATTTTACTGCATAGCTGTACGTTTACATCAATGGCTAGAATTACATACCTTTTATCATCCAAGGGTTATAAGCCTGCTTGCTTATTTAGCTCCCCCGCTCAATGGCGCGGGATAGCATTGCTCTTTGTTATTTAGTGCTGCAATGTTTTTTCAACTTATGTATAATAACGAATAGAAGGAAGAACTACATAACTAAGGAGCGGTTTTTTTTTATTACTGAAATGTGAGATCCCATAGTAGGGACTCTTTTCAGCGGTATCTATAGATTCCTAAAAGGTTATTTAACGTTTGGTACCCAGCAAATGTCCAACACCTAAATTTGGTACCCAATATTTCAAATATTAAGGGTTGGTACCTTGACCAGTTAGAGACTTCCAAATCAAACCATTGACCCAACAATCTGTCAACTAAATATTAAAACTATTAATAAACATAAATTCTTTAACGGCGTTTAAGTCACAGTTTCAAAAAAAAAATATATGAAAAAAACAGTAACCCAAAATGGATTCATTACACCTCGCTCTCACCTTCCCCACACCGATTTTCTTCTTTCTTCTTTCTCGTACTCAACTCTTACCAAAAGCACCGGTAGTTTCAATTCATCAACTCTTGATTTGAATGCCTTTTTAGTCTATTTTCCGTTCATCCTCTCATAAAATGTTCTTGGATTCACTTTGATATTCATAGCTACTTCCCTTTTAGTTCTTGGTTGTTTCCATTTACGACCTGATACTCCTCCCATACCAGCAACACTCACCACTTCCACCGCCACCACAATCAAGCAAAAAAAAATATCCAGTTCAACATCATCCGCAATTTCATAGCATACATAATTTCAAAGCCCCATTACGAATTAACAATCAAAGAAAAAACCCAAGTCCAACCAGAAATCAATTATTCTTTTACACAAAATTCGAGCAATATCACACCGAAATCCCCTTATCCAACTCTTCAACAACCTAATTACGAGTCAACTATCAATTCAATAATTCAAACTCTTCAAAACCTAATTTCCTCATCGATTAAACCCTGAAATTAGAGATCTAAATTTTCTCTTTCTTCTTGTTCTTCTTCATGCTATGAAATTAGAGACCTAAATTATTTATATATTGAAATCAAAAGTGAGAGTTAGAATGAAATTAGGAATCCCAGAACTAGGTGAGAACTTAAAAAAAAACATGGAAAAAGAGAATGATGTTTGGTTCTCGAACTGATGAGGGTGTTTATTTTATTCTCCTATTTTGTTTTAGGGTTTGGTTAGGGTGATTACATCGTGGCCATATATTTGGTTTTGACGCTCATATTATGACACGTCTACAGCCAATGTAACGGGATGTTAGGATATATTCATGGGTTGTTATAATTCCTTAAGGCTAATATGGTACAAACATATGTTTTTCTACGGAATTTTAATTCTGTTTATTCAACGAGTTGACTTTACAGTCAATGATGGGTCAAGGTACCAACCCTTAATATTTGAAATATTGGGCACCAAATCTAGGTATTGGACATTTTCTAGGTACCAAATGTTAAATAACCCTTCCTAAAATATATGAAAAAGACGGCAGGACATTTTTGGTTTGATAGTCTAAAACTCATGAACATCTTTGGTCATTCAGGAAGTTACTAGAACATCAACTCCTCACCAATATTATTTACTCTGTTGTACTAATTTTAGCTCTACCGCTCCGGGCCTTGTAAAATATGAAATTATAGAATTCTATGACAAAATATGAGGTTACGATTTTTATCAGTGTTTCAATTAGTTTCCGAAATGAGGTGACCCTCATTGAGACTAAAACTGATCAATTTCAGACCCCAATATGTTAGATAGAAAATAGCTACAGAAATAGATTGACAGAGCAAAAATATTGCATGCTATGGAAATATTGATCTTTATTGCTTTGTTTGAAAGAGTTTTATAACGTTTTCCTTCTAAGTATTTTCTTATTTTATAACGTTTTCCTTCTAAGTATTTTCTTCTTTTGTTACCTCACTTAAATCTAAGTCTTGCACAACTTATAATGAAGGCGAATTATTTCTTATTGGTTCCACGCATTATTTTGGTGGTATCTTTTGTGGCTGTTGCAGGGTGTCTTGAAACACTTTTAACAACTGTTGCAGATCCTTATTTTCGGTTTTAGTACACTCGCAAGAGTTTGTACAAACCAATTCACTAGGTTTTTTGACAGCTTGTCGAACCATGAGTAGACTAAATTCCTGAATAGCATTTACCAAATGTTTGGTTTGTTATGCAAACATAAGTTGTAGTTTATTTTTCTTCTCTTTAGAATCTAGAATGCGGAGTCATTTTCCACCTTTCACCAACCTAAAAGTATTTTCACGTCGAGAATAAAGTATCATCCCTGTCCCATAGGTAAAGACTTCCATAAATAACATGAAAATCATCTGATGGGACAACACCACACGTTACTTGATCTACATATTTCCTGTTAATGGCGAATTTGAAGGTACATTGAGTAGTCACTTGCAACTTTGTATCCTTCTTCATCCATCCTAACGAGTACGACTTAGGGTGTAGTGTTGTCTTCAACTTCAGCTTCTTCACATGTTTTTCATATATTAAGTTTCGTTGTGATCCACTATCAAATAGAGTTAGAACAGGTGTCTTCTCAAAGACCTCAACTGAATGCATTACTTTGACATGGAAAAGATACAAGAAGCAACTAGATAAAGTCATACTCGATGACCAAATTGAAATTATATTAAATGCTGATGGTTGAAGTTTCTGAGTATTAATTTTAACCTGTTAATGCTCCAATGAATTTCAAGTTATATTTTTTGTGATTTTTTTTGTACTTTTCTTCGTGCAGATAGTGATCGCCTCAAGAAAATAAAATGGTTAGGGAAAAAGATAATGATTGGAACGTCAGGGGACAGGGATGTGTGACGGTATGCGAAAATCATTTAAGAGCCTGATCAACATTCTAGAGAAGCATAATGCACCCCTTTATATTGAATAATGCACACGACGTGCACATCAGGTTATTCGAATTGTCGACAAAAGGTATGGATATACAATGTTGAAGTTTTCTGCATTAGTCACTGGGATTGAAGAGAACAAACCAAAATTGTTTGTTCTTCGAATATCTGGATACTGAGAGGAGGGGAGTTGGTACTGTGTTGGGTATGGGCGTAATCAATATGCGATTAAAGATAGCAAAATGACACCAACAATGTCAGAGTCTGTTGTCGTTGAACTGGCGTTCAGAGCGATAATTATAAGCGCCATACATAGTTACCATTCTGGAGATGTAGTGAGAGGTACTTCCACTAAGTTTATTATAGAATTTTGAATATTTTTTAAATTTGAGTACGTTTTCTTTTAATTTTGAGTACTTTTTTTCTTTTCTTTTTTCGCAGTGTTGGTTATCACATCTTCAAATCACGAAATCATTTTCATGGAACATGTTCGTGAAACAGAAGAGCTAATGGCCACCTACAAGATCAAGTTCGATCAATCCTCCTACATTATACAAACAAACGTTATTATGGTATGTTATTGTTTTAATTAGTAGATTTATTCTTTATGATACTTTTAAATTCTTAAGTCTATAAAATTTTTCAATTGAAGATTTAACTGCCTCTGCATTTATTCATTTGCAGTTGTAAGTTGTAACTACTTTTTGAACTAGCATGTGTTAGGGTTTTTCCTTCCCAACCCGAAGTTTCTGTTCCATTTTTTGTGTATCAGTATCAAATGTTTTTGGCGTTAATCTATCTATAAATGTATCATCTCAATTTAAGTTGATATTTTTTTTTAGTTTGATCGATTTTGAAACCATTCTTATAGGTATAAAATAATCTCTAGGTTTCCATTTAACTGATTCTTATTTTATTGCAGGGTGATGAAAGTAAGCAAAATAGAAACACTCGGAAGAAGAACTCAAAGATTACTAAAAATTGAATAATGTAATTATCCTATTACATAAGGGTAATTTTCCACTCACTAATTGAAAAATCCTATATATCATACCTTAAAAACATGAGAATCCAGCCAGAGTATAAACCACTTTGCCGAATATCTTTCTTCGTCTGGAAAAACGTTTCTTTTCTGACTCCCTGATGAGAGAAGTTATTGTCTCTTTTTGTAAGACCTTAAGGATAACTTTTGAACTCTTAGAGGTTGCCACTATGAGGAAACAACCTTTGTTTACGAGCCTATTTATGGTATGCATGTCCCATAATCACACCTTGGGGGATATGAAACAAACTCATATTTCTTTTATTAATATTTTATGATTATTTGATTTTTCTTGAGGCGATGACAACAAAAATTGCCCTTCTATTTCTATTTCTATTTTCTTTTTGTTTGTTGATGACTATTTCAATTCTTAAAGTCTCAACACTAAGGCTAAACAGATGAATCTTACTTCAAATAATAAAAAGAATTAGCATGTTTACTAATCATTAGTATATATCGGGGTGCACATTGCACACCTTGTCATTGGTTGTTTATTCGACTAATATTTAACATTTTATATTTGATTTTGTGACAATGAATTCCAAAAATGAGAAATAGTATAATAATAAAATATTGGTTTACAAAAGAGAGATAAAAACATAATTAAATAGAAAAAACCGAAAGAAAATGTACCTTGAAGTCTTGTAAACAATTATTCTCTCAGTACCACTTCTTTTGTTGTTCTTATAAATAGATCTCGTACTAATATAATAATAATATTTTCTCTTTTCTTCATATTATCAAACATATGAAAATCTGATATCTCCTAGTAAGTTTTATCTCAAGTTTTATTTCAAGTTGAAACAACTATCCATTTCTTAGTGCAGAATACGAGGGTGAAGGCCTGAAGGAAATTTTTGTTCTAAACAATGTATTTCTCCTTTAAACTTGGAATGATTTGGAAAATCCAAGCCTGATAAAATTAAAATAAATAAATAAATTTAATAACATAATTATCCTCTTACATATGGGTAATTCACACTCACTAATTGGAAATCTATGTATATCATACCTGGAAAACATGGGGGAATACAACCAGAGTATAAACAACTTAGCCGAGTATCTTTCTTTGTTAGGAAACATGTTTCTTTTCTGACACTCTGATGAGAGAAGTTATTGTATCTTTTTATAAGACAACTTTCCCCATGTATTAGTGTTGAACTCCTCGAGTTTGTCAACTATGATGAATCAACCTTTGTTGAAGAGCCTAATTACACTATGGCCTATAATCACACCTTGGACGATAGTAAGCAAAATCATATTTCTTTATTTTATTTTTATTTTTATTTTTATTTTATGGTTCTTTCAATTTTCTCAGGGAGATGACAAAGAAAATTTCTCTCCAAATTTTTTTTTTTTTATAATGGTTTCATTTCGTAAAGCCTCAACACTGAGGCTAAACATGTTATTAAGATTTTGTATGCCTTTGCAAATGCTTGTAGCCTATTTATGTTCTTGTGTTTTTATTTGTTGTTAATAATTATTTTATTTTTAAGTCTCAGTGATAAGTCAACTTTTGTACAAAAGAAAAACAGTCATTCTAGACAACTCATAGCACTTAAAAAGAAATCTTTATACAAAATATTATTTCAAATATTGAGAATGATTTAGACTGTTTTTTAATCATTAGTATATACAAGAGAAACATTTTTAATTTTATCCTTGGGGAATTCTCTACTGGATTAGTTATATGAAAATCAAGTAAATTATACGTGTGTATGACAAATGACGCCATCGATGCCAGAGGCTGTTTCCTTCGAACTGGCATTCAGAGCGATATTTACAAGCGATGTACACAGTTACTATTCTGGAGGTGTAGTGAGAGGTACTGCCACTAAGTTTATTATAGAATTTTGAATCTTTTTTAAATTTGAGTACATTTTCTTTTAATTTTGATTAATTTTTTGCCTTTTGTTTTTCCCATTGTTAGTTATGATATCTTCAAATGGAGAAATCATTTTCAAGGAACATGTTCATGAAATGGAAGAGCTAATGGCCACCTACAAGATCAAGTTCGATCAATCCTCCCGTGTTATACAAACAACCGTTATTAAGGTATGTTACTGTTTTAATTAGTAGGTTTATTCTCTGTGATACTTTTAAATTCTTAAGTCTACAAAATTTTGCAGTTGAGGATTCTATTTCCTCTGCATTTATATATTTGCAGTTGTAATTTCTTTTTCAACTAGCCTGTGCTAGGGTTTTTCCTTCCCAACCCGAAGTTTATGTTCCATTTTTTGTGCATCAGTAACAACTTTTTTTTGGCATTGATCTATCTATAAACGTAGCAGCTCTATCTAAGTTGATATTTAGTTTGAGCGATTTTGAAACCATTCTTATAGGTCCAAAATAATCTCTACGTTTCCATTTAAATGATTTCTAACAGTTCTTGTTTTATTGCAGGGTGATGAAAGTGAGCAAAATAGAAACACTCGGAAGAAGAACTCAAGGATTGCTTGAAATTGAATAATGTAATTATCCTTTTAATTACATAAGGGTAATTTTCCATTCACTAATTGGTAATCTTATATATCATACCTGAAAAACATGAGAATCCAACCAGAGTATAAACCACTTTGCCGAGTATCTTTCTAAGTCTGGAAAGATGTTTCTTTTCAGACTCTCTTATGAGACAAGTTATTGTCTCTTTTTGTAAGATTCCAAGGATAAATTTTGAACTCTTAGAGGTTGCCACTAGGAGGAAACAACCTTTGTTGATGAGCCTATTTATGATATGCATGTCCCATAATCACACCTAGGGGGATAGGAAAAAAAATCATATTTCTTTTATTATTATTTTATGATTCTTTCATTTTTCTTGGGTTGGTCACAACAAAAATTTCCCTTCTATTTCTATTTGCTTTTTGTTTGTTGATGATTATTTCATTTCTTAAAGTCTCAACACTAAGGATAAACATATGAATCTTATTTGAAATAATAAAAAAGTTAGCATGTATACTAATCATTAGTATACACCGGGGTGCACTGCACACCTTGTCATAGGTTGTTTATTCGACTAATATTTAATATTTATATTTTCATATATATGTTACAATGAATTCCAAAAATAAGAAATTGTATAATAATAACATATTGGTTTACAAAAGAGCTAAAAATCTAATAATTAAATAGAAAAACCAACAGAAAATGCACCTTGAAGTCTTTAAAAAAAATATTCTCTCAGTTCCACTTCTTTTTTGTTGTTCTTATAAATAGATCTCGTACTAATATACTAATATTTTCTCTTTTCTCCAAATTATTAAACATATGAAATTATCTGATATCTCCTAGCAAGTTTTATCTTGTGCATGAAAGCTTTATCTCAAGTTTTATTTCAAGTTGAAACAATTATCCATTTCCAAGTGCAGAATATGAGGGTGAAGGGCCTGAGGGAAATCTTTGTTCTCAGCAGTGTATTTCTCCTTTAAACTTGGTATGATTTGGAAAATCCAAGCCTGTTGAAACTAAAATAAATAAATAAATTGAATAACATAACTATCCACTTATATATGGGTAATTCACACTCACTAATTGGAAATATATGTATATCATACCTGAAAAACATGGGGGAATCCAACCAGAGTATAAACAAATTAGTCGAATATCTTTCTTTGTTTGGAAACATGTTTCTTTTCTGACGCTTTGATGAGAGAAGTTATTGTATCTTTGTAAGACAACTTAACCCATGGATTAATGTTGAACTCCTCGAGGTTGTCAACTAGGATGAAACAACCTTTGTGGATGAGCCTAATTACAGTATGGCCCATAATCACACTTGGGACGATAGAAAGCAAAATCATATTTATTTTATTATTTTTATTTTATTTTATAGTTCTTTCATATTTCTCAGGGAGATGAAAAAGAAAATTTCACTCCTATTTCTATTTTCTTTTCTTTTTTGTTTATAATGGTTTCATTTCGCAAAGCCTCAACACTGAGGCTAAACATGTTATTAAGATTTTGTATGCCTTTGCAAATGTTTGTATCCTATTTCTGTTCTTTTTTTTTTGGTTGATAAGTATTTCATTTTTAAGTCTCAATGATAAGTCAACTTTGGTACTAAATAAAAATAGTTATTCTAGACAACT
This sequence comes from Papaver bracteatum, assembly GCA_023529315.1. Classification (NCBI taxonomy): domain Eukaryota; kingdom Viridiplantae; phylum Streptophyta; class Magnoliopsida; order Ranunculales; family Papaveraceae; genus Papaver; species Papaver bracteatum. The sequence goes on from JAJJWX010003533.1 coordinate 1,509,370, forward strand.
TATAATACTTAAAAGAAATCTTTATACAAAATATTATTTCAATAATGAGAATAATTTGGACTCCTTTTTAATCATTAGTATATACAAGAGAAATATATTTAATTTTTTCCTTGAGGAATTCTCCACTGGATTAGTTATGTGAAAATCAAGTAAGTTATACGTGTGTATGAAGGGAAGAGCTAAGGGATGACAAACCTTAGCTCTAAAAAAATCCAAAAAAACTACATAACTAAGAGCCTTTCATTTTCTTATGTTTTTTGTATCTATCCCACTTAATATAAACATTTAATCCACCAAAGTCTTCGTGTTTCTAGATTTAAAAAGCAAAAGAAAAATAACCCCTTAGTACGATTTTCTGGCTCCGTTGGTGATTGTCATGGAGATTATTATATACTTTCCCATACCGAGTCTCATGACTTGGTTTTATCAATTTGACTTACTTGTCCCACTTATGTCTTTCAGTCCAACTCAGCATTTACATCCCAAATCATCGGAAAAAAGGATAATTGCACTTTTATGAAAGATTATGGACAATATTTGAAAGACTGATGCAGTGGTTATCAAATTTCACGGAAATCATAAACCTCATGTAAAATCTATTTATAATCATATGAAATAACAAACCACCTATAAAACACCTACAAGCGCATACTAATTTTTGGCTCAGTTTCTGATTTGGTTTCCAAAACCAAATACAATATTTTAGTTTTCTCTTAAACCAATAAACATTTTTCTCTTTCTTGATCACGAGATCGCAATCGGGACCTGAACCTTCGATCTCTTGCATGGCGGGGTGGGGGGGATTTGGAGGTTGACAGATTCGCACATTACGTACCTTTTAAGTGTCGGTACAGTTCGAATCACTTAAAATAAAATGTACTTATTAATCCCATCATCTAATTTGAGTACAAGTCGTGCGTCCACTATGGGACTAGATGAGTTGTGACCATCGTATATTTGGGTGAGATTTTGGACTAAGCAGTATTTTTCCCTTATTACATCCACATTTCCTAGTACAAAACGAGATGATTTGTAATTCAGACTCAACGAGTTCCATCTTTATAGTATAAATATGATTGGTGCGGCCGGTCCATGTTTCAAATGTTTCAAGTCTGAATCTGATTGTAGTTCAAATTCAGGTATGAATTGAATCTGATTGGTGCCCCCACTGTGGGACTAGATGAGATATGACCAATGATTATTACATCCCATACACCTTAGCATTTCGTACAAGTCATGTTCGGCATAGGAATACAAGATTACCCATCTCTTTGTCCTTTCTCTCACTCTTTCTTCCTTTTTAACGAAACCATCAACAACATTTCTATGCTGAGCATATTTCTTTATTATTTCTTAATTTGGTTAGTTAGTAGTACTAAATTAGTTTTTGTTACGTTTTCTACTTATCTACACTGTTATGGTGGTTTTATCTACTCTTTTGAAAGTTATCTTAGCTTTAATTGCGGTTCATGGTTATTTGGTTGAGTTTTAAGATCAACAGTGATACTTTCCAACGACGATATCTTCATCTTTGTTTCCTCCGACGACGAAATCTTCATCATCAACTTATCTGGCGATAAAATCTTCATCGATGGTTTCTTTGACGACGTCACTATTTACAAGAGATTTGAGTGAATCACTCCTATTTTGGGAGCGCATTTTTCTATAGAAGAAAAACAAACTAAATGGTTGGAATTTAATTCCGAGAAAAACCATTCTTCATCTGATTTAATCGGATCTTATTCATACTTGTATTTGTATTACTCCGGTAATCCTTTTCTTTCTCTTGTCGGATTTCTCGGTATTGTACCTTTACGGCATGTTCTTGTTACTTTGTTTTCTCTTATTTTCGATCTGAAACTCATTGTAACCTTGAATTTCCATTAATGAAAAGGTTTCTTGTTTATCATAAAAATAAAATAAAAAATACACAAGATTACCCATAAAGATGGAGTACCTGGCAATGACAGTGTTGATGGTAGACGCGTCTAGTACAATAATTGGGGTGATTAAGATTAATACTATTATATATATTTTTTGTTGAGATTTAGTGGAAAAAGGAAACATGTCAGCATATATATAATATAATGAAAATCATTCATTTAACTCGTTGACAATCAGTGAATTAGTATTGCCTTAATATCAGACGACAATGACTCGATGCTTGAAGGGAAAACTCCCTAAAAAGAAAAAACAACAACCATAAAATAGATTTTAAATGAAGTCGATCAGGATAATATTTTATACTTGTCACACCCATCTTGCATATCGGAAGGCGTCACATTCGAAGATTTTATGGTTCAACGGGAAGAAATAGTAATGTAACCCCTAAAAACCCAACTAGTGAATCTAGCAAGGTTCGTAGTACGCATAAGTGAAATCGTTTGTACAAGATCAATAAATGTAAACGATTTAGCAATTATATTGTGAAAATAATATGAATTGCTTCAAATGTAAAGTGCTGAAAATATAAATGACACAAGTGACTTTACGTGGTTCAGCCGAAGCCTATATCCACTGGAGTAATGAGTTTGAGATCTTACTATTAAGCTTTGAGATTCCAATGCACGTATTTTAATGTAGGTGCACAAATAAGGAAATACTAAGCATTATAGGGTTCCTCGGTCTACTCCAAACTCTCCACCCCTAGAATGTCCAACCTCTTCTCAAAAAGTCTTGCATGTTATTCATAGAAATTTGACTAGGGTCCGCCGACTATTCTGTCTCTAAGACAGGAACCCGTGAGCTGCTGATTGGAGTTCCTCGGTCTCATTTGTTATCGAACATCTTCTAGCAGCTTTCTACATATGTGATATAGTTAGGAGAATGTGGTTGAGATGATGAGTAAACATTGAAAACGCAGGGGCAATGTAGTCGATTTCGGCCATCTCGGCCGGAATCTCGGCGGAATTTCGGTTTCCGGATTTGAGGGTAGCGAAATAGAAAATCTCGGTGGAACGGAAACATGGCGGCCATCTCGGCCATCTCGGGCGAAAATCTCGGCCATGAGGGTCTTTTTGTAATTTGATCCTAATACCATCCCTAAAAGCCTAAAACTCGATCGTTTTCGACTTGGATATGATACCGATGAATTGATGTTGGACACCGAAAGAGGGCTACTCGGTGGTGACGGGAATGGAGTTGCTTCAGAGGACGATATCTATGCTGATTCATACTATCTTGATTAGAAATTGTAATGTCCTTGTTTCATTAACATTTTGGATAATGAACTGAAGTTGTACTTCTCTCTCTTTGTGTTTTCTTTTTTGTTCAACAAAGACTTCTAAGATCAGTGAAGTGTTTCCAACTGTTGTGTTTTCTTGGTGAGTATTTGTTTGAATTGGTTAATTTCATAGTATCTCAATATATTTTTAAAATCTGTATTAATTATATGTATAAAAGTTGGAACCGAGATTACACCGAAATTTGAAAAAGGAATCTCACCGAGACAACGTTGTACCAGTATCTCGCTCGGGACCGAGACAAACCGGAATCCGAGATTAACTACATTACGCAGGGGTACCAAGTACACCACCATTTTTTTTTCGTTCGACAACCTGTATGGAATTTTTTTTATACAATTTCAAGTAGACCGATTGAATGTTCCTTGACAATATATATATAGAGTTTGTCTATATAACATATACTCAATCAGTATGTTTATAGACACATAGTTTGTGAACCTGATTGTTAAGCGGAGTACTTGGACGATCTCAAAAATTAATATCTTTTTAGATAAATCTAATTGTATCCAAATAATTCATTCGAAATTATTCCAAGTAATTAAACTTGTTATCTATCTTTCAAAATATGAATTCTATAAGAAACTAGTATTGTAACCAATTAAAATTAAGCGGACGTATATACTTAGATTGAATACGTACAAACCTGTGTAAATCTAATTACAAAGATAAACAATATAATACGGAAAAGGAAAAACACAAGACACCAGAAGTTTTGTTAAATAGGGAACTGCAATAGCAGAAAACCCCCAGGACCTCGTCCAGATTTGAACACCAAACTGTATTAAGCCGCTACAGACACTATCCTACTATCATACTTTAGGATGGAGAGTAGTTGAGACTGAATCCACCCTCCAAACAATTCAGTTACAGTCTCGCTCCTTACGTCTCTTGAACCCACCCTTAACTGATGTATTTTACAACCTAAGAATTGCTTTAGATGAAGTGAAGACTTTTGATATTGATGAGTGCGTAGTATTGCATAATTTTATATCTTTTTATTGGAAATTATCTTATCTATTGTGCTTTAAAATCATATATTATCCCAAATTCTGTACTTTTACTGTTTTCAAGAATAATTACTTTTACTAATTCATTTGTGCTTTTAGGTAGTAAATAATGCTTGGATGACTTGAGAAGCAAAAATGACATATAATTGGTGGCAACGGAAGAAATACAACAAAGCTTCCGCTAGAAGGCAATGATAAGCGCATAAGAAACATCACGCAAAAGCTGCGAAATCCGTTTACAATTCATCCTCAAACGGCTTGCAAGAGCTAAATCAAACAGTGGGTTTGAAGAAGACATGGCTTAAATGAACAATGGGATCGATACATTAAAACCTGATACAATCGACCAGAAGATCATCAACTTCGTCTTCTCCATCGTCGCCCACACGGTTGCTCACAACCAACATCATTAATAATGATTAAACCCCTAATCTCTATCTCTCTCAACCGTATCTCATCCCTTATGAAGAACACTAAAACTAGAAGATAAGATTGAGAAAGATAGGGTTATGGATATCTTATACAGTTGGGGAAACATCAATTCAATGAGTGCAGAGGAAAAAGAACGTCAATCGAGTATCTTTGGTGAGTTGGGTCCCTATTATTTGTCGAATTGAAGAAGAATTTATAGATTTTTTTTGTATAAATAGGGATTGCTTCATTATAACAGATAATCTAAGTTATCTGGATCATCTAGTTTTACTAATATAATTATGTTTTCAATACTCATCATGTCTAAATTCATATGCTAAGGTTTAGATGAAACCCTTAATTTTATGCTAGGAAAGTAATTTTCCTGTTATTGTTCTTGTTGGATTCATTTTTCTGAGTGATCAACTTATCTATGATTAGTTGTACTGTAATAAGGAAGATAATACTATGGATTAGTTAGTGATATTAAACCATCCATTTAAGATCTCCATGAATTAAATATCAGACTTGTATCTCCACCGGTGTCCACTATAAGGGACATGAAGATAACTTGAAACTATATGGATTTAGCATAGGATTAAGAGGTGGATTCAAATTCCCTGATACTCTTTATCTAACATCCTTGTATTTTCATATTTATTTATCATTCTGTTTTACCATTTTAATCACTACCAGCATCAAGTGGCATCGACAAAAATGACCTTTCTTTGTTATTCCTTAATGTGAATCAGTTTTAGTATTGCTTGAGTTCAACCCTATATTTTCCATGTGTTGCATAATGACACTGTGCACTTGTAGTTAGTATAATTGTAGATACTGTTAAAGTCCTACCACGTTTTTGGAGCCGCTGCCAGGGACTCGGTAGCACTGTGGTTGAAATTTTCAGTTTACTTTACTGTTTTTAGTTTAAGTTCCGTATATATGTGTTTAGATTTTTCTGTTTTCATGCTATTATTTTAGTTGTTTCATTCATCTGTTTTCGTTTTTGTTCCATTCATATCATTATTATTTGCATATGTAAATAAAAAGCATTACATCTGAGAAGGACTATCATCCGAGAGGAAATTAGTCGGAAGCATTACATATGTAATATAAAAAAAAAAATTCCTGAGTTTTTGTATTTTATTGAGATCTATTTGTATTGTAGCATTTAGGACTTCAATTTGTTTTACAAAATCTTTGTACTGCATTGTTTTGTCCTTGCATCTCAGTTAGGAATTTTTGTGTTGTTTCATTTTTAGTTTTTGTTAGAAAGTGTTATTTGTACAGTAGCTTCTTGATTTTATTTGTTTTGTAGCTTTGCATTTTGGTTGATGCCGCATTTGACCTGTCTGTCTTCTTTTCATATAGTTGAGTATTAAGGTCTTGAGTTGTCTTAGCATTTCAATACTATTTTGTTTACTGCTTACTTTTGACATGTAGCTAATGGTGTTACATCGTGTACATATAAATTGCATAAGAATTAGTAGTTCGTCTTGTCTGTTAGTAGTATAACGCACTAGTGTCTCTAGCGATTTCCCTTTCGATTCATAACACAAGTTTATGAATTGTACTTCCTTTAAACCAATGTAAAACATTATTTCCTAGGAAGAAATATTCACCCATACCCATACATAATCACAATAGCATTCATTCGATTATGTCGATGTCTTATATACGAAGTTCAAAAGATAAGCGTTACACTTTGTATTATAATTCCTTAATACTATGTCTACTAGAGTATGACCATTCACAGCTTCGCATGTTGTTTTCAATCTAAAAGATTTTAAAGACACAAAATAGAAAAGGAACAATTCAAGTCGTAGTTACTAACCTCAAGCTGAAGGATAATGTCTTTGTAAGTAACTGGAGTACAATAATTCTATCGTTTCTATTCTAACCTATCGAAGTTGACTCTAGTTTTCTTATTAAGCGACTCGAGTTTTGGAACTAAATATGATAACCAATCTTGACATACCAATGCTTGGTGGGTTCAACCGAGAAATGCTCTAACACTAATCATGTGGTTGATTTAAATGGGTGCTTCTCTCAACTATTGTGCTATAATTCATACAAGTATTATGGGTGACATCTTTCACCTTAGTCAATATTTGCACACTTCATTTTTCTTTTTCCATTTTCTTATCTATCCATGTGATTTCAGTATGCGAGTGTTGTGGCAAACATTGCAACAAGTACAATGACTATCTTAGTAGATTTTTGCAATCAGGTTGAATGCCACACGTAAGTAATTTCTTACGTGTGATGATTGGAATGTATGTGGGATGTTTGCAGATAAAGAACATATGCAAGCTAATTATTTGGCTTTCTACTTTATGTCTATCCTTAGTGGTTCTTCCAAGGTGATAAATTGGAGTAAGTTTTGTGGGTATACGTCTTGTAAGCCCTCATGAGACTATAACTCATCCACTAGGGACACCTAGGGTTTAAAGGCATGTTGCATTAGCTAAGTGCAACCATTTTCTCAACGCCATGGAGTTGTTGTATTTAGGATTATTTTATTTTAGTTTTATCGTGGATTAGCAAAAGCTAAGTGTGGGGGAATTTGATAAGTGCATAATTCATATGATTTTAGTGTCTTTTCCATACTTGTTTTAGCTATTATTCTTGCATGTATTCGTATTATTACTCTTGTTTTCTCTTATTTGCCTCTACTAGGTGAATCATCCAAACAGTAGCTTCAAAGTGCTGAAAATATCTAAGGAGATAAGTATTACAAATATCCAAGTGCCCAAGTCCAAGAGAAGTTGAAGAAGTGCAACGAAAAGGAGCAAAACACTCAAAATCAAGACACAGGCTAAAGAACGATATCAACTCATTCAAATTAAGTATTTGTCATCACCATCTTGAATATAATTTAAATATAAAAAGAACTCAAAAAGAATGAGGTCATTCCGAGTTCGTACGAAGAAGTTGTGGCCAAAACGATTTTTTATCGAATACCGAAGACAGAAAAGTATGCAAACGTGTACGCATACTTAATTTCGAAAATTTCTGCTTGAATTTGTGGTACGCATACTTAGCAAGTCTACAAACGGGTATGCATACCATGGAAGGCCAAAACTCACGGTTAGGGTCCTTATTTCATATTTTCGAGTCGGGTTCTTGAACAGAACTAGATACTTGGAGGCCAAGCATTGTAAACCTATATAAATAGGTATTAGGCCTTCCAAAGAACATCATCGATTAATCTCATATCACAAGTTCTATATCAAAACCTAGGGTTTTTATACCTTTAGGGGAGAACCAGCATGATTCATCTTCTTTGTAATATGAGTAACTAAATCCTTTATTGATTAAGGATGAATTCAATATTCCAAGCGTGAAGCTTTATTAATAATACAAATCTATTGAGAGTTTTTATCATCATCGTTTGTCTTTACCATATCTAGGGTTTATGAGTGATTCTTATATTGATTTGGGATGCATACTAGTTTAGTCTATTGATTGTTATATTGCTAGTAGAAGTTATGAGATAAGTAATCGTCGATTAACTCTCTACACAAGTAGAAATCGCGAGACCTCGTAGAGGGATTATGTGGAGCAATCGTGTGTGAAGACAACACCATCAAGTAAACCTTGATCTAAGAGTTTAACTACCGGGATCAACCTAAATTCACAAAGCTTAAGGTGTTCGATTAGATTACACCTTGAGTGATCTACTACTTGGTGGTTCTTCAGATATAATCTAGTAGTCGATAACTTCCGTATCCAATGATAGAAGGAGTTTTGGGGATAACACTGATCTAGTTGTTATTCTACGGTTGGTGATGAATGGTTCTTACGAACGACAAAAGTATTCTAATCCAGCTATCGCTTGGTAACGACGAAGGATTCCTTAATCATCCCTTTCTTCTTATTGTCTCTTTAATTATCTCACAACTAAAACCCCCCTTTTGTTATTTACTTTATTTTTCTATTTCAAATAACCTATCAGTTACACGACTCTTTGTAGGAATGATATATTACTACTGCTATATTACCAGTTAATTAGTGGGAAATATCTTTACTAATTTGTTGCATTTACGACACGCATCAGCTAGCCAGCTTTCTTGCATTGTCTTACCAGCTGTTTCTGATCGATTTGAATTAAAAGCAAGCACGATTCACATGCTCTCTGTCTTTCCAGGGGTTGATGCTGAAAACCCTCACTACCATGTGAGCGAATTTGAGGAGATTTGTGGGACTCTGTGTTTTAATCAAATACCGGAAGAGTCCCTCAAATTGAGATTGTATTTCCTTTTTCTTTGAAGGAAAATTCCACATTGGGATGATCTTACGAAAGAATTTTTCAAAAAGTTCTTCCCTAATCATAAAACTGCGACCATTCATCAAAGTTTGAATAGTTTTGTGCAATTAGATGGTGAGACCTTAGCCAAATACTTGGAGAGATTTAATGAATTATTGCTTCAATGTCCTCACCATGGTTTTGAAAATTTGAGACTTGTGAGAATTCTGTATGAAGGCCTATATGTCACTACCCGAACCACAATTGGTGCATTTATTGACAAAAGTGCTGATGAGTCTTGGACTTTCTTAATTGAAGTCGCTGAAAAGACTCAGCAGTGGGAATCAAAATCTCCATTTGTACCTGCAACATCAACCACAACCAACAACATTCATTGTTATTGTCACTTAGGAACCACTACCACCAGATAAGATCAAAGTTAACATCGATGTAACAATCAAATGACACCCCAGATCAACAGACATAAGAGTAATGTGTCCCAATTCAGAAGGAAGAGTCATACAAGCAACTGCAACATTAAACGGCATTACAAAAACGATCACAACGGAAACATGGGGTCTTTTACTAGTAGCTAAAACAACTACTCTGCATGATTGGCACAAACTTCAGTTCGAGGTAGAGTCTCAGGCTCTCACACAACTATTACAACAAAAAATGACAACACCATGGTACCTGAAGGAAATGATAAAAGAAATCCAACACATATTACAACAAAGTCAGCAATCTAGGATCACACATGCTTTCAGAGAAATAGACCAAGCCACAAATGCCTTGGCCAACCAGGCTGTCAAGAATCTACTATCTAACTCAACGTCGGCATCAATAATGGTTTGGGACAATACATATCCTAATTTTTTTAGTCGTGCTATAACAGATATGCGGTACCAACCCCAAAAACCGTTCATTGTGATGATTGAAGCAATAAAAAAATAACTTTTATTAATAGCATCTCCTTTCTTATAAATTAAAATAAAATAAAAATGTTGTTATATGACCAAGGTAGTAAATATCGTTTGTACATGCCGAAATTATATGTTTTTATCGGATATTGGAAAATACCTATACGATATTGAAAATATCGGCGATACAAAGACAAAATGATATTATCGGTTGTATAAGACGGTACAGACCGATATATCGGTTTTACTTGTACACCGATAATATCGGTTTCATGAATAAATTTTTCATGAACATGCATCTAGTCTTTACTGACAAGTACAATGTCAATGGAGAAGGTAAAAAGCCCTAATATATTTATAATATAAAATCAATGACTATATGGTAGGATATAAGGTGGAAACCATATTTTGATTGCAAGGTAGAGAAATATAACAGATAAATATGAAGGATAACAAAAAACATTTACTGGCATAATGGGACAACAATCACAACGTTAGCTAAGAGCTTCTCCAATGGCATGTGTATGGAGATAAATGTCAAAATCCACCTGGATACACATCCATATTTCTAAAATCATTCTCCAACCATGATGTCTTAAACCAATGTATAGATGAGTTTGGCTAGACATTGTCAAGGTGAATGTCTAGTTTTAGACATTCCCCTTGACATTGTCTACCATTCTAGTCAACTTTTACTTAATTGAATTGACTTTAATATACTAACTAACTATTTTTATAGCTCTAATAAAATCTTAATTATGGAAAATAAAATTTATACTAATTAAAAGAAGATGTTACATGCAATATTGTTGGCAATGTTTTTTTTTCTCCCTAATTTTAAGGAAAAATAGATTTAGGATGTCTTATTTGTGTTGCCACATATGAAACACACACAATGATTATTGGAGAAGCTCTAATAAACCACCTTGTATTTTGGAAATTTGAGATATGAGTATGATTTTTTTTTTTTTTTTGCTGTGGTTTTATATTATTTGAAATTCTATATTAAATGATGTATCGCATGTAAAAACAAATATTATCATTTGTATAGGTGTATAGGACCCGACCGATACGATACCGATACACGATATTAACTACTTTGTATATGACATCATAAAAATATTGCCAGTGTTATATCCGAATGCGCAATTGGGGGATATGAAAACTAATTGGGGGATATAAATTACTTCCCCTAACCAATAGTGTTTGTTAAGGGGTGTTTTTTGGGGGCAAAAATACTGAAATACCCTTCCCTCATAATAAAAATCTAATAACTTAAAATAAAAAAACAAAATCATATCCCCTATTTCCATCTTCACTGCCGGCATTCTCGTTAGGGTTAGGGATTTGAAACCTAAATATTCTCCACTTTGAAAACGATTTTTTTTTTTACATTCGGAAGTGATGAAGACCATGTCGGAAGTGATGAATACCATGCCGGTAATGATGAATACCATGCCGGAAGTGATGAAGACCATGCCGGAAGTGATGAATATCATGCCGGTAGTGATGAAGGCCATGCCGGTAGTGATGAAGACCATGTCAGATTTTTTTTACATCACCGGAAGTGATGAAGACCATGCCGGAATTGATGACAACCATGCCGGAAAATGGTGCCGGCATGCTTGGTAACTAACATTTAAATGCCGTAACTTGATGCCGGCATGCTCGATAGAAATCTATCAACGCCGGTAGTCAAGTGAAAAAAAATTCAATTTGCTGAATACTTTACATCATGTGCCGGCAAAGCAATTTAAGCAACATACTATGCCGTTAGCAGTGTCGGCATGCTCGAGAATCAACTGACTGTACCGGCGGTGGGCTGATTAAAACCAGAAAAATTTCAAAACGGAATAGGTTTTGAATTTCAAAACCAGAAATTCTCCGAGACGCTGTCTCGCACTCTGCTAGGGGGCGTTGCCCCTTAGACCCCCGCGACCTGACTTGTCAGGTCGAACACAGCCGGGAGGGGCTATGCCCCCCCGGATAGTGGCAAACATTTATGAAAATTTCCAACAAATGCCGGCATGGTTTTTTCGGTTAAATATAATGCCGGCTTGCCTTTTAAAATGGGGGATATTGTTGGCTGGCATGGACGTAGTATGAATACATTGCCTTAAATACTGCTTCCGGCATTGTATTCATGATACGTCCATGCCGGCACCGAGCTATTTCAGCTGCAACAATGGTGGATTTAAAGAAAAAAAATCAAATTTTCAACACATTGGCACCTTTACTTGAGTATTGCGAGTGCTTGTACAATCATCCTCCATTTTTACCAAATTTTTTTTTCTCTCAATTTTTTTCCCTCTTTCTACTCTCACCTCACTCACCCAAATACAAATAAAAATACACACTAATCATTTATCAAATGATCTTATGAATTTACTAATTATAATTAAGCACTAAACCTGATTAGTGAGGGGTAGATTATGTATTAGGTAAAATACTTAGAGAAGGGGTGACCCTGGTTTGATATTTGGATCAAGGTTTTGTCCTTTTCCTTTATCCTCGATTAGTTTTAGTATTCCCAATTATGCGTTCTTATATGGGGTTTGTTAACTTGTGCACCCATGCACAAAATAACACACAATCATTACATTGGGAAAGTGCAAAACCAATTAAAAAATAAGAGAGATGGTGTCACTTGCATCGAAGAAAACAAAATTAACATAGATTTACACCATTTCTCTTATTAAGAGTGAAGTTTTGCATACTTCAATGCAAGTGACACCATCTATCTTATTTTTTTTAATTGGTTTTGCACTTTCCCAATGTAATGATTGAGGATTATATTGTGCATGAGGTCACAAATTAACAAAACCCTTCTTATATTCCTAATTTTTAATACATTAAAGGCAAAAGGAAAAAACAACAACGCATTTAATAAAATGCTTGGACAGTCTGGGACTGGGACACAGTAAAAGAGTTGAGGCTGAAATAACAGTAATCCTAGATCCCAGTACATTAGTTTATCGCAGAGGGATAAAATTTGAAGGCTTTTTCAAGTCCTCTGAAATGAGATGCTTTGCACCTGCAGGAGCAGTAAGTTCTTCTGCTTCTGCTGCTATCCTCTTCTTCTCACCCAATAACAATGTATTCATCTCAAGAAAGAAAAAAATTTGTGGGTTCGTTGCAAAACTCAGTAATAACAATGACCCACTGCTTCAATCAGCTATTAACGGTGCTTCACATCGTTTTCAGGAGACCCAAAAACCAGGTAAAATTCTAAATCTCAAACAAGAATCTGCAGAAATTTCAATCTAATGAAAATTATGAGCTAATCTTTGATAACATGATTGAAAATTACCTGCCCGCCTTGAAAAAATATGATTTCTACTGATTCTAGCAACGCCTTCATAATCCTCCACTTCTTTATAATTTGCAGAACCTCTGTTTGTTGATCCATATGCTGGGTGTTTTCTAACTGATTATGATGTTCAAAGAGATATAGATCAATACTCATCTTCTGCATCACACTATTGCCTTGCCACCAAGTTCATTGACGATAAGTTGCTTGATACAATGTCCAAAACGGATGAGCTTAGACAGGTATTTTGATCGACCTTGGAGTATTCAGTTCAAACTAAATTCAAAACAATTCAAACATTTTACTTCATACTCAGACCCAAGATCTAGTATCTAGCTCTCATCTTATTTGTCATGCAGGTTGTTTTGTTTACAGATGGTATGGACACACGGCCGTACCGACTGAAATGGCCAACTTCAACTGTAATGTTTGATGTATCGGCGGAACAGGTTTATATTACAGCAGCTCAAAAGCTTAAAGGTATTCATCAAATGCTCAAACTTCTGAGTGTATTTTAGCTATGCAAATTTTTGAAAAGAAGGCAAATTATTTCATTTCCTTTAGTTTGAATAAATTTCAGATGTTGGGGCTAAAGTTCCAAGAAGATGCTTGCTTGTTCATGTTCCATCAAATTCTTCTGATACCCCAGAGATTTTATACAGAAAGGGCTTCAATGGAAACAGGCCAAGCATATGGGCACTGCAGGTAATCCACCAAGTTCTCTTTAGAGCATATGTACCTTAACAAACCAATTGTGTTTATCTGTGTTAAATGTGAGTGCAAACTTTTGACTCGTAGCCGAGATGTAATTAGCTGAAAGAGGTCTGTTTGCAGGGAATACCGATGATGACTTTGGAGAATTTTAAAGACATTATGGTCTTAGTGAGTAGTTTAGCAACAAAAGGATGCATTTTCGTTGGAGAATTGCCTACCTGGTTGGTCGATACCGAGTCTGCAATGAAGGTTAGCCTGTTGTGGTCATCTCCTCGCTTATGCTAAAATTCACTTTAAGATGCGATAAATATGAGAAATTTGATGTTTACAGGGTCTTGAACAACCTGATACACGGAACTGGATGGACAAGTTTTTTAGAAGCAATGGCTTTCGAGTTACCGTCATTGACTATGACAAAGTTGCAGAGAATTTGGGCAGGGGTCCTCCATCAGGTGACGGCAAGAATATACTTTTTGTTGCAGAGCAACTGCGGCTGTCGGACAGTCAGGTAACACAGTCATATATCATCAGGTTAAGAGCCCAAGAAATATGTTCGTAATGTTCTTCAAACACACGAGTTAAAAACTTCCTATTTATATGTTCTGGCAGATGGAAAGTTGGAGGGCACAGTTTCAAAGAGTGGAGGAAGAAGGAGATGAAGACGGTTTCGACGAACTCTAGTGCTCGAAAGGAATTTCAGTGTAATGGAGAAGACAGTCCTGAGATTGAACTCTATTGTTGTAAACAGTGGTGATGTACTCCAACAAGCTGCTTCAAAGGCAGGTGACAGGTTCAAAAAATGCAACTGGATTTACTATGGAGCTACTGGGAGTCAAGGAAGGAGTAGTGAAGAGTGAATGAACCGTTACTCTCTTTGTTGTTGGCTTTGTTTTTGTTTCATGTACACAGTAATTGTTGTAAGAATTAGGTGATATATGGCGGTTTCATAACTATTTTATGGCAAGTAATGTAAAGAATCAGATTTACCTCACCTGTCGTTGGTATACTAGTCTATGGTCATATCTTGAATTCTAGAATGAAGAATGAAGATATATGTGGTTTGCCGGTATGGATGATTCACAGGAAGGATGAGGAGCTTGTAAATATCAGTTAAATTGGTTGAACAATCAACAAACAAATCAGAGTGGCGCAGCGGAAGCGTGGTGGGCCCATAACCCACAGGTCCCAGGATCGAAACCTGGCTCTGATATTCCTGTTTTTATTTTATTTTTCTTCGATTTTTGTTCTTTGCCTTCATTCTTTTTCTGCTTCAATTGTTTTGAAAGAGTGGAATGTTTTATATCCGATCAGTTTTGCTGAATTTTACAATTTTAAATACAAATATGAACCATCAGCAAAGCGATGATGAACAAGCTACAACTGCAGCTAATGGAGTATTTCCTTCTTTCTTGGCATCAACTATGGTTAGGCCTGTCAATATTTGTCCGATATCCGGGATCCGTTTCCGATTATTCGATATCCTATAGGATTTTATCCGTTGTATCGGATATCGGATATAATATGTTATCGGATATTTCTTCCTTAACATATCGGAATCGGAATAAGCTATATCCGTTTGTTTAGATATCCGATATGTTAAGGACGTAATTGTAATTTTCCCAAACCCTTATTTCCCCTACTAATTGATGTCTGATTTTCTTTTAATGTTCAGGTTGATAAGTTTGGGATTCGATATCCGATAATATCGAGTATAATATCGGACATTATCGGATTTTGTCGGATAAATATCCGATAAGTGTCAATTATGAAAATGTTTTACAAGGGTTTTTAAGCTTTTTTGGTATAACCGGATATTATCGGATATCTATTGGATATCCGATAGCTTAACCTATCGGTATCGATATCTGATTTTGATATCCTATAAGATATTATCGGATATCGGATATCCGATAATCCTTAACCTGTCGGATATCGGAATCCTTAATATCCGACGGATATTCTTCCATTGACAGCCCTAACTATGGTTCGTTCACCCATCCCCTATTCCAAGGATTTCTTGGTTTCGTGTGAGTTCGAATCTAAGTACAGGTTCTGTTCTCTGATATAATCAATCACTTCATCCGTAGTCAGATACTTTATCGATAATCCTTTCGAAACGCATTCCCGTATTCTTGTAGAGCTAATCTGGTTTGGTATCATTTCATCAACAACTCTGATGTTGCTCTTATATGCATTCAAAATTTCATCCCCTGACATAATCTTCTCAATGTCTATGCCGTCTCTGTGAATGCAGACAATTCCATAATCTCTGCACAAGGCCACGATCTGCTCAGGGATCCATACTCCTGGAATGCTAAACGATTCGAGTAAATCAGAACCACAAACAAGCATCACCTTCAGCGACTCTCTTCTTATCAATCCACTTTCGGACAAACACCTCTGGATTCTGCCCAAAACCGTTAACGTTCGTTGATAACTAGTCTGTTTCGCCTCCCATGGGTCCACCATCACAAACGGTGAGCTTTTACAAGCAAGATCGCACAACTGTAAGCGATGTTCAGCAGAGATGAGACCTTTCTTCTTGTACGCATCATTCACAGGTGACATGTAGCCTCCAATAACACAAAACCCTTCTAAATTCAGTGCATCTTTTGCCAGTTCAAACATACGCATATGCATGAAAGTGGGAGGGTTGAAACTTCCTGTCGCTACTAAAACAACAAAAACTTGGCCCTCATATGCTGATGAATGTTGATCTTTGGATTTTAAGTTAAGCTTATCCAATGGCAATACGATATCCATAATTCCAAACAGAATCAGGGTTCAAGATCTCAAACTGGCAAAGAAAAAAACAATTCTTTCATCATGTAATAGCAAATCTGTGGAACTGCTAAGAAGAAGAAAATTCCATATGTAGTCCAAGTAAATCTTTCTGTAGTTGTGTGCAACTGTGAATCACATGTTTTGATTTGACGTTTCGAAATATCAGTGATCCGCGAAAATTTAAGGCAGTAAAATGTGAGGGGAAAAGTGTTTCACAGCTCAATTGTTTCAACTACGGTGCCTGTTCATGTCAGACTCAGCCCTACAAAAATTGTACATGATGCAACATAAAACAATTGACACAAGTTAAGACTATACTACAATAGGGCAAGTGGGTAACAGATAAAACGGATATCGGCAATTTTAGTATGATTAGTAACTGTTAACAATTTGATTGAAATACAAAGCATACAATTGCACACATCTGAAGATACTCGTATTCATGTCATTTATAGCTTAAAAAACAATAGCAACGACAAAATAGTTAGACATAGGAAGAAGCGAGACGGTGCTTTGAGGCTAAGAAACACCCAAAAAACAACCAAACCTTGCGAGAATCGAAGACTCAGTAAACACCAACAGCTACACAATCTAAATACAGCTGACTTCTCTACCCTGCTAACATGTCCAAATCTACAATAGCGCGCAAAAGAAGATGGATTCTATTGTGGAAAATCAGTCGTCCATGGTTGATAGAAACTCAAGTCATTGCAGCTTTTCAAGTTTGTTTTGTCCCTAGTTCCCAAGAGACAGAATCTACAATAGTACCTTTTAAGGTTGGTGCCCAATCTTCCCAGTTTGAATCCTCATGTACAATGCCATGGATTGCGCCTGTCAAACATTTGATGGAGATGGAAATTGAGCATCATTTGATTTGGTTGAGGTATGAAATATGTTTCCAAAGTAATTTGTCCTTGTTTATTTTGGTGCTTGACAGGGAGTAACATCGTAGCCTGTAAGCATCACCATGACCTTAAGATTCAACAACAATTTAACATAATCCCGTAAATTTACAGATAAAGAAGTTGTGATTTCACGGTTGAATAGCACAGTGTTTACAGAACCCAAGCCCTAGAGGTAATTACTAACTAGTAAGAATTTCAGTAATCAGAATATCATTGTATCAATCCTAGAAAGGCAATAATTCTCGTCTTTTAACCAAAATCAAAATCAAAGCCAAACAAAAACCAAACTCTAGAAAACAGACTTAACAATTCAAAATCTTTACAACCTAATCAAGTAACAAGAAACAAAAATAAGTTTTTAGGTATTCCTCTGTTGATCAAGTACAAATTCCTTTACCTTAAAAGAGAATCATTAGCATTGAGAGTGACTTCTCCACCTCTAGTTTCTCATTTCTTCTTGGCTTCTCTGCAGCAACCACCCGAAAGAATTTGGTAGGTAGTATTTGGGTTTGGTGAGAAGTAAGAATGAATATTTATCAAATGTTGAAGACAACAAACAACAAATCAGAGTGGCGCAGCGGAAGCGTGGTGGGCCCATAACCCACAGGTCCCAGGATCGAAACCTGGCTCTGATATTTACATTTTAGATTTAGAGAAAGGCTTCCGACTTTTTATTTTGCTCTTGTTCTTGGCCAGGCTAAATACTGACATCAAGATGATATGGGCGCCCTCCTCCTAGGCTTGGGACATGACATACTAGTACTTATTTATTCAATTAAAATGCACATTTTAAATAGGCTGTGCATAAGTTTCATGCTATTGCCACAGACAGTGTCACCATTTCTTCTTGTGTCAGTCCTTTTCTGTCAAAGGATTGAGTAAGTTGATTCATATCAAACAAAGGTTGGAGGTGGTATATCTATCGTTTCCGATGCTAATGAAATCCTACCATCTTTTCTCCCTGCTGGGACATCGTATATTATTCCTCCTGTCTGTACACATGCACGAGAGAACTGTAAATAT
The DNA here is from genome assembly GCA_023529315.1 of Papaver bracteatum. Taxonomy (NCBI): domain Eukaryota; kingdom Viridiplantae; phylum Streptophyta; class Magnoliopsida; order Ranunculales; family Papaveraceae; genus Papaver; species Papaver bracteatum. The sequence continues at coordinate 1,527,938 of JAJJWX010003533.1, forward strand.
TTTATGTGCATATGCAGCAGCAACAATCCACTGTTTGTAGTGACATGCATATCATGAGCGGTATATTTTTTCCGAAAAATGCATGATAGATATTTGTCCCAGGATTTGATGCAGCTTTTATCCAAGCTCCACGATCCTCAAAGTGAATTGCTGCTTTTACGAACGTGTATGGGTATCTCCAAGCTGCTTTTAGCCTTCGTATTTGTCACCCAGACTATATTATGGAGGCGGTAGATATATTTGATAGAGGCTTGCGAGAGGTGGTGGAAGGCATTGTGGTTTGTGGGGGACCGTTCTTTGGAGAACTGCAGTGGAGACTATCTACTCTACCTATCAGATATGGAGGTCTTGGCCTTTACACTGCTAGGGAGGCGTCTGAATATGTTTTTTTGGCTTCCCGTGTGCAATCGTGGGGGTTACAGGATCACATTTTGAGGAGCAGTGGTGTGGAAGGTATGGATGATAATTTTAATAAGGCTTTGGAAACGTTACAAGTGACTCTTCCTGATTTTGATCTTAACAACTTCACCAATAAAGACAACGCCCCCCCCCCCCCTAAAGCACAAAGCATCCTGGCGAGTGCTCTTTTTGGTAAAGCGGTTAAGGACATCGATAGAGTTTACATGCTAACGGAGAGACAGAAAGAGTTTTTTGGTTGTTTGCAAGCAGCACATGCCCAAGATTTTCTTCTGGATATTCCGATTGAGGGGCTTAGACAGAAGATGTCTCCTTTGGAGTACCGTTCTATCCTCAAATATAGGTTAATGATCCCGCTTTATCCCTCTGACTCTCGCTGCCCTGCTTGCATCACAGGATGCTTGGACTCGTATGGTGAACATGCAGTTCATTGTAAAGTATACCCTGGTTTTAAATATAGACATGATCATGTAAGGGATATCTTGTATGATGTATTGTGGAGGGCTGGCATTTCGGCAAAGAAAGAAGTACATGTGCATTTCCTGACAGACCCACTTGAAGGGAGATCGACACTAAGACCATCATATGTTCTTATTTTTGGATGGGCTAATGGGAAACACACATGTGTTGACCTCACTGGGGTATCTCCTTTGGTAGGCATTGGACATGGGACCTTTACAGTCGGGAAAGCAGCGCTAAAGGCTGCCTCAGGTAAGATATCGAAGCATGAGAAAACATGTATTGACAATGGGCATGCTTTCGTCCCCTTTGCTTTTGATACTTTTGGTTATTTGGCTCCAGAAGCAGTTGGACTACTCAAGAGGGTCCAGAAAGTCATGCACAATAATGTCATGACTCCTGGTTCACGAGATTTTATTTTTAATAGGATAGGTTTTGCTATTCAAAAAGGGCTAGCGGCACAACTTGTTGCTCGCTTTCCTACTATGTAACTTCTCTACTGATTAAATAATATAAACTCAAATTGCAATGATAGATAGTATATATATATATATATATTTACTACTGTGAGACTGTCGCTTGCTTCAAATGCAAGTATATCAGCACAAGCAACCACTCATGGGCATATTCTTTCGAGTGCGTCTTTAATAGCGTCCACGACCTCATCACCTCGTAAACTGGGGAAGTTCGCAGGAGAATTTTTCTCGGCCGTGTTTCCTGGTGTCGAGTCAATGAGAACTAAACCGTCACAACCCTGTAAGCTCAGCAAAAAAAAACCCCAAAGAAAACTGTAGTTGCAGGATTTCCTACAACTACACCCTATTAAGATTATACAAATATCCACTCAAATTTCAAGAACCATTATTAAAACTTTATTAATTTCTCTTAAGAGTTTTACAAGAATAATAGGAATACAAAGAAATCAAAATTGCTCTAGAATTTCTCTCTCCTATTTGTTCTCTCCAAACTCTCAAAAAATACTATCCTCTCTCAAATATGCTTGGTCCTTTAAATAGGGCATTACATAGTGGCTGACAGCTAAGCCAACCTTTATTTTCGGATCTGTCTTGCGACATTCTCACAAACTCACAAGGGTTTTCTTCGCAATGCTATAAAATCTCGCAAGGACCTCACACTTTCTTCATGATTAGACTGACATCATCTGCTACGTCACTCTTCCAATAGTCTGTGATAGTTTTAGCAAACGGCTGCTGGTTATAATTTATGCGAAGAAATAACTGTTGTGAGATTCTGCTCCTACATCTTTCCTCTTCTCATGAATTCTCTGTGAAGAAGATATTGACATGAGAACATCTACTTCAAAATGCCGCACCCAGTTACCTTTCCATATTCTTCTTTACCGACAACCTTTTGTGAATTAAGCATCACCGTCTACACCTGTTTATTATTTCCCTTGTTTACCGGCACGTTCAATTTCAACCGGTTGACTTTTTTCGTCTATTTAAAGAGAGAACTCGAGGACAATAATTTTCTTCTTATACTTCGTCTTCCTCACTACCAAACTGTCTGTAAATATTCATCCTCTGCAATTTTCTTCATCTTTAATTTTCACAGATTTATCTAACTACTGCTGCTTTCATGGATTCACCAAGGTTAGTTTTGCTTTTCTTCTCTGATTTTGCTGGAACTGATCTTATTTTGTCAATATCTTTAACTAATCTTACTATTTTGTGTAATACCCATGCTTATTATGTTTCAGCAAAAGCACTTCTTCAACCAATATCACGGTCCCAAACACTAAGGGCTCTGAAATCTCGCAGCCAAAGGTTGTTGTTGGCAAAAGAAAAACTGAGAATAGAAAGGTAGTAAGAAACACTAACTCTTTAATAACAATATTGTTTCCTCTGTTTCTTATCTGAGTTGATATTCGCAGGATGGTGATGATGTTGCTAAACCTGCCAAGAAGTCTCGCCAGTTAAAGTCAATTAAATCTTCTGTTGCATTCCTGATTTCACACCTCTAGCAACTCCTCTTGCAACTTCTCTAACTGGATCGTCACTTCTTACTTCTCTTGTCCATGAAAATATCACTACAGATGTCACCCCTCCTACTGCGAATGAAACCCCTTCTTCTCCCTTTGTAAATTCTACAAATATTGATTCCACCACAACCTCACTTATTGATCATTTTCAATTTTCAACTGCGAAATATGATCCACTTCCCATAACTTCAATCATTGATTCCTATTCATCTGAATCCCTTCCTGCTAATAAAGAAATTTTGGAAGGTGTGGATATCGCCTTCAAGGTTTTATCTGATGTTCTTAAGGATGCTCAAGTATCTTCTGCTGATCCTCTCAAACTTAGTGTCTGCGAATCTATGATTAAATACTTTAGCTCTGAGAAGACAACTTCGCAAACATTTTTGGAGAAAGAAGTCGAAACTCTGAAAAATAGTCGCCAAGCCATGACTTTGGAATGTGGAGATCTTCATATCAAAAATCAGAAACTTGAGAATGTTTCGCTGGATAATGAGGATCTTCGCAGAAAAAATAATAAACTAAAAGGTATGATATTCTTATCTTCGCTTATGGTTTGCTTTCCTCGGTGATTTTATTTCTTTCATGCTTATCTTTCTTTAAATCCTTTGTTCGCACGTTAAGTTTTAATTCAGAAACGAATAATGGAGAGATACGACTTTCAATATGCCGCTGAAGAAGCTCGCGCTGCCAAAGAAGACTTGTTGGATCAATATAATCAATTACACAACCTTTACTCATATTATTTTGACCAAGTCGACAACCTTACCAATGAAAATGCTCAATTAGTTTAAGATAAAGAAATATTAAATAGCGAAATATCTCGTCTCTTTTATTCATTAATCAAAGCTAACTTGGAGATTAAAACTTTATCAGATGAAAATAAAACCTTATCCATAGAGAAGCGAATTCTTCTTAACAAAGTGGCGATATCTTCGCAACAACTTAGTATTCACCAAAAAATTTGAGATGAACATGAACGATCTCTTCGTTCGCTGAAGGATGAACTTAAGAAAGTATCTGAATCATCTACCGCTGAGAAGAATAAACTTATCCAAGGTAGAGTTTCTTTAAGTATAAAAGTAAATCAACTTAAAGAACAACACGCTCAATTAGAAGAATCCCATATCTCTTTAGCGAAGGAAAATACTTTACTTATTTCTAATGAGGTGAATCTTCGATCTCACCTGAAAGGTTTATTTGGAAATAACTTTGATGATGTGATGAACCATTGGGAGAATAATATTCTGCCTTTAATTCAATATCTTATTTCGCAGAAGGAAGGTAGTCATAAGAATCTGGCTGCCTCAACCACCTCTTCTTACTTGATTATTTTTGTAATATTTTTCTCGCGATAATTTCGCTTTAATGACCTTTTATGTCTTTGTTTTTTGCAGAGTCTGAGAGAAATATTTGTTCTTCTATGTCTTCTTTGGAATCAAAATTTTCCAAGCTTCGCAAGGATAATGCAATGCTTACTACTACTCTTGCTCACTCTCATGATTGTGAAGAAAGAAGATTTGACTACCTTTAGCATTTCAAGGACATTGAGAATAAGAATTATCAGAGAGCACTACTTCGCCAAGTTTATCTCAAGGATGAAATTCTTGTAAATAACATTATGCTGGATAGAGCACTTTCCCCTACAACAATTTCACCTCTTCCAATAGATGCTGATGAAGTTCCTCGCGAACCTGATAATGATATTTACTTCTAAAGTGATGATGAAACTGAAGATGCTCTTGAGAATGATAAAGATGAACCTCTCAATGAAGTTAATGCTAGCGATGATCAAGGTGAAAAAGAAGCTGGAATGGATCAGGAGAAGGAAAAGACTTGCGAAATCGAGAAGACTTGGGAAAATCCTCCACCAACCCCTCCTGGCGAAGTTGATGTTGAAGTCTTAATTTCCTCAAGTTACTTAGCTTTTAACTTCTTGAATTGTTTCACTTCTGCTTTTTTAATCTTGCGAATGATGGATTTAAGTGAACCTTTGAAATGCATCAGCTTTTTTGGTATCTCACTTACTAGTGAGAAAGATAATGCATTTTATTCTTTATTAATTCCCATAGTTTCCTCTCGTTATATTTCTTGCAAAAGATAGTCTTTTACCTGCAAAATATTAAATAGTTAATGTTTATGAATTTATTTTCGTTTCATGTCTATGCGTTAATTTCGCAACCACACATGTTATCAGATATATCTTGGACTTTTCCGAGATTCATTCATTATTTTTCTCTTATGTGGTCTTATTTTGCCTTCCTAGTTAAAGGTCTTGTTTCGCCACCCCTTGTCTTTGCGACAAAATCGCAGGACATCTTTACACTTTCATGCAATCACCCACTGATCTTGTTTTAACTTTCTCTTCTATTATTGCCTCAGCAGGATATTTTTCATGTGACAATATGACAGGCCTATTCATTCTTGCGAACATATAGCCTCATGACATTGTCGTCTTGCGACAAAATCGCAGGACGTCTGTATATTTTCATGCACTGACCCCTTGATCTCGTCTTAGCTTTCTAGTATTATTGCCTTTACAAGATCATTGCACAAATATGACAAGCCTTAATATTCTCGTGAGTAAAAAGCCTCATGAAATTTGCGTCTCAGACACTTATCAGCTCCATAATGGAGGGTGTCGCCCTTATCACCCCCCTGGTTTCCCCTTCAAGGAGGTGTACCTCTACCATACAAGGTTGGCTCCTTCCATCCGGTCTTAACAACAACCAGTTGTTTTCGCGGCCTCTTATCCCTTCGTTGATATGGATCATGGTTACAAGAGTGTGGTTTTCTTCGGGTCGAGTGAATCATAGCCAAGACTAGCCAAGAATGGCTAGGTACGCTCCAGACGCCCCATGCACTCTTGGCTCAACTGTGTACCTCGGCGCCTTGATCGAGTTCTGCACTCCTTAGGAGAGACCTTCTCACCTTAGTCTCCCAACCTAAGTCATAAGCTCAGGCAGAGAATCCAAGGCGCCACTCCTAAATGGGCTTTATTGACCCCAAATCTCCATGACCCAGGTTTCGTTGGCGGTGTATCCTTCCCCTGAGTCATGCTATAGGTTCTCCCCTTCAATAACACACTTTAGGTCTTACATTTGCCTCTTGCGAAATTTTATTCGCGAACTAGGGTGTACGCCAAAGTTGGGTGCCTCTATCTTTTGATCTTTGATTTTCTTTTGAAAGTCATAATCTATGAGAAATTATCGCATGTCTTTATTCTTTTGTTAAAATCATAAATTTTGCGAAATTATAGCATGTCTTCATTTTATTTTGATAAATATAATTTTTGCGAAATTATTGCACGTTTTCATTCTATGTTGATAAAAATAACATCTGCGAAGTTATCGCAATTACTCTGTCGCAAGATTTGTCACTTTAAACTTCCCATCAACTTTTGCTAAGTCTAGCATTCTGCTTCCCAACAACTTTTGCTAAATCTTTTATGGATAATACTTCTTTAGGAACAAGCTGGGCTCCAATATTTATGGAGCCCAACTAAATATTTTGCTAAATAACATCTTTTATTTAGCAAATAACATCTTTTATGGATAATACTTCTTTTGCTAAATTTTTTGCTTCCCAACAACAAGCTAGGCTCCAAAATTTATAATAAACATAAATTTATGTAAATTGGGAACCCAACAATTTATATCAAAGAGAAAAATTAAATTCTAATGCTAATAAATTTTGCAAGATTAATCTAATTGATTTTAAATTAATTTTTGGTGTTTTTAGTTTTGTTACAAGTTTGGTGAATGACCTTTGATGATTTTTTTTTGAAATAGTGAACGAAGTAATGTTCTATTGCCCATAGGATTTGCTCTAACGATTAACTTTGTTTATCCCAAAGGGTTGTATGACTTATATACACAATATTAAAATATTTGAGGACATGTTTATTAACCAACTCCTCAAAACATTTAGACATGGATCGATCAGTTCGATTCTTCTCAGATAATTACGACATGTATGAATCGATGGATACATTTGAAACACATATCCTTGGTCGTGCCGTTACGGCACAGGTTGAGACCTAATACACGTATAAAAGGGAAAATTTATGTGAAATACTACCTCCGTTTCAAAATAATAGGAAGGTTTGTGTGTAAATTTACACACAGACCTGCCTACTTTTTAGACACGGAGGGAATAATATCTTTCCAAAAATGAGATTATTTTGTAAGTATATCTTTTCTTAAAATTGTATAAGAATTTATGTTTATATTAGTGATAACTTATTTATAGTAAGCATGCATCATTAGTGTACATATTCATTATTATACTCCCTCCGTTCCATTTTAGATGATGTTTTAGGGTTATTTTTTTGTTCCATAATACTTGAAGGTTTTCATATTTTTCCACAAAACTTCCAATAACACCCCCAACATTTTGTCTTGGAACTATAAGTTTATTTGTAAGTTCCCTAATAGCAATTAATGTTTGGAGGCTTTTATTAAGGGTATAGATGGAAAATCTCCATATCTCTCTCCATTTCTTAATCTGCGTGAAAACTCCAAAAACATCATCTAAAATGGAACAGAGGGAGTAGTTAATTTTGCCTATCTAGAGGTCAATGATGTGTTGGACTTTATATCATTACCTTAAAGAAAAGTTATTATTAGAAATTAAATATTTTCGTATGATTTTAGCTAATTAACAGTTGTTCTTTTTATATAGACTAGTATAACACGCACGTGTGATGCGCCTACCATTCCGATCACTCAATATCATGAAATCCAAACCAATCTATGCCCCTATTAGAAGAAAGGGAATAGGATTTTGGCTGCAAGAAAAAAAATTTATATAAAAGCTGAAAATGAATTACACCCAAACATCCAAATTTAAAATAAAAAAAAATGTAAGAAGAATAGAATGATGAGATCAGATCATTATATAATACTGTAAGATTCAAATGAAACCTAAAGTAAGATTATAATACAAACAAATGAAACAAAGAAAGAAATTTATTGAGGTACAAAAGATGTCCTTTGTTATAGGAAATGGGAGACCCTAAGAGAAAAAGACTTTGCCTTTACTTATGCTTTTCTCTACCTAAGTAGACATAAAAGAGGAGAAGTGGATTTGGTTCAATTATTTATGTCCTACTAATCCACAAAAAGGACGTATCAAAATTGTCCTTCATCTTTTCCCTCTATCCTACTCAATGAGACTTGTGTTTCTACTCGATCCGGAGCTAGAAATATCCATTTGTTCTCAGTGTTCAGGTAAAACCCCACATTTATATACAAAAATTTCATACTTATATGACATTTAAGATCCGACATTATTAGAAAATCGCATAAACCGGAGAAGAAAATGAAAAATAAGAACATCCAATAGCTATAAGCTGACAATTAAAGTTTTATTGCCAGAAAGGAACAAAAGAGAACATAAGAAAGAAACAACCCATTACATAAACTTTTATTCAAAACAGTTTACCGATGTGTATGTAATAAGCTCCCCTAATAATATTGTTTGAAAGAGACTTTGAGAAGTACCCTTGAGAAATAGAGAGCTTTTTCCCTCATTGATATTGTTATCTTCCTTCCTACTCTTCTTTCCGGGTATTACTCTTTTATTTCTTTCACCCGAACCACCCAAATTAAGATCAAAGAACAACATAGACCGTATTTCCTTGCCTTTGTTTTTTCCTCTCTTTTTCTTCCATGCTATTAATTCCTACTGCACATCATCACCTCTAACCTAATCCAGATGGTAACTTTCCAAGAAATACTGATAGTTCCACGGTAGTAATCAACGACATGTTACATGCAATATGAATCATTGCAGTTAGACGTCTGAGTATACATGCTGAAATGAATAGATATAGGCTAACATATATGTGTGTATTGCATAAAATTCCATCCATCATATTACGAAATTCAAAAATAAAATTTATACTATTTTGTGTTGGCAGGAAAAAACCGGAGCATTTATGAGGAATTGTATGTTGCATTATCTAGTACAATCGAACGCGCTTTGCGCTTGGAGCCTAACATTAAACCAATCGATTTTGTGAGTGAAAACACAAAAATCGAAGTCTCGCCGACTTTAAGAATCCAATTCATTATCAACATTTCAAAGACTCGCGCGAGGATATACACTATCGATTACTCTCCATTCCTAAAAGAAAGTGACCAACAATTTGTTGGGAGCTCACTCATGTTCACCAAAAACAGTTGTTAGAGCATTGCCCGATCAAACTCGCATGCATTTCTATCTCAAGCATGTTTGTCAATATTAGTGATCAAAACTATACGTCTTGATTTCTAGTTTACTTATGACTAAGTCTCGGTCTAGGATAGTTAAGTATAATTGAGCTCCAAACTCCATGGCGATTATCTTACGAAGACGAAGAACTACTCAAGGAAACAGTGGAAATTCATCCAACCAAAAAGGTATGTGGAGACTTGAATTTATCTATCACTCAAAAGTATAACTATATCCTACTCTTGAGACAACAGTCATATAAGTATGATAGTTTTTATACATACACATTTGCTATTTCGAGCCGAGTTTACTCGCCTATCTTTTTATCAAAATATCTGTTGCTAAGCTTTCGCTTTAACCACCTTTCATCTTTACCCATGACAAAAGGCATGATGACATTTCAATCTTAAAAAGAGCTTTGATGACGATAGTAGATTCTTATGTCTAACGACTATTATAACATTATAGAAGAATTTTCAATGATTGAAATATAGATTTGAGATTACGTAACCACCTATGGATATAATCATATATAGTGTGTTCGCACATTAGTGTATAAAACCATGTACCGGAAACCAAGTGCGTGCATATGTGTGCATACGGTATTGGCGAAGGAGATAGGTTGGGTACGTGTACTGGCGGAAGTTTTCAACCGAAAATTTCTGCCAAAGTTTGTAAATTGCAAACTAGTAAACCGGTGACCTTAGGTATGCGTACCCATGAAAGTTTTCAAACTAAAAATTAACTCAAATCCGGTAGCTAAGGTACACTTACCCGTACGTGTACTCAAGATGATTATATTTCTCAAATCGGTTTGTTCATGAACTTAAACAATAAATCAATAAGGAATGCAATCTTTGCAAACCGTGGCTATATTGTTCATGAATTGATTCGAGTGAATCAAACCGATTTTGTTTCAATTGTGTCTATGTTTAAAGATCTAAGAAATTGAACAACTCTTGAACTAGTTATTATAAGTCATTTGAAGAAGATGAATATGGTTGATATGAAAGTGCTAATATGGCTAACCATTGGTTAACTATTCGTGAAACAACCAAATGTACACATTTAGGTATGGTTACTCAAACCTAAATGAAATACATTTAATTTGTGTGTGTGACAAGCTAAATTTGATCTAACGATTGAAAGATGTTAGCTTGGATAGATCAGGTTTTTCATCTAACATTGAATATTGAATGCTTTGTTACCATGGTAACTTAGATTGCAAACCCTGATTTGAAAACTATATGAAGGAGGCATCTAGCAACTGGAAAAACTAATCCCTATACCTCCTGTGTGATACTAGTTGGTTTTTCTAGAGTCGACTCTTCTTAAACTGTAGGTTTGTTCTCGAGACCCTGTCGGTTAACGACTTAAAGACTTCATTGGGATTGTGAAGCTAGATAAAACTACTTTTCTTGTAATTGAGCGATCTGATCTTGCCATTTTATATCGTACGAGTTCAATTGAATAACTGGTTTGAGATTATATATCCGATAGGATAAGATAAAAAGAAATCACAAACATCTTCGTCTCATCGTTTGTGATTCAGTAATATCTAGTTTCGCTACCATACAATTTAGATTATTGTGAGGTGATCAATAATTCCAGGCTCTTCTTCGGGAATATAAGTCCGGTTTATTAATTGGTTCCTGTTCACCTTGATTTTATCAAAATACAAAACAAAACTCTTAGGTTTATCTGTGGGAGACATATTTATCTATTATCGTAGAATTTTCTGTGTAATACAGATTTGTTTATTCAAGTCTTCGACTTTGGGTCGTAGAAATTATTGGTGGTGGGTGAGATAAGCTAAGGGAATCAAGTGCGTAGTATCCTACTGGGATCAGACATGTAAGGAGCGTAACTGTACCTTGAATTAGTGTGATATTGATTAGGGTTTAGATACAGTCTAGACTGAAGTTAGTTTGTAGTAGGCTAGTAGATGTAGCATCTTAATACAGTGTGGTGTTCAATCTGGACTAGGTCTCGGGGTTTTTCTGTATTTGTAGTTTCCTCGTTAACAAAATTTTTATTGTTTGTGTTATTTCTATTCCGCATTATATTTTGTTATATAATTGAAATATCACAGGTTTTGCGTTGTATAGATCAATTATGAAATACAACCTTGGGTTATTGATTGGAAATTGATTGATCCTTAGATATTGGTCTTTGGTACCATCCAAGTTTTTATCTCTTGTATTTGATAAAGACTCGCAGATTTATATTTGCTTGAGTGTAGATAAAATCGAGAGATAGAGATATTAACTCCTTGATATACTTTTTATTAAGATTGAGTCTGAATGTATAGTTGATTCTCCGTAAAAGTATATTAGAGTTAGTCCATATAGATTGCTAATCAAAATATTGGGTGAGGTTATTAAACTCCCGCTTTTTCAATTAGTATCAGAGCAGGAAAACATGTTTAAGACCTTAAAAGTTTATGTTTGTAGCGATCTGACTCTATGGAAAGAGGTGCTATCTCTATTAACGTACCACCATTCTTCATGGCTATAATTACTTATGGTGTAAAATTGTTATGCGGGCTTTTCTTTAAGCGTGTGATTTTTAGTCATAGGTATATGTTGATAATGGCTATGATTCCCCTGTTGTTGCAGTAGGTAACGTTAATGTTCCAAAAAATATTGGCGAATACGATGCTGTTGAGATACTTGTTGCAAAGAAAAACACCGACGGTTTGAATGCCATCATACATGCCATTACTCCAAATCTTCAGCACCATGTGTCAAATTGCACTAGGTCTAAAGATGCGTGGGATATCTTAGAAACCGTATTCAAAGGTAATACCAGTGAAAAGGAATCCAAGCTTCAAAACCTAAATTCCGATTGGGAAAACCTTGGTATGGAAGTTGAACATTCATTTGATGAGTTTAATCACAAAATGCCTGAAATTGTTAATGCATCTTTTGCATTGGGTAAGACTATTCCTGAAAAGAACATTGTGATGAAAATTCTCAGATTGCTGCCATCTATATACGATTCTAAGAAGCAATCCATCGTTGAGGGAAATAACCTTAATAATCTCTCAAGAAATACGCTGGTTGGGAAGCTTAAGATCTTTGATCATGAACATTTATCCAAATCTAAGGATGTTGCATTCAAAGCACTGACAGACACAAAATTACTTGATAAAAGTAAAAATGTGTATATCTTTGAAGACGATTACTCTGAGACTTGACAAATCGGTCTCGATGATTACAAGACAGTTTAGGGACATTCTATTGAAGAGAAGTAAATGGTTCACCAGAGATAAGCGAAAAGCATCAGTAAAACCTCATAATCATATTCCTCCTAAAAATAGGGACACAAATGAAAATGATGACGAGGATATGCCTCAGTGCTTTAAATGTAAAGGGTTTGGTCATTTTTCAAACAAGTTCCCAAATCGTAGAAAATACATTGAGAACAAAGGTCTTGCTGCGACACTTGATGAGAGGTCTAACAATTATGATTCTGATGAAGATAAAAAAATCAAGTGTTGCTCTTCTATGTGAAAGTATTGATTTTGATAATTATAGCAATACATACATCAATCTTGGTAATCTTTTATAAGAGAACCCAATCAAGATTGAAGAATCATTTGACTCCTTTGTTGGAAACTATATGTTTAATATTTAAGGATCAATTATGTGCCTAGCAGCCTGCACATATTGAGTACCTGAACCATCTTATACGTTGACATGATCCTATTATTCTCTCAAGGGTTATGAGTTTTCAAAGTGTTTTAAATACAAACACAAGATGAGATATGTCAACAAGCTTCAACGAAGAGCAGATCGTCTATCCACCAAGCTTAAAATTACGGAGAAAACAGCTGAGGTATGTAAGATCTTATCTTCCTCTAAGAAATTAGTTTCCAAAGAATGGTCTAAACATACGAAAATGCGGGGATCTATGAATTCCAACCAAAAGGGTCAGGTGGACAAATTGTTGTTCACCACAACACAACTTGATTATGTTGTCATGTGCATCTTGTCTCATGTTCCTGTTCAAAAGAGATAAGATCTTGCACACCTCATGCTTTAAAAGAAAATTGTTTATTTAGTTTTTAGCTTTGTGTTGTTTGGTTTTTGAAATTTCTTCGTATCAATGTTGATATTTGAAAGGACATGCTTACCAAAAGAAGAGGGCTATTTGGGACAATTCCACTCATTATAGGGTCGTGAGCTATGTGTACACAAACCTTTTTATAGGTTTAGAAACCCTAAATTCCTTTTTCCTTCTCTAATATTCTTTATATCTTAAGACTTCTTGTTGAGGGTTGATTGTGAATTCCTCTCACAAAACCGTGCTTACATGGAAACTCCAAGCATCATGTCTTCTGATGGGAAAGATGTCAATATGATTGCTAATCCATCAATCACTAAGGAAAAATAGATATCTCAAGTGCCTCCAATTTTGAAAATAAAAATAAGGAATGTGAGGAAGCCAAGAGTTGTTCTTGAAGAGTTGAAGCTGGAAAGAAAAGAGATTCAACAAATAAAGTCTTATTTTTTAAGATCTTTGGAAATATAGAAGGCCCTGGTTCGACATCATCAGCCAAGAAGGTTTATTGGTATTGACTCCTTCCTCTATGAACCATATGTTCCAATGGTTGTTGACGACAAGGAGTTCGGGGACGACAAGGAATTTTTCAAAGATACTAATGTCTAGAAAGTCTTCTTATGATAATTCTATTCTTGTGTTTTAGAAAAAATAACTAGAGTTTGGAATAGCCATTATTGTCATTACACAAAACTGAAAAAAAACGGGGGTCTAACAACCTCATCCAATATTTCGATTAGCAATCTGTATGGACTAACATATACTTTTAAGAGAATCAACTAGACAATCAGACTCAATCTTAATAAAAAGTATATCAAGGAGTTAATATCTCTATCTCTCGATTTGATCTATACTCAAGAAAATAGAAATCTGCGAGTCTTTATCAAATACAAGAGATATAAACTTGGATGGTATCAAAAACCAATATCCAAAAATAAATCAATTTCCATTCAAGAACCAAAGGTTGGATTTCACAATTGATCGATACAATGCACAACCTGTAATATTTTAATTATATAACAAAATATAATGCGGAATAAAAATAACACAGACACTAGAAATTTTGTTAACGACTAGTCCAGATTGAACACCACACTGTATTAGGCCGCTACAGACACTAGCCTACTATAAACTAATTCGGTCTGGACTGTACTTGAACCCTAATCAATATCACACTAATTCAAGGTACAGTTGCGCTCCTTATGTCTCTAATCCCATCTGGATACTACACACTTGATTCCTTTAGATGATCTCACCCACTACCAAGAGTTTCTACGATCCAAAGTCGAAGACTTGAATAAACAAATCTGTATCACATAGAAAAGTCTACGATAATAGATAAATCTGTCTCCCATAGATAAACGTATGAGTTTTATTCCGTCTTTTGATAAAATCAAGGTGAACATGAACCAATCAATAACCCGGACTTATATTCCCAATCAACAACCTTGAATTATTGATCAACTCACAATAATCTAAATCGTATAGTAGTGAAACTAGATATCGCGGAATCACTAACGATGAGACGAAGATGTTTGTGATTTCTTTCTATCTATCCCTATCGGAGATATAATCTCAAGACAATTATTCAATTGAACTCGTACGATAGAAAATGGAAAGATCATATCGCTTAACTACAAGAGAAGTAATTTCTTCTATCTTCACAATCCCAATGAAGTCTTCAAGTCACTAACCGACATGGTCTCGAGAAGAAACCTACGACTAAAAGAAGAATCGACTCTAGAAAAACCAACTAGTATCACACAGGAGGTGTAGGGATTAGTTTTTTCCAGTTGCTAGACCTATCCTTTACATAGTTTTCAAATCAGGGTTTGTAATCTAAGTTACCTTGGTAACAAAGCATTCAATATTCACCGTTAGATGAAAAACCTGATTTATCCAAGCTAATATCTTTCAACTGTTAGATCGAAACTTAGCTTGTCATACACACAAATGAAACGTATTTCGTTTAGGTTTGAGTAACCATACCTAAACGTGTACATTTAGTTGGTTCACGAATAGTTAACCAATGGTTAGCCATATGAGTACTTTCATATCTACCATATTCACATCTTCTTCATAACTAGTTCAAATGACTCATAAGAACTTGTTCAATTACTTAGATCTTTATACATAGACAAAATTGAAACGAAATCAGTTTGATTCATTTGAATCAATTCATGAACAATATAGCCATGGTTTGCAAAGATTGCATTCCTTATTGATTGGTTGTTTAAGTTCATGAGATAACCGATTTGAGATATAACCATCTTAGGTACGGGTACGTGTACTTTGGATTTACCGGAATTGGGTTTGAAAACCTAGCAGAAATTTTCGGATGAAAACTTCCGTGGGTACGTGTACCTAAGGTGACTGGTTTGTAAGTTCATAAACTCCAAACTTGGCATAATTTCACATACGTGAACTTCCGCCAGTACGAGGACGGGTCCGCGTACCCAACCTGTCTCCTTCACCAATACCGCATGCACACGTATACACACACTTGATTTCCGGTACATGTATTTATACACGAATGTGCGAACACACTATATATGCTTATATCCATAGGTGGTTACGTAATCTCAACTCTACATTTCAATCATTAAAACATTCTTCTATAATGTTATAATAGTCGTTAGATATAAAGAATCGACTATCATCATCAAAGGTATTTTCAAGATTGATACATCATCATGACTTTCGTCACGGGTAAAGATGACTTTCGTCAAGAGTAGAAGATAGATATACTTTTGAGTGCTAAATAAGTTCAAGTCTCCACATACCTTTTTGGTCGGATGAAGTTCCACTGGTTCCTTGAGTAGTTCTTCGTCTTCGTAAGATAATCTCCATGGGGTCTGGAGCTCAACTATACTTAATTATCCTAGACCTAGAATTAGTCATAAGTAAACTAGAAATCAAGACATATAGTTCTGATCATTAATATTAACAAACAAGCTTGAGATAGCAACGCATGCGAGTTCGACCGAGCAATGCTCTAACAATCTCCCCTTTTGTCAATTTTAGTGAAAAAACTATCAATACATATGGATGACAAAATAAATAAAACTTTGTAGCTTCTCGTCCACATGCTTGATCTCCTTGGTGCTTCAACATTACTCGAAAGCTTCTCGCAGACTAAAAACCTGCTTTAGATTGCAACGGTGAGCTCTATCTGGACTATCTGGTTCTGCAGAAACTCCCTAAGGTTTGAGAAACGTCTTATACCTTTCAATTAGGCTATCTCTCAGTTGACTAAACTAATCGCAGAATCAGGGAAAAATGGTGGAGGTACTCTTTCTATACCTCTGCAGACAAGGTTATTTTGGACACCTTGGGAATCACAAGGTTGGCTCATAAAATGCCGAAAGCGGTGGTGGTGAAATGGAAACTACTAGCTCAGGGCTGGATAAAGGTAAACATGGATGGATGTTCTATCGGAAACCCATGGATGTCGGGCTGTGGTGTAGTCTTTAGAGACAATAAAGGGAGGGTGCAGGGCTGCTTGGCGCAGAGCTTGGGTATTACTAAATTTTTGCACGCGGAGCTGTGGGGAGTGATTTATGCTCTGCGTTTGGCAAGTTCAATGGGTATTCGAAAACTGTGGTTGGAATGTGACTCGATATTCGCTCTGCAGGCTATCAAGAATCCGGATATAGTGCCTTGGAAAATTTTTATTCACTGGAACAATTGTATGGCTTTTGCAAAATCTATTCAGATGGTTTGCACTCATGTTTATCGAGAAGGAAATGCTGTGGAAGATCTGCTGGCAAAGCATGGTGCGACGGGTGAATCTCGGTGGTGGTTGAATGCGTCGAACTTTATTAGGCGGAGTTATGATTTGGATAATTCGGATTTCCCGATGTATCGATTTCGTAATATGTAACTTGTAGTTGGGTGTTTTCTTTGTTTTCTTTTTGTTTTTCCTGCTGTTAACTTTTTACTCTTTCTCCCTTGTTCTTGGAGGTCAGGCTGAGCCCCCTCCTTCTTTTTGCTCTTTCAATAAATTGGTTTCTGTTTAAAAAAAAAAAGTATTCCCATGATTCCATAGATGTTCATTTCAGCATTATAGATGTTGAATTTATGTATCCATAACAATGAGAAAACAAAATCTCTCGATTATTGTTATACAATGTCATAGTATTATTAGACAGCTGTTGATGATGGTTTTTAGCTTAGGGTTAAAATCATAAAACCGCACAACTGACATGATGTCACTATGACCATTAATACATTTATTAAATCAATCAGCATGCCTACGCAAGAATTACTGGGGTACCTTTTTTTTTACATGGGTCATGTTCCACGGAAGAACCCTTAACATCGACTGACATCATCTATGCCAAATCCTAATTCTCATGCTACCACGCCAAGGCATGCCAGCCATGCCAGCCGCACCACTGTGTTAATGACAAGCCATGCCAGCCATATATCCGCGCCAAGACATGCCAACCATGCCATCCGCACCACTGTGCCAATGGAAAGCCATCACTACACCATTTTAAGGATATAGCAACCCAGAGTAGCAACAGCGCTAGTGCCGTTGCGAAATTTCCGTTTCTAATTTCCGTTTCTATATTTTCGCAACGGCATATGTCTGTTGTTAATTTAGCGACAACAGAATTTCGGTTGCGAATAGCAACGGCGAGGTGTTCATGCATGCGAAGCACGCGTGTGGTCGGAAACACTTTGACATTTTTTTCGCCCAAGTCAAAGTTTGGTCAGTATTCTGATTTATTTTTCCACCCCTTCAGCCTTATCTACCTATACTTAGAATTTTCATGACCATTCACCATTTTCATTTTTTCCTCGCTTTTTTTTTTTTTCTTTTTCGCTCCCGCATGATATTTTCTCCCTTGAAGATTCAATTTAGCTCAATCTTAAGTGTTAATCTTAGAGTTTTGGTTGCTCGTGTTCGATCCGGTAAGTGTTTACAATTATTAGTTTTTCGATTTCATTTATGGGTTCTAGGGTTTCACGATTTTAGGGCATTTGATTTTGTGTTTCATCTGTGAATCTGTTTTTTTCATTTTAGTTTACTAATTTTAGGGTTCATCTCTAAATCGTTTTTTGATTTAAAAGATTTTGATTATAGTTTTTCAATTTTAGTTTCTCGATTTTAGGGTTTCATCCATGAATATGTTGTTTTCAATTTTAGTTTTTGATTTCTTCTTTCTCTTTCGATTTAAAGGGTTTTATTTGTGAATCTAAAACGATTTAATGGTTTCTTCTTTCTCTTTCAATTTTCAATTTTGGGTTTAATTTCTATTTTAGGGTTTCAGAATATGAACTGATTTAATGGTTTGTTGTTGTTATATGATTACAGTTTGCTCATCAGAGTTTGGACATAGAAGAACTGGTCAGAGTTAAATTTGGAAAAACTAAGAAGGTATATGTTTCTCGTAATTAAAACCTCTTATTTGTATTTCTTAAGTATCATATTATGTCTTATTAGTGTGGTATTAATATCTTTTGGTTTTGATTTCAGTTGGAAAAGAGATTGTTGATCTCTGCTTGGATCGTATTCGTAAGCTTGCTGACAACTACACCGGTCTTCAAGGTTTCCTAGTCTTCAATGCGGTTGGTGGAGGTACTGGTTCCGGTGTTGAAAAATCATTTTGTTGTTAAGTTCTCACATGTTCATTGTTTGGTGTTGAATAAAGAATTTAACATCGATATGGAGCTTATTCATCTGCCATTTACCCTCCTTTTGAGATTCTGAATGTTTTTCCTTATGCATATCTTGCTAATACTTGAAAAATCATTTGTTGTTGAGTTTGAAGTTCTGACATGTTCATTATTTTGGCGTTTGTGTGATTTCATCCCTCACAAACCTCATTAAGGTTTGATGGTGCCTTGAATGTTTATGTGACCGAGTTCCGGACCAATTTGGTCCCATATCCTAGAATCCACTTCATGCTTTCATCCTATGTCCCAGTCATCTCATCCGAGAAGGCCTACCATGAGCGACTTTCGTTGTTCTTTGAAATCACTAATGTTGCTTTTGAGCCTTCATCTATGATGGCCATGTGATCCTCGCCAAGGTATATGGTTCTATGAACTAGTAGTGAAGTTGTTTTGATTGTACTTTAATATTATTTATGTGAAGTTGTTTTGATTATGTATATTTGTTGCTTGGTTAATTTACTGAGAGACAAGAAATATGATTCTTGTTTATTGAATGATTACAAGTAGGATATGTGTTAACATTTAACACAATTGATGATGCAATTATTGATCAGCTCAGAGAAAGATGGTGTTCTTTGCCCCATTCCTCAAGTACCCTTTGTACTCGCCTCAATTGCTCTCCATGGTGGTTCTCTTGTATGTTTCTTCACGCGTATCATAGAATTATCTTCTTTAAAAGTTGAAGTGTTAACAATTAACACAATTGTGCTACTTAAGTATTCGTGAGAGTAGAGGCGTGTTTTAATTTGAAAACATAGTGTCAGACTGTCTAGTTATAGTCTCTTGATAAATTAGTGATCGAGTAATTTGTTTTCTACAGGTGACTTACTATATAGATGAAGCTACCGGTTGGGGATTAGAAGTTTCTGAACTTAAAAAATAGTTGGAAGATGCCAAGTCAAAAGGCATCACAGTTCGATCCTTGGTAGTGATAAATCCAGGCAATCCAACTGGCCAGGTATAACAACAGCAATCAATTGCTTTCCGTAAAATTATCCCCCGAGCAGAAAACCTCTCAAGAGTTTGTCTTGCCTTTAGTCATTTGCTGATGTTTGTTACAAGTTTCTTAAAGATTTCATTACATTCTTGTAGGTTCTTGCAGAGGAAAACCAGAGGGCAATTGTGGAATTCTATAAGAAGGAAAATTTGGTTCTTCTCGCAGATGAGGTATCTATTTTGTAGGAGTTTGGTGCCTTTTTATGCTCAAAATGGATTCTATCTCTTGAACTTATTAACTCATTAGAAGATGTTCAACGCTGGAGTTGAACTAGGACCTAGAATATTGTATGAAACGATTTGGATAAGTTTCCTAAGAATATGAGTTCAGCTCTACCTCATAGTTTCGATCAATTAGATTATTTATTCATTTATAAATTTCAGTCCTAGATGGGCATTAAAAGATAGCAGTTTGTACCTGGCTTGCTAACTTGAGTTATTTACATGCCAAGTTATCACGGTGAGTGCGGAAAGAGAGGTGCTTATATGGAGGTTACTGGTTTCAGTCCTAAAGTTAGAGAGCATATTTACAAGGTAGCATCAGTAAATTTGTGTTCAAACATCTCTGAAAAAATTCTTGCAAGTCTCGTGATGAACCCACCAAAGGTATGAGCCTCTCTTCTTATTGCTTTATTCATCTTAGCGTCCTAGAATAATTGGGGACCGCTATTCAGGAACTCAGATTTATGTACTTTGAAATGTTCCATGAAACTTAATTTATTCATTCACGAATCAAATTCTTTGCAGGTTGGGGATGAAACCTTTGAATCTTATTCAGCCGAGAAAAATGGAATTTTATCTTCTCTAGCAAAGGCGTGCTAAGGTAATTGGTTAACAGATGAATCATATGTTATTGATTGAATATCACAAGTCAGTCATACAAAAATGTATTTACTTGTTGAATGAATGAACTCATAGGCACTAGAAGACGCTTTCAATAAGTTAGAAGGTGTTACTTGTAACAAAGCTGAATGAGCGATGTATTTGTTCCCCCGTATTCGACTCCCTCAAAAATCAATCAAGGTCGTTGAAGCCGCAAAGACCGCCCTGATGCATTTTATGCAAAGCGCCTCCTAGAAGCTACTGGTATCGTTGTAGTACCTGGATATGGCTTTGGACATGTGAGATTTTTATTCTATGCATTTTATACATGGCAACTTTACAAGTATTCATTTTTCTCACAAACATGTTAGCTGATACTTTTTGTTTGTTCTGTTTCTTTTCTAGGTTCCTGGCACATGGCATATCAGCTTCATAATTCTACCTCAAGAAGAAAATATCTCAGCTATCATCACACGGTTGACATACTTCCACCAAGATTTCATGGCTGAGTTCCGTGATTGAGGAATTCCCTCTCCCACCCCATAAACATAAAACATATATCCGAGAGTCATCATGCATGGTCATGTGTTCTCAGTGTAATGTGTGTAGGTATTGGTTCTACTAGGAGATATACTTGACTGAACCGATTGTACTCCGGACAGCACCAATGACATAGATGATTATCAAGCATGCCAGTGCAAGTAACTTTGGTTTTTGTGTTACATATATCCTTTATCTTTCTAAACTTAATGTATTATCTTAAATCAGATATACACGATTCTGCAAGAGACATTGCAAGCATTAGGTGGTAAAGAAATGGTGGTAGTAACTAGTTTAGTCAATTGAATTTCGGATGTTGATTTAATTTATTTTCGTCTTGTTTGCTCGAAATAGGGCATTTCTTTGCTTTCCAACCCATTTAAGCTTGGAACTGTAACATACCAACTGATTTATACCTTTTCATTTTGGAAAGAAAATGGACTTAAGGATGAAGTTCAGGAGCTCAACTCTCGATTACTAAATCAAGGTGCGTACATTGAGAAACGCTGAATGGTGAATAAAATGCAGGAATCCTGCACTCCAAAGTATCACATTGGCTCCCTCCGTTCAAAGAAACAAAGGTATAAATTTCAAGACAATTTTTTTTATAACTGCCTTCTTCATTTAATGTGTAGGAAGAGTAAATTTAATATGGATTAATCAAGAGTAATCTAGAGTAATATTGATTCAACCGAGCTATATCGGTAGTATAAGAAGCATCTAGAATGCTTAACTAGTAAGTAAGAGGGTGGTCGATTTGTCTAGAGTGTTAGTGAATTTTGTTGTAAAAGATTGTTGGAAAGCCGGTCACTATATTATTGTAGAGTAGTCGTATGCTAGATTGTAAATGAAAGTTCGACCTTCTAGAGGTCAGTTAACTAAAGCTATATAAATAGGCTTGAGTGGGTTCAGTTATAACTTGTAAAGTTGTAATTGAGTGGAAAATCGAAGTTGGTAGTAAGGTTTGTACTCGAGTGAAATCATGAGTGGTAAGGTGTTAGGAAAAATAATAGAGAGAGCATTCTATAAAGAAAGTTAAGGTCTCAGATGACCAAGTTTTAAAAAAGAAATAAAAGTTTTTTTTTCTTAAGTGACCCGTGAGTTCTTTGAGTGAGTCTAAACACATTTTCAATACCCATTAGCCTTTAACCTTAAATTCTAGGCTCTCTGTTTTGATTTTAGGACTGTATTATTTTTCTCTCATTCTCACACTTGTCTCTCTGTTTGTGTTTGCTTTTACATTCTCCATTTAGTTCACTTATAGCAGAGTTAATTTCTTGATATTTGTTTTTCATGGTTTTGACTTGTCTCTGCACATTATACAAAATCTAGACTTTAGTCTTTTGTTTGTAACCTCAAGATCTTGAAACATCAAATTGGTTATTATGCAGGTATATGGGCTTAAGTCAAAAATTAGTACTTGGTGATATTTTAGCAGCTGAATCTACGTATGATTTGCTGAAGAAATTTGTTAAGCAAGCGGAGTCTTGTGATACATTCTGGTGATATTTTAGTCCTTTCCCTATTTTTCAATGCCTCTGTCAGCTGACACAAATTAACTAGGTTACCCATCCATTTATAAACATCAACATAGAATGAATATTGTATGTCAGTCACAAAATTTTGGGTTATGTAAGTTTACTTGTGTACATTTGTGTCAATTGAAAAATCCTTTATTCTATAATATTATCTAGTGGTGATTCTCATTAACATTCTCCACAATACAGTTTTGTATCACCATTGTAGTTTGTATATCTGTGTGGATATTGAATATGGGGAACTGGGTAATTGCAGGGGGGGAATGTGGGGGTAATGAATTTTGACTAGGTCAACAAAACATAGACTTGACCTTTTTTTTTATGGTTGCAAAAAATTAGCAACCTCAACGCTCTGTTGCTAAATTAGAACCAGAACCAATGAATTAGAACCGAAACCAACAGTATCTAGTTCCGAGTAAGGGTATTCCTGTAATTAGAAACAGATTAGCAACAGTAGGCTGTTGTTGCTAATATAAAATTTAGCAACGTCAAGCACCGTTGCGAATGTCCGTTGCTGACCGAGATTCGCAACAAAGCTTATGCCGTTGCTAAAAAATTGCGACACCGTGTTTAGCAACAGCGAAAGCCTGTTGCGACCCTGTTTAGCAACATCTATGGTAGGTTGCTAATACCTTAAAATGGTGTAGTGCATGCCAGCCACGTCTCCGCGCCAAGGCATGCCAACCATGCCACCCGCACCACTGTGCCAATGGAAAAACATGCCAGCCACATCTACCGCACCAAGGCGTACCAACCATGCTAGCCGCACCATGCGCCAATGACATGCCAAACCCTTGGCCCCACCATGCCAAGTCGACCGCACATTTCCTAGGCCCCACCATGTCGAGCCGTATGTGCCAAACCCTTGTCCCCACCATGCCGAGCCGTCCCTTCCAAACCTTTCCCTATTGAGGCTACCAAAACGAAGGCGTGCGACGATTAACGACCACCCTTCCATCCTAGTTGCAAATCCTAGCCGTCCATGGTCGCCATACAAAGCATGGTAACCTTTGGCCCAAAACCCTAGTTTTGGCCATGCCAAAACGCGCTAAGGCATACCAATGGCATGCCAACTGCCTTGCCGAGCCATACCATACCGGCCTTCCCTATTGCGACTACCAAAACGAAGGTGTGCGACGATCAACGTTTACCCTTCCATCCTAGATGCATATAATAGCCTTCCAAGGTCGCCAAACAACGCATGGTAACCTTTGGCCCCAAACTCTAGTTTTGGCCATGCCAAACCGCACCAAGGAATACCATACCACATGTGCCAATGGCATGCCAACCACCTTGCCGCGTCATGCCAAACCAGCCCTCCCTATGTGGCTACCAAAACAAAGGACTTCAACAATAAACGACCACTTTTTCATCTAAGGTGTGGATCTTAGCCGTCCAAGGTTACCAGCTAACGCATGGCAACCTTTGGCCGTAGTTTGGTCGCGCCTAAATAAATCCAAAACCCTAACTTTTGGTCGCGCCTAAACTAGGCCATATTAAAGCCATATTGATCATGCTTTCATGCCATTGTATACCAAACGAAGGGTTGCAATAATCAACAACTACCTTTCTTATTTTCATAGCGCCTAAACAACAAAATCTCGACCGTCAAAGGTCTCCACCGAGTCGAAAAGTCTCCCAAGCTCAACTTGACAGACAACAACAACGCGCTACATGTTTTCCACGAAAACACTCGAGACATCAACGCATATCACAAAATGGGGGATGCTCATTGGGTATTGGTTTGGAAGTTTACAGCGTGCGACATACACTACTCCCATTATAAGAATGTTTCATAAGGATGAGGCGGTTAGTAAATACAGGGAGTAATGGTGAAACACTTTATTTTATGGAACATCAATTCCAGGCGTTACCGGTTTCCACCTTCTCCCATTTACTCAACTGCTTTCTATTTCTTAATGAGACCAGAGTACATTTCACCTCGGCTGGTATAAATAGGCATTATCTATTTTCATTGAACAACAAGTTCAGTTCAGGAACATACAACACTCAGAAAACATTTTTTAACTATCTATATGTTAGCTTCCCATTTTCTGATAAAAGTCGTAAAACAACTACTTTTATAAAATCAATTATTCTGGTCTCAACACTTTCTTCGATTCCCTCCTGTAGATGGTGGATTTTCAATAAGGGCTAAAATCATAAACTCATGATTGTACGGACCATCGGTTCAGCAATCGCATGTGATTATTGAGACACGAGTCTCTCATCGATTTCTCAACGGAGAGTGCTTTCTCTCAGAGTACATGTAGATATGAAGTCAACGTCTAGACAACGGCATAATCTCATGAATACTGAATACTTTCAGTCATTTCTATATAGTATCACGGGATGGACGTCTCTACGGGGCAATATTGTCTTCAGGAACAAACAATGAGTTTAACCTGACTATATAAAGGATATGGCTTAACGGAAAGTCATGTCAGGATAATTAATGCTCCTATCGTAGTCAGTTTATTCTTCTAGGCATAGACCCATGAGGTTAATTATCCCTTCATTGCTCCGATTCCGTGGTTAATTACGACGATCCCACGGAATGGCAATAAGATTGCTCCGATTCCGTGGTCGAATCAACGACGATCCCACGGAATGGCAATATCATTGCTCCGATTCCGTGGTCGAATCAGCGACGATCCCACGGAATGGAAATATCATTGCTCTGATTCCGTGGTCGAATCAACGACGATCCCACGGAATGGAAATATCATTGCTCCGATTTCGTGGTCGAATCAACGACGATCCCACGAAATGGCAATAAGATTGCTCCGATTCCATGGTTGAATCAACGACGATCCCACAGAATGGCAATAAGATTGCTCTGATTCCCTGGTCGAATCAACGACGATCCCACAGAATGGCAATAAGATTGTTCCGATTTCGTGGTCGAATCAACGACGATCCCACGGAATGGCAATATCATTTCTCCGATCCCGTGGTCGAATCAACGACGATCCCACAGAATGGCAATAATCACCTCATTGTTCTGAGTTCATAGTCGAATCTTCTGCCGATCCTATGAATTAACAGTAAACATCTATCCATTTTATTACTCGTTTTATGAATTATTCTCCATCAAATTTCATGAATTGGTAATAAATAATTAACGGGCATCGGAGCTACCTTTGAGTAAGCCCTGTTTCAAATGGTGCAAGTGTATTCAACGATGATGCATTAACAATCACCGCACGAACGAGTATTTCAAAATACGACGAAACGATGAACCTATGCAAAATAGGGAAGAAAATAATAAATAATTAAAAATATTTGACCAAGGCGCTGGGACACGGACACACGATCAACTCATCGTGTCATGGTCAGTTCCACACTAATTCTATATTTTTAATACACTTTTATTATTTTTCATGATTTGATAAAATTCTCTCGTTTGATCAAATCTCCGTCTTGAGGAAATTCTTCGGATTCGTGGTACTTCTTTGAGTTCGTCAAAAAATAATTAAGGAGTGTGTGGGGCGTGACCATTGGCCGACCGGCCATGCCTTGGTCCCATCCGGCCCACACCTCACGGTCCTTATTATTTTATTATTATTATTTTTCTATAATTTCATGAAAAACTCCTTGATTTCATGGTATTTTCCCTCAAAAAATTCCTTTAAATCATCAAAAATAATAATAAAATAAAATAAATTATGAAAACTCGTGGGACCGGGCCTTGGCGGCCGGACATGCCCTAGCCGGTTCCACACGCCCTGTTTTATTTATTTCATTATTAATTATCTTATTTTTCCTTGATTTCATGGTATTTTTCTCAAAATTCCTTCAAATCATCAAAAAATACCCAAAAATTATTTAAAAAATTATTAAAATTCGTGGGATTGGGCCATGACCGGTCAGTCACGCCTCCATGATCTCACACGGCCAAATTTTATTATTTTGATATTTTTCAAAGACCATGAACTCATGGAAACTCCTTCAATTCATGAAAACACTCTAAATTTATCAAATTTCTCAAAATTCATGAATCCTTCATAAAATCATCAAAATATGTAAAACTAAGGAAGAGACACCACGGGACCGTGGTCATAACTGGCCAACCATGCTTGGACCACCGGCGTCCCAATCTCACAATTCCTTATTTTATAAATATTTTCCATCGTCTCATGGTGTTTCCTTCGTCTCATGGAAACTCCTTGATTTTAACAAAACTCCTTCGTTTTATCGTGGGACCAGCCCCTTAAATCTTTCCTGAATTTTACTTTCGGGCTGTTTTCATCTCCCGAACGAGATCAAAACCTAAAACCTCCCTCGTTGGGAGATAGGAAATTCTTTTCCGTATGGAATGAAGGGGCGGACCATCAAAATCCGAGTCCGTATGAGAATTCTACATCAATTCTAGTAAAGGACGTTAATTAGGGTTTGGGGGTTGGTCACGTGATCACTGTGACCGGTCCACACTTCATAATTCCCTCAATTTTCATTATTTTCCCTCGTCCGATGAAGTTTTGACGGTTTTATCAAAAAACTCTAATTTTGTCATATTTTCTCAAATGGTCGCTCAAATGTGCACCAGAAAATATCAAAATTCTCAAGACTGAGACGCGGACACCTTAGAGACACGAGCACATTATCTTGACCAACCAAGATTAGCTCTTCGTCTCACGGAGGCCAATCCCATCGATTTTCATAGTTTTGACCTAATTTGCACAATTGCTGGTATTAGGTCCAAAACTTCCAAACACTTTGGATTTTACATGAAGTGACCATCAGACGATCACAGGACAACCCATGGCCGGCTACATGACTCTATGGTTGGTCCATCACTCTCCCATAATTAATTAGGTTTTCACACCTAAGTCTCAGACGAGCATTTTGAATAATGATTGAACCAGCATTTAATCATTCTTTCACCAACAAATCATGAACTCTTCGTGAATTCATCATATTTTCTCACGTGAGCATATGGATACTACATGGTTGATCCACAGTCTCATGTAGCTGCTCCTTATTTGTCCCATGGTTAAAACTTCTGACCATGAATTGATTATCAACCAGTCAAATTAGGGTTTCTGAGTTCAAGGACTATGCTTCTAGAATCTAACCTTAATAATTCTATGATGACCTCATGGTCATGAATTAATACTAATAATTCTACGGTGACCTCATGGTCATGAATTTTATTAATTATGCTAGGTTCAACGACCAGCACTTTAATTAATATTCTTGGCACACTGCCAATCATTCATGAGCAACACATGCTCAGACTGTCAAATATTCAACAAATCATCATGAGAGCAACACTTGCTCAGAGGATCAATATTTTCTCGAGTTAAGGAATATTGGTTCAACAATCCACCAATATTCAACAATCCATAAAATGAGCAATACTTGCTCACTTCATCGTAAGAATTATACCTCTGTCTCATGACACGTTCAATTCGTGAGTTTCAGAACATCTTGTTCTACTCAGTGATTACATGGACTCATTGTCCCATCAAACCACGAAGTCATCAATTGACTAACAAACCACGAGACGATCAATCGTGTCACTTGGGGGGATATCACTTAGGGTTTTGGTCTGGCGGTCTACGACACGTGTGTTCAAACACACGATGGAATGTGAGAAAGTCGTTCAATTAGTTGAAGGAATTCACGAGGTAGTGGGTGGAAGGTCGACCGAGTCTTTACACGTTGGACAACCGGTTTCGAACACGATTTCCACCTCTCCACTCCTTGATTCCATTAACTGTCACACTTCATGGGATCATGGTGTCTACAATTCCATCAATATAAATGAGTTCCTAAATCAAGATTGAAGGCAGAGAATCGAAAACAGAACGAATACATAGAATACTCAGAGTAAGAATCTCACGTCTCTTCGACAACACGAGATCATCAAACTCATCAATTGAGCAATTTCTTCACAATCGTTTAACTTCAATCATTCAGAACTTATCATATTCAGAATTCACACACCCACAATCCTTGAATCACCATCAATTCCACACATTTCTCAGCTTCCCTCCTACAGATCAACCCATCCTCTCTTGTGACCGAATTTACTCTAGAACGGTCGTTGTCTCGGTTTAGGCCGGAGTACTACAGATTGATCTCTCGAATCTAAGCACCCCCTTTGCAGCGGTGCATCTATGTGAGGATTAGCATTTTACCTGGTTCGAGGAACCTCCTCCGTTCGGTCGTCTCCTCAATCCCTTAAAAACCAGCAGATCGTTTTTCCCCATCCACAGATTGGCGACCACAGTGGGAGATCATTCTCTCGGTTGCAATCTCAATTATCACAAAGATGGTCGGTCTTAGGTCTACCAATCCGGGTTCAAAACCCGATCCTAATATCACAAGATCTAGTGGTACCACTAACGCCACTCCTCCAAGCACTGATGCTCCAGTGATCACTCCTGCAAGTGACGGCACTGGTGCCATCAATAATCCACTCTTCGGTTGATCTCTTGAATAAACCAAAGGAAATCAGCCTACCATAGTTGATCTCATGAAGGTTCAGAATGACGTAGCTGCAGCATAGAACGAGTTGTGTGATCACCTCAAAACTCTCACAAACAAGCTTGTGTCTGAACAAACTCAGCCTCAACGTGAGAAAGGAAAAGCTAAAGAAGCATCTTCAACTGCTGATCCTGAAATCTCTCCAATCCATGTTGTACATGATGAAGAATTCCACAAAGCTGCAGATGACTCTCCAGCAATAGGACCCGTAAGTTTTATCACTCGTGAATACCTGGAGCACTTTTTGAGGATCGAGGAAAATACAAGGCATCATATGTCCATCTTCATCAACCTTCATATCCTGCTTCCATGCATAGGATTCCTCTTCCAAAGGTTATACCACTCCAACATTCATTATTAATTATGGAACATGCAATACTCAAAATATATTTCTCGATTTCTGGAATTATTGGGCGAACACGAGCACAACATGTCGTCCTTCTGATGGAATTTTTAAAGTCTCTGACAGGAAGATCATACACCTGGTACAACAACATCGCACCGGAAGTATCATCGATTGGATAGAGATGATTAATGTTTTCTACAGAAAATACTTCTTCGTGTTAGAGCAAATCACTCTCTCTGATCTAGGAAAGATGTTTCAAATGAGTAGAGAACATCCTGATGATTATGTGAAAAGATTCAGAGTCCAAGCCCTGGATTGTCATAATCCAAATATCATGGAGCAGCATCTGGTAGATTTGTGCATCAATGGCATGCTCCCGGTTTACAGAGCTTTACTGGAAAATCTTCGGTTCCATACTTTCCTATAGCTCCACGAAGCGGCAAAGAGATCATCAACCACTGTACCTGCTCTGTTGGAAAGAACAAAATCTACAAAGACTGAAGAATCGCGAGACACTTGAGGAAGTAGGCATCTGATCAACAAGAAGTACAACCTCCACCCTTCCAAAAACACTATTGTAGAAGGGATAAAACGGGAAACCAAACTTCCGTGCAATCATACCTCAGCTCCTTCAAAAGCATAAAGCAAGAATAATCAAGATGCACAAGCCTCTGACCAACGCAAAAGAGTTCTTGACCAAAAATTGCATGACTTTCCTTTTCCATTGAAGAGGTGATCGAACTCCTGGATGTCTGGATCCAAGATGGTGCAATAAAGTTTCCGTATGTCCAGAAAGAACCAACTGAAGAAGACATGGAAAGTCCTCGTTACTGCCGCTTCCACGGGTTCGTCAATCATCCCACAAGGCAACTGCGCAGTTTTGAATCACATTTTCAAAGATAAGATTCATCCACAATAGCTTCAACTGGGGACTGAAGGAGTACACAAAATCCTATCCCATTCAAAACCTTTACACTCTTTGGAAAACCTATTAAAGAAGCAGTTCAGGACGAACGTGAATTGCGTTATCTGTCGAAGGCACAAAGGAGAGACATGTTCACAGTACTGAACCACATCGTGTCAAGAATTCCATCCCGAAAATACTTTTTGAGCCTCCAACCACATACCAAGAGATTTACGACTGGGGAATGCTTACCACAGTCAATATCAGAAGAAACGAATTTGGAAGAACGTTGATCGATGTTGACACCGCCATCAACAACCTTCCAGTGAGAACCATCGGATCCACATGCATCGCTCGGCAAGAAGATACTCATTCTCCATCTCCATCAAAGACCTCGAAGGAGCGCTCGGAAATACTTATGGTTACATCATTCTCAAAGTGAACATAAGTTCAATCTGGACAGAAACCAAGTTTCACATAATCAGAAAGATCCAGGATATGACATGTCCTTAAGATGAGCGTGGATCCACGCTGAAAATATGGATACTTACAAAACGCCTTTGGTTACACATCTCTTCAACAAAGAAAGTTCTGATCCATAAGATTTGACGGACATTCCATCATCAGAGTACTTTGAGGAATTCTTTGACGAGGTTGAAGCAATAACCTGCGAAAGATGCATATACATTCATAAAGAGGTTCCTCACTCAGGAAAGTCTCATTCCATTCTTATGTTATTTATTTCCTAACATGCTATCCTAGCATGGGGACTTCTTCTAACAACTCTACAAGATGTTATGAATGGTAGCTTCACCGTATTAGCATTTTACTAAGTGGATGAATCTGAAACCTCTCTGAATCGAGCATCTCAATGGGATATTCATTACTGAGATGATGTCCAAGCATGGCGAAGAACAATTTGGGCATTTCTCCATAGCCTTGTAGGAGTTTTCATAAAATCAGAAAGCTCTGATGTCTGCACATACTACCTCAACGAAAAGGGATGCTGAATCAACAGAAGATAGGGGTCGAGACGGTCAAACCTAAGAAATTCTCAAAAGAGGTGACGCTTCAACGCTCAAGAAGCTAAGTAACCTTCAAATTATACTCCCAATCAAAGAGTACACCTGCGACAATAGCGTCCCAGCTGGCTTTAACACAGATATCTCGACGCCGATTCAACACCACCACGATTGAAGTGTTACTAAACCACAATAGATAAGTCTTCATTATCCAATGATAAGACTTCTGAAGCAGATGCAACATCATTCATACATGGATGTCAGTAACTCCTTCAACGTACACTGGGCAGCCTAAGGCGATTTTGTGGAACTTCATCAACGGGATTTCTATACATCACAAGCTCCATCATGATTGAGGAACTTTCTCTCTTCACCAATCACATCCAATACGAAAATTGTTGATGCTATCTACCGCAACAATGACGACTCACTAACAAAGCCAGTTCGTGGAAAAGTAATGCTTCCAGGAGCATTAAGATTGGACTCTCAGTACACCTTCATCTCACGGACGCTCAACTCATCAACTAGTTTGTGAATATAAAAGGCTCACTGGAAGAAAGATCAAAGACTATGTCTATAATCATGGTTCTATCCTTTTCGGTCTTTGGAGCAACTTCAACTGTGGTATCAGCATCAACAATAATCTCTAATGGAACACCATCCATGATCTCGACATCGAAAAATATCTCTGGAGCATGATCATTCATGGTCTCAACACCAACAATGGTCTCAGGAGCAACATCCTCAGGGCTTCATCAACTAATCATTCTCTGAAGTGTTACACATGAAGCGGACTTCTCTAAGAGCCAATGATTAATATAAAGATGTGTAGACCTGATAACATGCTCACATGAAGTATTCCCAAAGCTGGCACGACTGGTGGGAATAATCCAAAGTCTTCTATAATATGTTCTCGTCACCTCTACAGATGGGATACAACACACTTTAGGTCATGGGTTTGCAAAAACGTGCCAATGGGTTAGGAATGGGACAATACTTCCTCAACAAAAGATGTTCGTCTGTGTCTCTTCAACAACATACCAAAAGGGCGCATTAATCGGACATACAAGCTGAAAGATATGGCCTTTACTGTCAGGTCTACGAAACCTAAAAAATTTGTATAGGATTACAAATTGCAAATGTGCATGCTTCGTTGGTGGACTTCTACAACTCCAGATTGAGTGATTCTTCTATCATTTAATAACTCAGTCTCTTAGCTTCAAAAGTTGGGGTCAAGCATCGAATTCCGACGCCGTGTGAGGTTCCTACAGCTTCCAGAACATACTACATGCAAGAATTCATGGACGGGATTCATAACCTCTATAGTCGATCGATGTCCACCAGGTATTTTCGCTAAGTCCTTCATCAAGGTACCTCCAACTTCCTGGTTATCTCGGCTACTTCATCCTCTTCAACACAACATCACTAGTAGGGAAAGGAGCGTCACCCTTTTCTACTTTCTTGATAACTTCAAGTCTTTTACGGAACCACTTCAGATTGAAGCCAAGTTCTTCAGCATTCTAAGTTGTACTCCCAATCAAAGAGTACATCTTAGGAAACAATATTTCTGGATGTAATCCGAATATCATCTATAACACGCAAGATGGCCTCTACTTGTTTCGTCAATAAATAACTATGCCCTAGATCCCGAGTAACAACAATGTGTCCATACATTTTCCACAGTTCCTTGTATATAGCAACATATCCGATGGGAACGCTAAAACCTCCAACAAGCTGGTGATATGGGAGTAACTCACTAAATTGAGGATTAAAGGAAATCCCTGCAGTAGGATACTCATGCACTATCATCTGGTTCTCAGTTACTGGAGCAGTGTCAATGATCACAGAGACAACTTCAGGGGAAATAACTTCTGCTATTTCGGGTTCGGGTTTCACCGTCTGAGGCACAACTGGAATTTCCACCACCTCCACGGCATCATCGACTAGCACTTCATCATCCTGAGGCGCAACTATGAAAGTCTTATCACCAACAGCTCCTGGATTGCCCAAATCATCATTATTGGATCCATGATTCCCAACTTCGTTGTTCGGCACCTAATGCGAAGATTACATGGGATTAGAATGATTTAAAGGAGATATACTTACTGGGGGAGTCTTTGAATCATTTGAAGGCTCAAAAATACCGGAATCTCCATTGGAAATGCCGCTATCTTCATTCGGTTCGGGATTTCGGGAATTCTCCATATTCCCATATCCCAAAGAAGAGCATGCTTCATCAGCATGATGCTTATCTACAATGATTTCTTCCTGGATTCATCAACAACAATTATTATTACTTCACTCAAGGAGATGATGAGATCACCTGCACGAAAAAGGATACTTACATTGAATTTTTCATCAGTGCTGGATTCATGAATTGCTTGTCCGGGAACAAGTTGAAGACCGTCAATCGATGGAGCAAAAGCCTGAAAAGAAATAACAAACCTTAGTCTCATGATCCTAATTGCACGGGCAGAGTCATGACACGAGGAGCGCTAACAACTCACCAAAGAAATGGCTTGGGACTACACGTCATTTGCTAACATCATGTAGTCCTTACTTCTAGGTTCTCCGCTCCCGTAGACTTTCTTTCATTTTTGTAGAGTCCATATCTATCCAGGATTCCACTATACGATTATCCTGTGGTAAATCTAGTGAAATAAGCAGAAGTACAACTCAGTATGAAGGATCTCTCACCATCACTAAGAGGTCCCAGAAGCACCATTTCTTGAAGCTGCATCTGTAGAGATATCATCTATGGAAATATCATCTTTGGAAGCATCGTTATGGGAACCGATCATTCTTGCAAAGTTGTTGTGACGTCCATACAACATTCCTACTTCAGTATATCATCCGTAGATGCAGATTTCATCAAAGCAGTGGAATTAAAGCACAACAGAAATAATCAGGATGCTCACATCAGCGTCTACCAAAATGGTAACTCTTAACTCTTACCTTTTTACGCTTCCACTAACGGTAGTGATAGTAATGCTAGAGTTAACAATCCAAAATCGTTCGTCTCTTCGAACCTACAAAAGACGTTCAAAAAGCTCAGAGTTTTCATAAAATCATGAAGATTCCTACTGTGTGAACATCCACCATGGAATTACGAAAACTCATAAACATTATTTCACCATGTATAATTGTCTACTTTCAAACAGTTGTTCAAAATCAAAACATTGATTTTAAAAAATACATATATTTAACGTGGAAGCTCACGTAAATTAAAAAATATATCTATATATTTTTCCCCCTCGCACGAGCATCTGTGTTTGAAGCAAGAGTATATTTTCAAAATTTTGTGAACGCTCACATATCGAAAATAAATTTTTTTTTTCATGAAAGCTCATAGAAAAAAAAAATTATTAACAGACGCACGTCTTTTCAAAAAAAAAAAAAAAAACTTTTCTCTCGTACGAGCATTCACCTTTGGAACGAGAGTTTATTCCATTTTGTGAAATCTCACAAAGATAAAATTTTGGTTTTGTGAAAGCTCATAGAAAATTTTTTTATATCATTAGACTCAGGTCTATTTTGTTTGTTCCTTAAACTAACGAACAAACGAGCATCTATTCCCAAAATAAGGATTTCTTTTCATGGGCCCGGCCCGCGAATCCTAAACGACCAAGGTCCCATCATCCAAATCAGCGGTTCAACACCAATTTATGCTCACCAAATGGCTCTCTAACCATTACAATGAAGTCTTCATCAAGTTGTGGCTCGCTCATACTCTCGAAAAACGGTAATGTCTCCACTTACGACTAAGTTCAATTACTAGTATAATTTTTGGCCTGAAAATCACCATTTAATGCTAACTGAGGAACACAGATTTCCTCAGTAAGCAGGGGACTTAATGTAGATGGTGGATTTTCAATAAGGTCTAAAATCGTAAACTCATGATTGTACGGACCGTCGGTTCAGAAATCGCATGTGAGTATTGAGACATGAGTCTCTCATCGAATTCTCAACGGAGAGTGCTTTCTCTCAGAGTACATGTAGATATGTAGTCAACGTCTAGACAACGGAATAATCTCATGAATACTGAATACTTTCAGTCATTTCTATATAGTATCACGGGATGGACGGCTCTACGGGGCAATATCGTCTTCAGGAACAAACAACGAGTTTAACCTGACTATATAAAGGATATGGCTTAACGACAAGTCATGTCAGGATAATTAATGCTCCTATCGTAGTCAGTTTATTCTGCTAGGCATAGACCCATGAGGTTAATTATCCCTTCATTTCTCCGATTCCGTGGTCGAATCAACGACGATCCCACGAAATGGCAATAAGATTGCTCCGATTCCGTGGTCGAATCAACGACGATCCCACGGAATGGAAATATCATTGCTCTGATTCCGTGGTCGAATCAACGACGATCCCACGGAATGGAAATATCATTGCTCCAATTCCGTGGTCGAATCAATGATGATCCCACGGAATGGAAATATCATTGCTCTGATTCCGTGGTCGAATCAACGACGATCCCACGGAATGGCAATATTATTGCTCCGATTTCGTGGTCGAATCAACGACGATCCCACGGAATGGCAATATCATTGCTCCGATTCCGTGTTCGAATCAACGTCGATCCCACGGAATGGAAATAAGATTGCTCCGATTCCGTGGTCGAATCAACGACGATCCCACGGAATGGCAATAAGATTGCTCCGATTCCGTGGTCGAATCAACGACGATCCCACGGAATGGAAATAAGATTGTTTCAATTCCGTGGTCAAATCAATGACAATCCCACGGAATGGCAATATCATTGCTCCGATCCCGTGGTCGAATCAACGATGATCCCACAGAATGGCAATAATCACCTCATTGTTATGAGTTCATAGTCGAATCTTCTGCCGATCCTATGAATTAACAGTAAACATCTATCCATTTTATTACTCGTTTTATGAATTATTCTCCATCAAATTTCATGAATTGGTAATAAATAATTAACGGGCATCGGAGCTACCTTTGAGTAAGCCATGTTTCAAATGGTGCAAGTGTATTCAACGATGATGCATTAACAATCACCGCACGAACGAGTATTTCAAAATACGACGAAACGATGAACCTATGCAAAATAGGGAAGAAAATAATAAATAATTAAAAATATTTGACCAAGGCGCTGGGACACGGACACACGATCAACTCATCGTGTCATGGTCAGTTCCACTCTAATTCTATATTTTTAATACACTTTTATTATTTCTCATGATTTGATAAAATTCTCTCGTTTGATCAAATCTCCGTCTTGAGGAAATTCTTCGGATTCGTGGTACTTCTATGAGTCCGTCAAAAAATAATTAAGGAGAGTGTATGGGGCGTGACCATTGGCCGACCGGCCATGCCTTGGTCCCAGCCGGCCCACACCTCTCATGGTCCTTATTATTTTATTATTATTATTTTTCTCTAATTTCATGAAAAACTCCTTGATTTCATGGTATTTTTCCTCAAAAAATTCCTTTAAATCATCAAAAATAATAATAAAATAAAATAAATTATGAAAACTCGTGGGACCGGGCCTTGGACGGTCGTCCATGCCCTATCCGGTCCCGCACTCCCTGTTTTATTTATTTCATTATTAATTATCTTATTTTTCCTTGATTTCATGGTATTTTTCTCAAAATTCCTTCAAATCATCAAAAAATACCCAAAAATTATTTAAAAAATTATTAAAATTCGTGGGATTGGGCCATGACCGGTCAGTCACGCCTCCATGATCTCACACGGCCGAATTTTATTATTTTGATATTTTTCAAAGACCATGAACTCATGGAAACTCCTTCAATTCATGAAAACACTCTAAATTTATCAAATTTCTCAAAATTCATGAATCCTTCATAAAATCATCAAAATATGTAAAACTAAGGAAGAGACACCACGTGACCGTGGTCATAACTGGCCAACCGTGCTTTGACCACCGGCATCCCAGTCTCATAATTCCTTATTTTATAAATATTTTCCATCGTCTCATGGTGTTTCCTTCGTCTCATGGAAACTCCTTGATTTTAACAAAACTCCTTCGTTTTATCGTGGGACCAGCCCCTTAAATCTTTCCTGAATTTTACTTTCGGGCTGTTTTCACCTCCCGAACGAGGTCAAAACCTAAAACCTCCCGCGTTGGGAGATAGGAAATTCTTTTCTATATGGAATAAAGGGGCGGACCATCAAAATTCGAGTCCGTATGAGAATTCTACATCAATTCTAGTAAAGGACGTTAATTAGGGTTTGGGGGTTGCTCAAGCGACCAACAGTTGGTCACGTGATCACTGTGACCGGTCCACACTTCATAATTCCCTCACTTTTCATTCCCTCGTCCGATGAAGTTTTGACAGTTTTATCAAAAAACTCTAATTTTGTCATATTTTCTCAAATGGTCGCTCAAATGTGCACCAGAAAATATCAAAATTCTCAAGACTGAGACGCGGACACCTTAGAGACACGAGCACATTATCTTGACCAACCAAGATTATCTCTTCGGCTCACGGAGGCCAATCCCATCGATTTTCATAGTTTTGACCTAATTTGCACAATTGCTGGTATTAGGTCCAAAACTTCCAAACACTTTGGATTTTTCATGAAGTGTCCATCAGACGATCACAGGACAACCAATGGCCGGCTACATGACTCTATGGTTGGTCCATCACTCTCCCATAATTAATTAGGTTTTCACACCTAAGTCTCAGACGAGCATTTTATTAATTATGAATCTAACCTTAATAATTCTATGACGACCTCATGGTCATGAATTAATACTAATAATTCTACGGTGACCTCATGGTCATGAATTTTATTAATTATGCTATGTTCAACGACCATCACTTTAATTAATATTCTTGGCACATTGCCAATCATTCATGAGCAACATATGCTCAGACGGTCAAATATTCAACAAATCATCACGAGAGGAACACTTGATCAGATGATCAATATTTGCTCGAGTTAAGGAATATTGGTTCAACAATCCACCAATATTCAACAATCCATCAAATGAGCAATACTTGCTCACTTCATCATAAGAATTATACCTCTGTCTCATGACACGTTCAATTAGTGAGTTTCAGAACATCTTGTTCGACTCAATGATTACATGGACTCATTGTCCCATCAAACCACGAAGTCATCAATTGACTAACAAACCACGAGACGATCAATCGTGTCACTTGGGGGGATATCACTTAGGGTTTTGGTCTGGCGGTCTATGGCACGTGTGTTCAAACACACGATGGAATGTGAGAAAGTCTTTCAATTAGTTGAAGGAATTCACGAGGTAGTGGGTGGAAGGTCGACCGAGTCTTTACACGTTGGACAACCGGTTTCGAACATGATTTCCACCTCTCCACTCCTTGATTCCATTAACTGTCACACTTCATGGGATCATGGTGTCTACAATTCCAGCAATATAAATGAGTTCCTAAATCAAGATTGAAGGCAGAGAATCGAAAACAGAATGAATACATAGAATACTCAGAGTAAGAATCTCACGTCTCTTCGACAACACGAGATCATCAAACTCATCGATTGAGCAATTTCTTAACAATCGTTTAACTTCAATCATTCAGAACTTATCATATTCAGAATTCACACACCCACAATCCTTGAATCACCATCGATTTCACACATTTCTAAGCTTCCCTCCTACATATCAACCCATCCTCTCTTGTGACCGAATTTACTCTGGAACGGTCGTTGTCTCGGTTTAGGCCGGAGTACTACAGATTGATCTCTCGAATCTAAGCACCCCCTTTGCAGCGGTGTATCTGTGTGAGGATTAGCATTTTACCTAGTTCGAGGAATCTCCTCCGTCAAGTCGTCTCCTCAATCCCTTAAAAACCAGCAGATCGTTTTTCCCCATCCACACCTCCCCAAAACCAACCATTCTCCTTCACTTTGGTACCGAAGAAAGTCTGGAATGACCATTTCTTGGTTTAGGCCGGATTTTTACAAATTGATCTCTCGAATCTAAAGTATTCCCTTGCATAACATTGTTTAGGGTTTAAATTAGTTTCTCACCCACACACCCGAAATTACCGAAATCACCAGAAATCGTTTCACCCTCGAACAATTGGAAACCACAGTTGGAGATTCATCTTTCAGTTACAATGTCATATTTCGACCATCGATCTCATGCTTCGACCCAAACATCAAGATGGTAGAAGCAAGCGACCCTCTCAGGGATCTACGACTCAGTTATCAGACGACCCTATTATCAGTCTTGACACGACGAGGGATGACCATGGACTGCCAAGAGATTAAAAGCGAATGATCCAACCAGGGATTGACAACTCGATTATCAGATGAGATGACTAGGACTTTCCATAATCACGGCGGTGCTTCCCATAAAACTCAGTCTTACACCCGGAAGGTTCCCTTTTCATTAGGAGACCTGAAATACCAAGTAAGTCTTACCTAGACAAGATACATGGTTTGCTATTTCAAGTTTTCACGGGAATTATAAAACCGATAGCCATGTTATGTTTCCAAGGTTTTCCTGGGATGTTTACGTCACTTGCAATCGTAATCAAGACAACATCATTCACAAAATAATCCATTCCAAAACAATCCATTGTATCAACCCAAGAGATCCAGGAAATCAAAACCATGAACTAGTCGTTTCATTTGCCTTTGAAAAAAAAAAAAAACTAAAAATAAGAAGTTCGGAAGACAGAAATGCCTTCAAGGAAAGTTTTTCAACAATGGATTGCTCTTTCTATCAAGAGCCTCCTTCGTTCTTTGGAGAGCCGTCCTTTTCAATTTCAGCTTCCTGGAAAAAATTTCGACTTTCGCTTCCTGCTTCTTCACCATTTCCGCAAAAGGACCTTCGATTGTTTCGACCATCAAATTTTTAACCTCAGAGAAACCTTCTACGAACCAAGGAACATTGAATTAGAAGTTTACACACATGTCACGATGGAACCTCCATCTCGTGATTACATCCTCAGAAACAGTATGACCAGTCACGTTGCACATGTCGTCAATCGAAGACAAAGCTTCCTCCATCCTCTTAACCAACGCAAATCGATTAGTAATTTTCTTGGTTGTGGCGATATGTCCGTAGATTTCCCATATTAAGGTAAATAGGAACCAATCAATAACCCATACTTATATTCCCAAAGAACAGCCCAGAATTATTGATCACCGCACAATAATCTAAATCGTATGGTAGTGAAACTAGATATTGTAGAATCACAAACGATGCGACGTAGATGTTTGTGATTTATTTTTATCTTGTCCCATCGAAGATATAATCTCAAGACAATTATTCAAATGAACTCGTACGATAGAAAATGGCAAGATCAGATCGCTCAACTACAAGAAAAGTAGTTTTGCCTGGCTTCACAATCCTAATGAAGTCTTCAAGTCGTTATCCAACATGGTCTCGAGAAGAAACCTACGATTAAAGGAGAATCGACTCTAGCAAAACCAACTAGCATCATACAGGAGGTATGGGTATTAGTTTTTTCCAGTTGCTAGACTTCTCCTTTATATAGTTTTCAAATCAGGGTTTGCAATCTAAATTACCTTGGTAACAAAGCATTCAATATTCACCGTTAGATGAAAAAACTGATTTATCCAAGCTAATATCTTTCAACCGTTAGATAGAAACTTAGCTTGTCACACACACAAATGAAATGTATTTCATTTAAGTTTGATTAACCATACCTAAACATGTATATTTAGTTGGTTCACGAATAGTTAACCAATGGTTAGCCATATGAGTACTTTCATATCAACCATATTTATCTTCTTTATAACTAGTTCAAATGACTCATAAAAACTAGTTCAAATGAGTCATAAGAACTAGTTTAAGAGTTATTCAATTGCTTAGATCTTTATACATAGTAAAAATTGGTTTGATTCACTTGAATCAATTCATGAAAAATATAGCCACGGTTTGCAAAGATTGCATTTCTTATTGATTTATTGTTTACGTTCATGAGATAACCGATTTGAGATATAACTAGATTAGGTACGCGTACGAGTACGTATACTTCAGCTTTACCGGAATCATGTTTGAAAACCCAAAAGAAATTTTCGGATGAAACTTCCCTGGGTACGAGTACCTAAGGTGACTGGTGTATAAGTTCGTGAACTCCAAACTCACCAGAATTTCACGGACGTGAACTTCCGCCAGTACTCATACGGTTATGTGTATCCAACCTGTCTCCTTCACCAATACCGCATGCACACATATGCATGCACTTGGTTTCCGGTACATGGATTTATACACTAATGTGCGAACAGACTATATATGCTTATATCCATAGGTGGTTACGTTATAATAGTCGTTAGACATAAAGAATCGACTATCGTCATCAAATATATTTTCAAGATTGAAACGTCATCATGACTTTCGTCACAAATAAAGATGAAAGGTGGTTAAAGCGGAAGCTTACCAACACATATTTCGAGAAAAAGATAGGCGAGTAAACTCGGCTCGAAATAGAAAATGTGTATATATGAAAACTATCATACTTATATGACTGTTGTCTTAAGAGTAGGAGATAGATAGACTTTTGAGTGCTAGATAAGTTCAAGTCTCCACATACCTTTTTGTTCGGATGAAGTTCTACCGGTTCCTTGAGTAGTTCTTCGTCTTCATATGATAATTGTCCTGGAGTCTGGAGCTCAACTATACTTAACTATCCTAGACCGAGACTTAGTCATAAGAAAACTATAAATCAAGATGTATAGTTTTGATCACTAATATTGAAAAACATGCTTGAGATAGCAACGCAT
The DNA here is from genome assembly GCA_023529315.1 of Papaver bracteatum. Classification (NCBI taxonomy): domain Eukaryota; kingdom Viridiplantae; phylum Streptophyta; class Magnoliopsida; order Ranunculales; family Papaveraceae; genus Papaver; species Papaver bracteatum. Next base: position 1,570,188 of record JAJJWX010003533.1, read on the forward strand.
TCGAGTTCGACTGAGCAATGCTCTAACAAAAGATATGTCCAATATTTTTCATCTTTGTTTTTTGATTTATTTATTTATACTCTAAAATTGTTCAAAAGATGATTTTTGCAGTATTAATCTTTATGGTTTTATATATTGCAATATGTTATGGGATATGTATGCTTGCGTCCGTGAACTATTATTGTCCTATACGATGTCAAAAGTTATCTCTTTTATATGTCGATATGCAAGTATTGATACAAGATCGATGAACTTTTGACAAACAAAAATTGAACCTATTATGTCGTTATGCAAATTATTTATGGAAGATAGGTTGAATTTTTGTGTACATGGATTATATCTATTGTATGTCATTGTGAAAATAGTGATGGAAAATAGAATGAATCCTTGTCTATGCCGCAGTATTTATCTTTCCATGATCCATATTTTATGTGTACTGCAATGCTCTATATGTTTTTCTTGTGTTCAGCATAAAAAGATTGAAATAATCATTCTTTTATGGTTAACATAGTCGTAGCTACGTAAGTTCTCTTATGACAAGCATGTTCAGTTAAAATGATCACTTTTGTGTTTAATTTGATTGTGTATTCCGATTAAATTAATCATGGGTTCTCTTATGGTTCCTTTAATTGAGAATTTTTGGATACAAAATCATTTTTGCGGTTTTTGATGTCCAAAGAAATCCTTATTTTCTTGTAAAAGTAAGGTCGCTCTTGTTGTTCTCTTGGGAATGACATCAAATGGGGGAGAGTTCTTTTGAACTTGCGCTTAATTTTCATATCTTTGTGGGGAGTGCGGCTGTGGAATTTTTAGGGGTTATCTTGTATCTTTATAAACTCCTTGATGAATGCATTTAACTTCGGCTTTATGATTGCATATAAACAAAGTTGATATGTCCTTTTCTTTGGTCTTGAAGCGTCTCCTTGAAAATTTCATTAGGATCCCGTTTTCCTACCTTTTCCAATTTTATTGACAAAAAGGGAGAGAATTAATATGTAGTTCACACTACAAATACATATGGTTTTCGGATCATTATGTAAAGGGGAGTGGTTTTCGTGTTGAGACGAAAGTATTGACTAAGGGGGAGTGATACATATCACCATAGTATTGTTTTCAAGGTTATGGTATAAGAACTTTGATACTGTGTAATAATTCTATGACACTGTATAACAATGATCGAGAGATTTTGTTTTCTCATTGTTATGGCTACGGAACTTCAACAACTATGATGTTGAACTGAACATCTATGGAATCATGGGAGTACTTGGAAAAGACAAAGTTTTCGAGTAATGTTGAAGCACCAAGGAGATCATTTGGACGATAAGCTACAAAGTTTTATCTATTTTGTAATCCATATGTATTTATAGTTTTGTCACTAAAATTGACGAAAGGGGAGATTGTTAGAGCATTGCTCGGTCGAACTCGCATGCATTTCTATCTCAAGCATGTTTGTCAATATTAGTGATCAAAACTATACGTCTTGATTTCTAGTTTCCCTATGACTAAGTTTTGGTCTAGGATAGTTAAGTATAGTTGAGCTTTAGACTCCATAGCAATTATCTTAGGAAGACGAAGAACTACTCAAGGAACCAGTGGAACTTCATCCGACCAAAAAGGTATGTGGAGACTTGAACTTGTCTAGCACTCAAAACTCTATCTATTTCCTACTCTTGAGATTACAGTCGTATAAGTATGATAGTTTTCATACATACACATTTGCTATTTCGAGCCGAGTTTACTCGCCTATCTTTTTATCGAAATATGTGTTGGTAATCTTTCTCTTTAACCACCTTTCATATTTACCCATGACGTTTCAATCTTGAAAATACCTTTGATGAGGATAGTCGATTCTTATGTCTAACGACTATTATAACAGTATAGAAGAATGTTTCAATGATTGAAATGTAGAGTTGAGATTACGTAACCACCTATGGATATAAGCATATATAGTGTGTTCGCACATTAGCGTATAAATCCATGTACCAGAAACAAGGTGCGTGCATATGTGTGCATGCGGTATTGGTGAAGGAGACAGGTGGGTACGCGTACTGGCGAAATTTTTCAACCAAAAATTTTTGCTGCAGTTTGTAGTTTGCAAACTAGTAAACCAGTCACCTTAGGTACGCGTACCCATGGAAGTTTTCAAAACGAAAATTTCTGCTGAGTTTGGAAACTAAAACCAACTCAAATCCGATAGCTAAGGTACACATACCCGTACGTGTACTCAAGCTGGTTATATTTCTCAAATCGGTTGTTCATGAACTTAAATAATAAATCAATAAGGTATGCAATATTTGCAAACCATGGCTATATGGTTCATGAATTGATTCGTGTAAATCAAACCGATTTTGTTTCAATTGTGTCTATGTATAGAGATCTAAGCAATTGAACAACTCTTGAACTAGTTCTTATGAGTCATTTGAAGAAGATGTATATGGTTGATATGAAAGTGCTCATATGGCTAACCATTGGTTAACTATTCATGAACCAACCAAATGTACACGTTTAGGTATGGTTACTCAAACCTAAATGAAATAAATTTCATTTGTGTGTGTGACAAGCTAAGTTTCGATCTAACGGTTGAAAGATATTAGCTTGGATAGATAAGGTTTTTCATCTAACGGTGAATATTAAATGCTTTGTTACCAAGGTAACTTAGATTGCAAACTATGATTTGAAAACTATAAAAAGGAGACGTCTAGCAACTGGAAAAACTAATCCCCGCACCTCTTGTGTGATACTAGTTGGTTTTGCTAGAGTCGAATCTCATTTAACCGTAGGTTTATTCTCGAGACCCTGTTGGTTAACGACTTAAAGACTTCATTAGGATTGTGAAGCCAGACAAAACTACTTCTCTTGTAGTTGAGTGATCTGAACTTGCTATTTTCTATCATACGAGTTCAATTGAATAATTATCTTGAGATTATATCTCAAATAGGTAAAGATAAAAAAAAATCACAAACATCTTCGTCTCATCGTTTATGATTCCGCAATATCTAGTTTCGCTATCATACGATTTAGATTATTGTGAGGTGATCAATAATTCTAGGATGTTCTTCGGGAATATAAGTCTGGGTTATTGATTGGTTCATGTTCACCTTGATTTTATCAAAATACGGAACAAAACTCGTAGGTTTATCTGTGGGAGACAGATTAATCTATTATAGTATACTTTTATGTGTGATATAAATTTATTTATTAAAGACTTCGACTTTGGGGTCGTAACAACTCTTGGTTGTGGGTGAGATCATCTAAGGGAATCAAGTACGTGGTATTTTGTTGGGATCAGAGACCTAAGGATCGCAATTGTAACTTGAATCAATGTGATATTGATTAGGGTTCAACTACAGTCCAGACCGAAGTTAGTTTGTAGTAGGCTAGTGTCTGTAGAGGCTTAATACAATTTGGTGTTCAATTTGGAATAGGTCCCGGGATTATTATGCCTTTGTGGTTACCTCGTTAACAAAATTTCTGGTGTCTGTGTTATTTCTATTTTGCATTATATTTTTTTTATATAATTGAAATATCACAGGTTGTGCGTTGTATCGATCAGTTGTGAAATACAACCTTTGGTTGTTGATTGGAAATTGATTGATCCTTGGATATTGGTCTTTGGTACCATCCAAGTTTATATCTCTTGTCTTTGATAAAGACTCACCGATTTCTATTTGCTTGAGTAGATCAAATCGGGAGATAGAGATATCAACTCCTTGATATACTTTTTTATTAAGATTGAGTCTGACTATCTAGTTGAATCTGTTAAAAGTATATTAGAGTTATTCCATACATATTGTTAATCGAAATATTGTGTGAGGTTATTAGACCCCCGCTTTTTCAACAATTAAATTCATAAAGGAAAAATCAACTTAAAACACCAAATAGGATTTAAAAGAACCCCTTGCGAATATTCAAGGGGCTGGTGTTGACATCATGGTCAAGAAGAGAAATCTTGTGACTGGTGCAATCTTTAGTCGTTCAGACTTTTTTACGAACACCTTGTGTGTGTGCCCCTGGTGATGGAGGAATAAGCTAGTTGTTAATTTTGTAAGCATTTTTTCATCTCCTTCCATGTATTTCGAATTTCATACAATCCAAGTCTCCTAATCATATGTAAACCCTTAAAACTCCATCAATCAGTCATCTATCATCCACGAAAAAATGTCAAAAATAACTTGTTCTTCACTGATTTCATAACTTGTCATCTACGTAAACCCTTAAAACTCAACTCCATAAATCCCACATAACTCCTATTCACCCCTTAATCCTCTTCATTCACTATCAGAATCAATGTCAACAGCATACGCCAAACCTTTCCTAAATCTTTCACAATTTATACCCCAAACTTCGTGTCCAACTTGAATTTCAAAATCGCAGTATTGTGCGATCTAATTTTGGGGTAGTTCGTTGAATTCTGGTGTTTGAATTTTGAAGATGAACCCTAGTATCAGCGGTTTACGGATTTATCCTTCAAACATTCTCAGTATTACGTAAAAGCTCGCTAAAAATTGAAAATACGGAGTGGCATTTTTGAAACTTTTTGTGCCACGGTTGAAGAGGTGTGACGGTTGAAAACACCTCTTTTGTTTATATTAGTTATATTAGATAGTATACACTGATCGTGTATAACAACGAAGCACCGTGGATCAACTGGTTACAATTCGACTAGGAATTCTTTAGGTCTCGAGTTTGAGTTTCTCCTTGTACACATTTCCATTTTTGAATTGTATATGCCATATTAGCAGGATTACCCTGCCATTTCCATTTTTGAATTATATATGCCATATTAGCATGCTAGCCCGACTAGTTTTGGAGATATAGGCTCCAAGTTTAAAGCAGGCCTGGCACAGGCCCAGGCTAGGCTCACTCATAGGATTTCCAGGCCAAGACAGACTGGCCAGCTTAATTGACGGGCTTATCCAGGCCTGGCCGTAGGCCTTTTTGACACCTTTAAGTGTAGTTGAATGTTTGATTGTTCTGAAATTATCGGTTAGAGAAAGGAAATTAAATTTCAATTTATTTGGAGATATAGGGTTTCAATTTATTTGGGAATTTCTTAATTCTGAAATTAGAGTAGTTTAATTGGCATACTGGTGAATGTATGGATAAAATGGGATTTACTGAAGCTGAAAGTAATGTGCATGATTTAGTTGCTGCATATCAACAACGAAATGAATTGTTTTTTGTATGTTTGTTGTTTGTTTCTGAATATTATAAATTGACATGTGATTGTTTATGGTACTATGATTTCTTTGTTTTTGAATTTTGTAGTTCGCAGTATATGATGTTTTACCCTCAATTGGGTGGTAATTTCGTGTGTACCAATGGATGAGGTATTTTTGTACCCTAATTGGGTATTTTGTATGTACCATGGTCTGTTTTTTTTTCTTCTAATTTTTTGGTTAAATATTTTTACATTTCTTCAATAGGTATTTTTGTACTGTTCTGGAGCATCTTTAGTGCTTCCAATTTAGTTCATTCATGGTTTGGCTCTCTCAAAGTTGTTGTTTTGAATGAATGCTTCTATGTACTTTCTACAGTTGCTCAGCCGTTACTTATCGTTATAGATTTTCTCGTATTTGTATGAACTAGCTGATTTTTTTGGTGCTAGTTCTGTTTCGCACTCTTGGCGCAAATTTGGTGAGTATATATAGTGACCGTAATTCTTTAATTTATCTGTATGAATTTACCTAATTTACTCTTCTTTTGGTAGTTATGATATGACATAGTTAAACTGTAGGTAATGTGGTGCAATACATTTATATGAACTAGTTTATGGTTGGTTTAAGAAATCCAAGCCTTAAGGTTTGATAAAATATTTGTATCCCAATTATAATAGCAAGTCTTATGGTGGAATCCATGTTATTCTAAGTGTGGAAAATTCATGGAATGTCAAGTCTAATGGCTTCCAAGTTGGTGTTTTCCACCCAAAATCCAAACAAGGTTCCATGGTTTGGTGGAATGTTGCGTGGAATCCAGCAAAAACGCGAATAAGAATAGCGCTGAACGCCAATAACAATAGCGCGGTAGAGGACAAGAAACGCCAATATGAATGGCGCTCAACGCTAATCAAAATAACGTAAGTCAAGCGCTATTAAGATTGGCGTTGAGAGCCATTCATATTGGCGTTTCTGGGGCGCTAATAAGATTGGCGTTAAGCGCCATTAACATTAGCGTTTTACGCTATTAACAATTGCGTTTCTATTTATATATTTTTCTTACACCATTCTCACATCACTCCCGTTTCTTCACTAAAATGAAAATAAAAAAACTTTAAAAATACAAAACAAAATTTATAAAATTTGAAATTAAAACAGGATTTAAATTAGCTAATATTCATTTCATAGATTAAGTTACATGAATTAAAAAAAAATTAAAAGCAACACTACATGGGTTGAAATAACTAATATTTAGAATTTAACATGATCCGATTTTCATTGTCAAGCTTCATCATCGGTAAGATCACAATATTTAATTTCCGAAAGCGGGATGGCTCTTAAGAATTTGGTACACATGCTCAAATGCAAAATCTTTGTTGTTTTGTTGAGAATATAGAGTTTTAGCATGTGCCTCCTACAAAATAAATAAACACAATCTCATTTAGAAAATTCAAAATATGTAGATAATTGAAAATAAGAGGTTTCATTGAATAATACTTACAACTTCTTCTAACGTCCATCCTCCTACGGGCATATTTACATAAATTGATTGTATGAAACCCATGTAAACTTTGGTTTGATTTTTCATCAAAGACCACCTATTTTAAATACTTTGTCTTGTTCTTCCGTTTTCATTACCACCCGCTTCTTCTACAAAGTCTTGAAGCACCCTTTCCCAGTAAATGTGGACTCCTTGATTTTGTTCAACAATCGGTTGGAGACTAATTCTCATCCAAGCTTTGGTGATTGCAACATCTTCATTTGCAGTGTATGCCATACTTGCACCTGATTGAAAGAAGATTTGGAATTAAAAATATAAAATCAGGAGAGATGGGATGGTTTTGATTTGGGTTGAGGAAGCCAATTTATAGACAAATTTCAATTTTGAAAATATGACCGTTGAAACGCTATTAAGAATAGCGTTAAGCGCCGTTATTATTGGCGCCTTTTTCTGAGCCGTTGATTAGAAGGATCCGTTGGGAATCCAATGGTGAAAAATAAAACGCAATTGATATTAGCGTTAAGTGCCATTCTTATTTGCGCCAAACGCCAATCTTAATTGCGCTAATCAGAAAAAACATCCAGAACCCTGCTCCCATTTGTTTTTTTTTCTAGTCTCCCATTTTTTCCTCTTGAATGAAATTGAAGAAGATAAAATTGAACTAAATCAAATCAAAAAGAAGATAAAATTGAATGAAATTGAAACTTGATTGATACCAGCTACATTGATTCCACTACATCAAATTGAAAAAAAAAAAAAAAAACATAATTGAAGCTACATAGTTCCATAAGCTACATGGTTTCATATATTGAAATGACGAACATTGCTAGTGTTAGGATAATAACCAAGTGTTCTAGGAGGATAACCATGTTTTTCCAAAATCTTATTTTGTTTATCCAACATAAATTGTTGCTTCCATTCCGGCAAGGTCTCAACCACCACATCCAACACTTCGAGTTCATGTTTCTCCAAAGCTAAATCCAAGGATTTCTTCTTTGTCTCTGCAACGGTTAATAAATATGCTTCTTGTCCATCCAACCTTGCCATCTTCTTTGCATTCTCTTCACTAAAATGTTTCAAAATGCGGTCGGTTCCGTCGTTGATGGCCGATAGCTCCGAAGCTTCCCTTTGATGAGCCCTTTTTCCCGTTGGTCGACGAGGGACATCCTCTTCATGCCATCTTGGGTCGCTTCTTGCCGGAGCACTACTTGTTGAAGCATTAACACTAGGAGCCTCCGATTCATCTTCCTCATTTTGGGTAGGATCAACTTCTTCGGGATTGAATCCGGGAACATGGGCTTTGAAAAGTTTGTACACCTCTTCATTTCTAAAAGGTTTTCCCTTGATAATCTTACTATAATCCGATCTAGCTTTACTCTCCTACAAAAAACAAACAAAAACCCAAGTTAGAAATCCTTCAATAACATAAAATGAAATGATATATATTAAGAAATCTTAATAAAACTTACAAGATCATCAATTACAATTCCGCTTGCATTGTTTCTATGCAAATTTCTTAAGATACCAACCCACTTTTTGACATCTTTTTTCAAGGTACCAAATCTATTCTGCAACTTGACAACTATTTCACTTAGAATACGTAAGAAAAGAGGTCGATACATACCCAAACATTTGTGGAACTTCTTAGGGCCCCAAGTACAATTAGGTCCAAAGTAGTCATGCATCATCCTTGCATCTCCGTCCTCTCGTTGTATGTCCACCATTTGTCGCGTCAATACTTGTTGAGGCACTGGTTGGAAGAGCCTATGCATTCTTTGAGTCATATACTGGTACACCACAATTGCTCTCTCCTCGCTATCATCACCAATGCTAAGATCGATACCATACGTCGTTAGTACATACCTCCTTAGCGGATTTTCTTCGTCCATATTGCACCTGTAAACAAAACTCAAATACGGTAAGCATTCCATACAAAAGAAAAGAAAAGATATTCATTCAAAAGAAAAGACATTCATTCAAAAGAATATTAAAGAAAACACATTCAAGTTTTTCTAATTCATACAAAAGAAAATACTATCAGTTTTTCTACATTAAAACCATCCATTTCATTAAAGAGAAGACATTCTATGTTCCCGGATCATTTGTTTCTAATCCCAAAATCCTAGACATGTCATCTATATTAAAACCAGCCCCACCACTATTCACAAGTTGGGTTAATTGTGACTGTGGAGGTGCTTCCTCTTGTTGTGTCTTTGGAACATAATCAGTTTGTGTATCATCTACTGCGGCATCTTGACTTGTGGTTGGTCTTTTACGGCTGAACCAGTTTTCTCCAAGATCATAACATGATTGAGTTTATGTTCCTTCCCCTCTGTAGTTTGATTGCCCAAGAGCATGTGCACGATCTATTTCAAACCAATACTCGTCCTTTGCAAAATTTAACATAGCAAACTTTTGCGCTACATCTTTCCATTGCTCCTGAAAAGAAACACCAACATAGAAAATATACTCAAATACTTTTAATGTGTAAATAAAATCATAATTGAAGGAGTCAAAACCAAAAATTACTAACCCTTGTTCCCCAATTAACATTATACGTAAATGGAGGAGGATCGGGTGCTTGAAAAGGCACTTCAACACGGTTGCCTTCACTGTCTGAACGTACGGTACAGAAAGAAACTCTTGGAAATTCATGTGAAGCTTGTGAGACATTGTCATACTTATACCGTGATGGATGTATTGAGGGGACCTGATTCACCAGAAATGTCGGATCTTGAGTACTTGCAGCTCCAACTTTGTCTCTGTTTTCTTGACGATATATTTCTGGGAGAAAAAATCCAATAGATTTTTGCTTCCACCACCACACATACATGCTCTCATCAACATGCTTATAGTATCGTCCTTTAACCACATCAATAGGATCATGGGGGGCATCAAGGTCTTCCAAACGTTCACGTGGACTTCTTGGAATTGTTATGAATCCTCTTGTTTGCCTTAAAAACCGTTCACCAAGATACATGATACTAGTAGCGCTTTCCGGATTATAGAAAGACACTCTTTGATTGGAGATTTCACGAGCATGCACTATATCAGGATGATCTCTATACATACTAGTAGACCATGGTTGCCATTGCGTTCCAACAATTGTCCTCAACTCAATTTGTTGGCGAGCTGTATGAAGAGAGTGTTTGGAAATACCCCTTTGCAACTTCACTAGACTATCTTTCATGAATATCATAATTGCAGGCCATACATCAGTCGCTACATCTTCTTTGAGAAAAGGCGTCAAAGTACGAAAATATATGTAAAACCAATATTCTAAAACCATCGCCATTCCACACATGTTTTTTCCACCCCTAATAACATGATTCATGGTACTATACAAGTGACTAAAACAAGCCGAACCCCAATCATAATTAATCTCATTCAAATTATGCAAGGAAACGATCCAACCTTTGCTTGCTCGTGTAGTGGAACGTGCCAATAAAACCTTTGAAACACCCATAATAAGAAGTATCGTGTCACAATCTCCCAATTTTCATCATTAATTGGATTTTTCTTGATATAGGTTGCGAGGAAACTAATAGGAAAATCAGGTGAGTGCTTGTTGTAGTGTGCAATCCCATGCAAAGGTCCAAAGTAGGTATTCTCTAGCTGCTGATTTTCTCTATTTTTCCATTTACTTGTATTGGTGTGTTCCAATCTTCTACGACCATTTCCAATAGGAATTCCGATTAAGTGAACAAAGTCTAAAGGAGTGAAACCAATTTCGAAGTTTGGGAAATGAAACGAATTGGTACTATACCACCACCTCTCAATGATTGCATAAGCTAGTTGCTGATCATCTCTCTTAATTCTAATTTCAAAAAATCTAGCAAGGACGGAATTTTGAAGAACAAGACTATCATTTTCATGAACCACCACACGACCATGTAAATCCTCAAGGTCTTCTAGATTACTTTTAAACGTGATATCATGTTGTGTATCAAATGGGTCTATACTTTTAGATACATGTTTGTCATCCGATTCTTTTGAACTCAACATCATATACACATCTATAATCTATACAAAATCATCAAATAAAAACAACATAGTCACACAATGCACTAAAATTGTTTACATAAACTAAAACATGTATCAAGAAACACATACCACATTAAAATACAAGCAACAAAGTATAGCCCACAAACATATCTCATGACTAAAACCCTAAATTACACAATGTTCATCATCTAAAACCCTAAATTACATGTCAAATTCGTCATTGTTAGAATCAAAATTGTTATCATTCATCATATAAAGCATACAATCAAAAATCATATCTTCTAAACCCTAAATTTTCATCAAATCATAATATAAACTCAAAATTACAATTCAACTAACCTTTCTTTGGACTCTCAATCAAATTGAGAAATTGAAGTATGCTTAGATTCCTTATATTGTAATGAAAAAACCCTTTGAACCAATTTGACTGATTTGAACCATCATCCAAGAACTCAACAAGGGGTTTTTTATGTTTTCGTTTTTCTTTTTTTCGAGTGTAGAAGCTGTGAACTGGGGAAGAGAAGAAGGGTCGATAGTCTTCTGATAGAATGAATTAAAAAGCGTTATTAATAATGGCGTTCAGCACTATTAACAATAGCGTCAAGCGCCAATAAGAATAGCATTTTTACAGCGCTATTAACATTAGCGTTTTGCGCCAATAACAATAGCGTTTTGACCATTGACTTGAGTCAAGCGCTATTCTTAATAGCGTTTCTTAGCGCTATTATTATTAGCGTCTTACGCAATTCTTATTAGCGTTTTCTGTGTTCCACCATTAGACTTGCGCTTCCATCCACAGTTCCAAATGCTGAGGTGGCGTGGAAGATGGAAGATGCATGGATTCCACCATAATACTTGCTCTAAGAAATAATACAAATCCAAGGACGAAACTTATGAACAAAATATGTAGGTATTGGACGTTTCACTTAGTATGGGGATAATTCTGTTTCTTATACATGAACCAATTCTCATATGATTCCCTTTCGATGTACGGGATCATTGAAAAATTTATGAAGCTTATTTCAGTGTTGTGTATGATTTCAATTCAGAATTATGAGTATGGTGTGTAAACTCTAATAAAGGGATATTTTTGTGCGAGGAGTGGATGGATTGCACAGAAATTGAACTTTGATAAACGACCATTTTAGTAGATGAAATGGGATTTTAAGGTTTATAATTGTATAATAAAGGTCTGTCCATAGTAGAATTCTTATTAAGAACATTAAATCCATATGCTCCAATTCAATGACTGAAACAGAAGTTGAACATGAATAGGTTTGTGATTCTTAAGGTTTGTGATTGTAGATGATAATTGTGAAAAAGAATTCAATTATTGAAATGTGAATTAGGGTTTAATTTTGTTTATGATTGATTATTGAATACTGTAATATACTCTTTTCATGTCTTTGGAAGTATGCTTAGGGTTAGACTGTTCAAGTATCCTCAGGGTTAGACTCTGACTGATACGGTAAAGGTTAAGTTGGAGGGTGCCATTCTTTTTCCATTAATACTTATTCATGAACGAGAGCTCTTTTTACACTTATTCTTATGTTTTCGTCTACTTTTTTCTGGTTAGCTTATTTTTTCTTAGTTGATCGGTCCATTCGTATATACAACACTTGGTCCTGTTTTTCATCTTAGAGATATTGATAAGCATATTGATAAGCCACCTAAATCACTCGTAAGATACAAATTTGCAACTTTGGAGTGAGTATCTAGTAGAGGCATGCACCTTAAAGTGGACTGAATATTTTTTGAAATGTTGTCAAGTGGATTATGGAGACATATGGCATTAATGATTGGAATTAGACGCATAAGACATGTGACCATAAATTAGATGCTAAATCTAATGGGCTACTGATGAGCGTCCTTTACTCAACAAAATAATAAGATGTTTCCCACTAATTAATAAGTAATAAAGCAGTAGTAAGGATCGTTTCCACGAGGAGTAGTGCAATTGATATGTTATCTAAATCAGCGAGAATATAAAAGAAGGATAATAAGATAACGAGGATGATGATTAAAAAATCCTTCGCCGTTACTAACCGTGAACTCAACATTGTACTCATTTAACTCTGTTAGAATCAATTGTCACTAACCTTAGAATAGCAGGTACGCTTAGCTATCCCCAAAATTCATGTTATCACTGGATACGGAAGCGCTCGACTACAAGATTCTATCCAACTGAGCCGCCCTGAGGTACACTTACAAGGTGTAACTCAATCGAATGCTTTAGGGTTTGTGAATTTAGGTTGATCCCAGCAATTAAGCTCGGTCCACTTACTGGTGCTATCTTTACTCGAAATTGCTCCACTGAATCCCTCTACAAGGTCTCGCGATCTCTACTTGTGTAGGAAATAAACGACAATTACGGATCGCTCAAATCTCTACTAGCATTAGAATGATTAATGGACTAATCTAGTTGCACACCCAAATCAATCTAAGAACCAATCATAAACCTTCTATATAGTAAAAATAATCCACAATGATTCACTTTAAAGATGAAATAAACTTGTAAATAATTGAGCTTCACAATTAGAACTTTGAATTCATCCTTAACAATCAAAAGAATATAGAAAATAGATAGTTCTCCCCCTAAGGAGGAGAAAAACGGTGAGTAGAAGATATCTCAAATTTTGTCTAAGCTTCCATATATATAGATTTTTGTAACCTCTTCTTGAAGAAACTAGGAAACCTAGCTAAGATAAGAAAGTGCATCTGCTTAAGCATTGTGTCTCGTGCATCACACCCGTGTAATGTAGGTTTCCAAATCTAGACAGATCCTTAAGCATTGTGTCTCTTTCACCTCTTCTTTTTCTAAGCTGGTCGAGAAAAATAATTCTTAGCATAGCCTAAATGGGTCGCGCAGCAGCTGTAGAAGCCCAAACCATTTTGCAAATGACTTGTCAGTACGCTCTCGGCCGTACTCTTTTCCTCCAATATTGTTGAGTAATGTAATGTTATGTTAAGAGTGTATTAGGACTATCGACTTTATATTTAGTTTGTGTGTGTAGACTAAGCATGTGGGTGTAAGTCAAAAAGAGAAGAGTTAGTATTATCTCTTCAATTAATCAAAATAGAGAGAGAGTAAGAAGAACCAAATAGGTTCCTACTTCTCCATTATCAAAATTCATAAAAAATATCTATGTTTAATCGCCCAAAAATCTAACAATTGGTATCAGAGCATAGATCGATTGAATCAGATCTTGGATAATGAAGAAAAATCAATTTCTACCCATTAATTCAAAAAATCAGCAACCAAAGAAAAATTTAAATCTAGATCCAAAAAAAGAAAAAACCCAATTTTTCAATCAATCATCAACAAAATCAATGGCAAGTAGTAGTAACTCAAGTTTATACATTCAACAACCTTCAATATCACCTTTTCATGGAGAAAATTATGAATTTTGGGCCATGAAAATGAAGACCTTTTTTACTTCTCAAGATGTGTGGGAGATTGTTCAAGATGGGTATGATGAAATTGAAGATACATCAACTCTAGAAAAAGAAAAAAATGATTTACTTAAGGAGAGTAGGAAGAAGAATGCTAAAGAATCCATGTACATCCAACAAGGAGTTGGAGACACTATTCTACCAAGAGTAATTCATTTTCCTAAAGCTAAAGAAGCTTGGGATATTCTTCAAAAGGATTATGGAGGTAATAAGAAGGTAAGAGAATTAAAATTACAATCATATGGAAGAGATTTTGAAAATCTATAAATGAATGAGAATGAATGTTTGAATGAGTTTTCTTCAAGAGTTGTTGAAATTGTTAATAATATATATGTTGATGTGTGGTAAGAAGATGGAAGAAAGAAGAATTTGTGAGAAGATATTGATTTGTTTACCCGTAAAATTTGAACCCATTGTGACGGTTTTGGAGGAGGCAAAGGATTTTTCTACATTGAAGTCACAAGAATTATGGGCTTATTTGAAGGTGTATGAACAAAGGGTGTCGAGGCATTCGGAAAAATCAATAGAAAGTGCATTTCAATCAAAATTGATCTTGAACTCAAAAAATTCAGCAACATATAAAAATGAGTAAAAGGGTGAATCAACATTAAACTTCAAAGGAAAGGGAAAATGGAATAAAGAAGGATCTAACTTCAACAACTACACAAAGAGTGATACTTCTCAAGTACCAAGGTGCAATTTTTGCAACAAAAATGGTCATTTGGAGAAGAATTGTTGGAACAAAAGAAAACCCCAATGTTATCATTGCAAGAAGTATGGACATTTGGAGAAGGATTGTAGGTACAAAGGTGAATAACAAGCCGGTAGAGCCGAAGAGAAAGAAGTAAAATAAAATTTGTTTTATGCTTGTCAAAGTGCTATGGAGACTTCCAAAAGTGAAGTGTGGTTTGTAGATAGTGGTTGTACAACTCATATGTCCAGTGTGAAGAGCTTGTTTGTTGACATGGATACATCCATAAACTATCTAGTGAAGATGGGTGACGGAAACATGGTTCGAGCTAACAGAAGAGGTACAATTTGGTGCAAACTATAAATGGAGCAAAATATATTAGAGATGTGTCATATGTTCCGAATTTGGCACAAAATTTGCTTAGTGTTGGGCAACTTGTGGATCTTGGTTATGTAGGAGCGGAATATCACAACAAATGATAACTTACGAAATTGTGGAGAGAAAAGACATCTCGCGAGCAAAGAACATTTTGCGAGCAAAGGAAATCACGAGGAAAGCAAAAGAAGTTCGCGAAATGAAGTTACGAAGGTTCGCAAGATAATTATCAAATCCGAAATGGCGGGACAACACAACTGTCATATTTTGTAAGATCATATAAATAGCCATTTAGGCATGAGAAGAGGGAGAGATCTTTTGAGCAAGAGAGGATAATTTTAGGAGGAGAGAGAAAATGTTAGGAGAGATTTATTTTCTTTATCATCTTCTTCCCCAAAAAACTAGAGCTCCAAATATTCATTAATGGAGTCTCAATTGTAAAATCATGTAATTACATACAATCACTAGTGAAGAACCGTGGATGTAGATCACATTGATCGAACCAAATAAAAATCTTTGTGTCACTTTTATAATTCTAGTACTTTAATTCTTAGTTTCATATCAAATTAATTAGATTTAGGAATCATTTTAATGGATTCTTATGAGGGTGTAGTTGTGAGATAATCTGCAACTACATAATTGGCGCTAGAAACAGGGAGAGATTAAAAGGATTTATCCTACCTGTAAATTTTTGATTCAAGAAGTTCTCACGAAGATTAGCTATTGTTCATGATCTTAAAAGTTTCAGGAGCAAAAATGGAAAATTTGTGGAAGAAGTTACACTTTCAGGGAGAATCAATGCAAAACTTTGTAGCCAAATGTATTTTTGTGAAGAAACACGATGGGGAAAATGAATATTTTAATACCCGATCATTCAAAATTAGTGAAGCAAATATGCAGTGGAAAAAGAAGAGATCTTGCAAAGTGCATTTTTCTTGAAAATTTAAGCCAACAAATCTATACAAATCACAGTTGCGAATTTCTAATAAAATTAGTTGGACATGTGGATTGAAGTTCGCAGAGCAGCCCAAGCACAAATAGTTGGAGTTGGAGAAAAGAAGCAACAAACGAAGGCGAATATAACGCATGGAGTTTAACCATCTTTAGATGTCGACAACCAACAGCACGGAGACAAACTGAATAATGATGAAATAGAACAGAAGCAATAAGGAAGCTTACACCAGCAAGACGAAAACCATGTCATTAATTACTTTGAAACGGACGGACTTGCGAGCAGCAAAACAGCGGAGAACCACAAACAAAAAAGTGATGTCAAAACAACAGACTCAAGTTATGGGTGAAACTTCGGAAATACATTATGAATGGCAAAGAGAACACATACAAAACGTACAAGTTCAGATTTCAAAAAAGCATTAAGCTTGCGATGAAAAGTATTAGGCTTACGAAGAAAAGGAATGATCAAACGTCTACTATGGAGAAATTTATGGCCAGTAAATGAAGAGAATAAATTCAGCGAAGTTAAGGATAATGTAACAGCAGGAAGCGCAAAGGGTCATCCATTTCGCAGGTGAATGTAATAGTAGGAAATAAAATTTGCAGGTGAATAACAATATCGCAAATACAAGGAAGTACAAGAGAAAATGACTTGGGTTGAAGCTAAAATACAAATGAATTTCAACGTAAGAACTATCCCAAAAGCACGATAAAATAGGAGATACGAAAAAAGAAGATATGCGGCGAAGAAGAATTCGCATATTTGGAATAACGAAAGGACCTGATGAGGCAAATTGCTAACTTGATTAACAACATATCAAGTTAAGACTGTGCTGGAAATTGCAAAAAATTTGAGTAGCTGCGAAGAAATAATAGATCGGAATGAGTCACCAACTAACTGCGAAGAAAAGGGAGTATATGAAGAAAGCATGATGGGGAACATTTTGCAGCTTCCTTACAGTTGAAATGAGAAAATAAGTTTATATATATCCTATTTTGTGAAGAAACTTAATGTACTTCAAATGCTAGTTATGGAGCAATGGTTCGCAGAAAAGACTCTCGAGTTAAGATGGATCATGAGCGAAGAAAATTAACTACAGAACAACATGCTAATATCGCAGCGTACAACATCGCAGAAAACACATGCAGGCAATAACATTATATGATGGAAAGTTTGCATGGGAAGTTTGGAAAAGTTACGTCGTTAACCATTTCAGCTAAATTCATCATGCCATCTTTTTTCATTTCATCAGCTAAGAAGAAGCCATCTACATCAACAACAACCATGAGCAAGCAACAAAAGTAGTCTAGCATCAGCTCATAGTAGCTTAGCGTTAGCTCGCAACATATCTTACTAAGATCGCAAGATGCAGCAATATACAAGCACCAAGTGGAGCCAATGACTAACTCAGAAATCACACTGCCGTCTGTCAAAATACGTAGAGAGCCCGGCGTGAGAACAATGTTACATTTCAAGAGAAAATAGGGGATTATGGAAAAACAAAAGTTCTGCGAAGTTTATCTTCTCAACAAAAAAGGATTTAAAATTCAAGCAAAGCTTCATTAACAACCAAATCTAGAAGGAGACGTACGATGAAGATGGGAGACAGTCATATTTCACTCCGCAACAAAGAAATAAAGAGGGAAGTTCGCAAACATTTACTTCGTGGAAATTTACTTTAAATACCGAATTTTCATTTTCTTTGTTCGTAAATTTTAACTTCGTGAATATTTACTTCGCAAACATTTACTTCACGAATATTCATTTTATTTAACTTCGTGAACATTTACTTCGCAACCATTTACTTCACAAATATTCATTTAAGTTCGCAACTATTTAACTTCGTGAATGTTTACTTTGTATATATTTTCCAAGGCTTGCATCAACATAACCTACTTCGGGAAGAAGAAAACTACTTCATGAACAACCAACAATCCACCAGAAGTATGAGTTTCATGGCGGGTCAAAAATTCAATTCTCATTCTTTCTCATTTTGTAAGCAAGACATTTACTTCGCAAGAGACAACAACAAGCCACAAAAGGTAAGTACCATTTCCTTGAATATTTATTTTACAGAAGACAAAAGATTTTTGATTTTATTTACCAAAAGCGATATACTCGTAAGATTTCTACAATTTCTAAAATTTCAAAACATTTCAAAGATTTTTTAGATTGATGAAAAGCGATACAATCGCAAAATTCAAAAATGACTTCATCGCAAAAATTTAAAGATCTCAAATTTTTTCAAAGACTTCAAAATTACAAAAAACAGAGAAAATTAAGTTCCTATATTTCTATAGAACAATTTTGATTTAAAGATGTGATATGAATACTTCTCATACTTCTTATACTAAACATTTCATGAAAACATTCAACATTTTATATACATGAAAAATTTACGATGAATTTTTAAAAAGGCGAAAAAATACCGCCAAAAATCAATTGCGATTAAACTTTCATTAATTTGCGAATAAAAGACCGCAATCTGTGATCGGCCTCCAAAAAGAAAGAGAGCCGCAGAAAATTTTATACGGGCAAACCTTTGTGGCGTACACCCTAGTTCGCGAAGCTATATTTAAAGAGGCAAAGTCCTAAAGTGCGTCATTTAAGGGGTACCTATAAACGTGGCTAAGGGTAACCGGAACACCACCAAGGACCCTTAGTACATGGTAAAATTTTAGGGGTACAACCCAATAATGGGGTACCTATCCGGGTTAGACACCTTGGATTCTCACCTAATCTAGCGACATTACGCAATATAAAATGCGGTGTAAGAGGATTTAGGTTGGGCGACTAAGGCATCTGTCTTTCCCAAGAAGTGCAGAAAACGATCAAGGCGCTCGAGGTACACGGTTGAGTCAAGAGTTCAGGTGAGGTTGAACCACATCTGCCATTTTTGACAAGTCTTGGCAAATGATGCACTTGTCCCAAAGATACCCCATAGGGTGCAACCTCGTAACTATAAGCCCTATAGGCAAAAAGGATAAGAGGTTGCGATCAACAAGTCTGGTTGTTGGCGAACCGGATGGGAAGAGCTAACCTTGTATGGTCGATGTACGCTTCCTTGAAGGGGCAACCAGGGGGAGATAAAGGCAGCACCCTCCATTAGGGAGTGATACGTGTTATAAGACGCAAATGTCACGAGGCTTCTTGTTTGCGAAAACATAAAGGCTTGTCATATTTGTGCAACAAATGAAGTTCTGCGAGCATTCTAAAAAAAAAAAAAAAAAAAAGGAAAACATACAAAAGAACTCGCAGAATGAAACAAAGAAGTTAAGATGAGATCAATGGGTTATTACATGAAAGTGTAAAAACGTCATGCGATTTCATCGCAAGACGATAATGTCACGAGGTTGTATGTTCGCAAGAATGTTCAGACTTGTCATATTATCGCAAATACAAAAATTTACTACAAAAGAGGTGGCAAAATAAGACCTTTACTTAGGAAGGCATGATAAGACCACAACAATTCATGAAATTTATTCCATCAATATCATTGAAGAATTTTTACAAGAATATATATCATGAAGTCCTAACAAAGAAGCCAATTCCATCAAGATCATTGAAGAACTTTGAATTGAATATATATCAAAGAAGACAATTCCATCAAGATCATTGAAGAATTTTGAAGACAATATATATCAAAGAAGACAATTCCATCAATATCATTGAATAATTTTTACAAGAATATATATCACGAAGTCATACCAGAAGAGGCGATTTCATTCGCGAAAATACACAAGTAAACTTGCGAAGATGCTTATATGAATGGAGGCAACTCAAAGATATATCAATTTTACTACGGCAAAATGAGCTAAGTAACAGAAATTTGAAATATACATTGCAATAGATAAGTATTCGCATCATACAAGCATCATACTCGCATCATTCAAGCATCATATTCGCATCATAAAAGCATTGCATAAGCACTTCAAGGCATAAGCATCACATACACATTTCATAACATAATCATTATATAAGTATTATATGCACACAAGTATTTTACAAAATTTTACAGGATAATACCGCGAAACTTCGCAGAAACATTCATAATTCGCAGGACTATTCATAGTTCGCAACAATATATTTGCAACACTATATTCGCAACACTATATTCGCAACACTATGTTCGCAACACTATATTCGTGAGACTATATTCATGACATTATTGAGAAGTTTAGAAATTCGCGAGAGAAAACCCCAGAAATTCACATAAAAATTCAGAAATTTGTAGAAAAATTGAAGTTAGCGGGGTTACCACTTGAGGCGAGGCAAGATAAGAATAGAGACGCAATTTAGTTATTCAACATTTTCTTAAGGATTCTCCTTCATAGATAAAGAACAGAGGCAACTATGGATACCCAAGAAAATATTTTATGATTCTTTATCTTCTCAGCAAGAATCCTCATCAAAAATGGAATAAAAATTTCACATGAACAGAGGCAATATTTATCACTTTCATTCAAGAACGAATACTTCTTATATATTTCAAGGATTAAGTACTTCTTATACTTCTTAAGGATACTTCATACTTCTTATATATTTCGAGGATTGAGTACTTCTTATACTTCTTCAAGGATATTTTATATTTCTTATACTTCATACTTCTTCAAGATACTTCACATACTTCATACTTTGCAAGATGATACTTCTAATTACTTTTTAAAGCTTCAGAACTTCGCAAAAGAATAGAGGCAAGTATATACTTTTTGAGTTTGATATTCTTTCGCTCGTTCCTCCATCAACAAAGATCAAAGACTATTCCAACAACCACAGCAAGTGATTTTTTCTTGAAGATCACTCTTCAAGCAATATTCAAGAAAAAAGAGGCAAGATATAGGAGCGGAATATCACAACAAATGATAACTTACGAAATTGTGGAGAGAAAAGACATCTCGCGAGCAAAGAACATTTTGCGAGCAAAGGAAATCACGAGGAAAGCAAAAGAAGTTCGCGAAATGAAGTTACGAAGGTTCGCAAGATAATTATCAAATCTGAAATGGCGGGACACCACAACTGTCATATTTTGTAAGATCATATAAATAGCCATTTAGACATGAGAAGAGGAGAGATCTTTTGAGCAAGAGAGGATAATTTTAGGAGGAGAGAGAAAATGTTAGGAGAGATTTATTTTCTTTATCATCTTCTTCCCCAAAAAACTAGAGCTCCAAATATTCATTAATGGAGTCTCAATTGTAAAATCATGTAATTACATACAATCACTAGTGAAGAACCGTGGATGTAGATCACATTGATCGAACCACATAAAAATCTTTGTGTCACTTTTATAATTCTAGTACTTTAATTCTTAGTTTCATATCAAATTAATTAGATTTAGGAATCATTTTAATGGATTCTTATGAGGGTGTAGTTGTGAGATAATCTGCAACTACAGGTTATGCTGTCCATTTTGAAGATGGATATTGCACCATTTATGACAAGAAGAACAACAACAAGAGACAAGTCATGAAGAGTATCAAGATGGAGAAAAATAGAAGCTTTCCAATTATCTTTGAAAAAGAGAAGAATATTGCATTGAGGATGGAAACCATTTATGAAACATGGTTATGGCATAAAAGACTTGGGCATTTGAATTTCAATAGTCTCAAGGTACTTTCCAACAAGAACATGGTGCAAGGACTTCCACAACATATCAACCACAAGGATGGAGTATGTGAAGGTTGTGCACTTGGGAAGCAACATCGCCAACCATTCCCAAAAGGTGTAGCATGGAGAGCAAATGAACTTCTTGGTTTGGTACATACCGATGTGTGTGGACCAATGAACAAACCAACTCATGGAGGTAATATATACTTTATCTTATTTATTGATGATTTAAGTCGTATGACTTGGGTTTACTTCATGAGACAAAAATCCGAAGTTTTTAGCATCTTCAAGAAGTTCAAGAGCCTTGTTGAAAATCAAAGTGGTCACTACATCAAAGTTTTGAGAAGTGATAGAGGCAAAGAGTACAACAACAAAGAGTTTGATAAATTTTGTGAAGATGAAGGCTTGGAAAGGCAACTAACCGTGGGTTATACTCCTCAACAAAATGGTGTTTTCGAGAGAAAGAATCAAACCGTTATGGAGATGGCGAAGTCCATGCTTCATAAGAAGGGTATGCCTAAATTTTTTTGGGACGAAGCCTTCAACAACGCCGTCTACTTGATGAATAGGTGTCCAACAAAAGCCGTATGGGATAAAACTCCTTTTGAAGCATGGAGTGGGAGAAAGCCATCGGTAAGACATCTCAAAGTTTTTGGTAATGTGTGTTATTCTCAAATTCCAAAGGTCAAGAGAACAAATCTTGATGAATCAAGTGAGAAATGTGTATTTCTCGGCTATAGCCTCCAATCAAAAGGTTATAAGTTGTTTAGCTTGAATAACAACACAATGATTACAAGTCGTGATGTCTTGTTTGATGAAGGAACTTCATGGAATTGGGAAGAAAGTAAAATTTAGAAGAGAACCATTATTGTTGATGAAGATCAAGAAAATTCAGCAACAAATGAAGTTGAAGAAGGTGAAGAAAATGAGGAAGAACTACCTCAAACACCTCCAAATGCAAGACAAGAAGCATCTCCAAGTATGTTTCCAAGTACAAGTGCATCAACATCACCACCACCACGACCAAAGAAGATGTAAAGGTTGAGTGAAGTGTATGAAAGATGTAACTTTTGTATGGTAGAACCAGAAAATTTTGAAGAAACATCAAAAGAACGGGTTTGGAGAAAAGCTATGGAAGAAGAAATTTTTGTCATCGATGAGAACAATACATGGGAGAAGGTAGCAAGGCCAAGTGACAAAGAAGTTATTGGTGTAAAGTGGATCTACAAGGTGAAGTACAATGCGGATGGATCAGTTCAAAGGCACAAAGCAAGGTTGGTGGCAAAGGGATATTCACAATAACCTGGCATCGACTACAATGAGACTTTTGCACCGGTTTCTCGTCTTGACACCATTAGAGCTGTGATTGCTATGGCTTCCTAAAGAGGTTGGTTATTTTATCAACTTGATGTCAAATCAGCATTTTTGAATGGAGAACTCCATGAAGAGGTCTATGTAGAACAACCACAAGGTTTTGTGGTGGAAGGATAAGAAGACAAAGTTTACAAGTTGAAGAAAGCTTTGTATGGCCTAGAGCAAGCACCAAGAGCTTGGTATAGTGAGATAGATGGATACTTCAAAAGGCAAAACTTCAACAAAAGCAAGAGTGAGCCTACACTATATGTGAAGACAAAAGGTATGTCTATTCTCATCGTTGCCTTGTATGTTGATGATCTTATCTTTACGGGTAATGATGTTCATATGATTGAACAATTCAAGAGAGAAATGATGATGAAATATGAGATGAGTGACATGGGTTTGCTCAAGTACTTCCTTGGTATTGAAGTTCACCAAAGTGAAGATGGAGTGTTCATTTCTCAAAGCAAGTATGCCGAAAAGGTGTTGAAGAAATTTGGTATGCTTGGTTGTAACCCCACATCAACACCACTTGTAGTGAATGAGAAACTCAAGAAAGATGATGGAGGAAGAAAGGTTGATGAGACTTACTATAGAGGTCTTATTGGAAACTTGTTGTATCTTACGCATACAAGACCCGACATCATGTTTGATTCAAGTATGCTTTCTAGGTTCATGAGTTCACCTAGTCATCTACATCTTGGCGCGACAAAGAGGTTGTTGAGGTACATACAAGGAACAATGAATTTTGGAATCATGTATTCCAGAAATTTGGATGTCAAATTAGTTGGATATTGTGATAGCGACTTGGGAGGATGTATTGATGACATGAAGAGTACATCGGGGTATGATTTTTCTCTTGGTTCGGGTATATTTACATGGGCATCGAAGAAGCAAGAAACCGTAGCTCAATCCACAATGGAAGTTTGAGTACATTTCAGCATCAATAGCTACATCTCATGTTGTATGGCTAAGAAGAATCATGGAAGACATTCAAGAGAAGCAAGAAGAAAGCACCGAAATCTTTTGTGACAACAAATCGGAAATTGCTATGTCCAAAAATTCGGTTGAGAATTGTAGAGCAAGGAACATCAAACTCAAGTACCATTTCATTCGAGAAGCGGTTGAAGATGGTGAGATAGAACTCATGTATCGCAAGACGGAAGACCAATTGGCGGACATATTCACCAAGGCACTTCCCAAAGGAAAATTTCAACATTTCTGTGAACTACTAGGAGTAGAAGAACATCACATTAAGGAGGAGATTGTTGAGTAATGTAATGTTATGTTAAGAGTGTCAACTTTATATTTAGTTTGTGTGTGTGTAGACTAAGCATGTGGGTGTAAGTCAAAAAGAGAAGAGTTAGTATTATCTCTTCAATTAATTAAATTAGAGAGAGAGTAAGAAGATCCAAATAGGTTCCTACTTCTCCATTATCAAAATTTATCAAAAACATCTATGTTTAATCACCCAAAAATCTAACAAATATCTTCTCATCATTCCCGTCACCATTGACCACAGCGAGGTCCACCATCTTTCCTGACTCTGTTGAGATCGAGACAACAGCCACGGGAAATTCCATCGAGATAGCATCATTATCAGCCAACATCAATCGTCCCTTTCCTGCCATCTCTATCTCGTTCAACCTTCCAATTTACATCACAGCAGGCTCATCATTTTCTTTCAACGAAACCCATTCTCCAATCTTCTTTTCATCACCGATCAGCACCAACAACTCGAGTTCAACTCTCGTCATTTCTTCCATGAACGAAACACCATTCTCTGTTCACTTTCTCGAGCTACATCACTTGATAGACCTCTTCTCCATTGCAACTATCGTAATCCCATATCCACAACTCAGCTCCATGTCTATTGCTGCCAGCAACAGTACCGATCATCATCCCATGTCACAACAACCAAATAACTCCACCATTTAAGTACCATCACAATGGCAGCAAGCCATTTTCATTATCTTCCAAGCTTTCCGTGAAAACCAAACATCAACTGCATGTTTCATTGTCGCAGCCATCGAAACCAAACACCATTAATACTTAGAGCATCATCACTGCCAGCTCCAGTGAGTCTCAACCGATTCCTTTGCTCTAGATTTCATCAACCATCAACAGCACCGCTGCCTTCATATTCTACGAACAATCCTCTTTGTCCGCAAATCCATCGTCATCATAAACTCCTTCCTAAAACTCGATCTCAGACAACCAGACCTTCGCTACCATTATCTCTCATGTATTTCTGGCCACAAAACAAAATCGAAATAACCAACCATTCCAGCTAGTTGTAATCTTATGAATCAAGTCCTAACTGCTGCCAAATAAACTTTCCCAAACCCTTTGTACATAGTAATTCAAGACATGGTTAGTCATGGCAGACTCGGCTGGAGGCACGGGTCCTTCAGGCCTTTTTACAAACATTTCTCGTGTAGTTTGCTGGTAATGCAGATATGGAGCTTGTTGTTGATTTCAGATCACTCTATCTCTTTCCCTGCAACATTATAACACAAACCCATAAGTAACATTGAAATAAAGACTCTAATCTTCTCCATCTATTGCCAATAATCTTCTCCATTCAGTCAATCCGTATGCCAACCAGAACCTGAGACTTCAAGTGATTATCTCGGCTCAGAGCATCATTCAAAACTAATAGAGTCTGACCCATCCCTCTTCCTTTGTAAACTCTGAAATCACTTTAGTATACTCCTTTCAATGCTCAAATCAACGACAACAACTTCCATGCTTCTCTGTAAAACCAAAACTCAAAACCAAACCGAACAAAACTTACATATTCCCCTGGTCTGTATTCTTCTTAGATTCCAATCATATCTCAATCCATCGAACACGACCCATTACGACTATCCATCGGACTCATTTTTGCCGGCGTGATTGAGCTCGGCAGCTTCGCCTTCTCGGCTTGAGAATAAAACTGATATCTATAGTAAACGAGTCCAGACCTGACAAAGTTTTTCTGGTATTAGATTAAGGCAAAGAGGATGGCGGCCCTGAGTAACTTGAGCGGATGCTTATAGTAAACCTGTTTAGAATCAAATGGCTTCCTTCTTTGGCCGCCTCCAGTAACTCAAAATGGATTTCACCCGGTTATTACTTAACACCCACACGACTGCAAGTAGTGGTTTCCCATGTAATGATATTTCTTTTTCTTTTTTGGCCAATTAGATGATTTTTTGTTCTTCTCTGGAATATGCTCCAAAATTCCCATAAAATATAAAAGAAAGCTAATAATACAATTTCATAAGAAAACTAGCTAAGAAAGCATAATCAATCAATACTTAGAGAGGTATTTTTAAGCACCTATCAAATTCCCCCACACTTAGACTTTGCTAGTCCTCGAGCAAACACAACGAAACAAAATATAAAATACAACTCCCTATCATTGAAGATACGGTCATACTTAACATGTTAACAAGCCTTTAAACCCTAGGTGTCCCTACTGCAAGGGAGTACTTTAGATTCGAGAGATCAATCTGTACAAATCCGACCTAAACCAAGAAATGGCCGTTCCAGACTTGCTTCGGTTATAAAGTGAAGGAGAAGGGTTGGTTTTGTGGAGGGAAGGGAAGAAAGTGTTGAGACCAGAATAGTTGATTCTAGAAGAGTAGTTGTTTTACGACTTGTATCAGAAAGTGGGAAGCTAACAGATGGAGAGCTAGCAAATATTTTCAGAGTGTTGTATGTTCCTGACCTGAACTTGTTGTTCGGTGGAAAATAGGTAATGCCTATTTATACAAGTCAAATTGAAACGTACTCTGGTCTCATTAAGAAATGGAAAACGGGTGAGTAAATGGGAGGAGGTGGTAACCGGTAATGCCTGGAATTGATTTGCCATAAAAGAAAGGGTTTCACCATTACTCCCTGTATTTACTAACCGCCTCATCCTTATGACACTTTCTTATAACATGCGTAGTGTACGTCGAACGCTGTAAACCGCCAAACCAATACCAAATGAGCATCCCCCAGTTTGAGATATG
Source organism: Papaver bracteatum (assembly GCA_023529315.1). NCBI lineage: Eukaryota > Viridiplantae > Streptophyta > Magnoliopsida > Ranunculales > Papaveraceae > Papaver > Papaver bracteatum. Next base: position 1,597,288 of record JAJJWX010003533.1, read on the forward strand.
CGTTGATGTCTGGAGTGTTTTCGTGGAAAAAATGTAGCGCGTTGTTGTTGTCTGGCAAGTTAAGATTGGGAGACTTCCCAGCTCGATGACGACCTTTGATGGTCGAGATTTTGCATCTTAAGAAGAAAATTGTCCTTTGATTATTGCAACCCTTCGTTTGGTAGCCAGTGACATGAAAACATGATCAGTATGGCTTTAATGTGACCTAGTTTAGGCGCGGCCAAAAGTTAGGGTTTTGGTTTTTGTTTAGGCGTAACCAAACTAGGGACAAAGGCTTAGGCTACCATGCGTTAGCTGGTAACCTTGGATGGCTAAGATCTACACCTTAGATGAAAAAGTGGTTGTTGATTGTTGCATGCCTTCGTTTTGGGTAGCCGCATATGAAAGGCCAGTTTGGCGTGAAGCGGCAAGGTGGTTGGCATCCCATTGGCACATGTGGTATGGTATGCCTTAACGCGGTTTGGCGTGAAAAAACTAGGGTTTTGGGACCAAGGTTACCATGCATTGTTTGGCAACCTTGGACGGCTAGGAATTGCATTTAGGATAGAAGGGTGGTCGTTGATCGTCGCACGCCTTCATTTTGGTAGCCGCAATAGGGAAGGACGGTTTGGCGTGACGCGGCAAGGTGGTTGGCATGCCATTGGCACATGTGGTATGGTATGCCTTGGCGTGGCCAAAACTAGGGTTTTGGACCAGAGGTTACCATGCGTTTTTCAGCAACCTTAGACGGCTAGGATTTGCATCTAGGATGGAAGGGTGACCGTTGATCGTCGCACGTATTCGTTTTGGTAGCCGCAATACACTACACCAAAACATCCGATTTGGGACGGATATACGCGTTGCAAATAAATTTCACCAACGCTAATATCTGTTGGGAATATGGCGTAGCAAATATGACGAGAAAGGGTACAGTTAGTTAAATTGTTAAGTTGGTAATCCTATTTTCAGGATAATAATGTAAAGCATAATTCAGGATCGAAATTTCCAATCATTTCCTAAACATGAAAAGTATCCGTAGGAGGGTACTCAAAAGAAAGTGCAGCAAAGATACCTCATTAAGAAATTAAGGGAACGAACACCACACCTTGTATCAGCATCATCCAAGAAGACTTGCATCCTAAAAGACAGGATACCCAAGTTTGAATATTCATGTGAAAGAAAATGAGTAGACATATATGAGTAAGTGGAAAATGATAAAAGGAAGCATATACTCTGATGCGAACAGAAAAGAGGATTATTCATTTAAATAATTGTAAAGGTAAATAGATGTTCAACCAACTAAGTCTACATTTGTGACCCATCTGCTGGACCAAGAAAAGCTCACTTAGCAGGTCTTTTTTTCTCAAACCAAACCGCACTTTTCATACAAAAGTTACCAAGTTATAATGACATGGTAACTTGGTAAGATTGATTGCCACTAATGAACAAAGGACGAAAAAAAAATTAGTGGAGGACGGTTCATTACATAAACTCTGATACTTGAGTTGTTTTTACTGGTAGGAAGAAAAGAATCTAACGACCTAATTGGTCAAAATGCCTAGCCCTTTTACAGAAGAACTTTGCAGTAACTTTATGATATATAAATGCTTAAAATTTCTCTAGACCAACTTTCATAATCCTAAATTCAGTCTAATGGTGACGAAGACCATCTAAAACCTAATGATAGATTTTTTCATGGTTATAATTAGTGTTGAACAGTAGTCATCCCAAAATCCTTCTCAACAATTCCATGCTATTTTATGTGGAACCAATACCAAAACTAAAACAAATAAAGCAGTTATTTCAAGTGATAAAATAAACAAAATAGAAACATACAGGCAGATGACGCAGCCCCCTGCTGGGAATGGACTAGTTTGTGCTGAACATCCTCTCTTCTTCGCGCATACTCTTGGGGGAATTCTCTCTCCAAGAAATTATCGAGCACTAAACACACTTTTGGGAAACCATTCGGATGCGGAAATTGACAAATTTGACAACTAAGAGCCTCATTCTCTGGTACTTATAAACAAGATTCACAATATGCTGCAAAAAGTAAAAGGCAACTAAAAACTTCGCGTGCTCATTTAAATCATGCCAAACCAAATTATGTGCAATGTGCTAGTACTTGACCTTCCCATTGAAAGTCCAATAGCTTACCATGGCCACAATTAAGAATTACAGGTTGGAAGAGCATTTGCTTGCATGTAATACAAAGTGCGTCATTGATGGAAACTGGCTTGCATGCTTTGTAATTCAGACAAGTATTCTCTTCGATATCTGCATTATTTGTGATGACAGAATTTTCTGCACTCTTTACAGGGGAATTTGCAGATCCTACATGAGACAACTCGACAAATTTTTTAGAGTTTTCAATGGGAGTAGAGCTGGTTTTAACTGAGGAATTGGTTTCATGACCCGATATGAAGTTAGTAGGAGGACTTGGAGCTTTTGGATCAGAATTAACACATGAGCTACTTAAATCCAGCTGCGGCGAGAATACACCCCACGTCTTTTTTACTTCTGTATAAGAGAATGACAACCTAGTTAACCAATTTAGAAGTGATAGTTACGGTCTAAAAGACATGACATAAAATGAGCTTAGCAGTAGAAATGCAGAATTAACATGAATTATTGACCGAAGGTTCATGAGATCTCACATTACTCTGCAACAACAATTGATCAGATAAATATATAACAACACCTTTTCTCAAATAATGTTGTCAATAACGTGCAAGCAATAAGGAAAAGATTAAAAAAATTTAACTGATAGATGTCTCATGTACGATGTTTTAATAACTGCACATGGCCTTATTTTCATTGGGATATAATCCTCTTGTCTAGACTGCCAAAATACTAAGACTAATATCACAGGGATCATAAATTAGTATATTACCTCCATACATGATAAGTCGCATTGCATCTCAAAGCATCATGAGGTTAAAAGCTCTCCAATTCCATGCTATACAAATCAGCATGAAACATACAAGCACAAACAAAGTTTTGAGTACATCGTTTTTTTCTTCCAGGGAAATAAACAATATAAATGTACCTGCTAAGGACGCTTATGTCGGATTAGCTTTACCAGGAGAAGTTGGTTGTAACTCAAGATTGCAGGATGATCTGGGTTCGAAGCGATAAACATCTTCTGGAGTTTCAAGATTAATTAAACCAGAGGATGTAAATGGTGATACCGGTGGTTAAATGAGGACCAAATGTGAACACATATGAATGTTAAATATCTGAATTATGGGTTTACTGTGGATTGAATTTGCAGGTGTTTGGGTGAGTACAAAAGTTATAGAACTTTAATGCTATAACAAGATGAGAAAAGCACATCAGTTGTTCGATAAAAGACCTGAACCATCATCTTCTTGTCAAACAATAGTTTGTCCGCAAGGGTTGTTGCTACAATGGTTTGTGTGGCTGCTTGCAATATTCTAGTGTCTGCACTGGATTGAGCTAAGTCATAGAAGTCGCAAAAAAGAAATAGGGTTATTGGCAGTTGATACAGAGAAGGACAACAAGTTCACTAAAAAAACAAACTTACAATGACATTAGTGTACTTTCTTTTGTACCTGGGTTACTGAGAGAATTGAGAGTCTAGCAAGTTCACTAAAAAATAAACTCTTATATATTTAAATATAGCAACATAACTTACCAGTAGAGAATTAAGAGGAAAATCTACCTCCAGCAACAACCTTAGAAGCATCCTGACAATTACCAACAAGAAACTACTAATTACAAAGCACAACTAATAAACAAAAAACAAACATGACGAAGAAGGCGTATAACATAAAACAGATGCAGAAATATCCCCACAAGCAGCAAATTCGACTGAGCTAAACTAAGGTAATAATTTAAGAAACAAACACGGGGACTAACCAAAATGTACATTACAAAAACCTAAACTCACCATACAAACAGAGCAGTAAGGAAACTGTTCGAAAAACCCATGATGTATGCAAATAGGTCGATCCTAAAATTGAATTACATTGCTCCTACTAATGTTGTTGAACCCACAAAGTGATAATAGATACAAAACAACTAGACTAATAATCTTACCTAGTTTAGCTCTTATCAGCTTGTATTCGATTGCCAAGGCTGGAATTGCCACAAATTAATACTCTGAAGTTCATGAAAATAGCGAGATATAAACTCCAGAGATTCATTTTTCCAAAATATTACATTGAATGCCTACACACTGTTCTATCAGTATCAACTGTAGAAAAAGTTTGAAAATGTCAGGAAGAAGAAAATTTACCCCATTTTGGATCATTCAGATCACGAATAAAAAATGAATGTGCCCACACGAGCAGATCCCGAGAAGTTGTCTTTTGCCGAAATCTCCATTGAACTATTCCATAAACACCACATCACTCGTACCCCTTGGATGGTTTTGAGTGGAGTTGTTGATCTCTGATGAATAACCGTCGAACCCTTGGCTGGCGGCAACAAAACTAGCATAGCAGCTCACTAGTGAAAGCTCGACCTCCTCTTCTCACTCCTGTTTCCCTGACAATTTAAATCCAGTGGAAGCTTGTCTTGGTTTCAAATCCATACTGACCCCAGCTTTAAGCGTCTATGACAATATGCTCAAATGGATGTTCTTTCTTCTTATAATCAAATTCAAGCCATTACACCACCAACAAGCAGTTAAAACACCAAAAAACTGAAATCAAAAGAAGTACATGCTTTTTAAAACAACATCAAATAGTAAACGGAAAGAAAAATTGCAAAATCTTTACAAAATACTACCTAGGAAAAGATGTTATTCACAAAATCAAGCAATGATGAAAAAAATAGGTAAAAGAATAGGGTTTATACCTGGTGAAATGTTCTTCTTGTACTCTCAGCTGTGTAGGTTTGCTTTGATTTCAGGAGAAAAATTAACTAAATCTAGGGTTACAAAATTAGGAGATATAAAATTTTGATTCTGAGATGGGTTTTGAATCAAAGATGCGGTTAGGATTAGGTTTTGAAATCAGGCTTGATTCGGTGATGAGAGTTGTATGGATACAAAGGCTATCAATCTCCTTCTCATACAGAAAACAAGTGAGGGGAAGTGAGATAAGGGTTTGTTTTTGGTTAAATCCAGGGTTATAAAATAAGGGTTTCTTTAGATCTGATACATGGTTTTGATTTTGAGATGGGGTTAGGATTAATTTTTGATTTGTGAGAGTTGGATCGCTGATATTTTCATAAGGGAGTTGAGGAAGATAAGAAACCGAGGATTTTATTTTCTCCTCAAATCTAAAATGTTTTTAAGTTAAAACAAAAATAGATAAAAAAAATAAAAACGCTTGGAAATAACCCAATTTATAATAACCCTTGGATCGCAACCTATATCAACGGTGCAAAAATTATTCTCGGTTATTATGAATTAATTTATAAATGGTGCAACGTATATTACAGTTGCTCAGTTTTCAACGTTTATATCCGTTGCACATCGAAAAATTCAGGCGTTGCAAAACCAGGATTTGGTGTAGTGATAGGGAAGGACGTCATGGTCTAGCGCGGAAAGGAGGTTGGCATGCCATTGGCACATGTGGCATGGCATGACTTGGCGCGGTTTGGCATGGATATAACTAGGGTTTTGGGCCAAAGGTTACCATGCGTTGCTTGGCGACCTTGGAAGGATAGGATTTGCATCTAGGATGGAAGGGTAGCCTTTGATCGTCGCACGCCTTCGTTTTGGTAGACGCATGGGGAAGGTCGGCATGGTGGGGAAAAGGCGAAAATGGCGCGGATGTCTTGGCATAGTGGGGCCAAGGGTTTTGCACGGACGGCTTGGCATGGTGGGGCCAAGGCAAAATGACTCGGATGGCTTGGCATAGTGGGGCCAAGGGTTTGGCATGGACGACTTAGCATGGTGGGGCCAAGGAAAGGTGTGGTTGGCTTGGCATGGTGGGGCAAAGGGTTTGGCATGCCATTGGTGCATGGTGCGGATAACATGGTTGGCATGCCTTGGCACGGTAGACGGGGCTGTCATGGTTTGACATTGGCACATTGGTGCGGCTGGCATGGTTGGCATTCCTTGACGCGGAGACGTGGATGGCATGGTTTTCCATTGGCACAGTGGTTCGGTTGGCATGTCTTGGTGAAGAGATGTGGCTGGCATGGTTTTCCATTGGCACAGCGGTGCAGATGACATGGTTGGCATGCCTTGGCGCGATAGCGTGAGAATTAGGGTTTGTCATAGATTATGTCAGTCAATGTTAAGGGTTCTGCCGTGGAACATGACCCATGTAAAAAAAAAGGTACCCTGGTAATTCTTGCGTAGGCATGCTGATTAATTCAATAAATGTACTAATGGTCATAGTGACGTCATGTCAGTCGTGCGGTTTTACGATTTTAACCCTAAGCTAAAAACCACCATCAACAAGGCGCAAGGGTTAAACGATTAAAACACAAGTTTTTTTTTATTCCATGAACATGTGTTCGGCCATGGTCAAATATACGTTGCTCTCGAGAGAGAAGTATCAAGATGCAACACGAGAGTATTAGTGACTAAAGGCACCATTGCAAAAAGAAGGGGGAGCAGGAACATACAAGAAAAATGTTGTATATAAAGACGTATTCTATCTTAGAAATATACGAGTTACAGATATACATTCCTAGTGTGAAAGGACATTTATGATTGAAAAATTATTAAATAAAAAATTGAGTTTAGTTGTAATTACTTTTTGCGGATGAACATGAAATAAGTTTTCACCACTTAGCGTTGACCACTGACTTTGACTGTTGACCGAGTGTTGACTTTGACCGTTGATTACTGCAAGAAAACAACAAAATTACGAAACAAATGGACTGGCTGGCACATCGCGCATGCGCGTTACACTACTTCACATAGAGAATGCCTTCCCAAAATTAGACAAGTGATCAACACATTGGTTTAAAAATTTTGGGTTGGAAAATGATTTTAGGGAGAATGTTTACATTTCTGAATGTTCATCTTAAGTCTAGCTATTACAGAGCTTCTCCTTCTTCGCCGATATTACCACCATCAACTCCACGACCAATATCTCACCATCAAATCCATTATCATCTCAACTAGAGACGACCCTGAAATCCAGCTTTATTGTAATAATCAACTTGTTAAAAATCAAGTTCGCAGTGATGAACTATTTACTTGTAGTTTTGGATGAAAAATGATGAAGTCATATCTATTTTTTCTGCTGTTCATTTAAAAAAAAAAATTTTGAAGCATATGTTCATTTAAATTTTGATAATTTAGTTGTTTTGATGGAAAATGTGTAAACATTGACCATAATAGACTCTAAAGAATGTTAACGGATTTACCAATTGACCTTGTCGATTAACGGATCAACGATCCAAACAATAAAAGGGACAAATTTACGACCCAAATACAAATACATACCAGAGTCTACGATCTAAACACTAATTTTCTCATTTATGAAAGGTTTACCTCCGTTTCTGCATTGTGTGAAATATATTATAATTATCATGTAATGTTCCAGTAATATAACGAAATAAAATAAATTTGATGTCTATTATCGACTTGCTTTCGTTCCCCTCATCAAAAACTTATCGCTCTAGACAAGACGAGTCACCATTTCTCAGGAAAATTATTTTTGACAACATTAATGTCTAACAAAAAATTAACAATGGAAAAGAATACTCAATCGGGACATCTTTAGAAATATCTAAATTAACAACGGAAAAGAGCACTCGCTCGGGATATCCGTAAATTTTATATTTAACCCCCTGATGATTGAAGTTTTCCTTGTTTAAAAGGAATTTCTTGTATGATGTTTCGGTACTATCCCAACACCTTTTTATTGAATGAAATTCTCTTTTTTTTTTTTTTATCATCAAACCATAAGTTACATGATGATTTTAAAGAGAAACAAGTACATCATAACATGAAACAAATACAAAGAAAGATACAAAACGTAAATAAACTGCAAAAAGAAAGAGCGACCTACCACGATAGCACCCAAATTTTATACTCTGAGATTGGATAAGAAATGGTACTCGGAATTATAATTCGACCTTTTTGATAGATTTTCTTCTTGGAAAAGAGATGCTCCCGATAGAGGAGTGATTTGCCCAAAAAAATTTCATGTAAAACGATTAACCTGAAACTCTATATTTATTTTTCTGATGAAGAAAAACTTGATCTAACCCCGTGTTGAATAACCGATGTACTTTTATCAAGAAAACCAAACACGAACAAATTGTTAGAAAGAAACACAATAAAAATGTAGATAAAATCACTCAAATAGCGAAGATAAAAATCGCTCTAATAGCGAAGAAAACATTGAAAACAACAAAAATAACTCTTAAACCGAAATCAACTACATTTAATATAACTTAGAACAAGAAATCTTTACGCAGATCTAGCCCCCAAAAGACTAGATCTGAGCAAAGGAAGAACAAGAAATTAATTGGTTTTTCTTTAGTTTTTGAGAAATAAGAGAAGAGAGAAGTAATTTTTATTTTTATTGAATAAAATTCAGGTTAGTATTATTTTCAAATAAAAACTCACATAGTGTAGGAGCGGAATATCACAGCAAATGATAACTTACGAAATTGTGGAGAGAAAATACATTTTGCGAGTAAAGAATATTTTGCGGGCAAGAAGGACGTTTTGCGAGCAAAAGAAACCACGAAGGTTCGCAAGATAATCTTCAAATCCGAAATGGCGGGACAACACAACTGTCATCTATTGTAAAATCATATAAATAGCCATTTAGGCATGAGAGGAAAGGGAGAGACACATTTTGAGAGAGGGGATAATTTTAGGAGGAGAGAGAAATTTTTAGAGAGAGATTTATTTTCTTTATCATCTTCTTCCCCAAAATTCTAGAGCTCCAAATATTCATTAATGGAGTCTCAATTGTAAAATCATGTAATCACATACAATCACTAGTGAAGCATCGTGGACGTAGATCACATTGATCGAACCACGTAAAAATCTTTGTGTCTCTTTATAATTTTAGTACCTTTATTCTTAGTTTCATATCAAATTAATTAGGTTTAGGAATCATTTTAATGGATTCTAATGAGGGTGTAGTTGTGAGATAATCTGCAACTACATAATTGGCGCTAGAAACAGGGACGACAAATCTCATCAATATTATCACTCTTTGGTTGGAGAGATGAAGATTAAAAGGAAATTAGCAATTGTTGGTGATGAAATTACAACAAATTTCGTCATCTGAAGAAGACAAAGAAGAGGAAAAGGAATGTAGAAATAAAAGGAAAACATAGCAGATATAATGTGAAGAGCAAAACTATCATTTGCGAAGAGAAGTAATAATATCATGCGAAGATAACCAAGATATAATTTAATTAGTAGATGGTGGAATATTACTGCAAGTTTCGATCTAGATAGAAAAATATAGCACAAAGAGAAAAGATAACATTTTTGGGGTTATCCATTCTTGAATGAAAGCAGTAGACAAAAATTTATTGAGGTGATGATTGTAGAAGTTGGTTGTTGCTTGAGCCAATCATGTCAATGAAGGGAGATTGAGTTTAATAGAGAATTAGTTTTACAGCTGTTAGTGTCGCTGTTGTAACCGTAAATTGGTAATGAGAAGAGATGATAATGGATTTGCTATAATCGGTTAATGGGAGAAGACGACGTTGTTTGTTGATTGTTTGACATTGTTTAGATTTCGACAATACTCTCAGACACATATTAGCAAATATTCCTGCGAAGAAACATGAACACCCTGAATGCAAGAAGGATACAAAAGTAAAGAGGAGAAATTAATAATTCCTGCGAAGTTAATTAGTCTCTGCGAAGAAACGTCATGCCAGTGAAAGAATGGATATAGTTAATTAACAGTGGCCATTAAAGATATTGAAGAAATATTAAGAGCAACGTGACGCCAAGTAAAGATGACACTTACCTTGCAGACATTTTCAAAGAAGAGTGCACATTTCGCAAATTTCATTTACTTCGCAAATGTTCACTTTGACTAAATCATCACCACGTAAAGAAAGCCCAACCAACAATAAAGAGCAACGAGCAATGACGCCAAAAAGGGGAGTAGTATCACATTTCTTATCTTCTTTCATCTTTTATCTTAATAATGTTTTTTAATGATCAAACTTTCGTTTATAGGCAGTAAGAAGTCATAATAATAATTTAAAACAAATAATATTATTGATTCTTAGCCTTCCCGGGTAGTTCTTGATATATGAATTTGTAGGGCCTGTGGAGTTCACTAAAAATGAACAGAAGCCAAAGACATAAAAAGAGTTTGAGGTCGCATCCTTGCTCGTAATATTAGAAAATTGCGAATGGAAGAAAATGCAGTTGTAGTATAAAATGCTTCTGAGACGGAGAAAATGGGAGAGCTAGATACGTGTTGCTGTAAATTAATGGATTAACAGAGGTTGGTTCTTGATGTACTTATTGTTGTCGAGAGAAATGTGAATGAGATTCAGAGGGTGTTCTGGAGCATGAGACTCAAAATATCTCACATTCAAAAGTTCCAAATTGAGAGTTCTGGAAGAAAGACTACCGAGCAAATCCAGAAACTGATGGAATAAAGACATGAGAGCAGCTCTACATTTTACAAATTTTACAAAACGTCAGTTGACCATTAGAAAGATACAGATCGTGAATACACCAGATTTGCGAATTAAGTTTGCGAATTTGCTCTTGAAAATGGAGTAACCAGCTTCTCAAGTAAAGGTCGTGGAGGAAGTTCAACAACATACAGGAACCAGAACTTGGTCAACAACTTCAAACAAAAGAAAGTACTAGGAGATAATTATTTCGTCGGGACGTTATCACTATTCGTCAGGACGTCTTTGTTTCATCAAAAAATTTCAAGCAACGAAACTTAGCTAAGATGAATTTGATAGCATACGGACATCAAAGTTATTGCTAGGGAATTTTCACTTTCTGAACTGCCGTTAGTTGAGCTAAAAAGAAGAAGAGTATAAAAGAGTATAGCATTGATAGTGAAGAAGAGTATAGTATAAAAGAAGAGCATCGAAAACAGTCCTACAACTTCGCAAAAATTAACGAATGTTCGCAAAAATTGATGAATGTTATTGCTAGTGTAGTTATACTGACGAATGTTCTTCTTGAGTAAAAACTCAAGAGGAGTAACCAACTCAGGAAATTACAGTAGACGTTTATGATGAAATATCTCGCAAAACATGAAAAGAAAAGGAGTTCAGTTATCTTCAAAGAACTAGCTCACTTTACCAGTAAACAAAATTAACAGTCACAAGAAACAAAAATCGAAAGGTACATCAGCTTAGCCATCAGTTGGGAAGGTCACCATAGTGAAACCAAAGAACCAACCATTCAGCATCGAACTCACTTCATCGGCAATTCCAGCGAAGTTCAAACTAGAGCAGAAGGGACATAGATGAAGTTTAATTCATGAGAAACTCAAGTGAGGGACACTAAGAGGGAAGTTTAGTTAAGAGGGACACTAAGCTCAACCATCAGTTCGTAGGCGCAAAAATGGTGTTGTTCGCAGCTTAATGTTACGAGCAATGAGTAAACACGAAGTTAAAGAAAACTTAATTCGTAAGAAATATGAGAATAGTGAAGCAGCTGCAAACTTAACTAAGAATGCCTCACTTAGTTAGTTTACATCAATCTTCGTTAGTTTACATCAACGAATATCAGCATCATCTCCAATGTCCTTGAACTGATACAACCCATGGTTCCCAAATTCTGAGGCAACAAACAGGAGCCCTATCCTGAGAATACACATAAGAAGTTGTGAAGAAATAGTGCACCAATGAAGAAGAGATACAGTAAACAAGTTTACTGTATCACTATTAAATTCTGTGATGGATAAATGAACGATTACAAGAGAATAAGTTACAAAAGCTTATCTTACTTTCACAAAACAAGAGCTTGAGATAGATGGTTGTCTGCAAAGTCAACAAGCTTGAGGTCATGACGGTGAATCCCAACCATCGCAGATTTTTTGCATGTTAAAGACTAGAGCAGAAGATCACATTAAATAAATAGCGTGATCACATTCATTCGCAAAAAAGAAGCCAGCATTGATGGTTAGCAAGGAAGGCAATGAGTTAGAGGACTCATGATCGAATCTCCACATTCGCAAAAACCTTTTTGCACTTCGCAAATGTTTGCCATGCGAATATTCGCAACACCAACACTTCTACTCTTTGCACTTCGCAAATATTTACCTTACGAACCTTCGCAGCATGAATTTATATCGTAAATATTTACTTTGCAGATGTTAACTTCGTACAAATGTTTACTTCGCAGATGTTCATTTACTTCGTGCACATTATTATTTCGCAAGATTATTGGATATTTCGCAAGAAGAAAATGAGAGATTATTTCACAGACATATTTCGCAAAAAAATGGCTAGAATAGTTGGTATGACACAACATTATACAAGAAGCAGATTAAGAGACAACAACAAACCGTAAAAAGGTAAGTACCATTTCCTTGAATACTTTATTTACTGAAGACAAAAGAATTTTCATTTTATTTACTAAAATTGCTATACTCGCAAAATTTCTACAATTTCTAAGATTTCAAAACATTTCAAAGATTTTTTAGATTGGTGAAAAGTGATACAATCGCAAGATTCAAAAATGAGTTTATCGCAAAAATTTAAGGATCTCAAAAATTTTCAAAGATTTCAAAATTGCAAAAAACAGAAAAAATTCAATTCCTATATTTCTATAGAATAATTTTGATTTAAAGATGTGATATGGATACTTCTCATACTTCTTATACTAAACATTTCATGAAAATATTCAACATTTTATATACATGAAAAATTTACGATGAATTTTTAAAAGGCGAAAAAATACCGCCATTTATGATTAACTTGCGAATAAAAAGACCGCAATCTGTGATCGCCTCCAAAAAAGAAAGAGAGCCGCAGAAAATTTTATACAGGCAAACCTTTGTGGCGTACACCCTAGTTCGCGAAGCTATATTTCGTAAGAGGCAAAGTCCTAAAGTACGTCATTTAAGGGGGTACCTATAACGTGGCTAAGGGTAACCGGAACACCACCAAGGGCCCTTAGTACATGGTAAAATTTTGGGGTACAACCCAATAATGGGGTACCTATCCGGGTTAGACACCTTGGATTCTCACCTAATCTAGCGACATTACGCAATATAAAATGCGGTGTAAGAGGATTTAGGTTGGGCGACTAAGGCATACTGTCTTTCCCAAGAAGTGCAGAAAACGATCAAGGCGCCGAGGTACACGGTTGAGTCAAGAGTGCCGGGTGAGGTTGAACCACATCTGCCATTTTTGACAAGTCTTGGAAAATGATGCACTTGGCCCAAAGATACCCCATAGGGTGCAACCTCGTAACTATAAGCCCTATAGGAAAAAAGGATAAGAGGTTGCGATCAAAAGCTGGTTGTTGGCAGAACCGGATGGGAAGAGCTAACCTTGTATGGTCGATGTACGCTTCCTTGAAGGGTAAACCAGGGGGAAGATAAAGGGCAGCACCCTCCATTAGGGAGCTGATACGTGCTATAAGACGCAAATGTCACGAGGCTTCTTGTTTGCGAAAACATAAAGGCTTGTCATATTTGTGCAACAAATGAAGTTCTGCGAGCCTTAAAAAAAAAAAAAAAAAAAAAGAGAAAGAAATAAAGAAAAGAATAAAGAACTCGCAGAACATAACAAAGAAGTTAAGATGAGATCAATGGGTCACTACATGAAAGTGTAGAGACGTCATGCGATTTCATCGCAAGACGGCAATGTCATGGGGCTTTACGTTCGCAAGAATATTTAGGCCTGTCATATTGTCGCAACAATTCCTGAAGAGGCTAAAATACTATACAAAAAAGATAAGGCAAGATCAATGGGTTTTTGCATGAAAGTGTAAGAACGTCCTGCGATTTTGTCGCTACAAAAGAGGTGGAAAAATAAGACCTTTACTTAGGAAGGCATGATAAGACCACATCAATTAATGAAATTCATTACAATCATTGAAGAAATTATACAAGAATATACATCATGAAGTTTTGAAGAGAAGACAAATTCGACAAGATCATTGAAGAATTTTGAAGAGAATATATATCAAAGAAGACAATTCCATCAAGATCATTGAAGAATTTTGAAGACAATATATATCAAAGAAGACAATTCCATCAATATCATTGAAGAATTTTTACAAGAATATATATATCATGAAGTCATAGCAAAAGAGGCAATTTCATTCGCGATCAAAGACGAATTTATATAAGAAAATACACAAATAAACTTACGAAGATAATTATATGAATAGAGACAATTCAAAGATATATCAATTTTACATGACAAAATGAGCTAAGTAACACAAACATTAGCTATGCATTATAATAGATAAGTATTCACATCATACAATCATCATACTTGCATCATCACATCAAGCATCATTCAAGCATCATACTCGATCATTCAAGCATCATATTTGCATCATAAATGCATTGCATAAACATTTCATGGCATAAGAATCGCATATGCATTTCATAACATAATCATTACATAAATATTATATTCGCACAAGTATTGTACAAAATTTTACAGAAAATACCACGAAACTTCGAGAAAAAGTTCATAATTCGCAGGACTATTCAAAGTTCGTAACACTATATTCGCAACACTATGTTCGTAACACTATATTCGCAACACTATGTTCGTAACACTATATTCGCAATAGTAGTATGATTCGCAACAAAGTATGTTCGCAATAGTACATTCGCAACAAAAGTATGTTAGTAAAGCACTATTCACAGCACTATTCGAAGTTCAGAAATGCGTTTAAAAACTCCAGGAATTCGTAGAAATATTCAGAAGATAACAGGGTTACCACTTGAGGCAGAGGCAACATAACAATAGAGATGCAATTTAATTATTCAACATTTTCTCAAGAATTCTCTTTCGAAGATAAAGAACAGAGGAAACTATGGATACCCAAGAAAATATTTGATGTTCTTTATCTTCTCAGCAAGAATCCTCACCAAAAGTGGAATAATAATTTCATATGAACAGAGGCAATATTTATCACCCTCCTAAGGATACTTGATACTTCTTATATATTTCGAGGATTAAGTACTTCTTTTACTTCTTCAAGGATATTTTATATTTCTTATACTTCATACTTCACAAGATGATACTTCTAATTACTTCTTAAAGCTTCAGAACTTCGCAAAAGAATAGAGGCAAGTATATACTTTTTGAGTTTGATATTCTTTCGCTCGTTCCTTCATCAACAAAGATCAAAGACTACTACAACGGATTTTTTCTTAAAGATCGCTCTTCAAGCAATATTCAAGAAAAAAGAGGCAAGATGTAGGAGCGGAATATCACAGCAAATGATAACTTACGAAATTGTGGAGAGAAAATACATTTTGCGAGTAAAGAATATTTTGCGGGCAAGAAGGACGTTTTGCGAGCAAAAGAAACCACGAAGGTTCGCAAGATAATCTTCAAATACGAAATGGCGGGACAACACAACTGTCATCTATTGTAAAATCATATAAATAGCCATTTAGGCATGAGAGGAAAGGGAGAGACACATTTTGAGAGAGGGGATAATTTTAGGAGGAGAGAGAATTTTTTAGAGAGAGAATTATTTTCTTTATCATCTTCTTCCCCAAAATTCTAGAGCTCCAAATATTCATTAATGGAGTCTTAATTGTAAAATCATGTAATCACATACAATCACTTGTGAAGCATCGTGGACGTAGATCACATTGATCGAACCACGTAAAAATCTTTGTGTCTCTTTATAATTTTAGTACCTTTATTCTTAGTTTCATATCAAATTAATTAGGTTTAGGAATCATTTTAATGGATTCTAATGAGGGTGTAGTTGTGAGATAATCCGCAACTACACATAGCAGACAAGCGAACAATATTATTTTTATTTTTATCGAATAAAATTCTTATTCCAATAGAAAACATCATCAACTTGTTATTTTCCTAACTATATATTTTTTGTTTATTTAGATTCTCTAATAATTTTTATAGGACAATGATATTATTTATATTTTTCTAATTACCTTCGAGCATATTCTCTTCGAAACAATATTAATTTGATACTGAACATCTTTTAAAATAACATGTAAATTTGGTTAATTAAAGGATATAGAAGCCGTCGTTTTAATTCTCCAAAAGTCGTATCATTAGTATAGTTTTGATAAATATTTATGTAAATGTAAAGTCAATGGCTATCAACAATTGTGTATACCAGGGGTTATGTAAGGTCACTGCCTATCAACATTGGTTGTACCCGGTATTCACGCTTTATGCTGATCATACTGTGATTTGAACAATTTTGCAAATTAAACAATTCGTTATGCTATTTTGATGGTGATAATATCGTTGCAAAACATTGAACGGTGGGTGATGACTAAGAGCTTCTTCCATGCTTGATGGGCTTGTTCCATATGTATTAACATAGCATCTTTAGGGGCGACCCAAAAAAATTTAGGGGCGACACAAAAAGACAAAAAAGGTTACCCAAATCTAAAACAAAGCCATCCCTTATCTCAATTTTTTCGAAATGGCAAATATGCCCTCCATATTCGGTAGTTAAATCTACAATTGGGAGAAATTTTTTATATAAAGGAGATTTCATTTTCACATGATTGAGAATAACCAGAAATTGGGTATCTCTGCGGTTTATCGCTCTTTCTCTTCGCGATCTACTTGTAGTTGATATCTTTATTTGTATTAGGGTTTTGATTATCTTGATATTTTTTGATGTTTTTGTTAATCTTGTAAGCGAACATGTAATCACTATTTTGATTTGAATGAATTGAGATTTGTTGATTGGCAAAAAAATAGAATAACCAGAATCGGTAGTTTCATGATGTTTATTACTTACCGATTGTACAATCGGTAGATTCATGATGTTTATTGCCTCCCGATTGGTAGTAATTTTCAAAAACCAATAGAATTTTTGGATTTCTTTGTTTTCACAATTGGTAGTTTCAAGATGTTTATTGCCTACCGATTGTAAAATCGGTAGTTCCATGATGTTTATTGCCTCCCGATTATGATAGTAGCCCGAAATTCGAAATTTTCAAAAACAAATAGGAATTTTAGATTTCTTTGTTTTCACAATCAGTAGTTTCATGATGTTTATTGCCTACCAATTGTACAATCGGTAGTTTCATGATGTTTATTGCCTCCCGATTATGGTAGTAGCCCCAAATTAGAAATTTTCAAAAACTAATAGAATTTTGGATTTTCTTTTTCACAATCGGTAGTTTCATGATGTTTATTTCCTACCGATTGTACAACCGGTAGTTTCATGATGTTTATTGCCTCCCGATTATGGTAGTAGCCCCAAATTTGAAATTTTCAAAAACCAATGGAATTTTGGATTTCTTTGTTTTCACAATGGGTAGTTTCATGATATATATTGCCTACCGATTGTAAAATCGTTAGTTTCATGATGTTTATTGCCTCCCTATTATGGTAGTAGCCCCAAATTCGAATTTTTCAAAAACCAATGGAATTTTGGATTTCTTTGTTTTCACAATCGGTAGTTTCATGATGTTTATTGCCTACCGATTGTACAATCGTTAGTTTCATGATGTCTATTGCCTCCCGATAATGGTAGTATCCCCAAATTCGATTTTTTCAAAAACCAATGGAATTTTGGATTTTTTTGTTTTCACAATCGGTAGTTTCCTGATGTTTATTGCCTACTGATTGTACAATCGGTAGTTTGATGATGTTTATTGCCTACCGATTATGATAGTAGCCCCAAATTTAATTATTTCAAAACAAAGCTAGGAAGAAAAGAACATAGTCACAATCGGTAGATATTTTTTTCTCTCTAAACTACCGATAAAGGGACATATAAATATTTTCAACATATTTTGTCTTTTTATGGACCACACTTTTAGGGGAAACCAATTTGTAATTAGGGGCGACACAAAAAGACAAAATAGCAAATAATCGGTAGGTTATTTCACAATCGGAAGGTTATTTCCGAGACGCTTTTTTTAATGGCCAAACTACCCTTTACAATCGGTAGGTAATCAAAAATCGGGAGTAAATTTATTTTGTATGACTTCCGACTATACGGTATCCCCAAAATAAAATCCTAAATCTTTTGAATTTTGATTATCCTATAATCGGTAGTAAATAAAGTTATATTGACTCCCGATTATACAGTAGACCTTTGGCAAAAATGCTACCATAATCGGTAGGGAATTTAGGTTATTTAACTTCCGAATATAGAGTTGCCCCAAATTCAGAGTTTGCAAAAATCCTCTTTTTTGAAATTTGTTGAGCCTATAATCGGTAGTAAATGAAGTGTTATCATGACTTCCGATTATACAGTGATTCTCTTTGCAAATATCCTACCATAATCGGTAGTCAAGAAAGTTCATATAACTACCGAATATAGAGTAGTCCCAAATTGATTTTGCAAAAATCCTTTTTTTTTTTTTTTTGGAATTTTGGTTGAGCCTATAATCGGTAAGATATGAAGAGTTATCATGACTTCCGATTATTCTGGCTCTCTTTGCAAATATCCAACCATAATCGGTAGTCAAGATAGTTTATATAACTACCGAATATAGAGTAGTCCCAAATTCAGATTTTGCAAAAATCCTCTTTTTTTTCTGAATTTGGGTTGAGCCTATAATCGGTAGTAAAGGAAGAGTTATCATGAATTCCGATTATAAAGTGGCTCTCTTTGCACATATCCTACCATACTCGGTAGTCAATATACTTCGTATAACTACCGAATATAGAGTAGCCCCAAAATCATAGTTACCGAATATAGAGTTGCCCCAAAATCAGATTATGCCAAAATCCTCTATTTTTCGAATTTGGTTGAGCCTATAATCGGTAGTAAATGAAGTTACCATGACTTCCGATTATACAGTATAATCTTTGGCGAAATCTACCATAATCGGTAGTCAAAATAGTTCATATAACTACCGAATATAGAGTTGCCCCAAACTACCGATTATGGATTAACCTCCCGATTATGAAGGGGCATATAAGTATTTTCAATCTATTTTGTCTTTTGTGTCGCCCCTAATTACAAATTGGTCGCCCCTAAAAGTGCCAGGTTTTTATGTCGCCCCTAATTCTTTTGGGATCTCCCCTAAATATGCCAGGATGTATTAATATTATCTAGACTTATTCTTAAATAAAAATGGGAACTGAAACTATTCATACCAACCCAATCCATTATAATCTCTTAATCGTTAAGTGCTATTTAATAATTGGTTAACCATATTTTATATTTGTCCTCTATCTAAAGACCAACCTCTACCAAACCTCCGTGTAGTGGTGGACCTCACTAATTTTGATGTTCGTTTTTTCCACTACCTCTACAAAGATAGAGGCAAATCAATTGAAGTAGTAGTAACCTACCTCCATTTGATGCGTGAAATATCTAAATTACTCATGACCTAATTTTAAAATTACAACTATTATGCAATACAAATTTGCTTCAAATCAAAACCTTTGTCATCCCCTCCTCCTCCACCGCCTCCTGTTCTTTTAAGTTTTAATCATCTTAAACCCCCCACCCCACCATTCCTTGCGCCATAATCAAACCCTATTGTTACCTCTTTACTCCCCCAGAATGACTGAACTTACTTATGGAAACTCAAAATTTCTCTTCCAACTCCTAGTATCACCACCTCCACTGCCAATAAAAAAAACAACAATGTTTTTGATTGAAGCCTAAATCACCAGTTATGGATTCTCCATATAATCCTACTAAAAAATATTAGCTTCCAAACTCCCGGTGTTACCACCTCCGGCGTCGCCACCAACAAACAGAACAAAGCTTTTGGTTCGATCTTAAATTGTTTAATAAAACTTACATAATCCCATGATTGATTCATTTCGACCACCATTCCTTACTTTTATCATCAATAACTTGCTCATGACGATGATGATTCATTGACTTAATGTTCGCAAAGGAGCAGTTTAAGAAAGATGTTAGAGAAGGACAGTGATGGATTCTTTTTTTAGAAAATTTTTATGAGAGTCATATGGGAAAACCTCTATTTTATGACCACTGTCCAAGTAAATGTAAAAACAAACATATTGTAAGATTTATTGATGTAGAGGACGTCTTCCTAGAACAAGACTACACATCTACACATTGGTGGTTTAAGAAGTTAGGGATGGAGAATTATTATATTGAGATATCAGATAATTAAAGGTAGTGTAATTGGTTGGAAAATTACTCATAGAACAAGTTATTGTGAATTATTATATTGAGACATCAACCTAGAAATATCAATCACCTCACAATAACTTAACTATGTGGTAGTAGAACAAGTTATTGTGGAATCACAAAGAATGAGACGAATAGCTTTGTGATTGCTTTTTATATCGGAGATAAATCTCGAGCAAATATTAGAGAACATAGTATTCAACACGATAGAACAAGTAAGATCAGAATACACAAATACAGAGTAAATAGTTGGATCTGGCTTCAGAATCTCAATGAAGTCTTAAAGTCGTTAACCTATAATGGCTTTAGGAAAAACCTAGGTTAAAGGAGAATCGACTCTAGTCGCAAAAAGTATCACACAGAAGGTGTGGGGATTAGTTTTCCCAATTGCTAGAGTTCCCCTTTATATAACATTTCAAATCAGGGTTTGCTAAGTTAGGTTAGAAATAAATCATTCCATATTCACCGATAGATGAAAATCTAATTTAAGATACAAGCTAAGTTTGCTTGAAACCAAAGAAATATCTCCCCACCGTTAGATGGTTATAGCTTGTCACACACAAATAAATATAATTTCATACAGATATGGGTAACCGTACCTAAATGTGTATATTGAGTTGGTTCAATAATAGTTAACCAAAGTTATCCATATGAACACTTTTGACTTAACTACATTCATCTAACACATCCAGATCAAATATGATGATCAATCAATCATGAAAGATAATCAAATGAATCTAATTGTGTTTCATATAGTTGTTCAATTGTTAACAATCACATAGAAGTGCATATGATCCAATTGAAATAAAATCGGATTGATTCGTAATGTAAAAAGTACAAGAATCAGTTCATGAACATTAAGCCACGGTTTGCAAAGATTGCATTCCTTATTTCATAAATGTATTTTTTCATGAGTATGAAATCACACTTAACCGATATTAGAACTTTGACCACTCAGTTTTTAAACGGGTACGGAAACTTAAGTTCCGGACTTTGTCCTTGACCAACAATTTGCAAACGGGTACGCAAACTGTTGTTCCATACCTAACTCAGGTAGAACCGTTCGCAAACGGGTATGCAAACTTGGTTCTCGGACTTTCACAGTTAAAACCGTTTGCATACTGGTATGTAAACTTGGTTTCCGAACCCGAATCGTACCAACACAGTTTGTACACTTGGTACGCATATACTGTGATGTTTTCCAGATATGGGTTTTAGTTCTAAACTCACATTTCAATCGTCGAAACATTCTTAGAAGACGACAATGGCTGACTCATACAAACCATTAGCTTATAAGCAATTTTCAAGTGATAGAATGATCAATACAAATCTTTCCAAGTCGACATCAAATGATTGTCTCACACAAATCATGTAAGATGTTTCAAGGCAATTTCCACATGATCATCTTTTGACTTATTATTTATTTTCCAACAAATAAATTGTATCCAACTAAACTCGTCAAGAATAATGATGAATGTAGCTAAAACAAATAGCTACCAACACATATTTCGAGAAATAGATAAGCGAGTTATACTCAGATCGAAATAACAAATTTGTATGATATGAAAGTATATATCACTATACGACATTTGTCTCAATATAAGATAGAATAGAATAAAACAGACTTCTAAGTGATAGATAAGATTTAGTCTCCACATCCCTTTTGTTGATGAAATTCCTCCGAGTTCTTCAGTAGATCTTCGTCTTCAGTTGTAAGCGTCGTGGATTCTAAAGCTCACTACACAATCTATCATAGTCTGAAACTCCTATAAGTAGACTAAAAATCAAGACTATAGTTTTGATCAACTAAAATTGACAAACAAGCTTGAGATAACAATGCTTGCAAGTTCAACCGAGCAGTGCTCTAACATAGTCCATTTGGATCTAGATCTGAGCATGTTTCTTTTATTTTTCTTGTTTTCTTAGATAGTTAGTAGTCTTGGTTAGATTTATTTAAGTTTTTGTTTCAATTTCCATTGCTTTAAGAAGATTTTTATGGTGTTCTTGTGGGTGTTTTTCCTTCTTTGTTTGTGTCTTATCCTTTAGGGAGATTCTCTATGCACCCTCATAGCGTTTCTTTGTGATCTCAATGGAGATTTTAGGTGGAAGATCAAGTGTGTTGATTAAGATTAAAGACTTTGGGCATATTACTGTCATATTTTTAGGAGTAGATCTCTTTTTCAAGAAGAAAAAACTCTTTCAAAATTGTTGGATTATAATTTCAAAACCTTTTTCTCAATCATATGATTGCTTGGTACTCTTGTTGGTAGTTTGTTACTTCTCTTCACAAATTACTCTTTGTTAATTAGTACCTTTTAATTATAGTTTGATCTTTGATCTTGATGTACTTGAAGTCCATGTAATCCTTATCATATCATGAATTAAATTTTATGAGATTTATCAAAAAAAAATTTTTTTAGCTAGGATAGTGTTTTCAAGGGGTGTACACTCCCTAGTTAGTAATTCTCCGAATCATTCCCGAATGATTCGCGAACGTATCCGAATTGACCGAATCCGAATGATACTTCCGAACTATTTGAACTCCGAACCTAGTTCCCGGATTATATGGACCTCACGAATGATTCGCGAACGTATCCGAATGATATTTCCTAACTAGAACTCGCATAGGTAACTCTCTCACCAGAGTTCTGTTGATTGGTTTTTGTTTAATTTTGTATGTACTTTATATTTAAATACAACTATTCAATTAAAATTTTCTATTGGTAGTTGTTTGACCAGTGTTTTATGTGTTGATTTTTGTTTAAAATTCTATAAGTTTTATAATACATTTATGCGATTAAATTGTTTACTTCTTGTTAAATAATCACGCTAATATATTTTTTTTCATCTTATAAATAATATACAAATCAAATTAGTCTCGTAATAAGATCATAATACTTTTCAATTTATCATATATGTTAGCCGAATTTTAGGTGTCGAACTCACATTTATAAAACGAATATGCACGTACGTATGCCGTTCCGAACTACTGTCCGAACAACGAACCGTTGACCGGATTTTTAACCGAATCCGATCTATCAGAATCCGTATAATTCTCGTACGTATGCCGTCCCGAACTACTACCCGTACCCCGAATTGCTAACTAGGGTACACTCTTTTCATGGCAATAAAGAGTATGAGCAATTCTCTTCGGCGTAGGTTTGTCAAGGTCGCTTATGGTCCAATTGGTTTGGCTAGGTCACCTATGGTCCAAATAATTAATCCTTCTCAATTTAATCTTTAGGAGTGGCTGTATATTTACAAATTTCCTTGTAGCTAACAACAATCTCGCCAGCTCAAATCACATGAATGCCTAAGCAACCATTGGAATCTAGCAACTAATGAAAAAACAAAATTTGATATAGAAAATACTAAATGGAAAAAACTCTAGCACAAATAATTTGACGAAAACAATTTTATAGGTTAAATAAGTTGTTATAACATATTTGTTCGCGAGTACACTCAAGAATGGATGATGCTACGCTAAGAATGAAGTAGTTTCTCAAAAAAAAAGTTTTAAGAATTCTTTGTGATAAGAAGGTTATTTCGTTATGAAAACGCCCTTTTCTGACCAATTTTATATTTTAGGACCCTAAATTTAATTGGGCCTCGAAGTAGAAGGTAGAAAAGGAACAAAAGAAAGAAAGTCTAGTATTTCTTTTAAAACAACTTCTGCTCCCATAAATATAGAACCCATAACTAGGGGATGGATGATTTAATCGGGGGTATTGAATAGTGAAAACTACAGGGAGACCCATTTTTTGCATCTTTCCCACTGTGAAACCCACACTCACAAAATTGAAGGCGCGCACCTAATTTTTGGAGAAAAATTATTCTCTCACCCACAATTATTGAAATTAAATTTCATCGTGATATTTTATGTGTTCATCGTACTCTTTTTCTTTCTTCTTCTTCCCTCTTTCTCCTCCATCTACAGATCCAGTCTGATTTCAATGTATGAGGAAGAAGAACAACAACTTCATTCAATCATTCATAGAAACTTTCCGACAACAAACTTCATCCGAATTTTATGCCAAACCACGGTAGCAAATTCCATCTTCCACAGCTAAATCATGGTCAGAAAAACAACTCAAAATTTTAGAATTTATTGGAACATCAAATCCAAGTCAAACCCAATTTCTAATCCATCTCCAGATCCGATATGACTTCAGTCTATAGGAAGAAGAACATCAACTTCTCCATTTGAGCGTTTCGTAAGGGATCAATGCAAGTCTGGGGAGATTAAAAATCAGACTATGCCATTGAACAAATTATCGTTAATTTGATCTCAATCTATGCCATTAGAAGAGGAAGTTGTTATTGGATGTCCCGTGTCCGTGGAAAATTTGATGATTCTTTTGTGCCATGTTTCAACAATCCAGTGTTCTTCCAGGGACAGTTCTTTTGCCTAGATTACGCTGGAACTTTAGGACGTTGTGTTGTTAATGAAGACAAGATCAATGCTCTGGGTTGGGTAGTTTACAGCGAGCCCTTAAAACAGTTTAATGGAACATTCCCCAGTTACCTGGTCGAATGTAATGGACAACTTTTAGCAGTGAATGTTGGGCGTTTCGGAAAACCAGTTGGAGTGTTTAGTCTGGATTGGGAGAAGAAGGTCTGGGTCAAAGTTAAGAATTTGGGGGAATATATGTTGTTCATCAGAAATACATGTAGCTTCTCAGCGATCGCTCCTCCAAATAGTCGAATGGAGAACAAAATTTACTTCCCGATCGAGGTTACAAAAGATGGAAGAGGTTTATTATTTTATTCTCTCGACACAGGTAGGTATCATTATTCTCATGGAAGTCGAGCACAACTAAGTAATACTGATGTTGTTACAGATTTCTTTGATACGAAGGAGATGTGCAATAACACTTGGATTTAACCTGACTGGTCACAAAGCACTCCAACTGCGCATGAAAATCAGTTTGATTGGTCTGCTTAATTACTACAGATAATATAAAGTTTTCAAAGGAGAAAAAAAGGGTTTGGAACCCACTTAAAGTTTCTTACCTACTTAAAGTTTCATAATTTAACAGTTTTAGAAATGTACAGTTTATGAGTAAGTTAGGCATAGAGCCTATTGTAGTAACTTATAATTCGATGATTAATGGGTACTGCATGAATGACGGATTGGATCGATGAAGCTATTCAAGTTTTCCATGAAATGTAAGAAAAGGGTTTGGAACCCAATGATGGTGTTGTTGTTGGTGTGCATAATGGGTGTTTGCAGGTGGAGTATCCAATGCAACATTTGCTGTCTACAAAATTTGTTGCATAACTTGTTATGATGTCCGGAAAATATTTGCATAACACGTTATGCAGCTATTGTTGTAGGTGCATGACAAGTTATACAGCCTTTTTTTTTTGCATAACTTGTTATGCAATACAGAGAATGGTTGCATAACACGTTATGCAGCTACTTTTTGTTAGTATTGAAGCCAAAAAAAAAAAAAGGCTGCATAACACGTTATGCACCTATAATAATATCTGCATAACATGTTATGCAGTCAAGAAAATGGATGCATAACCTGTTATGCATCCGAAAATATGACTGTATAATGCGTTATGCATCGAGAAAATTGTTGTACAATCTTTTATGCATCTAGAAAATAGATGCATAACATGATATGCATCCGTAAATATGGATGCATACTGCATTATGCATTAAATTTTTTTATGTACGCACGAAAATCGACCAAAACAATGGTTAGATAACTTGTTATAGATGCATAACTTTGTTATCCAAATGCATAATTTGTTATGCAGTCGAGAAAATGGTTGCATAATTCGTTATGCGTCTGCAGAATGTGTTATGCATCGTTTTTGGTGACTGCATAATGGTTATGTATCAAGTTTTCGAAAATTTTCCCTAAAATGAGGATCACCTCCGATTTTTTCGTGAAAAACAAAATTTTGATATTCTTGTTTGTACTCGTTGCGTAGCTCTTTTAAAAAGATTTCCAACAATATAAAATTTGTAAAATTCTAAGGCGCGGATTTTTAGATATGTTATGTCCAAGTTGCGCTTCCAATTATACCCCTGAAAATTAGGCTGCATAACGAGTTATGCCTGAAAAGATAGTATGCATAACGAGTTATGCATTGATTCATTAATAATTTCATATAATTATGGGTGTGATCGTACCAAAAATTAATTAAGGGCTTGACAATGAGAATTTTTTTTTTTTGGGTCTCTCCCTTAGTTTCCCTATTGAATAAAACAAAATAGAGACATTTTTAAGGTAACTTCCATAATCCCTTATATATGTTTTTTCTAACGGCCAAACAGCGGATGCACTTTTAAGTTATTTTAAAAAAAAATTAATACTTATAATTTTATGTTTATTTTTAATTATCCAGAAAGGGGTTGGTGCCCAGCTTGTTGCTAGGTTGCCAACACTTAATGTGTAATTCTTGACTTGATTTTATTTTTAATAGATGCCCCTAGTGGCAATCACTTATAATAATAATAATAGAACGGGCCCTAGCTCAGCTGGTCATCCCCGATCCCCGAAGTTTCATGCGTTCCAGGAGGTCCCAGGTTCAAGTCCCCAATGGTGTAATATTGCAGGAATTAACATGGAAGGTAGTGTTAGTTCCCCCCTTGTGAGACAATCTCGCCCCCCCTCCCGCTTCGGCTCCCCTTGGCAAGGTTACCCATGAGGCTCGCTGGTAGGCTAGCACCGCAACCTGTTCAATTAATGTAGTAGTATGTCGTTGGATCCTAGCTTGTTAGGCTTCCAACTAGTTTCATGTAATAATATTATAATAATAATAATAATCACTTATAAGAACAGGCCATAGCTCAGCTGGTCATCCCCGTTCCCCGAAGTTTCATGCGTTTCAGGAGGTCCCAGGTTCAAGTCCCCAATGGCGTAATATTGCAGAAATTAACCCCGCTTCGGCTCCCCTTGGCAAGGTTACCCATAAGACTCGCTGGTAGGCTAGCACAACAACCTGTTCAGTTAATGTAATAGTATGTCGTTGGAGCTTATCTTTTTAGGCTTCCAACTAGTTTCATGTAATAATATTAAATTCAGAAAATATTTAAAACGAATTTATAATAATAATTTAAATAAATACATTTTAATAATTTAAATAAAAATATTTTTTATTTTGTAATGTTTATTAACCTTTTTCCTTCAAACCAAATATATTTAAAAAAATAATTCAATAAAAAAACTTGACTCTTTTTTAGATTGGTTTCTTAAAAAAAAAATTCAAAATCAGAACATCGTGACGATCTAGATAGTCGGCATGGAAACCAGTGAACTCCATGCCGAAAGTTGTAAAACAAAATTCAAAAAAAGATCGTGTTTGATGATGCCGATCTTGTCCAAAATTTTAATGCTGCAGTGGAGACGGTGATTTTTTTCGGAAGTGCTACACTTCCCCCACTTCCTTCCCCCACTCTTTTCCCCAATTACGTATCATTATTCTTAGCCCTTGATCCCTGGATTGAGATTAACAGGGAATCCCATTATTATTGGGTTTAACTAACAGATACTTGACACATAGACGGGGGAAAGCATTGAGGGACACTAGTGGGGGAAGGGAAGCATTTTCGGATTTTTTTTTCAAAGCTAACTATAAAGTGTAAACTATTGGCATTGTTTATGTAATATCGTGCTGGTAGTACATAGTCGGCATTGTATATGTTATAAATACTGTGCCGATTTTTGTTGACGAAGAACACCATAAATGTTTGACATGGTATTCAACAAATCTACAGTGCCAGTTATATACCGTCAGCAGGATATGCATCAATGATGCATGCCGACGTTGATTGTGTTTTCAGGAAAAAAAAAAAAGGTTGAGAAAAGAAATATAAAAAAATGATAAAACTAATAATTTAATAATATTTGAAAAGGGTAATTTAGATTTTTTATACTTTTAAGAAACCCTCTGGGGGTATATCAAGATTGGGGTTATTGGATCATATACCCCACTTAATTACCTATTCCCGACGGTGGGTTCTTATTAGAATATAAGCGTCCAACTCAAAAATAATTGACAATGAGTGGAGAGGCCTAAAGGATTATAAACCGCATGATCTTAGATAACCCAGATAATATGGGACTAATAATCTCAACACGCCCCCTCACGTGTAGTCTCGTTGGGTCTAACACGTGGACAATAAATCGGGTGACGCGGAGTAAAGGTGCGGTCAAATGACTCGACACAAATAGTTTGCTCTGATACCATGTTAGAATATGAGAATCCAACTCAAAACCAATTGGAAATGAGTGGAGATGCCCTAAGGATTATAAACCGCAGGACTAATAATCTCAACAAATAAAACTCAAAGAGAAAATATTTTGTAATTAATTTCGTTTAAGGAAATGCTCAAAAACAATTTTAGCAAAAGTAATCATGGTTAACATCGAACCCCCGCATAGACACAAACTAGGCCAAGGTTATTAAGGTGCTCCTTTCACATTGATGCAATAGCAACTACTTACTCTGTGGATTAAGAACCAGACCGGATTTCTGGTTGGACCAGTAAACCGGTGAATTAGTAAAAAAACGATCTGATTTATCACTCACCCACTAACATATTAAAAAAACTCAATGAACCGGTAGATTCAACCAGCAAACCAATTGACCTAGGTGGGCTTTTAGTCGGTTTACCCAACGTTTTTTCTTTTCTTTTTTGTCCACAGAAACTCAACTAGTTTCTTATTGATTAATGGAAAATTTGAAACTGAAATATGAACGATATTTCTAAAACTTGATAATTGTGTTTGCTTTGTGAATGCTCATATCTGATAATCAATCAATTGCCAAGCAGATCAATACTTAAAGGATGTTGGGTTTGTTAAATATAAAAAAAAAATATAAAAAAATCATGCTACACCATCTTGGTATAATTCAAAAATGTTCCATGAAGTAAATAAAAGAATGTGACAGATACCCCAAACAACTATTCATCCAGCATAACTACAGAAAAGGAAACCAGAAGGCAGATGTCATGACCAACCATGCGGCAAATGAAAATCAAATGGGAAATCTATCAACAAAAATATGGGAACGTGATATTTCACTTTTTATTGATCAAATTATTCAACATGATCCTATGGGTATCACATATCCACGTGAAATTGTAATCTAGTTCTCCTTTATTGAATGTATGCTTCAAAAAAATTACTAATCTAATGTGTAACCGAAGATAAAGATAAAAGAATGGAAAAAGAAAAATAAATAAAATAGAGAAGAGGAAGAGAGATGGAGGCTGTGAACAAGGAAGAAGATGCACAAACCCTATGCTTTAAGGTTTAATCAGGTTAGGGCTTCCAATGGCATATGATGTAATAAATAAAATAATAGGAGCGAATATGTTAACCAGGAATAAAAAATTGGGGCCAGTCTAACTGGCTGGGTTCGGGTATCGGCCTGGATCCGACTTTCGCGTATCAAAAAATAAGCGTATCAAAAAATAAGATTAAATAAATAAATAATTGGGGCGTCCGATTAATCAAGAACATGCAAATTTGGGGATAGTAAAACTAATTAGGGGATATAGGAAAAGGACAAAAACTGGATCCAAATATTAAATCAGGGTCACCCTTTATCTAAGCATTATGCTTCAAAAAAAAATAAAAATCTAAGCATTTTTTTAATTCCTAATCTACCCCTCATTAATCAGGTTTAGTGTTTAATTATAATTAGAAAAAATCGTAAGTATATTTGTGAAAAGATTAATGTGTATTTTTATTTGTATTTGGGTGGGTGGGTGAGGTGAGAGTAGAAGGAGGGAAAAAATTGAGAGGGAACTTTTTTTGGTGAAAATGAAGGACGATTATGAAGAGATAATTGCTGTTAAGACGTTGAAAATTTGAGAAGAGAGAATTGATGCTAAGAGGACGATTTTTATTGAGATGGAGGACGATTATGAAGAGAGAATTGTTGCTATGAGGTTGAAAATTTGATTTTTTTTCTTTGAATCCACCATTTTTGCAGCTGAAAAAGCTTGGTGCCGGCATGAATGTGGTATGAATACAATACCGGAAGCAGTGATACCGGCATGGTATTCATACCACGTCCATGTCGGCACCAAGCTTATCCTCCATTTTGAAATTCAAGTCGGCATAGTATTCAACCAAAAAACTATGACGGTACAAAAGTTTTTTTTTACCCAGGGGGTCTGGGAGGGCGTAGCCCCTCCCGGCATAAAAAATTTTCCTATGAGAAAATTGAATTTCATTCAGTTTTGATTTTTTTTCTGGTTTTCAGTCCACTGCCGGCACAGTCATTTAATTCTCGAGCATGCCGGCACTGCTACCGGCATGGTATGTTGCTTGAATTTCTATGCCGACGCATGATGTAAAGTATCCAGAAACTTCAAAAAAAAAATTTCACTTGACTACCGGCATTGATAGATTTCTATCGAGCATGCCAGCACTTAGTTACGGCATTGAATGTTAGTTACCAAGCATGCCGACACCATTTTCCGGCATGGTCTTCATTAATTCCGGCATGGTCTTCATTAATTCCGGCATGGTCTTCATCACTTCCGACGATGTGATTTTTTTTATTTCCGACATGGTATTCATCACTACCGACATGGTCTTCGACAATTCCGGCATAGTCTTCATCAATACTGGCACAAACAAAAAAAATCAAATCTATGCCGTAACTAAGTACCCGCACTCAAGGCAACCTAACATTCATGCCGATACTGATAACAAATTCTAGGGGTTTCTTGGATACAAAATAATCACTACCATCATACTCGAATAAATGTAAACCAATGCCGTAACATTCTACCGGCATAGTATTCCACCTAGTTTTAATGCCGGTACATAACTATCAGTTTTCAGATGACTTTGGGTTTGAAAATGACATTGTATTCATGCAAAAATCATTGCCATAACTCAGTGCCGGCATTGTCTTCATTCTATTTTGAATGTTGTAACCCAATACCGGCATTGTATTCATACAAAAATCAATGCCGATACTCTCTGAAACTCAACTGTTTGAGTTATGGTTTGCGATTCTGACGATTCTAACCCAAACCCACTGCTATAAATCGATTCAAACACTTATAAAACAGTTCAAACGGAATCCATGTTTACGAGAAGTTGATCGTATGAAGCCTCTTGTTCTTCCTCTTCTTGCTCTTGAGCAATCAAAGCAAGCCTTTGTTGCAATTTTTGTTGAGCAACCAATTTTGACTTCGATTGGCATCCGATTTCTTTCTTGGAGGCATGGTTATGATTCGGGTAGGTTATGCGACAAAGAAATTTTTGAATCAACGATTAATTGTCGACGAAGAACGGATGAAGAACGATGAAGAAGATGGAACAAATTTTTTTTCTTCAAAAACTAACCCTAGTGCCGGAACTGATGGTGTAAATGGGGATAAATGATTTGGTTATTTGATTTTATATTTTAGGGAAAAGGGTAGTATAGTCTTTTCATAATATTTTTTATTTAACCAAAGGTTATTTTCGTATTTTCATACCAAAAATCCCCCTTAGCAGACACCATGGGTTGGGGGAAGTAATTTATATCCCCCAATTGCTCATTCTTAATCAAGACCTCAATGAGACAGAGCGAGTAATAAAGAAATGAATGATTCCACACAAACAGCTCAACCAGACTAAGCAAAAACCACTCAGAGACATGATAAGTGATCCCGACAGGGGGTCTCTATGTGTTTGGGCGAGTTTTTAATGAACAATTAATTAGGGGATACATAAACTAATTTACGGTTATTTTTATTGTAGCGGCCGGCATAGTGCCAGCATGGTTAATGGATTGTCGGCATTGAAAAGCCGTGCCGATAGCTACAGTGAAATATCCCCAATTGCATATTCTTTTTTATGTCTATCTTTACGTTCTAAATATAATTTTTTGTAAAGAAATATATATTTAGTTAGTCACTCATCCCCAATTTTTGGCATGTAATTATGCCTATTAAGTCTTTACAGTCAACCAATCAAGTAGCTTCTTATATATAGATGTGACCCAGTGAACCCAGGTCAAATCAGTGGTTGAACCAGTTGATCCTAACCCAGCGAACTTTCGAGTTTGAAGTCCGGTCTGGTGTTTGAAAAATTGCTCCAGTCATGGCACGGATAAGCAAATATTTTATTGTTTTAGGATTGGTTTAAAAAATTTGGAAAATGTGTCATTTGTCCAAATATTTTTAAAACACGGTTCAAATGGACGAGTAAAAAAATTTATGGGTGAAATGGACAAAGAAAAAAAAATAGCAAGGATGAAACTGGATTCATCCTGGCTTAAACTTTAAAAATAGCGAGGATAAAACTGGATGCATCCTGTGTAAATTAAAAATAAGAAAAAATATTTGAAAATGGGCAGGATAAAACTGGTTACATCCTGCCTATTTTTATATTTTTGTCCATTTAAATAGTATCAAAATCTATTGTCCTTTTCACCCAGAAAATTTTGATTTTGATCTTTTAAACCAATTTTGTGTAAAAAATATTTTGCAGGACACATTAACAAAACCTATTTCTAATCACACAACATTACAACTTCAAAGATTTCTTAGTGGCAAGTTTATCATCCAAACAATTTAGCTCCTTCGAGTACTTAGATGTTCAACTGGGACAACCTAGTTTATAGTTTGGCAACAACCGTAACTCTACTTTTCTTTCACTTGATGACTTAATGTGTGACTGGAGTTTTTTCTCTGAACCTCGTCTGATTTTTTGATCCTTTGAGCATTCATGTATCTTTGTAATCAGCGGGTGTTATTGTACTATAGTTGTAAAATTACAGGGTGATGATACTAGTGATCTTCGAAGCTCGCTAGCACCAAATTTCTTACAAATAATTGTTTGTTTGATCTTTGTTACTCTGTGCAACTTGTTTTCAGTATATCTTGTATTTCAAAATAATGAGTACAATAACAATAATAAATATTGTTTTTTTTTATCTTTTTTTTTTTTCGCCCCTTGTGACATAATCTTAGCCCCATCCGCTTCGGCTCCCTTGACTAGGTTACCCATGAGGGCTCGCTGGTAGGTTAGCACAACAACCTGTTCAATTAATGTAGTAGTATATCGTTGGAGCTTAGCTTGTTAGGCTTCCAACTAGTTTCATGTAATAATATTTATCTAAAGCAAAAAGATTTAAAAAAAAAAAAAACAATAATAATAATGATTCCGTTTATTAAGAAGAAAATAACAAATTTAAGGACGGAAAATAATTATTAAGAGGGAAAAGATTCGGCTAAATTGGGTCAAACTTTTACTGCTTTTTGGCCGGTCGTCTCTCTCCATGTGCTTACTTCCAAATATTATACGAAAATCATTATTGGCTAGCTGATTTGAGGCTAGCAATGTCATGATTGATAAGGGTTGATACCGGAATTACTGGGGGCTGATACCATTCAGCCGATCCAACGGTCAGGATTGCTTAAACTTTTTTTGTCCTATATGAAATGATATCAGCCCCTAAAAATTTGGTATCAGCCTATATCAATTAATAGCAATGTAGCTTAATCTTACACGGCGGTACCACCGGCCCATGACATTCAAGTAGAATCTACGGTTTCCAAATGGGATTGTCATTCTTGGATGGGAATTAAACGAAAATGTCCCTCTCATAATAGGTTAATTAGAAACATGTACCTGTTTGAAACAGAATTAGAAAAGTATCCTTTGTAGCAGGTTTCCCGTCCAAAGGGAGTTAACTTGGCGTTAACTCATCTTGGTCCCACCATAAATGTTAAATTATGCGATGTAAATTACTGGTTTATCCCTTATATATTGAGATTACGTATTTGTCCTCGAGTTAAGATAAAATCTTGAACACTTTGATCTCGAGAAATATCCGACGACTCAGATAAGTGAAGATTAAATCTAACTCTAAGTAATCTCGAGAGATATCTGACGACTCTGAAGGTATACACATGTAATGCTTTAGGGTTTAGGTATATAAAGGAAGAAAAACCCTAAATTAACTTCTGATTTATTCTTACTTCATCTCTTTCTTCTTCGCCGTTTCTCTTCGACTCCATTTTTTTTCTCCTGAAACTGCTTGGATGAAGAACTGACAAGGGTTAACTCGATTCAAGTATTTCATAGGTTTCCGAAGATGAGTGCACTAAGTGATTCGAGCTATTAGAAGGTAAGTTTCTGTTCATGTTCGTTATTTTGTTGCTGATTTTTTATTTTAAGTTTTGAAACCCTAAGCTATTTTTGTATCATCAAATGCTAAATATCAGTGTTAGTGTTAGGGTTTTTGTTTTTGATCTTAAAAATCATGAATCCTGTTGTCTTTGATTTGTAATTTTAATTTTCTTGAAACCCTAATTTTGAAATCTGTGGATTATTTTTCAAAACCCTATCTTTGAAATTTGGGGATTTTCGAATACAATGAATCATACGTGTAATTGACTGTTAGAGAATTTGTTTTCTTCAAAACCCTAATTTTGAATTTTGGGGATTTTCCGAATTCAATGACTCGTACATTAATTGACTCTTAGAACTGTGTATGATAGAACTGATTTATGTTTGCATGGTTGTGTGGTTGTTGTATGTGCATTTATTATTTTGGAGCTAACAGAGCTGGTTGTATGCATTTAGAGACGTTTCAGAATACAGATTCTTGGAGTTTCATGTTTCTGCGATCTCCAATTACAAATGAACTAGAAGAAACTACTCTCATAGAAGAAGCTTATTGTTCTCTCTAATATCACACTGTACTCAGTCTTAAAATATGGAGATGCATAACATAGGCGCTGGTAACATCAATGATGCCTATTACAATTATAAGATGTTAACAAAGATTGCAGGTCGTGGAAATGGTATCAAGACTAATGTGGTAAAGATGGTCGACATTGCAAATGCATTAGGCATGCGGTGAAAATGGTATCGAGAAGTTTGCCCATAGACTGAAGTTATCATCACCAAAACCCAGATGATCCAACTGAAATGTGCTGCCTATGGTTTTGTTTCTTATGTTGATACGATGGAAAAGCTCACTGCTTTCATAATCAAGGACCAGCCTGAGCAGTATGTGGTCCTTCATGTTGAAGAAATCTGGTGAGCATATAAATATAATGAGAGTATAAGGATGGTTTGGTAGGCTGAAAATGAAAAGCCTTGACCTGCTGCAAAGAAAGTGGTTAATGGTGCTAGCGGTTTCTAGAGATGACGTGGCGAGTGTTTTCCACGTGTATAAGTCTCCACGTCAGCTGGTTTAGTTAACTAGCTAGAGTTAAATGTTAAGGGCAAGTTTGTCCCATATTGGGTATAATTAGATATGACGTGGTGCCGTTTTTTTGTTATATAAATTTCGGATGGAAAAACTAACCAGGGGGACATATTTCTATTTCTGTTTGAAAGAGAGACATATTAGTAATTACAATTATGAAGAGGGACATATAGTTAAAAAACCCTTCTTGGATATATGATTTATATTGAGTCAATCAATAACTGAGATTTTAATTTTCATGAGCTAGTTAAAGGTCTGATCAAGGGCTAGCCAAATAGCAAGGTGGGAAATCTTTTATTTATCTGTTGTTAAAGGGGAACATTATTTAAATATCCCTCAAAATTCGTCCCTTAAATTGTATCCTTATTTAATTTTTAAAAATACCTATACCTTCTGAAAAGTGGAAGCAACTATCACAAGTTGCTTTCAGAAATGAACGCAACTAGCACGAGTTGTTTCCATAAGTGGACACAAGTTTTTCACATGGGGTAAAGTCTACAAAAGACTTGGCAACTTAAATTGCAGATGTCACACCTTTCACCTTCTTGCTAGCTTGCTTTTGGGGGACCATTTGGAAAGAGAAGCTCCGGAGGCCATTTCAATATTTTTCCTATAAATAGGCTATTTCTTTGCTTTTCAAAATTTGGAAACCAACTTAACTCATACTCAATCAGAACCCAAATTGAGATATGGATCCACTTTTAGTAGCTAGAGAGTTTGTTGAGCGGTACAACAATACGTATGATAACGATCCGAACGATCTCTTTAATTTCTACGTGCAGGGCTCAACCCTCACAATAGATGGTGAACATGCCCAGGGTGATCACTCCATTATTGATCGGCTAAACATATTCCATCCTTGCAGCCACAACACTTTAAGTGTTGATTGTGTGCTTGCTGATCCGGACGTCCCTGATGGAGCTCTCATCGTCATGATTTTTGGTGATTTTGAGACGACGGGGATCCAACGCAAATACGCTCAGGTAAAGTGCCATATATTTTCACTGTTAACCAGTCGTGTCCCAATAAATAGATTTCAGTTTTACTTCTTAAACCAAACAATTTAATAGGAAAACCTACATCACTAAGCTAATTCCCTGTAAAATGGAAGCTTAATTGATTTTTTAGTTTTTACTTACTTTTGAATTTATGTTTTGTTTCTTTCCCGTCTTATTTGTGTCTTAAATCTCGATGTATAAACCTAATTCCTCCTACCCTCTCTATTTCTCGCAGACTCTCCATTTGTTACCTCATTCTGAAAGAGGTTACTTTATACTAAATGACATGTTTCGACTGCTTTTCAATAGTCGTCCGTAAGTGATCAGTCCGACCACAAGGAACTTCATCAAGCAAAGGTGTCCAATGTATCTTTGAACGTTATGTATATTATCTTCTTCGTTGAAAGTTTGAAGTGTGGCTTGTAAGCTTGTTGCTTAATAATCAGGCAGCTGCCTGCTGTTTTTTGTTGATTGAATGCTGAATTACCAAAATCTCCGTTTTGTGTGAAAGATATTGTATCTACCTTGTTGTACATTTTCGATATAATAAAACAAGGGTTTTGTTATCTTGTGCATCTATTTTGAAAACCTTTGTACCGCATTAGCTCCGCGTGAGCCGCGAGTTTGTACCGATGCACACCTATCACGGTTGTTTCAGTAGGTGAGAAACGAGAATCTTTCCTTGCATTTTCGTCTCAGTAGTGTACGAGCTTAAACGATTTTGACTTTACAGTCTCCAGGCATACTCATGACTTGTCACATGTCTGATGACTCTGATTTGTATTATAGATGTGTCAAGCAAAAACACAAGATACCGTGATCATTATCGATCTCTTTATATTACTACCTCCGGCTCAAATTAGCAGTCTTAATTGACTTAGTCAAGATATTAAGTAAATCCTATAAAATGTCATGACTAACCCTTAACTAGCCCTTGTAGTTGCAGGATTTCCTACACTACACCCTTGTCAAGAATCTATGAAAACTAGGTCATAATTGTGGAAGAACAACAACACTTTTATTAAATTCACTTTCAGGAAGATTTATAAGAAATATTAAAACTCAGAAGTACAACTTTCTTTCTGGAGTTTCTCTCTCCTCAAAGTTCTCTCAGCTCTCAAAATTGCATCATCCTTTTTTGGATCTATCGTGCTCTTTATATAGGAAAACATATAGTGGAAGACAGCTAAGATTTCCCCTTAATTCGGATCTACTCTGTAATCTTATCGCGATCGTTACAATATTCCCTATCGCAAGAATGATGGCTATCGCAGGATCAACACATTCTTCTTTTACTTCTTCCATCGTCAGTTTCTTCTAATTGTTCTGCAACGCTCGTGAAGCGTTGTTGAAGAATCGTCAGTAACGCTCGCAGAAACGTTGTTAATATCGCAGGAATAGTGTTGTAGCGATATTCTGGTACTACATCTTGCCTCTTCTCATGTCTTTTCTGCGAAGAAGAGAAGATCATGAGAATTAAGAATGCCATAATCGTTTATCTTTTCTGCTTTCCCATTCTGACACGTTTCTATGTCCATCGCCAGCTGTTTTCACGAGTTTCTTTCTACCAATAAATTTTTGACACGTCTTCTGTAACCGCTGAAATCTAACCA
Organism: Papaver bracteatum; assembly: GCA_023529315.1. Taxonomy (NCBI): domain Eukaryota; kingdom Viridiplantae; phylum Streptophyta; class Magnoliopsida; order Ranunculales; family Papaveraceae; genus Papaver; species Papaver bracteatum. The sequence continues at coordinate 1,635,231 of JAJJWX010003533.1, forward strand.
TCCACGTCTTTTATTTGCATTAATTGCCTTCATCCTTTTCGAGAATTTTCTTCTTCTATAAATACTCTTCTCATTCCTCTTCTTTTCTCTTTTACTTTCTTCTTCTTTCTCTCCATATTCTCTCTGCAATTTTTACTGTTCTTCCGCAAATTGCGCTTCTATAATCATTGTGATTTATTTCTTCTTTTCAACTTTTTCCTTCATTCCCATACTCAAAATGGTTGCTGCTGGTGCTAAAAATTTGAAAGCCTTCAATAAAATGCGCGAGATACTCAGAACTAAAGGTTTTAATTTGTATTTAATCCCAGATCAAGATTCAAAATCAGAACTTTCCCTTAAACTGTTCACTTATGATCAATGTTCTCGCGAAAAAATCGTAGTATCGCTAGGACAACTTGAAGCTGGTCTTCCCATCCCACTTTATTATCCTGAGCTTCCGCTGTTTTATCAAATAATCTCTGACGAGAGATTCTCACGAGCAATATTCCAATTGGGGGGGGGGGGGGGATTGCGTCAGATTATTACTTGAGTATGCCTCTCGCGGCGCTGGTAAAGGAACTAGCTACCCCGAGGCTCCGAAGAATCCTTTGTTCAAAGATGTTCTCATTGTTTCTTGCGATTATAATGTGGACAACTTTTTTGTAAACTATAGAATTGTCCCTATGAAGAGGGATAGTACATGTTGGGGTGTTCGTTTGAAGAAAGAGAAGGTCACTGGTGACAATGCTCTTATGTTGGATATTGACTTTCATACATCTACTAACCAAGGTCCTCGTCATTCTAGCGACGATAAGTGGTTCATCTTCCCATTAAGCCTTGAAGGTCGTCCTTACATATCTGGTTCTCGCGAACTTCCCACGAATCTCGCAGAATATCAACCCTGGATCTTCAGCTGGCCTGAAAGATCTAAAGAAGTATATTCTCTCAACTTTTCATGTTATTATTATCTATTGTCTTCTTTATATTCTCGCTAACCTTTTTGATTTTCTCAGATTGATATAATGAAACTCAGCTATCAAACTCTGAGGAAACCTAACATTCTCTTGGCTCTGAGATCTTTTACAAATGAAGTAAGAAATATTTATTCGTAAATTTTAACAATATATTGTTGCCCCTATTTCTTATCTTCATCTGTGCTCGCAGGAAATCGAAGAATTAGAACCACTGCCTCCTCCAAAAATCAAGGAGAAATCTTCAAAGGAACCATCTGGGAAATCTATAAAGGAGAAGCCTACTACTTCTTATAGGGGAAGATCTTCTGCCCCTCGCAATGATGAATCTAGCGATCCTCCGCTAAAGAAATTAAAAACTCAACCTTCTTCTTCTTCAACTCCTCAAACAATTCCAGAGAATCCAATTGCTAGTTTTGACGAGGATTTTAATGCTGGTGGTTTTCCTTCAATAAGAAATTCTTCTTCTTCTGATTCCTCAATGACTCATATGTCCATAATTTTTAGCGATATCTCCCATAGCATGACCTCTAATGGCGAGGATGAAGTTATTGAAAAGACATCTCAAGCTCTCGCTAAAGTTTGCGATGCTCCTATATTAGTAGATAATGATTCTCTCCAAGGAATCTCTAGATCACTGACTCCCAGTCTCTTGAATTCTCTTGGTGCTTTGGTATGTTTTCACTTCCTTAGCTTGTTTATTTTTCTTCATCGCTATATTTTAATTTGTTTTTCTTCTTCGCAGGTTGGAAGAGCTTCTTTTGATGTTGCTTCTGATTTAGACAAAAGATGCTTCTACGCTGAAGAGAAAGCTGCTAAAGTTGGCCAAGATAAAGAAAAACTAGAGCTTGAAGTTATTGATCTTCGCAAGAAGAATAAACAGATGGAGGCGGAAGCTACCATTAACAAGCAAAAGATCGCTAATCTTGATAAAGCTAACCAACAACTTTATGGTATGACTGATTTCCCTTCTCTCTTAATTCCTTTTATTATATCGCATCTTATTCAAGCAATCACTTTTAACTTGCAGATGTTTATGGTCTTACTGACGAGGCTATAATCTTTCAAACTTTTCCTGAACCTGTAGATGATCATACTCTTCTCGCTAGTCTTAATAATTCCTTGAGTAACTTCTCAGATGATAATATTAAATCCTTCTCCATAGATGAACTTAGATCCCAGTTTACTCTCTTAAAACTTGAACATAGATTCAATTTAGGCTTGACTGACAAATTTAGGCGCCTTTATTTTGATTCAAAGAAAGAAATAGATAAATTAAGGCAGAAGAATAGCGATCTTATTGACGAGAAGGATCTTGCCATAAAAAAAGGGATCTGAAACCTTAGCAGATTTTCATAAAACTCTCCTTGAAGTTCAAATGGTTAGAGATAGACTTATCCGCGAGAATGAAGATCTTCTTGCGAGGGAGACTCAAATTCGATCTCGTCTCCTTATTAACAGGGATGATGAGTTTGCCTGGGCTGCGAAGGTTCTTGCTAACGCCAGAAATGATTTAGGTGTAAATGTTAGCCTTCAAGTCGAACAGGCGGCTCTAATTAGAGATATGATTTCTAACATAGAAGGTTATTGGCTATTATTCTTCTCGTTAATTTCTTGTTTTCATTATTCTCTTTTATAAAATTTCTAACTTGTTGTTATATTCTTGTAGAAGCTGAAAAAGGTTATCTTGAAAGGATCAAGGAGCTTGAACAAGAGAAGGATCAGCTCGCAAATTCCCTTGCTGCTCGCAACTACAAATATTCACAACTGAAGAAGCAGTTTGGAATCACCAACGCGAACTTCAATAGATCTCTCATTGTCGTTCGCAATGATTCTGTTAAATTGGTCTGCGATGACCATGGAATTTCTCCTTCTATATACCCTGATCTTGCGAAAGAAGTACCCGCAGTGATTCCAAGTTTTGACATTTCTGATAGTGAGGCTGAAAATTCCGATGAGGATGAAAATGATAGTGATGAAGAAGGTGAAAAGTCTGGTGGAGAAGAAAATAATGATGATAATGATAAAGGGGAAGAATCTGGTGATGAAGAGAAGTCTGATAAGGAGGATCGCGATGGATCTAACTAGTTCTTCTTTTTCTTTCTCCTTTTTCTATAATATTGCCGTTAATTTGTAAATCTCTTTTGCCTCTTTTGTTTCTACCTGTAAGAATCAGAAAACAGTTCTTTTTCTGCAAGTTAATCAATCATTATAACTATTATTCTTTTAATTATCTGCGTGCTTGAATCTGTGCAATTTTTATATGATAGACGAATAATAATTTCATCGTTCTCGTGCATTCCCATACTTGCCTCTATTATTCATCTGCAATATAAAAATTGATTAAAGATTAAATAAAAATCAAAATTTACCTTAATATTGGCGATCTTACCGTCAAATAATAGTTGCGTGAAATCGCAATTCTTATAACATCTGCGAGTATTATCGCAGTAATCTTGTGGTCTTATTGTGCCTTCCTAATTAAAGGTATTATTTTTCCACGCTTCTTCTTTCTGCGACAAAATTGCAGGACGTCTTTACATTTGCATGTATTGACCCATTGATCTTGCCTTAACTTTCTTCTTTGATTATATTGCGATAATATGACAAGTCTAAGTTCTCTCGCAAGATCAAAGCCTCGTGATATTATTGTCTTGCGATGAAATCGCAGGACGTATTTACACGTTCATGTAAAAACCCATTGATCTCATCTTAACATTTTTCTCGTGGTTTGTTGCCTCTGCATCATTTACGTTACGCGACAATATGACAGGCCTAAATGTTCTTGAAATCATAAAGCCCCATGACATTGCAGTCTTAAGACACTTATCAGCTCCCTAATGGAGGGTGCCGCCCTTATCTTCCCCCTGGTTGCCCCTTCAAGGAGGGCACATCATCCATACAAGACTAGCTCCTCCCATCCGGATCTGTCAACAACCAGTTGTGTTTGCATCCTCTTGTCATTTATGCCTATATGGCTTATAGTTACAAGACTGCACCCTAAGTGGGGTTTTCTTCAGGCCAAGTGCATTGTTGCCAAGACTTACCAAGGATGGAAAGAGAGTTTCGTACGCTCCGGGCACCCTTGGATCAACCGTGTACCTCGGAGCCTTGGTCATACTTTGCACTTCTTGGAAGAGACTCTCAGTCGTCCAACCAGGGTATAACCATATATAGTTGGAAATCCAAGATCTCTCTCCCGGATAGGCTTTCTTTAACCCCATCGTCTGCATGACTCAGGTTCCAGCAGCAGTATAACCTTATCGCTGAGTCATGTCCAGAGATACCCCTTTTATGACGTGCTATTATGTCTTACATTTTCCTCTTGCAAAATTTTATTCGCGAACTAGGGTGCACGCCATGAAAGTTCGTCCCATTCTTATGTCTCTGCGAAATTTTATTCGCGTTTCTTGCGAGTATTGTAATTCTGATAGAATTTCATAACTTTGATCATTTTGGTAAAGTTTTGCGATTCTTTCAAGCATAATATCTTGTTCAATTACATACTTTTCAAACAAATTATTTGCAAAGTTCTCTAAAGTTCATCAGTTTACCTCTTTACTTACTATTTTCTGATTCTGTTTTTCTGCTACGTTTTTCTGTTGTCTCCTTTTCTGCGAGACGCTCGTCATCAGCTTTCACATCTTCTTTTTGTTCTATTGCATCAATCATTAACCTTTCATATTTCTGTCGTTGCTTAATTTTGCACTTCCAATTGCCATTCTTTTCAGCTCTTTCTTCGCAAGACTTCATATCGATTTCATAACATTTCTTGCTTTCTCCCCAATCTCCTTTAATAACTCCGACACCTTTTGGATGAGGAAATTTGATACATTGGTGATAAGTAGATGCTACACCCAATATCCCATGTAACCAAGGTCGTCCTATCAAGGCATTGTAAGGTGATTCGATGTCCACAACACAGAATAAGATTTTTGAAGATATTCCTTGTAACGGTATCTTTATTTCAATTTCCCCCTTTGGTTTGTTAGTTGTGCCATTAAAACCATATATTTTGTATGTTGATGGAATTAGATCTTCGTCTCTTCCTCCCATGGTTTTAAAGGTATGATAAAATAAGATATCAATAGAACTCCCTGTATCTATTAAGACTCTGTTGATATCCCAAGAATCTTCAACTTTACTATCATTCTCTTCATCTTATTCTTGCATTTGTCTTGGATTAATCTCTAATCGTACGACCAGTGGATTATCATGCTGCTCGCCAACTTCAGGTACATCTTGCGCAGTGAAAGATAGAGTTTGCTTCTGCCACTCCTCTAATGGCGAGGATCTCGCGATATTCAATATCTCTCTTCCATATGTGTCTCTCGCGAAGACCCTGCTTAAGATATTGTCATGGAAGTCCTCTATAGTTATGTGTGAATGTACAATAGAATTACAAAACAAATTCTTTGCTTTGGCTCCAACTTCTATTACAAATGTTTCCGCTCCTTTTACAACATTCACTCTGCGAGTTTCTGGTGCTGGCGGTAATTGCTGAGATTGTGGATGTCCTACTAGAAAATGATTTAACTTTCCCTGATCAATCATCCTCAAAATTATTCTCTTCACATTCCAACAATCGTTTACTGTGTGACAATGAAAATGATGATAAGGACAGAATTCTTGACTTCGATTGTTTAGATGGGGCTCTTTTCCCATGTTCCACGGAGAGGGTATATTTTCCATTAAAATGATAGCTTCCCAAATCTTTTCTATGCTAGTATTGAGAGAATGCATCTTAATTTCTTCCCATATTATCCTCTGATTACCTTGTCCCTTAAAATTATTCTTCCTTTGTCCACCATAAGTCTCTTGAGGTTGATCGAGTCTTTGAATCTTATTATTACCACCGCGATTATAATAATTCTTCTCCCTTTCATATTCTTCCTGATCTCGACTGCCCATCGCTACTAATTTCTGTTGGTTATCAATCACCACTTTCTCTTGTTGTTTCTGCAAGGTTCTCGCTACATTATTTATCATTTTAGGAAGCAAACTTCCACTTGCTGCTAGCGAGCTGGTGTTCACAATTGGATATGATTCCATCTCATTTTGTTTCTCCTCCAAAGCAATATATTCTTCCTGTAGCTCTCCCAATTTTGTCATGGTAATTGTATTTTTGATTCTAAAAATTTGAATGTATAGCAAATTAGTCGCAAACATTGCGTTAATGAAGGATAGGATCAGGTATATTTCATCCACCCTTCCAGCCATCTCACTGCACATTGATTTCCACCTTATGGTTAAGTGCTTCAGACTTTCGCCAACTCTTTGTTTTATCCCAAACACATCTTCAATACCCGGCCGCGATGAATTGTTGCTGATATACGCTCCTAAGAATGTAGCTTGTAAATGATCAAAAGAAGTTATAGTATTCTTTGGTAATCCCTCAAACCATTTCAACGCCTCGCCAGTTAAGCTAGATGCAAAATACTTGCATAATACAGCATCATGATTCTCCCATTGTAACATACATCTAACATAAGCTTTAACGTGTTGAACAACACAAGTAGTCCCATCAAAAATGCTGGTTAACGCTGGTAAATTTCATTTTGGAGGTATTCCTCTTAACTGTACTTCTTGAGTAAATGGAGTCCTCGCATCTTCTTCAATAGCTTCATCAAGTTGCCTTCTACCTCCTTCTTTTCTATTGCTTATCATTCCTCGCATTTCTGCTAATTCTCTCAAACTTTGCTCATTCTCTGCTGAGTTTTGTTCCATTGGCCTTTTTAACGCAGCTTCCTTTCTTCCGCGTTCTTGTTTTTCTTATCTTGCGAGATTTTGCGTATCTCCTTATTCATCATCATCCTATCTTTCTCTGCGATTTTCTCTTTCACAATCCTCTTGAAATCGCAGTTGCCTATCTTCTTCTCTGCGAATTTCTTTATTTCTCCTCATTTCTCTTCGCTGTCTCTCTATTCTCCTTTGTATCCTATCATACTACTCTTGAATATTATCATTATAGAGATTTTGTGTACGTCTTCTTTCTCGATTTTCATGGTTATTTTGTCTTACTGCCTCTCGAAATTCTTTCTCTTCTACTTCTGCTCTTAATCTTTATCTCTCGCAAGCCAGGCGTGCTTGTTCATTATAGTATCTTTCAATTTCTTCTTCAATTATTCTTTGATTCCTTTGATTATCTCTCCCATACAATATCCTCCTACCTTCTTCTGGATTTTCTTCTTCAATTTGGTTGCTTCTTCCCTCTTGATTTCTATTGTCACGAAGATTATAACGATCGCCAATTATCTATTCTTCTCTATGACGTTGCTCTCCATTTAAATTTTGCACTTCTTCTCTAACATTTCTCATTGGGGAATTTCGCCTTGATTCTTCCCTGAATGATCTTTAATTTGATCTTACAGTACTTCTTGACCTTCTTCTTTATAACCTCAAATTCTCCATTATTAGTACATGATTTTGTCTTGTTAGATTCGCACGTTCCTCCGCCTCTAATCTCCTTTCCTCCTGTGTTCTTTCCCTCAGATCATCTACTATCCCATTTTCACGTCCCACGTGAACTAATCCTCCAGCCATTCTTTGATTTCTTTCTTATTCTTCTCCATTTCTTAATTGTAGATTTTCTGTTTCTTCCATTGAATCCGACCTCCAAGTGTGTACGATTACTCTATCTTAATCCTCATCCCTATTTTGCGATTGTGCTTGTTGATTCGGTTGTTGATTTGAATTTTCTGCTTCATTTCTTGTTCCATTTCTTCCCGATCTTATTCTTAAAGATTCTTCTAATTCACCTGTTCCTTCACCTGCAAGTCTTTTATTCCTCCTCACAGTTGTTGGTGGTTCTGATGTATTTCTTCTCCTTCTAGCCATTTCTCCAATTCTAACAATTTTTTCAAATCTTCAAGCTGTAATTTGAGATTTCTTAGACTGATTCTCCCTGTTTCTGGACGCTAAAATGTAGTTGTAGGATTTCCTACACTACACCCTTGTCAAGAATCTATGAAAACTAGGTCATAATTGTGGAAGAACAACAACACTTTTATTAAATTCACTTTCAGGAAGATTTACAAGAAATATTAAAACTCAGAAGTACAACTTTCTTTCTGGAGTTTCTCTCTCCTCAAAGTTCTCCCAGCTCTCAAAAATGCATCATCCTTTTCTGGATCTATCGTGCTCTTTATATAGGAAAACATATAGTGGAAGACATCTAAGATTTCCCTTAATTCGGATCTACTCTGTAATCTTATCGCGATCGTTACAATATTCCCTATTGCAAGAATGATGGCTATCGCAGGATCAACACATTCTTCTTTTACTTCTTCCATCGTTAGTTTCTTCTAATTGTTCTGCAACGCTCGTGAAGCGTTGTTGAAGAATCGTCAATAACGCTCGCAGAAACGTTGTTAATATCGCATGAATAGTGTTGTAGCGATATTCTGGTACTACAAGCCCTATTTATTGTTATGTTGTTACCAAAACTAAAATTAATAGTATTAAAAATTATAAATTGGATAGTATTATTAGTTTAGGAAATATTTTAAGAAAATAAAAACAAACTTATACTGTTTTTATTATGGAGTCCATAATTAGAATTCCATAATTAGAATAGGATGTAAGAATAAGTAGAAGTTTTATTAGGAATTTTATAACTATCCATAAATGTTTTTATTCAAAAAATGTATGACAATTAATACAAAGATATTGAGTAGATTTTTTCCTATAAATGGTGATAATATTTAAGATTTTGAATTAAATTTATATTAAAAATGATTTTATGATTATAAAAAATAATGGGTATATTTGATAGTTAAGGAAAAATTATGTCTATAAACAGAGCGGACTAATAAAAAAAGACAGACCAAAGTAGAAATTAAGACAGATAAAAAAAGACAGAGGGAGTAATTGCTGCCACACTTTGTAATCTGCATTTATACTCTTAATTGATCAAGCGATGAAGTCCATTTCCATAAGATATCCAAAAACTATCCTTATGATCATGTTTCTGCTCATCGGCTTTAACTTGCAAACAACTACACTCTGGGTATTCAAGATTATGTAGAACATTAAGGCATTGTATCTAGATTGAAAGTTTTTTTTAACACGATCAGCGCGGAAAATGAACACGCAACCTATAGGTTGGGAGCCCAACCCCTGGCCAACTGGGCTAATGCCAATTGGTTATCTAGATTAAAAGTTGGTTGTCAGAGACCCATTATTTATTTGTTTTATTTCAAGACGATTATCATTTTGAAGTATTCTGGATCATAATAACTTGGCATATATGTTGTAATGGGATTATTTGTTTTCTGACGGCGTCCAATTTTTCCAGTTTCAGATGATAGTAAATTGGCATTCATTAAGAACCTTCCTAAATTGGGGCCTATCAAATTTTCCTTCCCACACCACCAAATTACTTTGGGCACCCAAACTTTTAAAAAATACTAATTTACCCCCACATTAGTTCCTAAAACTCTCTCATATAAATACTAATCTTTCCATTTTCAGTAAATCCAAAAAAAAAAAAAAAAACTAAACCTAATAAAACTTAATTTTCATCTTCTTCTCCAATGAATCTTCGATCCACACAAGAAAAAGGTAAATCTCCATAAACCCATTCTATGATTCTTCTTATCTTATTGATTTACATGTTTAAATCTTCGTTTTTGACAAATCAAAACTCTGGTTACACCCAGAATCGGTTTTTATTAACATATCGAATAAACCGATTCTGGGTTTTGTTTTCGGTCATGAAGAGCATGCACAATAATCAGTTTACATGATGATTAACATGAACCGATTTTGTGTTAGAAATGAAATATGAAAATACATCACCAGAATCGGTTTATATATGTAATATGTATAATCCGATTACTATAGTCTTTTCATCTTCCTTTCCACAATCGGGTTTTATACATGTACCACATAACTCAATTCTTGTAGTCTCTTCAGAATCAAATTACTTTTGTTTTTATATGTACCGATTTCTTACTTGATTTTTGTTAAATTTTTGTGTAGAATGGACTTAGGACACCTAACATTTTACAATCGAGAGGTAACCTTGGAGGATTTTCTAAGGAAACCACAAAGAGTGCCAGAAAGAAGCCTATATAGGTTTTCTTTCGGAGGTGAGACCCATCTTGAAAAATCTCTGGCATTGATTGATAAGATGGCACTAGAAGAGCTTGTTGAGGTCATGAGGTTCGCTCGGATGAGGAGAAACATTATTTCAGCTGAAAGGGATCTCCACCAAGAATTGAAAGGTATGTTTGAATAAATGGCTGAATATATAGCCATGGGTGATGCAGAAGCTGCTGCTCTTGATGATGCTAGTGTTGGTGGTGGTGCAGCTGTTCCTAATACTGGTGCTCCTTAAGTTTTTAAGTTTAACTTTTAAATATTAAAACTTTAAGTTTATAAGACTTGTGGTTGTTTTTAGTCTTTTGGGATGGTTGTTGTTTGTATTTTGATCTTTGTGTGGTTCATGTTTGTATTTTGGATGATCTTTGTGTTGAACTTAATGCACTTAATGTTTAAATTGATTCTAGCCTGACATGCCAACAATCGGTCTACTCGATATGTCAACATAAACCGATTGTACAAGCAATTTTTATTGGATGTTTTTCAAGAAAAAATAGAATCACATATAAAAATATATAAATCGATTGGTGTCGGTAAAAATTCAAAATCTAGCATGTGTTTAATCGGTTTACATTGGTCGCAAGAACAACCGATTCCTTTTGGCATATCAACACAATAGGGTTTTACAGACCTTCTAAAATACCGATTATAGCAAATTATTTCACTTTTTTCAAAAAAAATAGTCGTTGGGGACTTTATCTATAAATAGAGACCTCACCCTTGGACCCCATTTTCCCCAAAATTGATAATTTTATTCCCCCTCACTCCATATACTCCACAACTACCTATTTCATACATATACATACAAGAAATGGCATCGTTTGACTCCACGGATGATTTGGAAATCACCAAAGCATGGTATGCGGAAAATCGACTTAGACGTCAATCCTCCGAAAGGGAGGATTCCACAACCTTTTGGTCTAGGGTACACAACAAATTTACCCAATAGTTTGGGAATCCTAACGCAAGAAGTTTTCAAAAAATCCACGCCAGGCACCTAGTCATCGAAAAAGAGATACTTGCTTTTTTGGCTCTCCAACCTCGGATTTTTAACACTCGCCCATTCACCTTATACATTGAACAATTTGTAAGTAATTTTGTGGTTTTTTTACGTAACCCATGTTGTTTTATCTTCCAATGAAACACCACTAACAAATGTAAGTTTGTTTTTGTGTTTTTGTAGCATGAAGTCGTGAAAATGCGCTACTTGGAGGAAAAGGGGGAAGCATTCGCGTTCGATGCAAGCTATCACTTCTTGGGAGAAAGAATCCCGGAGGATAACCCGGAATACTTGGATGATGTATCGTCTTCAGAGGAGGAAGATTGATGGTTTTAGAAATTTTTGTATAGGTTTTGTGGGTAGACCTCTATGTAAACCCTCACGAGACTATAACTCGTCCACTAGGGTCGCCCAGGGGTTCAAAGGCTTGATGCATGTGCTAAATGCATCCTATAATAATAATGCAAAGAATGAAAATTGGTAATGAAAGGAAACAATCAGTTTATATATGTGTTGATGGTGGTTTTTAGCCTAGGGTTAAAATCATAACACCCTAAACCCTAGTCAGACAAGTGATGTCATAACATTTAAGTAATAATCTTTTAATAGGCGCATTTATTGAAACCTTTAAGGAGTCTGTAAAAAATTACCGGGTATCTTTTAAATACCAATTAGGGTTACGACAAGCTAAACCCTAAATCCCACGTGTGCCAATGGAAAACCATGCCAGCCACACCCACCGCGCCAAGGCATGCCAACCATGCTAGCCACACCTCCGTGCCAATAGCAAACCATGCCAGCCACACCCACAGCGCCAAGGCATGCCAACCATGCTAGCCGTACCTCTATGCCAATGGAAAACCATGCCAGCCACACCCACCGCGCCAAGGCATGCCACCCATGCTAGCCGCACCTCTGTGCCAATGGAAAACCATGCCAGCCACACCAACCGCGCCGAGGCATGCCAACCATGCTAGTCGCACCTTTGTGCCAATGGAAAACCATGCTAGCCACACCCACCGAGCCATGCCAAACGCACCTCACCATGACCACGTGCAAACTTAGCCGCGCCACCATATTGGCCTTCCCTACGCGGCTACCAAAACGAAGGCATGCAACAATCAACAGTTTCCCTTCAATCCCAGGAACAAATCCTGACCGTCCAAGGTTACCAAACGACCTTTGTCCCAAACCCTAGCTTCGTCACGAACCTAGCTTTGTCACGCCAAACCCTTGTCCCCACATGCCAAGCCAAACCGCACCTAGCCAAGCTAGCCACGCCATGCGCCCATGGCAAGCCAAAACCGCACTTAGCAAAGCTAGCCACGTCATGCGCCCATGGAAAACCCTTGTCCCCACATGCCAAGCTAAATCGAACCTATCCAAGCTAGCCACGCCATGCGCCCATGGCTAACCCTTGGCCCCACATGCCAAGCCCAAAATGCACCTAGCCAAGCTAGCCACGCCATGCGCCCATGAAAAACCCTTGGCCCCACATGCCAAATCAAAACCGCACCTAGCCAAGCTAGCCACGTCATGTGCCCATAGCAAACCCTTGGCCCCACATGCCAAGCCAAAACCGCACCTAGCCAAGCTAGCCACGCCATGCTCCCATGGAAAACCCTTGGCCCAACATGCAAAGCCCAAACCGCACATAGCCAAGCTATCCACGCCATGCGCACATGGGAAACCCTTGGCCCCACATGCCAAGCCAAAACCGAACCTAGCCAAGATAGCCACGCCATGCGTGCATAAGCAAACCCTTAGCCGCACCTAGCCAAGCTAGCCACGCCATGCGCCCATAAGCAAACCCTTGGCCCCATAGACATTAGGGGCGACCCTGAAAGAATTAGGGGCGACTTTTTTATTCCCAACCCATAGACAAGGTTGAGGGATGTCCAAATTTATGGAGATTACGAAAATACCCTTACACAATCGGTAGTTAGGAAAGTGGTATTATCTACCGATCACTAGTATTATCAATTATGTGGCCATTAGCAATCGGTAGATAGGTGAAGTTCATAAATAACTTCATAAACTACCGATTATTCTAGTTCCCAAATTCGAAAAAATTGACATTTTGGCAAAAAAAAAATTTGGGGCAGCTTCAAAATTGGAGGTTAAGTTACCTTATTTAACTACCAATTATAGTAGTTTCCAAACTTTAAAAATTGGTGATTTTGGCCAAAAAAATTTTTGGGGAAACTTTATAATCGAACATAAGGTTAACTTATTAACCTACCGATTATTCTAGTTCCCAAATTCGAAAAAATTGAGATTTCGGCAAAAAAAAAAAAATTGGGGAAACTTTATAATCGGAAGTTAGGTTAACTTATTAACCTACCGATTATGCTAGTTCCAAAATTCGAAAAAATTGAGATTTCGGCGAAAACAAAATTTGGGGCAACTTTATAATCGGAAGTTAGGTTAACTTATTAACATACCGGTTATGGAGTCAGTCATCTACAAAATAGAGCCGTTGGTACTCTAAACTCTATATAAGGATGGTATCCTTTTACCCTCTATGGAACACAAATACGTTTAAACTCTCTCCAACATCATCTTCAACATAATGGCCCAACCATTCATTAATCCTACGGAGTTCACGATATAAGAAGATTTATCTTTGTGTATGCGCTATGTTCAATTCTATCCGAGACGAGGAGAAGAACATAGGCAAGGAGGCATAATGAGTATGAGTTATTTGGGGAAAATTCACGAAAAATTCTGCACCGACACCGGTAACCCAAATAACTGTCACTCCGCTGATATTTTCTGCCGAATTGGTTCAATAAATGGACCGAAAAATTCGTCCATTTAACTTATCTTGTGAATCAATATCGATTGAGGGGTGAAACCAATGATGAGGTTATAAAACGATCTCTCAGGGTATGGCGGAGATGGAAAAGATCGAGGTTCCGTTATGAAGATCATTTCAGAATACTTAGGGCGATGGAAAGATTTAATCTATTTAAGACTCGTCCAAACTTCCACAGCGCTAATCACAATACCTTGTAATAGAATTGTGGAAGTTTAATGAATAGTTATGATTTACCAATTATTATAATTTGTGGGTGATATTGTTAAGAATTTCAATTTATTTATGACAATCGGAGGTTTGAATTCTTTACCTAACTACCGATTATACTCCAACGGATAATTTGTTCAAAATAAACTAGCCTTGCCTCGAAAAACACACACAATCGGTTAATAATACATATTGTTAATCCTCCGATTATAGTACTCTAATGAAACTGAGAACTCTGTTGAGAAAACAACATATAATCGGTAATACAAAACGATTCATATCTTCCGATTATGAATAATCGGGAGTAAGTGTTCAATACTTGGCTACTGATTCTATGTAATCATTGTACGTAATTTCAGTACAGTCTTGTAAAAGTATGTATCAACGGCCATATTTTCAAAAAAAAAAAAAGAGATGTTGGGAATCTCATCTATATAAGGAGGGTAAACTCTTCTTATTTATGCACCAAAAAACACATATATAGCATCGTGTATTCTACAAATAGATTTTCTATCGTCTACTCTTATGAATTCATTCTATATCTTGACTTAGGCATGGCAACGTTTGACGTAGATGAAGATTTGGTGATTGTGAAAACATGGTATCACGAAACAACACGTGAAGATTTCATAGCCGGAAGGTTAACTCCCGAAATATTTTGGGGGAGGGTATATATCCAATTTGTGCCAGAGTTTGGAAATCCAAAGCAAAGATCACTCCAACAAGTTCATGATAGTTTCCGACTTGTCCAAAAAGGGGTAAATGATTACATAATGATACAAAAGAGAATCTTTGACACTAGCCATTTAAGCTTGTCGATCCAACAATTTGTAAGTATTTGCATACTTCTTTCACATAACACCGGGTGGTTAATCTTTCTTACTAAAATGAACTTTGCATTCTTTTGTATTTTTTTATGTAGGAGACACTTGGAAAAAGGCGCTACTTAGTGGAAAGAGGTGAAGAATTCACTTATGATGGAAGTTATGAATTCCTGAAGTCCGTGGCAACAGTTTAAAGATTGATTCATTGTTGCAATCAGAAGTTTATGTTTTAACATGTGTACCGATTCTGGGAAAGTTTTCGCTTTTTTTGTCAGAGATTGGTAACAATCGAATGTTAATGTAATATTATGTCTACCGATTCTAGGAAAAATTTCAGATTTTGTGTCAGAGTTTGGTGACAATCAGAAGTTTATGTATTATCTTGTCTACCGATTCTGGGAAAAAATTTCAGTTTTTTTGTCAGAGTTTGTTATCAACCGGAAGTTAATTTAGAAAAGTTAATAACTGATTATAAGATAGATTAAGTCTGTTTATAAAATCTTGTACGTACAATCGGTTGATATATTAATAATATAACTACCGATTATATTATTTTACTTCAAAGTATTTTCCAAAAAACATGTACAAAAAAGGGGGTTCTAATTACATCTTCCAAACACAACGATCAAACATCGTCATCATTCGAGGGGATCAATGCAAGTAACCTATTGGGAAAGTTGTTGTTCATGACTCGATCCCAATCAACCATGTTGGACTCATATTTTTTTATCCAATCCTTGCAATGGTTCATTGGGAAGTAGTCGTGCCATTTACTCAACGACGGTAACGGACAATCTTTCTTTACCCTTAAACCCGATAAAATGCATTTCATTCACAAATGCCATAATGATTCTTCTATCTTTAGCCGACTCCTGGCAAACCGTTCTTGTGGGTGCAAACTTCATGTTAAGTCCATACATAGGAGGAACAAATAAATGTACCACGTATTTCAAAGTGTCTGCTAAGAGATATCAAAATTTAGGAATTGTCATCCAATACTTGGATCTGATTGTCTTCAATCCTTTTCGACACTTTACACGCGCAATTAATTCTTTGAACTCTTGTTCTTTGTCATGTCTATCTCCTCACCTCATCTTCTCCATATAGAAATTCTTGTCCTTTATTAATTGTACCGCCATCTTATTTCTTAAATACTGACATTGGTTTACATCTTGGATGACCGCCTTATCAAAGTGACCCATTTATTCCGTAGCGACGTAAAACCAACAATTGTCATCCCCATCAACCTCGTCGGTGTATAAAACAAATGGAGAAATGAGTGGAGGGAGTTGTTTCAAATACTCTTCGATAATTGTATACATGGTTCGATTTGGTCTTCCATGAAGATCCCTAGGATAATGAAGAGTACCATACTTTTCTTTAATAGTCACCATTTATGTTGGTTGTGTTTGTTGCGAGTTTCTCATTTGCGCAACAAATACAGAGCTAGTTTGGGTTTCTACTAAAACAACTTCTTCCACCACCTCAGATTGACTTACTTGAGAAGGCTCCGAAGAAACCTTTGGTTTCACTTTTTGTGCGGTTGGTCCACTTTGATCCTTTCTTGGACGACCTCTTTTCTTAGGTTCCGGCTCATCTTCAAATTCAGCTTCCGTATGCATGTGCCTACTAGGGTCTTTTTTTTTAAAACAAATGCTCATTTAACTCTTTTATTTTGATAGTCCTAGACACTTCGGTGCTTAGCCTACTCGTCCCCTTTTGCTTAATTGATAGATGCATTTATGTGTCTATATTAGTCTCAATTCTTTGTAATGTTAGTGCTCGATTTCACATTTATTATGGCTTTTTATGTCTTTGTAGGTGTTTTTGGAGAAATACACTTGTGCAGAGAAATTAGCTCGAAAAGTGATCCTGGGAGAAAATTACTGAAGGCACCCAGAAGACGTACTACATGCACCCCAGAAGTATGTTGGAGACGTCCCAGAAAAGTTATATTTACACCCCAAAAGAATTGCTAAAGGGACCCCAATATTGGATAAGGGGTAACCAAATTACTAAGGGGCATCCATTTCCAAGGCAATGCTATTCGCACCCATCAGTCGGATAGGGGGAGGTCATCTTCTCCCATTCAAATACCGATTTTGGCGGGAAAACTTATGTTCACGAACTGAGTTTAGGGTTCGATTATTGGAGGGATTTTAATGAGATTCAATCGGAGAAAATCATTGGTATGGATTCTAACTGACTAAACAGGCCTGGTATGATGTTTTTGATCGAAGAAATTGGGCTGGATAATCCGGACTTCGTTAAACAGGGGAGGTTTATCCACATAATATTTTTCGAGTAATATATGGCAGTGACGTGATGGAAGAGGAATATCTTCCCTGAAGATTTGTTCCTATGAATACAAAGAAGACTTTGGGAAGGTTTTGTTAATCTAGAGATGCGTACGAGGTGAAGAGAAGAAAAGATAGGTAATACCCGTAACTTCCGGCGAAAGGAAAAAGAGAGATTTTCTAGGGATTTTTGGTTGCTTTTAAGTGTATAAAGGCATGTTTAAGTTCCATAGAGGAGGGTCGAGAGTTTTAGGAGGTTTTAGAGGCTTCAGAATCAAGGCAGAGAAGTTGCAGGAAGAATAGCAACAGCAGGTGAAGAACACGAAGAAAAGACTAGCATAGGCAGTCTTATTTTGAACAGCACAAAAGAAGTGTCGCTGTTCAACAGTGTTTGCGTTAAAATATTTGTAACAGTTCAGCAACAATTATTTTTGTTAGTCTTATCTCTGTAACAGTAGGCTTTGTAACAGTTAGTGCTGTAAAAAATATATCTGTTACAAACTCGCTGCATAATATTATTTCTCAATAAAAACACCTTTTGAGCCATGTTTCTATCTTTTGGGTGCGCTTTGAGCATGAGGAGCTAAACCCAAACACTGGGATGATGGAGGAAGCCAAGTTTACAATTGTTTGGTAATTATAATTGATTCTTATGACTTTTTGCATTGATTTTTAATCGATTTATGATTTCATTGA
Organism: Papaver bracteatum; assembly: GCA_023529315.1. Lineage (NCBI taxonomy): Eukaryota > Viridiplantae > Streptophyta > Magnoliopsida > Ranunculales > Papaveraceae > Papaver > Papaver bracteatum. Next base: position 1,653,131 of record JAJJWX010003533.1, read on the forward strand.
TTATTTGTGATTTTGTTTGATAATGTATGCTTAGTCTAAGAACTCTTGATGCACTATGCTTATTATTTACATCTAATGCTTTGTGAAATCTACTTTTGGCAAAGAAATAGAGTCTAGAAAAGAGCTAAAATTGTTATGAATCATTGTATGAACCAATTGATTGTGAAGTTTGGTGGAATCCTAAATCCCAGTCTCTCGAATTATTGATACATCTGCTACATATTTTCTTGTTTAATTAAGAATTAGATCTAAAATCAATCTTTACTCGTCCGAGAATCAAACCCTTACTTACCACAATTAAAACTACATAAGTTTTTGGCGCCGTCGACGCGGACTTGTATTTAGGTTTAGGTTTTAGGTTTTGCATTTTTTTTTTTAGGTTTTGTATATATTTTATTATTTTTATTTATTATTTTTGTTCTATTTTACATCTTTGGTATTTTTGTTTTTGCTGTGCAGGATTGGCTAGAAGCGAAACGTGGAAAGTTAACTTGCCTTACAAAAAGGGAGAAACTGAAGATTTTATTTTTAGACTTTCATCTTATTTTTAGTAGTTTCTTTATTTATTTTTGGACTTGTAATTTTCTTTTATTTGTTTGTTTATTTTTAGTATTTATTGTAAAAAAAAAAACACACACATAAGCACACACCAATTGCATTTTCGTCCGACACCGATTTTAGGAAAACAAGTGGTTTAGTATGGTGAACCCTCTGGGCGTTATCATCTGAAACACCACAAACCTCAGCCTCATACCTTTGGTTATATTTTGCTGTAGGTAACCCAAGCTTACCTAAATTAGTGAGCCCAGCATTTGCATGTGCACAATTTTCTTACTTCACTAGTATTACTTCTATTTTTGTCGAAATGGTGAAAGGAAATGATAATGAGGTCCCGGTAAAAACCCTTAGGGATCGTTTGAACCCATCTAAAGTAGTGCATGATCCAGGTGTAGTTATACCATCTTCTACGGTCCAGTTTGATATTAGACCTGAAACTATTGGCATGCTACGCAAGTTTAGGGGGTTAGAGAATGAGAACCCGTATACCCACATAAGAGACTTTGAAATGATTTGTGACACAATGAACTATCCGAATGTCTCTAAGGATGTGCTTAGGTTACATTTGTTTCACTTCTCTATTTATGAGAAAGCCTAAAACAATTACCACCTGAGATGGTCTTGTAGAGGCATTTGTTAAGAAATTCTACCCACACCATAAGACTGCAGCTGTTCGGTAGTCTATACAAACCTTTAAACAGAAATTAGGTGAAAAACTTCATGATTATGTAAAAAGGTTTAGTGAATTGTTATACCAATGTCCACATAATGGCTTTGAAAAAGCCCACATGGCTCAAATTTTATATGAGGGCCTTGATAGTGAAACCCGTATGCAGGTAGAAACAATTAGTGGTGGAGAATTTACCCATCAAGATCCAGATGATTTTTTTGATGAGTTCATCGAGTTAGCTGAGAAAACTAAGCAATGGGCTTCAATGAGAGAACCATAAATACTTAGAAATCCTATCCCTAGGATCGATAGAGTTGATTATGGGTCAGATATTCTTAGGAGTCTAGAAGCCTTATAAATGAATCAAGGGTCACACCATGATAGATACGAAGAGCAAGCCAATGCTCTTTATAATAACTCTAGGTTTGAAAACCATCAGAGATTTGATCCATATTCAGATACTTATAACCCTGGTTGGAGAAACCACCCGAATTTCTCTTGGTCTAAGGGTAAGAGTCAAGGTCAGTCTAGTAGTTTTCAGACTATCCCAAGTTTTGGGTATACTAAGAACCATTTAGGGCCAGATCAGTATCAGAACCTGTCAGATAAAAAAATCATGAGCTTAGAAGAGTCTCTATCCATCTTATCTCATAACAATACAGAGTTTAAGGAAACGGTTGAGAAAGGTTTAAACGAAAACTCTCAGGCTATTGCTAACAAATCAGGTTAGTATGATTGCAAAACTTTTGAGCGAAAGAGAAAAGGAAAAGTCCCCCAATCAACCACTACCCAATCCCATAGGAATTCATAAAGTATCCTCTAGAGATAAAGAGTTCAATCATGTGAACTCTATAACAACCCTTAGGAGTGGTAAAACGGTAGACAATAAGGTAGCCATGCCTAATAGTGGGCATACTGTAGATCCACATTCTAGTTCCCATTCTAGTTCTCAAGATGAGCCCCAGAAGGAGCCACTAGCTGAAGAGACCGATAAAATTTCTAGTGATGCCAATACGGTTCCCGATAGGTCTCATTTTGTGCCTAGAGCCCCATATCCACAGTTGTTAGTTCCAACCAAGAGAGAGTCGACTTTCAACGAAATAATGAAGATTTTTAAGCAGGTAAACATTAACATCCCTTTATTATAACCAATTAAGCAAATGCCTACGTATGAAATATTCCTTAAGGATCTTTGTACACGAAAGCATAAGCTTAATGTCCATAAGAAATCCTTTTTATCTGGTCAGGTAAGTTCAATCCTTTTGAACCAAACAACCCCTAATTATAAAGACCCTGGATGCCCCACCATATCTTGTACAATTGGTAATCACATGATTGATAAGGCATTACTTGACTTAGGAGATAGTGTTAACTTACTCCCGTACCATGTGTACACCCAACTAGGTCTTGGTGAGTTGAAATCGACTAAAATGACCCTACAGTTAGCTGATAGGTCTATCAAAGTACCTCGTGGTGTCATAGAGGATGTACTGATTGAGGTTGATAAATTTATTTATCCAGTGGATTTTTTTGTTCTAGACACTCAACCTGTTCAGGATCCTAGTGCTCAAATTCCGGTGATTTTAGGTCTCCCATTTTTAGCCACATCTAATGCCATCATAAACTATAGGACCGGGCTTATTAACATATCCTTTGGTAATATGACCACTGAACTAAATGTATTCAATGTTACTAGACAACCTTCTGAATTAGAGGAAGTGAATATGATTATCACTTTAGTTCAGGATAATTGGGACGACACCTTAATGGATGATTCTATGGATGAATTTGATGAGATTCTCTTAAGTCAGATAGGTGACCAAACTGTTGAACTAGAAGAATCTCTCGAGTACTTTAAAGACTCTACGGACCCTGAAATTCAAGCCATAGTGCTAGGTCTTACAGAGACTAATGATGACCCTAAGTATGGGGGTAGTGATCTAGAAGAAGCTCTTGAGTATTTTAAAGACTCCGATGATCCAGAAATTCAAGCAATAATTAGAGGTCTTTCTAAAAATAATGAGTACCCTAAGTTTGGGGGTAATGATGGCAAAGTATCCCTAGTAGAAGTACCTAACTTGGGAATCGAACCTAGTATACCTGAGGTATTACCTAAGTCTCTTCCGACTCCACCACCTGATCCACCTGATACTGTCCAGGAGGAAATCTATCTATTAGAAACTTATTGTTCAAATGAGTCTATTTATCAAGACACCCATATGAATCCAAAGTGGGCGCCGCAGATAAATCCAGTTGTCTTGGAAGAATTTTTAAATCAGTTTGTGATATATCTGCTTATTTATCTAATCCGATGCATTTGTCTTCTAATTGTGGAAGTTTTATTTGGTTTTGTTGATCCACAGTTGTTCCGGCTATTGCTATATGATTCGAGGTGATTAATTATTATTTTTTATGTCTGGCTAAAGACGTTAAACTTATCACTTCTTGGGAGGTAACCCATTCTCATGCAACACGGTAATATCTTTCCTTAACTCTTTTGCTTCAAATGGTAACAGTTTCTCCTTGTTCATGCTTTTAATTTTATCTTTAGAACATTGAGGACAATGTTAGATTTAAGTTTGGGGGTATGGGAGAAACTTTTTAGTTGCAATAAATAAACTCCAGAGCCTAGAAATTTATGTTTATTAAGGATGGCACTAACCAATCTAAGTGGATGGAAGCATTTTGATTGTAGGAGTTGAGGAACCAATCTGATTAGATGGAAACATCTAGAAAAGTCTATTCATAAAAGCACAGAGCTCAGGTGTTAGAAATAGCATGGTAGTTTCGCCATATCTCGTTGAGTCCTTTTCACTTCTGTTTTTAAACTATGTTTCTCTAAGTGAGTAGGTGGGGCTCACGATTCAAGTTGTTACCACTGCTAGGGTGAAATAGAGTGATTGAGTTACTAAGAAAAAGAAAAAGAAGAAAAAAAAGGGACCAGACCAATTAGACCAAACATAATAAATTAAAAAAAAAAAAAAATTTAACACTTGGGAATAGCAATATGTGTGTGTTTTCCCTGTCTCCGTCGCCTAAACAAGCGTGGAATGCAGGATCCATGGAAACTATCATGTAATCTGCTGACAAGAAGCATGCGCTTAGATCCAAAAGATCAAATCATGCAGTTAAAAAAAAAAGGTTAAAGGTTAAATGTTAATGTTCAGTGAATAAATCGACCGCTGGTTCCCTTGTATATGCCAGACGAGTTGATCTAGATTTAGGATTATCGACCAGTGGTTCCCTTTTATATGCCAGTTGTGTTGATATTAGTCAGACCAGTATCTCAGTCCATTAGGATAGGTTCATTTTGGCAGTGGCCTTCAGACAAATATGAGAAACACCGTTCACCTAGTCAACATCAAAACCATCTATGTTTTTCTATATCCATCTCTTAATCTATCCATGTGATTTGTTGACTCCAAATATTGATGTCCATAGTGCAACTATCTGAGTAGAGATCTGTCACTTATATATGAATTTTAGTATGCTTGAGTGCAAACTCGTGTACAGCAATTGGAATTTCGCATCAGGGTACTTCCTCCTGTAGTCAATAAGTATGCCAACCAAGGAGATTCTTTAGTGCCTTCCAAGGTTCTGCGTAGATAGCTAGGGTCTGGAGTAAAGGTTTTGTGGGTATATCTCTAGTAATCCCTCCCGAGACTATAACTCGGCCACTAGGGACACATAGGGGTTTAAAGGCTTATTGCATACGCTAAATGCAATCGACGATGCCTGCGACAGTGAGTTAGGATTTTATTTTGTAGATTTGATTTTCTCGGGACTAGCAAATAATAAGTTTGGGGGTATTTGATAGATGCATTTATGTGTCTATATTAGTCTCAATTCTTTGTAATGTTAGTGCTCGATTTCGTATTTATTATGGCTTTTTATGTCTTTGTAGGTGTTTTTGGAGAAATACACTTGTGCGGAGAAATTAGAGCTGGCAAACCAGCCAAAAACCCGCAAGTTGACCCGGACCGGCCCGTGAAAACCCGTGCCCGTCCCGGCTGGTTCCTAAACGGGACGGGTGCGGGTTGGAAAAATAGCGGCTTGTGAGAAAACGGGTTAGTCCGTCCCGGCCCGTAAACCCGCGGGTTAAACCCGTTGACCCGTTACCCCCACCCCACAACACACGTGTCCCCCTACATACCCCACACTTGCCTGATCGTCTCTTCTTATCTTTCTTATCATGTCTCTGTTTCTTTCACTTTCAGAAACAACAAATTCACAGAGGAAAGAGATTTCGAAGAAATTCACGTATGGAGATAAATAATCAGATTCAGACGAAACCCTAATTATAAACCGAGAGGAGAGTTAGAATAGGTAAGTAATTGAATCCCTAATTTCAATTTAAGTTTTGTTGATTATAAATTGGTTCCGGGATCGATAAGAATGGCGATGTTCTGCAGCAAAACGAGAGGTGCAACTGATTAAATTGATTCATGAAATTATAAAAACAGTATGGCGATTTCGGTGGTATAATATCGATGAGGTGTGAATTGAAATCACGAGAGATGAGTGACGCTGTTGAATTGAGTATGAGATGGGTTAATCAGTTCGAGTTTAAGTCCAGGATTTAATGTTGCCATCGTAGCTGGACCCGTGAAGGATTTGTGTTTGATCCTAATACTTGTGTCTGATCCTTTTAATCTTTTCATAAATTAACTTAATTAAATTTTAATTTGATTTTTAATTAAACAAGCCGGGCTAACCCGTGAACCCGCAAGCTTTACACGGGACGGGCGCGGGTTGGAGAAATCACCACCCGTGTAGAATTTCAACCTGCAAGCTTTGGCCCGCATTAACCCGTAACCCGCGGGTTGGTCACAAGCCAGCCCCGGCCCGCCCGTTTGCCAGCTCTAGGAGAAATTAGCTCGAAAAGTGATCCTGGGAGAAAATTACTGAAGGCACCCAGAAGACGTACTACAGGCACCCCAGAAGTATGTTGGAGACGTCCCAGAAAAGTTATATTTACACCCCAAAAGAATTGCTAAAGGGACCCCAATATTGGATAAGGGGTAACCAAATTACTAAGGGGCATCCATTTCCAAGGCAATGTTATTCGCACCCATCAGTCGGATAGGGGGAGGTCATCTTCTCCCATTCAAATACCGATTTTGGCAGGAAAACTTATGTTCACGAACTGAGTTTAGGGTTCGATTATTGGAGGGATTTTAATGAGATTCAATCGGAGAAAATCATTGGTATGGATTCTAACTGACTAAACAGGCCTGGTATGATGTTTTTGATCGAAGAAATTGGGATGGATAATCCGGACTTCGTTAAACAGGGGAGGTTTATTCACAGAATATTTTCCGAGTAATATATGGCAGTGACGTGATGGAAGAGGAATATCTTCCCTGAAGATTTGTTCCTATGAATACAAAGAAGACTTTGGGAAGGTTTTGTTAATCTAGAGATGCGTACGAGGTGAAGAGAAGAAAAGATAGGTAATACCCGTAACTTCCGGCGAAAGGAAAAAGAGAGATTTTCTAGGGATTTTTGGTTGCTGTTAAGTGTATAAAGGCATGTTTAAGTTCCATAGAGGAGGGTCGAGAGTTTGAGGAGGTTTTAGAGGCTTCAGAATCAAGGAAGAGAAGTTGCAGGAAGAATAGCAGCAGCAGGTGAAGAACACGAAGAACAGACTAGCATAGGCAGTCTTATTTTGAACAGCACAAAAGAAGTGTCGCTGTTCAACAGTGTTTGTGATAAAAGATTTGTAACAGTTCAGCAACAATTATTTTTGTTAGTCTTATCTCTGTAACAGTAGTCTCTGTAACAGTGAGTGCTGTAAAAAATATATCTGTTACAAACTCGCTGCATAATATTATTTCTCAATAAAAACACCTTTTGAGCCATGTTTCTATCTTTTGGGTGCGCTTTGAGCATGAGGAGCTAAACCCCAACACTGGGATGATGGAGGAATCCAAGTTTACAATTGTTTGGTAATTATAATTGATTCTTATGACTTTTTGCATTGATTTTTAATCTATTTATGATTTTCATTGATTATTTGTGATTTTGTTTGATAGTATGCTTAGTCTAAGAACTCTTGATGCACTATACTTATGATTTACATCTAATTCTTTGTGAAATCTACTTTTGGCAAAGAAATAGAGTCTAGAAAAGAGCTAAAATTGTTATGAATCATTGTATGAACCAATTGATTGTGAAGTTTGGTGGAATCCTAAATCCCAGTCTCTCGAATTATTGATACATCTGCTACATATTTTCTTGTTTAATTAAGAATTAGATCTAAAATCAATCTTTACTCGTCCGAGAATCAAACCCTTACTTACCACAATTCAGCTTCCGTATGCATGTGCCTAGTAGGGTCATTTTTTTAAAACAAATGCTCATTTAACTCTTTTATTTTGATAGTCCTAGACACTTCGGTGCTTAGCCTAATCGTCCCCTTTTGCTTAATAGGTTCATCAACCTCCCTTAAACAAGGGTGAAGGGATTCCTCCAAATGGTGCGTCAATATTTTCTTCTTGGCGCCATTTATTGTAGCGTAACACTCGACTATTCGTGCACACAATTCCAACTGCAAGAACAATGGACCATCAACTACCGGGTTGCTTGGAGTAGAATTTAATTTCTTCCAAAATGCATGAATATCATTGATGTCAGTCACTGATCGACATACCTACCCATTTTATAATGACAGGGGAGTCCAATGCCTATCATATCCTTGCAAACATAAACCGTATTCTCGTTATCGTAAGCTCTATATAACTTCAATTGTTTTATCATGAAATTTATTGCCCATCTTGAAACTTTACGAACATTGCCCCTTAGAAGAAATCTTTCATTTTCATGTTCTGTAGGGAATCTATGTGCACTAAATTGAATACAACCCCTAATATTTATGAGAACACGATTGGTGTATTCATGGATTGCTTCTTGGATCGACACAACTCAATTTTGACTACCAATTAGTATTTTCTTTAATCGTCCATGAAACCCCTCTACCATTTGTTGTAGTGTAACGCTCGGCTATTTGTGCACACAATTCCTACACCAAGAACAACGGACCATCAACTACCGGGATGCTTGGAGTGAAATTTAATTGCTTCCAAAATGGATGAATATCATTGATGTCAATCACTGATCGACATACCTACCCATTTTATGATGACAGGGGAGTCCAATACCTATCATATCCTTGCAAACACAAATTGTATTCTCGTTATCGTAAGCTCTATATAACTTCAATTGTTTCATCATGTGATTTATTGCCCATCTTGAAACTTTATGAAAAATGCCCCTTAGAAGCAATCTTTCATTTTCATGTTCCATAGGGAATCTATGTGCACTAAATTGCATACAACCCCTAATCTTTATGAGATCACGATTGGTGTATTCATGGATTGCTTCTTGGATCGACACAACTCCATTTTGACTACCAAATAGTATTTTATTTAATCGTCCATGAGACTCAATGCTTGTCGCCTCGTTCTTGAAGTTACAACATCCACATGTCCATGCAAATACAAACCTCTCCTTAAGCGTTAACCATTATTTTTACAATACTCAACGGGTTTTGGGTAGTGCGTGCCATATTCATCCTCAAATTTCTTCAAGTTATTTTTGTAAATTTCCTTGGTCGAACATTCTCCAAATTATTCCATCCTCCTTCCATTTTTCATCAAATAACCTTTTCTCTTCCTCTTATTCTTCCATGGTTAATTTACTAATGCGCTCATCCTCTTCCTTTGACCTCTTGGTACCCTTCCTTAGTTTTTTATCTTGGAAATGATGACGGAAATTGGATTTGAGGTTGCATTGAATGTTTCACGTACATTGCAAGTTTCGGTCTTCCGGAAACACTACCGCTATTGCATGCATTAAGGCTTGATCGTTATCCGTTACAATAACCATTGGAAAATTATCACCGTTATAAATGGACCTCAATGTCTCCAACATCCAAATAAAACTCACATTGTTCTCATGATCCATTCAACCCCATGCAATCGTAAATGTGTTTTTGTCCGAAGTGTGACAAGCAATGTTCAACAACGTTATGTTATATTTGTTTGTCTTATAAGTTGCATCTATCAACAAAATTTGATGAAAGCATTGTGCCAATTGGATCATTAAAGGATGTGACAAGAAAATACGTACCACTTTAGCATCCTTTTCTTCCGTTCGCAACGTGTATTCATGTAACTCCGCTAACCACTCTGATTGTTGCATAACCGTTCTACCATCCCATTCCGTCCTTTTGATCATAGCTAGGGACCCCTTGATTTTAGAAAAATATGAACGGTTGTCGGGGTCATCCTCCTTTATCTTACTTAAGATCGCACTCTCTTTACAAATCCTCATAGACCTCACCGTACCCATTTCATGTGGTTTTAACTTAGCAACCAATATATGTCCAATAAGAGTATCTGGATCATCGTGGTTGTGACAACCATTAACAACTATATACATTTTACACTCTTTACCTTCCCTACCATCGGGATTATAGAAGACAATCTTAAATGGGCATCCAATCTTATTTGTATGAGTTCGGTATTTCTTCCTCTCCATCTTCCTTACATACTTATGATTCTTTCCCTCATGACTCTTTTTCACCCCACCTCGCTCACATATCATTTCAAACCGAATATTCTTCACGCAAGGGTTCTTAACTACCACGCACATATTGTCTTTTTCCTTGTTTATAAGACATTCCTTTTCCTCCTCCTTACTTCCAAATGACTAAATGCACATATAAAAAAACAAACCTCATAATCATAAGCATTTAACATATATTATTTGAAGATAAGAAAAGAGTAGTCATGAGTATAACAAATCGTTTGCATAGTGGTGAGAAGTATCAGGCCTCAAATAAAATTCATCATCCACCACTACAATAGCCTACAAACAATAAAAACAAGTTAGGCCACTACAATCGGAAGCACGGGATAACACATATCTACCGATTAATGCACAATCAGAGGATAAATATATAATATAAACTCCCGATTAAATAATTTGAAAAGTTTACGGTTTCTGTATGAATAATCTTGAATAATCGGTAGCAGTTGTATATCTCATACTCCCGATTATTACTGAATCGGTAGAAAAATAAAAATCATCTACCAATTTTTAAATCTGAAGAATTAAAAAAAAATCAGTTTTGGAGGAGTTTGATTTTGGGGCGACACAATGAGGTTTAAAAATTTCATAATCTACCGATTGTGGATTATGAAACAAACCAATAATTGAAGTTTCAAAAATCTTTATTTGGGGCGGCTTTGGCAATCGGTAGTTATGTAAATTTTCCAAACTACAGATTATACCAAATTGAAATTTTCAATTTGGGGGTTTTTCAAAATCGGTAGAAGTCTAAGCTCCATATTCTACAAATTAATGATATATTATTACACAGTTTTTGAAAATCGGTAGATATATAACCACATTATCTACCGATTATGGGTAGTTCATGGCATTCAATGCAGGCAAAAATTGAATTTTCTCGTTTCTTAACACATACAAAGTGGGTTACGAGTTTATTAACATGATACCTGTGTGTTAGATGCATCGTTAGCTTCGATCTCGGTTGATTCTCCGGTTTCCTCCATGAAAGTGTCGTCTAGGGTTTCCTCTCCACAAAAGTTTGGATCATTCAACATATACACCAAATCGTCTTCTCTATAAGGTAGTGAAGCTTGAATATTATGTTCTTCACCTTCTTCTTCATACCCATCCATGTTTCTTGTTGATTTAAGAAAAATGGTAAACTCCCACTACTTCTTCTTTCTCTTATTCTTCTCTCTCTCCAACCAGAAACTAAAACTAAACGATAGGAAAAAGTTTCCTAAAACCAACTATATACGACTAAACGCCCGATTATAAAGTTAACTACCGATTATATACACGTACACTACCTATTATGAGAATATATGCCGATTGAATACACAAATACATCTGATTATGGAATTAACTTCCGATTATGGGCTTCTTAGAAATAAAATGAAGCAAACCACATTAATTAAATTACCGATTGTAGTGTTATCCACCAATTATGGAGGGTAAAATTGCCATTTCGAAAAATCCCCGATAAGGGATGGCTTCATTTTAGGTTTGGGTGAACCTATTTTGTCTTATTAGTCGCCCCTAATGAAGCCAGGCTTTTTAGCTTCAAAAAAAAAAAAAAAAAAAAAGGTACTTGTGGGATGAAGTTGATCTCATCATAAGTATAAAAAAAAAAAAATCAATCAATCCAAGCACAGAATGGATTCTAACGGGATCATCTATCGTGGTAGAACCCCCACCATAAAAATCGGTAATTCGAAGCGTTTGAAGTCGTGTTGTTTTAAGTAAAGAATTAAGATTCTACGAAACATCCATATTTTAAAATAAAATTTTATGTTACGACGAACAAAGAAGTGACTGCCAAAACAAACTTTTCTAAAACGATAAAAACTGGCTTTTGATCACCATTGTCTAATGCTCATATGCATCAAAATAGACCCCTCTTGAGATATTCCATGATATCCGAGTTTTAAGCCTCCAAATAAGCCATTTATTGCATGCAAACCTGCATCATATATTAGATTGGGTCTCACAAATAGAATCAAGTATGTAGTATCCTGCTGGGATCAGAGACGTAGGGAACACAACCGTACCTTGAATCAGTGTGAGATTGATTAGGGTTCAACTACAGTCCAGACCGAAGTTATCTTTGTAGTAGGCTAGTGTATGTAGCGGCTTAATACAGTGTGTGTTCAAATTTGGACTAGGTCTTAGGGTTTTTCTGAATTTGCGGTTTCCTCATTCACAAAACTTCTGGTGTCTGAGTTATTTCTTTTCCGCATTATAATTGTTATATAATTGAAATATCAAAGTTTATGCGTTGAATCGATTAATTGGTAAATTCAAACTTTGGTTTTTGATTGAAATTGATTGATCCTTGAACACTGGTCTTTGGTACCGTTCAAGTTATTTCTCTTGTATTCAATCAGGCTCGCAAATTCTTATTTGTTTGATTGCGGATTGAATTGAGAAATTGAGATAAAACTCTTTGATATACGTTTTGTTAAGATTGAGTCTGGATGTCTAGTTGATTCTCTTGAAAGTATATTGGAGTTAGTCCATATAGACTACTAAGCAAAATATTAGGTTAGGTTGTTAGACCCCCGCTTTTTCAGGATATGAGTAATATATTACATATTTCTTCTATTTTTATCGCCTGGCTACTAATTCACATCATATAAATTTGTCACGGGGAGTGGAATTGAATAGAGCATCGAAATATTTCATGGTTTTTGGAGGTGGTATGAGATCTTGGTTACGAACTATATTTAATTTAACATTCTACGGTTGTGTCTGTGTGTGCATGTGACAAACAGAGACGAAATCGAATTTGATGTGTAAATTTTCAGGTGGACATCAATCTAAGGGGACTGGACTCATGGTTTAGCATTTCCAAATGACTTGCACATTAATATTTCGAAGAATGGTAACCGAAATACCACAAAAAATATAAATACTTATTCAAGAACAAAAAATGCTTACTCACCCGACACTGTATACTAAATGTTCCAACTAACAGTCTCTTGGAAAATTACCCAAGATGTAAAAATGTGAAGAGTCAACAATACCTTGCAAGAATGTAGTGTATAAAAAGATACATAAAGTTATAAACAACAAATTCCTGTCAAATCTTCTCAACTCAACCTTACCTTGAGGATGTCGTACAATACTCGATACAAAGTTTTGTTCTTTAATTTTGGATCCAATTGTTCCATTTGAACTTATGATCTTGGAAAAATAACTTAACGCTAGAAAATGTAACACAATTAGCATATTAAACTGACAAAAAAAAAAAAAAACGCACAAAGGATTCCCGATTACATCCAAATGGATTTTAATTAACCTAATCGGTTATATGTTATTATAGAGCTAAACCCTATTAAAACATTCACAGGAAAGTGCTCACTTGGTAGAAGATATGCCAATTTTATAAGCTCTAATATTCGTACCATACTACCATGTCACCCACATTAACCGTGGTCGGCTATCTGTCGTCTGGAAAATATAATGCAATTAAAGATATATTTTTTATCTTATCATTATTTTTGATGCAACTAGAAAATATTTATTTACTGGCTAGGGATATATCGTGTATAAAATGAAACCATAAATGGGTACTTTTGGAGGGAGCAATGATGCAATCTGTGTTTCAGTATTAATGGTCTCGTGTCAATTTTGGCTATGTAAGTAGTGTTAATTTTTGTCTATGTAAATATAATGTCATTATCATTCAGAAGCTTCGACAAAAGATACCACACAACTGGGACGATGAATTTAAGAAAGGACGATGTATCTATGTGCATGGATACTTAGATGTGGAGCATGCTGAAGCACATGGCTTGCTATGGGATATGGAATGGGAAGAGAGGTTAGCTTTACAACAAGTTTGCTTTGAGTTAGATGCGCAGAATATAGCAGCAGCGGCTAATGGTGCTCTTCATATAGTCTGATGGGAGAACCAGAGTCTTAATCTAGATATTATAGATTTACTTCGCAAATTTCCATTATGGTCTTGCAAGTTTATTAATAGGAAGCTTAATAAACTAGCTTAATTTAATTACCAGTATTTATCTGTTTTTATTGTCCCCATAAGCCTATGCGCCTAGATACATATATCCTAACACAATTTAGTTATACCAACTCAACGTGGTATCGGCAAATCAACAAAATAATACATGCATGGGAATAAAAAACCAAATTTGTCGAAGGTTTGTGTTTTGGTTCCTCCACTACAGTTGCTGTAAGCCCTCCAACTGGGCTTCATGTATCAGTATTACCCTAATTCCAGTTTTGCATGAAGTCTTTATGAAAAAATTATTAACCTTTGAAGAACTTTGAGTTCTGGCTTTGACAACATATCATTTTATCCTATGTACATTTTTCCTTCAATCTCAATCTGACGTGAAATTATTTTCGTTTATTTGTATGATCAGTCTAAATTGTAAGCTACAATATCTGTAGTAGCCTTGAAGGAAGACCTAAAAGAAGAAATCTTATTTTTCATAAGCGAGAAATAGACCCGTACATCGAACGGGTGAAAAACTAGTATCTTCAAAAATACACATCAGCTTTTTCTAAAATTTGTATATTTAAAAAGATCTTTGAATAATCTACGCAACGAGTACAAATAAAAAATACTAAATATTTATTTTACAAAATAAATTTCATTATTATCAAATTTGATGTTGTTAAAAGAATAAAATCCGGGTCTCACTAGTTTTCAATAATTAAAGCACCTTTGAGATTGTGAGATGAAATATTACCATTCCTTTGAACGAAATTTCCTTTCTCAACTTCCATGTTTATATCCTTTTGACTCATGGCTACATCCTACACATACAATGATGAAACAAAATATCTTTCCAAACCGTGGGAAAAAACCACACAGAAACCGGATACACATAGGAAACCTTTTAATGAGACCCCCTGCTTTCCCCACCGGCGGGGCCCATCAATTTTCTGTGTCTGGCCGGTTTTTGTTTAATTCTTTTTACGGTACGTGTAGCATTCCTATACAATGATACAAAATTATATGAAAAACCTACTTTAAAGTCTATTTCTTTGGACGGTTGTGGATGGAAGTGACACACGTGAATCACGATTATGTAAAATGAAAAAATCATAATGCTCTGGTACTCCATTATTTTTTATTATTTTTTTTGGACATAAAACTAGATTATCATTAAACTCAAAGTTGAGCTACACGCCCGGATGGAATTTGGGCTTTATCTGATATAAGAAAAGGAGTTAGGAATGGTGGTGTTGCATCCATCCATATTTCTGTCGAATCAGCCTGTGTTGGATCTGCTGCTTTGTCCGCTCCTCTGTTCGCTAATGCATCAGCTCCATTAGAATGTCATTTGGATATGAAATGTTCGTTACATTGACGAACAAGAGAATCAAGATTGCTAATAGGGGTACCAAATTATTTGGGGGTGTAACAATATGCATATATGACAAAATACATATTCTTAAGAGATTCATACAGCCCCAAGCAATTCGGTACCCCTAGTAGCAGCCTTGGAAGAAAATGCTCATTACGCTTGGTACACGCTAGAAGGCGAGCTAGGAGAAGGTTTGTTTGACAATATTTTCTCTACATAGTCCCTAACACCACCATTTTCTTTTATTTGGAATGGAACTAATTTATGGTCGATTCAGGAGCCGCGACGTTGAATTTAGATTCAACTGTGTTGGAAATATGGGAACCCATATGTGTGTGCATGCCTAAATTCCATCTTGGGTGGATAAGTAAAGTCATATGCTTGACTTTATCAAAGGAAAAATCCTTCTCCAACTAACCAACCCATGGTGTGAAACATGTGTCTTGTTTCATGCCACCAAGTGATTGGTTCTTCCTTGACACTCCATGAGGTGTGAGACATGTGTCTTGTTTCATGGCACCAAGTGATTGGTTCTTCCTTGACACTTTTCAAGAGAGGATGCTTGTACTATGAGTATAAATAGACTTTTAGTTTCATTTGTTGGAACACTAATAAGAAGAAGAGAAAAATACTACACCTCAATGTGAGTGAGTTTAGCAAGAGAAAAACAAAGTATGAAGAGTAAGCTAGAGAGTTCTAAGTGAGCATTCTAGTTAGCTAGCAAAGTTTTCTAGGTGTAGAATCACCAAAATCCCTTAGTGTCCTTTGGAGAAGAAGTTGAAGTTCTATACGGTATTTAGTTTGTGGAAATATAGTTTGTGCTCGTTTTTGTGGAACCTACTCACCGTCGAGTCCGAAAAAACGTGAAACGCAAGTGATACACCGGTTCTAATTCATTCACTTTTATCAGAGCCTTTTATGCGTTTTCGTTATTTTTAACCATGGACTAAGTGGCCATTTCCTGAAAGGACTATGACCTAAAATTAATTATGTGGAGCCATCACTTTTGTGTTTCGATGTGTTCCAATTTCTGGCCTCAATGGACCATGAACCAAACGGCCTCTGCCCGAAAGGACAACGACAATAAATTAATTTTGTGGACTAATCACCTTTGTGGTTGATTTAATTAATGCCGTTGCCCGAAAGGACAACGACCTTAAATTAATTTTGTGGACTAATCACCTTTGTGGTTGATTTAATTAATTCCATATAAATACTACATGCATGATATTAATATTTTTTTTTTGATTAATTTGTTGAATCATGTTGTTTAATTTAATATCATTAGTTTAATCATAAGTGTCTTGCTCAACAAAAATACTTGGTGTATATTACTTTGCGTATTTTATCATAATTTTAGAAAAATCTATTTTTTTTATTACTTCTGAAACGGGGCATATTTTATTTTTTCATTAGTTGAAAAATAATTTACTTGCTTTATTTTCATTAGTTGAAAATAATTTCAATAATATATGTTTCCGAAACAGTGCATATTTTTTTTTATTAGTTGAAATAATCCGTGAGCAAGGTACTTTGAAAATTAATTACAAAATTATTTATTTCTGTTGATAAATAACTAATCATCATATGTTGGTTGATTTAAGTGGTTTTATTGGCTTAAGTTATGTGCTTTACCAATATTTATTAGTCCAAAATTAATTGATATAGGTTATATTAAAAATGCATATTTGGGTGATAATTATGAGCCTAGCGAAATTTTCGATCTTGGATTTGCGTGTAGATATGATTTTATCAATTAGATTTTGAGACTATGTAGTGAGTGTACACATAATAATAATGTCCAACTTTGTGCAACAAACGTGTAGAAATGGCTAGCAACAATGTGATTACTGACCTCAATAAGGGTGACAAACTTGATGGGAAGAAGTATGATGTGTGGCATAGAAAAATCTGATACTTGTTGGATGAAGGAGAAAAAATGGAACTCCTAACAAATGAAATGGTCCGACCCGCAGAGGGTCATACTACCCAACACCATCGTGATCTTGATGCCTACGAAACTTGGGTTAAGAAAGATCGTAGTGCACGCCACACTATGTTGAGTAGCATGCACAATGATCTTATTGGAGAATATGAGGATTTTCCTACTGCCAAGAAAATGTGGGATCAGCTAAAATTTGACTTTGGTGGTACATCCACCGCTATACTTCGCAGCTTAGTGCTGGAATTTGAGGTCTACCGAAAGGATCCCAAGCATTCAATGACAGAACATCTAAGAAGGATGTCGTCAATGATTCGTGAGTTGAAATCTTCTGGGCATGTTCTAAGTGATGAACAACAAGTTTTAGCTGTGATAAGGTCATTGCCTGATTCTTGGGTGCATATGAAGAAAATTCTGACTCATAATGAAAGCATCAAGAATTTCTCTGACATCTCTCGACACGTTGAGATTGAAGCTGATCACCAAGAGGCGACACGTGTTGCTACCTTGTATGCACAAGGTGAGCGCAAACCACAAGGAAAATGCAAGAAAAATAGCCAAAGAGATGCTGAAAAGGCAGAAAAACCAGCTAAGCGCCGTCTTGGAAAGCGTGCTGGGAAAAGAGACAAATCTAAGATGAAATGCTATAACTGTGGAAACAAAGGACATTTTGGCCGTGAGTGGACTGAGCCAAAAAAGGTACTTTGTTCATTTAACTATGTTTACACATCTATGTGTTCACATGTAATGATTGCTCACTCTCTCCCTGAATGTATTGTAGATAGGGGAGCAACAAAACATGTAGCTCGAGATCGAGCGGGGTTCGTAGATTATCGACGTATCATGGTACATATAAAGTTTATATGGGCAATGGCACATGTGAGGATGATATGGGAATTGGCATATATCAACTCTCGATGCGCTCTGGATGCATTTTAACACTTCACGATGTGTTATACGTACCAATAATTCGTCATAATCTATTTTTAGTTATTTCTCTTCTTAGTTTAGGGTACTCTTTTAAAATAAAATACGTAGGTTGGATATCTTCTTTTATGGTACTTTGTTTGGACATGGTTATCTATGTAATAATTTCTTTAAATTAGACTTGTTTAATTCTGTTTCTTCTGAGACTTTAGTGTCTGATGCTAGTAGTAGTAGTGTTATTGATTGTGTAACTTGGCATGCTAGACTAGGACATATCAGGAAAGATAGGATGACTCGGTTAGCTCAAGAAGGTCATCTTGGCTCACTCGCTAAAGTTTCCTTACCCGTATGTGAACCTTGTATAGAAGGAAAAGCTTGTAGAAAACCTTTTGGTAAGGCCAAACGTGCTACTCAACCTCTTGAGTTGATAAATTATGATATTTTTGGACCTATGAATGTGAGATCTAGACACGGTTATTCTTATTTTCTCACATTTATTGACGACTATACGCGATTTGGTTATGTATATTTGATTTCTCACCGCTACGAAGCCTTGGATTGTTTCAAGCGCTTTGTTGCATAAGTTGAGAATCAAACTGGGAAGAGTTTAAAGACTCTCTGTACAGACCGTGGACGCGAATATTTGTCCAATATGTTTAGGGAATTTTGTGAGAGTAAGGGAATAACTATAAAGCTTACTATTCCAAATACTCCACAACAAAATGGTGTTGCAGAGAGAAGGAATAGAACATTATTGGATATGGTTAGATCAATGATGGTGCAAGCCAACCTCCCAATATCTTTATGTGGGGATGCTATTATGACTGCGACCTATATTTTGAATCGTGTCCCAACTCAGTCAGTTCCTTCTACGCCATATGAACTTTGGAAAGGCGAAAAACCTAATTTAGGAAATTTTCCCCCATGGGGTTCAGCTGGTTACGTTCACAATGCTTCTCATGTGTATGGAAAGCTAGGTCCTAGAGCGAGAAAGCTTGTCTTTATAAGATATTCTGATTTCTCAAAATGATATGTGATGTATGGTGAACATCCAAGTGGGGGGATGACTGAGATAGAGTCCATAGATATTGTTTTCATTGAAAATGATTTTCCTCGAATCAGTGACATTAACAAAAACTTGGAAATCTTTGAAATAGAAGAGATTGAAGACCTCTTACCATCCTCGAGCGAAGGTGGAGAATTAGTTTCTCAACCTATAATCGCTGAAGATAGTGGGAGTGATCTACATCCTAGTGGGAGTGATCCGCTAGAGACACAAGTTTTTGAACCACGCAGAAGTGAGCGTGGAAAAGTACACCGTCGTCACTTTGAGATTGAAGGGGGAATATTAATGTATGCTGCGAGTATTGAAGATGAGCCTACTTCTTTTAGAGAATCCATCTCTTCAGTTGATTTCAATAAATGGATTTTTGCAATGTAATAGGAAATTAAATCAATGGATAAGAATGACGTTTTGGAGTTGTTTGATCTCCCGCATGGGCGAAAGGCCATTGGAAACAAATGGGTCTTTAAAATTAAACACAAGGCGGATGGTTCAATCGATAAATACAAAGCTCGACTAGTGACAAAAGGATATACTCAACAAAAGGGTATTGACTATGAGGAAACCTTCTCTCCTGTGGTAAAGTTTGCCTCAATTCGCCTCGTGCTTGCTATTGTTGCATATTTGGATTTAGAATTATTCCAGATGGATGTTAAAACCGCATTATTTAATGGGAAACTAGACGTAGAGATTTACATGTCTCAATCAACGTGTTTCGAGATCAAAGGACAAGAGCGCAAAGTTTGCCGTCTCAAACGTTCCATTTATGGCCTTAAACAATCGTCTAGACAATGGTATATGCGTTTCCATCAATCTATCACCTCTGATGGTTATGAAATGTTTGAGGAAGACCATTGTGTGTATATTAAACGATCCCAGGAAAGCATTCTTATCCTAGCCTTATATGTCGATGACATTCTATTAGAAGGTAATGATCTAGAAGGAATTATCGCCACTAAGAAGGGGTTGTCCTCTATTTTTGAAATGACGAACATGGGTGAAGCCAATTATGTATTAGGTGTTCAGATCACGCGAGACCGCTCAAGAAAGACTCTTAGTTTGTCTCAAGAGACTTACATAAAAAAGATACTTGAGAGCTTTTGAATGCATGATTGCAAACCAATTGACACTCCTATGGACAAAGCATATGTCCTAAGTAACGATCAATGCCCTAAGAATGAAGAAGAAAATAAATACATGTCCAATGTACCATATGCATCTGCGGTTGGGAGTCTTATGTACGCTATGTTGTATACTAGACCCGACATAAGTTTTGCAGTAGGGATGGTAAGTCGTTACCAAAGTAACCCCGGACCAAATCACTGGAAAGAAGTTAAAATGGTATTTCGTTACCTTAAAGGGACTGCTAATCTCCATCTTTTTTACCATGGTGAAGACATTAGACTCAAAGGATTTAGCGATGCTGATTGGAGAAACGATAGAGATGAGTTTAAATCCACTTCAGGATACGTTTTTAAACTTGGGGGTGGTGCAATCACTTGGTGTAGTCAGAAGCAAAAGTGTGTTGCTCTGTCTACAATGGAAGCAGAGTATGTTGCACTTGCGGCAACCATCCAAGAAGTTGTCTGGTTGAGGAGATTTCTTAAGAGACTCGGTATCTCGGAACATGCAAAAGAAGCAATGTTGCTTCACAGTGACAGCACATCAGCTCTAGCATATATGAAAGATCCCAAATACCATGGAAAAACCAAACACATTGGTAGGAGATTCCACTTTATAAACGATATGGTTGCACGAAGAAAGGTTGTTCTTAGACATATCTCCACAAATAGAATGTTGGTTGACCCTTTGACTAAGCCCATTCCGAGAATTGCTTTTCAATCCCACGTAAAGAACATGGGATTAAACAAGATTTGATGTGTAGAACATGTGATAATGACATTATAAGTATTAATGCTTTCTTAAATGAATATGTTTTTATAGAAATCAAATATTTTTGATGTGTACACGGATATTAAAGTTGTCAGCAGGCAAGAATCGTCCTACTCACACAGGTGATTCGCCTTGGCATTTAGTATAGCGAGCAAGATAAGACAAAGAAAAGATGTCTTCCGGAATATCTGTTTTTCGGAAAACCACGTGCTTTTAACGAAAAACTTTTCTATACAATTAGAAGTCGCCTTAATATGTTTAAGATGAGATCTCATAAAAAGATCGATAATTAAATGTAACCACCATTTAATGAAGCTTGTTATAAAGCCAAATGTGATTTTCTGAACAGTTACTATGTGAATAACTGTTGGAACAAAAATTCAATTTAGGCGCCTAAATGGAGACTAGACTAAGATCTATATGACGTATGTTTTTTTTATGCTGGACATGCCCATTCGAGTGGGAGAAACGTTATAACATACACTTTGTGATGTATGTGCTAAGTCGACCGATTGTGAGAGCGATGAATGAATCCATGCTTCATTTCTGTGTGAGCCACTAGATTAATATCCAAGTTATTTACCCCTTTGACTTGAGTTTATGTCATGAAAAGGATACTTAATGATGCTACTTTAGCATGTTTTCTAATACGATGCAACTTCCCGTACGATGATACATGTTTAGGAAAGCTGTTAAGTTGAATTGGAACGATATGAATTTCTTGGAAGAAAATTTGATGATACACCATGAATTGTGACTCATAGTTGGCCAGCGTTTTTCGTCTGTCGAAAATCATGAGTACAATTGATAAAATGTACATGGGTGCAATACTGCTTGCTAGAGGGATTAAGAGTATTGTATCAGATGTAGTCAAATTATCTGAGGTAATGAGATACAAACATTCTTTGTGAAGGGTTGATGTCTCCATGCTGACTTGTAATAAGGTTCTAGTATGGAGCTCCCAAAATGAAGGTATCTCGGCGGTCGCTCAAACTATTTACTAATATGAATATTTTTCTCTTAGGACTTGGATTGGAAATCATGCTGGCGTTACACACATTATGTGTGAATGGGAGATGTTGGAAATATGGGCACCCATATGTGTGTGCATGCCCAAAGTCCATCTTGGGTGGATAAATAAAGTCATATGATTGACTTTGTCAAAGGAAAAATCCTTCTCCAACTAACCAATCCATGGTGTGAAAAATGTGTCTTGTTTCATGCCACCAAATGATTGGTTCTTCCTTGACACTCCATGAGGTGTGAGACATGTGTCTTGTTTCATGGCACCAAGTGATTGGTTCTTCCTTGACACTTGTCAAGAGAGGATGCTTGGACTATGAGTATAAATAGACTTCTAGTTTCATTTGTTGGAACACTAATAAGAAGAAGAGAAAAATACTACACCTCAATGTGAGTGAGTTTAGCAAGAGAAAAACCAAGAACGGAGAGTAAGATAGAGAGTTTTAAGTGAGCATTCTAGTTAGCTAGCAAAGTCTTCTAGGTGTAGAATCACCAAAATCCCTTAGTGTCCTTTGGAGAAGAAGTTGAAGTTCTATACGGTATTTAGTTTGTGGAAATATAGTTTGTGATCGTTTTTGTGGCACCTACTCACCGCCGAGTCCGAAAAAACGTGAAACACAAGTGATACACCGGTTCTAATTTATTCACTTTTGGAGCGATTACAAGGTATGAATTAATAACCAGCTTCCACATTCAATTTGTTAGACTTACATATATATATTAGTTATATATGGATAACAAAATGAAATCAGCCTAAATGAAGCATTAGCCCATCCACCTGGATTGGAAAAAGATTTTTTTTAGTAGAGTTCCTTAGGCCAAGCATTATGGTGCATGGCATCCCTTTCCTATCCCTCAAATAAAGGGAAGGATATGGGTCTGAATGAAGCCTCACTATGGTGTTTTTTTATCCCTTCCCTACACGACACGAAAACTAAATTTCCGTGTGAATAATGCAAACAGAGACTCAGTTTCCATTTTTTTTCCGATTTTTTTTTTACCGTTGGAATATATTTGTTTAAAGAAAGATAATTAAGAGTAAAGAAAAAAAGAAATAATAGGTAAAAAATAGATATAATAGATAAAAGAAAAATTTAGTAAAAAAAAAAAACAAGTGAAAAAGATAGTTTTAGGGTAAAACTAAAAAAATAGAAAACGGATATTTAGTTTCCGTGTGATATCCCTTCCATTCCCTATTAGTCGAATCAGAACTGATCCACTTTACCAAGTAGGGAAGAGATATCCCTACTCCGGTAGGGATATGGCCATAATGATTGGGTTTTTAGTTTTTTCCTAATATTTGAGGGATAAGGTATGGAAATGGGGCACCATAGTGCTCGGCATTAGGAACCCTGAACAAAAACGCACCTGGTTACAGAAATTAATCCATTCCACAATCCACTAATATGACGGATTTGAAAAGTCTACCCATTTTTAATCCGTCAATAGGAGTCTACCTTGACTATACACATCATTTATCACATGTCTAGAGACCCTGATTTTTTTTTATTGCAGTCTCCAGACGTACTCATGACTTATCACATGTCCGTCCATGGGCCCTAAATTTTTGTATATAATGTGGCAAGGAAAAACTCAAAATATCCCGATCATTATCGATCGATCTCTATTTCTGCCGCACCTAGTAGTCTGCATACTCTAAATTGATCAAGAGATGAAGTCCATTTCCATAAGATATCCAAGAACAATCCTTTTGATCATGTTTCTGCTCATCGGTGTTAACTTGCTAACAACTATCATCACTCCAGGTACTCATGATTTAATTATTAACCGGATTAATTATTAACATATATATCTGGATTAATTGTTAGTTGTCATAGACCCGTAACATTTGATTTCACTTGGTTTGTTTTATTTCAAGACGATTATAAATTTTATTTTTTCTAGATTATTGTGAACACGCAAATCACGTAGGCATCAACGTGTCCACAACCAATCTTCGCATGTACAGAGTGCATGCATTAAAGTACGAATATATTGTGAGATGCTAGGATAGATGTTGATTCATTGATTCTAAACCCCACGGGTTTTTCATGATCTCCTCAACATCCATAACGACAGATCTAAGAGATGCATACAAATATTAGGGTAGATCAATACGAAATGTAAATAAGACAAAGATTTATGTGGTTCGGCTCTAAGGCCTACATCCACAGGTCTGAGGGTGATTCACTATGATGGTAAAAGATTACAAGATTAGTCGAAAGACTTTGGGTGATCATGGAACCCGAAGGTTAACGCTCATACTTACTCTTCCTTCTTTATCTCTAATTGTTCCCCCTCTCTCTCCAATTGTTCGACCCCCTTCCATGTAACAGGAAGGGTCATATATATAGCTCTTCTACGTGGGTCCCTTAGAAAGGAGCTGTTATAATTTTATCTTCTTGTGCTTTGTGCATAGTCCGCGGACCTCTTGGTCATCCCGCGGCTTCTATGCTTCCTAAGATCATCACGCTGACCAATCTCTGTCTCTCTCTCTTCCTAAGACTGGGAAAGAGCCGTTGTATCCTTATCTTCTTGTGTTCTGTGCATAGTCCGCGGACCTCTCTGTCATCCCGCGGCTTCTATTATTCCTACGCTCATCACGCTGGCCTGCCTTTGTTCTTGTCGTCAGTCCAACCGACACATGCCCTTCGCGACAGCGGTGTCGGGTCATTTCCCTGTCGCGTCTGTCAGTGGGGCTTCACCTAGCCGTTGATCACATCTTGCCTCGTGAGGGGGTAAAGTGTAATAGGGAAGTTCTTTGGTGCTACGCGGGTATACCTTCCTTTGATGCTCCTTCATCTTCGATCGCTTATCTTGACAGATGGCGCACTATCTAGACCCACGGATGATCCTGTGTGTCACCCACCTTTGTGACGTGGCTTCCACGTGGGGATGCTAGTACACGTGGTGAGGGAGGTAAATAAGTGTATCTACAATTTGCCCCTCTTCTTGTGACTAGGCGCCAGCTATAGTTGGAAGAAGAACCGTGTGATATGTTTTTATCTCCATCCTCATAACTTCTCCTAAAAAGGAGTTATTTGAATTTATTTTGCACGTTTCCCCTGCATGTCATGACTGCCCCTTGGGTAGTGGGCGGTTTCTTCTGGCGACATAAAAGAGGAGAGAATGATGGAATGTGAATTAAACTCACATTCTCTGTTTTATTCTCTGCCCCATTTTCTTCTTTACCCTCTTAACTTCTTCTGCTACCATTACTGTTGCTTCTGCTACTGTTGCCGTCGTTGTTGTTGTTGCCGTCGTTGTTGCTGTTGCTTCCGCTGCTGCTGTTGTTGCTGCCGTCGCTGCTGCTTCGTACAACTATTGAGGTTCAGGTAGGGTTTTTGTCTCGTTTGTTCGCCATTTTTGTTCCTGTGGAGTTTTTGATTTTCTGGTGATGAATCGTGATGGGTTTTAATCCCATGCATGTCATGGAATCGAAGATTGCCCCTGCTGAACTGGGTGTTTTACCGGCTACGTTTTGATACTTTTTGAGTGAGGTAATGAATTGAGAATTTAATCGGCGGCTGGTGAAACTTAGGGTTTTCTTCGTGTTCTTCACTGTTCTTGAGATTTCCTCATTTTTGATCTTCCTTGACTGACTAGTCCTCCTGTTTGTGTTTGTGTTCGCAGATATGTCGGATTATCCGCGGGTACCTTATCAAACTCCTCCGCCGAGTCCTCATAGATCTCCTCGGGGAGATTCTCACATCAGGGAAGGGGCTTCTCCTTCCTCTGCTTAGGGTAACCCTCGGGATAGGCGTCTATCCTCGCCTTCTAGCCAGAGGCCTCCGTTCCAAAGAGGTGATCCGCCCCGGGGGTCGAAATACGCCTCGAGCCGTCCTAGAGATGAGTCTTCTAAGAGGCAGCAGACTCCGCGCACTGAACTCTTAAATGTGCAGCCTCTTCGTACCATGCCTCCTTTGCGGGCTAATCTTCCTCCGTCTTCATCTGTGCCTAGCTCAGGCAGAACAACTAAGAACCAGCCCTCGAAGAGGAAGGCCTCAGAGATTGAGTCTTTGGGAGACGTGGTTCCTCCTAAGAAGAAGGTAGCAGATTCTGCGGAAGATGTTGCGGGGGATGCTTATGAAGATGACTCTGCTGTCACATTTCGTCCCCTACCCATGGGTAATAAGAAGTTCACTTTCAGGCACATAGATCTTGAAGCCTTCAAAGTGAAGCACGGTCTTCAAAGCACTTCCAAGTGAGTTTCTATGCCCCCGATAAAGACATAACTTACGAGATGGTTGTTAATTATCGCACGATTCTTTTCATCCGTTGACGACCGTGGGCGCTTTTGAGGCTGGTCTGATGTTGCCTTTATATAAAGCTGGTGATGATTTCTATTACCGGGTCTTATCTAGCCGCGGTACTGCTAAGAAGAGCCATAACCTAGGGGTGCAGCAATTGACGGGAAATTACCTTCGTCATCTCCGAGAGTGCTATCTTCGTAGCAAGGGGCAAACGATGATGACCTGCTATGCTCCCAACTTAGAAGAGGAGAAAGGGTGGTATACTCCTGAAAACTTTAACAAATCCTTTGGAGATTATGTTAACAGGAAGACGCGCAAGCCGTGGTCTGTGAATCTGCGGAATATTGCTCCTGTTAAGGGGGAAATTCGCCTCTTGAGCGAAGTAAGTGACTCCAAGATGGCAAGGATTCCTGGTACCGAAGGTCTTCCTATTCATGCTGATGAGAGGATCAAGCGTGATCATGATTACGAATGGTCTTCCACCGTTATTGAGGTTGTTGGTCCGTGGGCCTATGGATGGGTTCCTGGGCCACATGGTTGGCAACCTAGTGTTGACAGCTCCTACCGCGAAACCTCTCCTTCTCGTTACGCCCATTATTGCCCTTGGCAGATGAGTTTCGAAGGTATGGATTTTGATTACTACCGTGATGTTGATGACGCGGATGAGGAGGGTAACTCCGACGCAAACCCTCTTCCGCGGAATGCTAGTGTTGCTAAGGTATGTTTGTATTCTTCGTATATATGCCCCTTCCTTTTCTTAAGTAATATGGAGTATGCCAAGGAAAGGAGATACTCAAGGTTATTTATTATTATGTCCCGCAGGTGGTTAGAAAGAAAAAGATCAACCCCAAGCAATCGTCAAATTCTCCTACTGGAGACTCTACGCAGTTCGAAGATGTGAGCAGTCCAGTGAACGTTGGAGAGGATGTGTCCGACGAAGAGGAGCGGATTGAGACTTCTTCACCTTTGCAAGAAGGAGATATTGTTGGTGGCGGTGATGGTGGCGTTGGTGATCAAGACACAGGTGGTGATGGTGTTATTGTTAATGAGGTCGCTGGTGGCGGAGTTGGAGGTGGCGATGGTGGTATTGTTAATGAGGCTGCTGGTGGCGGAGTTGGAGGTGGCGATGGTAATCAAGTCCTCGGTGGTGATGGTGATCAGACCAGTGATGGAGAAAAATCTACTGGGGCTGTGGTCATGGAGGTCGGTCAACAGCAGACAGTCACGGACAAGGGCAAGGGAGTTGCTTTTGTGGCTAGCAGTGGTCAGGACGTGGGTGCTTGTGGTGAGTTTTCTTTTGGTAATACTCTGTCCGGGGATCAGTCTTTTGATATGGCCGCGACTATGGGACTCGTCTTGGATTTTAGTCTTCTTTCTCCTAGTGATGACTGGGATGTGCTTAAAGGTAGCGGTGGTGGTGGCGCGACAGCGATGCCTAGTGCTGAGGTTCCTTTGGTTCATCCGGAGGGTTATGGTGGCACCTCCTCCGGTGTTGGGGGTATTTTGACGCAAGGTCAAGCTAGTGCCGCACCTGGTGTGAATCCCTTGGGTTCTCCCTCTGATGATTTCCCGCAATCCTTAATCGCGGATGGTGATGATCTTTGTCTTAGGTTGGCTTAGAGAGAAGGGTTTGCTCGTCGTGCCGCATCCCCGCCTTTGTGATTGAAGGGGAAAAGAGTTCGGACTCTTTTACTCGCCAGCATATGGAGTCGATCTCTGCGGAAATTGTAGATGTAGAGTGGGATAAGGATCTTGTGTCCAGCGGGGTTGATTTGGTGGTGAATCCTCCTTCTACTGTCGCTGGTATGATGGATGTTCTTTGATGGGTACCAGTATAATTATCCTCAGCAGCGACTATTGGAGGTATGTCCCATTCTTCGTAACCCTGCTCTTACTTGGATATGTTATTTGAACTAATTTATTTTTGATCCGTAGGTGATGAGGAGTGAGTATTGTAACCATACTATATACCGGCTCTTCAAGGCCAAGTCTCTTAAGCTAGAGGCGAAACTCCGCCACCGTGAAGGAGTGCTTTCGAGCGTCGAAGCTGCGGCCTTTTCTAAAGATAGGGAGATAACTGTACTAAGGGATCTTCTTAAGCGCAAGGAACAACAGGGCGTGGATGAGGCTGCTCTCCGTTCCGAGCTATCTTTAGTCAAGGAAAAGTTAGAGGTTGCTGAGCAGAATTCTTCGTCCCTTTCAGGTTTGAACCTCCCCTACTTTGCTTTTCCGATATTCCCTATATGTTCTGAGTCGTCTCCTTCTTCTCTCCTCCCGCGGTATTGTCTTCAGTGGGCAGAGTCCCTGAATTGATGTGGCTTCGTAGTGAGAGAGTTCGCCAAAAGGGGCGTATTGCTGAGTTAGTTGAGAAAATTAAGAGCGAAGCAGTGAAATGGAATGCTCGCGCGGATGTTCATAACGCTATGGCCTAAGAATGGCGTCAGACAAAATTTAGTTGGGTAGATTTGCAAAATCGAAACGATCACGACCGTGAGTTGCTCAACGGGACTCTCTTATGGACGCGGGATAGGCTCGAGGAAGCCCGTGGCCAGATTTCCGCCCTAGAGGTTAGGCTTAATGATATTGAAGAAGAATTGCGGCGAGCACGTTCTTCTCATCCCTCTGATGTGCGGGTTTATATGCGACGTCTTTCCAAGGAACGAGATGATGCTAGGGCGGAATCTGGCGCTCTTAGTAGTGCCTTATCCGCGTCTCGAACTGATGTGGCCCGTCAGGCCGAGTATGAGAGGAACTTAGAGGTGACTATGTACCGTCTTAACAAGGGGTTAGAATCGAAGAATGATGAGGTTAACCGATATCATCACTCGAACTCAATGCTTCGAGATGATCTTAGCGCGAGTAAATATGCTCATAATCTCCTGCAGGTAGACTATGATAGGCTTTCGAATGAATATGATTATGCCGCAGAAGCACGAGACTCCGCGGTTAACCACTGTGAAGGTATATGTCTTCGTTATCGAGTGTGCTTCCTGTTGTATTTGTTATTACTCACTTTCTTCTAATATCTGTAGAGCTCCAAGGACAACTTCAAGCTGCAAATGACAAATTTGCCGAAGCACAGGCTAAAATAGTTCAATTGGAAGAGCAGGTTAGCTATCATCGGGGTCTGGCTTCATCTCGAGAGGAAGCGATGAAGCATGCTACTGAGAAGGCGGAACATCTTTCCCTTTCCCTAACTCAAGCTGAGATGAAGAGCGTAGCTATAGGCTTCGTGGCGCGTAAGCAGTTGGCGGAGGAAATTAACAGGACTCTTGGTGAGATTGAGCTGGATCTCAAGAAGACCCATGGAATAAGCAAGAATTATACTCGGCGTCCCGTTCCCAGTCTCCCTTCAGGTTCCTCCGGCCCCTCATCTGGTGGTAGTGTTCCTTCGTCGTTAAAGGAGAAACCAGCGGATGGTGCTCCTTCCTAATAGATCGTAACTCGTATGTTGGGGATTGATCTCAGTTGCTTAATTTTCTTAGCGTTTTTGCTACTTTTCTTGCTAGGTTCGTAATCAACCTCCCTGTAATAGATCAAACTTCAATGTGCAAATCTGAACTTGTATTTTGTTGAATTCGCGTCTATTTTTATAGATCCCTGTTAATATAGTAAGTAATTCCGTAAACTTTGTATTTAAACAGTGCCGTGGATTAGTTCCGAAATCCACGTGAATGGTTGAGATGTCCACGGGATTGGTTTTGCTATCCGTGGATCTTGATTTGTAAGATTTTTTAAATTGTAGTGTTAATGCAATTCCGTAGGTTGGTGTCCTCGGAATCATCTTGCGACCTGTCACCCCATTCAGCTAATTCCTGGGCCAGAGGATTACTGAGCGGTGGGGGTCTATCCGGCGTTCAAGAGTAACGCGGCTTATAATTATTGCTTGGGTATCTCGTTCCTTAGGAAGTCACCCCCTGGTCGTACACTTATAGACGCTTATGGGGGAGTTCAAGAGATGGCATGTGTATGCGTTGTCCGGTTTGTTCCCGGTGTATCGTAGTGTGTATGTTCCACGCTTTGTGCGGAACATTCACCTTATTGAAGTACCATGATAGTAACTGCACACAAGTTTACGTGGTTCAGACCTAGGGCCTACGTCCACGAGGTAACAATAGTATTGACACTTTATTAATATACGGAATGATTTTCAATGTACATTCGTATTCGGTTGTTTTGTTGATCTCTTTGTATAAGGATAGGTATTGAGTAGTCTGAGTAAATTGAAGTGCTTATGGGTATATACATGTGTAAATTGAAATGCTTATGGGTATATATATGTGTCTCATACGGTGTTGGTTATGGGTATTGGCGAAGTAGGGTATTGAGCGCATCGAGATGCGTATAGGTAACGAGTAGAGTTGTGTCAATTGAAGATGAAAATTTGTATTGATTGAAAAGCTGAGGCGTGCTATTCCTCCATCAGAGATAGAAACATGCGGACTTGTAAGTCAACTTTCTTCTTCTGAAATGCATACGAAGGTGATGGATTATGGATAGTATGCCTTGAGGTATTTGGCGTTCCACGGGTGCCTGAGTATTTCCCCTTTCAGATTACATAGATAGTAGGAGCCATTTCCGGCTACGTCGTGTATCACGTAGGGTCCGCCCCAAGTTGGTGCTAATTTTCCCCACTTCTTTTCTCGCTGGTATTGGGGAATAGTTCTTAACACATACTGGCCTTCTACAAAATTCCTAAGTTTTAATTTCTTGTTATACTCTGCCACCGCGCCGGTAGTTTTCCATTTTCTGTAGTGCAGTCTCTCTTCTTTCTTCGAGGTCATCAAGCTTTTCTAACATCATGTCCGTGGTGAGGTTCTTCTCCCACGCTTCTGTCTTTGTTGTGGGTAGTAAAACTTCCGTGGGGATTATTGCTTCCGCTCCGTACGTGAGTAGAAATAGAGATTCCCCAGTAGATGATCTTCGAGTTGTCCTGTATGCCCACATAACGTTATGTAACTGTTCACACCATCGCCCTTTGTACTCGTCTAACTGTTTTTTGAGGATGAGCGCTAGGGTTTTGTTTGTAGCTTCCGCTTGTCCGTTGTTATGCGGGTATATAGGGGTGGACTTGTTTTTCCGAATTTTGAAGGTGTCGAACATCAAGTCGATATTTTTTCCTTGTAGTTGTTGACCATTGTCGGAAACTATCTCTGCGGGGATGCCGAACCTGCAAATGATATTTTGAAATATGAAAGTGAAGACGTCTGAATCACGAATCCTCGCAAGTGCCTTGGCTTCTACCCACTTGCTGAAGTAATCCGTGGCCACTATTAGGAATCTTCTTTTCCCGGTTCCTGATAAAAGCGGGCCCACAATGTCGATTCCCCACTTTGCGAAGGGCCACGGACTGTCCACCGTATTCAACTTTGTGGCTGGGGCGTGGATTCGCCTGCCAAATCTTTGACATTCCTCACACCTTTTCGCCATTCTAGCCGCGCCTTGGATCATTGTTGGCCAATAATAACCCTGCGTTTTTGCCTTATCTGCAAGCGACCTAATTCCGCTGTGATTTCCTGCATCTCCTCTATGGATATCTTTTAAGATGCCGTGTCCTTTGGATCGGGACAAACAGCGACGAAGTGGCCCTAGGAATGATCTTCTGTATAAGGTTCCGTCTCTTAGCTCATACATCCCCGCCCTGGATTGTATTTTCCTAGATTGTTTGATATCCTGGGGTAGCTTCCCTTCTTAGAGGAAAGAATGGACCCCTAGTCTCCAGTATTCTTCCCGACTGTAGTCGTCTTCCTCACCTGCTTGTTGCATTATATCGTCGTCTTGGAAGTCGTCGAATATGAGCTCTCCGATATCATCATCAGGGACATCCTCCATTGCAGACTTGCGTTGGTTACTTGCGCATATCTCCTGGAGCTTGATGGATGGTTCGTACACTCTTGTCACCTTGATTTCTTTGACATCTTTGTTCTTGAGCATGGACGAAACATAAGCTAAGGCATCTGCGTGCCTGAGTTCTTTCCTACGTAGATGTCGGAATTTGATCTTTGGTATTCGGGAAACCAACGTTTGCACCAAAGCAATGTATGCCATTAGTGTCTCGTCGTACACGTTGTATTCATAGCCTATCTGTGGTATGATTAGCTGTGAGTCACTGGTCAACCGTACTTCTGGTATCCCCATCTCGATTATCAAGCGGAGGGCGTGGACCACTCCTTCGTATTCTACGATGTTATTTGTATGGACTTCGAATTCCAACCTGAATGCGTGTATGACTCGATCCCCCATGGGTGTAGTGATAACGATGCCTAATCCCGCGCCTTCTCTATTTTTGGAGCCATCTACGAAGACCTCCCATTGCCGTGGGTTCACTGGTTCAAGGATATCATTTGGATCCTTTTTCTTTTCAATTTCTGGGGCGCCCGCGGCTCTCCATCCCTGTATGCGCACTTCTTCTTCGTTGTCCAGAGGTAGGTCTGCTAGGAAGTCCGCCAGTACTTGGGATTTCTGGGAGTGTTGAAGCTCATAGTGGATGCTGAATTGGTCGAGGTATGTGCTCCATTTGGCTATGCGTCCTACCTTTCCTGCCCCTTTGAGGATGGCTTCTAAGGGTGCTCGACACGGGATACGTATGTCATGCGTCAAGAAGTACATTCTCAGCTTCACGGTGGACCATACGATGGATAAAATCAGTTGTTCGATCCTTGTGTAATTTCTTTTCTGCGGAGTTCAGGGTTTTTCTTGACATAGTATATTGGCTGTTCTTCCTTTGTATGGGTCCTGACAAGTACTGTGCTTACTGCGTCATCGGTTGCTGCGATGTACAACGTCAAAACTTCGTCAGGATCTGATTTCTGAAGGATAGGGATCTCCGCTAGGTATTGTTTGATGCCTAGGAAGGATTCTTCGCATTCCGCAGTCCATTCAAATTTTGTTCCCTTCTTCAATATGTTTAAAAAGAACTTGCACTTATCCGAGGATCTGGAGATGAATCTTCCCAAAGCGGCTATGGATCCATTGGGCTTTTGTACTTCTTTTAGGTTCTTTGGGGATGGCATGTCTACTATGGCTCGGATTCTTGCGGGATCTACCTCAATGCCCCTTTTTGTTACCGGTATCGAGGAATTTTCCAGATGTTACTCCGAAGGTGCATTTCTCCGGGTTTACCTTCATGTTGTGCCCCCTCATAGCTTCGAAGATGTCCCTAAAGTCTTGGTGATGGTTCTTCTTGAATCTGCTTTTTACGAGCATATCGTCAACGTAGACTTCTAAGGTAGTACCAATCTATGGCTTGAAAACAGCGTCGACCATCCTTTGGTATGTTGCCCCTGCATTCCGGAGTCCGAAGGGCATCCTTACGTAGCAATAGAGGCCGTGGGGTGTGTAGAATGATGTATGTTGCTGGTCTTCTTCTCGCTAAAAATAGTTGATTGTACGGGCGTATCCGTCCATGAATGATAGCTCTTCATATCCTTCTACCGCGTCGACCGGTTGATCGATCTTGGGTAGTGGGTAGCTGTCCTTGGGGCACGCTTTTTCAAGTTGGTGAAGTCGATCACGATTCGACCCGCCACTCTTCTTTGGTACAATCACCATGTTAGATATCCAGGTGGGATATTTGACTTCTCTTATGAAACCAGCCTCCAACAGCTTTCGCAATTCCGTTTCCACTGCTTTGTGATACTCCATGGCTACCTTTCGCACCTTTTGTCTTACCGGGGGTGTGCCAGGTTTAATGCGCAGCTCATGTTGTACGATCTTTGTATCTATTCCTGGCATGTCAGATAGTTTCCATGCGAAGACGTCCGCGTACTCCTTGAGCAGTTTCACCAGAGAGGCTTGGCGTTCTTCATCCATCGAGTTCCTATTTTGATCTTCTTCGGGCTCCCTCTATCCCGATGTTAACTTCCTTCACCGCTTCCAAGGATGTGAACGTGGGTTTTGGTTCCCCAAGGTGAGGAACTTTCTGTAATTGCTATTTGGCGTGCTCGGGTTGTTTGTTCGTAGGGGCATCTGGTCAAGCAATTGATGTTGATACTTCCGTGTTTCCTACGGAGTGCCCCTTGGATAAGCTTTTCCCTGAGATTTCTTTCAAGTATTCATCGATGGCTTTGTCCTTTGATATTGCTTTGTTTCGAGTCCTACGAGTTATCTTTTTCTCGTCTTCCTCATTGTTGAGTTGCATCTGCATTGCTTGGCATTCCTTTGCGGAAGCTTGATCACCCTTAATCTCCATCACTCCTAGGGAGGTAGGAAACCTAAGGTATTGATGGTAGGTAGCTGCGACCCCCTTAAGCTTGTGGATCCACCTCCGCCCAATAATGGCATTGTAAGGTGAAGGTGTGTCTACCACACTGAAACGAGCGTCAACTTTCATGGGGCCGGCATCCACTTGCAGAAAAATATCTCCGATAGGCTTCGTAGCCGTACCATTGAATCCGTGGATGGTGTGGTGTGAGGCCGAGAGTTGCTCGTCATTGATCTCCATACGTTTGAAGGTATCGTAAAATAGGACATTTACGGAACTCCCCCCATCGATGAGGATTTTATTTATGTTGCATCCCCTCCAAATTGTAAAGCTCACAATAGTCCTCAAATTGTTTCCTTAGTCTTTTTCCTATCTGTGCAGTTAGGGTTGGTTCTTTATTCTCTGAGGAGGATATAGTATTCACTGTGCGGTTGCCTTCTGGTAATTGGACTTGTTTGCTGCGTTTGGCCCTGTCTTCTGGTGCAGTCTTTTCAACGTATTTCTTGAGATCCCCCGCATCTATCAGCTTTTGTATCACTATCTTGAGGTTTTTGCACTTCTCTGTTGGGTGCCCATTGAAGCAATGGAAATCACAGTATTCTCTGGACTTCTCTGAGGCTGGTGGTTGTCTCCCCTTAGTCCAAGGCCAGTCTAAATTTTCGCGATCCTTGATCTCCTTTAAGATGCGTGAGTAGCTGGTATTCAGTTTCGTGTAGATTTGATCTTTGAACCTTCTACCAGACCTCTTGTAGTCGTCTTTCGAATCTCTTTGGTAACTTTTAGATCCGCTTTCTTGTTCCGCGGAATTGGTCCGTGGAGGTCGTTGAGCCTGCGCTCTTGGGTTCTCCCGCTGAATTTCTTCCAACCTTGCATGTTTTTCGATGATTATCCCCAAATCTCCCTCTGTGGCGGGGATGATGCCGTGGATTTCGACAAACAATGGGCTCATCCTGTCCGGTCCCCATTTGCAACAATTAATACTTACTACGGGATCTACCTGTCCTATGGCTTGACATATCTTGTGCCACCTATCTGTGTATTCCCGAATGGATTCCCTGTACTTGATTGAAAGCGAGAAGAGTTTGTCCATTCCTGTATTGATGACCTTGTTATACATGTAGGTGGCCAAGAACTTTTCGGTGAGCCGATCATACGAATCGATGGATCCTGGCTTGAGGTTATCGAACCAGGATAGCGCGGATCCCTTCAGGCTGGAAGGGAAATATCTGCATAGTATAGCTTCATCATAGTCCCACATGGCCATTACCCTGTTGTAATATCGTAGATGGGCCGCGGGATCCGCGGACCCGTCGTAATATTCGAAGGATGGGACTGGACATTTTTGTGGAATAGTAGCCGTAGATAACTGGTGCGCTAGGGGTGTAGTACTGGCTTCTTTCATAACCTTCTCTAGCCTTCCGCCTCCTTGCCTGGTCTTGATTTGGTTGATTTCTGCTAGCATTTCTGCACGAAGACTCTCCATCGCCAAATAGTGATCGTCTTGCATGGATGACTGTGCCTTCTTCGTAGGCTGTAGCAACGTGTCCTCATCTTCGTCGTAGTAGTCCGAAGTCTCCGGGTAATAGTCCGGGGTCGGACCTCTGTTGCTACGTGCACCTCTTCGGGGTATTCTTCTTTGGTTACCTTCCGCAGGGGTGTTTTCGAGGATCGCTCTTCGGTCTGCATTCTGCATCGCAGAGTTAGCCTCGTCTTGTTGATTCCCTAGCTCCGCGTTTTGGAGGATCTTTTCTCTCAATTGCTGATTTTCTTGGGATAACAAGGTCACCGCGTTTGCATATGTCTTTTGACTCCTTTTCAGCTCTTCTAGATCCGCCCATATATGCGCAGACTGGTTTGATTCTTGACTTAGCGTTCCTGCTTGAAGTTGGGCTTGTCCGTCGGGGACTGCGGTATTAACTTCTTCCACCAGCTGCAAAATGGGTTCTACCACTCCGTGGTATCCTGCTCGTAGTTGTGTATTTCGTCCATTAACCGGCGGCATCCCGTACGGAGGGTCTTGGATCACCGAGCCTACTGCTGCATGTTGGGGCTCATTAGGTCTGGCCGTAGCCATCACTTTGGAGACAGCCACTTGAGAAGATACCACTGTAGATGACGTATCCTTTGCCGCCGCAGCCTTCTGTGCTTCCATTGCAATGATTCCCGCTTCTGAGAGTAATGCTTCTTCCGATCCGTTCTGCGTTTTGCCCCCGGCTATGAGTCTTTCGCCTGTCTGTTTGCTCCTTGTTATTATTGGCATAGTCCTAGGCGTCTCTTTTGATGGTACCTTCGATTTTCCTACGTCCTTGCTCTTTTCCATTGCAATACTCTGCAGATATGGAACGGAGATAAAACGAGGCAAGATTCACGGGTTAGCTATTAGTTCACGGTACCCACAAGTTGGATTCCTAACGGCAAAGAATGCATTCAAACTACTGATCATGCGGGTAATATAAAAAAAAACGTGGGTAGATGTACCGACTCAATTGAAATAATGGGGTCCTAGGGTCGTTATGAGGTTACTGGTAGAAAATAAGTATAAAAAATAGTTAAAACATAAGTCCAAATCAGTCGAGGTTATAAAACGCCCAGACCTGTTGGTAGAAAATACATTGGTCATAAATATATGCAAAAAGTAGCCCAAAACACAGATCTACCGGTTAAAAGTCGTAAGAGGCCCAGATCTGCGAGTAGAAAATACAAAGAACATAGATAAGATGCGAAAAACGAGTTTAAAGCGCAAATCTGTCTAAAAAATCACAGAGAGATAAATCTTTTGATAGGGACAAAAGTCCCTGTTTCTAGCGCCAAATTGTGAACACGCAAATCACGTAGACATCAACGTGTCCACAACCAATCTTCGCATGTACAGAGTGCATGCATTAAAGTACGAATATATTGTGAGATGCTGGGATAGATGTTGATTCATTGATTCTAAACCCCACGGGTTTCTCATGATCTCCTCAACATCCATAACGACAGATCTAAGAGATGCATACAAATATTAGGGTAGATCAATACGAAATGTAAATAAGACAAATATTTATGTGGTTCGGCTCTAAGGCCTACATCCACAGGTCTGAGGGTGATTCACTATGATGGTAAAAGATTAAAAGATTAGTCGAAAGACTTTGGGTGATCATGGAACCCGAAGGTTAACGCTCATACTTACTCTTCCCTTCTTTCTCTCTAATTGTTCCCCCTCTCTCTCCAATTGTTCGACCCCCTTCCATGTAACAGGAAGGGTCATATATATAGCTCTTCTACATGGGTCCCTTATAAAGGAGCTGTTATAATTTTATCTTCTTGTGCTTTGTGCATAGTCCGCGGACCTCTTGGTCATCCCGCGGCTTCTATGCTTCCTAAGATCATCACGCTGACCAATCTCTGTCTCTCTCTCTTCCTAAGACTGGGAAAGAGCTGTTGTATCCTTATCTTCTTGTGTTCTGTGCATAGTCCACGGACCTCTCTGTCATCCCGCGAATTCTATTATTCCTACGCTCATCACGCTGGCCTGCCTTTGTTCTTGTCGTCAGTCCAACCGACACATGCCCTTCGCGCCAGGAGGTGTCAGTCCTTCCCTGTCGCGTCTGTCAGTGGGGCTTCACCTAGACGTTGATCACATCTTGCCTCGTGAGGGGGTAAAGTGTAATAGGGAAGTTCTTTGGTGCTACGCGGGTATACCTTCCTTTGATGCTCCTTCATCTTTGATCGCTTATCTTGACAGATGGCGCACTAACTAGACCCACGGATGATCCTGTGTGTCACCCACCTTTGTGACGTGGCTTCCACGTGGGGATGCTAGTACACGTGGTGAGGGAGGTAAATAAGTGTATCTACAATTATCATAATAACTTGGCATATGGTTGTAATGGGGAATTATTGACCAATTCTTTTCGTACGTCGTCCAAATTTTGCAGCTACAATTGATAATGAATTGGAATTCATTAAGGTGAACAATAATATTGCAAGGAAGTTGCTAATATCGAGTGGAAGAGTAACGTTGTTGAGGACCCCTCCTTGTGCAAATCCAAGTCAAAGTCCTCTCCACTGTCGCAAATGATTAGATCATGATACATGTAACTGCTATTCCTTATTTAGGGGCTGAGTTTAAGTGTGGTTGCATGCTCTGCTTGAGTTTTGTAAGGATGTGGCCTTTGTTTCTTTTGTTGTTCTTGGATCTGAGTTTTGGCTTCTATGCCAATCTCTCTTTGTTTGCACTGTTCATTTTTTTTTTCCTTTTTTTTTTGATCGGTCAATAGGAAAATTCAATGGAAAAACGTATTTAAGAGGTACCTCAACCCAATAAATACAATTGAAGGAAAAAAAAAGAAAACCGAAAGGGGATTCGGTCACCCAAGAAAGAAAAAAAAAAAGCAAAACAAGCAAAGTATAAATTTCACGATCTTACTTTTGAAAATCCAAATCAATGAGAATGATAGAAATTTGTGTCCCACAGTGTTATCACCATGTTGGTCGTTAATCCTAACATTTTAGTGTTAGATTCCGCCTAAAAGAAAGCTTGAATCTTGATATCTCTAATCAAACTTGTCAAATTTCTCTTTTTGTTGTTGAAGATCCTGACATTTCTTTCATTCCAAGTGCACCACCATATAGCAATCGCTAAACTGTTCCAAATGCGATTAAGACGCTCACCACCTCATTCATGCTTCCAAGTTTTTATAGTTGTGGCGATATAAGTGTTGTAGTTCTATTGGAAGCTACATCCTTCGGAAAAGTATGTCCAAGTTCTCTTAGTTCTCCAACAACCGTAAAACAACCGAGAACTTGTTTCATCTTGCTCCTCACAAAACCGGCACATCCTATTCACATTGATACCCCTTCTACTTAATTCATCGGTCGTCATCAATCTTTCATGATAAAGAAGCCAAAGAAAGAAATTTAGCTTACATGGGTAAGACCGACTCCAAATAACCTCATTTGGGAAATTTATGTCACCAATTTCCATAAGCGAGGTAACCCCATTCTTGACCGTGTAGGTATCCGACGTACTATTTTCATCAACCATCCATAATCTAGAATCTAAAGCTCCTTCTTGGATATTCACCGTATCAAGTAACATGTTTATGGAGACAATCTCCCTCATTATGGTTTGAGAATACCCCCTTCGAGTCATAAACTTCCATTTGATTCCGTTACTCGAGATTTCATATAAACCAGCTACAATACACCCCTTGGTTCTTGAAGCTTCAAAAGCTAATGGAAATCTATTGCATAAAACACCATCTCCAAGCCAAAGATCTTCCCAAAATCTTGTCCCATTCCCCTCATCGATCTTAAACCTAACATGTTTGTTGAAATCTTCAAGCGCACCATAAATAGTATGCCACAAGCTAACACCCTTTGGCCCTTTAGGTTGTAATGTTTCCCAACCGGTTGAAGCCAAATTTTTCCGCAATAATCTTTCTCCAAAAAGTTTTTTTTTTCCATTCCAAATCTCCACAACCACTTTTTAAGAAGCGCCAAATTCATATGTTTGGACTTCCGAATTCCAAGTCCGCCATGTTCTTTAGATTTTCCGACTGTGCTCCACCCAAAATTGTGAATTCTTTTCTTGTTAGAATCATCATCCCAAAGAAAATTTATTACTGTTCTATCAAGTTTTTTTTTGATGGAGCAAGGGGCAAGAAATATTTATAGATAGTATATAGGTAAACTATCCAAAACACTTTTAATAAAAGTCAACTTACCTCCTCTCGATATTGTCCTCCCGTCCCAAGAAGAGAGTCTAGAAGAAAAAGCCTCAAGAATCTTTTGCCACTTTTGTGTGCCACTTGTTTTATCACCCAAAGGAATACCGAGGTAAACACTTGGGAAGTTAGATCTCTTACACCCTAACATGTTAGCAAAATCATCAATATCTTCGTAAAAAGCAACGCCAAACAAATAACTTTTGGAAAAGTTTATTTTCAAATTCGAGGTTAATTAGAAACAAAGAAGTAAATACCGAAGAGCATCCACTTTTTCACGCTTCACATCAAGAAAAACAACAGTGTCATCCGCAAATTAGAGATAGTTAACTTTAGTTCCCCCATTTTTCACCGAGAACCCCATAATTTTACCAACATCTTGATCCTTGCTCAACATATGACTCAAAACTTCTCCTACAATGGTAAAAACAAAAGGAGAGAGAGGATCACCTTGA
The DNA here is from genome assembly GCA_023529315.1 of Papaver bracteatum. Classification (NCBI taxonomy): domain Eukaryota; kingdom Viridiplantae; phylum Streptophyta; class Magnoliopsida; order Ranunculales; family Papaveraceae; genus Papaver; species Papaver bracteatum. The sequence goes on from JAJJWX010003533.1 coordinate 1,693,745, forward strand.
ATATTACCCTTGTCGCTACCAAAAAATCCATGTGCCATCCCATTCACAATAATCGAAAATTTAGAGAAAGATATGCAATTTTGTATCCAAGCTCGCCAAACACCTCCAAACCCCATTTTATATAAGACTTCATTTAAAAGCTCCAATTAACATTATCAAAAACCTTTTCGAAATCTAACTTACACACTAACCCCAAATGTTTTTGACGGAGTCAAGAGTCAACACATTCATTAGCGATGAATACTCCATATAGAATTTGTCGACCCTTTATAAAGCTAGATTAATGTGGAGAAATCAAAGTAGGTAGACAACTTTGATAAAACTAGATGTGTCCCCTTTCTTGCACCGGATAAAGTAGTTCGATGCATAGGCAACTACCTTAATGAATGTGTTATTCCTGAAAATTGATAGTTGTTCATATATTTGTTTTATGCGTTCAACCAAGATTTTTAATTTCCAGTGTTTTCCCAAGCTTTTGTGTCCATCTTTTAATATCACCATAGTATAAAACAACTTCACAGTTGTCGGCAAAAAAATAGAGATATTGAATTTCGAAAAGATTATTTTATCTTGTACATAAAAGATAGAGAAGGAAACACAAAGTAGAGGGAAAAAACAAAGAGAGAAATTGTATTAATGTGTGTATGAAATACAAAGGTTTAGGATTCTATTTATAGAGTTTATATACTTGGTTCCCAAGTAATAGGGTTACGCTAAAGTGGGAATCTATATAATAAACTTCCGTTTATAACACTCCCCCTAGATGACCATTGTATCTAAGAAATTTCCTCGTTAAAACCTTTGTTAGGAAAATCCAAATGGACAAAACCTGATCGAAGGGAAAATAGTATAATTGTGAGAAAACTTAGAATAGAGATGGACACGAATGCGTTGCCTCATTAAAACCTTAATAAGGAAAACCCAGTGGGAAAAACCTTGATGAAGGAAAAAGAGTACAATGTGATGGTCCAGTAAAATACCTTCTAATTTGATACTCCTCCTGATAAGTACTTCAGTTAAATCTTGGCTTGCAAATCTTCGAGTCGAGATTTCCCAATTTCGAAAAACAAATATCTTGAATAATTTGCCAGTTCATAAAGTCTTGTTTTGTGTTAGTCTTCTAATGGTAGTGTTCTCGAGTCTTCATGCTTCTTTAAAATACATTAAGTATTTGTGTCTTGGATCGCTAATTTCTTGGAGATGATTTGCAGAAATAGTTGATGTAGCTTCTTCAACAAAGTGCCAAGATATGAATACCTTATCATACGTGAACAAAAATCGTATTTATGAAAAGGAAATCCAAATTCTTAGGAGATGATTAAGTTGATTTTGTTTAATCAAATGTGGGAATCCACTAAACAACCAAAAGTGATACAACTCCCCCTTAGATGACCATCATGTTGAATTAAATTTCATCACTAAAACCTTGCCAATAAAACCCAATGGGAAAAAATTAGGACGAAGGAAAAAGAGCACAATTATCAATATTTTGAAAGAAAATTAAACGTTAACGAGATGTTGCCTCGTTAAAACCTTGTCAGGAAAACCACATGGGACAAAACCTGAAACGAAGGAAAAAGAGTACAACTTTTGACGATTTGTGAATGCTAACTCAACTATATGAGTATTATAGAAAATAAGCATCATAACTTTAGTCTATATCAGATAGACAAGTTTTACGCAAACATAATATTAAACTGCAGATTTAAGAAAAGAAAAAAATATATTATGCTGCTAAAGCGTGGATTTTTGTGTTTTCAAAGACTCCTCAAGAGACCTGTAAAGTTGATAACTTCAACTAATTAATACGGATTTTTGGTTCGTACTGTAGGAGCAGAATCTCGCAACAACAACGCTCTCGCAAATATTTCTGCCACACATGGCAAGTGTCGCAAATAATTACAAGAAATGACGAAGTATGTGAATATTTTATCATTACTCGCAAGAATAAGGTGATAGTTCGCAAGAAATATAACAAGAGGGAAAAATCCTGCAAGACATGGAGAAACCTGAGGGAAATGTAGCAGAAACCTGAGGGAAATGTAGCAGGAGCTCGAGAGAAATGAAAAAAGCTTGCGAAAGATATTACCGCAGAACTCAGATCCGAAATTAAGGGAAAGCTTAGCTGTAAATGAGCTGTCATCCCCTATGTAACTACCTATATAAAGAAGAGGGCATGAGAGAGAAGGGAGAGAGATAATTTTTAGGAAGAGAGAGAAAGATATTTTGGAGAGAGTTTTTGGAGAGAGAAAATGTATTTTCTTTATCATCTTCTTCCCCAAAACTAGATCTAGAATTCTTCCAAGAATTCCATTAATGGAGATTGTAGATGTAAATTAATGTGGTTACAAATTATTATAGTGAAGATCCGTGGATGTAGATCACATTGATCGAACCACGTAAAAATCTTGGTGTTTATTTATAATTTTAGTATTTTTATTACCATTTTTATATTTAGAGATAGGAATTGTTATCAAGATTTGATAAGGGGTGTGTTGTAGGAAATCCTGCAATTACATAGAAATTACTATTTGATTTTGAGGAAGATTCAAAGAAATTGGCTAGGAAGAGTTAGAATTTGTGAGATTTAAATTTTTTGAGAGGAAATTCGATAATGGAGAAGTTGTGTCTTCAAACAAACACCGACAACACAGTGAAAGAGCATAAAAGAAAAATACGAAGGTGCAAAACTATGTAAAAAGGATGAATTTGTTGATTCAAGTAAATTCCAAGAAAGAGCTACTGTTCATGTATATTTTTAGATCTAAAAAAAATTTAGGGTTAAAAATGGAAATTTCATGGAAGAAATTACATTTTCAGGGAGTAAGCATTATCAACAATTCAAAGACATGTGAAGACTAAGAGAAAAAATTAGTTGTTGTGGTGAATTTGAGAAAGAAAACCAAAGTTTCAGTGGAAGATTTCATGTTCAGGAGAATAAACAAGAGGCAAATTGTGAAAGAAATTAAGGGAGGACGAAGAGAAGATAAGAGGTAGACGCTGCAATTTTTATCACAAGCATAAGTTTGCACAGATGGTTCAAGTATGCGAGAATAACAAAGAGGTCAAGGGTTCGAATCTCGCAGAAATACATATTTTTCATTTTCTTCTCATTTTCAGCGGAGAATAAAAGAATAAGTAAAAAAGTTCCGCGTTAAATGTCGCAGAGAGATTCTTGAACAGTTGGTCCAGAGAACAGTATGTGAGTTTGTGGTCATAGGTTCGAATTTTCCTGTGAGCATAATTTTATTCTTTTTACAAAGGGTGAAAAAATAGATAATTTCTCAACATTGTTTCATCATCTCGCAAACAAGAGGCAGCACAGTTGGTAATCTGCGAAGTTAATGAATTTATGGTCGCAAGTTCAAGTCCCAACACATACATATTTTTTCACGCAATCCTTGATAATTTCGCAAGTGTATTTCACGCAGAAGATAGTTAATGATAATCTTGCAGAGAAATTTCGTAGAGAAGGGTTAGCACAGATGGTTCAGCGTGATATGTCGCAAGCAATAGGTCGTAGGATCAATTCTTACTTCACGCAAGTTTATTTTTGTTATTTCGCAAGTTAGCCTTTGATTATTTCGCAGATAAATTTCGCAAGTAAGATAGCTAGCACAGTTGGTTGAGAGGCATGAATGCAAGCAATAGGTCGCAGGATCAATTCTCATCTCACGCATTTTTATTTTTGTTTTGCGAGAATTGTCTCTAGAACAATTAGACTTTGATTAATTCGCAAGATCTTTCATTATTTCGCAAGACAAGGTTAGCACAGTTGGTATGGTGCGAGAAAATGCAGGAAGTAGATCAAGGGTTCAAGTCTCACTCTTCCCAATTATTTTTACTGCGAGATGTTCAGACAATTCACATAAGAGCTAAGTACCTTTTCTTAGAATATTTTACTTACAACAAACAAAAGATTTTTTATTTAATTTCCAAAAAGCGATATAATCGCAAGATTTCTAAAATTATTAAGATTTCAAAACATTTCAAAGATTTTTTACTACAAAAGATCATAAAAAAATAGTCTGCGAATTATCGCAAAAAGTTAGAAATTTCAAAGACTACAAAAAGTGAAATTATTGCAAAGATTTCTAATATTTCAAAATATTTTGATTTGATTTACAAAGAGCGATACAATCGCAGAATTACAAAAATTTCAGAATTACAATATGTTAGAATTTTTCTTGAATATTTACTTCAGATGATATGATATTTATGAGAATGAAAACAGAAATGAAAGCATAAAGAAACGCGAATAAAGAAACGGGAGATTATTTCGCAGACATATTTTGCAAAAAATAGTTAGAACAGTTGATATGGCGCAACATTATACAAGAGTCAGATCAAGAGTTAATTTTGCAAGACTTCATTTCTCATTTCTTCTCAATTTTCAAGAAAATCATATACTTCCCAAGAGACAACAGCAAGCCGCAAAAGATAAGTACCATTTCCTTGAATATTTTATCTATGATTTTTGCGAGAAAGATTTTTGATTTTATTTATCAAAAGCGATATATAATCGCAAGATTTCAAAACATTACAAAGATTTTTTAGATTGCGATACAATTGCAAGATTCAAAAAAGAATTCATCGCAAAAATTTAAAGATCTCAAAATTTTTCAAAGATTTCAAAGTTACAAAAAGCAGAGAAGATTAAATTTATATATTTCTATAGAACATTTTTGATTTAAAGACGCGATATAATCGCAAGGTTTCAAAGAGGATTTCTAAGATTTCAAAATATTTTACAGAGAATTTACTTCAAAAATGATATTATGAGAATGAAATAAGAAATGACAGAAATGAAAGAATGAATGAAGAAATGCGAAATTATCGCAAGAAACGCGAATAAAATTTCGCAAGAGAGAAATGCAATTGCATAAGACGGCGGAATTATCGCAAGAAATGAAAGAATAAAGAAATGCGAAATTATCGCAAGAAACGCGAATAAAATTTCGCAAGAGAGAAATGCAAATGCATAAGACGGGCGCAAATCGCCTAAAAACACATAAGAATGGGACGAACCTTTATGGCGTACACCCTAGTTCGCATATTCTATTCCGTAAGAGGCAATGTCCTTAAAGCACGTCATAAGGGGGGTATCGCTTTGCATGACTATGGGAAAGGCTATACTGCTGCTGGAACCTAGTCATGGAGATTTGAGATTATAGAAAATCCATCCGGGAGAGATAACTTGGATTCCCAACTATATAAGGTTATACCCTGGTTGGGCGCCCGAGAGTTTCTCCTAAGGAATGCAAAGTATGATCAAGGCGCCAAGGTACACGGTTGAGCTGTGGGTGCCCGGGACGGATGAACCTACCCTGGCCATCCATGGCAAGTCTTGGCTTACGATGTGTTTGGCCCGAAGAAAACCCCACTAGGGTGTAGTCTCGTAACTATAAGCCATATAGGCATAAAGGATAAGAGGCTACGAAAACAACTGGTTGTTTCTAGAACCGGATGGGAGGAGCTAGTCTTGTATGGAAGAAGTACGTCTCCTTGAAGGGGCAACCAGGGGGAGAGATAAGGGCGATACCCTCCATTAGGGAGTTGTGTATCAAAAAAGACGGCAATATCATGGGACTTTATATTTGCAAGAATATTTAGGCTCGTCATATTGTCGCGTGACACAGACATCAATGTCATGGGACTTTGTATTCGCAAGAATATTTAGCCCCGTCATATTACCGCATGACATGTGTTTATGGGTGAAAATCGTTTCTGCCGATTTCGGTAAATTCGGTAGGTGAGTGAGAAACTGGTTCAAACCCTAAATAAATGTGTTGCACGTGAGCACTTTATAGATTCGAGAGATCAATATGTACAAGTCCGGCCTAAACCAAGAAATGGCCGTTCTAGACTTGCTTCGGTCACAAAGTGGAGGAGAATGGTTGATTTGTGGAGGGAAGCAAAGAAAGGTGTTGAGACCAGAATAATTCTGGGAGAGTAGTATCTCGACTTGTATCAGAAAGTAGAAGCTTGGGAAGCTTGCAAGAGATGAAAGCTTTTGGGAGAGCTTGCAAAGTTTCCTTTCTGAGAGTGTAGTATTTTTCTCCTGACCGAGACTTGTTGTCTGGTGGAAATAGGTAAGACCTATTGAAACGTACCCTGGCCTCATGAAGGAAGATAGTAAAGGGTGAAATAATGAGAGGAGGTGGTAACCGCAAGGTGTTTATGGGTGAAAACGTTTTCACCATTATTTACTCATTTATTTGACCGCTTTATTCCTTTTCACGCTTTCTTAATGTGAGCGTAGTGTACGCTGCAAGCTGTGACCACCAAACCAAAACCCTGGAAAGCATCCCCCAGTTTGTGTTGATATCTCGGGTGTTGGTTGCACCTTGAGTTCAAGTGGCGCTGCTAGTGGCGCATGTGGCATGTGCCATTGGCATGTGCGGAATGCCCTTGTTGCGGGTTGTACTTCGAGCGCAAGTGGCAATGCCAGAGCTGCTTGTGGCGTGCGTGGCATGTGCGGAATTCCTTGGTAGTAGGTTGTAAGTGGAAATGCCAGAGCTGCTAGTGGCGTGTGTGGCATGTGCCAATGGCATGTGCGGAATGCCTTGGTGGTAGGTTGCACGGTTTGCAAGTTAGGCTACCAGCGTATGTGTTTGGCATGCGCCAATGGCATGTGCGGAATGCCTTGGTGGTAGGTTGCACGGTTTGCAAGTTAGGCTACCATCTTGTGTGTTTGGCATGTTCCAATGGCATGCGTGGCCGTTAGAGCCGTGGCCTTGGTAGGAAAAGCTACCAGAGAGCATGTTGGCATGTGCCAATGGCATGCGTGGCCGTTAGGGCCGTGTCCTTGGTATGAAAAGCTACCAGCGAGCATGTTGGCATGTGTGGCCGTTAGGGCCGTTGCCTTGGTAGGAAAAGCTACCAGCGAGCATGTTGGCATGTGCCAATGGCATGCGTGGCCGTTAGGGCCGTGGCCTTGGTAGGAAAAGCTACCAGCGAGCATGTTGGCATGTTCCAATGGCATGTGTGGCCGACTTGGCCTAGGTTTCATGGTTTGCAAGCCTAGGGCGCTATATTTGGCATGCGCCAATGGCATAGTGGCTTGGAAATATGGCTTGCGGTACGTGTTGGCATGTGCCAATGGCATGTACGGCCATGTTGACCTAGTTGCACCTTTTGCAAACCTAGGGCGCTATATTTGGCATGTGCCAATGGCATAGCAGCTTAGTATGACATGGTTGCCAATGAGTGCGATGTGTAGTTTGGTTTTGGCGTCGCTTCCATGGTGCGCAGTGTGCGGCTTGGTTTTGGCGTTGTTTCCATGGTGCGCAGTGTGCTGCTTGGCTTGGAATTGTTGCCATGGTGTGCAGTGTGCGGCTTGGTTTGGCATTGTTTCCATGATGCGCAGTGTGCGGCTTGGTTTGGCATTGTTGCCATGGTGTGCAGTGTGCGGCTTGGTTTGGAATTGTTGCCATGATGCGCAGTGTGCGGCTTGTCTTGGCACTGTTGCCATGGTGCGCAGTGTGCGGCTTGGTTTGGAATTATTCCATGATGCGCAGTGTGCGGCTTGGCTTGGCACTGTTTCCATGGTGCGCAGTGTGCGGCTTGGTTTGGCATTATTGCCATGATGCGCAGTGTGCAGCTTGGCTTGGCACTGTTGCCATGGTGCGAAGTGTGCGGCTTGATTTGGCATTGTTGACATGGTGCGCAGTGTGCGGCTTGGTTTTGGAATTAGGGTTCTGTGTCGAAAACCCTAATCTGGTATTTTGAAAAAATACCCCTATTAATTATTTACACCTGAGTTAAATGCTCTTAGTTAATGTGTTGCGGGTAACACTTAGTCATGGGGTTTTACGATTTTACCCCGTGTTTAAAAACCACCATCAACATTAAGTCCCGTGCTTAGCTCGGAACAGGGGCTTTGTTGCGAGGTAAGCATAAGATGGTGACAAACTATCAACATCAAACCGTAAAGAGAATTGAGGAGGCTCGTCTGACCTTTTATAAATCGGATTTGGAATCCTTGCCTCTGGCAGTTTTGCACAAATCGGGAGGCTGGCACAATTGGTGGGGCCGGTGCAGCTTGGGCGACGTTGGGAAGTTGGCGTGAGTCAGGAAACTGAGTGTGCTAGCTGGTGGGACCGGCGCAAGGTGTGGAAGCTGTGCGTGCTTGCAGGCGTGACTTGGGCGGTCATTGGGAAGTCGGTGCAATTGGTGGGGCTGGTGCGGACAAGGAGGAAGTAGGCGTTTCTACAGATAGCAAACTTTCCTTACCTTGCTTTCCTTCACGTGCGGCTTCAATTAGGGCATTATTCATGCTAAAATATGGAAGTGTTATGTCCCTCATTGCTTCCTTTCCCTTTTTAAGATTCCGTATTTATACCCAAAAATAATTGCACCGTCTCCTCGTTTGAGAAAAGGGTTCTTCTTGTCGAGTTTCTCTTTTTGCCATGTCGCTCAGAGATAAATCATCTCCGGTATGTTTTCTTATTCTTCTCTGCTCGTGTTATCCTCTTTTATATGTTCATAGATATGATAGAACAGGGTCATTTTTTCCACATTTTGCAGTGTATGATGGGACCCTCTAGGGATGGCTGCGCCTTTAACTCTTCGGAGAAGGATTTCGGACTTGGTGAAGATAAGTCTTCTTCTCTTGAGGAGGCATTGGTTGGGGCTGAATCTCCGTTCCACGAAGCTAGTGAAATCATTAAGGACCTCCCTTCCATCTATCCCCACGAAGAACAGGTGCATATTCAGACTTTCTCGGGTTTAGTGAGCATGGAGGAGGGGAGAGAGAACAAGGAAGAGTCCTGGCATGTTGAAACGTTTCAGTGTGGCAAAGCCTCTCCTCGATCCGGGCATGGGGCGGATCGGACTGTTTCCAGGTTGAAACGTTGGAAAAGTGAACGTGTGGTGGTCTTGGAGGAGAGCGCCATGATTTTTGACCCTGATGTGGATGAATCAAAAGACTTTCTCCGAAGTGTCGCTGAGAAAACCTTCGAAGGATCATATGACGGAAACGAGACACCCTCTGAAGTTGATCCCAAAGATGTCGTTGGTGAGACCGGAGGGGTCATGGTGGCGTATGCTGGAACAGTCATCAGGGAGGACACTGCTGCTGCCGTGGTTGCTTCGGGATGGGATGCTAAGGTTGCTGTTGCTAACACCGTTGAATGGAACCTTTGTTGCCCGAGGGATTGCTGGGGAAAATGCTTGAAGATAGTCTTACCCAAGGGGACTTATACCCCGTCCTTCGAGGGCTAGTTCTTCTCCTTTGTTATTTCTGTTAGCTTCTTTGGTTCCCATGGTGTCCTTTTGCTTTTGTAAACTCGTCTTTTCCTTCTTCTTCATCAATCAACATTTTGCTTCATGTATATTATTATTTTTTTTTTGAAAGAGGTTGTGGTATGATGGATCTGCAATGATTTTCTGGGTTTTTCTGATGTATTTCTCTGATATCTGAAGGATTCTCCCGGAGAGAGATTTTTTTATTTTTTACAAGAGGGAAATCCGTAGGGGAAAAATACAAACGGTGTATTCATCTTGGGGAATTACAGCTATTAAGAGGAGTTGTTAAAGGAAGTACTGAAAAGGGAGTGATTGGGAAGTACATCATTTTAGGGATTGGATTCCTTGATCCATCGCGAGTGAACTATCACGCCTTCAGGTGTGTCTGTATTGATGAGCTTGCAATATCCTCCCAATAGGGTATCCGCAACCAGATACAGCTCGCATTCACCTTAATTGGGCAAATCCATTTTTACTGTCATCCTCCCAACTTGAAACGAGCTTTCCTTAACCACTACATCTCCGATTGAAAACGGGTTCAGACGTCGTGTAAACATTTGAGACTTGGCTTCGTTTGTTTCGATAGAAGTTTCCAAGATTCTTGCAAAGTGTTCGAATGGTCCAGCTCCCCATTCACATTTCTTGACAGCGTTTGCGCCAGTAATCGCGCCGAGTCCCCACGGCATAATGGGGGAAGGAAAGACTGGTTGCAGAAAAGGTTTCTCGGTCAGACTTACTTGCATTTGAAAATCATGGGTTAGCGTCGACGGGTCCTCTCCGGATGCCTGGGTTCCTTCAATAGCTCGTTGATGCGATAACCCGTGGGATGATTTGTTGGGAATTCCTTCGGGCGTGGACGTCGGCGGAGGGTGTACATCCAATTTTGCTTTGTTGTCGAGCACCCATGAGCGTCCCAAAATCATGTCATGATCTAGTTCTTTAACAATGTGGAACTTTCTGTGCGTTGTAGCATCTCCCATCTTGATCTCTAGGTTGATGTAGCCATGCACGTTCAAAACTTCTCCTCTCAAGCTCTTAATCACAGACGGGGAATAGGTAGCGTCTTGTTTTGTAAATCCGGCTGCCTTTAGTGTATTGAAAGTAATGATGTTGTGGTCATAGGTCGTGTCGATGAGCGTGTCGTCAAATTCATTACCTCTTAAATGGGACGTGGTCAGCAGTCCCCAGTTCTCATTTTTTGCTTCGCCTGTTTGGAAAGCTTGGGTCCCTGGCGTGGATTCCGAGGAGATAAAAATCCGTTTTCCGGATACAACACGATTGAGAGCTGCAAAAATATCTTGGCGCTGCACCTTGGAAAGGTAGAGAATTTCGCATACATGTTGCATCATGGATTGTACAGTCTCGTGCACGGAGTCCCCAGAGGACCTGCAGTTTCTTATTGGGAGTGGGTCTCGATGCACTCTTTCATCTCCTAGTTGGAGTTCTCCTGCTTCTATCCTTTCTTTGAAAATATGCTTTAGTCTGTTGCAATCGCTAGTCGGGTGGTGAACGAACCTGTGGTAATGGAAATATTTGGGGTTCGCCATCTCAGCCTCAGTTGGTGGATGTCTGAGCGGTGGCAATCTGATGACATCACCTTGAACCCAGGATTCTAGGAGTTCAATCACCTCTTCGATGGGGAATGGGAAATCAAGGGTATTTCCTTCGGTCTCACGATGTTGCACAGGAGTTTTAGTGACGATCTTCCGTTGCGAGGGTTCCCGTTGCGCCGGTGCTTCACGTTTCGGCTGGTGGCTCGTCGTTGCGGCTTTCCTTTTTCCTCTTTCGTTTACTATGTTCACGGAGGATGAGCCGGCATTAAATTATTTGTTGATGAGGCATCTACTCCCGCGGGTTTCGCGCGCGTCTTCAGTTCGAGTTGGCCTAGTTCTTTCCTGTAATGCTGGTGCTGTTGTTGCAGATCTTCTGGCGGCTTCATGGAGTTCGGAGAACATTTGGAAACGCAAGTTTTCTAGCAGGGCGCGGTAGATTGGAACCATACCATTGATGCATGCGTTCACCAATTGTTGCTCGGTCACATTTGGGTCGTGAAAGTCGAGTGCTTGAACCCTGAACCTTTTGACGAAATCATTCGGATGTTCGATATCCCACTGGTACATTCTTCCGAGGTTTGAAAAAGTAACTTGCTCAGACACGAAGAAGTATTTCTTGTAAAACGCAGTGACCATGCTACTCCAGTTGGGAATGCTACTCGGTGGGATGTTGTTGTACCATGTATACGCCCTTCCATTAAGTGATTTTGATAATTCCCTTAAACGAAGAACGTGATTATATTCATGTTTACCTAGGGATTCCAGGAAGCGAGAAACATGCTCACGTGCATTCCCGGTACCATCGTACAGGGTAAATTGAGGAGAAGAGTACCCCCTTGGGAGAGGGATTCTCTGTATTTCGGATGGGTAAGGGGGTTGGTGATGATGCACATCCAACTCGTCATTCTTGATTTGGTTGCGGAGGAGTTGTTCCAAATCTTCTCTCGTGACAAAGTTGGGTGGCCGATTTCTTTCCAACGGGATTCTAGTGCGAGTTTCCTCATCCATGGAGGCGTGCTCCGCCGAGGTGCTGGCGTCGGGGTTGTTGGAGACATTCTTAAATGGCTCTGGAGAGCGCGACTCACGTGGTAGTTGTTCTGTCAGGGTCTTGAGAAAGATGAGTACCTCCTTCTGTGTTGAAACCATATCTGTCTGGGCTCTAGCGAGCATCTCTTGTCGTTCCATCAGATCAGCGATGGTGACGTAAGGGAGACTTCCTCTTGTCCCTCCGGTTTCTCGTCCCGTTGGCGGGGTAGTTGGGATCTTGGTCGTGGTCGGAGGCACCATGCTAGACGAAGCATTTGGGGTCGTGGCGGCGGCTCTAGCCCTGGTGACTGGTGGCGCGACACTCGAAAAGATATTTTTGTTGCCGTAATTAGAGGGTTATGCAGAGACGCTAGAGTAGGAAGCTGTTCTGGCCCTGGTGATTGGCGGTGTTACACTTGAGGGAGTGCATTCGATGTTGCTGTTGTCAGCCGGTGACGTAACAACGTTATTGGGAGAGACGCTAACATCGGGGGCGCGTTCTGTGCTGGTGTTCTCGGTAGCCGCTCCGGACCTGAGTTCCACCATGTTGGGATTTGACGTTCGGGAAACGAAATCAGGAGTCGGAGTTGGTATTGTAACCGATAGATCAATCCTCCCACCGTGGTCGCCAATTGTTTATGGGTGAAAATATTTTCTGCCGATTTCGGTAAATTCGGTAGGTGAGTGAGAAACTGGTTCAAACCCTAAACAAATGTGCTGCACGTGAGAACTTTATAGATTCGAGAGATCAATCTGTACAAGTCTGGCCTAAACCAAGAAATGGCCGTTCCAGACTTGCTTCGGTCACAAAGTGGAGGAGAAGGGTTGATTTGGGGAGGGAATTAAAGAAAGGTATTGAGAACAGAATAATTCTGGGAGAGTAGTATGTCGACTTGTATCAGAAAGTAGAAGCTTGGGAAGCTTGCAAGATATGAAAGCTTTTGGGAGAGCTTGCAAAGTTGCCTTTCTGAGAGTGTAGTATTTTTCTCCTGACCGAGACTTGTTGTCTGGTGGAAATAGGTAAGACCTATTTATACAAGTCGAGATTAAAACGTACCCTGGCCTCATGAAGGAAGAGAGTAAAGGGTGAAATAATGAGAGGAGGTGGTAACCGCAAGGTGTTTATGGGTGAAAACGTTTTCACCATTATTTCCTCATTTATTTGACTGCTTTATTCCTTTTCACGCTTTCTTAATGTGAGCGTAGTGTACGCTTAAAGCTGTGACGGCCAAACCAAAACCCTGGAAAGCATCCCCCAGTTTGTGTTGATATCTCGAGTGTTGGTTTCACCTTGAGTGCAAGTGGCGCTGCTAGTGGCGCGTGTGGCATGTGCCATTGGCATGTGCGGAATGCCCTTGTTGCGGGTTGTACTTCGAGCGCAAGTGGAAATGCCAGAGCTGCTAGTGGCGTGCGTGGCATGTGCGGAATGCCTTGGTGGTAGGTTGTAAGTGGCAATGCCAGAGCTTCTAGTGGCGTGTGTGGCATGTGCCAATGGCATGTGCGAAATGCCTTGGTGGTAGGTTGCATGGTTTGCAAGTTAGGCTACCAGCGTGTGTGTTTGGCATGCGCCAATGGCATGTGTGGAATGCCTTGGTGGTAGGTTGCACGGTTTGCAAGTTAGGCTACTAACGTGTGTGTTTGGAATGTGCCAATGGCATGTGCGGAATGCCTTGGTGGTAGGTTGCACGTTTTGCAAGTTAGGCTACCAGCGTGTGTGTTTGGCATGTTCCAATGGCATGTGCGGAATTCCTTGGTGGTAGGTTGCACGGTTTGCAAGTTAGGCTACCAGCGTGTGTGTTTGGCATGTTCCAATGGCATGCGTGGCCGTTAGGGCCATGGCCTTGGTAGGAAAAGCTACCAGCGAGCATGTTGGCATGTTCCAATGGAATGCGTGGCCGTTAGGGCCGTGGCCTTGATAGGAAAAGCTATCAGCGAGCATGTTGGCATGTGCCAATGGCATGCGTGGCCATTAGGGCCGTGACCTTGGTAGTAAAAGCTACCAGCGAGCATGTTGGCATGTGCCAATGGCATGCGTGGTCGTTAGGGCCGTGGCCTTGGTAGGAAAAGATACCAGCGAGCATGTTGGCATGTTCCAATGGCATGCGTGGCCGTTAGGGCCGTGGGATTGGTAGGAAAATCTACCAGCGAGCATGTTGGCATGTGCCAATGGCATGCGTGGCCGACTTGGCCTAGGTTGCATGGTTTGCAAGCATAGGGCGCTATATTTGGCATGCGCCAATGGCATAGCGGCTTGGAAATATGGCTTGTGGTACGTGTTGGCATGTGCCAATGGCACATACGGCCATGTTGACCTAGTTGCACGTTTTGCAAACCTAGGGCGCTATATTTGGCATGTGCCAATGGCATAACGGCTTAGTTTGGCATGGGTGCCAATGAGTGCGATGTGTAGTTTGGTTTTGGCTTCGCTGCCATGGTGCGCAATGTGCGGCTTGGTTTTGGCGTTGTTGCCATGGTGCGCAGTGTGCGGCTTGGTTTGGCATTGTTGCCATGGTGCGCAGTGTGCGGCTTGGTTTGGCATTGTTGCCATGATGCGCGGTGTGCGGCTTGGTTTGGCATTGTTTCCATGGTGGGCCGTGTGCGGCTTGGTTTGGCATTGTTTCCATGATACGCAGTGTGCGGCTTGTCTTGGCACTGTTGCCATGGTGCGGAGTGTGCAGCTTGGTTTGGCATTGTTGCCATGATGCGCAGTGTACGGCTTGGCTTTGAACTGTTTCCATGGTGCGTAGTGTGCGGCTTGGTTTGACATTGTTTCCATGATGCGCAGTGTGCGGCTTGGCTTGGCACTGTTGCCATGGTGCGCAGTGTGCGGCTTGGTTTGGCATTGTTGCCATGGTGCGCAGTGTGCGGCTTGGTTTTGGAATTAGGGTTCTGTGTCGAAAACCCTAATCTGGTATTTTGAAAAAATACCCCTATTAATTATTTACACCTGAGTTAAATGCTCATAGTTAATGTGTTGCGGGTAACACTAGGTCATGGGGTTTTACGATTTTACCCCTTGTTTAAAAACCACCATCAAAAACAGGCCAAAAAGCCTAAAAAGAAATGTTTAGATGAGATCAATGGGTTTTTGCGATAAGAACAAAATATGAGATAAATGAAATCAATGATAAGAGGATATAAATCGCAAAGACGTCCTGCGATTTCATAGCAAAGACGGCAATGTCATAAGTCTTAAAAAGAAATGAGAGATTAATCTCACAAAATGGCTTATCATATTGTCGCAGAGATCAAAATAAATGATAAGACAAGATCAATGGATTATTACATATAAAAGTAAGAATGTCCTGCGATCTTGTCGCAAACAAGTGGCATAATATGACCTTTAACTAGGAAGGCAAAATAAGACCACAAGAGAGGTTATACATACAAGCGTATAACAGATTGCTGACGACTTTATATTAGTCTTATTTCATATTGCAGATCAATAACAAGAGGCAAGTATGGGAATGCATAGAATGGAAATTACTATTCATAATTCGCAGTACTATTTGCGACACTATTCGCAGGACTATTCATAATTCGCAGTACTATTTGAGCACTATTCATAATTCGCAGAAATGTTCAAAAAATCGCAGAAATATTCAGAAATTAGCAAGGTTATTCATAATCACGCAGACTCATTCATAAATTCGTAGATTCACCCAGAATTTCGCAGGAATTGTGATTATTTTGCAGAATGTGATTATTTTCTTAAAGTGATTATCACTTGAGGCAGAGGCAAGATAAGAATAAAGAAGCAATTTAATCATTCAACATTTTCTCAAGGATTCTCCTTCATAGATAAAGAACAGAGGCAGTTAGGGATTACCAAGAAAATATTTTATGTTCTTTATCTTCTCGGCAAGAATCATTTCCAAAATGGGCAAGAATTCTCACCAAAAATGAAGAAATAATTTCGCATGAATAGAGGCAATATTTTTCATTCAAGAGAGGATACTTCTTATATTTCGAGGATTGAGTACTTCTTATACTTCTTCAAGGATACTTCGCATACTTCATTCTTCATACTTCGTGTACTTCAAAAGATGATACTTCTAATTATTTCTCAAAGTTTTAGAACTTCGTAAAAGAATAGAGGCAAGTATATAATTTTTAAGTTTGGTATTCTTTCGCTAGTTCCTTCGTCAACAAAGATCAGAGACTACTACAACAACGAATTTTTTCTTAAAGATTGCTCTTCAAGCAATATTCAAGAAAAAAGAGGCAAAATATAGGAGCATAATCTCGCAACAACAACGCTCTCGCAAATATTTCTGCCACACATGGCAAGTGTCGCAAATAATTACAAGAAATGACGAAGTATGTGAAGATTTTATCATTACTCTCAAGAATAAGGTGATAGTTCGCAAGAAATATAACAAGAGGGAAAAATCCTGCGAGACATGGAGAAACCTGAGGGAAATGTAGCAGAAACCTGAGGGAAATGTAGCAGAAACCTGAGGTAAATGTAGCAGGAGCTCGAGAGAAATGAAGAAAGCTTGCGAAAGATATTACCGCAGAACTCATATCCGAAATTAAGGGAAATCTTAGCTGTAAATGAGCTGGCATCCCCTATGTAACTACCTATATAAAGAAGAGAGCATGAGAGAGAAGGGAGAGAGATAATTTTTAGGAAGAGAGAGAAAGATATTTTGGAGAGAGAAAATGTATTTTCTTTATCATCTTCTTCCCCAAAACTAGATCTAGAATTCTTCCAAGAATTCCATTAATGGAGATTGTAGATGTAAATTAATATGGTTACAAATTATTATAGTGAAGATCCGTGGATGTAGATCACATTGATCGAACCACGTAAAAATCTTGGTGTTTATTTATAATTTTAGTATTTTTATTACCATTTTTATATTTAGATCTAGGAATTGTTATCAAGATTTGATAAGGGGTGTGTTGTAGGAAATCCTGCAATTACACGTACCAAATTTCTAAAAACACAGAATGGATTGTTAAACCTGACATAATCGAGTCAGCTGGCTGCCAAAATATAATTTGATTCCTCTATGGATTTCAAATTGAATATGTTCTCCAACCACATTTATTGTGTGAATGCAATATGAATCCTTCAATGATTACCACGCCAAATGCATCATATAGGATGAACAAAGTATTATTGAACAATACTAGGTTTTGAACATATAAACCCTAATCGCTCTTAAAACGATTTATTTCTCTTAATGTGCAATGTAACTAACACCAATATGTAACTTTCAGGCTTGGGAATTTTAAGGTGTCGAGTCTAGCTAGCATCCTTATATTGCCTCAATCGAGAAATTAGAATAATCCAATCTAATTTAGGTTACATGCCAACCAATCACGTATGTCGATATTCCTCCGCAGAGGGGTTAACAACCGCCATCATTTAGTAGCTACCATAACTAAATATTCGACAATCATATTATCTTATCACGATCTCACATAATTTCCAGTGTATGCATACTTTGAAAAATTCAAAATTTACTGGTACCAGCGCCCACGGGAATGATAATCTCCTACTATTCAAATGAGGAGATATGAATTTTGAGAATATGAATCCTATTAGGATATACTCTGTTAGAGAGATATGTACTGTAGAGTCCATTGCGGGTTTTAATCTTTTTGGACCATTTTTAAAGGGGAAAAATCATTGAGGATCTGGACACTGTTTATACGTACACATTGTAATTTCATTTTAGCCTACATAATTCGATGTTTTGTTTTTGCGCGGTCACTAAAATAACCGGGCTTGATTGGGGCATGCCCAGATTAATTGGGGTATACCTAATGAGACAAAAGCTAGGTCATTTTGAAGTAAAAGAATCCACCCATTAAACCATGTATTTTCTAAATATCTAAATTGCCCCTGCAATGATTAACATTAAAAAATATGTTTAAATTAATTAATTGAGTTTAGATTGATTAATTGAGTATATTAAAACTTCTCAAACTATGAATTTGAGTTATGAAATTTGTTTTTGATTGAACTTATTTGGGAAGATTTTTGATGAAAAAAAATTGTTTTGAGAAAATATTTTGCAACAGAAATGAAAGCACACTACCCAAACTCTTCTAAAAAGGGGATTGCAAAGCTGTTGTATGAAATCATACTCAAAATTAGATCATGAATAACAATGCCGACTAACTTTGTCCGACAAGGTTCTTTCTAAATAACAATGCCGACGTTATTTCTTTTTAGACACACAGGAGACGACTAATACTAGTCGACTAGTCGGCAAGGTCTACAAAAAATACCTTGCCGGCTATTGAGAAAAATGTGGAACCATATATTAGTCGGCAAGGTGTCCA
Organism: Papaver bracteatum; assembly: GCA_023529315.1. Taxonomy (NCBI): domain Eukaryota; kingdom Viridiplantae; phylum Streptophyta; class Magnoliopsida; order Ranunculales; family Papaveraceae; genus Papaver; species Papaver bracteatum. Next base: position 1,711,873 of record JAJJWX010003533.1, read on the forward strand.
AAAAAATACCCTGCCGGCTGTTGAAAAATACCATGCCGGCTGTTGAGAAAATTGTGGAATCATGTATTAGTCGGCAAGGTCTTCAAAAAATACCCTGCCGGCTGTGAGAAAAATGTGAAATCATGTATTAGTCGGCAAGATGTTCAAAAAATACCATGCCGGCTATTTATTTATTTTTACAGTAGCCATGGCTATTATGAAAGTCGGCAAAATATGCATGTTACGACCTTGCCGACTAAAGACACAGAAATCATAATTTTCAATTTCTAACCTAATATAACAATCAAAACACACAACACAATAACGGGTTTGAGTTTAGAAAATATTTACAGTCTTCTTTTTGCAGGATCTTTTCAACATTTTTGGGTTCACGAATTTTTTTGATAGAAGAAATGGAAGAAGATGAAGGGGAAGGGAAGGGGAAGAGAGATTAGTGTTAGAATCGGAGTTTTTAAGTTTTTAATTTTAGGGTTTAGTTTTAAGTTAATTAGTTGAAGGGTGTAAAATCACCAATTTTGACCACCCCTTAGCAAGTTTACTAGGTGCATTTAAATTTGGCTATACCCCAATTAATCCGGGTATACCCCAATCAATTCAGGTAAAATAAAGGAGGTGTAGAAAGGAAATACCATTTTAAATGATCGATAATAGATCTTTGTCTTTACAAACTATTAAACATATCAAATATCGTTGGTTTTTTGTGAAAGAGTATATGAAAACATTTCTTACATGATATAACTCGGGAGGGAGAGGCATTATTTAGGAGAATGTCAAAATATTAAACATAATACTAAAAAAAAATTATATATGAGTACATGAGACAAAATTTATGGACAATAAAGTAGAAATATCTATAAGTTTTTTCTTCACTTTGGTAACGATAAGGAGGCTAAACTCAATTAATTAATAAATATTAAATTTATTATCCAAATAAAAATTATGTAAGTGCTAGTTAGAACTAGATCACCGCTGCCACGGTGGGGACGGCCGACCGAAGAAAATCGAAACACCGTTATGCGTAATGGTGTTATAAGGCTAAAATTGATATGCATTTAATTTATGGTAGTTTACATAAATTTCTCCCATTTTTTCTGCATTTTTGTGATGGTTTGCATCGATTACACCATGTGCTATGTAATATTTGTGGTGGTTTGCACCAATTTCCCCATGTATTATGCATTCTTTGTAGTGCCTTGCATAATGGCTATACATTAAATTTTAAAAGTCACCATCGATTTTTTTCGTAAAAACACTAAATTTTATATCGTTGTTTGTACTCGTTGTGTAGATTTTTTAAAATCCTTTCCAATAATATAAAATTTGTAAAATTCTAAGACACGGATTTTTAAATATGTTATATTAAAGTTTGATTGCAGATTATATCCCTGAAAAAATAGAATGTATAAGGAGTTATAATAATTAAACTAAAAGGATAAACATTTTAGGCTTTTCATATCCCAAAGACTACCACCAAATTCATTTACAATCTTTTTACCAAACCGAATATTTGTGTTAGGTTTCATTTAACATTTGCTTTGTTTTTGTTTCTTTGGATTTATCAGGTACAACTTCTCCATTGTTTTATTGTTAGTGATAGTTCACCACATGATTTCGCAAGTCCCATCGTGCCCCAGAATGTTTTCTTCTTCATCCACAGCAGTAGCCCCAAAATGATTCTACCCGCTCATATTATGCACTCTAGACTCCTTTCAGTTTTGCCGTTGTTTGCTTCATCTGTTCATCCTACTGTGAAGAAAATAATCCTGTGATGATCAGATGGTGGTACAAAAACAGGTACGGTTCCACAGATTTCAGGACGGTCGGGTTTTTCGGCTCGGTTCTATGCACCCTTACATAAAAGGAACTCCCTCTCTACAGGTACTTGGGACATCCTGCCGGCTGCCCAAATATAGTACAGTATATCTTACTGTAATTAATACTTTAATTTATTTATTCAATTATTAAAATGGACATTTTAATTAGGCGATGCACAAGTTTCGTGCTATTGCGAACCGGAGCACAGTCTAATAACAAGTTTATGACAAACAACAATCCGCACTACCAGCTAGCTAAGTCAGCCATAACTGCCAAGTGCCGGCCACTTGTCACATTTTCATCTTTGTAGTAATTAGTTGGGTATCCGACAGTTCAAGCGTATCTCACCATCATCTCCGGTCAAAACACCAATTTTACCCATCTTCACCATGGCAGCTTTCAATTTGTTATTCCAAATAAAAGGGTTACGAGCATTCCGGGTCACCTGATCAGCCGTAGCTTGGTTAGTCAAGAGCGCCTGATCTGACGTAAACAGTCCGCGGTGGTTTAAAACATCAGCGAAATATCCCACATCCGCCACGTTTGGACTACGTGCGTTCATGGGGACGACTAGGTTAGGATCATTGTTAGCTTCTGGACAACTTAGCTTAAGTTGTTCTGCATAAGTTGCATTTAAGCTTGGATCTTGCTTTACACTTGAACTGAAATTATAGAGTCTGTCACGAAACGAGGTACAGTGAGATCGGCCAATCGTATGAACACCAGATAGTGTCACCATTTCTTCTTGTGTCAGTCCCTTTCTGTCAAAGAATTGAGTAAGTTGATTCACATCAAAGGTTGGAGGTGGTATATCTATCGTTTCAGATATTAATGAAACCGTGCCATCTTTTCTCCCTGCTGGGACATCGTATATTATTCCTCCTGTCTGTACACATGCACGAGAAAAATATAAATATTTTATATAGGTAGTACATAGTGGTGAAGTTATTGGCTGATGATACCACCAATGATCTTAGGACGAAACTAGTGGAGCACCAAATTTCGAATGAATGAATCAGCCTAAGAAACCACTCCTATCTCACAAGTACATATATATATATATATACTTACTATTGCAAGACTGTCTCTTGCTGCAAATGCAAGTATATCAGCACAAGAAACCACTCCTGGGCATATTCTTTCGAGTGCGTCTTTAATAGTGTCCACGACTTTATCACCTCGCAGACTGGGGAAATTCGCAGGGGAATCTTTCTCGGCAGTGTTTCCTGGCGTCGAGTCAATGAGAACTGAACCATCACAACCCTAAAGTCGCCAAAGAAACAAAATTAGAAGCCATGCATGCTTAATTAATTTACTAATTCACGAGTATTAGAATTGGTTATGCTCACCCTAACAAAACAGTCATGAAAATGTAGTCTCAGTAAACCTGGAGCAATGCCCTTATTCGTTTGAAAAGCTTTGAAGACTTCATTCCTAACAATAAACTCAGCTGGAAAACAAGTGCTTCTGTAGTACCCAACTTGAAGCTGTTGCTGAGCAGCTTCTACAGTATTTAGACAACAACAAGCTAATACCAAACCAATAAGAGCAATGATCATATTGTTTGAACTCATATTTTCTTATCAAATGTTAGCATTAGGCACAAATGTAGCTATAGCTAGTAGTTTCGATATTTTTAGAATTCATTGACATAGTTGAGTATTTATAATCCAAATGTCAACAAGAAGTAGGGTGTGATTCGGCAAGGTATTTAGTGCAAATACCCACACCGCACTCTGCCCATAAGGAGCAGCTCAACGCGGTACGTACAGAAAATCCTCCTCATTTACGGGTCAAAGATAATATATATACTACTGATTTCATTGGGAAGCTAGCTAGTATGAGTCAAAGGAAGGAAGTTAGGAAACCTCTTTGGGCATACATGAATTTCTCTCCACACCTGCCAAATAAAATCCTCCGTGATCCCGATTTGGAGGTTGACGGATCCGCACATGATACTACAGGAGGCTGAGATCATCAGTTTAGTATAAACGAATAAAAAACATGCAAATGCACTCAATGTCACAGGACACATGAATTTATTTCCTCTCTAGTAATATTCTAATGGGTCGTCTATCGTGGTAATACCCCCACCATAGAAATTGGTGATCTTTTGGATTTTTTTTTTTTTTTTTTTTTTTTTGTACGAGAGGAAAATGTTGGCTCGGCATATGCTATGGGGATATGTTGGTTGGAAATCATTGCTGCTCTTGCGTGTTTCAAAGTTGCATGTGGTTAATTTTCACGCGCACTGCTTAATACCAAAACCATCCCGCACATGTACTGTGCAAAATGGTTTGTTTTGATCCAGATTACAAAATAAAAATTTACGCCACAAACGACGATTTGAACGGATCCTTAATGACATACGAAGTAATAGCCATAACAAAAATTTTCTAAATGATAAAAACAGATTTTAGTAGTCCTACACTAACTAAAATGTGAACATCATTGTTATTCTCATATGCATCAAAATAAGCCTCCACATTGGCCATTCATTGCATGCGCATCTTCATCATATTTGAGCATCCAACATTAATCGAATTGCGTCTTACCAAGCAGCTGGTGGAAGTGTTGTCGGCCTCAGCTTTAAAGGAAATGTTAAGAGACCAGGAGCTGAAAGATTGCTTAGGCAAGAAGGATGAGATAGTTTTTCATATCCCCCTGCTCTGATGTTGTAAGCCCAAATGTACTCGTAGTAGCCGAGTATAACCACATTTTTGTCAAACGGATTAATACCTAATACCTAAACATCTCCAATCACTCCAATCAACCAAGATTCCGCTTGTGCTAAGATGTCATAAAATTTCATATCCTTGTGCAACAAATACCAGTCTTCCTCAAGTATCCAAACACTTAAACTCCTCTCTGTTTGTTTGATTACGGCGTAACAGATCAATCCTTCTGATTCTCCTAGAAAGTGACTTGAATGCTTGTACTCATCATCAATTGCTCGGTCAGGCAAATGAATCAACCTACATTCACTGCCGCAAGTTATATTGTTGTTGTTTTTATTCACGTTAAAAGCTAGAATTGTGTTGTTTAGCTTCCGCATCCAGTAGAAAACACCATTATGGATAACAAGATTATCAGCAAAATAGTATATCTGTTTAGGACCAAGAGGATACATAGCATCATAGACATTCCATTCACCCAAATCAGAAGAAAATATTTCAACTTTGAATGCTTCTTCAGAAATCGTAGTTGGTACACGAATAACCTTAAAACTCGTAGAAATTAGCGATGATGAACAGGTATCTTCGCATGCGAAACCAGTTTTGAAAAAGGATCTTTCTGCCGGTGGCGGTGGGAGTAAAACCCATCTCTTAGTGAGTGGATTACAAACATAATAAGTTCTCTGTATAAGATAATCATCTGTGCACAGAACCAAACCATTACTAGACCCTATAATGAGTAATCCAGATCGAAAACTGGTTGTATTCGACAAGTCATGTTCTTGATTTATAAATTTAAAAGAGAATCCACTTTGATGATGAGATATAAGTTGTGAATTCAACTCAGGATATGATAGCGCGACTTCAAAAGACACTTTGGGAATACTAACATGAAGTAATGCCCATAATGAAGCAGTGTTGAGTTTATTCCACTGGCTAACGAAGTTAGGGTTTGAGAGAATAGATAACCATACCTTTGAAACACACCTGAATTTGTATATTGAATCGATAGGAAGATGAAGGAAGATCTCATACCAAAAATCATCTGATAAATACGTCTAGGTAAGTCTTCTTTTAAGGGACAAAGTAACTGAATCTGTAGAAGAAGAACCCATCGTAATGTTCTATATTCCGGGAAGAATATTAGGGCACTGCACTGCCTTTTCCTAGTTTCTTATGAAAATTGTTCCTCAAGTTTTTGATCGTGATCATATTTACTCCCTCCATCCTAGTTTAGATGCTAAAATTGAGAATTTTTTTTTGTCTTAGAATATTTACTATACTTCATATTTTTTTCCACCTTTTATCCTGATTTTCCCCTGACTTGGAATCATGTTTTTTCCATGTTTTTTCCACCATAACATGGAGATTTGTGTATTTCAATTTTCAAGACACACTCTTAAATATTTTTTTCTATATATTTCCTCTAATTTAAATTTTTCCAACAAAACAACAAAACCTAGACATCTAAAAACTAGGAACATTAAATACCAACCTAGGGTAATTGTGGAAAAAAAACTATTCTCTTTGTGTTTCTTAATCTTTGTGCAAAATCTTATTTTGGCATCTAAATTAGGACGGAGGGAGTATATCTTACCGGGTTAGATTTTGTTGTATGATTTTGTATCAAAAGTTTGATACAGCAGTTTAAGGAAGTGTCACGCTGCTAATCAGTGGTTGTCAAGTTACGTTTCAGTCCTTGCCCTTTGAGGGACATCCGATTTAATGTGGATGTATGGAGTGAGATGAGACAGATTCCTCCCAGATTTTGTCGCACTGAATGTTCAACTGAAAACTGAGAATCACATCTGACTGGGGTTGCTAGATCAGTAGATAAGCTGCAAGTAACACTGTGACTGGCACGCTTTACCTTATTTAAAATGCGTTCGAAGGTGTTTTAAATCGAGCAAGTAAAGAACAAAGACATTCTGACACAGGTCTAATAATAAGTTTATTACAAACGACAATCCGCACTACCAGCTAGCTAAGTCAGCCATAACTGCCAAGTGCCGGCCGACCACTTGTCACATTTTCATCTTTGTAGTAATTAGTTGGGTATCCGACAGTTCAAGCGTATCTCACCATCATCTCCAGTCAAAACACCAATTTTACCCATCTTCACCATGGCAGCTTTCAATTTGTTAATCCAAAGAAAAGGGTTACGAGCATTGCGGGTCACCTGATCAGCCGTAGAGCGCCTGATCTGAAGTAAACAGTCCGCGGTGGTTTAAAACATCAACGAAATATCCCACATCCGCCACGTTTGGACTACGTGGGTTCATTGGGACGACTAGGTTAGGATCATTGTTAACTTCTGGACAACTTAGCTTAAGTTTTTCTGCATAAGCTGCGTCCAAACTTGGATCTTGCTTTACACTTGAACTGAAATTATAGAGCCTGTCACGAAATGAAGTACAGTGTGATCGTCCAATCCTATGGACACCAGATAGTGTCACCATTTCTTCTTGTGTCAGTCCTTTTCTGTCAATGGATTGAGTAAGTTGATTCACATCAAAGGTTGGAGGTGGTATATCTATGGTTTCCGATATTAATGAAACCGTGCCATCTTTTCTCCCTGATGGGACATCGTATATTATTCCTCCTGTCTGTGCATGCCAAAAAGAACTGTAAATATATTTAATATACGTATGCAGCAGCTACAATCCACTGTCCGCAATGACATGCATATCATGAGCAGTATAGTGTTTTGAAAATGCATGATCGATATCAAAGAACGTTGCAAAGCCACGGAAGAATGAATAAATGTGCCTATCTCACAATGAATCCTTCCGTTTGGATCGCATATATATACTTACTATTGCAAGACTGTCTCTTGCTGCAAATGCAAGTATATCAGCACAAGAAACTACTCCTGGGCATATTCTTTCGAGTGCGTCTTTAATAGTGTCCACGACTTCATCACCTCGCAGACTGGGGAAATTCGCAGGGGAATCTTTCTCGGCCGTGTTTCCTGTCGTCGAGTCAATGAGAACTGAACCATCACAACCCTAAACTCTCCAAAGAAACAAAATTATTAGAAGTCATGCTTAATAAATTAATTAACTGGCAATTAAACGACGAGTACTAGTCACTAGCTAATATAATGATGGAATTGGTTCTTGCTCACCCTAACAAAACAATCATGAAAATGGAGTCTGACTAAACCTGGAGCGATGCCCTTATTTGCTTGAAAAGTTTTGAAGACTTCATTCCTAACAATAAACTCAGCTGGAAAACAAGTGCTTCGGTAGTACCCAACTTGAAGCTGTTGATGGGAAGCTTCTGCAGTACTTAGACAATAACAAGCTAATAAAATAAAAGCAATGATCATATTGTTTGAACTCATATTTTCTTATCAAATGCTAGCTTTAATTTCCAATGTAGCTAGCTAGTAGTTCTGATATTTTTCTTAGAATCCATCAGTATTTATAATCCAAATGGTAGCAAGAAGTAGGGGGTATTTAGTGCAAATACCCACACCGCCTCTGCCCATAAGGAGCAGCTCAAGGCAGTACGTACAGAAAATCCTCCTCATTTACGGGTCAAAGAATTAATACACTGATTTCATAGGGAAGCTAGCTAATACTGTATGAGCCAAACACGCTCAACACGCTTACAAAATGGTTGTATCTGCTAGTGCAGTTGTTTATGTTAATGACTTTGTACAATGGTAAACACGGCATTTCTCATATATAATTGAATCTTTTCCACTATTTGTACGTGTGTAAATACATATACTAGTATACTGTTAAACCTATTCTGCACAGCATAAGCTATGGGGCTATTGCCCTCCCATGCTTATTTTTTCTTTTCTCAGTTGTGGTTCTGCCCTCGAAGACCCTTTCACAACCACAGTTTTTGCGTAAACAAGTTACGAGCTTCTTAAGGTACGTAACTCCGAAACCTAATAGTGCAGAGGATAGTAGATCCAGGGTTTGAAGATAAAAATTCAAAGTCAGATGAGATAGATTCATCCGAGGTCTTGTCAGACTGGAAGACCAGATCAAAACTCAGCATTACATCTGTCTTGGGTTGCTCGATTTCAAACACATCAAAAATCTAGTCAAGCAGAGAAGCAGTAACTCTGTGACCGATATGCTCCAGCTTATTGTTAAGGCATTTGAAGTCGTTTTCAATCGAAACAAGTAAAGATTTAATATTCTAAAAATGATCCAGATTATAAAATAAACGTACGAAGTAATAGCCATCACAAAACTTTTCTAAATGATAAAAACTGATTTTTGAAGTCCTACACTAACTAAAATCTGAACATTAATGTTTAATTCACCTATAGTCATATGCATCAAAATAAGCCTCCACATTGGCCATTAATTTCATGCGCATCTTCATCATATTTGTCAGATTGCGTCTTACCAAGAGACTGGTGGAAGTGTTGTTGGCTTTAAAGGAAATGTTAAGAGACCCATGTGAGGAACTGAAAGACTGCTGCCTAGGAAAGAAGGTTGAGAGAGTTGTTCACATCCCCTGCTTCTGATGTTGTAAGCCCAAATGTACTTCTTGTAGCCGAGTATAACCACATTTTTGTCAAACGGATTAAATCCAAACACCTGAAGATTTCTAATCCAACCAATCTTAGTTTCCACTCCAATCAACGAAGATTTCATTTGTTTTAAGATGTCATAAAATTTAGTATCCTTGTGCAACAAACACCAGTCGTCCTCGAGTACCCAAACACTCAAACTCCTCTCCTCGTGTTTGAAAAAAACATAGCAGATGAATCCTTTTGATTCCCCTAGACAGTGACTTAACCGCCTGTACTTATTATCTATCGCTCCGTCAGGCAAATTAATCAACCTACATTCTCTGCTATTTTTATTCATGTTGAAAGCTACAATTGTGTTGTTTTGTTTCTGCATCCAGTAGAAATCACCATTACGGGTAACAAAATTTTCAGATATGGAGCAACTCCGTTTAGCACCAGGAGGACATATAAAATCATAGACATTCCACTCACCCAAATCAGAAGAAAATATATCAACTTTGAATGAGCTTATTCCTCCAAGAAATTCTGCACGAATAACCTTGAAAGTCGTAGAAATTAGTGATGATGAACAAGTTTCTTCGCATGTGAATCCAGTTATAAGAATATATCCTTTTCTTGGTGGTGGTGGGAGTAAAACCCATCTCCTAGTGAGTGGATTACAAACATAATAAGTTGTCTGTGCATAGTTATCAGTCGTGCATAGAACCAGACCATTACTAGACCCTATAATGTATAATCCAGCTTCAAAACTTGATCCGTTTTTAGGTTTAGGGCCCATTAGAATACCCTATACCTAGGTCCAAAACGTCACTAAATTGCTCTCCAAGTAATTCTATAAGTAGAGTTCTATTCTTAGAAGGAACAATAGACTTTTATTTCTAGAAGATTGCAAAAATAGGGGAGTTTTCCTAATTTGTGTATTACTAGTTTTAGCGTAGTCTTAAACCTATAAATAGGCACATAGAGAGCTTGTAGAGACACGGCAGAAAACTAGAGGAATACTAGCAGGAAACGAGCAAGAAGAAGAAGCAATACCTAGGGCAGAAAATTAATCTAAGAGGTAAACATTGTAAGTTCTTCGCTATAGCAATAAAATCAGAAAATTAATCTAAGAGGTAAACATTGTAAGTTCTTCGCTATAGCAATAAAATCGGAAAAATCTATTGTAATCTGTTTGTGTTTTATTCTTTTGTTTGCTACTTCTATATCTATATCATATCAGGGTCAAAAACGGATCAGTTGTATCAGAGCTAGAAGGTAATTAAGCGATGTTTCCGGCGATGAATGGAAGGGCTTCGATCCAAGGGTAACAAGGTATTACCATTAGATCCTGATATTGATAGAAGGAAAAGAACATCAGCCACGTTATCATCATCGAATCTGCAAGGAAACATTATGGAGAAATTGGAGGAAGATATGAAAATCATGAAGAGAGATCTGGCAGAGATGAAAACAATGAAGGATGATATGGAGTTTATAAAAGAGATGCTAAAAGGATTAAAACTATCTCATAAAACAGGGGAACCAAGTTCTGAACAAAATATGGAAAACCCACCAGGGTTTGTAAGTTCACCCTTCAAAGTAGAGGCAAGAATTGAAATCCCAGCATACAATGGGGATTTGAATCCAGAGAAGTTGGATGGCTGGCTCAAGTCTTTGGAAGTTTATTTCAGCACCAAAGGATTTATCGAGGAGCAAAGGGTAAGTTTTGCTAGACTCAGACTTGATGGTCATGCTCTTATTTGGTGGGAGGCATATACATCAGGTTTAGATACTCCGGTGACAACATGGCAACAGTTTGCAACTGCTATCCGAAATCAGTTCTATCCTATTGGTTATAAAGAACGATTGCGCGAACAATGGAAGTTCTTGCGACAAGTGAAAGGGCGAAACGTGCAAGAATACACTACTGAATTTCGAAAGCAAGCTATAGCATTGAATGTGAACCTGAGAGATCCAAAAACCCTTGAGAAGTATAAAGGAGGATTACCTTTTGCTATACGGACAGAACTTGCGTTATTTGGAGTAATAGACATTGACGATGCTTGCAAGAAAGCTATGTATATCGAGATGAAGAGTTAACCCTATGAAGCAAGGCAATCAAGAAACGAAGGAGAGATTGTGAACACTACTCATAAAGAGGGGAGGACATATCATGTGATGTCAAACAAAACCAACCAATACTGTTCAAATTGCAAAAATGATCGACACTCGAAGGAAGGATGTTGGAAATTGCATCCGGAGTTGAAACCAGCATGGTGGAAAGACCGTAAGCAAACTGCTACAACCATCTGCAATGAAGAATAAAACAAAGAAGAGGAAGATGAGGTAATCGACGGATCGCCTCAACCTGGTCACAAAATTACGATGATGACAAGAAAAGGGGTCGCAACTGCGACAACAGGAGAAGTCAGTGGTCCGGAACCGCGACACCGGAATCTGTTAAAGAAGAACTATTTTGGGTGTATGCTCAAGTCGACAGGACACATGTCCTTACTTTACTTGATAGCGGATCGCAACAAAATTTGATATCTGAAAAACTTGTGAAGAAACTGAATTTGAAGACCACACCACACTCAAAGCCATACCCGTTAGGATGGTTGAAGAAGGATATAGAAATGCAAGTGACTGCTCAATGCACCTTCGAATTCGCCATTAGCGGGAAATACATGGATCGGGTAACATGTGATGTTGTCCCATTAGATGTGTGTCACATTGTTTTAGGTAGTCCTTACCTATGGGACAGAGATGCAACATATTTACGAAGAGAAAATATTTGGAAGTTGGTAAAAGATGGAAAAAGATTTCATATTCTAGATTCTAAAGAAAAGAAGAAACTACAACTTCTGGCTGCGCAACATTTAGTAAACACTAATCAGAAGTTTAGTCTACTCACGGTTCGACAATCTGTCAGAAAACCTGGTGAAATGGAGTGTGCAAACTCTTGCGAGTGCACTGAAACCGAAAAGAGAAATCTGCAACAGTTGTTAGAAGGGTTTGAATACACCCTGCAACAGCCAAAGAAAGTGCCACCAAAACAACGTGTGGAGCCAGAAATCAAGCTACTTGACGAGCAAAATGAGTCGCCATCATTTTGGAAAACAAAATAGGATCTGATTCTTAGAAAGAAGACAGAGATAACTGAAGTTGGAAAACAAGAATTATTCCAAGAACGTCGCAACGGGAAGACTTTAAAGCGTGCCAAGTGGTACTCAAGAGTGCGGCTGCAAGCTAAACTTCCCCTCATCTTAACTCAATGCTTTTGAGGGACCAAAAGCCTCCTAATGGGGGAGGTATGATACGTTTTTAGGTTTAGGTCCCATTAGAATACCCTATACCTAGGTCCAAAACGTCACTAAATTGCTCTCCAAGTAATTCTAGAAGTAGAGTTCTATTCTTAGAAGGAACAATAGACTTTTATTTCTAGAAGATTGCAAAAATAGGGGAGTTTTCCTAATTTGTGTATTACTAGTTTTAGCGTAGTCTTAAACCTATAAATAAGCACCTAGAGAGCTTGTAGAGACACGGCAGAAAACTAGAGGAATACTAGCAGGAAACGAGCAAGAAGAAGAAGCAATACCTAGGGAAGAAAATTAATCTAAGAGGTAAACATTGTAAGTTCTTCGCTCTAGCAATAAAATCAGAAAAATCTACTGCAATCTGTTTGTGTTTTATTCTTTTATTTGCTACTTCTATATCTATATCATATCATGGTCAAAAACGGATCAAAACTAGTTTTATTCGACGACAAGTCGTGTTCTTGATTTGATAATGTGACTTTAAAATGCATTTCGTTAGTGTTAACACAAAGTAATGTCCATAATGAAGTGTTGAGTTTATACCAGTGGTTAATGAAATTAGGGTTTGAGAGAATAGATAACCATACCTTTGAAACACACCTGAACTCGAAGATTGAATCAATAATAAGATGAAGAAAGATCGCATACCAAAAATCATCTGATAAATACGTTTGGTTAAATCCTATTTGGAGGGATGAAGTAACTGAATCTGAAGAAGAAGAAGAAGAAGAAGAAGAAGAATAATAAGAACCCATTGTTATCTGCTCCAGGAAGAATATTAGGGCACCGCATTTTTCTTATTTCTTATGCGAGTTGTTCCTCCGGCTCCGGGAAGTTTTTGATCGCGATCATATATATATTTTACCGGGTTAGATTTTGTTGTATAATTTTGTACCAAAGGTTTGATACAGCAGTTTAGGAAAGTGACACGTTGGTTATTAGTGACACATCATGGATTTTTATTTTATTTATTTATTTTTTTTCCATCGGCGAAGATTAGAATTGATTGAAAAAGGTTCACAAGAGAAGTAAACCAAGTGAAACCACAAGGTCGAATTGTGGTTTGTAACTGTGTACTGGCTTGAATGTGTTTGCTCTCTTTGTGAAACTTTTAAGATTGTTGTAATTAGCCCTAGTCAGTTCTGTAATTAACCCCGATCTTGAATCAGAGGAGCATTCATGTACACGAGGCTTGCCTCTTTTTCGACGGAAAAAAAAGAGAGGAAAAGATCATCCGCGTACAGTCCACTATAATGACGGATTTTAATGTTTAATTCAGATTACACTGCACTCCATTACTTGTATAATGTTAATCTTTCTCAAACCTAAAAATTTCAACCGCAAAATTTGTAATGGTCCACACCAGCTCCGTGTGGTGTGAGCCGCGAGTTTGTACCGATGCACCTATCACGGTTGTTTCAGTAGGTGAGAAACGTGAATCTTGGCTTGCATTTTTGTCTCAGCAGTGTACGAGTTTAAGCGATCCAGACTTTACAGTCTCCAGGCATACTCTTGACTTGTCACATGTCTGATGACTCTGATTTGTATTATAGATGTGTCAAGCAAAAACACAAGATACCGCGATCATTATATATCGATCTTTGTATATTAATTGCTGCCACGCTTTGTAGTCTGCATATATATTCACTTAATTAATCAAGCGATGAAGTCCATTTCCATAAGATATCCAAAAACAATTCTTTTGATCATGTTTCTGCTCATCGGCTTTAACTTGCAAACAACTATCACTCCAGGCATTCATGATTTTGTGGAACATTGAGGCATTATATCTAGATTAATAGTTAGTTTTCAAAGACCCATTATTTTGATTTCACTTATTAATTTTTATCTTACTTCAAGACGATTGTCATTCATTTTATGTTGTAATTAATGGGATTATTTGTTTTCTGACGGCGTCCAAATTTCGCAGCTTCAGATGATAGTGAATTGGTATTCATTAAGGTGAAGAAAAATATTTCAAGAAAATTGTTGATGATGTGATCAAAGCTAAATGAAAGAAGAAAATATTTTATTATTATCAAAAGCATACTCTAGAAAAGTTCTTACAGGAATATTTATAGACTCATTATTACAGTAGTTGAAAAGTCACAACAAGTCTGTGACAGAAAAGCTAAAGGCAGACTAAAACAGATAAAAGCACACACCATAAGAGATATCCATACTCTAATACATTTACATGTTCTCGTAGTCCCCCTCAAGATGTGTACCAGTGAAGTACATAAGCTTGGAAACAAGTGTGTGACAGAGTGATTGAGGTATCCCTTTTGTAAAAACATCAGCCAATTGCTTCAAGGAAGGAACAAACTTGATCATCAAAAATTTAGAGATGATTAAGTCCCTGATGAAATGATAATCAATCTCTATGTTCTTATTTCTTGCATGAAACACTGGATTGCTTGCAATACTTGAAGCACTCATATTATCACAGTAAAGTGTCACAAGGAATAGCAGAGAAATACCCAATTCCTTTAACAGATAAGAAACCCAAAGTAACTCTGAGGAAGAAACTGCTAAGGCTTTGTACTCTGCTTCTGCATTGGATCTAGAAACAGTGGGTTGCTTCTTTGAAGTCCAAGACACTAAAGAAGAACCAAGAAACACACAATATCCTGCAGTACTTCTTCAAGTATCAGGGCAACCTGCCCAGTCTGAATCAGTGTAGGCAGTAAGAGAAGTAAGATCGGAAGAGCCCAAAGTAATACTTGAACCAAGACTCCCTTTTAAATACCTCATAATTCTTTTGACCAGTTGTAGATGGACTGTGGTAGGTTGATGCATAAATTGAGAGACATAACTGACAGCAAATGCTATGTCAGGTCTTTTCATAGTAACATATTGTAATCCTCCCACCAAACTTCTATAAAAGAGAGGACCTTCTAACAACTCTCCATCTAAAATGGAGCATCTTGGACCCTTTAAAACTGGAGTACTGCAGGGCTTGAAATCCACCATATCTGCCTTTTTTAATAACTCCATTGTGTACTTTTTATGTGTTAACAGAATTTGGTTTGTAGAATGATTCCTTGTAGCTTCTATTCCCAGAAAATAATGAAGATCACCCAAGTCCTTCATGGAAAATTCTTTACTAAGATAAGCACTAAGAGAAGATAATAGAGTTGAAGAGATACCTGTTAAGATGATATCATCAACATAAAGAATTAGTAGCATGACTCCCTCTGAAGAACTGAATAAGAACAGTGAATGATCACACTTGGACTGTTTGAAACCATACTGAAGAAGAGTGGTTGAAAACCTTTCAAACCAAGCCCTTGGGGCCTGCTTTAACCCATGTAATGACTTCTTCAAATGACAAACATGATCTTATTTTCCTTTTAATACAAAGCCTGGAGGTTGTTGCATAAACACACATTCATTTAGATGTCCATGCAAGAAAGCATTGGAAACATCTAATTGCTTAACCAACCAATTTCTACATAAGGCAATGGTTAAGACACACCTAATTGTAGTAGCCTTAACAACTGGACTAAAAGTCTCTGAATAATCTACATCTTCAAGTTGATTATATCCATTTTCCACCAATCTATACTTTCTTCTCTGAATAGAACCATCTGCATTCAATTTGAGTTTATACACCCATTTACATCCCAGCACATTCATAGATGGATGATATTTGACTAAGTCCCATGTATCATTATCTTGAAGAGCTTGATGTTCTTCTCCCATTGACACAACCCATTATGGATCATTCTTTGCATCCTTGTAAGTCTTTGGTTCCACCAACTATAGTATAGAAGTAAAAGCAGCTGCAATAGGATATCTTACAGTGTAGTTAGTTACATAATAAGGTAAAAGCTTTGGTTTCCTAGTACCCACTTTAGACCTTGTAATGATAGTATTTGAAGGAGTTGAGGAACATGGTATTTTAATTGAACCAGTAACTGGTTGGTCAGAATATGAGGAAACAGGAGATAAAAACTGAGTAGTGACAGAAGAAGAAGAAACTTCTTGAAAAGGAAAATTAGACTCATCAAAATAAACATGTCTAGAGACAAAAAAAATTCCAGTACTATTTTCATAGCATTTATAACCTCTATGTTGAAGACTATAGCCTATAAAGGTACATTTTGAAGACTTGGCACTCAATTTATCCTTCCTATAAGGAACAAGATATGGATAGCAAGTGCATCCAAAAACTCTAAAGAGAGAGTAATCTGGCAGTTTATTGAATAAAACTTGAAAAGGAGACTGAAATTGCAGGACTTTTGAAGGAATTATGTTGATAATAAATGTGGCAGATTGAAAAGCATCAAACCAAAATTTTTTTGGCATATGTGCTTGTAATAAAAGAGTAAGGCCTACTTCAGTGATGTGCCTATGTTTTCTCTCAGCAAGTCCATTTTGCTGAGAGGTATGACGACAAGAAATTCTTAAAGAAATACCAGATTTATCAAGATGATTTTTAAAAGGACCCTTTGTAAGTTCATATGCCCCATCAATTTGAAAAATTTAATTTTGATAGAAAATAAATTCCCATTTATTGATTGAAATTGCTGAAAAGCTACAAGGGAATCTGTTTTGGACTTCATAGGATAAAGCCAATGGAATATACTATAGTCATCAATAAAGACTATGTAGTACTTAAAACCTAGTAAAGAAGAAACAGGAGCAGGGCCCAAACTATCACAGTGTGCAAGCTCCAAAGGAGAAGAAGACACTCTACTAGACAAAGAAAAAGGCATTTTATGACATTTTCCTAACTGACAAGACTCACATAAAGACTCAGCTGGAGATGAACTAAGCTTGATTGCATTGACTGAATGTAGATTGTGAACAATTGCAGCAGCAGGGTGACCAAGCCTGTTGTGCCACAGAGTAGATGAAGCAGCAGTGGAATGAAAACATGCTGGATAAGTGGAGAATATAGACTTCAATGGGTACAAGTTGTTGTAGACAGAACCCTCAGCTAGTACCTTCTTAGTAACAAGATCTCTTATTAGATATCCCCAAGGAGTGAGCTCAAAGTAACAAGAATTATCTTTAGTAAACTTTGCAATAGAAAGTAACTTGGCTTTCAAGGATGGAACATAAAGCACATCAAGTAATTTGAAATTTGTTTTAGCAGTTTTGACAAGTGCATCACCAGTAAGTGAAATTTTTACTAACTCACCATTACCCATCATGACACTGCTATTACCAGTATGAGGAGAAGTATTAGAAAGAATATGAGGATCATTAGTCATGTGGTTGGTTGCCCCTGAGTCAGGGATCCAATTTGTAGCAGTTGGATAAGAAACATTTTCTTCCATAGCAGCAGCATTCAACTCAATTCCTGCAAAAGCCTTTTGGACTGAACTGATGGAATTCTTGTCAGGAGTGTACCTGTAATAACATCTACTTGCTGAATGACCCATCCTTTTGCAGATTTGACACTCAACCTTTGACCAATCAATGATGTTACTACCTCCTCTAGAACCACCACCACTATAACCAGTATTAGAATAACCAGAACCACCACCAGTATAGCTTGAACCAGATGAACTTGAACTACCACCAGGATGAAAAGTACTATTCTTGAACTGAGCAGAACCTCCACCAGATTGATTCTTCTTCTTTTTAGAATTACCATTTTTATGACCATTGTGATTACCATACATTGCAGAAGAATTTTGTGAATCAAACAAACTAGTCATCTCTTTATCTTGATCCTTTAGCCATTGTTGATGATTAATCAGTCTAGCTCTTAATTCAGCAAAAGTGAATGGTACATCTCTATTTTGAGCAGATATAACAAAGTTGTTGTAATCTCTCCCCAAACCATTCAAGACATACATAGTAAGATCAGCATTTGGAATCCTTTCATTAATAGCTGCAAGATTATCAGTAATTACCTTGATCTGATGAAGATAATCTTCCACAGACTGATTTCCACGCTTCACATTCTGCAACTGATTTCGTAACATAGAACGTCTAGCAGCAAATTGAGTAGTAAAGGTAGTTTCCAAGAATTCCCAGATCTCACGAGCAGTAACCATTCCAAGAAAATCTCCAGAAATGGATTGAGGAAAGGTTGCTTTTAAACAACTAGCCACAAAACGATATACCTTTCTCCAATAAGTCCAGGCTGGATTAACTGATTGAACTCCATTAACCAAAATATCTCGAGGCGGCTCTAGCGTGGTACCATCAACATAATCAAACAGATCTGTAGATATAAGAATAGACTCGAACTGATCCTTCCACAACAGATAATTGGTAGAATCTAGTTTGATCGAAACAAAGTTGGAGATGTTGGTGAAGGGGAGATGAAATTGAGATGAATCTGAGTTGCTATTGTTGGTGTTGTTGTTGTTGTTGTGAGCGGAAGCATTTGATGTCGTTCTCGGCATTGTGAAATCAAGAAATGTTTCAATCATAAATGTGAGACAAAACAGATGTTGAAATAGATCTTGAATCTAAAAAGAAATTCAAGAAATTGAAATGTTGAAGATGAAGATCTTGATGTAGAGACCAAGATTAGGATTTGAAATGGAAGAAGATAGAATCTTCAACTGCAATGTAAAATTGAGAAAGAATCTTGATGAAAAATCAAGAAACTGAAGAAATCATGCAATGATGAAGATAAAATCTTCAATTGAGATCTGAAATGTTGATGAAAATTTGAAAAGAGAATAGAATCAGAAGGTAATCACTATAATTTCTGAAACTAATCTATGAAGATAAAAGGATCTCTGAACCTATCTGATACCATGTGATCAGAGCTAAATGAAAGAAGAAAATGTTTTATTATTATCAAAAGCATACTCTAGAAAAGTTCTTACAGGACTATTTATAGACTCATTATTACAGTAGTTGAAAAGTCACAACAAGTCTGTGACAGAAAAGCTAAAGGCAGACTAAAACAGATAAAAGCACACACCATAAGAGATAGCCATACTCTAATACATTTACATGTTCTCATAGATGCCTCCTGCGCCTTGTCCAAATCGTAATTTCAGACCTTCACCTCGTTGTCGTGGCTGTCACAAATGATGAGATCATGATGGATGCAAGAGTTATTCCATTGTTTTGGGCTTAGTTTCAGTGTGGTTGTAGACTGTGGGCTGTTGCCTTTGTTTCTTAAATTTGTTGTTTTTCGAGCTGAGTTTTGGCTTAAAAGCCGTCTCTCTTTGTTCAGTGCTTTTTAGCTTGAGAGAGTCGGGACTCATCGCGGGATTTGACAACCAGACTCTCGAAATTTTGAAAACTCTAGCATGCCTACTACAAACTCTCACCATAAAGGGTTGTTTCGACCTTTTGATGATCTTCATTAATTGCAAAAAAAACACATTATTTTTCTGTACGAGACATTAATGCTAACTTAATGTAAAATTAATAATAAGATCTTAGTATTAACAAACAAGAGATTGCCAAAACAAAACTTTTCTGAAGTGATAAAATCTGACTATTGAAGTCCTACACTAACTAAACTGTGAACACCATTGTCTAATGCTCATCTGCATCAAAATATACCCCTCTTGAGATATTCTATGATAGCCAGGTCCTCCAATAAACCATGATTGCATGCACATATGCATCATATTTGAACATCCGTTATTAATTAGATTGCGTCTCACTAAGAGACGACTGGTGGAAGTATTGTCGGCCTTAGCTTTAAAGGAAACGTTACGAAACCCACGCGAGAAGCTGAAAGATTCCTGCATATGAAAGAAGCTTGAGAGAGTTGTTCATATCCCCTGGTTCTGATGTTGTATGCCCAAATGTACTTCTTGTAGCCGAGTATAACCACATTTTTGTCAAACGGATTAAAACCTAAAACCTCAATCGCACTTTCTACTCCAGTCAACAACGAAGATTCCACTTGTGCTAAGATGTAATAAAATTTAGTATCATTGTGCAACAAATACCAGTCTTCCTCCAGTACCCAAACACTCAAACTCTTCGCCTCGTGTTTGACTACAGCGTAACAGATCAATCCTTCTGATTCCCCTAGACATTGACTGAACCACCTGTGCTTAATCGCTCTATCAGGCAAATTGATCAACCTACAATCACTGCCACAAGTTCTATGGTTGTTTAAATTCATGCTAAAAGCTAGAATTGTGTTATTTGACTTCTGCATCCAGTAGAAAACACCATTATGGGTAACAATATTTTCAGAAGAGGAGAAACTCCGTTTAGCACCGGGAGGACATATAACATCATAGACAATCCATTCACCCAAATCAGAAGAAAATATTTCAACTTTGAATGTGCTTGTTCTTGTTCCTTCAAAAATTGGTACACGAATAACCTTGAAAGTCGTAGAAATTAGTGATAGTGAGGAGCAGGTTTCTTCGCATGTGAAACCAGTTATAAGAAATTGTCTTTTTTCTGGTGGTGGTGGGAGTAAAACCCAACTCTTAGTGAGTGGATTACAAACATAATAAGTTGTCTGCGCATATTTATCAGTCGTGCATAGAACCAGACCATTACTAGACCCTATAATGTACAATCCAGCTTCAACACTAGTTGTATTCAACAAGTCGTGTTCTTGATTTATAAATTGTGAATTCAACTCAGGATTTGATAATGTTACTTTAAAATATATTTTGGTAGCGTTAACACGAAGTAAGGCCCATAATGAAGTGTTGAGTTCATACCAGTGGTTAATAAAATTAGGGTTTGAGAGAATAGATAACCATACCTTTGAAACACACCTGAATTCCAAGATTGAATCAATAGGAAGATGAAGAAAGATCTCATACCATAAATCACCTGTTAAATATGTTTCAGTCACTCTTTGGATTGCTGAAGTAACTGAATCCGAAGAAGAACACATTGTTATTTGTTCCGGGAAGAATATCAGGGCACTGCCTTTTTCTAGTTTTCTTATGAGACCTATTCCTCCGGCTCCGGGAAGTTAATGATTAGCGATCATATTTATATTCACCGGGTTAGATTTTGTTGTATACTTTTGCATCAAAAGTTTGATACAGCAGTTTAGGATAGTGACACGTGGCTTGTTAGTGATTCTCGAGTTACGTTTCTGTCCCTGGAGTCAGATGAAACAGATTCATCCCATCCCAGGTTTAGTCAGATTGAATGAACTGAAAACTAAGCATGACATCTGACTGGGGTTGCTAAAATTCTTAAA
Organism: Papaver bracteatum; assembly: GCA_023529315.1. Classification (NCBI taxonomy): domain Eukaryota; kingdom Viridiplantae; phylum Streptophyta; class Magnoliopsida; order Ranunculales; family Papaveraceae; genus Papaver; species Papaver bracteatum. The sequence goes on from JAJJWX010003533.1 coordinate 1,733,281, forward strand.
TATCAAAATCTAGACAAGTAGAGGAGCTGAAAGCAACTCTGTGACTGACATGCTTTAGCTTACTGAAAAGGCATTGAAAGGCGTCCTAAATCCAATCAAATAAAGAATTAAGATTCTAAGAAAGATCAATATTACAAATTTTCTCGCTAATGATGAAAAGTGGGTTTGCAGAACTCTACAGGAATTCAGACTAAGACTACTATTATAAGCCATAAATGGCGTTTCGATTCACTTAAATATATTGAATTGAAAAAAGAATGAATAAACGTGATGACATTCAAAAGAAGCCTGAAACTTTTAGCGAGGACAGAACAACAAAAACTAGCCAAAGGAACATGAAGTAGGAACTGGTTAACCAAGCCCAAAACCTTGGTCCTCCCAACTCAGCTCCTAAAGTTAGACGTCTGAGCACCAGTACTCCAATACAACAGATGGAAGTCAAAAAGAAAATGAGTAATGAGAAGCTTAAACCTTCGGCATTTTGGATCCTCAGCGGCTCCCTGTACGCAATAAAGTTGTACGTCGTGTCAATCAGCCAAGGAATTCCAATACCAACGTAAATATTCACCGAGTTGCTGCAAAACAGAAGAATAAAGACTCAGTTTCAAAATGGGATTCTTCAGACAATGCTTCCAGTCGACAAGGAAAATTTAATTTGCAATTGCACCTGCAAGTGATGTTTGCTATAGCAGAATCTGCAGTGGTTTGACGTTCTGCAGCAATCTTACTTGCAACTAAATCTGGCCATGAGGTTCCACTTGCCAATACAGTAAATGCTATTACATACGGATTTATTCCTGAGATGGTAAATATTAAGTTAGACCGCTGCATTTATGCTACACTTGAAGAACAGTACAATCTCGTACTAACTCCATATCTGCAAAAGGGATACCGTTACTTTTTCATTTTAGCCAAAAAAATAGGCTGAAATAAAGAAGTGATGGTATCTCTTTTGTAGAGACGGAGGGAGTTTATTGTAAGGAGAGCAAACCTGTCACACAGCTTATCAGATCTGAGAACACAGTAACAATATAAGCTATTCCGCTAATAAAACACAGAGAACAGATGAAGGCAATCCATCCATGACAAATGCTGCAAGGAGGCACAAATGCGAACAAAAGTCTCCAAGGTGAAAGGAGTAACTGCCAGGAAATTCTTGCGAGTCTTAAATAGATACTGTCCAACTTTCTTGACTCTGTGCTCTCCAGCTGTATACATGGGAAGAGAGAATAATCAGGAAAAATAAAGAAACCTTTTAAACTTGTATGTCAGTTATAATTTCTCATTATTCACATCCACTAATAATTTTTCATTTTTCAGGCACACAACTTTTAAGTAAGCATCTAGGACAATACATTGACGAGAAATAGAAGACATACCGTGAGGGCATCAAGAAATTGTTGTCCCCAAAGTGAAAGCAGATGAGGATCTTCAACAATGGATTTCTTGCCAGAATTTCCACAGGATGATTCACCTATATCATCAGTGGACACGTTTTGATACTCTACACCTGCATAGTTTACATTGTTAGTAACTGGTACTAAAACCCACACAGCTTAATGAACATGCAATTCGCCGAGTTAAATAACAACTAAACTTCACAGCATGATTTCTCTTTCTTTCTTTTCTTATGGAAAAAATCAACCTCACGTAAATGGAGATTATGTCTTCTAATTTCTTAAGTTACCTGTGGAATTATTTGAATGGATGGAGAAGATATCAACAATGTTCCTGTTCTCCTCCACACCAAGTATTTCAGAGAACTCCATGTAACCAGCGGCGTCATCGTCATCCTGTTTACAATCTTTAGATGCATTTCCCTCTTCAGGCACCCAATCTTCCGGCCTATCGGCTCTAGCTCTGAGATTCCAACAAAACATCAGGGACAAATCCATCATTGCTTGTTTCATTCAAAAGTATCAGCAATTCGGTCAGAAAACAGATATCGTCCAAAATTATCAACCGAGTTCAGGAAGCCTACAGCGGGAGAGACACATATGGATAACGCTTGTCTTGAACATATGCATGCACTAGTAGCAATCCAAACTGCAGCACGGTTAGTAAGGCCTCCCACAGTGTAACCACATTTGGTGTCCATACCTACAAAAAATTTACAGGTTAAAGCTTTTAGATAGAAAGCTAATTCCCTTTATCACTGGAGATTCAAGAGATAGACATGGTTTTGTTTTTCATAGAAAACCGTAATTCAAAGAAAACCCAAGTGGGTGGATAAATCAGAAAATACCTCTAAAATGATGTAAAGCCAGATATAAGCCCAGAATGACCAAAACAGCTCTACAAGCCAAACACCTATATCTGATATCTTTTTCAGTTCTCCTGCTTTAGGAACGATTACACAAACAGCATGTATGGGGAACAAGTCGAATGCAGCAGAACCAACAAGCGTTCCAGGACCCAAACCTACCAAACCATATATAAAAACAAAATGTGCCAAAAATCAAACTCTTATGTTCATTTCACGTTAAGAGGAGGATTAATCGGTTGCAGCTGCTAATCACAAAAACAGATAACTACATTAAAGAGATACCAACCTCCAGCATATATCTGACCAAGATTGCGGATGGCATCTATAGTAGCTAAAGAGATCTGAGGAAAGCTTGTCCCAAATGCCAGTAACGTAATGTCCGCAATGGTATAATTCCACACCTTTTCATGCCTAACGGTCTCAACATTAGTGATAGGATCTATGTACACTACCTCCCTTGTTTGCTTAACAACATTCTCCATAGACCGGAAAAAACGAGCAGTAATGGCTGATAACCCTATGAAGCAATAGGCTACACCAAGAAGATATAAGAAAGCTCGAAACCCATCCCCAAGGGATGTTTCCTTAGAAAACAGGAAGTAGCTTTCACATTTTTCATGCCTTAAAGTTCCTGTCAAGCTCTCAACTATACGTCTATAGGTTGAGCCCATCCTTCAGAGTTCAGACTCACATTCCAAACATGAAAAAGCAACGATCTTCGGCCTAATTGAAAACACATGGAAAGAAGATTATTCTCAAACAAGTGAAATAATCCAATCATAGTCTTCATAGACAAAGGTAGAGGTCCAATTGATAAGTTTAGAGTGGGAATCATGAAGCAATTGGAAAATCCTAAGATGCACGCTTCAAAGAACTTAGACAACAACTCAATTAGCACCGCGTAAACCAAATTAACTATTTAGCTGTCATTCATAGGAAATGGAACACGTTACACTAGTCATAGCAAAGTAAACTTGAATTATCTATCATTGTTTTGGAACCAAATTATCTATCAGTGTTTGGATCTATTCTCACCTCACACACACACACACAAATATACTTGAATGTATGAATGTGCAAGGATATTAGCTAATTAAAGTTCTTGTTAAGCTCTGAACTCTTCATTGAGAGTTCCTACTCACATTCCAAACATAAAGAAGCAATGATCTTCGACAACATGGAGAAAATTAGAAATGTAAGATCTCGGGTATACGCATCAAATAACTTAGGCAACTGAAATGTGCATAAAGAAAAATCTTAGAATCTTTACGGCAATTAAATAGTAATTGAGGAGGCAATTCCAGATCAAGTATTCAACTGTCATTCAAAGTAAATGAAAGACGCTAGCCAGCTACAGTGATTTGATTATTAAATTTCATTATAGCAAATTCTTAATTTAATTTTCGAACATTGTTTTGACCTCTATCTTCATCACTCAGTCCAACAATAAACTTGAATGTTGACGGCAATTCGGAGGTAGTTAGCGATGAGACAATTCCAATTGAACAAGTTTTAGCCTAATAATCTGTTTTCTTACCAAATTCCTTGGACATTATCAGAAATTTCAACAAAACAATGGCAATGAAATCCACAAATTCAATCTATTAGACAGAGAAAGAGAGAGATGACCTTTGAGAAGCCGAGAGATGAATTACAGAGATGAGTGAGCATCAATCAACAGTAAAACACAGGTTCAGGCGAACCAGACGTGCCGGGATCTGATTTTCACCCTGAGACAGGATGAGATTCAGCGGGAGGAGGGAACGAGATTTTTTTAAAGAAGATGAAGAATGGGGATTTGGGAAGGAATGGTCATACCGCCATATAAATCAAATCATGTTTGGTTTTAATTACTACGTGGATGATTCGATCAATTTTTATAATCAATCAGGACCGTCTATATCGTGTAGGAGCCTATGGGGTCATGGTCCCGTGGACGGTGATCGGGACAGATCCAGCAAAATATGTGGACGCAGGGTCTCAATATCTTACAAAGTTAAAAATTACATACTAGGCAAGCGATCAATAAGCTGTGCCGCTAGTCCTTTTTGAATAGCAAAACTTATCATATTAAAAATAAAATTTCGTGAACCAGGGATCATTACATTGGTGCGCATGACTTTCTGGACCCTCTTGAGTAGTCCAACTGCTTGTGGTCTCAATTATTTTGACTTTTCGTAATTGTTTTTATTAGCACGTCACTTACAAATCTCGTGATTTTTCTATCATAACAGTGATTATTAGCTTAATGTTAAGAAAAATCTAATACTATGATTAAGAAAGAAACAAGTCACTTGATTGCTACCACGACACAAATGTTTGGAAAGCACAGGCAACGTGTTAATTGCGTCTTCTTGTCTGCTATTTTGGCGCTACGTACTAGGATGAATTCATGGATGCAGCATACTTTGTAGCGGTCTTTTCTTTTTCCCCTTGATAGCAGACAGGAAGAAAGCAAAACAAAAGGAAATAAAGTAACGGACCCTAGTGATCCTTACATTACTGTATGGTATAGACGGGAGCAGAGCCAAGAGTTATGGGATATATGGGGGTGCAGAATTTGTTAAGGGGTGTAATGATACGTGTCGTAAGTGCTCAAATAAATTCATTTATATTCTACTTTATTAATGAATAATATAGCAGTAAATAAAGTTCGTTCCCACGAAAAGAGGGAGATTTAGTTGTCAAAAGTGTCACAACTAATGGGGTTTTTTGTTTTGGATTAAAGCAAAATCAAAGCAATTAAAAATAATTAAGTTGCAAGCAGTAGAGAGAAATATGACCAGGGAGTCCTTCTTAGCATATTCATATATTCTTTGTAAATCACAGATTATTACTAACCGTAGGAAAGTAGCTACGCTTAGCTATCCCCAAAATTCCTTATATTAATGGAAAACAGGTACACTTAGTCTCCAAATTCTATCCGTCTGAACCACCTTGAGGTACGCTTACAAGATGTAATTTAGTCCTTAAGGTTTGTGAACTTTAGGTTTGATCCTAGCAGTTAAAATCAGTACACTAGGTCCACTTACTAGGGTTGTTTTTACTTGCGATTGCTCCACAGAAGGTTTCGTAATTTCAACTTGTGTAAGAGTTATTCAACAATTACGGATATCTTAACTCACTACTAGCATTAGATTTACTAACAAACTAACTTAGTTGGCCACCTAAACATTTTATCAATCAATCATAAAATTATTGTAGTAAAAACAATCAATAATCATGTGAAGAACTAAAACAGATGTATATGCCGAATCAAATCATGTATTAGAACTAGAATTCATCCCCGATCACTAAGAAGTTTAGCTGCTCATGGTACTAACAAAACCCATGAGTTTCATATGAGTTACGGTGATGGAAATAGCTCCAAACCCTAGTTGTTGGAAGGGTGGAGTCTTGGAGGGTTATTAGTAAAGACATGATGTCTTATAGGGATATTGGAAGCTAAATGGTTATTTGGGTTGCTGGTTTTGAGAAACTTCACCATTCCATAGTTTGCGCATGCTGAAACATATGGTATTGTGTTGAAGAGATTTTTCAGGTGGTTTAAGAGGGTGTTGCAGGAAGTAAAAAATAAAAACGAGAGTTAGGTGATAGATATGATAGAACAGGCGCAATGAAGAGTGAAAACTTGGTTTCAATTTATAGAAAAATGGTACCCAGAGCAAACATCAAGAATGAAATTGAATAAAGGGGATATGGGGATAGAATCAGATATTCTCAGCATAAAACATGCAACATCCATTTATAATTGATTTTGTGATATGAAAAACACCCAGTAGAGAGAAGCACGAGATGAGCTCTAATAGAGTTATTAAGCCACCTATTGAAACTGATTTTTCAAGGCAAAGACATCGATAAATTTTCTAGTCCTGGTAGTGGGCCGGATATGATTTCATTATGTAGAGCAAGCAGTGTTACCTCATAAAAGGATTGAATAAAAATGGCTAAAAACGGCTGAAGCAGGGGCGCTGAGAGAAGAAATCATCATTATGGATTCAACAACCAATAGAATTTAAGGATAGGCCGCAACAGGAGATAAACTCGGGTACCAGCATGACTAATTGAGCAACACAACAGTCGACGGTAGGAGAGAAGAACCTTGGGTCAATCCATCGTAAAACTGCATCACTGATAACTTACGGGGGTTTACTCAATAAATACATTTGTATATTTTTATAGATTTAAAAAGAGTCGTGAAAATTAATAACTTTACGAGAATTATAAAGAATTGAGCAAACTTTTGCGGAATTATGCAGAGTTGTCTAATGTCTTGCAGACATTTGTAGAGTCTTGAAGAGTTGTATAAACAAATTTTATATGGAAATATGCATGATAGACATAAATATAAAATTTATTGTAGCTTATTTATTATAGTAACTTCAACTAACGGGGGTTTACTCAATAAATACATTTGTAGATTTGTAGAAATTTAAAAAGAGTCATGAAAATTAATAACTTTGCGAGAATTATACAAAATTGAGCAAACTTTTGCGGAGTTATGCAGAGTTGTCTAATGTCTTGCAAACATTTGTAGAGTCTTGAAGAGTTGTATAAACAAATTTTATATGGAAATATGCATGATATATATAAATATAAAATTTATTGTAGCTTATTTATTATAGTAACTTCAACTAAATTAAACTAAATTATTATTATTTTATATATATAACTTATTTATTTGGTTCAATGAAATACAATAAAGTGTAACAATAAATTAAAATAATTATTATTGTACATTTGTACATAATAATTAAAATTAAAAAAAATGTTTAATCATATCATATAATTTATACTCATCTATAATAGGAGTTTTATAGATTGTGTATTCATGAAAAAAAATAAGATAGAGTAAAAAACATCTTTATAAAAAAATTGGAAGTCTTCTAAAATCTTACATATTTTGCAAGACTTTTATCAAGGCAAATATATACCCAAAAGTCACTCAAAGTCTTGAAAATAGATAAGTATGCAAAGTCTTTGAATTTTCAAGTTTACAACGAGTAACACAAACTTTAGAACCTTTTGACAATCTACAACGAGTAACATAAACTTTGAAAAAGATTTTAAAAGTATACAACCAATAACACAATACTTTGTAAATCCATTAAACTCTTTGGAAATCGATAAAAGTATTTATTGAGTAAACCCCCGTTAGACAATTGAAATTCAGACCAAAAGAAATTGTAGCCACACGCAATTCACGTCCAGACTACATCAATTGGGGGCCGGTGAAAGAAAGTTTAGACACAGAAGGAGGTTAAATCCATGGCCGCCGAATGGTAATTGGATTTAGGGCTATAAGAATCTTATATCTTAATTAATTTGAGTATACCCCAATCCGGCCAGTATAACTAGTTTGTATGTAACATACATTATTAGGCCGACCGAGCGAAGCGAGGGAGGACTTTATATATGGTGACTTTGTGTCAATGTGGCACGTGACTTTTTTTCCAAATTGAAAGAAAAAGGTTGGATTTTGTTTAATTTGGTGTCCCATTTGAAATGACGCGACCCCTCCCTTTTAGTCCAACTACTATAACTCCTTAGAGCAACTGCAGTGGTGCGATCATAACCAAAGAGCAAAAAAAATTTGAAAATTTGGGTTTAGTCCGTGTTGCAACGCAGTGGGGGAGAGTAAAATTTGGTCAGACGCAACTTACAATTCCCCCCCCAATCAGGCGAAACATTACAATTCCGCCCCATTTTTTTTATTTTTTAATCGGGCGGAACTTTGAGTTACGCCCCATTCATGCGCAACTTTAAGTTGCGCCCCATTTCTTTTTTTTTTTGTTTTTTAGTGTCAGGCGGAGTTCTCTATTACGCCTGTTCGGGCGTAACTTTAAATTACGCATGTTCGGGCGTAACTTTAAATTACGCCCGACTAAAGACCAGACTAAAGACTAAATATAGTCTGGGTTTTGGTTATAGTATGGTATTTGATCTTTACTCCTTCCCCACTGCGTCTCCTATTTGATCTTTACTCTGGGTTTTAGTCGCCCACTACGGATGCTCTTAAGTATCCTATTTTTTTAGGAATATAATTGGAAAGCACATATCTAAAAATCTGTACCTTGGAGTTTTACAAATTTTATCTCGTTGGAAAGTTTTTAAAGAAATCTACGCAATGAGTACAAACAACAATATCAAATTTAGAGTGTTTTACGAAACATTCAGAGGTGTTTATCTTTTTAGGCACAATTTTTGAAAATTGAATGCATAGTTTATGCATCCATATTTTGGTTTATCCATCAATTAATTTTCAGTTGCAACTAATAAAACGACGTGCTCCCTCCGTTTCAGGAAAAATGATATTTCCATTTTAGTTATAATTTTTGAAAACTAATTACATATCCATTATACAAAATTTATGTTTGCGCCAATTTATTCGGTTGGTCATCCCACCGTGACAGCGGTCATTTAGTTATAAATTACTAAGAGCATCCACAGTGGAGATTATCATCGGCTCTATTTTTTTTTTTTTAAATCTTGTAAATAACAATTGCATTTCGGCAAACAAACGTACTAGAACGGATTGTCAAGTTCTATGTGAAAGAGAGACTTTGGAAGCACTACGGTCTTGAAATTGAGTATATTTCGCCGTGTTACTTATTTTGATATTTGGTGTAAAATCATGATAGTTTACGAAAACGTACAATTTAAAAATATGTCTCGTAAGTTAGGTATTATAACATTCCAGTTGCATCTTGGGAATATTGTTTCATATTTGTAATTAATCTTTTGATTTTCAACAACAATCCATTGTAGTCCAGTCCGGTTAGGATACCTGGCTTTCACCCAGGCGACCCGGGTTCAAATTCCGGCAATGGAACTTTTTTTATTTATTTTTTTACCAAAACGTTTCACCTCGTTTTTAAGCATCTCATTCTCTTTTTTTTTTTATAATAAACAAAACCCCGTACCTTATTGATTTTGTTAATGGTAATATATCCTCCGTTAGTCGTCAAATATTCAATTAAATTTTAATCGTAGAGATTTTATATCTAATTAATTCATTTTGCTGTAATTAAGGCACTTGCAACCGCCCTAAAAGGGACATAGCCTTGTGAACTACTAATGCCAATGTGGTTATTTTCTCTTCTTTTCCTTGAGGCAAGGATCTCATTCCATGACCTACAACTAAGTTTCGTTGCACTAAGTGAAGCAGGAAAAAAAAAAAAAATTCAAGGGGTTGGAGCTCAGTTTGTTGTGAGACTCCGATCCCATTCTTGTAAACTCCTTTCTGTTGACGATGAATAATATTTTTCTTTTCGTTAAAAAAAAAAAGTGAACATTGGTTTTAGACATAATTGAAGGTGGGTTAACATACGTGATCAATAAGACCAAAGAATAATAATGCATAAAAAACTCCTTTTTATTCCATATGAGAGATAGATCTTCAAGGACACTACTGAAGAATTAATGGACGGCCGAGTATTCTATTAATTATGCCAAGAGAAATGATAACTAGCTGAAAGAAATCATCACCTTGTTTGCTTAATGGACCAAAATCTAAACCAAACTCGTCAAATTCATCTTTGCAAGTATCTGCCCATGTCCCCGCAGCACCCACATCTGAAAGAGCAGTCGCATAATCTTTAGCCCTAAATGCTTCCATGGCGTCTTGAATCTCTGTAAAAGCTTTATTAGAATAGCAATCTATACAATCCCCTAGTGGTCTTCTGACTGCCGGTTCTACTTTTTCATCCTTTAAAATGCGTTGAATATATATACCAACATTAGTCGCATTGGTGGAACATAGCTCCATTGATATTAAAGCAAGTCCAAAAATATCTGAAGTTTTGCTCATAGGATTGGCTTCCAGAGATGAAACACAAAAGTCATATTTTAGGTGGCCGTGACTACGTGCTGATATATTCTTACATAAATCACTGATCATGTCTCATGTATCTCCATTCACACCATACAAGTTGAGAACAAGAAAAACATGTAGGAGGAGTGATGAAAAGAGGGAGAGCGATGAGACTGACTGGTTCACCATCGTTCTTGTTTTGGATCTCAATACAAGAGTAATGTAATGAGATTCTATGAGCAAAACATGCAGCAATAAATTCTTGAGATATATAGAGAAAAACATGCAGCAATAAATTCTTAAGATTTTGAGAATAATAGTATATTGGTATTAATGATATATCCTTTGAATCCTTCGGGTAAGTTGGATATCTTAGATTTGGGTTGTGATTTTTATTTGTTTAAATTTGAATTTCCTGATGATTACAAACATGCTCTTTTAGAGGGGCTTTGGTTTGTTAATGGCCACCATTTAGCTATGATGAGATGGTCTACAAATTTTAGACCATCAGAATCCTCTATCAATAGAACTGTAGTTTGGGCTAGGTTACCTGAATTACCATTAGAGTACTATGATGAGAAAGTCTTAACTGATGTAGCTACAAAGTTAGGAAAACTCATTAAGATTGATAAGACTACTGAGTTAGTCATGAGGGGAAAGTTTGCTCGCTTCTGTATTGAAATTGATACTCAAGTTGCTTTGAAATCTGTTGTTCAAATTGGACCCATTAAACAAAAAATAGAGTATGAAGGGATCAATTTGATTTGTTTTAATTGTGGAAAAATAAACCATAAGAAGGATAATTGTCCCCTAATGCAATCTGGCAGTGCTACTAATGTGGGCTCTCAGCCTAATGTCAATGATGCAGGTACTGAGAAAGAGAGGGAGGGTTATGGACCGTGGATGCTGGTTTCAAGCAAACAAAGTAAGGTCCCTGTGTTGGGCAGGAAAGCAGGTAATGTGAAGGTTTCTGTGAATGTTGGAGAACAAGGAAAATCTAACATGGAGAGGGCTGATGGTCAGTGTCAGGTGGTTAGTAACCACAAGGGAAAAGTCTACAATACGGCGAAGTCAGGTTTTGATGTTTGTGTGGCTCAGTCTAGACAGTCGCAGGATGGATCAAACCTTTCTGCCAATGGTCAGAGGTCTTCTATGGTCAAGAATGTGAAGAGTGGCTGTAAACCCAAGCAGTCTGACAGTTTTAAACTTCTCAGAAAGGACAGTGTTAATGCTTTTTCAGTTTTAGGAATTGAGGGCTTAAATTCAGGGGATTTAAATGAGAATGATAGTGGAGATATTGTAACTCCCATGAAAGGAATTAATAATGTTCATAATGGGGTAGTAAATGGAGATAATGGTGCTGTCACAAAGCCTATGAAAGGTGATTATAAAAAGAAGAATAAAGCACATATGATTCACTCAAACACGGAGCAAGATGAACAATCAAAGAGAGCCACTGAATTTATTTTCTCAAGCCTTTCAAAATCTGTTTGTGGAAGAATGGATGGTGGAGGACCTTCTGGTGAAAAAAGCACAGGAGAAATTGGTTGCAATGCAGAACAGCCTCATAGAGTTGATAATGGACCAGGAGACAAGGATGGACCACATGTTTCAACTGATAGAAGAGGTAAATCAGTTGCATAGCCAGCTGCTAACTATTCTACCTCAACTGGTCCATGCTCCAGAACAACTGAATGTGCATGGAGTTTTGGCCCGCATCCAGAAAACTTTAAGCCCCATCAAAATTTCTCCTTCCAAGTGGCACCACAAGGATCCAGTAAAGTTCCTGGAAGAAGGTAAAACAGACCCAGACTGCGTGTCAAAGATGTGGCTAGAAGGAACAGCGTTAGAAGCGGTGATTCCTCCGTTAGTGGAGACCCCGGCTCTCATAAGAAGCTCAAAAGGTCTGTGGAAGTTCGAGATGAATTTCACTACAAGATTGGATTTGGAGAAGGGTATTCAAAGGATATTCAAGACAAGATTCATCCCAATTCTGGGAATGAATCCAGATGTGATGGAGATGGAGCGGATGGCTCTTTCCAATAATCCATCAGGAGGTAACTGTCCTTTTTTCTGTGGTGTCTGAGTTTAATATGAAGATTTTAACCTGGAATTGCAGAGGATTAGCTAGGCCATCTTTTATTAGGGTAATGAAGCAGTTAATAAAGAAATACAAGCCTAGTATTGTGGCTCTTCTTGAGACTAGGACTATAGCCGATCATGCTACAGAGATTGTCAAGAAACTTGGATATACAAGTTCAATTGTTGTGGATCCTTGTGGCTTCTCCGGTGGTATGTGTTTGTTGTGGAATAAAGATGAAGTAGAGATTCAAGCTACTTCTCAATCAAGGTGGTCAGTGCATGCCGTGGTCACTGCTAAATTCCAGAATCCTTGGATCCTCTCTTCAATTTATGCTAGCACTAATAAGGCAAATAGGAAGAGAGTTTGGGATGAGATGAATAGAATTGCAGGCATCCATAATGCTGAGTGGATGGTTATGGGTGACTTGAATACGATTAGTAGTGTGCATGAGAAGTTTGGAGGACGGACTACGAATGCTAGAAAGTTGGAGGAGATGATTAATGTGAAGAATCAATGTGGGTTGATTGATCTGGGTGCTCATGGTCCAAGTTGGACTTGGAACAACAAGAGAGTTGGCTTGGAAAACATTAAGGAGAGGTTGGACAGGGCTCTTGCTAATCCCCAGTGGTGCAGTCGATTCCCGAATGCGCAGGTAGTACATCTTCCTTACTTTGATTCTGATCATAGAGTCTTATTGATTGATTTGGACCCCAAAAAAGATTTTAGACCTAGGCCTTACCGGCTTGAAGCCATTTGGACTGAGGATGAAAGATTTGATGAGGTTGTTAAAACAACTTGGAATTCAAATGAGTCCACTAATTTTCAACAGAGTTACTTTCATTCTGTTGATCGATTTCAGAAGGACTCAAAAAAGTGGAACAAACAGGTTTTTGTAAATTTGAATACTAATATTGCAAATGCTTTGCAGGAACTGAATCATGATCAATGTAATTTTGATATTAACCCTTCTGATTCTAATAACATTCACATGACTAATTGTTTGTGTGCATATTTGAATTTTCTCAGGATGGAGGAGATTTATTAGAAGCAAAAATCTAGAGTTAGTTGGTTACTTGAAGGGGACCTTAATACAAAGTTTTTTCATTCTTCTACTCTGGTTAGGAGAAATAGTAATACACTTGTTAGAATTAAGGATAATAATGGTAGATGGTTATAGGAATTGTTCGATATTGAAAAACATGTGGTTGACCATTTCTCTAGTTTGTTTACATCTACTGTGACCGATTATGATAATGATTATATTGAAAGTTTGTTCCCTTCAGTTGTCTCTGAGCATGATAACTCTTGTCTTACAAATACTGTTTCTTTGAATGAAATTAAATTGGCCATGAAACAACTCGGATCCCATAAATCCCCTGGACCCGATGGGTTACAAGGGTTTTTCTTTTCCAAATACTGGAATCATGTTGGACCTAGTGTAGTTAAAATTGTGAAGGACTTTTTCCTAAATGGTCAGCTAGATCCAAGATTGAATAAAACTTTTATTGCCCTGATTCCTAAAAAGGTTTGTCCTAGCAATATTAAGGAGTATAGACCAATTAGACTATGCAACTTTTCAATGAAAATCATTACTAAGATCATTGCTAATAGGTTGAGGCCATTGCTGGATAAAATTATCTCCCCAAATAAGCATGCTTTTGTAGCTGGTAGGTCAATTTTTGATTCTGCAGTTATTTGTAATGAGATAATTCATTCATTTAAGCATAAAAAGGGTGAAAAAGGTTGGATGGCATTGAAATTAGATTTTGATAAAGCTTATGATAAGGTCAGTTGGCCTTTTCTGATTAAGATTTTACAAAGTCTTGGTTTCAATAGTACTTTTGTTCAGTGGATTATGAAATGTATTAACTCAGTTTCATTTCAGGTGCTTGTAAATGGATCCCCTAGCAAGTGTTTTAGACCTTCTAATGGATTGCGGCAAGGGGACCCTCTGTCTCCCTTCCTCTTCATAATTTGTATGGAAGCTTTGTCTAGAATGATCAGTGAGGGGTTGAGGAAGAAAGATATCTCAGGAATATCCATTGCTAGGAGTGCTCATGTGATTTCCCATTCCTTGTACGCCGATGATTGTATCATTTTTCTTAAAGCTTCTTACAAAAATGCTTGTAATTTGCGGGTAATTTTGGACAGGTTTTGTAAGTGGTCAGGAAAAGTTATCAGTGATGCCAAATCTACTCTTCTTACTTCTGCTAATGTTGGGAGAAGCTTCTCGAAAGGTATGGCCAATGCCCTTAGGGTGCAAGTGACTAAAGATCCAGGTAAGTACTTGGGTATCCCTCTTCAATGGGGGAGAATTAGTGCCAGTACCTTTAATGATTTATCTGAAAAATTAGCAAATAGGATGCAAGGATGGAAGTGCAAGACTCTAACTATGGCTGGTAGGACAACTTTAATTAAATCTGTTCTTGACCCTGTTTCTAACCATGTGATGTCCATGCTTAAACTTCCTCAAGGTTTATTGGCCAAGTTTAATAGGTACAAGAAGAATTTTTTATGGGGAGGTGATAAGGATAGGAGAAATTTGCATAATTTGAAGTGGGATAAAATCTGCAGACCCATAGAGTACGGGGGATTAGGATTTAGAGATCTTGAACTCACTAATTTGGCCTTACTTGCTAAAATGGCCTGGAGGGTTTTCGATAACCCCGAGTCTGAGATGGCTAAGCTATTGAAAGCTAAGTATTTCCCAGAGAATGATTTCTGGAAATGTGGTGTCAAAAAAAAGTGTTCAGTTTGCTGGAGAAGCATAATGAAAGGTAAGGATGCGGTAAAAGATTGCCTTAGATGGAATATAGGGAATGGCGCTATGGTAGATGTTTGGAATGATCCGTGGGTGTATAATTTACCTCTTTCTGTTTTTACTAATGATAATGGTCAAAATTTACCTAATTTGAGGGTTATTGATATTATGGACACTCAAAACAGATGTTGGAAATTGGATTTGATTGATAATTTCATCTCTGCGCAGGTGATTGAGGATGTTCGAGCAAAACCAGTTCCTGGTTTTAGTGAACAAGTGGACCAGCTGATATGGTCAGAGAGCACAGAAGGAGCTATTACAGTGAAGGATGCCTATAAGTTCCTTATCTCCAATAAAATGGGTAATCTCGTTCCCAATAAGGATTGGAGATTCTTGTGGACATTAAAATGTCCACAAAAAATTAAATCTTTTTTGTGGCTTTTCTGCCATAACAGACTTAGTCTAAATGAGTCTCTCTACAATAAAAATATAGGCGATCATCCAGGGTGTAAACTTTGCGATAGGGATTTTGAGACTATTCACCATATTTTTCTTTATTGCAGAGCAGTTATTCCTTTATGGAAGAAAGTTCAGAGTTGGACAAGGTTCTCTCCTGAAGCTGATATTATATCGCCCACTGTTTTGAAGAGATGGTGTATGTTCAATGGGATGATTGGAGGTATTAATTGGCAGCATATTCTGCCTTTTATACTCTTGTCGATATGGAGAGGACGGAATGATAACATCTTTAGAGGAATTGTGTTTCAACTAATGAAGATTCTTGCTAGAGCAATTAAGGATGCTAGAGATTATCTTGGTTTAGTTGGACAATTGCAACAATCGCAACATAGATTGGTGGAGGTTTCAGTTCCATGGGTTTTTCCTAAACAAGACTTTGTCAAACTCAACTGTGATGGAGCTTCTAATGACATGGGCATGGCTGGTATTGGAGGGGTGCTAAGAGGTGATCAAGGAGGTTACTACTCCTGCTTTGCTAAACACATCTTCAAGAATGATAACAACATGGAAGAAGTTTGGGCTATTAGAGATGGTCTAATCCTGGCTAAAGATCTTGGCATGAAGAAGTTAGAGGTTGAGAGTGACTCTACTTATGCTATACAACTGTGCAAGAAGGAAATTCATGTCCCTTGGAATATTTGTGCTCATGCGAGAGATATAGAATCTCTCAAGGAATACTTTGATGTTATCACTTTTCAGCAGAGATATCGTGAAGCTAATTCTGTTGCAGACTTCTTGGCGAAGAGCGGTGCTGCAAATGTACTAGAGGGTGTGTGGATTTCTCAACCCCCTGATAACATTCGTCATTTGATCAGTGCTGACCAAGACGGTAGAACTGCAGTGAGAGTAGTGAGAGTGAGTGAGTAGTTGTTTTGGCTTCAGGCCAATTTATCAAAAAAAAAAAAAAAAAAAAGAGATATCCTTTGTATGGTGTGAATATATAGGCACTTGGGAACTGCAACAGATATAGCAATCAAAGGTATAATGAGGCAAGCAGAGGAGTCACTGGTCTGCACTTATCTTATCGAGAGAAGAAGATAGCATAACTGCCATCAGACCCGATGCAAACAGAATAGAATACAGCTCTAAAAAATGCTACGAACTAATTTTTGTGAGAAAATGACTATGGTAAAAGGAGTGCAGAGTTTAAGGGTAAGTAGAACATAAGTTGTATTGATTAATTGTGTACGGAATAGACAACACAATGAAGTATTTATAGGAAAACAACAAGATATAGAAATGACGTAGTCCTATGGCATTATTTGATCATATCCTAAGGCATCAGCTGAGCATATTCTAAGCTTCTAGAAATCGTAATGTAAAATCTATCATATACAAAACTATAGTTATTCCTTGTACAGAACTGTGAAAAGAGTCCAATTGATTGACGGACGGTATCTATCTAAATTCATTGACGGACGGTATCAAGAATTTCAGTGGCTCAAAATATATCTTTATCAAGATATGTCATCTTCTACCGACCTACAGACAATGAGAGTCAGACATAGAAACGCACATGTGTGGCATGAGAATCATCTGATAACTAGCTTATTTTCAGAAAGTGAGTTGCCACTGCCAAAACCAACAGATAGAACTGTGCACCAGATTCTCAAGTGAAGAGACTATACAGCTGGGCATGTTATGAAATCATGATACACTACTTTATAACTACAGCTGATGGCAAAAAAAAAAAAATCAAAAAATAACAAGACTAGCCATGTATACATACCTTGTCAAGCTTCTCTAATTTCCATGTGAAACAAACTTTCATTTTGGCATAGCGACATCCATAATCACTGCAGAAGCCATTGCCGCCTGAGAATTTTCAACTAGAATTATAAAATCTAGAAAAAAAAGTTTCATACTATGTTGCTTATTCATAAGGGATATTTTGACTTAGGTGCCCATAAAATGGTATGCCTTTGCGTTTGGTGCCTAACTTTGTCCAACTTTGAGTTAGATGCCCAGTGGGTCCCAGTCAGCGTATTGACTGTGTTTGACCGTGTTGACTATTAAATTCACAGTTAAAATTGTGAAATGACCAACGAAAATTAGACTTTTGTTTTATTTACTAACTTTACCCAGTTAGTAATAACAACCCCGTCTCTTTACTTTTCCCCCACTGTTTCATCACTTACAGCAACCCCATCTCTTTCCCCTTTTCTCTGTGTATGACTCTAACTCTTCCTAATCAAACATCATCATCCCCGTTTTATGAATTTGTAGGATATTCACAAGATTGAGGTGGTTTTAAGAATAGGGTGTGGCTTGATTTTCATTTTAAGTCCACGAAGGGTATGTAATTAAGAAGAGTAGATATGATTAGGGTTTGAGAAGTGGTATTGGTGATGACTTTTATGAGCTTTTAGAATTTATGAGGGTAATTTCGTATATGAAGATGATCTATTAGAAGTTGATACAAAGATTGAATTTGGGATACAGTTGGCGGTAGTTCAATTAAGCATCTTAACTAAAAGATTAAGGAATCAGTGGGCTCAAGTGGGTTTTGATAAATGGTGTTGGTGGAGAAAAATAAGGGAACCAAGGGAGGTTGTTCATTAAAGAAATGAACTGAATTTTGATTTGATTTCATCGACAACTCAAGCTCCATCATATCCTCTCTTTCTCTTTCCTATTTTTCTCGTCTACACCGACTAAAGAAAACTATCTGTTCTCTTTGAATCTTGCTTGATTTGGTCCTTTATGGATTAAATTGAGTAAGATTCATCTGTAATTACTGTAATTAGTTATGAATAGGTTCTCTTTTACGGTGGATTTGCTCTTTTCATGAATAATCGATCCGTGAGTGCACCTCTTTCTAGATCTATGGTCTGGGTCTGTTAATTGGTGGTTTCTTAGGGCTTTTAGTTCGATTCTTCATGCTTCTGTTGTTGGGCTACTGTTTGTTGTGTTTTCCCCTTCGGTGATTTCAGCTTCCGGTGATGGTGATGACTGCTGGTTGTGTTGTTGTTAGTTTCTCTTGTAGAGGTGATGACTTCCAGTAGTGGTGATGGCTTCTAGGGTTTCTATGTTGTTGGTCGTGGGGTGTTGATTTGATCACCGTCTTGTTGGTCTGGGTCTGTTTTTGATGTATTGAAATTGCTGGTGGTGTTTATTTTTGATTGTTGCTGTTTTGGAAGTGACGGCCATTAACGGCGTTAAGTATTTTTTTTATTAATTAAAATTAAAATTAAATTCTTGATGGTCAACTGGTCATCTGTTAAGTCAACCGTTTAACTGGGATCCACTGGGCACCTAACTCAAAGTTGGACAAAGTTAGGCACCAAACGCAAAGACGTACCATTTTATGGGCACCTAAGTCAAAATATCCCTTTTCATAAAGTATTATCCATACAGCTCTACCATTATGACATTGCCACACGAAAAATATCTTAACAAGAATTTAAAACCCAAGAACAGAATTCCATACTATGTTGCTTTTTCACAAAGTATTATCTACAACTCTATCATAAATTTTTTGAAAGAAATAAAGATCCATATTAGCTCAATATCCTTTGACACTTGATAGAGAGTTAGATTTTCGCTATTACCCTCACCAACTAAATAGCTCTAACTTTTTAAGCTCATCACTTAAGAGAGTGTTTATTAACAATGATTTAACAGAATCACTTGGTACAAATTTCATTTCACACATCTTGTGAAGGAATTGTAATGTCGTCTCAGTCTCTTTCCCTTCAAGAAAACCCTTGATGATGATATCATAGGTTGTGGAATCAGGTAAGCAACCTTTCTCTTCCATTTCGAAGATCAATTTGTTAGCCTCCAAGATCATCCTGTTCCGAAAGAGGCCAACCATCAAGGTGTTATATGTTACCATATCAGGAACTAATCCCTTTTTTGGAATTTCAATAAACAGTTTCTTTGCATCTTCCAACATGCATGCCTGACATAAACCATGAATAAGAATACTATACATTTCAACATTAGCTACAATACCAATGCCCTCAATGGATTCAAACAATTTTACTGCCTCCACAATTTTCCCGTTCTTGCAGAGACCATCCAAAATTGTACCGTATGTAACTTTATCTGGATATGGACCAAAAGATTGCATCTCATTAAGAAACTTCTGGGCAGTCTCTATTCTTCCATCCTGGTATAGTCCCCTTAACAATATACTGTAGGTAATTGTTGTGGGTTTCAAACCAATTTGTTTCATTTTGTTGCAATGCTTCATCCAACTTATGATTCTTGCAATACCCATCGATTAGTGTACTGCAACTGATAACATCCGGTTGAATGCCCCTATGCACCATCGAGTTAAACAGTTCAACCGCCTCTTGCAGCCGACCTGCCAAACACAGGCTGTCGATCATTGAATTATAAGTAATCTGGTTTGGTTTTATGTTTAACTTACCCATCCGTTTAAATAACCGCCAAGCATCTTCCGTCATCCCATCTTTACAATATGAATCTATCAATATACTAAAAACTACTGTGTCAGGTGAAATTCCTCGATCCACCATTTCATCAAAATATCTTCTTGCGTCTTCCCGCTGACCATCTAGGCAATGACCATGAATCATACAACTATATGTTGTTACATTTCCAGAGATTCCTCTACTTACCATCTCATCAAAGAGTCTCTTAGCCTCGTTTAACCGTCCTGGTCTGCAAAGTCCGTCGATCAAAGTTGTGTAAACAACTACATTAGGCACAACATTAAAATCTCTAAGCATTTCGGAGAAGAGAACCAAAGCTTGGTCAACTAAACCTCCTTTACAAAGTGCATCAATAATCACAGTATATGAAACAACATTAGGCCTGCAAATCCATTTCGACATTTTTTTTTTAATCTCAACAGCAAGATCCACTTGACATGCTCTACAAATCCCATGTATAAGAGTAGTACATGTAACCACAGTAGGTTGAATATCTATCTCAATCATTTTAGCAAAAACTTTCATGGCATGTTCAACCTCATCATTGATACACAACCCATTAATCAGTGTATTGAAAGTGATTATATTTGGATGATGCCCTCTCTTAATAATCTCTCCAAACAAACAAAACCCATGATTGACTTGGCCTAGTTTACACCAACAAGTAATCAGAATGTTAAAGGTATACAAATCAGGTTCTTCTACCCCAGCCAAATTCATCTTCTTAAACAACCTAATGACGTCTGAATAGCACTTAATCTTTGATAATGAGCTCAGTACATGGCTAAATGTATCGTTAGATGGTAATGGGTTTTCCAAAATCAACTGATCAAAGTATCTCAAACCATCTTCAAGTAACTTGATTTTTCCTGCCTTGCACTCATCCCTCACATGACTCTCAAACTTTGATATTCTTCTTCTACTCTTGTTACCTCCTGATGAACCTCTCACAACTACATCATTAGTGTGCGATAGAAGTGAATGATTATGATAATAACTGGAGAATACTCTGGGAATAATCAGTACTTTCTTCTGTCCCAAATTCATCCGCTTCTTCTAAAATTGAAAACAGAGCTTCTTGAAGTCAGTTTATGGCTAATGATGCTTCTTGTAGATGATGCACATGACATTCTACAGGGTTATTGTGATGGGACTAAACTTTCTGTGTCAGCGAATTAAAATATATTTCTGGCGAGTATCGAGATTTTTTTTGTGTGGAACATTATCTATATACCCGTATTACGAGGCCCTTGCAAATATACCTTTTTGAACTTTACAAATACCCCTAAGTTTAATACATTACTAAAATACCATTTTTGTTATAGGGCCTATGGCCCATGGATGTGCGGTCCATCTAGTTACCTAGAGTTTACCTTTACATATATATAAAGGATATTGTATCCATGTAACCCTATTATCCTGATCAATAGAAAACCTCTCTTTTTCTCTTTCCTTTCTCCATATTTTCCACTGCAACACGTTATCAGCATGACTCTACCAACTGGTGCATTTTTTTTTTCTTCGTTCAAGATTGGTTATCGATTATTACTTGAATATTAGCGTGGTTCTGATCCTATTTTTTATCATCATGGATGCGTTACCAGGTATTTCTTTTGAACAAAGAAATTTCGTTTTCGTAGTATATATTAGGGTTCCACAAACGTATGATTATAAAAACAAGAGATCTCACCGTTAGATTTTCATGAAAATTTAATATGTTTAACCCGATCAGTCATTACTATCTGTGTTAAAATTTCAATAAAATCGGAATAAGATGCAATCTCCAAAACTGGATTTTAATGAATCCGTGTACGTTCAGGAAAACCCTAATTTATAACAGCGTATAAAACGTATGTTTTAGGAATTACAACCGTTAGATTAAGCTGTATTTTTGTTATGTGTTACATATTGTTCTTCTGAAAGCACTTTAAAAATTTGGTAAAGATCCAACCATGGAAAGTACTCCAAAGTACGTGATATTATCTTCTGTGTCCATAGAAACGTGAATCGGAATAGTCATACGACGTCATAAATATATTTTTATCGAGCCGTTGGATGTCTTTGAAATTTTAATATGTTTTTAGAAACATTGGGATAACTCTAATATAAAAAAAAATATATATCATGATCGGACAACGATGCATTTGTCTGTCGATCAGAACAGTTGAAAGAAGAATTTTGTCAACTTTTAGGGTTAACGATATGTTTTGGGCTCATATACTAATAGTTTCAAACTTATTATCAATGGGCGTGAATATTTCATATATAATTAACCATATATGTTTATATTCATTATCCATGACCTTGTCAACCTAATGGACCGGGTCTTGACCCGACTTTGACTAAACCAATTTGGCTCTAATTTGACCTTTTGAACTCAGAAGTACTTGAGCACCATTAAAGAGTCTATGATGTGGAAGTATGTGTGCGCAAGTACAATACTTTCATCATAAAAATCTTCAACTTGTAAAGATACACCTTTCAAATAGGAAGTCATTCCTTCAACATTTCCAAGGCGACATATTAGCTTCAGACGATGTAATGCTTTGAAGGAAGTTTGTCGAAACATTCATTTCCCCCCAAAATTGAATGTTCAGTGGGATGTAATCCACTTGTTAGACTATAATGAGTCAATAACTTCGACAATGATAAGTTGTAATTAAAAGAAAACCTCACTTTTTGTGAAAAGAAACTCACATAAGTTTTCATGAGTCAAAGATGTAATTCTGGATCCAGTAATAATTATACAAAGTAAACGTATCTACTTATTATGGGACATAGATGTAATTCTGACTCATATGAATGAGAGTTGAAAATATTGGTATAAGCATTTTATTGAGAATGGTACAAGTGTTGTAATGCAAGTATCATATATTAGTAGTAAACTATAAGAGTTATAGGGAGTTTAAAGGAAAACGAACTCACTGTATTCTTGGAGAAGGTCATATCATAGTTAGACGTCAACATTAATGGCAACAAGAACTTTGCCAATTTTTCTTATTGTTTATCTTTATTCAATCAAATTCGTATGGTTAGATTCTATATTTTGCATGATTTGATCCTAAATTATTGTCTACATGATAGTTTGACCGATATTATATTAGCTAAAATAAAGAATTTTTTTTTGCGAATAATTATATCATTGTATGCTCTTACGTAATGAATAGTATATCATTTCCATGAAACTAAAATTCTCTAAAGCACTTGAGATATATTCAAAAGTACTTGAGTTAAAAGGATCATTCGTACATTATGATGAAAAGTATATCATCTTCATGAACTGTAACACTCTAAAGTAAATGAGATAATTTTTCTTTTGTTACGTAATAAGGCCACACCACTTATTACACGAATCTTTTAAGGAAATATATTAAACTTCTTGTTGAATTGTTTCCTTATATAATACCATGTGATTATTGGATCATACATGTAATAGCCGAGCGAAGAAATGCTCAATATTTGTTGCCTAATTGGTATAACGATTAAAAGTTACATAAGCTCTATAAGAACTAAGAGATAATCACACCTTGTTAAATTCCACAAAAACCCATGCAAGTGGATATCATGTGGTAACTCACAGTGATGAGAATATAATTTGATTGCATCTTTTTAGTCTCTAATATATTTGGAAGGACATTAGAGAAACTAATGAGTCAATCTAGTGAAGTGTAAATCACTATAGTATTTGGATTATTGAATCCATATTGACACCGACGATTAAATGTTGGGAATTGACTCATAAAGGCTTTGACATAACCATAAATCCACTTTGGTTGTGACATGATGATTGTTTTGAAAGGACTCATACGAACATCAATTTATTTGAGTGAACAAAAAACGGAAGAAAGATTGACAGAATGCGAAGTCATGGCATATCTCTCAATAAGTGTTTTCTAAAGTACCAGATGCACAACCTTCTTCTCCCTCCCATTATGCTTTTAAGTAAGAGAGCATATCACTTATTTTACAAAGTCTTCAGTAAAATAGGATCGAGATCATCCTAAGATGCAAATGGTAAACAATCCATATTACAAAGATAACAAGGTGAAATTTAGAAAAATATTCATGCAGAATGCGGACCGTTGATGTGACTGATGGATCTGGTGAATGTTTTGACATTTTGGACTAATTATAGCCCCAAAGAAATTTGCGTTTGGAAAACTACTAGCACATATTTTACATGTAAGGACTCACCACCCCTTGTAAATGCTAGCGAGTGTACATCAAAAAGACTTGATGGTTATTGCATGTTTAATAGGATCAAATGCAGAGTATCCTATACCCCAAGGTCTCGCAAAGGCTATCATTAAAGGTTAAAGATGGTGCCTAAGGCATGGTTATGCGTACAAACCTACCTTTAACTGCTTGGGGAATATGCAATATTGATGCATCTTTACTTAATTCGTTTTAGAACCCAATATTAGTCAACCTTTTATACGTACCAGTTGGTAACTGGATTTTAGCCTGACATTCGTGTTCTTACGCATTTTTGGTTGCACTATATATGTGCAATTACGACTCCACATCATACTATGATGGGTCTTCAAAACTGTTAAGTAGTTATGTTGGAAATGAGTTCCCAATAATTATCCGCATTTTAAAACCTTTGGAAGGCAATCTCTTACCGCTAGATTTGCGGGTTGTCATTTTAACGAGACAGTCTTCCCGTCATTAGGGGGAGATAAGAAAAAGTATTTTCTAAGGAAACGACATGAATTTTCGTGGTGTGTTCCAACTGTGTCTCATATTGATTCTTGTACTCCACAAATGAATGTGAAGTGACAAAGAATAATCAATTTTAAGAATGTACACTGATGTCACTAAAGTGACAAGATCACACATACCAGCTGCAAATATTCCTGCAAGGTTAGAAATCCTCAGTAT
The DNA here is from genome assembly GCA_023529315.1 of Papaver bracteatum. NCBI lineage: Eukaryota > Viridiplantae > Streptophyta > Magnoliopsida > Ranunculales > Papaveraceae > Papaver > Papaver bracteatum. The sequence goes on from JAJJWX010003533.1 coordinate 1,758,010, forward strand.
GGGGTACACCATGGACTAAAGTGTTCCAATTACACATGGTGGAAGTGTAGTTGAGGCTGTGGCTCCATAAGCATGGAGAAACCACAAGGTTCGATCAATGCTCACCTAAAAGGAAGTGGTTGAGTAAGGCACAACCTAATTTGTATCATTAATGAAATCATCTTATTTGATTGTCTCTGACTATGTCCATGAATCAATACTGGAGGACGCTCCGAAGTTTTAAATGATTCTAGAGAACAATGAAATCCTGACGGATTATGAGAATGCACATGAGTCAATGGAAGGATCATACGTGCACAGTGATGATATAATCTATAAATAGTTGTTCCATAAGTGGAGCACAATGAGATTGAACCATGCTTTATTTTGATTAATTTCAAATAAACAACATATTTGGCCTACACAATCCAGGTAGAACTTAGTTCTTTGACAAATGTATAAGTATTTGGTGTGGTAGTGCTAACCAACCAAGTGTAAAGCCTATTGGAAATACATGATTAATTTGTCACAAAGCGTAATGAGAAGAAAGCAGTCTCAAAGGATAAAGACTCTCCTTGTGGCGCGAGGTTTCTCACAAAGCCCTGGAATTGTTCTCTTGTAATGAACGTTATAGAGTTCCGCTACTTAGTTAGCTTGGTAATTTTCAAAAGGACTTGAAATGCAGCATATGTATGTGGTTGTTACATATATCTGAAAGAATCAAGAGATAGAAGATATTTACAAAAGTAATTGATAGACTTTTGTTGCCCAAATCAAATGACTCTAAACCACAGAGTGCGTTTAAAGTTAGATAAAACGCTCACTTATAGATTCAAGCAATCAGGCGGATGTGGTATACCCGTCTAAGTGACTATTTGATTTGGAGGGGATAGACAAGTAAGTTATTTATCCTTGCGTATTCACAAGAAAGTTCCTAATTTGGAATTATAGCTATCTATGTCGTTGGTACAGACATGATGGGTACTCTTGATGTAATAAGAGATCTTAAAAACTATTTGAAATCCGAATTTGAGATGAAAAATATGGGGAAAGCTCGACCGAATACTGAGCTTGTGGTATATTATCCCACCAGTTTGCATTTGTCTAAAGTTGTCAGGCAATTTAACAAAGACATGCATCCTGATAGCACTCCCATGATTAGTCGAGGTTCAAATGTAAGCAAGTAACCATTTCGTCCAAAGGAATATGACGAAGATATGTTGGGAGATGAAATTCCCATATCTAAGTATAATAGGCGCATTGTTGTACTTAGTATAATAATGTACTCGATAAATTTGTGCATCCTCAAGGAACTTGTTAGCCAGATATAGCTCAGCGCCAACGCAATGTCATTGGAATGGTATAGTGAATGGAATCATGTACTTAAAAGTAACCATTGACATAAATTTTTATTTTTCCCTACAAAGACATTAAAAGGAATGCTAATGGAAGTGCAATCCAAAAGTTGTTGATTATGAAGGAACAATAATCTCTTCTCCAATGAAAGTAATTAGGAGGAGATATGGTAGATTATTTTCTACGTTATTACCAATATTCAGTTTCGAAAAATACATGACTAAAGCAACTATCTGGAACAACTCTGAAAATAATCAGGGGGAGATGCCGACATCAGGGGGAGGATCCAAGGATATGATGTCGACATATTTTACTTCGAAATCGAAGTTGTGTTGTACTCTTTTTCCCTTCGATCGAGAATAGTTTTTCCCAAAGGGTTTTGTTACTCGAAAAGGTTTTTAGCGAGACAACACTAAAAACATCAAGTATGTTGAACGTTGAAGACATAAAGATCGTGTTGATGTTACTGAACATATATGAATCAAATAAATGAAATACGATAGTCTGTTAAGCAACGTAACTTCTATAATCAACAATATGGTGGTTTTATAAACGTTCAAGTCACCAAAGTAAAATGTGATAAACTCCTTTTGACTGCATTAGACTAATGAAAATTTCCTGAAAATTTCCTTCACCGAAGTTGCTTTTTCCCACAGGGTTTTGTTACTCGGCAAGGTTTTTAATAAGACAACAACAAACACCGGGAATGTAATTTCCTAGCTAAGGCTATTGTTTTTCCCATGAGGATTTTCAGCCTTAAGAGTTGTAAGCAACCAATAAACTTCAACGGAGCAAAGTGATCATCTGCAACGGATCACTTTTACTTGCATCTGTCATGTTGTACTCTTTTCCCTCCGTCAAGGTTTTATCCCACTGGGTTTTCATTGTCGAGGTTTTAATGAGGCAACATATTTAAGTCCATATATGTTCTAAGTTTGCTTGATATTGTACTCCTTTTCTTTAGTTCAGGTTTTGTCCCTATGGGTTTTTCCGGACGAAGTTTTTATGAGGCAATTAACTTAGACTCGTCGATCTTTTAAGATCTTATTGCATGTGACGAACTACATGTAAAGTACGAGACAACATGTGAAGTAATACATGTGAAGAGTTATACCAAGGTTTTGTCCCACTGGATTTTTTCCTTATCAAAGTTTTAATGAGGCAATTGATTTCGGCACAAGTCATCAAGGGGGAACGACATTTGAAGAACAACATTCAAAGAACTATATGTGAAGCACTATGTATAAAGTTTTGTTATTGAACCGCACAAGGGGGAGTGTTATAGGGCCTATGGCCCATGGATGTGCGGTCCATCTAGTTACCTAGAGTTTACCTTTACATATATATAAAGGATATTGTATCCATGTAACCCTATTATCCTGATCAATAGAAAACCTCTCTCTTTCTCTTTACTTTCTCCATATTTTCCACTGCAACAATTTTTTATATATTGTATATATAAAAAAGGCTAACCATTATTCAAAAATAAAATAAAATAACCTCTACTATCCACCACCACCAACCACAACCATCACTGTCCACCGTCGCCGCCGTCCACCAACCACCACTGCCACCAACCACCATTGTCCACCACCGCCACTGTCCACCACCACTTTCCTCCACCACCGCCGGCGTCCACCACCATTTTCCTCCACCATAGCCGCCGTCCACCACTACTTTCCTCCACCACCACCGCCGCCCACCACCACTTTCCTCCACCACCATCGCCGCACACCACCACTTTCCTCCACCGCTGAAAACCACCACCACTGCCGACCACCACCACCGTCATTACCACCACCACCATGTGGAGTCAACTTGCTGAAGTTGTCTTCAAATATGAGGCAACTAGCTCAAGTTGTTTCGATAATGAAGGCAACTAGCACAAGTTGTCTCCAATAGAATGAAGGCAACTAACTCAAGTTGTATCCGAATCCAAGGCAACTAACTCAAGTTATCTTGAAATCCGAAAGCAACTAGCCCAAGTTTTCTCCAAATATGGAGGCAACTAGCCCAAAGTTGTGTTCAAAATGAAAGCAACTAGCCCAAGTTGTCTCAAAAAGCAACTAGCCCAAGTTTCCTCAAAAAAAAAAATATTACTCAAAAATAAGTGAACCTAGTGTGAGTCGAACACACATCTACTGACATACAGTCAGTTGTGCTACCATTGCAACACAGATTCATGCATAACACAATATAACATGCACATAAAAAACTGCAACTGCACTAGTACCATCACCTCACACTTCATAACTCAGCCATAATCATAACATGCAGCTCCATGCCTTCCACTTATGCCATATACAACTACAACTACGCCAGTACATCTTCAAGCTTTTCCTATTCCTCCAATTCCATCTCAGACTCATGGTTGGAAAAACATAGCTTCATTATCTCCTTGATGTGGCTTCAAAACAAACATTTCCAATTGCAATCAAACCACCAGACCTATTTGTACATTCTTTGATAGCAACACCAACACCATTCAGTCCACAATCTCAGTCACTGATCACCATTACAACTGCATCCCTTGTCAGTTCAGCTCACAAACATGCCTAGGTAGGTTGGAGGTTTTGATGTTGGCGACATATCAAAAATTTGTTGTAATTCATTAACCTTGACCGGATCTAGCATTGGGTGATGAATTATTATTGATTTGGAAGTATTAATTACTTGTCCTGCAGAAGAGCCATAGGATTGGAACAGGGTCTTGAGGTGATGGTTACTTTGATCCGAGACTTTATAGGTAATTAGTAAATCATCCGCATACATCAGATGAGTAATGGATGTATCTTTTTTTGAAATGTTGAGTCCTTGAACTAACTTCTGGTTTTCAAGGTTTCCTAGATTTGTAGATAGGATTTCAGCACATATGATGAAAATATAGGAAGATAGTGGGTCTCCTTGTCTGATACCTCTAGTTGGGTTGATGTATCCATGAGGTGTACCATATATGCTGACCGAATATGTAACTGTTGTGACACATAGCATGATGTAAGCTATAAAAGATGAAGGAAATCCAAGTTTTGTAAAGGAGGTTTTGATGAATCCCCAATCTAAGCTATCATAGGCTTTCTGGATATCCAATTTAAGAGTTACTTTTTTATCCTTGGTGAGATTTGAGGTTCTGATACGATGGAAGAGTTCTCCGGCAATTGCTATGTTATCGTGGATTGATCTTTGTGGCACAAAATCACTTTGGTAGGGGCTTATTAAGAATGGGAGAAGGTGTGTAATTCGGTTGACTAAGATTTTTGCAATGATTTTATATGTAACATTACAGAGTGCTATGGGTCTAAACTGTAGCGAGTAGCGAGATGAAAATAATAATAGGCTCTAGATTGGTCACATCGCTCATTTTAAAAGAACCCTATTATTGGGGCTTTAAGGAGGTGGGACTTCGGGGGCTTAAAAGACTAAGTGGAGGCTAAGTGGTATAGAGGGAAACAAAATCAATAGTAAAGGTCAAATATACCATTTCCTATAAACATACTATTATTAAAAAAAAAAAAAACATTAATCTTCTCTTCTTCTTTTTCTTCTCCTTCTTCCCTTCTCCTTCATTTCATCATGATAAAATCATGATGAAAATGATGATCATAATTTCATCATGATGAAATCTTGATCATTAAAAAACTTAAAACTTCTACTTTCTCTTTTCTATTTCTTCTCCATCACATCGTGCAATGAAGATGATGATCCTAAAATAAAATGAAAATATATTATTTTTCTTTCTCTCTTCTTCTCCATCTTCTCCATTGCGTATAGAGATGATAGAAAAAAACAAAAACTAAGAAAACCCACCATTTATTTTTACTTTTGATCGACTTAAAAATTCGATTCGATTAAGTTGAGAAAAAAAAAAGTCTCTGAAACTGTATAACGTCTGGGAGTTCACGCTTTGCCAACCGTGAATCATGTATTACGGTTGGGAAAGTAAGAGCTCCCAACCGTAAAAAAGTGTCTGCGGCTAGAATTTCTAGCCGTAATCTATTATGATAATCACATAAAAAAATAAACATAAATCTAATTTCGGTTAGGTTTTCCCGCCGAAAATTCTTAGTTTCGGCTAGGTTCCCCGGCCGTAACTTGAATTTTCGGCTTGGAAAACCTAGCCGTAACTGTTTCTGATACTTACAAAAAAATAGTAGGAAAAAAATCGGCTGGGAGTTCTTGTCGACCCATCCGCGAAAGTAATCTACGACTGGGAAATATTCAATTCCGAGTCGTAAATTACTAATTTTGTCCGGGTCGACAAATTTACCCAGCCGTAACAGCAGAAAATTCCAGATTTTTGACGGATTTGAATTGATTAAATTGATGTTGGGAGTTAATTATAAGGTTATCTTGAGTTTTGTGATGAAGGGTTTCATCATTTTTCTTCAAATTGTTTTTAAAAACTTTCACCAAAATCACCATTTTTTCTTTTTCAAAACTCAAAACAATCAAGTTTTGATTTGCAAAAGATTAATTTTTTTGTTAGTCTAATCGATTCACTAAGACTGATTAGTTAGCTTAATCAATTTAATTAGCACTAATCAAATTAAGGGTAGATTAGACATTACAAAAATGATGGATAAGTGATCTTATGGGTTGTTATTTCATGACCCCATTAAGCCCCCAAAAACCCATCCGTTTTAAGCCCCAAAAATAGGATTCTTTCAAAAATTGTGGTACAATTCATACAAAGGGACCCACTGATAATGCATAGCCATTGGGCACATCCGATAATTTATACTACTCCCTGGGTAACTATTGTATATGTGGAATTTTGAATTTTGTTTGTCCCAAAAGATAGGCGGAATCCTATTTTCAAGATCAACTTTCTCATAAATATCTTTATTTATTATACATAGAAAATTGTGTTAGTAATAAAACAAAGGGTAAAACAAGAAAAAATATGAAAAATGATGAATTCAAGGTAATTTTCTTAATCTAAGAGAATTGGTCCCTTCGCCTATATATGTGGTACGGAGGGAATAATATTTTTTAAAATAGCACTAGCTAGTTTAGCCCGCGATGCGTTTTATTTCGTAATTTTGTTTTATCGTGTATTAGTCAACGGTTAAAGTCAACAACGTGTTAATGGTCAAAGTCAACGATCAACGCCACATGATGAAAACTAATTTCAAGCTTATCTGGGAAAAGTAATTTTGACTAAAGTCAAAATTTTCATTTAATAATTTTTCAATCATAAATATCCCTTTTTAATCAAGAATGTGTATTCGTAACTCGTAGTTCTTTAGGACTAAAAGACTTCTTTATACACAATATTTTTCATGTATGTTCCCTTCTTCTTAGCAATGGTGCCTTTAATCACCAATACTTTCGTGTTGCTACTTGACACTCCTCTCGAGAGAGCAACATACAGTTGACCATCGCTGAACACATGTTCAGGAAAAAATATACCCGTGTTTTCGATCGTCTGCCCTTGCACCTTGTTGAATGTAAATGCGAAACAAAAATGGATCGGAAATTGTTTACGTTTAAACTTATATGGGACCTTTAAATTCTCAGATGGCTTCTGGGGCATCTTGTGAATAGAAAATCGCGTACCTATGTAATTCCCACTAATTATTACAACTGTAGTTGCAGGAATTCCCACACTACACCCTACTCAAGAATTTATCAATATTTATGACATAATTTGAAGATTAAGGACCTTTTTTATTAATATGATCTTAAAAGAATTACAGTAATCAAGAATTCAATTCACTTAATAAGATTTTCTCTCTCCTAACAACTTTCTTAGCACTCAAAAATTCATCTCTCTCTCTGGAACTATTCATTTCCTTTATATAGGCATTTACATAGTGGATTACAGCTCATGACATCTCATTTACAGCTAAGATTCCCTTTAGTTTCAGATCTGGGTTCTTGCGATACGTCGCAGTTTGCACCGCCTTAATCATTCGCAGATTTTATTGATTCGTCGCAGAAATGTCATACTTTTCTCATGTTTCCGTCGTTTTCATCTGGTATGTCATTCCTTACGTCACTTCGAGATGTATCGCAGAATATCATTGATGTATCGCAGAACTGCTGTTTATTTCGCAGGAATATTATTGTGACAATATTATGATCCTACATCTTGCCTCTTCTCATATCTTTTCTGCGAAGAAGATAAAGATCATGAGAATTTAAATCTCTTGATTTGCCACAACTCCTTGTCTTTTCACACTTCCTTCACTCTGACACGTCTCTGCATTCATCGCTAGATATTCTATGCGTGTTTCTTCTCTCATCTATTCCTTGACACATCTTTTTTTAACCGTTGAATTCTGACCATTCACGTCTTTTCTTCATTGAATGCATTGATGTTCTCAAGAATATTCTTCTCTTATAAATATCTTATTTTTACTTTCTCTTTTCACTTTTTCTCTGCAACTCTACTGTTCTTCATCTTCTTCCGCAAATTCCGGATCTATTACTATTTCAATTTTGTTTCTTTATTCTTCTTCATCTTAATCATCATTCCCATACTAAAAAATGGCTCCTGCTAAAAAATTAGGTCAACCTACTTTCCAAAAACACCAAAAAAAGCTCCAAACTTTAGGTTTCACACTTTCTGAGATCCCTGGTCAATCTTCAGACTCTGATCTCTCCATTGATCTAATTTCAGGATTTCCTGCTTCCAATGGGAAAATTCTTATTTCGCTAGGTCAACTAGAAGCTGGCCTTCCTATCCCTCTTTATAACCCAGATCTCCCTCTTTTTTATGAAATTATTTCTCACGCTAAATTTTCACGAGCAATCTACCAATTAAGTGGAGATTGTATTCGTCTCATTCTTGAATATGCCTTTCGTGGAGCTGGTAAAGGATCTCGCTATCCTGAATCTGCGAAACATCCTGATTTTAAAGATATCCCAATTATTCCAGCGAAATATACCGTGGAGAATTTCTTTGAGAATTATCAAGTGATTCCCATGAAGAAAGAGAGCTCGTGTTGGGATGTTCGTTTGAATAAAAATAAGAAGGTTGCGAAGGATAAACTTCTTATGCAAGATATAGACTATCATTCAAATAAAAATCAAGGTCCACGCTTCTCAAAAGATGATAAGTGGTGCGTATTTCCTCTCCTCCTTGAAGGTCCATATATTTCTGGCAAACTTGATCTTCCTGCGAATCTTGCGGCGTAACGTCCTTGGGTTTTTTAACTGGCTTTGAAAAGGAATTTCCGAGGTATATCTCGCAAAATTTATCATTATTCGCGGATTTGGATAAATGTATTATTCTTACTGATTATTGAAATATCTTTTATCAGATTGAAAAAATGAAACTTAGCTATGCCAATACTGGGAATCCCAATCACCTACAAATTTTGAAAACCTTCACAGATGAAGTAAGAAACAATCTTTTATAACCTTTAACAATATATTGTTGCCCCAGTTTCTTATCTTTATGTGTGATTGTTTTCAAGGAAATACCATTTGTCGCGGCGGTTATAGCCAAAGATAAAGGCAAAAGATTAATAACTCCAAATGAAGGTTCCGGTGCTTCTCCTCGCCGCAATAAAAATCAAACTGCTTATGGTCCTCCAAAGAAAATACAAAAAAACTCAACCACTTCCATCTTTATATTCTCCACTCATAAATACTTCTCTTACCGCTGATAAATATAATGAGATTGAAAAGAATGGTGGAGTTATAATGATGCTTCCGTGGGCACTTCAACACATATTTCCTCCGCAAGAATTAGATCTGCGATGGGTCTTTCTCAACCTGAGACTCCAATGGATCAATTGTCAAACATTTTTAGAAACCCCATACAAGGTGTTGGAGAGGATGATATTACTCGTACTTGCGACTATCTCTCAAAGATCTGCGATGCTTCAATCTTGACTAATAATAAAGATCTTAAAGGAGTCTCAAGATTTATTAACCCAGGTTTTCTTCATGCGCTAGCTTCGTTGGTATTCCCCTTTCCTTCATTTTTCTTGTAGTAAACTTTACATTTGTCATGAGTATCAAAGATCTTTTACTTATCTTACTCATTTTCTCTTTTTTGTCACAGACTGCTAGAGCTTGTTTTTCTGTTGCTTCAGAATTAGAAAGTAGATTATCATCATCACAGAAAAGGCTTACTGATTCACAATCTGAATCTGGGAAACTTTGCGAGAAGAATAAGCAATATGAAGCTGAAATCTCTATTCTTCGCGAAAAATGTAAACAGTTGGAAGTTACTGGGAATACTGAGCTTCTTAATAAAAACAAATCGCTTGAAGTAGAAATTCAAGTTCTTCAACAGAAATTAGTTGACAAGGAGAAATTCTGCAAACAAATTATTCACTACACCATTTTTCCCGAATCGCAACTAAAATTAGTAACGGCCCATCAACTGTTACAAATTTTCCTGTTACAAAAGGCCGTTACAACCTAGACGTAACAGGCAAGAGCCGTTACGAATTTTTTTCCAGATTCGTAACAGGGTGAAGCTGTTACGAATCGTAGCAGGCTAATTTTTTACCTGTGCTAATCACACGCTTGGTCACACTAGAGCTGGTAACAGGGGTTTATTGTGTGTGTCATTCAGCCGTGTGCCATTTTTTCCCACCCAACTTTGGTTATGCTAGAGGTTAATTCCTCCCCTGAAGAGATGAGGGATATTTCATCGACTAAGCTCACCATTTCTCTTTTCCCTTTCTCTCTATCTTCTCTCTTCTCATCGCCTCCCCTGCAGAGATTTGGGTTTCACCAGTTTCGATCCGTTAATTCAGTCATCTGATAAATCGATCAAAGAGACTAGAGATTAGACAACAGTTTCGATCTGTTATTTTAATTGTAAGTTTTTTCGATTTGGGGTTTTCATAATCGTGTTAATTCAATCGTCTGTTTTCTTTTTATTATGGTTTTTCATTTTATGGGTTTTTTGATCTGATAAATCTAATATGATTTCTTTTTTTGATTTCAATTTAGAGTTTTATCTGTTGAAGAACTTGGGAGGTATTTATTTCATCATCTGTTAAATCAAATTTTAGGGTTTGAAAGATACATGGTTTGATGGGATATATACTAATCTGATTTTCTGATTTCATTTTAGGGTTTGAAAGATTGAAGAACTTTGAAGAACTAAAGTTCAAGGTATATGAATTGATTTGTTTAATTTCTATTTTAGGGTTTCAGTTGGTATGAATTTCTTTGTTTAATTTCAGAGAGATGAGATTGAAGGTTCAATTTTTTTATAGATAAGAAGAAATCAAAGACTGGGTTTGGTGGTTTGAGAGGTGAATCAATGTTTTGAACTTTGATTAGAGAGAAGGAATTGGGAATTATTTTCTGGTTCTGAGTATAAATGATGGTGATTTAAGATGAAATTGATGGTTAGCGGTTTAAGTGATGATTCAAAAGTTCAATTGAGGCATAACAATGAATCAAGATCAACTACTTCAATCTAGGAATTTGATTTAAGGTAAACTGTAACACCACGAAAATTTTCCTAGGGCTGAATTTATACTCTGCAAAGGTAGGGGGTTCTTCTTGTTTTTCTTCCTCTTTGAATTGTGATCTTTTTTTTATGGTGTTAATCAAAGAATGTTTGTTTTGAATATCTCTATTTGATCATTTATGATTCTACAAACTTATGATTTAATGGGTATTTGCAGCTTCATGGATTTGTGATTAGTTAAAGTTTTAACTGAACCTCTTGGTCTTTCTATCACTGTTTTTGGTCTTGATGTATTTTGTTTTGGTGTCCAGGTGATGCATGTGTAACATCTTCAAGGATTTTTCATTTATGAGAATGAGCAAATGTTGATTCAATTCGAGACATTTTGCTATCTATGAATTTAACATATTTAGTCCATAAACTTTCTCCAAGTTTTTCCTGTTTGTTAAAACAATGAAGATTAGTTTTAAATCATCATTTCCTTGTGCTAGCCTTACCCTTGAACTGCGCATTATTTTGAATGTCCAAAATGATTTCATGAGAATTAAAAATGTTATGAAACTATTTGAATTCTGAGTTTCTGAACTAACCTATGAGTTGTTTGTAAAAATGACCAAATGAATTTCCCCTTTGGTTTTAAAACCATGCATGGCACTATTTGAACCCAACCCCAGTTTGTTTATTTTGCTTCAAGTTTAAGTTTCGATATCAATCTATGACTTAAGTATCTTCCCTCTTGTCCCTTTTGATTTTATCCATCTGGTTTCTCATAATTTTTTTTTTTTTAAAATGAAACAATGTGTCATGCATTGAGCTAGTACTAATGGCTTTCATCTTTGTTGCACGAGCAATTTCGGTAAAACCATAAACCATCTGTTTAGTTTGATTCATTTGGCCTTTCATGTTAATGTTTCGTCACCGCTATTGATTTTGATATTCCTTTTACCATCTGGACATTAACTGGGTTACCATTTCTCTATAAAATGATGCATTGGGTTAACTGTGCTTGAAGTCCTGCTTTGAGGATTTTGCATCTGTTTTTTTAGCTATGGTATTCTTATTTGTTTTTACTACTCAATTTTTGTATCTTCAGTTTTGTCTATTTTGCTTGTCATAAATTTTATGACCTCCTTTACATCCTATCTAGATTCCATGAAGTTTAAGTAATCACTTTGCTCATCTATGAAACCCACACTTCATGTCTTCATTTGAATTCCATTAATCCTACAGATGTCATGTTACTTGATTTTCGAGATGTCCCACTCAAGTTTATGATCTGTGATAGTGAACTGAAATTTTTGTATTTGTTCTTTGATTATAACTCTTATTATGACATTTGCAGACCTTGTCTTTTCTAGTTAGATAGTATCTCTTCTATGAGTTTGATGCATGAATTTCATTTTCGATTTCCAGAAATTATGACATTGCTGCTTATAACTTGCTTAAAGTTCAGAGTTAAGCTTTTGGTTTTCACAGCTGTATTTCTATCCTGGAATGTACTTGTGAATGTTATATTTCATCATTTGTGCATGATTGAAAGCTATATGACTCTACTATAGGACCGTCAGGCCCTAATTGGCACCCCATCTACGGATGGCTACCCTGATAATGACGTTCGCCAAAGGAATAGTAGAGCGACTCATCTGTATTTGCATCACTGAATTTTGGTCATCGCCTGATTGTTTAAACTTTACATTTTGTAAATTATTATTGCCGCTGCTCTTGCCCATGCCTTCATATTTTTATGTCAATAGTTCATACTAAACTGTTATACACCCTACTGAGTTGTGGCTCACTTCTTTTAGTTTTGTTTTCCACAGAGTACGAGCGGAGCTTGCATCAGTAAGCCGAGCAGAGCTTACAGCAGGCTTTAACGCGTCGAAAGTTAGTATTTTGTTGTTTATAATATGTGTATCACGGGGTTGCTGGGGTAGATAAAATGCAAAACATCCATGCCTATTTTATTGTCGTTTTATTTTGGTATTGCAGGCTTAGCCCATGTGTTGATGTGAATATATATAAGCTAAGATGTTTGCAAAGTTTGTAAGAAAAAATTCTGAATATGTAGTTTTCATCGCTGCTGATCCATGCCTTTCTTATTTTGTTTAGCTTTGATGTACTACAGACCTTACATATTTGGGGTTTTTACTTATACATTCATCACTAAGTTATGGATTTGTTTTCATGTGTACTTAGCTGTGTCTTCCTCTTTATTGTAATTTAATAAGTTTGTTAAACTGCTTGATGCTTGCATACTTTCTCCACCACTTTGGCATTTTTCTCTCTATACTGATAACTCTTAGATAGCTTATATGTGTGTTCTTGATCTATTTTTCCTAGTACCCAGTATCAAAATAATAATAGTTGTAAAGTTCTTTTGGCTTGCTGTAGCTGCGACAAGAAATTCTCATTTCTGTTTTTTTTTATTGGTATCAGTCTTTGGGACTTGTTAAGTACTAAAAATGTATATATTTCATTTATTTTTTTATATCTTTTTGAGTGACATACCGTGAGTTTGGCCTTGCTGACGGGTTGAAATCTGTATGTCACATAAACATTCTTTACCTCATAGAAGCCTGTTATGTTCTATGAATTGTGATTGTGTTTATCTTCGATCTGTGCATTCTTGTTTTTTAACTGTTGGGTGTTTTATTTTTTGGAAATGATTCTTTACTTGAGTATTATCTGCTGAAAATAGGTGGATAAAGCTCTCTGGAACCGATCTTTTGCCAGGAGATATTATCCCTGTTGTTTTTAGGAGTTTCAAGGCGTTGTTGGATTGGGCGACAATGAGGATCTAGTGCCAGATATGATTGAAGTTCCTCTTTGCACAGTGAAGATTCTTGCTGCTTGTCATGTGTTGGTGTTTGTGGACAATAAGCTGGTATGTTTATTTTGTATTTAGCACTTGCAAGTTGCTCCCCAACTTTTCAATTTCTTATCTTAATAATATCTATTACATTCATTCTTTTACTTGAGCATTCGCATTTGGTTAAAGGGTAGAACTCATGGTGTATTAGATAGATGTTAATTATCGAAGTTAAATTTCTTTTCAAAAAAAAAAAAACTGTGGGTGCAGGTTGGTGACCCTGTTGAAAAAGCAGCGCTTAAAGAAATAGACTGGACTTGCACATTAGATAAAAAGGCTATGTCCAAAAATTAAGATGCATTTTTTGTTGTTATTAATGAGTAATTATCATAACCTCAACAAAAAGCACTTCATAGAATTCCTTCTGATATTTATTATCTTAAGCAGTCTTTATACTAGTATTATATGGTTGACTGCCTTGTTATGCAACCTCAACAATTTCCACTAAAGACACATTCATGGAGCCAAATCAGTTACCACCAGTAGGTAATGATTTTACTTAAGGAAATTTTCCTTGTCCCTCGAGGACGACACCAACCTCATCACACACTATTTTCTTCCTATCATGAGGTTTTCTCTAGCCTTACTTATAGATGTTTTTGGTTTGTCATATAGGATCGTAAGTTGCCTTACTTGCAACAGTAACCTCATAACTTAGGAGATGATTTTTCTGTGCATACTTCCATCTAAGTATATATTTTTTGTGTTTGCAAGTTACTTGGATGACGCTCTGCTGCAACAAGTTTGGAGCATAAAGGTTGGAGAACAAGGCAGACATTAGGTTGCAATAAGTTTCTATGTACATTCTAAGTTGGATGAATTTGTGAACATAGGAATTTCTTTGAACTGATACTTAGTATTCCATTAGTATTTGATACTTAACAAATAAAATTTGGTACTTAGAAGAATTATGTTGGAATTTCTATGAACTGATACTTAGTATTCCCTTAATATTTGATACTTAAAAAATAAAATTTGGTATTTGGAAGAATTTAAGTTCTTTTTTGTATGAATCCATTTGAATGTGATAAGAATTGATTGAATGTGAGATGAATTTGATTGTAGAAAATATTGTTGATTGTGGAGGATAAAAAAATGAATGGTGTATGCAGGTGGTTATTTGGAATTCCGACGTATTCCGACCGACAATGCCGGTCAACATTGACCTGGTCAAAATTGGTCATTGCTGACTGATTTTGACCAGGTCAACATTGACCTGCAGTAACAAAAAATCTGTTACAAAAAAAATCGTAACGGCTTGAAGGTGTTCCAACGTTCTGTTACTAAATAAATTCGTAATGGATCTTGCATGTTACGACAACGCCACGTAGTAACGGCTGGCCACCGTTATAACGGACGTTGCAAAAAGAATTCGTAACGGCTAGTGGGCCGTTGCGAAAAAATTGTAGCACCCCTTTTCGTAACGGTCGGGAACCGTTACAATACCGATTAGTAACGCTCAAAAACCGTTTCGAATCAGTAAAAATGGTGTAGTGATTGGTATAAGTCTTCCCCCCCCCCTTTTTTTCCGCTTATTTGGGAAACCATTTTGCAGATGCCTATAATCTTACTGATGAAGCCCTCATTATTAATTCTTTTGATGAACCCATAGATGAAACCACTATTCTTCAGCGTCTTAATGACGCTTTAAATAACTATTCAGAAGAAAAAATTAATACTCTGTCCATTGATGAGCTTAAATATCATATATCCCTTATGAGAATGGATTATAGATCTGTCTTGAGTACATCCAATAGTTTAAAGACTTGCAGAGATGAGTTTAGAGAAAAAATCAAAGTCTTAAAAGCCAAGAAAAATGAAATTGAGAAGGATAAAGAACACATTACTCTTCAAGGCGCTGAATCTCTATCAAAATTCCGCAATACCCTTATTGATACTGAATTTGAGAGAGATAGACTTAAGAATGAAAACATTAAACTTCTTAAAAAAGAAGAACATATCCGTTCCCATCTTCTCATTCAAAGTGATGATGAATTCGCATGGGATGCGACAATTCTCGATAATGTTAGGAAAAATTTAGCGATAGATGTCAGTCTTCATACCGAGCAAGCAACCTTGATACAAGAAATGATCTATGAAAGAGAAGGTTATTTATTGCTCCTCTAATATCTTTGTATTTCTTGTAGATTTCTAATAAATTTCTAATTTGTTGTTGTATCATCGCAGAATCTGAAGAAAAATATTCCAAAAGGATAACAGAACTTGAAGAAGAAAAAAGTGGTCTTGCGAAAAATATTATTTCCCGTAATGAAAAAATCTCAAGACTGCGAGAGAAAATAAAGATATCCAACTCAAACTTGCGTAATAATCTTCTCACCGTTCGCAATAATGCTATTGAGAAAGTTTGCAAAGATAATGATCTTCCTCTTAGTCTATATCCTTGTCTTATGGATAATATCCCAGCTAGTTCTCAAGTACCAATTATTTCTGATAGTGAGGCTGATATAGATGAAAGTGAAAACGAAGATGAGGAAGGAACTAATGATGAAGATGGTGAAGAAGAAGATGAAGATAATGATAGAGATAAATCTCAATAGTTTTGTTTTTTCTTTTTGATCTTCTCTGTATTTCTCTCTTTCTTTCTTGCGATAATTATCTGCGATAAATTGTAATATTCTCGAATTATCTCATAGTTCTTGATATCTTTCAATATATAAATTCTTTTTTGCTTCTATCTGTTTGTCATTAAAAATTCAAGAATCAATTCTTTTTGCAAGATGGTTAATATAATCATTAATCTCCAATTATTTGTATGAATTTATCATATAATGATGAATAACAATATTTACCATTCTATGCATCATTCCCATATTTGCCTCTTGTTATTGATCTGCAATATGATAAATGAATTATCGCAAATAATGCTGCAAAAAATCTGTTATATGCTTCGCAGATATAACCTCTCTTGTGGTCTTATTTCGCCTTCCTAGTTAAAGGTCTTATTATGCCACTTTTAGGCGACAAGATCGCAGGACATTCTTACTTTCACATGTAATAATCCATTGATCTTGCCTTATCATTTATTTTGATCTCTGCGACAATATGATAAGTCTAAGCCATCTTGTGAGATTAATCTCTCTTTGCTTTTTAAGACTTATGACATTGGCGTCTTTGCGATGAAATCGCATGATATTTTTGCGATTTATATCCTCTTTATCATTGATTTCATTTATCTCATTTTTTGTTCTCATCGCAAAAACCCATTGATCTCATCTTAACATTTCTCTTTAGGATTTTTGTCCAGTCATGCGGCAATATTACGGGCCTAAATATTCTTGCGAATATAAAGTCCCATGACATTGCTGTCTGTGTCACGCGAAAATATGATGGGCCTAAATACTCTTGCAAATATAAAGTCCCATGACATTGCCGTATTTTTTGATACACAGTTCCCTAATGGAGGGTATCGCCCTTATCTCTCCCCCCGGTTGCCCCTTCAAGGATTATACATCGGCCATACAAGACTAGCACTTTCCCATCCGGTTTTGCCAACAACCAGTTGTTTTCGCAGTCTTGTCCTTTATGCCTATATGGCTTATAGTTACAAAACTGCACCCTAGTGGGGTTTTCTTCGGGCCGAACACATCGTATCCAAGACTTGCCATGGATGGCAGTGGTAGGTTCATCCATCCGGAACCCACAAGCTCAACCGTGTACCTGGCGCCTTGATCATACTTTGCATTCCTTAGAGAAACTCCCGGCGCCCAACCAGGGTATAACCTTATATAGTTGGGAATCCAAGTTATCTCTCCTGGGATGGATTTTCTATAATCCCAAATCTCCATGACTAGGTTCCAGTGAAGTATAGCCTTTACCATAGCCATGCAAAGAGATACCCCCCTTATGACGTACTTTAAGGACATTGCCTCTTACCGAATATAATCCGCGAACTAGGGTGTACGCCACAAAGGTTCGTCCCATTCTTATATGTTTTTAGGTGATTTGCGCCCGTTTCATGCATTTGCATTAAAAATTCTTATATGATTTGAAATCATCATCTTTTTCTTTTAATAGAAAAATTCTTATTTTTGAACAAAGTTTTTCTTTTAATATTTTGTCCGCATATTTCTTACTTTTCTTGTTTTTCGATTGTTCGCAACATGATATTGTTGCACTTCTTTTCTTCTATAACGAATGATTATTCGCAATATTTTGTTACTTTTTTATTTTCTTGCGCAATATGAAGATTTCAACTTTATCCCATCACCTTGCATTTGTTTATTTTCCTGCGAATAATGAAGATTTATACTTTTTCCCATCTTTACGCGATTAATCACCATTAATTATTTTGGCACAAACTATTCTTGTAATATATCCTTTCTCCGCAACTCTATACTGTCCACCATCAATTTTTATGCTCTCTGAGTTTGCTTCCTATTATGTCGCCAATTACGATTTCTGGCGTTTCTTTCTTCGCAAGTATTAATGTCAACTTCATAACACTTTTTTCCTTCAAACCAATCACCTTTAATTATCCCAATACCATGGGGATATGGAAACTTTATGCATTGATGATATGTGGATGCTATGCCCAAGATCCCATGGAGCCATGGTCTTCCAATTAAAGCATTATAAGGAGATTCTATATCCACTACATAACTTAATTTTTGAAGATATCTTGTTCAATGGAATTTCCATAGTAATTTCTCCTTTTGGCTTATTTGCAAAGTGCCATTGAAACCATAGATTTTGTAAGTTGAGGGATTAACTCATCATCTCTTCCACCCATTGTACGATAAGTATGATAAAATAAGATGTCTACCGAGCTGCCAGTGTCAATTAAAACCCTAGCTATTGCCCAAGAATTATTTGCTGCGTCACCATCATCATCTTCTTCTTCTTCTCTGTACTTTATATTTATCTCTAACTTCACCACCAACGGGTTGTCATGAATCTTCCCTGGCTCTGGTATCTCTTGTGCAGTAAAATAAATAATTTGTTTCTGCCATTCTTCTAACGGAGAAATCTTCGCAATATTCATCACCTCTCTTCCCTCTATATCCCTCGCAAATACTCTACTTAGCACATTATCATGGAAATCTTCTATTGTTTTTTGCGAATGTACAATTGAATTGCAAAATAGATTTTTTGTTGTAGCTCCTACTTCAATGACAAATGTTTTTCGCTTCTTTCGCAACATTGACTCTGCGAATTTCAGTCAAGTGAAATTCTTTGAGGTTGTGGATATCTTACTAGAAAATGATTTAACTTCCCTGTTCAATCATTCACGAATAATTCTTTTTTACATTCCTACAATTACTCACCCAAGAATGGCCATGAAAATGATGAGGCGAAATTCTTGATTTTGGTTGTTAGGATGTGGTTCTCTCCCCATGTTCCATGGTGAAGGTATATTCTCCATCAAAATAATCGCTTCCCAAATCTTGTCTATATTGGTATTTAGAGGTGGCAATTTGATTTCTTCCCATATAATCCTCTGACCTCTTTGCTCTCTTGAATAATTCTGCCTCTGTCCATCATAAGTCTCTTGCGGTTGATCAAACCTTGGGACTTTATTGTTGTTATTGCGATTATAAAAATTTCTCTCCTTTTCCAATTCCTCCTGATCTCTACTCCCCATTGCTACTACCTTATATTGATTATCAATCTCCATTTTCTCTCGCTGATTTTGGGAGGTACTTGCCACTGTATTAATCATCTTTGGTAATAAACTTCCATTTACTGCGGCTGAACTTGTGCCTGCGAGAATTGGATATGACTCCATCTCATTTTGTTTTTCCTCCAAATCTATATATTCTTCTTGAAATTCTCGAAGTTCTGTCATAGTGATTGTATTTTTAACTCTGAATACCTGGATGTATAATAGATTTGTCGCAAACATAGCATTTATGAAGGACAAAATGAGATATCTTTCATCTACTCTTCCCGCCATTTCACCGCACATTGTCCTCCATCTTATCGTTAAGTGCTTTAAACTCTCGCCAACTCTCTCGCTTCAATCCAAACACATCTTCAATTCCGTGTCGTGTAGAGTTATTGCTTATGTATGCTCCTAAGAAAGTAGTTTGCAAGTGCATGAACGAAGTTATTGTATTCTTGGGGAGACTTTCAAACCACTTCAGTGCTTCTCCAGTTAAACTTGACGCAAAATATTTGCACAGGACGACATCATGGTTCTCCCATTGTAGCATGCATCGAATATAGGCTTTGATATGTTGGACGGCACATGTAGTCCCATCAAAAATACTGGTCAACACCGGAAAATTTCATTTTGGAGGTATCCCTCCTAATTGTACCTCTTTAGTAAATGGAGTTTTCGCAGCTTCTTCGATTTCCTCATCAAGTTGTCTTCTTCCTCCTTCTCTTCTATTATTTATAATTCCTCTCATTTCTGCTAACTCTCGCAATATTTTCTCATTCCTATCAAAATTTTGCTCCATTGGCCTTTTCAACGCAGCTTCTCTTCGTCTGCGTTCATGCATTTCTTGTCTTGCGATATTTCGTGCTTCTTCTTCAACATCTTGATTTTGCCCTCTTCTGCGATTTTCTTCTTCTGGAATTTGCAAATTAATTTGTCTTTCATTTTCTTCTCTGCGAATTTCCTCATCCCTTATCATTTCTCTTCGTTGCCTTTCTATGTCTCTGCGAATTCTCTCATATTCCTCATTTAGATTATCATTATTACGATTTTGTACACGTCATCTTTCTCGATTATCATGATTATTCCACGCAATCTTTCGCTTGAATTTCTTGTTCTTCTACTTGACTGCAATCTCTCTCTTTCCCGCTAAATGTACTTGCTCAATATAATGCCTCTCAATATCATCTTCAATCATTCTGCGATTTCTTCGAATCTCTTCATCACGTAACATTCTCCTTCTCTCTTCTTGATTTTCTCCTTCATCTTGATTATGTCTAACGTCCAAAGTTTTACCGCGTGGAATATAACGATCATTTATCAAATTCTCGCCAATATTTTGTATAGGATGATTTTGTCTTGTTTCTTCTCTATATGATCTTGAACTTGATCTCATGCTGCTTCTTGATCTTCTGTTTTGCAACCTCATATTTTCCATTCTTAATTCATGATTTTTCCTTGTAAGATTTGCACGTTCTTCTGCCTCTAATCTTTTTTCTTCCTGTATCCTTTGTCTCAAATCATCTACTACCTCATGTCCTTCATGAATTACTCCTCCATCCACTTCCTGATTTCTTTCCTCTTCTTGATTTTCCGCCTCTTCTATCGAATACGACCTCCAAGTATGCACACTTGCTCTATCATAATCCACATTTTTATCTTGTGCTTGTGTTTGTTGATTAGGTGGTTGAATTGAATTTTATGCTCCATTTCTCATTCTACTTCTTCCTGATCTGATCCTTAAAGATCCTTCCAATTCACATGTTCCTTCACCTACAATTCTTTTACTTCTTCTCACTGTTGTTGGTGGTTCTGATGTATTTCTTCTCCTTCTAGCCATTTCTTCAATTCTAAAAATTTCTTCAAATCTTCAAGTTGCAATTTGGAATTTCTCAAATTGATTCTCCCTGTTTCTGGGCGCCAAAATGTAGTTGAAGGAATTCCCACACTACACCCTACTCAAGAATTTATCAATATTTATGACATAATTTGAAGATTAAGGACCTTTTTTATTAATATGATCTTAAAAGATCAATAATCAAGAATTCAATTAACTTAATAAGATTTTCTCTCTCCTAACAACTTTCTTAGCACTCAAAAATTCATCTCTCTCTCTGGAACTATTCATTTCCTTTATATAGGCATTTTCATAGTGGATTACAGATCATGACAGCTCATTTACAGCTAAGATTCCCTTTAGTTTAGGATATGGGTTCTTGCAATACGTCGCAGTTTGCACCGCCTTAATCATTCTCACATTTTATTGATTCGTCAGCGAAATGTCATACTTTTCTCATGTTTCTGTCGTTTTCATCTGGTATGTCATTCCTTACGTCACTTCGAGATGTATCGCAGAATATCATTGATATATCGCAGAACTGCTATTTATTTCGCAGGAATATTATTGTGACAATATTCTGATCCTACAACAACATCTGTACATTTTGGAAAGAACTATTTGATTATTAATCGGGTACCATTACATAGTCCATTTTTTGCCTCAACATTCCGCAACATAATATAAAGTGAATGATTACACAATATATTTTGTGTATAGATAAAGACACAAGATACATAGAAAGTACAAGACGTGAGATTACAAAATATTTTCCTAGGACACGAAAGAGTAAATTTATTAGGGAATTTCAGACAATTAGAGTGTATAAGGGACTTGTCATCAGAAACTTTCGGAAGCTGAAAGCACCATATTCAGTGTGAAAGTTAAATATGACACACTTCATAGTCAGAATAAAGACTTGCAAGACCAACTTGATTATATTGGTGCAAGATATTATCTCAACGAAATACGAAAGCTTAAAGAAGAAATTTCCGAAGGTCGTGATCGAGAAATTATCCTTAAAATAAAGCTAAATAACTTGGAGAACATTGAGATGAATTTTTTATTTGATTCGGAACGAGAAGATCTCAAATTTAAATGTGAATCATCCAAGAATGATCTAGTCATTACACTTGAAAATGTCAAAAGGTTGGAAGAAGAAAACTCGATCTTAAAAGAGAGTTTTTCTAGAAATAACATCTCAAATAAACTAACCTCGATAATGGGAGCATGTAGAATTCATCGTGATACACATGATTGGGCTATAAAGGAATAGACGCTCCTGGTATTTGCAAAGAGGTTATATTTGTCAAAGCCAAGATTCTTCTCAACCAAAATTCTCCACGGATGACAAAAGTGAATTGATCCTACCAACTGCTGATGACGAAAAGAGGAAATTCCATCAAACTCCAAAGCAAGCACATACACATTCAGGTAACACTAAACATGACTTTTTCCATTCTACTAAAAATTTCTTTTATTGTGGAAAACCAAGTCACTTGCAAAGGAATTGCAGGGATTTCTCAAACGAGATAAAACCATATTTGATTCTGTTAAGATGACAAGATCGGATGTTCCAAATTGGAGAAAAACCGAGTCACGTAATATCAGTTCTTCTGGTTTTTCCCCTAAGAAGTTTCGTAACAATATTGGGGAGAAAAAGAAGTTCGTTGCTCCAAAAGCTACTCAGAAATGGGTACCAAAGAAGATAAATAAAGCAATGAGTGCCATTAAGAAGGATTTCCCAGTACAATTATTGAAAGTTTCAAGGAAATTGTTACCTAGAGTCTATGTACGTATGATTTTGTTTCGAGTACCTATGGTGAGCAAGATTTTGTTCACCTCATCATAACTTGAGTGTGTTGGAATTGGATCCTCACCATGAAGCCCTAGTAAATGTGGTGAGGAAAGCAAAATATTGGGTCGCGCATATTATGTTGGGTTATTTTTTGAATATGTGGAGACTAAAACTTTTCTATCACTCAAAAGTCTATTTTATTCTATCTTCTAATGAGACTAAGTCGTATAGCTATATAGACTTCACTTTATACACAATTGATATTTCGAGCTGAGTTTAACTCACTTACATATTTCTCAAAATATGTGTTGGTAAGATTTCACTTTTACCAAGTCCATCTTTATTCTTGATGAAAGTCAAAAGATGATCACCTGAAAATCGCCTGATAACATCTTACATGATTTTTGTGAGACATTCATTTGATATAGACTTAGAATGTTTCGTATTGATTGTTTGATCACTTAAAAATCACTTTGAAGCTAATAGTTTGTATGAGACAACTATTCCCATCTTCTAAGAATGCTTCAACGATTAAAATGGAGTTTAGAACAATTAATCATTGATTGTATATAGCACATTATGCGTACTTATATGCTAACTGTTGCAAGTTATTCCAAATCCAGGAACCATAATAGCATACCCGTATGTGTACTGGTTTAACAGTTGAAGTACGGGAACTTAGTATGCATACCCGTATGCGAACTGGCGTAACAGTTTAGGTCCTAAAATTTAACTGAGTTCAGTCGTGATGGACAGTATGCGTACCCGTTCGCATACTGATGGACAGACCAAGTCCGGAACTCTAAGTATGCGTTCCCGTTTGCATACTTGAGTGGGTTAAGTTCTAAAATTGGTTTATTCATGAACAAATACATTTATAAAATAAAGAATGCAATCTTTTGGAAACCGTGGATATAATGTTCATGAATTAATTCGAGTGAATCAAAATTGATTTTGCTTCAATTGTGTGTTGTATACTTCTATGAGAATATAAAAAATTGAACAACTCTATAACTAGTTTCATTGAGTCATTTGAACTAGTTGTGATTAAGAATAAATAAGGCTGATATGAAAGTGTTCATATGGCTAACTTCGGTTAACTATTGTTGAGCCAACCAAGTGTACAAGTTTAGGTACGGTTACCCATATCTAAATGAAGGCACAATTAATTTGTGTGTAACAAGCTAAGTTCGATCTAACGGTTGAAAGATATTAGCTTGAATCTAATCAGGTTTTCATCTAACGGTGAATATTGAATGCTTTGTTACCAAGTTAATATTGATTGCAAACCCTGATTGGAATACTATATAAGGGAGAACTCTAGAAACTGGAAAACCTAATCCCCACACCTCATATGTGATACTAGTTGCGGCTAGAGTCGATTCTCCGTTAACCTAGGTTTTTCCTAAAACCCTTATAGGTTAACGACTTGAAGACTTCATTGGGATTCTGAAGCCAGATCCAACTATTTTCTTTGTAGTTGCGTATTCTGATCTTACTAGTTCTATCATATTGGTTACTATGTTATCTAAGATTTGCTTGAGATTTATATTCGATAGGTAAGATATAAAAAGTAATCACATAAGTTATTCGTCTCTGGCTTTTGGGATTCTGCAATAAATTCTTCTACCAACATATAGTTAAGTTATTGTAAAGTGATTGATAATTCTTCTACCATGTGTATGATTCTTAATTACGTAACTTGATTTGTGTTGAAATTATTAAGTACAATAGGTTAGAAGAAATAATCAAAATCAATGGCTTTTGGTTTTTACTGTCAAGGAAACTTTTTCGTACACTTATGGTAGCCATTCTTGGTATAAATCCTTGTGTAAAAGGTTGTTCTTCCTTCTAAGTATATCAATTCTTGTATATACAAGTTTGTATCTTATAAAAGATGATCACAATATTTGATTCTCATGATTACATATTATGTTTTGTTTACCATGAGATAATTCTAATTTTTTAGTAACATGATCTCATGAGAGACTTTCAATGATTGGTTCTTAGCCCATATCTCCTTGTGGAATTTCTAAAATCCAATATAAATCCTTCTCCCTGGAGTAAGGTCGCTCTTGTTGTTCTTTCGGAATGACATTTTATGGGGGAGAGTTCTTAATTGAACTTGTGCTTAATTGAAAAATCTTGGTGGGGAGTGCGGCTGTAGAATATTGTAAGAGTTTTCTTGTATCTTTGGAAACTCCTTGATGAATACACTAAGTTTCGACTATGTGAAATCATCGAAACAAAGTTGATATGTTCTCTTTTAGTCATGAAGTATCTTTATGCGTGTCGTAGGTGCACTCAAATTAAATTACTTATTTCCACACAACTAAATGGTAATATAATGGAAGTAAGGATCGTTCCCACAAAGAGCAGGGAGATTTAGTTGTCAAAAGTGTCACAATGGGGGGTTTTGTTTTAGATTGTAAACAAAGTAAGTAAAGCAATTGAAAATAATTAAGTTGCAAGCAATGGAGAGAAATATGATCAGGGAATCCTTCTTCGTGACTAAATAGTCATCAAAGTAGCATATTCATCTATTCTTTATCATTCACAGATTATTATCAACCGTAGGAAAACAACTAGCACAGTGCTATCCTCAAAATTCCTTAAGTCACTGGACACCAGAGCGCTCCAATGCCAGATTCTATTCTAAGTGTAATTTGGTCGAATGCTTTATATTTTGTGAATTTAGGTCAATCCTAGTAGTTGAACTCTTAGTGCAAGGTTCACTTTCTAGTATTGTTTTTACTTGCGATTGCTCCACAGAATCCTTCTACAATGTTTCGCAATTTCTACTTGTGTAGAGAATTATTCAACAATTACGGATATCCTAATTCTCTACTAGCATTAGGTTAACTAATAAACTAGTTCAGTTGGCCACCTTAACAATTTATCAATCAAACATAAAATTAATTATTGTAAAAACAAACAATAATCATGTGAAGAGTTAAAATAGATTCATATGCTAAATTCAATCATATATTAGAACTTAGAATTCATCCCCAATCATTAAGAAGTTTAGCTACTCATGGGATTAATGAAACCCATGAGATACATATTATAAAATGGAAAAGAAATGGTTACGGTAATGAAGAACGCTCCAAAACCCTAGCTTTTCTCCCTTGTATTTTTCTCTCCAAAACTTGATTAAAAGATTATATGATTCATTATCCTTATAGAAGTTGTAGAAATATCTCTTTTATAGGTGTCCCAAAAATAAAAATGCCCGTGCACCAAATCCCGTGTCGAATGGTCGCCAAGACTTGCCAAACTCGTGTAAAACAACAAATCCCACGTCCAACAGCCTTCATGGACCAAGACATGAACCGTAAAGCCCAGCCCAAGTCATCAATGTCTTGTCAGTTCTGTAGAACTGATAGCTTATCCTCATAGCTTAACTGTCGGTCAGGGTTAACTGACAGCCTATCTTCATTCTTTATCCACGGACAAACATGTATCCGTGAGCGATAATTTCTGCTGAATTTTTATTCACTACGCTGAACCACGGACACTTCTCCCTCCGTGAATATAATTTTCCCTTGAGTTTTGGTTTTTATTCCGTCACAGTTCACGAATAGATACATGGTCGTGAATATTTTTACTTCCTGAACTTTCATTTTTCCCTTCGTCTTTTCACGGATACTCTGGCCTGCGAGAGAAATAAATTCCCCTGTATTTTTATGTTTCTCCGGTCAGCTTCACTTATACCAGGCCCTCCGCGAACACTCTTAACTCCCAGATCCGTGAAAAATAGAACTCCCTGAGTTTTCTTAACTTCGACCTCCACTTCTATCCAGTCGACTTCAGCCCTGACCTTCTCCTCGTCACTGCCATCACCACATCAAAACTCTTCATTATCTGCTAATCTCGGGCTGAACTCCTAACTGTTGATCACCACTGCCACTATAGATCAACCCAACTGATTTCTCCCTTCGAGTTTTCCACTCTCCGACAGTCCAACATCAACCATGCACACCAGCAACATCCATCATCATCAGCGTAAACTGCCAACACTATACCACAGCTCCAACTCTGCGCTATCTCCTCCATGTTCCATCGCTGAAACTGGCAGAAGCTTCCATTGTCCTTCGAGCATCACAACAGACTTCATATTGTCACTAACAACTTCAACAGATCAGTTCCATCACCTCCATGTCACTACTAAACAAGCTCTATCTTCGTTATCACCACAGAAAACCCAATCTCCGTTGTTGATATAACAACAACACCAAATTCCTAACAGACGCGAGCAGCAAAACAACCTCCCCCTTCCTGTTAAACTTCTTACTTGGCCATGCTCCATCATTCGACTTCGATGGCATCACGGCAGCCATCATTCTCTCCATTTCTGCCATTATCTGCAGCTCCATTACCGAGTTCGAAACTCCATTGTTTTTCCAACTTCCTTCACATCACCACCATCTCTATTGACAACGACAGCGAATCATCATCTCCGGAAGTCAATCATCTCCCATGGCAGCTACTTCCATTCCCTGCCAAATCGTATTCAAAGTCTTCTCTGAACTGCTCGTGAAGCTTGTTGAAGAAGATGTTGGTGGAAGCCCCTAATATAAATATGGGTTCTTTTATAATATCTGTGCTACGACAACTTTCGCACACTTTGACTTGCTTCAAATGCCCATAAAATCTTCATACGATGTATGAATGACTCCGTTATTTCGCCGTTGGCTTCGTATTTTCGTTCTCTTCGAGATGATAGCAAGAACTCCTCAATTTGGATGAGTTACACTTGGTCTTTGGCCCTTCTCCACTTGCGGCTAACTTCTTTTATTGCACAATTAAGTGCAAATTCACTTCTTTTGGATGATTCACCTAGCAAAACACAAATAGAGAAAAAGAAACGTAATATACAATAATTTGCAAGAAACTAAGCAATTACTAGCATGGATTCGACAAAAAATATATGCAAAATATGCACTTAACATATCTATATGAGAATTTCATTATGATCCCGCTAGTTTTCGTACCATTGCCAATTTATATTGACAAAAAGGGGAAAAATTATTGTGTAGTTCATACTACAAATACATATGTTTTAACGGATCATTATATAAGCGGGAGTGGTTTTCATTGTGAGATGAAGTATTAACTAAGGGGAAGTGATACATACCACCATAGTATTATTGTCAAAGTTGTGATACAATTGAGATTTGATTCTGTGTAATAATATTATGATTTGGATCTTAAGTAAGTACTGGATGAACACACACATAGTTGAAGAACCAAGGAAATCATGCATAATGGGTTTTGGAGCTGTAATGATTTTATTTGTTTAAATCCATATGTAAAATGGTTTTGTCACTAAAATTGACAAAGGGGGAGATTGTTAGAGCATTGCTCAGTTGAACCCACTAGCGTTGGTATGTCAAGTTATTTGTCAAATTTAGTTGCCAAAACGCATTTTTGATTTAGTTTACTAAATTTAGTTTCAGACTAGATTAGGTCCAAAAAGAGCTATTCTTAAAGGATGAAGATTGAAGACTACAAGCTCAACTTCAGCTCTACCAGAACCACCATCTTAGCAGTAATCACCTGCAATATCATCTCCCATTATCTGCAATTTTATCCTTGCCTGCAATTCATTCCTAATCATACATCTAGCATTTGCATCTCCCCAAACAATTGACCACTGCATTTCAGTTAATACCAGCAACCACAGAACCACCATCTCCATAATACAGCACAAGATACAACATGCATCAACACCATGTAAATTTATGAAGATAAAACAACCTGCATCAACACCATCACTAAAATCCAACAGTTCCACAAACAATACAAAACAACCACCACTAACTCTAACAAACATCATCATTACCACCCCATAAACCACTAGTTTCATAATTAATTAACATACTCGCCAACAATAACAATAGGATGGAAAAATTACCTTTCCCTTCCAGAAGTGCATAATTCAGTCCATTCCTTTTCCAATTACTACCATCAACCACAGGACACAACATAGCTCAGCTCTTTCCATGTCTCATCGCTGATTCCACTCTGCAGCTTCAATAGAAACCACTAGAATCAACATCTAAACTCATTTCAATTCACTCTTAGGTTGAAATTTTGTAGCTTCATAACCAACCCATTGAATCACCTACAGAACTGAAACATCCACAAGTACTGTAAAGCAACAATAGTTGCAGCTTAACTTTCTCCATTCTCAGTTTCTTCTCAAACACCAATATCTTCAATTCCTAAACTGATGAACACATCCAACAAAAACAACTCCAATTTCGAGTCATCTCTCTTCCAAACACAAATTTAGCTCAAACCCATTTTCTAAGAATCTTGAGATGCATCTCAGAAATACCACCAGAATATCAATCTCTTCTATCATTTCATTCTCTACATAAAACCTTGAAAAACAACCATGGAAATACCATTCCTCGGTCAAATGCAATGTAAACCCCATCAAATTCAACCGCAACCCTGCTTCTCAACTCTTCTTAAATATCTTCAATCCACCAACAACATCAATGGCAAAAACTTCTCCTCTCTCAATTGGATCCAAACCTTGACTTAAAATTCGTCAACAATAGTCTTTTCATTCTTGTTCATCACCAGAGACAATATCAGCAACTCAGTTTCGTCTCTGTTTTGAAAAGACATAAGATCCCATCTTCAATAATTTAAGACATTATTGATCATCATTTTCGTCGTCAAAATCAAATCTAAACTTACCAGAAACCGAAACCGAAAACCTAAAACCTAAAACTCTATCTTGATCACTTGAATCTTCAATTAATGTAGAAATTATAGTTAAAATATAAAGAAGAAGATCTCTTGATGATGTTTATGAAGTTACATTTCGAGATTTAATTGAATTCGAAAACCTAAATATCGATTTGTAGATCTGTTGAAAACCTAAATATCGATTTTTGCGGAAGTAGAGATGGTGATGTCGTGGAGGAGGTGTTGCGACGACGGCGACGATGAAGATGGTGGTGGTGGCTGTCTTTGGGAGAGGAGGAGACAAATAATAAAAATAAAAAGATCTATGGTAAATATTAGATCGATGGTGGTGTTCGCTGTGGTGGTGACGGAGATGGAGATGGTGGTGTTTGTTGTGGTGGTGACGGAGATGGTAGTGGCGACAGAGATGAGATGGAGATGGTGAGAGTTCCATTAGTTTTTCTCGAGTGAGAAATAAAGAAGAAGATG
The DNA here is from genome assembly GCA_023529315.1 of Papaver bracteatum. NCBI lineage: Eukaryota > Viridiplantae > Streptophyta > Magnoliopsida > Ranunculales > Papaveraceae > Papaver > Papaver bracteatum. Next base: position 1,788,048 of record JAJJWX010003533.1, read on the forward strand.
AAGTATAAGATGTAAAGGTTAAAAATGGGATTATGTTATTTATTTTCCTGTTAATAATTTCACTTCTGCCATTAGGGGTATTTGTAAAGACCCATAAGGGTGTTTGTGCAAGGCCCATGGATAGTAGGGGCATAAATAATATTCCCACTTTTTTTTTTGAAGCATGCATTTTATTGATATAAAATTAGGTTAAAATTTGTCGATGGTATGTGGTACCCATCGAATCATGAAATAAAATTTGAGTAATAAAAAACGGGATTGCTTGGTCCCATATTTTGGTTGATGGGTTTCCCAATTGACTTCCATCTTCCGCATGATTGGACAAACCATCTGCTGCTTGGTTTCCTTCCCTGTAGTTTTGTTGAATGGCAGCCTGTGGGATTTGTATGAATCTATTCTTTATTTCTTCAATCATCCCTGAGATGTGCCAAGGAGGGGGCAGAGGATGTGATGAAGCGCAAAAGATTTTCTGAGTCAGTTTCAAAAAGAACTTTTGGCCATTGTCTTTCTGTGTCCGTTCTTGAAGAGCCCAAGTTTTTGCGGTTAAGGCAGTCATAATTCCTAAAGGTTGATCTAGAGCCATTAAAGTTCGTGCGTCAGAATCTCTGCAGATGAATCATGCTCCTGCAAAGCCTGGGTGACCTCTGGCTGCCCCATCTGTGTTAATTTTAATCCAATTGATGTTTGGAATTGACCATCCTACCGATATTATGGATATCATTTTGTCTCCTCTTGGGTGGTTATATATCGGTGCATCTCTAGGAAGGACCGGTGGTAAGAAATCTAGTGCCGCAGTGAATTCTTGTTGAAGTTTTTGTGCCCAAATTAAGATTTCGGCTGAATTTGTTTGTTTTTGGCGGTATACAAGGTCATTCCTAGCTAACCATAAGGTCCAAAAAAGAAGGCAAAAATGAGATTACAACTGTTGGTGCAGATTGTTGTAGGATTTGGGAGATGGTTGTCTGAGGTGTTAAGGTGAGAGTGGGGGGGGGGGGGGTGTTAGAGTTTGATGTATTTGTAAATTGAGTGAGCAAGGTGTTCCAGGATGTAGTTGCCGTCGGACAATGAATTAGAAGGTGACTCGTCGATTCTGGATCAACATTGCATCTTGGGCACATGTCAGAGTTGGTCAAATGGATATGATGTAGGAGAGAGAAGGTTGGTAATCCTTCATTGATTGATTTCCACAAGAAAATCCTAATTTTTGGGGGACATGGTAAAGTCCACAGGAATTTGGTAGGTCCAAATGGCTTATATTGGGGTTGATAACTCATTTCCAATATGATGAAAAATCAGTTGCTGCATGGCAAGAACAATTGATGCCAGTTGTCTCCATTGAGGACTAGAAGATGAAGGTATGGTATGAATGCCTTGTAGAATAGGTTGTTGATCAAGATATTTTGCACTGAAGAGACTTCCGCAGATGGAGTTAGGTTGTTCATGCAAATTCCAAATTCTTTTCATAAGGAGAGCCTTATTATGATCACTGCTTTTCCTTATGCCTAACCCTTCTTCGGATAGTGGTTTTGTTACTTTATCCCAACCTATCGGGTGAAGTTTTTTGATTGTTGAGTCATGTCCCTAGAAAAAAATCCTAGTGATACGATCTATTTTTTTGTGAACAGTACTGGGTGGGTTTTGTGTTTGCATAATGTGGTTTGAGGTGGGGGTAAGGGAGGTTTTGATGAAAGTGAGTCTTCCAGCTGGAGTTAGGCATTTTATCATCCATCCTTTAGCTTTTCGGGATAATCTTTGTAGGAGGGGTGTGAAGGTTTGATTGGATGCTCTTTCTTGTTTGAATTGGATGCAGAAGACATCAACAAGGACTTCATCATCAAATATATGTGGTAATTGATTTCATTTTAATTCTTGTTCAATTCTACCTTTCTAATCTATCGAAATAAATGCTCACTCTATGGAGCAATTCCTATGACAGTAAATGTATATTTTTATATATATATACTCGATCTTATTTGAGCCACGACTTTTTTTACAATAACCTTTATCGATGGAAAGGTTCTCATGTTATAGTGAATGAGCTTACGAATTCAGCGAGCCAAGAATCACTCAATTCTGAGTTATAACGAGGAAGTTATGAGTGATTTATTAAAGCAACAGTTATAAGTGTTACGGTTATTGTTGCAGTTCGTTAGTAGGAAACAATCCATGAACTGTTTGTAATGATTCACGGACTTGAGCCCAATTACGTGACTAGAAGACTTTTTAGTCATGTTTTTGATGTTTTCTTATTTAGGCAAGATAGCTATTACTCCAAACATATTTAATTACTATATTAAAGTGTTTGTGATATCTTTTAATTCATTCCTAAGATAAATTGTGATATTCACATAAATACAATATTTGCTAAATTAATTAATTAATTAATTATTTTGGCAAGAGTTGTAACTTAGGAAAGACTCACAAAATTAGGAGAGCCTTAAAAAATGAAAATATCTTTGCTTAGCTTTCAAGCTACCTTGTTCAATATAAATAAAGGGTATTTCGTGAGTGCTACACGTTTTTCATCCCCTTTGGAAAATTGGTGTGAGCTTCATAAGGTTGTACTCCATGTATTCTATTCTTCATGAACAAGAGTGAGATAAAAGTCTTTGTATTGGGGATCACAAAGATGAGTTGATAATAATCTTCGTGATTTTTGTACAACTTGTAATCTAGGTTTTTCACCTCTTGTCTATTCTAAGGTCTTCACTTCTAATATAAGACCATTCAAGAGTTGTTGATCATAAACCCTACGTATTGATAGATTTCATTTATCGATTGTATACCGACACTAGTTGATCGAAATCAGAGTTAGAAAGAAAACTTCGACTACGGTATCTCGTAAAAAATCCTTAAGAAGTTTGAAAGAAGATATCTCTAGATTTATTTTAGTTGTTCTTGTTGTAGAATAATTAGGTTTCTCTTCCATTTTTGAAGAGTATAATAAACCCTAATCTACAAGTTTGTTTTGATATTACTTTTACCTAGTAATTATTTTTCTCAAAACAAACACAAGATTTCCAAAACCTTGATTCACATATAAAGGGAAATCAAACCGGTATTTTGTGAAAGCAAAAGATCAAAAAGTATCAACGGTGTTGTTGCTTCTTCTAAAGAGAACTAACATTTTGCTAGAAGATTTTTCAGAGTGCTTCCGAAGAGAACCTTGTCCTGCCAGAATTTTTTTGAGAAAAATTCTAAAGAGATTTTTTGTTCTGCTAGAAGTTTTACGAAAAGAATTCCTAAAGAGAATCGGTGTTCTGCTAGGAGTTCTAGAAGTGATTGAATACAACTGAAGCAGGTATTACATCTAGTCCGAATAGGTTGTAGGAAATTTGCGTAACAAATTATAATCAATGTATCTTTATTTTGGACTAGGTCCCGGGGTTTTTCTACATTTTCGGTTTCCTCGTTAACAAAATTTTGGTGTTTGTGTTATTTCTTTTCCGTATTATATTTTTTTATATAATTGAAATATCACAGGAAATTCATTGACACTTGGACATTGGTCTTTGGTTTGATGATTACATTGAGAAACATATATATAACTCTTGGATATATTTTTCTTGATTAAGTCTGACTGTCTAGTTGATTCTCTTGGAATTAAATTGGAGTTTTTCCATACAGAATGCCTAATCGAAATATTGGGTGTGGTTGTTGTACCCCCGCTTTTTCAAATATGACCAACTTAGTGGTGAATTACAAAAAACTTTTTCATAATTCTCGCTAAGCTATAGAATAAAATCATATGAGTGAAATGACGATAATGAGTGAGGATTCAATATGTGAGAATGCGCTAGAGTCGAATTCTCTTATTTCTGTAACCGAAGGTGAAGAGAGTATGAAGGAAATTATATAAGTAAAATTTGATAATCAAATTTCAATTAAGAATGTGGTTGTTTCACAGAGAACTGCAGTTTTTTTACTTCAAGAGATAAAAATGCAACATATTTTTGATGATCTCGTTAGGAAGTTATGGTATGACGATAATTTTGGATGAAATTACATCCCATCGGTAGGAAGCGGTGGTGGCTTATTATGTATATGAGATGGCACCATATTTGAGAAGTTGGAAGATATGATTGGATACAACAACATAATTACAATCTTTTCGAATAAGATTAATGGGATTTCAGTGGGAAGTGACGGATGTATACAGTCCTTGCTGCTACAACTACATAACGCAATTATGGGAACATATGGTTGAAGTAAAAGGATACTGCTAAACAAATTCATATTGGATCAAGAATTGATTGATCAACCGTTGGTCGAGGGATCATTTACGTGGTCTTATAACCATGCTGATCATCTTCTATGTCGGTTAGATAGATTTTTTTTTCATTCACGATTTAGAGGAAGATTTCCCTAATGTTATCCAAATTATATTGACAAGAACGATATCAGATCATAATCCTATTCTGGTCATAACTGAACACTCGATTCCTTCTAATCCTTAATTAAAGTTAGATAGAGTGTGGGTTGAGAATATGGATTTCGTGAAGAATGTGCGGCAGTGGTGGGAAGCTATGTTGTTTCGAGGCAGTGTAAGTACTACTTTCTTTCTCAAATTACAGAATCTGAAGCTTATGATGAAACCTTGGATACTTCAAGAATATACTCACTGGTAGGATTCACGAGTTGACCAAAAATGCATTTCAAATGATTCATTCTCAACATGTATTCTTTCAAATAATTCATTCTTTTAAAGACTTTTCGGGTTCTTGATTTGACAGTGACTTCATCGATATAATCTTCCACTTGCATGTGTATCATGTCATGGAAGATTGTAGTCATTTCCCGCTGATAGGTGGCTCCTACATTCTTCAGGCCAAAAGGCATAACTGTGTAGTAGAAATTTTCGATGGCAGTACATAATGCTATCTTGCTGGCATCGTGCTCTTACATCTTGATTTGATCGTATCCACTATAATTATCCATGAATGAGAACATATCACGACCACTATTTTCATCAAAATCATGTCGATGTTGGGTAAAGGCAAATCATCTTTGAGACAACACTGGTTTAGATTTCTGAAATCTACACATCATCTAATCTGACTATTCTTCTTTTTAACAGGAACCACATTGACTATCAAGGTTGGATGTTGAATGGGCTTGATGAATCCAACGTCAATAGTTTCTGAATCTCGACCTTGATCCGTTCCTCCATGTCATGTCGAATTTGGCCAAGCGGCTTATTTACAGGTTTGGATACATGAGTATATATGGAGATGATAAGTGACAAGATTTTCATCTAGACCTGATATTTCTTCATGTGTCCAAGAGAAGATATCTTGATATCTTTATATTCTTTTAGAAAGTTAATCAACCTTGTCGGTTCTTTAGGTGACAAAGTTGAGATGATTAAGATGGGTATAGGATTCTCGTCTGTTATGATGTTGATTGTTTCGAGAATGTCAGTTGTGAAATCGGTGCCATCTTGAAGTTGTCGTCAAGTGACCTGGACTGATTCACATGACTATTTGAGATGATAGCATCCTTCTAGGAAGGAAGATATTCCACCAGTCTCCCCAGCTGATGGCTAATCTTGGCAATAATAGATTAATTTCCCTTATGCATCACGGATGGTCACGAATTTGCATCATATATTCACTGACATTGATGCGCTTTGAGGGTCCTTTCTTCTTTTCCGGTGCTGAATACGAAGGTTGATCGATTTCCTCAATTGACATACAACTGGGAAGTGGTGTGTTGTATATCCTGTTGGGCAGATTAGCTAGAAATTCCCTTCTGTGGTTCGAAGTATTCAGTATCATAGACACGAGCATAGGGAGATAATGATGCTTCAATATGGAAGACCATATCATTGAGTTGAGCCTTCATACATTGATAATAAGTAGAAGGGACAACTTTGTTGTAATGAAGTCATGTTCTTCCCAGGATCATGTGATAATAGAGTTCCTTATCGATCACATGGAATTTGACCGTTGAGTAGATTGCTCCTACTCTCAAATATAAATACGTGTATCCATATGAACTGGTCTTGTTTCCTTCAAAATCGGTCATCACAATCGATTGACGAACAATCTTACTTTGTTGGAATTTAGCTGCTCTTAGGGTCTTGAGAGGAACAACATTGAAAGAAGCACCTGTCTCGACAATAGCTCATTTTAACTCAAGGTCATTGATACTCGCCGTCACATAAATAGCCCGGTTGTGTCCTTCTTTTGTCATGCGGTCTAGAGAAAGTAATGTTTCCTATTGAACAATCGTTCGTTGTAGATACCTATACAACTTCTGATGCTGATGAGACCGATGGAAAATCAGAAGATACCTTTTTGATCATGGTGCATATACTATCACATTGATCTTTTGAGAATAACATAATTTTAACGAGTCTTTGATCAAGCAGGTGGCCTCCCGACATAAGGACTTTTCACATGTAGTGAGACCATTAATTTTAAGGAAAGTTATCAATCGAGGAATTGGTCCTTCATGATGGAATCCCCAAGTCACGTGAAGAGGTGCCACTCAGATTAGTTGTCAAGCTGATAAGAAAATCAAGTATGTTATCTATCGTCTCCTTGATCAGGTTCATGTTTCTGGTGTGGATTCCTTGTACTCGTGCTAACTCGACAAAGGTTGGGATTTATTCATAGATCATGGGGGAAGGAGTACTGGAAAGAGGAACATTGTTGTTTGAAAGGTTTTGATTATAATTAGTTGAATCTGACATAAGACCGACCATCTTCGAGAACTTGAATTTTCCACCGAGAGATTAATCTCCCACTGTGCTCACCAATTTGTTTGCAGGTAAAAAAAACCTACGGGGGTTTTCGGTAAAAGTGGTGGAGAAGGAAAGTGCTCGCTGAAGCAGGTGCTCGGATGTTGGAAATCTCCTGAACCTTTGAACAAAAACGTACTGCATATGAGTACTTTGAGTTCGAAAAACTAATCTATAGGACCCTAGCCCTAAACCAAGAAAATGGCCGTTCCAGGTTCAATCAGGTCACAAGAGGAGGAAAAGGGTCGATCTGTAAGGAGGGATGCTGAGATTGTGTGGAGATCAATGAATATTGATCTATTGGTGTTGTAATGTGTTGAACTTTTGTGAAGATGATTCTCGGTGTATAAGAGAGAAATCTTCTGAAAGTGTTTGATAATTTTGACTACCATAGGTTTGCTTACGTTGAGTCTCGTTATTCTTCTCAAAGCTTAGATTTAGAAACCTATATATAACAGCACACCGATCTCCTGTAAGTGGTGACCTTTGAAGGTAGTGGAAGAATGGTGAAGTGGGAGATCATGAAGGAACCACTTCCACGTTGAATGAAATACTTGGTTAATCAACTATCCACTTTTCATTTCCCCCGTTAACTACCAGCACAACTTACCACAACTCTCATCGTGGATGTACCTTACATCACAAGTGTTGTAGGCCTCCATACCAAAAACCCTAGTGATATCCCCCCATGTGACATGAATTTATTTCTCATGTATAAGTCTGCTTTGCAGACGTGAGTGGTCAACCTTTGACCTAAGACTATGAGTCTTATGAACTGAACAGACGAAGTTCAATATTCTGATGGATGAAGCATGGAATGTTGAAACAAAAACATGTTCTACCATGATCTACAAACATTGAATTAGGTCATGACATGTCATTATGCTAGTTGAAGCAGTATTGATAATCATTTTATTTTGGTGATGGTTTAATAAGATTGATGGATCGATCATAAACCATTATGTTATGCACTGAGCATTTATTAGAATAATCATTCCTGAATGATCATAAGTCCTTATCGATCCATGTGTCACGAGCCAGTCGAATAACAAGGAGAGATTATAATAATGGTCGATTGACGAACCAAATGTTGGTTGATGAACCAATAAAATACGGATAGCTTGATCAGTAAGAGAAATATTTATCTTTGAAATTAATTGTTTACAATTAAATCAATATTGCCAAAAGTGGCGGTTGTGAACCTTGTTGTCCGTGACTCACTGCTAGCTGAAATAATTAGGGTATTGCCAGATGAAACATTGATGATTAGAGCAAGTTTTTCTAGTCAGAGAAGATATTGCTAAATTTATGAGTAATTGGTAGCAAGACCAAATAAAATATTAAACGAATATTATTTAATTAGTTAATTAAAATATTGAATGTTAAATATTAAATTATTGTCATTTGAACCTATCAGAATTATGCTAGATAAAGCATTCAGTTCAAAACCCTAATTATGATCAATGGATAATCAACTGGGAATCAATTTACTAGTGGGAGAGGGACCAGCTACATGGGTTATTGATCGACCATGTAGTCCGCAAATGTTAGGCTGAGCATTTACCAAACTCCTTTGCAGAGCAGTTGGTGATACAAATAATTAATTGATATTTAATCATTATTGAAATTGTGTTTGGCTGGGCAATAGGTAATAAAACCTAATCATGGAAACAGAATGACCGACCAAGGGGTGTAGAACCGACCCTTGGTGGTCTTGGAGCCATCGATCTGATGGTGTGTGGACGACCATTCCCGGTTGCAAGAAGGAGTTTGAAACAAATATGGACTTTGGATGATTAATTAGGTCAAGAATCATCAAAAGAGGTGACTGGCTTCTACAAGCCAAAGGGCCGACCATGACTGGTGATGGTGGAATGCCCGTATTTCCATGTTGTCCAAGGACCCATCCCAAGAATTTTGGTATTTTCTGATGGTCCATCGAGCATTATTTCCTAATTTTATGAAGAATCTTAGTATTTTCTGATTTCTGGTCCATGAATCATTATTTCATCATTTTATGAAGATTTTGAGTTTGACTGAAACTCTTAAAAGTGGTGAAAGGACCACTATTAAAAATATTATTAAATATATCTCATGGTGGTAGAAGGACAATTCATGATTGTTGCGGGACCATTTGCTTTGCTAACCGCACGGTATATGGAGAAGTATGGAAGCTTCAGTAGTTTTGATAGAAAGAGGGAGTCATTGAAAGAGGAAACCCTAAAAATAATATTAAAATAATATAAAAATAAGAGAAAGGAGTGGGGACCGGCCAAAACTAGCGCATGGCTAGTCGGCCGGCCGTGTGGGCCCCACCCACGGTTTCCCTATTTTTATTATTTTATTAATATTTTCTCCCTCTTCATTTTCCTTCTTTAATCAAACTTCCAACCCTAGTTCTTCCATGTTTTTGGATGTTCCTTTGAGCATTATTATTAAAGGCACCTGCGCCTTTTTCTCGGGGCTTACTTGTGGTAGCCCCAAATGTCCGGAAGGTGAATATTTATTACTATTCCATAAAATTCAGCCGGGAAAAGCCAATGATCGGAGTAAGTAAATATTAGAGTCTGTCTAGAAATTGTCGTGACTAGATTTAATAATTATCCAGGGATTAACCTGTGAATCTGATGGTTGGATTTAATTAATTATTATCCAGGTATTCAACCGGTGAATCTGACGACTGGATATAATTAATTTGGGGCTCTATACTAGCACGCAATATGTTTAGGGACATATAATGTGATCAGCATCATATATTATTTTGGGAAAATTCAGATACCAGACATCTTTCAAATGCATTGCACTTGTTGAAAGGAAACTGAATTACTCAGTATAAGATATATGGAATATCAAGAGCTCTTAAGCAAGAGGCTCTGACACTGACGTCATGTATAGAGGGTCATGGTATTGCGATCCGTTTCTCTTGCGGAAAGTGAAGACACGACCTTTTATGCATTTTGAAATGACCAGTGATACATAATTTCCATTCCGATTTTACCTATATGACCTTCGTCAAAAATGTACAATAAGATACCAAAACAGCAGTCTATATAACTTACGGCTTGCCAAGTATGTAGCATACTACAAACACCTAAATACTTTGCAACATTAACATTTTATTGGAACTTCTTACAACAATCCATTGTAGTCCAGCCCGGTTAGGATACCTGGCTTTCACCCAGGCGACCCGGGTTCAAATCCCGGCAATGGAAATACTTTGCTTAATTTTTGAAGGGGTTCTTTTCTGTTGCTCCGTATTAACTAAGTCCTTCATGTCAACTGGATTTTGAGAGCCCTTACGAAATGCCTCTGTTCCATCCAATCTCCAACAGCCACTTGTCTCCCACTCTAACAAATTTGGATTTGATCACTTGACTAATTTAACAGATTTTCTAACAGAAAAAATAAGAAATTTATCTTTTTTCTACCACTACCATATCCTGATATCATCTTCTTAACAAGTTGCGTTTTGTTTTGTTCATCATGGAGCAGGGAAGCTTCTGAATCCTGATTCTCCAGTCGGTCCTATACTAAGAAAAAGAAAGAAAACCAACCTTGTCGTCTAAAACCTACAGACTGTTTCCTTATATCCCCCCTAAAAGAAGCTACCTACTGTTGTTGTCGCTGCCGCGCAAGAGAAGGGAGGAGATCCAGAAAAAGCAGTTGTTTTCCTCCTGTATTATTAAGGTACTCATCACCCTTTTATCTCTCTTTTTTAGCTATGATACGTTGGGTTTTAAAAAAAAAAAAAATCAATTTCAGCTGTGTTTTCCGAGAGATTAGTTTCCTGAGATTGTTTTGGGCAACCGATATTTTTTGCTCGAACAAACCCTATTCCAAATGCAATTAGGTTTTTGTCTTGAATTCCGTTCTTTTCACAGAGATCCAAATTAGATAACAAATATCAACTTAATCCAGAAGATGACCACCACCAAATATTTGCTTTAAACTACTCACATCATTACGACTTTATTGATCATTTGCCGTTTTTTTTTTTTTTTACTGAAAACAGTTGTTCAATATGACGAGGAAAATCGGAAAGAACCGACATGATCAGAGAGATTATAAGTATCAAAACCAAGAGAGGTACCATATATATACAGTTAGCAGCTTTTGTTTTGGTTTTCGTTTACTGTTTTAATTTTTATACTAATAGACAGAGTGGATTCCTAATTAGCCAGGGTACCCGAGGCTTTTGAAGACGTTTATGATCCCATATACGATGAATTTATCTCTAAGGACGATGATTTTGTGGATGATTGGGGATCAGTGGATTCAGTTGAAATTTTTAGATTATCCCGCAAGACATATTACAAAAGATCGTTATTTGATGATCATAAAACTAGTGATGATGAAGGAGGAGCTGAAGAAGAAGGTCATCTAATAATAACTGAGAGTTGTGCAAAGGATGAAAAGAAACATTCAGCAAGCCGTGTTGATAAAAACAACACTACTCATTCATCAATATCACTTATGGAGATGAAAAATCGATACCGAATACTTGGCGACGGGGAAAAATCTGGGAATGTAGTTGAACCAAAAATGTATTCCAATCGAATGGAAGAAGATGTACTGCCTAATGATCATTATCGAAGCACCACATGTCAACTACAAGAAGTACCGTCTAATGATCAAATGGCGAAAGAAGCTGAAAGTGGCTGGGAAATATATCATAGTAAATATGTCAAGAAACGTATTCGCAAGTCGGTCATTGAAAGTAAGCGTCTTGCTTCTGAAAAAACTGTGGTTTCCACTAAGGTTCTCTCTGCTAAGCAGAAGTGGGTAGATTCATGGTGTCACGAAGATAGAAAACTTGCCGAGTGTGTGGCCGATAGTGATGCAATGATTATAAACATAGATGGCTTATTTAGAAAGAACAGAAAAGCAGGATATGGAGTTATTATACGTAATAGGCGTACTGGTGTGCCATTACTTGCTTCTGCTGCGGTTTATGAGCAAGGAAAACCAATCTCATCGCTTTACCATGAGTTGCGGGATTGAATAGAGGCTTAGAGCTCGCAATAAAATATGCTCTTCGTAACATTGGCATAGTTCAACGCCCCAGGTGTATTGTTCCTGACATCGCCAGATGGGTTTCTTACTGTGACGATGGAGACCATGTTTCCACCCCCAATACTTTTTGCAAGATATGTGCAAAAGAGCGTTATTTTGATGATTGTACTATGGAGGATTATCTGCTACATATTTACCCTCTCATTGAGGAAATCAGGGATAATTTCGCTATGCTCGAAGGCTCTTCTGTTTGGAGTTACGGTTCGGTTAAGAATATATACAATAAAGCTGCAGACTATCTTGCTAAGCTTCAGGTAAATAAAGAGGAGATGAAACCGCATGAATTTTCAGAGGAACTGAAAGATATTCTTTACGAAGAGTCGCTAAACGGTAATTTGATGTATGCCATTTGGGAGTCAGGGTATGATCACTATGAAGGACACCTCTTTGGTGATGAATACTACTTTATTTAAAGTGGGAAAAATTAAAGGATGCCGTAGAGGTAGATAGAACACACGAGCTAAACCATTGTGATCATACCACTGTTTGTACCCAAAATTACTTTTGGGCACGAAACACGATGAATTGATAGTTTGGTGTGGATTTAGGGTTAGGAGATGATTTGAAGAACAAACAAAGAAATTGACGCAGGTTTTACGTGGTTCGGCATGGTTGCCTACATCCACGGGTGAATCCCCTTGGGGAGTAATTTTTCATTGATCATTGTATTACAACGTGTGTATTTTCTCCCTATTGGACGCCCCTCTCATAATTACATTTGCACTATTTATACTATTCTGAACATAAATGGTATTTACTTTCCTTGCATGCCTCCTGGCATAAACTGCATGCCTCCTTGCCATAAACAATATTTAGTTTCCTTGCATGCCTCCATACCATAAATTATATTAAATTTCCTTACAAGCCTCCTGCCATAAATTATATTAAATTTCCATGCATGCTCCTTGGTATTAATATATGCATGGCCATAAATCTTCCTCGCATGGCTCCTGCATGCCTATTGACTTACCCTGCATTAATTCTGACATTTATCCCCCATGCATGCCTCTTTGTATTTATTTGCGGGCCTCCCGTGTATTTTATACACGGTACAAACATCGCCCCCTCTTGACCTCCAACTTGTTGGGGGGTTAAGAATTTCGTTTTTCCTTCGCATCGATCGTTGATGACGTAACTCACCAGTCGCCCCCAAGCGTGAGTAGAGACATTACAAAGACGCCCCCAATTTTGATAACCTGCAATAAAATTTGCTCACGTGCTAGGCGAGACTTTTTTTCCACGTGGTGGACTTGTGATGCTCGATAGCTAGTCGAGTCTTGAGTAGAATGTAGTGTGTGCTTGCGGCTGGGGCAAGGCTTTTTGCTCGCAACGTAACAATGCTAGCGCTTGCTGATCGGGCTGGCTAGTTGTTGCTTGTGTTGAGTACGAGTCTTTGGACAAATATCGGGCATTGGGCTCGTGGTTGAGACGAGACTTTATGCTTTCCAAGATGCAAGTCTTTCATACTCGCGTGCAAGACGAGATTTTATGCTTGCGATAAAAGCAAGACTTATGTGCTCACGTGCAATGTGAGGTTTTAGGTGCTTGCGAAGTGATGCAAGGCTTAAATATTGAAGGGTCTAAGCAATCCTCATCTCGCACCTTGTCAGGTTGCTATCCACGAACCACGAACTCGATCATGTTGCTGCTCCAAGTGCACATAAAAGTTTCTCGAACACAATAATATTTGCTTCCATTCTGTAGGGAATTGAAAACCGGTTCTAACGAGCCAAAAATCACTCAATTCAGACTTCAAACGAAGAACTTATTAAGGAAACAAGATTTGGATGAAGCGGGTGCGTTTGCTGGCGTGGCGTGATGAGATCGTGAAAGTCTTGACATGTGCTGACTGTGACGACATGGATGATGTGGCACTGCTAGGTAATAAACTAGCTGACAATTCACTGACGTGGAAGCTGACTCGACGCTGATGTGGCAGCTGCCTTGTAAATGACGTGGCAGCTGACTGGTGGGTACGTTCGATTTTGACGTGATATGTCTAGTGGTCACAGCAGGGTAAGGCTTACGGCCAAATAGAACTTATTTTTTGCAGCGACCATCTACATCATCAAGTCAAATATATTTTATAAGATAATAGTCCAAAACAAGTATATTAATATATTAGTGGAAGTACAGCTGACAGAGACATTGATGGAGATATGACAGTTTAGTTATTCAAATTATCTAGACAAATCAGAATCTGTAAGAAAAATAATTATTTAGGATGGAAGAAACTTAGCTTATTTTTGTGATTACTGAAGCCTTATTCCTTTGGTCGTTCTCGCTTAACCCTTCGTTCATAATTGCCACCTTTTCAAGATCCCGCAAATACCCATGATTTAATGGAAGTTGGGTATTTATGTTCCAAACGATGACTTCTTTGATTGTGGAAAAATCTTTTCCCCTTAGTCGGCGCCAATGTTTGTACCCAAAATTATTTTTGGGCACGAAACACGATTGAATTGATTATTTGGTGTGTTTTTAGGGTTAGGAGACGATTTGAAGAACAAATAAAGAGACGCAGGTTTAACGTGGTTCGGCATGGTTTGCATACGTCCACGGGAGAATCCCCTTGGGGAGTGATTTCTTATTGATAATATAATTACATGGGATTTTTTTCTCTCTTAGATACCCTCCCTTTATGATTTCTTCTCCTCCCTATTTAAACAATTCAATATTTAATTCCAATTTAAACTTAAATGGCATTAACTTCTCATTCAATTCTGCATGAAACTGCTGGAATTAATACTGCATGCCTCCTGAATTAATTCACATGAAACCGATGGAATTCATACTGCATGCCTCCTGAATTAATTCGCCATGCATAACTCATGTCATTAACACGCCATGCATAACTCATGTCATTAACATGCCAAGCATAACTTATGGCATTTATCTGCCATGCGTAACTCCTAGAATTAATATTCCATGAAACCTCCATGCATGACTCCTGATATTAATCTGCCATGCATAACTCCTTGTATTGATTTGCGTTCTCCCGTGTATTTTATAACGGTACAAACATCGCCCCCTCTTAACCTCCAACTTGTTGGGGGTTAAGAATTTTGTTTTTCCTTCATGTCGATGACATAACTCGCCAGTCGCCCCCAAGCATGAGTAGAGACATTATAAAGACGCCCCCAAATGTGATAACCTGTAATAAAATTTGCTCACGTGCTAGGCGATACTTTTTTTCCACGTGGTGGACTTGTGATGCTCGATAGCTAGTCGAGTCTTGAGTATAATGTAGTGTGTTCTTGCGGATGGGGCAAGGATTTTTGCTCGCAACGTAACAAGGCTAGCGCTTGCTGCTCGGGCAGGATGGTTGTTGTCTGTGTTGAGTACGAGTCTTTGGACCAATATCGGGCATTGGGCTCGTGGTTGAGACGAGACTTTATGCTTGCCAAGGTGCAAGTCTTTCATACTCGCGTGCAAGATGAGATTTTATGCTTGCGATAAAATCAAGACTTATGTGCTCACATGCAAGGTGAGGCTTTAGGTGCTTGCGAAGTGATGCAAGGCTAAATATTGTAGGGTCTATGCAATCCTCATCTCGAACTCGATCATGTCGCTATCCATGAACCACGAACTCGATCATGTCGTTATGCACGAACCTCGAACTCGATCATGTCGTTATCCACGAACCTCGAACTCGATCATGTTGCTGCCCTAAGTGCACATAAAAGTTCCTCGAATACAGAAATTTTTGCTTCCATGTTGTAGGGAATTGAAAAACGGTTTGAACATTTCATCATGACACTTTATGGACTTCACTAAGCTTGAGCATGTTCATTGCGCAATTTAATTCATGAAATTAAATTAAAAATAAAGGAGATTTAAGTATTGAAATGTATGCTTTAATTCATGGATGGAATTAAATAAAAAATCATTTAATGAGATTTAAGGATAAAAACGTATGCTTTAATTCATGAAATTAAGTCAAAAATAATTTAATGAAATTTAAAGATAAAAACGTATGCTTATCTCCTTTGCATGTGTTGTATGTGCTGATCGCATTGACCAGTTAAGGCAGAATACTTATGGCGCTGCTCATTATTTGGTCTTGTAGGGAAATCGGTAGCTCCAACCGGTGTTATTGGCTTAGGAGCGAGCCTCCTAGAAGCTTGTTGGGAACGCCTTTCGCGAGCTTCATCTATTAAACCTCCCATTTCGAATGGAGGTTGCAGGGGCTTTATTTTATTTTTGTAATCAGATCCATTGACGTTTAAAGCAACATGAACTAGAAAGTGATTCCACCACTAACAATACGAACTGGAAATAGATTCTAGTGGACCATCACCATTTATTGATTAAAACAACGACCAAAGAAGTCTTTCTCGGACGGATTTTGAGATTCGTCACCAGATCTTTCTTTTTTTTTATTCTTCTTCTTCCTTGCGTCCATCTTAACCCTTCCTGATATGACGAGTCTTCTGATAAAGAAGACGAACATCCTCTTTCATGAACACACTTTAAGCTTTTGTAAAACCTTTATTTCACGGGAAAACACGTTTCTTTCACTCGGTCCCCTTAGTCGATGCCAATGTTTGTACCCAAAATTACTTTTGGGAACGAAACACGATGAATTGATAGTTTGGTGTGAATTTAGGGTTAGGAGATGATTTGAAGAACAAACAAAGAAATTGACGCAGGTTTTACGTGGTTCGGCATGGTTGCCTACATCCACGGGTGAATCCCCTTGGGGAGTAATTTTTCATTGATCATTGTATTACAACGTGTGTATTTTCTCCCTATTGGCCACCCCTCTCAGAATTACATTTCCACTATTTATACTATTCTGAACATAAATGGTATTTACTTTCCTTTCATGCCTCCTGGAATTAAACTGCATGCCTCCTTTCCATAAACAGTATTTAGTTTCCTTGCATGCCTCCATACCATAAAGTATTTCCTTGATTCCGGATGATGCACTGAAGTAGAATGTAATATGAATTTTGCAGATACTTCATAAATATGACCAGCTCCCAAGTTAACGACTCTTCAAGAGATGAAATGTGCATTGATGATGATATCTCTAGATATGAGACATGTACATACGAAGCTTCTATTGGTGAAGATGAAGATGAAACCCCTGGGATTAAGAACATCCCAAATATCGATGATGCATTTTTTGAGGAAGATCCTGATGATTGAAAAACATTTGAAATCTCCAACAGATCGTCTCGCCTGATAAATCCCAGGATCTGTCACTCAGAAGAAATTCGTGACTCCCAAGAAAGTTATCCGATTTTGTCTTGAACGTGGAGTATTCCTTGCATCAGTTATAGAATTTAAGATTTCTCGTCGACCTTTAGAGAAGTTTGCTGGATGGGCGAGGCATATGCTTGGTTTTCCTCATGTGAGGGCTATGCTCGATCAGGCGCAGGAGACAAGGGCTATTCAAGCTTCTGGGGAGTTATTCATTTACCATGACGCGAGAAGTATTGTAGATATGCTTTCTCGCTGGTGTATTCCTACTCATACCTTCATATGAAGATGGGGAGAGTTTACCATTACCTTGGAAGACGTGGTAGCTTTGATGCATCTCCCAATCACAGGTAATCTTCCAGGAGATCTTTCATATGAGGAGACTGCCGTTTCTCATATCTTGACAGCTGCAATGGAGGTAGCAAATAAGGTTGGAGGTAAAGGATGCTATGCTCTCTGGTTGACGCGCTGGTGGCCTAAAGACGAAGTTTCTGATAAACCCATCGACGGTATGTTACCCATTGCTGCTTTCTTATGTTTATGGTTGTCCAGGGATATCTTTGAAGACAGCGGAAACTTGTTGAAACCTTTCGTGATTCCCTTTGCTATTAAGATGGCTCAAGGTGAGAAACTCCCAATAGGTAGCTTGTTCTTGGGCTCCTTGTATTACAACTTGGATTCTTTGGTTATAGACTCCAGTGTGTCGAATAGCTTCATGAAGATTGAATGTTATGCTACACGATGTTTCTTCAAGCTCTGATGTGGGAACACTTTAAGAATTATGCACCCATTTCACGTAATATTTTGCAAGGACTGAACACTGATGCTCGCCATGTTTTCCTTGAGAAAGACAATGCTAGGATCATGCGTTGGTCCACAAAGCAGCCTCGGTGCAGGGCGCGCCTCATTGACGTGTTGGATGATGAATATGAATTTGCTTTTCGTCCTTGGGTGTCAGTGCCTTCTTATATCTACCAACCGGTGACTTTCAATACTGGAGAGAGCACTAGTTTACTGTCTGGTGCGGATCTGAACGATGGTGAGAGGTCCTTCATGTTGAGTTGCACCCCCGGTCATCTCATTGTCATTTTCGCCAGACGGAGAATTTTCAGTGGAAGAGTATAATATTGATAGAGCGGCCCGACAAATGGGGATGGATCAGTGTGTTCCAACTATTCGAAGAAGGAAACCATAAGTTGAGCATCTCATGACTCGTTTAGACCATACCCATGTGGAAGGAAGTAACTACTTGTTTCCCTGCTCCGATAGACTTTCCTATGTGACTCCGGGTTATGCAGACTTCTGGGATAATCAATTTGAGTGATTGCATGAATATGTAATGGTCGATCAGCCTCCAGTAAAAAATCGTCCCTCCGATGAGTTGATTGACAGTCGACCGAGATTGAAGTATCTCTCTGGTGATAAGCGAAAATTGTCTCCAGGATGCTCCCAGGTACGTTTTGTTTTGTAATCTTCATAAAATCGTAACAATTGTATTCTGATTATGCTACTGGAATCTATCACAGGACGGTCGTATCATAATACCTTGAATCTGTGTAGATTTCTCAGAGACTGAAGCCGTCGTTCATGGCGGAGAAGGCAGGCATAAGAGTTATAAGTTGTTGCCCAATACAATAAAGTCCCCCCGGCGTCTTGGTGAGTTTCCAGTATTTTCTTTGTTATGACCCTTTCTCGGCCGTATTGTTAGGATCATGAAACTGATATTGTTGTTCCATTGTAGAACTTTGCCCCATCAAGTATCGATGGTCTTCGTTTTTCCGAGCAAACAATTTCTGACTTGAGCGATGAAGAAGTTGTAAGTATCTTCCCCTCAGTAATCATGGTGTTTTACGAATGAAATGCTGATTGTTGGGGATATATCCAGGAAAATAATTCCATGGTTGTAGAGAATACCTGTGACGGTCGTTCGAAGGATGGCGATAAAGAGAACTCTCAGGGTTCAAGACCGAATGAAGGTAGCGGAGCTGTCGACGTTGATGCGAGCAATCCTGGTTCCTTGAATGCTCCGGGAACTACCCAAGTAAGTATTTATCTTGTATTTCATCCATAAAAGTATAAACTTACTGCTCCATGAATGAATGAACGAGAAAGTATTGTGAATATGACAACTTTTGATGAAAATACGTCGTCAGAAAATTCAGAACTCAGCACTTTAGGAAAAACGTTGTAGAATCTTCGTCTGATGTCAGGTTTGGCTGATTAGCATATGCATATTCAAGCCCAGGAAATTTCCAAGCTTTAACAAAGAAGGTTCTTAAGTCCTGAGCGCGTTTAGAGCCTGAAAAAGGCGAAATAATAAACTTCCAGGAGACTTCTAGAACTTTTTCAGATTGCGCATCAGTTGATGTTTTGGCCACATCTTCTTGTCCGTTCATCCGATTGCTATGAAATTTTGATATGTTGTGGGTAATACCCATACGAACATAATGGTATATAACCCAACCCTTGATTCTTCACCAGTTTCTCCCAGTTCATCGCGTTGTACAGGGGAGTGTAAAAATCTCCTCAGGCGGACTTGTTGCAAAACGTGGTTTTGTGACTTTCACGTTATTTACTGACATATAGCATGTAAAATGAAATGCTTTAATGATGTTAAACTGATTTCATTTTGTAATTCATGATTTCCTTTGGTTCCGTGCTTGGATGAGCCTAATCTCATGTAATCTTCGTATTAGGTTCAGAATGCCGAAGTTGAGAATGAAGGAACCCAAAATGATGAAACGAGCGACTTTGAGGCTATTGATAGGAAGGATACCATATCTTATCCTCAAGGTCAGGAAAGTGTTGTTGATGGAGTCATGTAGGCTCAGATTATTGCTGTAATAGAAGAATCCAGGACACCGGCAGAAAATACTGAAGAAATTGTTTCCTTGACCGTAGAAGTTGCTCCAGTAATTGAAAACCGTATGATCGTGCATGAATACCCAAGTGCAGGAGTTGGTTTTGATCCTCCATTCGACGCCTCACTCCCGTATCATGAGTTAGTTGGTGGATTCAGCATTCCTATTGGGTATGCGGGCTTGTACAAGAAAATATGGGAGAAGTTTGGCCATATAATTGTTGACAGGAACCCTGGGCGTGATTACGCTTTAAAAATGCAGGTAAGTGTACTCTTGCGTGTTGTAAGCGACATATGCATTAGATCCAGAAATGATGTAACTCCATATGTACTCTTTGATTGGGAGTTCAACTTGGAGAATTCTGAGAGACTTGGCTTCAATGTGAAGTGGCTTTGTAAGAAGATGAATGCTATCAAAGATTCATGTGAAAATAACATACCCTTTCCAAATGATGCTGTGATGGAGAAGGAAGAAAAGATCTCCAAGCTTACTGAAGAGCTGACCAAGGAGCAGGCGGCTTTGCAGGCTTTGAAGGACGCAGAGGCGCAAAAATCTTTCTTTGCTGATTTTCTTTGATTCGTTTTGCATAATCTCTTTGGCTTATGAATTTATAAGAGATGTTAGGTTTTATTTGGGTTTTGATATCATGGTTTTGGATTTGTAGATGGTTAAGGATTTTCTTTTGGGTTTGATAGAGATTTTCCTTTAAGAAATATGAACTGAATTTCTGATAAATTGCTGAATTCAAATACTGATTGCAAGTGTTGCAAACGTTTTGGAGGAACTGAAATACAATGAAAGAAAATCCTAAAATGCCAAATCTAAACTTCATGAATGCTCAAGCGCCCAATACCTCGAATGTCCCGTAATCTTAGACAAATGCCTTAAGCCAATTTTCGTGAATTACTAGTAGGGTCCGTCCATCTATGTTGATTAGCTTGTAATATCCTCCGATCATGGACTTAGCGATCATAAATGGTCCTTCCCAATTGGAGTTCCTTGTATAATGAAGATCCCGCTTAGTTGCCTTGAGAACCAAATCTCCTTCTTTGAACTTGTTTGGATTTGCAATCCGTGCCTTGAATATCTTATGTTGATTTGGAATCCTTTGAGCATGACTCCAGGGCTGTGGAACATATGGACACTCGTGCAAAAGGGAGCATCCCTCATATTGCCTGTCATGTTTAGCCGTGTCTTCTACAATGAATCGCCCGATTGGATGATCAACTTGAAGAGGCTCTGGATTCAGCCATTGGGTAAAATATTGCTGCGGTGCAATGATCCACGCATAGCAATTTGCAATTGCTAAATCATTTGTGGAGTGAAGCCCTTGAACCAAATGAGCATATTTGAAAACTGACGATATGGGCATACGAGAAGGAATAAGACTTTCCTGAGCGTGGAATCTCTTGATAAAAGCATTTGGATGCTCTCAAAATTTCGCAAGTTCTTTCAAAGCTTTGACCTCCTCTAGATATTCAAATGGCGAGATATCTTCTGTTTCCTCTTCCGAATCATAGGTTTCTTCGGCGGATGAAAGTACAACCGAAGATGTTGATGCAACTTTTCCATCGTGGATCCATGGGCGCCCAAGAATCATGTCATATCCAGGGTCTTCCAGGATTATGTAAAATTTGGTCTCAGTGCAGGTCGAACCTTTCACAATTTTGAGGTTGATGAAGCCATATGCATCCTTGAGGATTCCTTCATGATCCATGATTGTTGTGGGAGCGCGAGTAGCCTCATGTCGAGTGATGCCAGCAGCTCTAAGAGTCTTTAAAGGAATGATGTTAACAGCAGTACCAACATCAATAAAATCCCTTTTGAATTCATTTCCCTTGACGTGCACTGTGGCGAGCAGTCCCCAGTCATTCATTTCTTTGTTAGTGGTTGAGGGTTCAGGAGGTATATCTGAAATTAGCAGGCGTTTCCCGGAAACTATGTGATTCAACGCCTTAAACATATCTCCTCGTTGCGCCTTCGATAGATAGAGTAATTCACACACATGCTCCACTAATGACTGGACTGCTTCCTTGACTAGGGCTTCGAAGATAGAGAAAGTTCTGACAGGAAGTTGATCTCTATGCACTCCTTTAGTCCCCAGGTTAAGTTCTCCTGAATCGACCCTTTCTTTAAATATGCGCTTCAAAGTCTTACAAGCATTTTTGGGGTGGCCGATGAACCTATGGAAGCGACACTACCGAGGATTTTCCATTGCCTCTTAAGTTGGTTACTTCTTGACATATGGCAATTTGATTGCGCCATCTTGAATCCAGGCTTCTAGCAATTCAATGACTTCTTCAATGGAACAGGGGAAATCAGGTGCTTCTGGATCTTCCATATGCTGAGGAGCCGTTTCCACATTATCTTTCTTTTGCGTCTTTGAAGGGATGGGAGGAGCATGCTTGCGCTGTGGCTCGGCTTTCCGTTTGTTCCCTTATGTGACAACATTTGAAGAAGGTTACAGACTGTACTGCTTATTGACTAGGCGTCTGCTTCCCCGAGTATCTCGTGCTTCTTCATCCTTTGTTGATTTTATTCTTTCTAACAGAGCAGGCGCATTGGTTGCCGAACTCTTCGCTGCTTCGTGGAGCTCTGAGAAAGTCTGGAATCGGAGGTTCTCCAAAAGAGCTCTGTAGACTGGGAGCATGCCATTGATGCACAAATCTACCAGTTGTTGCTCCGTGACGTTTGGATCATGACAATCCAGGGCTTGGATTCTGAATCTTTTCACGAAGTCATTGGGGTTTTCACCAACCCTTTGAAACATTCTTCCAAGGTCAGAGAGAGTGACTTGCTCTGAGACGAAGAATTATTTTCTGTAGAAGGCGTTAATCATCTCTCCCCAATTATTGATGGTCCCCGGTGCGATGTTGTTGTACCATGTGTATGCTCTTCCTTTCAAGGATTTTGAGAATTCCTTGAGACGGACGACGTGGTTATGTTCATGTTCTCCTAAGGCTTCAAGGAAACGAGATACATGCTCTCGGGCATTACCGGTTCCATCATAGAGAGTAAAAGTTGGGGAGATATAACCTTTAGGAAGCGGAGTCCTTTGTGTAGCGGTAGGATAGGGAGGTTGGTGACGATGGACATGTGGTGTCTTGTCTCTCCCATGATTCTCCAGAAGGCGCTCCAAGTCTTCTCTAGTGATGAAACTTGATGATTCTTTTGACGAATGGCTCGTGGTTTTGTCAGTTTCATCGTCATTCACCATGTGAATCGGAGTTACCTCAGGATCAGCAGCGTCTGAGGACTTATCCTTTTCTTTCCCTTTGTCTTGAACTTTCTCTGACAATTTATCATCAAGGGTCTTCAAGTGATCAAATAGCTTTTCTGTCTTTGCGCCATGTCTGGTCGATTTTTTGCAAGAGTTTCCTGCGCTTTGACGAGATCAGCCATAGTTGGTGGTGGATTTCCTCTGACTTCTTCAGGCTGTTGGCCGAACAAAGGATGACCTTCTGCGTTGTCGTGAGGAGGAGTGATGTCACCACCGTCGGTGTTAGTGGTAGGAATGGTTTCCGGGATGTCTTCATTGTTGCTAGTACTAGCGATGTTTGCGTTAGGGTTTGTGAACGCTCCTAACCTTAGACCAACCATCTTGTGAGAATGAGAGATTGCAAACGAGAGAATGATCTCCCACTGTGGTCGCCAATCTGTAGATGGGGAAAAATGATCTGCTGGTTTTTTGCAGAATTTGAGGACGACCGTACGGAGGAGATTCCTTGAACCGAGCGAAATGTTCAACCTCACACAGATGCACCGCTATGAAGGGGGTACTTTTTAGTTCGAGAGACCAATCTGTAGTACTCCATCCTAAACCAAGACAATGGCCGTTCCAGAGTAAATTCGGTCACAAGAGAGGATGGGTTGGTATGTAGGAGGGAAGCGAGAAATGTGTGAGATCAATGGTGATCGAGATTGTAGGTGTGTTATGGTTTCCGTGTAATGCTCTGAATGATTGAATATTGCCTGATTGAGAGTGATTTCTGTGAGTTCGTGTAGACGAATGAGCGTCTGTATGAACTTTGTTGAGAAATTGCTCGTTCAGACGATTGTTCTTCGAATGTTTTAGAACTCTTCGAATCTTGTCCTTCAATCGGGATTCAGAAACATTATATAATGCCGTAGTTGAAAACACCATGATCCCATGAAGTGTGACATTTGATGGAGTGAAGGAGTGGAGAGATGGAAATAATGCTCAAAACCAGTTGCGCTCATCGTGCGGAGACTTGGTTGATTTTCCACCCACTACTTTTCTAACTTCCTCAACTGATTGCACGAATTGCTCACATTTCATCGTGTGTTTGAACACACGTGCCGTAGACCGCCAAACCAAAACCCTAGTTGATATCCCCCCAAGTGACACGATTGATGTCTCGTGGTTAATTAAGTCGATTCATCGATTTCATGACTTCGTGGGATGATGAGTCCACGTATTTGATGAGTTAAACATGATTTTGTAAAATGTTACGCAACTCATGAATCGAACGTGTCTCGCCGAGACAAGTGATAGGATCCTCACGTTGAGGAGAGCAAGTGTTGCTCGCTAATTTATTTAATATTGATAGTTCCGTTAATTTGAGTAAATATTGCTCATCCGAGCAAGTGTTGCTCATCGATGAAATATTTGAGTAAATATTGCTCATCCGAGCAAGTGTTGCGTCGTCGATGAAATATTTGTAGCGTGACCAAAATAAAATATTAATTAAAGCGCTGGTAATTTAACCGAGCATAATTAATAAGAATATTGATCATGAGATCAGTGTGAAATTATTAGTGTTTGAATAATCATGATCCTTGGATTCAGAAACCCTAATTTGATCAATTGATGACCAATTGATGATTTATTTGAAATTAACCATAGAATGAAGGAGAACCGGCTTCATGGGACCGTGGATCAACCATGAAATTCTCATATGCTCACGTGAGAGAAATCCAAGACCTCTTTGAAGAGTTGGTGAGTTGTTGAAAGAATGATTAAATACTGGTTTAATCATTTCTTAATTATTCTTTGGTTCAGCATTAGGTGATAGAACCTAATTAATTATTATTAAAACATGAGGGACCGACCAAGGAGTTGTGAAACCAGACCTGGGTGGTCACGGGATCAAATGATGATCGCTCCGTCGAATTCCGAAATTGTTTGGAGAGTTTTTGGACCTAATACGTGCAATTGTGCAAATTAGGTCAGATTGTGAGAAACACGTGGGATTGGCTCATTGCGAGAAACAAAGCCAACCTTGGTCAGTCAAGGTAACATGCTTTCGTCGTTGAGACGTCCGTGTCTCAGTTCTGAGAATTTTGATATTTTCTGGTGCTCGTTTGAGCGACCATTTGAGAAAATATGACAAAATTAAGGTTTTCTGATAAAACCGTAAAAACTTCATCGGATGAAGGAAAATAATGAAAAGTGAAGGAATTATTAAGAGGTGAGGGACCGACCAAGGGGTCATGAAACCGGCCCTGGATGGTCACGGGATCAAATGTTGATCGTTCGAGCACTCCCAGATTGGTTGAAACCCTAATCAGCGTCCTTTGGTAGAATCATCATAGATTTCTCATACGAACTCGTATTTTGCTGGTCCGCCCCTCCATTACGTACGGAAAAGAATTTCCTATCTCCCAACGCAGGAGTATTTAGGTTTTAAGCTCTTTCGGGAGGTGAAAACAGCCAGAGAGTAAAACTCAGGAAAAATCAAAGGGGCCGGTCCCATAACATTTTTCCTAATATGATGAAACGAAGGAGTTTTGTTGAAATAAATGAGTTTCCATGAGACGAAGTAAACATCAAAAATCATAAATAATAAAATAAGGGACGTGTGAGCGTGTGGGACCGGCTTAGAGCATGACTGGACGACCAAGGCCGGTCCGTGCGTTTTCCCTATTTTATGCATTATTTCATGATTTGAAGGAATTTTCATAATTTGAAGGAAATATCATGAAATCAGGGAATTTTCATGGGATTATGAAAACATGAAAAATATGCTAATAAAAGAGTGGGACGTGTGAGCCATCTAGGGTTTGGCCGACCGACCATGACTTGTGCACACGGGTTTCCTAAGTTTTATTATTTTTCATGGGACGAAGGAAAAATCATGAGATTAAGGAGTTTTCATGAAATTAGGGCAATTAATAAAATAATGAGGAAATATGAGGTGTGGGTCCGGATGGGACCAGGCATGGCCGGTTGGCCAATGGTCACGCCCCCTCATGCTCTCCTTGATTTTATATTATTTCCTCCGCGCGGAGGAAGCACCATGAAGTTGAGGAGTTTCCTCAAAACAAAAGGATATTTGTTCAAGCGAAAGGTTTTTTCATGAACTCAGAAAAAACAACAAAATATGATAAAAATATGAGACTAGTGTGGGATTGACCACGGCACGGTCGGCCGGTCAGTGGGTCCATGCTCCCAGCGTCTTGGTCAATTTTTATTTATTTGTTATTCTTCGTTCTATTTTGCATAGGTTCATCGTTTCGTCGTATTTTGAAATACTTGCTCGGTTGTTAATGTATCATTGTTGAATACAATTGCACCATCTAAGACAGAGCTTGCTCAAAGCGGTAGCCACGATGCTCGTCGTCCAATATTTATTACTAATCCATAGACTTCTGCTGGGAAGAATCATGGTTTGCGTAATGAAATATGTGCGAAAATATTTGAATATTTTCAGCAATTCTACGGATGAATCCAAGAATTTAAGTTTAAGACAGGGCTTGCTTAGGCGGTAGCCCTGATGCACGTGCGTCCAATATTACTAATCCATGTACTTCTGCTAGGAAGAACCATGGTTTGCGTAATGAAATATGTGCAAAAATATTTGAATATTTTCATAATGAATCCAAGAATTTAGGTTTGAGACAGGGCTCGCTCAGGTGGTAGCACTGATGCCCGTGCGTCCAATATTACTAATCCATGTACTTACTGCTAGGAAGAACCATGGTTTGCGTAATGAGATATCTGCGAAAATATTTGAATATTTTCAGGAATTCTGCGGATGAATCCAAGAATTTAGGAATGATTAATTTATGACTTTATACTAGCAGAGCAAGTCGTTCGGGAGTTGTTCATCCCGTGATAGAAGTTATGACTGAAGTATTCAGTACTCATGAGATATGCCGTTATCCAGCTGTGAGACTACATATCTATATGCACTCTGAGAGAAAGTATTCTGCGTCAGAGGATTCGATGAGAGACCCGTGTCTCCATATTTACGCCTGATTGCTGAGTCAGAGGTTCATGTAATTATGGGTTTACAATTTTAGCCTTTGTCGAAAATCCACCATCTACAATATCGACCAATTAAAATAGTGGAAAAGTTAAAAATCATTTTAATTACCTCAACTATCTTCCATATGTTGACCTTGGCCTGATGAGGAACAACTCTCCAATCCTTGAATGTTAAGGGAATGTTTCGCCGAACTAATACCCCTAGACAACTTGGCAAGATGCATAGAAGGATCTCCAATCGGTTGTTCTTTAGAGTTGAATAAAACTTGGGCTTTTGGATCTGTGTTACCTAACTTCATTGCATGCATCTGTGTTGGTCCACGTGGAACAAACTTTCTTTTCTTCGTTGGTTCCACAACCTCATCTTCTTCACCTTCCATCTTATCATCAGTACCATCCTCAGAATCATCACTATTATCTTTTTCTTCATCAGAATCAACATCAGGCTCTTCCTCTTGCACGTCTTTGTTGTGTTGTAAAGTTTCATCTTCTTCTTCCTCTTCAAAATATGAAAAAGTGTCATTTGGATTGAAGAGTTGAATATTTGGACATGGGCCAGTGCTTGTATCCAATTTCCACCTTACTATCTTCCCCCCCATTTCGGAATTTGCAGCAGCTTGTTTAGACTTTGTAGGTGTCAGCACCTTCTTCCTCTTAGAAGCTAGCACCTTCCATGGTGAAGTAAGATTTTGTTGATGTGATGGAGGAGTTTGGGTAGTACAGTAAGGAATGGTTGGTTCGGTGGACTCTTTGGACTTTGTTGATGATCCCTTCTGAGAAGTATTTGTATCAGTTGGTACTGCAAACTCTTTCAACCTGGGTGATGATCGCCTCTGAGAAGAATTTGTATCTTTTGGAGATGTAGGAACAGTATTTTGTGCGGACTTTGCATTTCTTGGTGATCGGCGAGGTGGAGATGCAATATCCGGTTAGGAATGTTGACTCTTCAGTTTCTTCTTCATCTGTAACAACCATAACTTAATTAGTTAAAATGAGAAGGTAAAGAGATATGTTCTATTAATACAATGAAATTGAGATGAAAAGATTTTACCTTGATCGGAAAATGCTTGACATTATTCTTTATTGTTGAATTAGTATGCAACATAAAATACAAAAGCTTAGTATATATTGACGACTTAAAGGGGGAATAATTTACATGAGTAAGAGCAACTGAATCATAATCCAAGTTTTTTTTTACCTTGTTCTTTCCCATTGATGTACGATTTTTTTTCATCAGTGAGCTACAAAAACAGAATTCAAAAATGAAATCAGTATAACATTATCAATTTACAAAAGCATTATTGGATACCATCTTGGAAGGATTTCTAAATGAACTAGTACACTTGCTATCCTATGGGTAAGTCGATTGCTTAAGAAGCAATTGTCTCGCCCATATGATAGAGAGCGCACTAGGTCTCATCATTACTTAACCCAAATTGCAAACAAGCATGTATATCAGGCATAAATAAAGCAACCTGCATATAACCACCAAGCAAACTGGCACCTGCTGGTTGGAATATGGAATCCATGCACATTCTCAGTTGAGAATGAACCCGGGGTTCCGTATTCCACGCAGCAGGTCTTACAAATTCATTTGATAGCTATCAAGTTAAAAACAAGCATCATGTTAAACCATAGCTTCATGTTAAATACAACCATTATGTTAAACGGAAGCAACATCAACCAAGCATCATGTTCATGTTTACTAACCTAATTAAAGAACAAACCATGCATCATGTTCTTCTATGCAATACACTAGCAATTTGGCAGTAATAAAGAAAATTAACAAAACAACAAAATAACCACCAAGCAACTAACAACATATGGTTGGAATACGGAAGCCATGCACATTCTCATTTGAGAATGAACCACGGGTTCCTTATTCCAACCACCCGCAATTAGAGATTAACTCGGTACCTATCAACCAAGCTACTTATATCATTCACTAAGACAAATGTTAATATCATTTAGGTGCAGCAACAAAGTAAATCATGCTACTAAGTACAAAATCATGCCATTGATTCAAGCTACAATTTAAAAACAATAAAATTAAAAAGAACCCTATAACAATCCAACCAAATCAGAATAATGGAACAAATTAACATCATCAACAAATTGCATTTTATAAAAAAAATAAAATCAAAATCAGTAAAATTAAAAAGAACCCTATAACAAATCAAAACAAATCAGAATACTAGAGCAAACATCATCAACAATTGCATTTTACAACA
Source organism: Papaver bracteatum (assembly GCA_023529315.1). Classification (NCBI taxonomy): domain Eukaryota; kingdom Viridiplantae; phylum Streptophyta; class Magnoliopsida; order Ranunculales; family Papaveraceae; genus Papaver; species Papaver bracteatum. The sequence continues at coordinate 1,817,397 of JAJJWX010003533.1, forward strand.
AAATTAAAACTAAAAAAACTAAAAAAAAAAAAAAACTAAAAATCAAAATCAAAATCAGTAAAATTAAAATGAACCATTTAACAAATCAAACCAAATCATATTACAAGAACAAACATCATCAACAATTCCATTTAATAAAAAAAAAAGAAGGAAAAAACCTTAAAATAAAAATCAGTAAAATAAAATATACCCTTTAACAAATCAAAACCAAATCAAAGAACCCTATAACAAATCAAAACCAAATCAAAAATCCAAGAACAAACATCATCAACAATTGCATGTTATTGAAAAAAAAAAAACATAAACTGCACTCAGTAAAATTTCATGTTAACAAACCAAACCCTAGAACAAAAATCTAAACTCAACCAAATAAAATAAGAGAACGGAGGGTTTGAGAGTTTATTTTTTACCAATCTATTGAGGATTGCAGATAGACTAATTTTTTCCGATAAGGGTTTGCAGATAAATTTTTCTGATTTTAGGTGTTCTGTAGATAGTTGGATTTTCTGATTAGGGTTGGAGATGAGAGGATTTGAGTTAGATGGAAAATATGATTTTTGATTAGGTTTAGGGTTTGAGCGAGTAAAAAAAAATTTACAGAGGGTTTTTATTTTTGTGAGAGAGAAAGGGGAGTTGAATGGAAATGAAGAAGGAGAAGTAACCGAGGGGGACTTTGTGTGGTCTCTGATTTTTTATATTTTCTTGATTTTTCCAAAAATTGGAGAGGTGACACGTTGTTGTGTCTAGAAGGATGGGGAAAATTTTGGGCGGGATGTTTATGTGGGATCGATGTTGGAAGGAAATTCCTCAATCCACGTGATAGGGATTAAAACCGTTAGATTAGTTTTTATGCAATCTAATTGGTTAAAACAATAGGTTACGGATTGAGCAATGTTTGTTTTTGTGAAAACCTAACAAGGAATTGTGACCGTTAGATTGATCCACGTTTTTGTTTTTTCCTAAATCTAGATCATTGGATTAGAAACAAACCCTAATTATGTCAACTTCGAGAATTAAAGTGACTCCGAGAACGAAACCTAGTCGGGTTCGGACTACTATAAGTCGAAAACTTTGTCCGAACGACGATTCCGACCATCCGAAGGGAAGATTTCATACCGGAAAGCTTAAACAAACCCTGATTATGTCAACTCCGAGAATGAAAAGTGACTCTGAGATCGAAACCTGGTTAGGTTCGGACTACTATAAGTCGAAAACTTTGCCCGAATGACGATTCCAACCATCTGAAGAGAAGATTCCATACCGGAAAGCTTAAACAAACCCTTATTATGTCAACTTCGTGAATGAAAGTGACTCCGAGATCGAAACCTGGTCGGGTTCGGACTACTATAAGTCGAAAACTTTGTCCGAACGACGATTCCGACCATCCGAAGGGAAGATTCCATACCGGAAAGCTTAAACAAACCCTGATTATGTCAACTTCGAGAATGAAAGTGACTCTGAGATCGAACCTGGTCGGGTTCGGACTACTATAAGTCGAAAACTTTGTCCGAACGACGATTCCGACCATCCGAATGGAAGATTCCATACCTGAAAGCTTAAACAAATACTGATTCCGTCAACTTCGAGAATGAAAGTGACTCCGAGATCGAAACCTGGTCGGGTCGAACTACTATAAGTCGAAAACTTTGTCCGAACGACGATTCCTACCATCCGAAGGGAAGATTCCATACCGGAAAGCTTAAACAAACCCTGATTATGTCAACTTCGAGAATGAAAGTGACTCCGATATCGAAACCTAGTTGGGTTCGGACTACTATAAGTCGAAAACTTTGTCCGAACGACGATTCCGACCATCCGAATGATAGATTCCATACCGAAAAGCTTAAACAAACCCTGATTATGTCAACTTCGAGAATGAAAGTGACTCCGAGATCGAAACCTGCACGGGTTCAGACAACTATAAGGCGAAAACTTTGTCAGAACGACGATTCCGACCATCTGAAGGCAAGATTCCACCGGGAGTGAAAAAAATTTAGAAAACTTTTAGCAGAGGTGAAAAAAATTTAGCAGAAGTTTAAAACCTCTACGACGACCATTTTTAATAGTTGTGAAAGATGTTGAAAAGAATATGTCATCACAACCATCCATTTCAATCTATGACCGTCCATATTTTTTATTTTTTTCTTTCTTTACTATCCTTAGCTTCTCTATCCTTAGCCATTTTCATCCATTTCTTTGTTTCTCCCGCAGCACCACCACCTCCTTCATCCCTTCTTCCTCAAAACCGCAACATCAACAACTCACCATCAACAACTTCTTACCATCATCAGAACCACCACCACCAACAGATTACAATAACTCAAAACACTATCAACAGATCGAGGTAGTTGTACAGATTTCTTCACCAACAGATCGAGTTGAAAACTTACAACCATCAACAGATGGAGGTAGAAGAAGTCTTACACAGGTTTGTAACTCGGGTTTCTCGATCTGTTTAGGGTTTTAACTTAAAAAAAAAATTGATTCTCGATTTGTAACATGATTTTTTTTAGTCATTACAATAATTCAATCATTGGATGAATGGGTGTAGTTAAATTATTGGGTTTAATTCAGTAAAACCATTGCATTTAATTTTAATTAGGATTTTTTGAATTCATTAAATTCAGGTAGTAGTTGCATTAAATTCAAATGATTGGAATCATTGCATTTAATTTTAATTAGGGTTTTTTGAATTCATTAAATTCAGGTAGTAATTACATTTAATTAAAATGATTGAAATATGATTTTTTTTGGCAGGACTTGCTTCAATTTGGTCTTCAAATTAGTTTAGGATTTCAAGAGAACTTATTATCACTGAAGAGAAATAGAGATTAATTTGAAAGAATATATAGTTCAAAGGTATTCCTTTTGGAGCTCTTTGTTTAATGTGTGTGTGTACTTATATTTGCTGCTAATTGAAGTAGTCAAATGTGGCAGGATTGCAAGTCCTCTTAGATTAGGCATATTATTTGTAGTGAATCAGTCATGGGTAGAGGTGTGAAAGACTCTCCAAGTAGAAGTAGTAGGTGCAACAACAACAACAATAACATGATAATGAAAAAAATCCTATTTGAGTGTGCTATGTGTGAACAAGGAAACCATGAGACAAAAGTGTGTCCTTGGCTCTATTCTAGGTGAAAGCATGTTCCTTGTAATTGTGTGAGAGCATTTATACGATCCACAACAAGTGAAACCTATGGAAAAATGTTCTTCAAGTGCACCATACCTACCTGCACCTACTTTGAATGGTTTCATGATGCTTCTGACCCTTGCAAATCCAAGTTGTTATTGTTACCATCAAAGAAAAGATGTAATGCTTGCGTAGAAGATGACCACCCTTATAAAAATTGTCCACTGCACAATCAGTCGTGCTTCTCTTCAACCTGCAATTACAAACTCATCCTAAAAATATGCAACAATCAACATAATAAGCATATAGCTTACCTTGTATGTGAACAATGTGGAGATTTTACATGGGCTTCAGATGCTATCTTCATTGTTTCTAAAGAGAAAGTTAGAGTTTCTACAAGGTAATTGGCTGATCTAGTTACAAATCTAGAGAAAAGTCTTCATATGTAATTAAATTTCATTTTATGTGTAAGACATGATGATTTAAAAGAAATATAAAGTACTTCATTACTGAAAAGTGTTCGGTCATACATAATATTAGAATTTTGTGTTTGTGAACCATTATATCAAATTCTTGAAAAGTGGCCTGTCAAAATATTAGAATTCTAACTCTTCTTTTTTCTGTTGCGCGCATATTCAAGTTTCATTTTAACATATATTGATTGAATTCGTTCTAAATGATGAATAAAGATTGGATTCATTGGCCAAGGTTAATATGTTTAACTTAAGGATATTACATAATTAATCTTTACATTGGTTATTATTTACGATATTACTATGTTTTGATTTTATCTATCTATCTTTTATATAGGGGTGGTCTTCCATATCAGGATGCATTGAAGAATTTCATAGAGACTGTTTGTTAGAAACTTGGAAATCCTTCTAAGTTTGGTTGTCCTTGCGTTGATTGTAAGAATATTGCTTTCCCGCTTCCTCCGAAAGAAGTGCATCTTCACTTGTTGAAGCGAGGTATGGATCCTACATACACTAAGTGGGTTTTTCACGGGGAGCCGGCTATCATTTCTAATGATGATTATGCTCACAAAGAGGGTGCGACATATGGTTCAGAACAGTTCTCCGATGAGGGTAATGTTGAAGGTGATGTACATCAAGATCCATGCCATGAAATCAGTTTGGACTAGGGGTTGGACAACCAGGTGGATGAGGCTGATGCCCCTTTATACCCTAATTGTAAAACACACACAAAGTTATCTTTCACTATTGAATTGTATAGACACAAGACAATTAATGGTATATCTAGAAAGTATTTTGACGAACTTCTCAAGACAGTTGGTTCCATGTTGACGCTAGATCATTGTTTTCCTAATAGCACATATGAAGTGAAGAAGCTGCTGAAATCTTATCAACTAACTTACGAGAAAATACATGCATGTGAGAATGTCTGTTGCTTGTTTAGAAAAGAGTTGAAAGATGCAGACGAATTCCCTAAATGTCATTATTCTAGGTGGAAGAAAGACACGTCTAACATGGATGACGATTCTGACATGATAGACAAGCCTAAAAAAAAGATTCTGGTGAAGGTTCTTAGATACTTCCCCATTGTGCCAAGATTGGAGAGATTGTTTAATTTAACAGAGTTGGCTGAGCAGTTGATATGGCACACAACCAACAAGAGTAGAGATGGAAAAATACGTTATCCTTCAGATTCTTTGGCTTGGAAGCACATAGACAAAATATTTCCCGCATTTGCTTCAGATTCTCATAATCTGCGTCTTGGGCTTGCTGCTGATGGATTCAATCCATTTGGTGATCTATCTTCAAACCACAATTATTGGACAGTGATGATTGTGGTTTATAATTTCCCCCCAATAAGTGTATGCAAAGCGAAAACATTATTCTGAGCATGCTGATTCTATGGAAAAAGCAACCGGGTAAGGACATCCATGTATACTTGCAGCCATTGATTGATGATCTTATTTCGTTGTGGGAGAAGGGCGTGAAGGTATATGATGCGTTTACTAAAACAGAATTTAACTTGAAGGCATTATTGATGTGGACAATTAATGATTTCCCAGCATATGGTAATCTATCTGGATGTACGTATAAAGGGAAGGAAGCCTGTCCTCTTTGTGGTGATAATACACTTAGCAACTGGTTGTCGTTTAGTCGTGAAACTGTATACATGAATCATATGAGATTTCTTCGTCACAATCATCCTCTTCGGAAGAAAAAATACTTGTTTAATGAAGAAATTGAGAGGAGGGAAAAGCCACCTGTTATGTCGGGTGCTGCGGTATTTGAACATCAGAGCAGTATTGTGAATGATTTTGGAAAATCGGAGAAGAACGAGGAGGATAAAAGGAAAGATAAAGAGGAAATGAAGATGAAGAAGAAGATGAAGAAGAAGGATATAAAGGAAAATAATAGTAGTGCGGGAAAAGGTGCAAAGGATGGTAACTCTAAGTGTGGGAAGCGGAAAAGGGATGATGTTTCTGATGCGGCTAGTTCTGCTGCACCTGACGAGGAAACTGAGCTTCTGGTGTTTAACAAATGGTCGATATTCTTCGACCTTCCTTACTGGAAGGTCAGTTCTAACTTCAAATTTACTTGTTAAATAGTTTCGCGCACATGATCTATGCTTGAACTCACTAGCTAAAACCTTAATACCCATTAGCACTGAACTTCAAATTTACTAATGTTAGGTTTTTTCATGAATTCATAGGATTTGTTACTACGGCATAATATTGATGTTATGCATACGGAAAAAAATGTTTGTGAGAGTGTCATTGGTACTATTTTGAATATAAAGTTCAAAACAAAAGATGGTTTAAACTCCCGTAAAGATCTGAAGTGTATGGGAATAAGACCAGCATTGCATCCTACAGAGAAAAATGGCAAAGCAATCCTTCCACCAGCATCATACATCTTAAGCGCTAAAAATAAGGCTATATTTTATAATAGGATGAGAAATTTGAAAGTTCCATATGGTATGTTCGGATCTTAGGAAGCATTTCTCGAAAGATGGTTGCTTAGGTGTCCTTAAGGCTCATGATTACCATGTTCTTATGCAACAAATATTACATGTAGCTTCGAGGGGACTTTTACCAGAGGGGCCAAGTAACTCGATTTTCAGGTTGTGTTCTTATTTTCATGAAATATGCCAAAGGGTAGTTGATCTCGAAAGATTAGTTGAACTTGAATTAGAAGTTGCTGAGACTTTGTGTATGTTGGAGAGCTACTTCCCTCCATCATTTTTTGATGTAATGGTGCATTTGACACTTCACCTAGCTCGAGAAGTGCGTTTATGTGGACCTGTACAATATCGTTGGATGTATCCATTTGAAAGGTATGCTAAATTTTATAAATTTTTATACTTCTGTTTTTTTATTTTTTTTTGTTTCAATTATATTTTTATGTTTTATTAAACGTGTCAGTAGCTTTCCCTTAGATCTACTAATATTTACGTCTGGAAATTTTGTATTACGTATCGACTTCGTTTCCACCCTTCTAACTGGTAACTGTTTCATATCCTACTTTTGTATAGGTATATGAAGACATTCAAAGAATATGTTAAAAATTACGCACTACCTGAAGCTTGTATAGCAGAGTGTTATCTTGGAATAGAGTGTGTTAGGTTTTCTATTCTCATGGATAAAGTAAAACATATAGGAGAAAAGCCAAGTCGTACTAATAACATTCAAGATAGTTCCACACCGGAAGCATGTCCTCTTTCTAAAGGTGTCGAAGTGCGTATGGATAGTGAAGACCTAAAGATTGCTCACAGATATGTTCTTTTTAACACACCAGAAATTGAACCATATCTAATGTAAGTATATATGACATTGATGTTCATTAGAAATTGTTTTTCAGTCAATATAATACGTCTTGTTTTAATTTTACTTTTATCTTAGAATGCATATGGATGAGTTAAAATGTTCCTTTGGGGGGTCTATTACCAATGAAGACCAGCTCATTTCCATACACTCAGACACATTTGGAGATTGGTTTAAACAAAAGGTACGTTTTTCCCACTTTTAGTCACATTGCGCAGCTTAGTACAAATTGTTAATAATCATATCATTGCTGGCTTTTGAGACTTCACAGAACACTAATAGAACCATCGTCCATGGATGTGCACATAGATTATTGGATTCTGTTTTCATGTATGTGTTCAAGATATATTTTTGGATTTCGTCACTTAGAACCATCCATGTTAGGCACATTATCGCTATAAATATGTCTTTTCATGCTCAGATAACCATTTTAGTTGTATTTTTATGTTCTGAGTATGCATTTGTAGGTTTATATGCAGTTTGAGCAAGGAATGTCATTATCAAACACAGTAGAGTGGTTGGGAAAAGGACTTTTAGAAAACTGCGTGTCATATAAAGGCTTGCTAATGAAGGGGTCTAGGTTTATTACGAAGGACGTTCAAAGAGTCACACAAAACATTGGTGTTTCTATTGAATTAAAAACTTTAGTTGCAGGACAGTCAGAAACCACTGGTTTCTACGGTGTTTTGGAAGAAATTTTGGTGTTGGACTGCCATACTCTTCAGGTTCCCATATTCAGATGTGACTGGGCTCAAACCTATTTTGGTGTGAAGGTAGAGAAAGGCTTCACATTAGTAAACTTAAAGCATCATAAGAACCAATTTCGTAATGGCCCATTCATTTTAGCATCACAAGGGCGACAAGTTTTCTATTCCCAAGAGTCAGATACATCTAACTGGTATGTGATGTTGAAACCACCACCGAGGGGTTTCCATGAATTAGAGGATTACAATGAAAAGGATGACACGGGTTGCCAACCGGTGGATACTTCAACTCTTGGCTTACAAATGGATGGCGAGAGCGAGAGTTACGTAAGAGAAGATGCTCAACCTATCGTAGTGGTTCCGAAAAATAAGAAGAAGAATATGAAGAAGAAAAAGTTCACAAGTTAGGTCAGTACGTAGTGTATTGTGTTTTCTGTAATCTTTTTTTTACTGTCATTGTTGGTGTCATTGTGGATCTTGTTGTCACAGTTCTTCTGCATTTCCTTTGGTAATATTAGTACTGTTCTTGTGATTATGATGTTTGACCTTATTAATGTGATTGTGATGTTTGATCTTAGTTCCAAGTTAACCCTTTTTTAACTCCGCCAGTGAAAATGATTTATCATTTCATTGCCGGTCTCAATCCCAGAAAAAGGAGGAGAGAAGAAGGAAATTTGTGGTAATACAATCGCTAACATTCAGAGAACTGGATATGCACAGTAATTATCTTCTTTTTTGGTGTTTAGTTACCATTTGTTGCTATGGGATGTCATTGTTTCTGAAAAAAAATTCCTTATTTTATGTTTTTGGGTGGATTGGAAGAAATTGGGTTCTTGAACTGTGAAATGAAGTGCCAGGGAACTAATAGCTATGAAATGAGATGCATTATGATTGTAGAATGTATGTGATTGTTTACAAGGAAGCAATTTTGTGTTGTTTGCGGCTCAGGTGACTGAGCTTTATTTTTAAACATCATTTTTAGTTTTTTCAACTCTTATAAAGGTTGTCAAAGTCTGTCATCAGTAATTATAAACAAAAACCACAAACCTGGCATTGTTGTGATAGTGTAGGCATGGTTGATGGTATGGACTTGCACGCCTGAGGCTCAGGATCAAACCCCCGCAACTTCTTTTACCAACATCCTATATTTTTACTTAAACAACACTTATAAAGGTTGTTATACATTTTGATAAAATAAAGCGCAAAAAATCAGAACTTGTGAAGTGTAAGAATGGTTGATGAGTTAAACTAACACACAGTTGGTTCATGTTCGAATCCCCTCAACTCTATCCTTTTTGTTTCATATTTTGTTTATCTTCAACGACTCTTGTGGATGGTTGTGATAGGGTTATGAACTACATATCCGAAAAATGGTTGTTAAAGAAAAATGTCATCACAACCCTTTTGCTTAAAGGGTTGTCGTTTGTTTTTTTGGCGCAACCCTTTGGTCTTGGGGGTTAGTATTGATGCCATATACGACTCTTCCTTTGAAAATAGTTGTAAAACATGGTTTGTTCTACGATTGTTAGAAAAGAGTTGTATAAGTGCAGTTGTGGATGTATATTTTTCATGTAGTGAGTACTACCCCATTTACAAGTGCCTTGGAAAGTCTTAGCTTCCTTTGCGAGAAGGTCAGCTGGATTGTTGGTTGTTCTTGGAACAAAGAAAAAACCTAGAAAAGTAGAACAAAAACTAATTTTATACTTCATTGCATCCATAATAGTTTGATTTTCCCACAAAATAGAGGAAGGAGACCCATTCAAGTAATTAAAGAGATTATTACAGTTATCTTTTATACTAAAACTGGATATGCCTTGCTCTCTTTGCCATTTAACTGCTTGAAGAAATCATATTTCCTTTGCATCTTCAGGAGATGTCGCTGTGAAGGACCCTACTTGTCCTTGCTAAAAAGTACCCGTGTCTCCTCCTGCTTCTTTAGAGGGGTTAACTTTGAAAATGGAATCGGGAGATAAGCACTTGTCTGAGCTTCATGTTTTAGAATGTTTGACCCATATTGATTAATTTTAAAAATCTTTCTGTTCACCAAAAGAAATAGAAGAGTTTTCAGATGAAAAAGAGGATAGGAAATATGAATCAATATTTTAAAAGCTAATTTTGGCTGAGTTACTGGAGTCTGAAAAGATGATGCAATGCAAAATATTTTATCAGGCTTTAACGAGAGAGAGACTACAGAAATTGATGGAGAGGATAAAGAAATGGAAATTGGGGATTCAAAAGAATCCCTAGCATTTTCGAATGATGAAATCGACAGCCTTCTACCCACTAAAGGAGGGGATGCAATCCTAGTCTATTACCAAAAACCACGAATTTGGTGAAGTACAATAAATCAACAAATTATTTTGCAAAGCTTCAGTTACAAGATAGGAGATGAAACCTCAAGACTTTTCATAATACTGAAAAGTGTTCTTAACAAAAAGTCGTTAGGCAGTGATTTAATGAGTGTTATTGCGTAATAAGGTATAGATTGGAAAAGAATATATCTTTGGTGAATACTTGATTTATGTATGGTAAAAGAAAGTGTGTCATAGAGACACATCTAAGATTAAGAGAAGCACACTCTTTATCAAATCAAAACAGATAATTTTATGAATCTTCATTGTTGAATCAATGTTCTAGCGAGTGGCTGGTTACCAAGTAAGAGAGTCGTCAGTCATGGATTAGCCATGTTAAAATAAGTTATGCGTGTCTAAGTTATATGAAATAGTTAATGCTACAATTAAAGATTTTATTTTGGTAAACAAACGTATACCGAAATGGAATTCTGTAAGAAAAAGAAAAAACATTATGCGTGACTAAGTTATATGAAATAGTTAATGCTATAATTAAAGATTTCATTTTGGCAAACAAACGTACCGAAAGAAAAAGAAAAATCTTTGAAAGAGAATACAAAATTTCAAAGTGAATACAATTTCTTCATCTTATTCCAATATTGGGTATGCATATCATAACTTTTCTTGTTTGGAAAGCTCTATGGAAATATAACACAACTTACAAAATTAAATTATTTGCGTGGAAATACATTAGAGATATCAACTCTTCAACAAACAGATTAACTGTTTACAATGGGAACATTGATACTCATTGTGACATATAAAAATACCGTGATGAGGTTTATAGTGTATTAGCTAATGACCAACATAACAATTCTCGTTGAAAAAAAATAAAATTCTTATTTTATCATTAAGAAAAGAAAAAAAAAAGAGTACAAAATACCAAAACATTTTAAAAATGAGCAGTCCATATAACTTACGGCTTGCCATGTATGTATTATGGTTTGCCAATTGCTATCTTGGCAAGCTGCTGGAATGCTGCAAACACCTAAATTTATTTGAGATTACTTTTAGGGATATTTTGACTTTAGGTCACATAAAATTTTGATTAGAGTTTGGGTCACGATAAAATTTTAATTAGAGTTTGGGTCACAGGACTCAAGTTGAGCGTTTTGACAGTTAGAAATTTCTTTTTCTTTAATTAATTTTCTTTTGAACTCAACACCGTCGGTGTCTCTGTGATGACGTGTGCGACACGTGTGGAATCTAATTAAGCTATCTTCTTCACCATCGCTCCACCAACAACAAAGAAAAATAATTCTGTAGCCACCTTCCAAAAACTCCATCACCTTTGGAAAAACAATCAAATTAGTAAATAAGTGTGTTGAAATAAAAAACAAAGTCACCTAAGTTATCTTCTTAAGCAATCCCTAATACCCATTTTTCAATTTTAAATGTAATTTTTTTCCCATATTTATTTGTCTCAACTTTAATCATGTTTTGAAATATGATTTTTTTTTTATATTCTGAAATTATGATTGTTGGTCTGTTTTGGTTGGTTTGTGTAGGTGTAGTGGTGGGATGGGGGAGGGGGTTGCTGATTTTGGGAATGAGTTCTGCTGGTGGTTGTTGTATCTTACAGGTGTTGTAAAATCCATTAAAACAACTAACTTTTCGTATTGGGTGTTGAAATTCTAGTTACTGTTTTGAAGAATTGGATCAATAATTTTTGTCATGAAGGTTTGGTAGTGGTGGTGGAGATAAGCTTTTTTCCATTGAAGGAATCGGCGATCAGAAGAGTTAACAGATTTTGAGATTAATGAAAAATGATGGAACTTTACGAGATCAATGGCAGTTGGTGAGTGAAATTGGTCGTGATACATGTGAGCGAGAGTAGATTTGGCGGTGCTGGAAATGAAAGCTTAAATTTTTCTGGAGAACTTTTCTAAATCGAACACATGTCTAACGGAAACAGTAATGGCTGGGTTAGTAAATATATTTAAATCTAATATTAAATTAGTAATTTCAGCAACTAAAATATGGTTTGGTCTTTTTTAGGTGGACTCATGTCTGTTTAGTCCTTTGGTCAAACGCCTTTACTGTTTGGTCCATAATTATTTAAAAATATTTAAATAGACAAAAATACCCTTCCGTGTTAAATCCGTTAATTTTTTTTTAAAAATTTTAAATAGACAAAAATCTTTCATGTTAAAAAATAGACTTCATCAAGTTCATACCCGTGAATGAAGTCCATACAAAAAGCTAAAAAAGCAGACTTCATTCCGTGAATGAAGTCCCATAAAAACCTAAAAAAAAAGTCCATATAAAAATGACTTCATTCCAGGAATGAAGTCCATAAAAACCTAAAAAAAAATTCAATCCAGAATGAACTCCATACAAAAAAAAACAGACTTCATTCCGGAGAATGATAGGTTTCCTATTAAAAGGGCTACTAAAAAGATTTCATTCCTTGAATGAAGTCCATATAAATTACTAAAATTGATTATCATTATTTGGTGATGAATGAACTCATAAAATTAAAAACTAAAAAAAAAAAATTCCAGGAATGAAGTCCATTTAAAAACCTAAAAAACAGACTTCATTCCAGGAATGAAGTCCATAAAAAAACCTAAAAAATAGACTTCATTCCAGGAATGAACTCCATACAAAAACCTAAAAAATAGACTTCATCTGCGTCTTCATCTTCAAAACAGCAGCATCAGTTTGAAAAAAAAAAAAAAAGAAAAAAAAATTGTTTTCATCGTCTCCACCATCTTTATCTTCTTCTTCATCATCATCAAAATCAAGATTAACACCATCATCTTCATCGTCAACAACAAGAAGAATTGACATATCTTCATCTTCTTCATATCTTCATCGTCAACAACAGCAGAAAAAAGAGAAAAAAACCCTAAAAAATCTTATTCAACAGTACCAAAATCATCATATTCATCGTCTACAACTACAGATCTAAGGTATCTAAATGGATCTTCACCTTCATCGTTGTCGTTTACAGCAGCAGGAACAAAAAAAGAGAAGAAAAAAAAATGGAACCGCCATTAACAGGAGGAAAGAAGAAGAAAAAAAAAGGAGAGAGAATTTTATAGATCTGAAAAATAGAGAGAGAAAGTAAAATCGGAGAATGATTTATTCTCTCATACTTTTTGATTATATATATGGTCCTTATCCAAAAGGGTATTTCTGCCACTACATGGTGACATTTACATCATCCATGACATCAGTGTAGGACCAAACAATAATTTTTAGGATCAAATTATAATTTATATTACCAAATAGGACCAAACAGATATTTGACTGGGTCAAATGGACAAGACTCATCCTAATATATTATTCATAGGACCTAATGGTATTTCCTACATTTTTTAACAGTCAAGATGGTCAACTCAAGTCATGTGTCCCAAACTCTAATTAAAGTTTTATCGTGACCCAAACGTAATTATGGTCACTTTTATGTGACCTAAAGTCAAAATATCTCTTACTTTTATTAGGAAATTCGCCAACCTTCCATTGTAGTCCAGCCCGGTTAGGATACCTGGCTTTCACCCAGGCGACCCGGGTTCAAATCCCGGCAATGGAACTCTTTTGCTTAATTTTTAAAGCGGTTCAACAAGGATACAGTTTTTGGTATAAAAGGGAAGCCTTCTGATTCCTTAATTGTATCTTCTCAATTAAGGTACTGATCAACCTTTTATTCCTCTTTTTTAGCTATGCATAATCGATATGTTGGGTTTTTCTGAAAGAATTAAAATTTCTGCTGTGTTTTAGACCAATTCCGAGAGTTTCAGTAATCAAGTTTTACAAGATTGTTTTGGGCAACCAATTTTTTTTGCTCCAACAAGCCCTATTCCAAATATAATTAGGTTTTGGAACAAAGATCAGAAGATGACCGGCCCCATATAACTTGCATATCTCACCACCACCAAATTAGTTTCGTTAATTTAGAGGGTTTTTTATAAAATCAGTCTGCTTAGGTTGTGGAATTAGATTGAAGATCATTTTCATTACGACTTATTTGATCACAATTTTTGTTGAAAACAGTTGTTCAAGATGACGAGGAACATCGGAAAGAACCGACATGAACAAAGAGATTATAAGTATCAAGACCAAGAGAGGTACGTATATATACTTTATATCCCAATTAGCTGCTGGTTTTCTTTTTTCTGTTTCGCTGTTTAATTTTAATTTTTGCAATATTCATAATTAACCAGGGTACCCGAGGCTTTTGAAGACATTTATGATCCCATATATGATGAATATATAACCTCTGAGGGGGATTTTTGGGATGATTGGAGATCAGTAGATTCAGATGAAGCTCCACTACCAAAGATTCGTTACAAAAGATCATCTGATCTTAAAACTGAATGTTGTGCAAAGGATGAAAATAAACATTCAACAATAAGTCGTGTCGCTAAAAAAAAAGTCTCGTTCATCAATATCATTTACGAAGACGAAAAATCGATACACAATACTTGGCGAGGGGGGTAATGATCAATATGGTACATGTGAACTACGAGAAGTATTTTCTATGTCATGTAATGATGAAATGGCGAAAGAACATGAAAGTGAATGGGAAGTATATCACGGTAAATATGTCAAGAAACATATTCGCAAGTCGGTCATTGAAAGTAGGCGTATTGCTGCTGCATCTGATGAAACTGCAGTTCTTGCTTCTGAGGAAGCTGTGGTTTCCACTAGCGTTCAGAACACGGCTAAGCAGAAGTGGGTAGATTCATGGTGTCATGAGGATAGAGGACTCGCCGAGTGTGTCGCTGATGGTGATACAATGATTATAAGCATAGATGGTTACTTCCGAAAGAACAGAAAAGCAGGATTTGGAGTTATCATACGTAATCGATACACTGGTGTGCCGTTTCTTGCTTCTGCAGCGGCTTATGAGCAAGGAAAACCAGTTTCGTCGCTGTACCATGAGTTGCAGGGACTGAATAAAGGCTTAGAGCTCGCAATAAAATATGCACTTCGCCACATTTTTATAGTTCAGCGCTCCAGGTGTATCGTTCCCAACATCGCCAGATGGTCTTCTCACTGTACTGATAGAGGCCATGTTTCAACCCCCTATACCTTTTGCAAGATATGTGCAAAAGGGTATTTTCATGATTGTACCGAGGAGAATTATCAGCTACATGTGTATCCTCTCATTGAGGAAATCAGGGATAATTTAGCTATGCTTGAAAGTGCTACTGTTTGGAGTTACGGTTCGGTTATGAATAAATACAATAACGCTGCAGATTATCTTGCAAAGCTTCAGGTAAATAAAGAGGAGATGAAACCGCATGAATTTTCAGAGGAACTGAAAGATATTCTTTACCAAGAGTCGTTAGGCGGTGATTTGATGGATGCCATTCGGGAATCAGGGTATGGAACGGATGAAGACTGCCTCTTCGATGAAAACTGCTAAAAACAAAGTATATGCTGTAGATATTGCACATCTAACAAAAACCATATATACTGCCATCATCATTTTTAGTACTTCAAATGGTTTTCCTATTTCCTCCACAAGTCGAATAAACAACTTGCAGTATCGTAGAAATGACGAAGACTCATCCCGAATATAAAGGAAGTGGAAGCTGTAAATAGGAGTGAACCTCTTAGTGATTTGATGAATGCCATTCGGAAATCAGGGTATGGAACGGATGACGAATGCCTCTTTGGTGATTACTTAAATTAAGTGATACAAGAGAATTATGCCGTGGATGGCTGTTTAAGTGTTGGTGTTTATGATTTATGGTGTCTTACGAAATCTAACCTGAAGTGACAATGACATGGGTATTATTTATTTATTTATTTTGATAGGAAAAGAAAATTTTCCTTTCCAAACTATTTATTACAGAGATAGGAGCTTTGAATAAAGAGAAATAATACATTGGAAGAGAGCTTAGAATGTGTTTTAGAAGAGCAAGTTTACCTCCTTTTGAAAGTGAAATTTGATTCCAAAAAGAAAGTCTTGCATCTACTTTTACAAGAATGGGTGTCCAGATGGATTTGCAGTTAGCTTTGGCACCCAAAGGCATCCCTAGGTACATGAATGGCATATTATCTGTTTTACAGCCAAAAGCAGTTGCCCAATCATGAAATTCTGGAACATTTCCAATAGCAATTAATCTTGTTTTGGTAGTGTTAACCTTTAGTCCTGCAATGAACTCAAAGCAATGAAGTAAAGAGAAAAGATTTGTAATTTCTTCTTTCTTGTTATCCATAAAGATGATAGTGTCATCAACATAATGAAGATGATTTACTACAAGGCCATCTTTGACTACTGAAAAATCATTGAAGAGACTTAGGTTAGCTGCTTTATCTAAAAATCTTGAGAAGCCTTCCATGGCTAAATTGAACAGTAAAGGTGACAAAGGGAAGCCTTGTCTAACTCCCCTTGTGCTGCCAAAGAAACCAAAAGCTGATCCATTTATCAAAACCGAAAAAGATGATGTAGAATAAAAGTATCTTACCCATTGACACCATCTTGAACTAAAACCCATCTTCTTCAAAACAAATTCCAGATAACTCTAGTTCACTCTATCAAATGCTTTTTCAAGATCAATCTTACAGATAATCCCTGGCATGCCAGATTTTAATCTAGAGTCAACCCGTTCATTTGCTATTAGAGTGCCATCAAAAATATGTCTGCCTTCTATGTATGCACTTTGAACATGAGATATAATTTTAGACATGACCAGTTTTAGTCTTGTGGCTAGAAATTTAGCTATAATCTTATAAGTACTAGTAAGCAAACAGATTGGCCTACAGTCCTTAATAGATTCCACATGATCATTTTTTGGCACCAAAGCTATGAAAGTAGAATTATGCTTCACATCAATGTTACATGTTTCATAAAATTCTCGAACTGTTGCCATTATATCTGATTTTAAGAAACTCCAGCATCTTGTGAAAAACATGAGAGGGTAGCCATCAAGCCATGGTGCCTTGTCTTGTCCCATGTCTTTAATAGCATTCAACATTTCTTCTTCAGTGAAGTTGGCATCCAAAATGTCAGATTCCATTGTATTAATGTTGTCAAAGCTGATGTCTTCCAAAGCCGGTCTTATGATCTCCTCCTCCTTAAACAGATTTTTATAGAAATCTATAATATGACTCTGCAGGAGATGTATGTCGTCTGACAACACCCCATCAATGTACAATTGTCTTATCCTGTTATGCCTTCTCCCAGTCATTGCTTTACTCATAAAGAAGTGAGTGTTACTGTCACCCTCAGTTAACCATTTTGTTTTAGATTTTATTTTCCAAGCAACCTCCTCCATATTTGTAACTTTCTCAGACTCATCTTTGTGTTGTATCTTCTCATTTAATTGCAAATGAGATAAGAGATCATCTTCAGCTAGATTATCAAGAGCATGTATCTCAGACAGAATCTCTATGAGTTTAGCATCTGTCTTCCCAAAAGATTCCTTATTCCACTCCTTTAATTTCTCTTTGAGAGCCTTCAGCTTACACCAAAGTATAGTATTTGGAATACCTGCAAAACAAAAAGATAACCACCACTCTTCTAACATTTTGATGAATCCATTCTCCAAAAACCACATGATTTCAAATCTAAAAGGGCTAGGTCCCCAAGAAGGATCGGAAATGTCAAGGATGATTGGGATATGATCTGAGGTTGGTCTGGCTTTTGCTAACTGTGAAACAAAGGGGTAATGGGCTTCAAAGTAAGGGGAAATAAGAAATCTATCAAGTCTGGACATAATGGGATTAGTTTGGCCATTTGACCAAGTGAATCTAGCACCCTTAAGAGGAAGATCAATGAGGTTGTGATGTAATATGAATTTGTTGAAATCCTTCATACTTTTGGAGATTTTTGAGCAACCTTTCTTCTCAGCACACTTTGTTATAGTGTTGAAATCTCCACCCAGGCACCAAGGTTGATCCCATAACCTACAGTTGTTGTCTAGCTCTTCCCAAAACAATTTTCTTTCATATGGTCTGTTTGGACCATATACATTTGTAAGAATCCACTCAAAGTTATCCGTCTTATTCTTGCATAAGATAGATAGAGTGTAATCTCCCACAATTGAGTCTTTGACCTCCACACAGTATTTGTGCCATAAGATAATCATCCCACCCGAGTTACCAAAAGACTTTTGATATGTCCAACCAAAGTCAGAGTTTCCACAAATTTGATGAATATCAAAATCTGTGCAAACTGACATCTTAGTCTCCTGAAGAATAATGATAGGAGCTCTAGTCAGTTGAATTAGATTTTTGATAATAAGTCTTCTGTTTGGAGAGCACAAACCTCTGACATTTATTGAGAGGATTTGTAAATTCATTGATTAACCGCTGAAACCCCCTTATTCTTGCTTTTACTTCTTGTTGAACCCAACAGACCAACTTGTGCTAACTCCATGTCCAGTCTCTTGCATTCAGTGACCAGTCTCTTTGGTGTAACCAAAAAATTACTAGGATAATATACATCATCACTTGTTTCTTCCGATGAAGGCTCAAATCCTGGTGGGTAAGTTTGTGTCGAAGATGAACTTTCACAATCCTCGTGCAACAAAGAAATGAAAGTATCTTCTAAACCTCCTAGAGGAGTAAATTTACTTTTTAGTTCATGAATTGAATTTCCCAGAACTCCATCAATCGGAACTAAAAACCGCACAGCAAAATCCTTCCTGATTACCATATTTGTGGCTTGAGTATCATTATTTTTGATAATCGGACCAGTCAATGAAATCTTTTTCATCATAAATTCTTTGAATGGTTTGGCATAGTATTGAAACTAGCTTCTAAAGTAACTCCAAACTGGAATATTCTTTGAGCTTCCACAATTATCCAATTTGGTATAATGAATTGTTTGGTTTTTATAGGTGTTGTATTCAAATTAAAGGATTGGAAATTTGGTGGTGTTTTGAGGATAGCTTGTTGTTTCGGGGGTGTTGAGAGGATTGGGTGTTGAAAAGTTGGTTTTTTAAGGATTGGTGAAAGTGTGGTGTAGTTGCTGATTTTTTCTGGATATTGGGTGAAGAGGTTGTTTGGTATGGATATGCTTGGACTTACAGATCTTGGAATTGGTTTAATGATAGCAAAGAGTTTTTGGTTGAAGGTACTGGTGTTTTTTGGTTTATTGAGATTTTTTGGCCGAGTAGTGGAGCATGTAATTTGTAGTTCAGAGGAGGATGAACTGGGACCGTTGATAAGTTAATGATGAGTAGTATGACAATTGAGTGTTTTTGAGTGAGAGTGATTGTTTTGTTTGTTTGAATGATATGGGTCGGTTTGTGGGATTGGTGGAAATTCTCGGACAGTGATGGGGATGGGTTCAGGTCCATCGGGTATGACTTCTGATTCTGCAACTGAGAGTTTAAACGCTGATGTGGCAGTGGAATCCACGTGACTTTTGTCGTGTATTTCCATGTCACTGTCTTCGTCTATGTCCATGTCAGCTGTGTATTCCATCGTGTCTTCCTGAAGAGTTGTGTCACAAACAGATTCTTCTAAAGATATTGTTTGAACTCTTTGCCAAATTTGCTTAGTCGTCGCATCTTTTCTGTTTTTTTTTTATTTTTCTTTAAAGTTTTCTTTGACCCATGATGTCCTTTTTTTTTTGATAAAGATTTCAAAAAAAATCTTCGTACCAGATGTAGAATCATCATTGCTTTGACCGAAAACTTTGTTAAAGTGATCAATCTCTGGCGTGATTTTTGAAGTGATATACGCTGGAAGGAATTTTCTTTTTTTTCTTCTACCTTCCTCCACGAAATCCGGCAAAACGTATGCATTGTCGTTTGATGAATTTGAATACAGATCCAAGTGTGAAGGAGGCAAAATAAGAAAGTTCTGGTCCACCCTTGATGGCTTTCCGATCACAGTAATATGAGCTATGAACTTCTGGTTTCCTGAGAAGATATCGATCATCCTTGGAATTGCATTAATACCCTTTTTGTTTCTTATCTTCATACGCATCACCCACAAATATTCAAGTCTTAGTATAGCCGGATCAATAATTAAAAGATCTCCGCAGAGTTTACCAATGGAATGCATAACTTCCAATGACCAAAATTGATACGGTACCCCAAATATTTCTAAATGGAAATCATTGTTAGTTTTCCCATTAGTACTCCAGATTTGATCATGCCATCTAAACACTGAATAAGTCACATTACAAGAGACGAATTTAAATTCCAAATCTTCTGCTGAAAAATCCATATCCACATGAAATATTGCTTGAAAAGAATTGATTGGAAAGATTTGGAATTTGGCAGTAATATTCAACTCAAAGCATAAAGCCATACCAATGTTGTTCCAAGACTAAACCACGTTTGGGGAAGAAATAATGAAAGAATCATTCCATTTTCCTAGAGATTGCGGAGGACTGTCAATGATGATTCCTTTGCTAGAATTGGATTTATGAGGGTTGACAGTTGAAGGTGCAGCAAAGTTTTTACAGTAAAAGGTTGGTGGAATATTCTTGGAAGGGCATGGACGACCAAAGAGAGACTGAGCATATGAAGTTGCAGGGTTTATGTAGGACTATATAGGAATTTGTTTTTGATTGGTAAAGGGGACCTGTTGAGAACTGGGTGAAGGGATATGTTTCAAAATGGACAAAGTGAATTTTAAAATGGAATTAAGTGCTTCCGCCACAGCGAACCATCCTGTGAAACATTTACCTGAGAAAATAAAGAACGATACCGGGTAAGACTTGGGGTTTGGTCTAGCTAGGATTATGTGTAGGAACAATCCTTTTTCATTTGATTTTTTGGTAGCACAAAACCAGATTTGATTATACTCATGTTTCCAAACTTTCCCACCAGCATCACCGTTCTTGGCTGCTTCAAAGAAAACATAGCGGAGATCTTTAGCCAAAAAATGGCTGAACACCCCCTTGATTGAACCATGATTGAGAAACTCGGTTAGAGTGATTGAGGATGATGGGAAGGATTTGCTACAAGAAAATCTAAGATATTTCTTTTCGATTTTCACATATCGATTTTCAGTAGTCATGGCTAGGAGACCTAAAGGTTCTAGAGGAAAACTAAACTAGAGAAGAAAACTACAATGATATGGGTATGCTTCTTGATGTTGCATATAGTTGAAACATATACACGCAATTTAGTAACCTAGAACTGTGGTTTATGCTCAAACACTATGATGTGAAAGGACACGTAATATCACTATTATGAATAATTTACCTGCTGAATTTTCGTACCTGTCTACTCTGCCAAATTCAGAATGTGGTGGGAGTGATAATCTCAGTGGTGTTGTAGCTAGGGAAGCCATTGAAATGAAGACCAGAAGCTGGACACAAATAGTTGGCATGTCAGTTTTGGTATCCAGGTATCATATTTGTAGGAGATATTTTGTAAAAGGGTCATATGTTTATTGTCTAATTAGGGTCTGGGTCGTAGAAGTTGCATTTGATGCATTAGGGTCGTTGACTGACGAAGACCGTGAAAAAGTTGTCAGCTGAAGATTTTTATTTTTCCACAACCCCGGACCCTCAATTGACTGATGTTGACTCTTCTATCTTCTTAACGTATTTTTTGTTTTGAAGAATATCTTCTTAACGTAGAACTACTCCATCTTCTTCCATGTCTTTTTTATTTTATGGTATCTTCTTCATAACATTCATATTCTTGAATTAGTAAAATGACATGACAGTCTTAAAATTGGCAAATGCCTTTAACAATCAACTCAAATTTAAAGAGTGAGTGAACCATCGAAAGATCTATAACTACAGCTTCTTATTACACAAATCACCTCCTCGTGCTATTCAGCAACTAGCTATGGAACTGATGACTCGTATTCTTGAGTTATTATGGCTAATCATGATGCTTTGAAGATATATTCTAGGATAGGAAATGGGCACAGAGCTGTAAGAAATATGGTAAGAATTTGGTGTTCTGTTACCGTTGATTTAGGTGATTGATGGTCATGAATTGATGATTTTTAGTTTAGGAAACTTGGGTTGCTGTCGAATTTGATATTGGTGCAGGGAAGGAACTATAATAGGGAAGAAAAACACGAAAAACCAACTCACCTGACGATCACCAATTTCTGGCACATCAAGAGATCGTTAAATGTCATCAACGAGTTTACATGGCCATAAGATATTTAGAAGATCTTATACCCCTCTGTTCTATTTGTAGTGATAATTATAATCATGATTAAAGAAAACGATGCTAGTTTTGAATATTGAAGTGGTGAAGGTGGTTAATGTGGAGTAGATGTTTCTGTGGTGGTGGCGGAATGGAAGGAGCTAGGAGAAGCAAGGAGATGCACTCTATTATGGTTTTTAACAGGTTAGGTTAAAGTGTATTTTAAATGTTTCATAAGGGTTCTTTGGTGAAATATTTAAACGGTCAAAGGTAGTCTACGACCCTTACACAACAACTACAACTTATACGACCCATACCCTAATTAGGCAATAAACATATGACCCTTTTACAAATTATATCTATTTGTAGCTAATGATGCGCGGACAAACTGATCCAGTTCCAGCTCGATTGTATCTTCTTCTTTTTTCAAAGGTTACAAATTAAGCCATCAACAGTTAGTAGACACTAAACTGGAGGCTAAACCGTAAGAGGCGATAACACAAGACAATAACATAAAACTAATACAACACTAACGAAAATGAAAAAAAGTAAAATGCAGATAAGCATCGAGACAAGAGTTGTTGCATCCAGATATAGAAGTAAAAATCGTCACTTGATCCAATTCTAACGAAGAAATCTTCGATTCCGCCAACTTTGCATCAGCATCACTACGATCTTGATTACATACAATAAACCACTACTGGATCCCCTTTCAAGACATGGGTATGTTGATGTTTAATTCTCATAAATGATCCACGCGTGACATACGAAATTGCATCACTCCTCCCAAGAGCAGGATGAATGACAAGGGTGAACCAAGACCAGTTCCCTCTAAACAGAAGAGTGCCAAAAAACTGATTGGAAAAAAAGAACATAGCGAAACATTCTCTGAAAACTTGACGAGAAGAACATCCAAACTGCTGAAGCATGCATCCACCTAAAACACTTATGGTCAAAGACATGATTGATCTTACACCTATACCAAACACATGTACTAATAGCCCAAGCCCCCGTAGGTAATAACTGTCTTAAGGATCTGATAGCAAGATATGACCAACATAAGAGTAAGTTGAAGACTAGAAAATCAACCCAAGAAATAAACATAGATGAATGATACGAAGAGAAGACTCTGAAAACCTTTCCTTCAAAACTAAAACCAGAATACAAGGAACCACAAATGACTAAACATAAATACCTGCAATCTTATAAACACAACTACTAAGTAAACCACCGATATATCCACCCAAAATGCAATGAGAGATCAAAACCCACACAGTAAATCTACTCTTCAGCTTGACCAAATAACAAATATAATACTCTTTGAAGACCAGAATGAAGATATACCATTTCATTCTCGAGAAAACAAGTAAATGTCAAGTCGATTTATCTAAAGATATCTATACTAGTAACCACGAGATGGAGAGAGAATAATATAATTGTCCCTTATGACTAAGACATTCTTCATATTTATATAAGTATTACACCAGTTCCAAACATGATCCAGACCATAACAATCTTTGACTTGCATTAAGTAGCTGTTTTTCATAACCATGATTAACCAATGACAAATATCATTCAAATAAAAATAGCTACTCCCTAAACAGTCAAAGAAAGAAATTCGCAGACTCAGTTCACCCTCCAAAGTAAGCATGCAATTTATTTAAGTGTTGACCAGTCCTTGCATTGACTTGATTCTTCCACTTGTTGACTTGACTAGAACCTTGACTTTAACCAGATTGAATATTGACTTGGGTCAAATATTGACACGGCTCAGACCTTGTACTGAGGGTAACTGACCGACCATCGACTGTACCAAGATCTAGGTCGACTGAATTCTGAACACCAATTGCCGGAAAACTATTATAACTCACTGGATCTTCATAAATAATTGTCGGTGAGTCGATATAATTCACTGAATCTTCTGAAACACTGAAAGATATGTGACGCTCCATGTACTAAACCTTCTTAGCTAAAAGGATTACAACCTAATGGAAGCATAATACCTAGATTAACAATCTTAAGAGTCTCTACTACAAAAGCCAAACCCAAAAAAATAAACCCATACACTCTGATATAGTATACATGAAAATCTCTCATGTGATATGGATATAACTATGTGTTGTTTATAGAGAATGAATACATATATAAAATAAAAATAAACATCTTAAATTCGCATGAGAACTTTACGCTACAGAAACGATTATCTTCACGTGCGCCTTTTCTTCTGAATATTGAAAGTGAAGTGGGAACAAATGAGCACATCATCCCAAAAAGGGTGCCCAATGAAAACAAATAATGTTCAAGTAATCACTAATATGCTTCACAATTTTAAAGAATAATAATTAAACATGCCATCGTTCCTAACATGCATAAGAATGATTTCCCCGAATACCTCGATATAATATTTCCTCATCTGGGTCTTAACGACATAAATTAGGTTATTAAATAAAAATTAATACTATTTCACTTCACGCGCTAGATAGCTATTATATGCACTTCCCGTGTTATGTATTGCCTCATCTGGGCTATAATACTTAGTAAGTAGTTGTGGGGAGACCACAATCACTCCTCGCTGGGATTTTACTCAAACACACATCAAATTATTCACTCAGCAAACAACAAGCATCGTAATATATATCATTCATGAAAGAATGTTATTTTAGTTCCACTTCCTCAGATATTGCGTCCATAGTGGAAATATCCGTGAAAGACCACCACCGGATGAATCCAAAAAAGTGAAGCAAATATGTCACTTAGACCTCGCCAAACTCATTGGAGAAAGCGAAAACAGAATAACTCTAGACTCGAATGATAGCGCCATCCACACAGAGTGCCCATACAAACCATGATTCAAGAACTACCATCATAAGTCCCGAATGTTTTGCAATCAAGCATAATATGCAAGCGATTGGATTCTCACAAGAAATTGTAAAAGGTAATATTCCCCTATATAACGATATTGCCTCATCTGGGCTATAATAAGCATAAAAATAGATATAACGTTTGTAGAATCCACACAATGCATATTACACAACATACCCAATCATTTACACTCAATTATGCTCATAAGAAGTAATGACACATCATGCTCGCATATGAAAAGGAACTTAATGATTACAAGAAGGTTACATAGTTCCCACCTGATTTGATGAGAAGCCAACTCCTACCTTGAATACCTTCATCTACTGGTTCATCCTTTGAATCGATCGTTGTTAATAACGAATAACTGTTAATCACACAAGCACTCTAAGAGGTTAGCCAAAAGGCTCCCACAAGGCTCATAAATTAATCTCATACAATTCTCTAGTTATAGGCTAAGTGAACTATCTAATGATCATAATCTTATTTATGGTTCTACACCTTTTCATTATCTATCTTTAGCTCATCTAAAGGTTTCTTAATTTAATTTGTCTAGTTCTATAGTCCATTTGATAAATCTAATAAGTATCTACAACTTTATAGAAGGAACCAAATGTTAATTCAGACAATAAGGGTCCAATTATAAAAATAGGAAAACTATGCCTAAGACCAAGTCCACTAAATAATCCCACTAACTTAAGGCCTGGTCCATCTGAGCCAACTGACAGTCACTGACGGTCACAGGATAACTAACAGTCAACTTCGGTCAAAGGTCAAGTCCAAATTCGAAGTCTAGTCAAATGGTCAACGAGTTAACTCACGGAGTCAATCGGGTCAAGTCTAGTTACAATGTCAACTCAGTCAGAAGACTGATTCAGGAAGATAAACTAACTCAGGCGAGTCAGACTAGACTATCAACTGGCCAGGCTAAAACATAAGGCCTGAGCCATTAACTCATGCCACAAACTAAAGCACAATCCTGATGCAACACAAAACAGATTAAGACCCAAAAGATGCATTCTAATTCTACCTGCCAAAACACATAGTTTAAACAGCTCTTCATTGTTCCAATTCAATCACTATATTTCCATGTCTACTCTCATTCCAATACACCACCAAACTATCTAGTTTAACAACATCACCAATTCTCTTCCTCAACAAACATAATCATCAGCAACAATGTTTCGAACACCACCAGACATTCAACACATCTTCTCAAGCCACACTGTCATTCAGTTCTGCTCCTTATCTTCACAGCAAGCCTCCACCGCTATTTTCATCAACTCTTTATTTTACACTAATAATTCTTCTAAGTCTAACCTCAACAATAACTCTCACTTCTTAAATAATAACTAACCCCTTCAATCCAGACTCATCTCCATCTCAACTGCCACTGCATATCACCATCTTCATATCACCATCATCACCATTTCACTCCATTCCTCTATCTTTAACTTAAATGACCCTGCAAAAACATTTGATCTGCAACTACAACTGTATAATATATTCAACTCCTTCATGTTCATCACTTGTGGTTCTACTTCCCAACAACACTAATGTATACAGCAACCCCAAAATCCAAACATTCTCAATAACAGTTCTACACCACTAGTTTCTATCTTTCTCAAATTCAAACCTTAAATTCAATCACCACCACTCAATACTTCTTCTTTATCTGAAATTTCCTAACTCAGGAGTCATAATCTTCATCTTCAAAATAGAATCACCAAACCCTAATTTTGAAATTAAATCTCACACAACTATCTCTACTTCAATTAATAACAAACCCAAGTAATAAAACAATCGAATAACAACAATTTCATAAAGAAATATCAAAAAAGAAACCCTAATTAAATCTAGGATTTACTTTTTCTATTCGATTCATCATCAGAACAACTTCACTTCATCAAATCAATAACAACCCCTCAGTTCTTCATCCATTAGCAATAATATATCATCATCAGTTCTACACGAACCCTAACTTCAATTCAAGATTAACATCACCTTCTTCTTCTCCTGAAGCTTGAACAACCCTAATTATAGTTCATCTTCTTCGATTCATCCATCTACCTAATTTTTTTATGAATATCACACACAAAGATAACTCAGTTCTTCTGAATTGAGATCGGCAGAGAAGGAAGGAGAAAGAACAGAGAAGAAAAAGGAAGAAGAAAGAAAGAGAAAAGAAAAGAAAGAATGATTTTCTCTTTGACACTTTTTGATGATAAGGAAAACGAGATTACTACGACACCTACATTTTGGATATGGGCAGCCCCAGGTCGGTCTAAGGCATAATTACTATTTTTCCCTTCATACTTATCTGATGATATCTTCTTCGTCCGGTATCCGAATTACACGTTCGAGTAGTCCATCACGCATTACTTTTTGAGACCTATCTAGTGATACTAGTTTCGAATCAAAATTATTGTTAGATTAACTTCTATTAATTAAAATCTATATTAACTAATCGAGTAAAAGGTGCAAATCGTCTCTTGACTAGTTTAATAGCGTTGACGATCTTGAGGATCCTTACATTCTCCCTACCTTATATCTTTTTCATCCTCTAAAATCAAACCATACTTGTGATCTTCAAAACTCCCCACCTTATAGAAAAATGTTATCTCTCGACTAACTGCAAGTACTGCTCGTACTTACAAACGCGAGAAGATCAACTCATTTTGTATGAGTTCAAAATAACATGGAATGAAACACAAATCTAAATGGTTTTCTACCACTAAGATCTAAAATTTGTGGCTCTAGGTTCAATACACTAATTTCTATTTCAATAGATTTATGGTTCTAAGTACATTATAAGATGCTCCATAATAAAATTTCTATATGCTCTAGGTTCAACTATACTGATTTAAGTTATATCCAAGAGGGAAGTCTAATTTTCCTACATGAATTTCTATAATGGAGACTATAAATTTTAGACTTAAGTTCTCTACACTAATTTCTATTTCAATAAATTACTGGTTAAAAGTACAATACAAACTACCATATAATAAAGTTTCTATATGATATTCAGGATCTATCAAATATACTAATCTCACTATTCTTCTAGTATTGGATTGCATATGCGTTCATAATTTAGATTAACTATTTTTTAATCTCATATAAAGTAGTTGATTTACCCTACAATTTTTACTTCATAAAACGTACATATAGTCAAACAAACAAATCAATCAAACAAACAAATCTTTTAGTTATTGCTATCTTTTAGTGATTAAGATTTATCTCACAACCCAACCCGGTTCTAAACTAATATACTTCACCATCTGATACTAACTATCATCTATTGTTTCCCATGTAAGATCTAACAGTGAGCTCTGATACCAAGTTTAGGCACCCCAAGTACTAAACCTGCTTAGCTAATAGGATTACAACCTAATTGAAGCATAATATCTAGATTAACAATTTTAATAGTCTCTACTACAAAATCCAAACCCCAAAAAAACAAACCCATACACTCTGATATAGTATAGATGAAGATCTCTCATGTGATATGAAATAACCATGTGTTGTTTACAGAGAAAGAATACATATATAAAATAAAAATAAACATCTACAATTCTCATGAGAATTTTACGCTACAAAAACGATTATCTTCACTTGCGCCTTTTATTCTGAATACTGAAACTGAAGTCGGAACGAATGAGCACATCATCCCAAAAAGGGTGCTCAATGAAAACAAATAACGTTCAAGTAATCACTAATATGCTTCAAAGTTTTAAAGAATAATAATTAAACATGACATCGTGCATAACATGCATAAGAATGATTTCCCTAAATACCTCGATATAATATTTCCTCATTTGGGTCTTAATGACATAAATTAGGTTATAAAATAAAAAGTAATACTATTTCGCTTTACGCGCTAGATAGCTATTATATGCACTTCTCGTGCTATGTATTGCCTCATCTGGGCTATAAGACTTAACAAGGAGCTGTGGGGAGACCACAGTCACTCCTCGCTGGAATTTTACTCAAACTCACATCATATTATTCAGTCAGCAAACAACAAGCATCGTAATATATATCATTCATGAAAAAATGTTATTCTAGTTCCACTTCCTCAGATATTGCATCCATAGTGGCAATATCCGTGAAAGACCACCACCGGATGAATCCACAAAAGTGAAGCAAATATGTCACTTAGACCTCTCCAAACTCATTGGAGAAAGCGAAATCAGAATAACTCCAGACTCGAATGATAGAGCCATCCACACAGAGTGCCCATAAAAACCATGATTCAAGAACTACCATCATAAGTCCCGAATGTTATTCAATCAAGCATAGTATGAAAGCGATTGGATTCTCACAAGAAATTGTAAAGGTAATATTCCCCTATATAACGATATTGCCTCATTTGGGCTATAATAAGCATAAAAATAGATATAACGTTTGGATAATCCACACAATGCATATTACACAACATACCCAATAATTTACACTCAATTATGCTCATAAGAAGTAATGGCACATCATGATCGCATATGAAAAGGAACTTAATGATTACAAGAAGGTGTTGATGGTGGTTTTTAGCTTAGGGTTAAAATCGTAAAACACTAAACCCTAGCAGACAATGATGTCACAACATTTAAAGTAACAAGCATTTACTAGGCACATTTACTGAAACCTTTATTTAATGTGTCTCTAAATAATTACCGGGGTATCTTTTTCAAAGTAGGGTTACGACAAGACAAACCCCAATTCCCACGTGTGCCAATGGTAAATCATGCCAGCTACATCGACCGCGCCAAAGCATGCCAACCATGCTAGCCGCACCTCTGTGCCAATGGAAAATCATGATAGCCACAATCGGCCTGCACCAAGAATGCTAGCCGCACCTTCGTGGCAATGGCAAATCATGCCAGCCCGCATTGATCGTCAAAGCATGCCAACCATGCTAGCCGCACCTCTTTGCCAATGGAAAATCATGTCAGCCAAACCGATCGCGCCAAAGTATGCCAACCATGCTATCCGCACCTCTGTGCCAATGGAAAATCATGCCATCCACACCGACCGCGCCAAAGCATGCCAACCATGTTATCCGCACCTCTGTGACAATGGCAAATCATGCCAGCCACACCGACCGCGCCAAAGCATGCCAACCATGCTAGCCGCACCTCTGTGCCAATGGAAAATCATGTCAGCCATATTGACCGCTCCAAAGCATGCCAACCATGCTAGCCACACCTCTGTGCCAATGGAAAATCATGCCAGCCACACCGACCGCGCCAAAGCATGCCAACCATGCTAGCCGCACCTCTGTGCCAATGGAAAATCATGCCAGACACACTGACCGCGCCAAGCATGCCAACCATGCTAACTGCACCTCTGTGACAATGGAAAATCATGCCAGCCACATCAAACCGCGCCAAAGCATTCCAACCATGCTAGAAGCACCTCCGTGCCAATAAAAAATCATGCCAGCCACACCTACCGCGCCATGCCAAACGCACCTCACCATGGCCCCATGTCGCGCCACCATACTGGCCTTCACTACGCGACTATCAAAACGAAGGCATGCAACAATCAACGGTTACCCTTCAATCCCTGGAGCAAATCCTGGCCTTCTAAGGTTACCAAACGAACTTTTCCCCAAAACCCTAGCTTGGTAATGCACCTAGCACAAGCTAGTCACGCTATGCGCCTATGGAAAACCCTTGGCCCCGCATGCCAAGCCAAAACCGCACCTAGCCCAAGCTAGTCACGCCATGCGCCTATGGAAAACCCTTGGCCCCACATGCCAAGCCAAAACCGCACCTAGCCCAAGCTAGTCATGACATGAGCCTATGGCAACCCCTCGTCCCCACATGCCAAGCCAAAACCACACCAAGTCCAAGCTAGCCGCACTCTGCCTTGGCCCATAACTATGCTAGTCACACCATGCCAAGCCAAACGCCCTTGCCTTGGCCCTAGCCATGCCATGCGCCCATGCCTTGTCCCTAGCCGCACATGCCAATCCAAACCAAACCTAGCCAAGCTATCCGCCACTACAAGAAAGTATAGATATTGCTACACCATATGTTTCCACACCTTCAATATAGTTGTTGCAAAAGAAAATTTCTAGCAACAGTACTTTTTAGTTGCAGCTAAAAGTTTTAATTTACTGTTGCAAAATATAAAATCTGCCACATAGTTGTAGCAATAATATGAAAATAGTGTGGCTAAAAACATAATCTCTTGCTTCACCAATAAAGATTAGGTGCAACAATAGACTTCTTGCTACATAGGTTCTCGCGACACTAGTAGGGGTTTTTGCCATAATCATTGGGTGCTGCAATATATTAAGTTTCTTGTAATGCGCGCCATGCCAAACACACTTTTCCTTGTCCCTAGCCATGCTAGTCACATCATGCCAAGCCAAACTCCCTTGCCTTGGCCCTAGCCACGCCATACGCCCATTGCAAACCCTTGGCCCCACATGCCAAGCCAAAGCTAACCATGCCCAAGGCGAACCCTTGGCCCCACATGAAAAGCCTAACCACACCCTAGCCGCGCCACCCTGTTGGCCTTCCCTACGCGGCCACCAAAACAAAGGCGCGCAACAATCAACGGTTGCCCTTCAATCCCAAGAGAAAATCCTAGCCATCTAAGGTTACCATACAACACATGGTAACCTTTGGCCCGAAAACCTAAGTTTGGACACGCCAAACCATGCCATGCCAACATCATGCCAACCTAGACGCGCCACATGTTGGCCTTCCCTACGTGGCCACCAAAATGAAGGCGTGCAACAATCAACGGTTTCCCTTCAATCCCATGAGAAAATCCTAGCCATCTAAGGTTACCAGACGACACATGGTAACCTTTGGCCCGAAAACCTAAGTTTGTCAACGCCAAACCATGCCATGCCAACGGAATTCCAACCTAGTCGCGCCACCACGTTGGCCCTCACTACGCGGCTACCAAAACGAAGGCGTGTGACGATCAACGGTTTCCCCTCCTCCCAAGATGCATAATCTCGACCGTCGAAGGTCATCAGGCTAGGAAGTTTCCCGAGCTAGACTTGCCAATCCACAACAACATGCTACATGTTTTCCAAAAATATTCGAGACATCAACACAAACTGGGGGATCCTCTTTGGGTATTGGTTTGGAAGTTTACAGCGTGCGGCGTACACTACGCCCGTCATAAGGAAGTGTCATAAGGGTGAGGTGGTTAGTAAATACGGGAAGTTATGTGTGAAACCTTTATGGGACATAAAGCACATGCGTTAACAATTTTATGGGACATCAATTCCATAACGTTAGCAGTTTCATGAAAACCAGTTTCATGCGTTAACCACTTTATGGAACATCAATTCCATGCATTGATTTACAGACTCCTCCTATTTACTTCCCACTCCTTAATGAGACCAGTGTACTTTTTTACTCCGACTTGTATAAATAGGTCTTACCTATTTCCATTGAACAACAAGTTCATACAGGAGATACAACACTCAGAAATACTTACTTGCTATCTCACCTTGTTAGCTCTCTCACTTTTCTGATAACAAGTCGTAGTAACCCAACTACTCTTTTAGAATCAACTATTCTGGTCTCACCACTTTCCTTGCTTCCCTCTCCAAAACCAACCCATTCTCCTCCACTTTGTGACCGAACCAAGTCTGGAACGGCCATTTCTTGGTTTAGTCCGGACTTGTACAGATTGATCTCTCGAATCTAAAGTATTCCCTTGAAGTATATTGTTTAGGGTTTAAATTGTTTCTCACCTGCACACCCGTAATTACCGAAATCAGCAGAAACCATTTTCACCTACAAACAGAAGGTTACAGAGTTCCCACCTGATTTGATTACAAGCCATCTCCTACCTTGAATTCCTCCATCTACTGGTTCATCCTTTGAATCGATCGTTGTTAATAACAAATAATTGTTAATCACACAAGCACTCTAATAGGTTATCCAAAAGTCTCCCACAAGGCTCATAAATTAATCTCATAAATTCTCTAGTTATAGGCTAAGTGAACTATCTAATGGTCCTAATCTTATTTATGGTTCTACACCTTTTCATTATATATCTTTACCTCATCTAAAGGTTTCCTAATTCAATTACATGGGATAATTAGTAGAGTCAATGAGGAGTTGAAGACGATATGGTGAGTATGTAGTGAAGCTATTATTGTAGCTAGGGATTCCTGCTTTTGGTACCACTAAACCTTCTTTTCATATTTACATATGTATGATGCATTACATAATTATAATTACGATTACCTAAAGATTGATTGTTGTCTTCTTCTAGTTTTTCAGGTGTTTATGATGCATTACATAATAAATACCTAAGAAAACTTATGTTATGCATATCTGAAGCTATTAAAGGACCTATAATAGAAGAATATGCGTGTATGTTAAATCTCACTTTTTCTTTCATTTGCTAGATTTGGTCATTGATGATGAGCTGGGGTTGGATCTGATTTTTAGTACTCTTAGTCTTAAATTAGCTTTACATTCTGGAAGGAAATTGATAAGAAGTTTATACTAATACATGAATGGATTGTGTTGTGATGTTTCATTTAGTTATTCAAATTCCAACAACTAAGATGTTATGATGAACATAAGTCATACTGGGAACAAGAAACAGGGAGAAACGTTCAAATCTAATGGCAATGCATATATTACACCAAATAAAATGAGGCATAATAGTAAGCTTTTGTGTTTGTTAGGTTATTTTTGTTTTTTACACTATATGGTTTTAAATCCAGTGGACTACTTTGATGACTGTGTTTTAACACCTTTTACTTGGTTTTGGAAGGAGTTCCGCGTCCATTATTCAGAGGTTGCTCAGAATAAGAAGCTAACCATCCATGGTTGAAAACCCCTCTCAAAATGGAAATCGAAAATATTAACAACAAACATATTATCCTGGCTCTCAAGGTAAATTGGTAGCATTGAACAATGAATGAGTGAAATATGTGGTTTATATTCTTTTGATTCATCAAGTTCAATTTGAGTTATCAATTTTGGAACTGTGCAGGTCAAAAGTATCATGCTACCATATCAAGACGAAAAAAATGACATCGAAGATGATGAAGTGATCAGCTTGAGTGTTGATTCAGTGCCAAGAATTGAGCCTTCAAATCCAGATAGCGAGGACCGCGAGGTACACTTATACCGTAAATTATTTTTTATATTACAACTTCTACTGTCGTTCAAATTATAGGGAAAACATGGGTGAAACTCGATAATATAATTTAATAAACTATGAAATATCCTGAAATAATTGAGAGATTTGTGTGTTTCTTTTAGTGTATCAATTTCAATCTGGTGGTTGAGATGGTGGAGTCCCATATGAATGACAAGTTTTGGGTTCTCAACAATAAAATTCAACTGAGTTTGTGGCTCTGAGATCTAAATTTGAGTAATGGATGAAACTACAGTTGTGGGTGTTGATGATTGATAGTTCAGTTAACTAGGGTGGTGTTGATATCAGTTTGCAGTTGCAGATGGAGTATCAAGGTGGAATGGCAGGTGCTGGTTCTGATTTGTAGGTGCAGCTGGAGATGAAACGAGTCATAGAACTGAATTTCTACATAAGAAGGCCTCATATGGTATTTCATAGGAGGATTGGTCTGTGGTTATGTTGCATAATGTGTTGAGAATGGCGGTATTGAACTCATGGAGGTGGAACTGAAGCTGGTGGTGCTGTGTTAGCTCAGTAATGAATCTAGATGTATGCCTAGGATTTTACAGGTTATAAAATGAACTAGTGCTGGTGCTTGTTGTCTGTTGTGAACGGAGTAGCTGTGGTGATTTTCATGGAAGAGAAAGTGTTTGTGTTTTGGATGTACACAGGTGGTATTACTGAGATGGATAGTGGGAGACGAAGTGTTGAATGGATTGGAATTGTGTTGCAATGGAAAACAACAAGATGAGGTGCAGCTGGGTTGCAAGGATTAAGTAAGGATTGCAGTCAAGAGCT
This sequence comes from Papaver bracteatum, assembly GCA_023529315.1. NCBI lineage: Eukaryota > Viridiplantae > Streptophyta > Magnoliopsida > Ranunculales > Papaveraceae > Papaver > Papaver bracteatum. The sequence goes on from JAJJWX010003533.1 coordinate 1,852,190, forward strand.
AAATGGGTTTATGTGGTTAATTAGCTAGCAAGAGTTGTTGTTGTTGAACTGAATGTTAGGGTTGGCAGACTAATGGAAGTTTGTGTGAATTCAGAATGAACTTGAGTGGAAGCTTGTATGTTGTTAAAGCTGCAGCTGAGATGAAGTTGGTGTTAAACTGATGCTGGTGGTAACTTGGTAAGAAGGCATGATGTAGTTGCATGTGCAGTTGTGCAAAAGTTGGTTTGAGCAGAAGAAGGTAATGGTGATGTTACAGCTGAGAGATGATGTGGAATGTGTCTTTGCAGTTAAACAATAACCCTTATTAGATAAACTTTGCAGATAACATGTGTGCTTGCATCCTTGGATACGTATCGATAAACTTCTGTTTGTTCTTCTTTTTCATTAGATTTCAATAACATGAATATAATTTAATAGGTGCTAACATGCTACTTTTTTGCATTACAACCTGGTATAACAAGTATCTGAACCAGGTCCTGATGAGGAAGGGAAAAGCAGAGTCACAGGATGATAAATGAATGTCATCATGGAACTTAGACAAGAACCACTAGAAGCAAAGATGATCCATTTTTTTTTTCATGTCATCAGATGTTGGTAATCTTGGTTACCAGGGTTTTTAACTATCTGGTTGTTGTTTGGTTGCCTATTTTATGTTTTTTAAACAATTAAACATCTTACTGTCGGATATGTAAGTTTCTATGGTGTAACAATGTAAAAATTTGTTATGAATAGTATAAGTTTTTGGTTCAGTGTGATTGATGCAAGTTTTAAAAAGCTTTTTAATTATTTTTTTTGTGAATGGCTTAAGGTTTCTGAGAATTCTGTAATTCTTAGAATCTAAAATATGGCACCGGAGAATAGCAACCGTTGACTGACGTCTCGACGACGGCAAGAAAACAATTTATGACGGCTCGACAAGACGTCAAAAATAAAATAATTATTCGTGACGTTTGACCAAACGTCACAAATGATCTCAAACCATCACGAAAAACATTTGTGACCCTAGTAGTAACGACAGATCATCGACCGTCACAAATGGGTTTTTGTGACGGTATTTTTGATATTTGTGACAGTTTTCTGCTATTTGTGACGGTGAAACCGTCACTAAAGGCCCTATGTTTTGTAGTGTCATGAACTAACATAATGAGCAGGCAGATTAGGTTGTCTACTATAACTTAAACTTTTTCAATTGTGGTATAAAACTTTTCTTGCAGTCTCATGTTTATAGTACTTATACTTTTTTTTCATCAATTTTGCATTGTCAAATCAGTCGAGTTTTAGTTTTAATTCTCATTACATAATTTCAAAAAATTCACACTCCCAGTCTTATACTTTCATACCCATCATGAATATAGACATGAAAATACTTGCTTGGAATGTACAAGAATTTGGAAATCCCTCTACGAGAAATCACTTAAGAGAATGCATTTGAAACTATAACCCAAATATATAGTCTTTTTTATCGGAAACTCAGAACCAAAAGGACAAAACTTTTATCGGAAACTAAAACATGACTTATCCTAATGTTTTGTGTCAAAGTGTTGTGGGAAAATCAGGGGGTCTAGCTCTAATGTGGAAAGATAATGCGGGTGTTGAAGTGAAAAATTACAATGATACAATGATGCATCTAGAAATTTCTTCAAGAGACACATAGAAAATTTGGTGTCTCACTTGCATGTATGGATCAACACACAGAGAGACCAGGAAGTCACAGTGGGATTGTCTTAATGAGATGGGTCAAACATTGAATAAACCATGGGTCATTTTAGGAGACCTAAACCTTATCCTTCACTGCTCAGATAAACAAAGTTTCACAACTTTTAATGCCCCTTCTTATAAATTTGTCTTTAATACCATAGATCAGCTAGGTATAAATGATATTCCTTTCATAGGATCTCCTTTTACATGGTCTAGGAAAAGAAACAATAGAATTGTTAAAACCAGAATTGATAGAGTCATTGCAAACCCTCTTTGGTTTGAAAAATTTCAAAACTCTATAATCAAGAATCTCCTGCCTTTTGCTTCAGATCATTCTCCAATCATATTGTATACTCAAAAACCAGAAAACCCTACACAAAAACCCCACATATTCTATGAGATTTGGATGTCTGACCCATCTTGTAAAGAAACAATCCAAAAAAACTGGAATCAAATTCAAGAAGAAGGGAAAGGAAGATCATTCATAACCAGATTAAATAACACAACATCAGCTCTCAAAGACTGGAATCACAATATTTTTGGACACATCAACTCTCAGATAAAAAAACTACAGAATTCTCTTCTCAAAGAAAAAAGAGCTAGCATCCAGAAAGATGAAAAAATTAAGGAGATAGAGGAGCAACTGGATGTTTGTTACAAATAGAAATCTCAAATTTTATATCAACAATCTAGGGAAAATATCCTTAGATCATAAGACAAAATTTCAAAATATTTACATCAAAGAGCCAACTACAGAAAGAGAAGAAATCAAATAGATTCTCTGCAAGATGATCAAGGAAATTGGATTTAAAACATGGAGGAGATGCAGAACATTCTTATTTCTCACTTCAGCAGCATAACATCAACCAGCAATCCAGTTGTAAAACAAGATATTTTAAATCTTATCGAATCAACTGTTACTCAAGAATAAAATAATCAGCTTACAAAAACTCCTACTCCTGAAGAAATAAAATATATTGTCTTCAAAATCAAGGCATGGTCTGCTCCAGGACCAGAAGAAGTGATTAAGCTGGTGCAAAATTTATTAATTTTCAGGTGTTTTTCCTCTCCAAATTAATGAAACATATCAAGTGTTGATTCCAAAGAAAGATTATGTAAGCAAGCCAGAAGATTTCAGACCAATTAGCTTATATAATGTAAGCTACAAGATTATCACTAAGCTGTTGTCTTCTAGATTAAGAAGTATTCTTCCAAAACTTATTTCTCCATGGCAAGCAGCTTTTGTACCAGGAAGAAATATTCATAACAACACCATCATGGCTCATGAAATTATTTATTATATGAAGAAAATTTCAATATTTCCTGGGGTTCTTGGAATCAAGTTGGATATGGCAAAAGCCTTCGATAGAATGGAGTGGATTTATCTGGAGAAAATAATGCTGAAGTTAGGCCTCTCTTCAAAATGGTGCAGTCTAATTACGAAATGTTTAAATACTTTTAGCATCTCTATCATGTTGAATGGTTCTCCACATGATTATTTTTCTCCAATAAGGGGCTTGCTACAAGGTGATTCAATCTTCCCCTATCTATTCATTCTTAAAATGGAAGGTTTTAACAGATTATTAACTAATGCAGCTGAGAAGAAACTCATAATCCCAATCCAACTAGCTAGAGGAGGACCAAAAATCACACATCTTTTCTTCGCGGATGATTGCTTGCTCTATAGAAAATCCACTGGGGAATCCATACAAAACTTCACCAAAATCATTAGGAGTTTTACTTCTTATCAATCTCCACAAATCAAAATTTTTTGTCAACAAAAAGATGAGTCGAGAGGCTGGTAAAGACTTTACTAATATACTTCAAATGAAGCAAATGCCGCTGGATGAGAAATATTTAGGTATTCATCTCTTTACCTCTATAAATAGAGAAAAATGTTTGAACCAGCTGTATATACAATGAAATTCAGGCTCCAAATCTGTTTAGGAAAAATTATTTTGCAAGCAGGAAGGACGACACAAATTCAAGCAACTTTGAATTCAGTTGCTCAGCATCAGATGAGTATCTTCTCAATCCCAGATAAAGCTGCAAAAAAAAATGAACAGCATCCACCGGAATTATTTTTGGAAAAAACAGAAAAGGAAAGGTTACTTCCCCAAAGCTTGGAAAGATATTTGTTCAGAAAAAAGGAATGGTGGCTTAGGCTTAAAAGATACTAAAATTCAGAATCAAGCTTTTCTCACTAGGCTTTCCTGGATACTTCTAAATGAAAAAGATTCGAAATGGGTCCTACTGATTGAAAAAAAATACTTACTGAATAAAGACCCTTTATCTGAGCAACTTCATAAATATGGTTCTTGGGTTTGGCAAAGAATCAAAATTGGTTCGGAGATTATAAAGAAGTATCATGTCTGGGAAGTGGGAGATGGCAAGAATATAGATGTTTACAAATATAACTGGATACCAAACATCTTATTTAGTTCTCTGATGCAGAGTCTCATCAGTCCAGCAACCAATATGAAAGTCAAGGTTCTAATCGATCAAAATACAAGCTCATGGAAGACCGAAGAACTTAAAAAAACTCTTCAACCAAAGTATTGTGAACAAGATTCTCACAATTCATCTTTATATATATGTTGAAGATAAGATGAGATGGTCATTAACCAAGAATGGGATGTTTACAACTAATTCAGTCTATAGAGAATTATTGAAATCCAATCCTTCCTTTCAGACACAAACCAACAAGATGACGGAGAAGTCCTGGCTAAAACTATGGCACACAGAGATACCTCATAAAATGCAACAATATATCTGGAAATGCTGCCATAATATTCTCTCAGTCAATAGAAAAGTGGAAAAACATATCAATCAAGTAAATAAAAGATGTTCAATGTGTAATCAAGAGGAGGAAACTTCCACTCATCTTCTGCTAAAATGCATTTACGCGAATACTATTTGGTTTGGGATCTGAACAGCTCTGCATCATTATATCAACCAGCAAAATGATATATAAGAATGGATTAGCACTTGGTTCAATCAGAAAAAATCCTTTGATGCTGAAAACCCATTTCATCTAAAGATATCAGCAGTTACTCTCTGGAACATCTGGAAATCTAGATGTGAGATGGGTTTTGAAGAAAAAAGGAACCATCCTATTCCCATCATCCAAAAAATAAAAAACTATTGCACTTATTATGGAGTCCAAAACCATAACCCTAATATGAACAAAGTCATAGATCATCAGAAGTGGGAAAAACCCCTAGAAAATTGGTTAAAACTCAATATTTATGCATCTATTGTTGATTCTTTTACTAATGCTGGGTTTTATCTTATTTTGCGTGACTGTACAGGAAGATGTATGAGGGAAATGTCCTTCTCAAAATTTAGCCAGAGATATTATGCAAGTTGAATCTCTAGTCCTTCTCAAAGCTTTGGAGTGGATAAAGGATCTGAAGCTTTCTAGAGTTATGATTGAAGGGGATAACCTAGCTGTGGTGCAAGGATGCAATGGTCAGCTCTCAAGTATCTATTGGGAAGACAGAAATATGTTAAACCGATGTCAGCCTTTATTAAGTAGTCTTAGTGAATGTCATGTGCAATTTAGGAAAAGATCTTGTAAATTTAATCAAGCAGATGATAAGCTCGCTAAAGCTGCTAGGTATAGCATTTGGTCTCAGATTTGGTGGGATAGCCAACCGAATCTTCTGAATCAGATCCTCATAAAGGAAGCTAGTTAGTTTGATTGTGGTCGGTTCTTTGTTGTTTCTGAAGTTTGTTTGCGGTCTGTTGTTGTTGTATATGTACTTTTATTCTTCAATAAAAGTTCCCTTTGCTAAAAAAAAAAAAAAACTACAATGGAAAAAACTTGCCATGTATAAAAGAATAAAAGCCTAGGATTCCTAATATAAATTGCGACAATTTTATTTTATTTAGATACAAACTAGGTATCACCGGGGCCTTACGGCCCCGGATCAACCTCTCGTTATACTCTTAAGTGTACATACTTTATTTCTTTGTAACAATACATTAAAAATCACTACAACCTAATAATGAATATTTTAACTTTATCAATATTTATCTTTTATTAGATTTAAACTAATCTTTGATACTGAAGACCGAAATATAATAATTAAAGAAGAGATGTATCCATGTTGGCAACTATAATCTAGTTTAGCTCACTACGTAGCGGTGATCACGATGAGAGAGAAATTTCTTTCTACGAAACATATTTAAATATACTTAGAGAATGATATATAAGAGAAGTATTCAAATGGGGTCAATTCCATGAAAAATTAAATTGACGGTGCTTTATGTTGGAATATGACGCGTATACTCATATGAATCAAGTTACTTCACGTGCATCAATGCACGTACGTTGAAGATGTTCTGGTAGAGAATACTAAGTCAAATATCTTGAAGATATTCTGTAATATTTTACATTCATAGATATTTATATCTTTTCAACTCTATAAATATAGAGTTTTGTGTAAATGTTTAACCATCTCACAACATTATATCTGGATCAATAATATATCATCACCCTTATGGGTTTCTTCGTGGACATATGTCGAGATGACCGAACCACGTAATATCGCTTGTCTTTCTTATTTCATCTCTATTTTCCTTTCGTTTTGATTTATTTCTCTACCATTGATTTATTTTTAATATTATCTTCTAATTAATGATATCCATCTTGGTTTTTATCTACATATCAAAATTTAAGATTGTATCAGAACAGAAATGCTCTTGATCCAATCGCTTCCGAAATTTACTATGCATCAATGTTCTTCTTCTATTGAAATATTCGATTAATTGATTATGTATCGATATCAATTGAATAAAATGTTTACTTATGTTTCCGGTGAACAAATATAGTAATATATTGCAACATGTGTTTCATGGTGTTTTTATATCTCTTCCATTATTTTTATTTAGAACATTATTGATTTGGATGAGTCATTCCCAAACAATTAAATTATTTCTCTTGGCATCTTTAGAGATTAAGTATGCATTAGTCTTGCACCAAAAGTATATTGTTCTGATTTAATTAATTATCATTTTTTTTAGCAATATTGATCAACTAAATTAGAAATTTGCCATTCCTGGTAATATATTTCTTTCCAAAAATATGTACCGTCATATTTTAGAAGATCAATTTAAGATACTCGTATCTCAAAGAAATATCAGTCAATTTTTTGATATATTATTTAATATACTTCATATATACAGGCATAAATCATTTACAAATGATTTGGATTTTCCAATATGATGTATTTTAATTTCTTTTCAATATCTTTTGGCATGAGTAATTTCATTGGTTACTTATAATATTGTCAAAAATATAGTAAAATTGAATGCCAAAAATATATTTCATTATGGCATATCCGCCATTCTATCGATCATAAAAATATTCTTTCAAAAGAGTATTATCTTTTGTTTTGTCAAATCCTACATTGCCAAAAGATAAGACATTAATCTTTATTTTTGAAAATTTTATTATGGCATATCCTCCATTCTATCCTGCAATGATTTTATTCCGGAAAATTTTCCCATGACATTAATCTTTATTTTTGACATGGCTTTCCATTCCTGAAATTCTATCTAATACTATTGGTGTTATATTTTTATAAGGAATACTAATTCAATCGAAATGCTATTCTAAGTCCCATATACCGCCCTATTTTCCGCCCAAAATTATGTGGCACGCTTAGCTGTCAAAATTTCACGTGATCCCTTTTTCCATACCTCCTATGTGGCATTATTATCTACTTTTATCTAAATCAAACTACCTCCCCATCTCTTTCTTCCCATCTTTTCTCTCATCGATTCATTCTTCCATATACAGAAAGAATCATGAAAATCAAAAGAAACTTAGGAACTTAGGAATTTTAAGATAATTAAAAGAAAACTCGCAATATGAGTATTCTCTTTCTTGTAGGGAATTCTTTTCAAGTTAAAAGGGTAATTGAAAGATTGAATAAGTATTGAATGTCAAACGGAAAAGCATAGATCATGTTTTATCAAATTTCCAGAACTTTCTTTCAATTTCTTCAATCAAACACGATTAATGAAAACCCCTTCTTCTTAAACTCAATATGATCCACTGATTCAGACCTAATTTGAACATATCAGATCAATTTACTAACTCACCGACTCAGAATATTCACAAATATAAATAAAAACTATGTTGCCCCACTGTGAATTGCGATGACGATCCATATACTTGAACATACTGCTCTTGATGCTTCTAATGAAATTAATGTTGGATTCATTTTTTTTTTCTTCTAATGACCGCATATACCAACTATTACAATCCAATTTTACAGATCCCTAATCGATGGATCTCGATAAATTATCTCAATCAAACCAATCGATGTTGGACACAAATTAAAATTCCCCTTTATACTTTCTTTCATATTTCAAAATTTATTTTTCTTCAAAACAGAGAGTAATCATTTTTAGGAGAATCTAATTTGCATGTTTTCCACTCAATAATTTTCTAACTAATCATTTTCAAATGTTAGGTCATCGTCAATTCCAAGCCTAAATTTTTGATTAAGATCTAGAAAGTGTGATTAGAAATGAGAAAATTGAAGTGATAGAAAAGGAGAGAAGGAAAGAAAAAGAGAAAATAGAGACACTGGAAAAGAAAATAAGGAAGGAGAAATTCACGTGATTTGACACGTTTGAAGGTTTCTAACTTTTTCCTACACGTTAGTTTTCCATCTCACCATGGGCGGTAAGTAGGGCGTAGAGTGGGGCGCCATGTAGCATTTCCGTAATTCAATTCCGAATATATTATTTAAATTTGGATATTTCTAAATTTCCAAAAACATTTGCATGTTATTGCATTTTCTCAAGATGCTTTCGGATTTTCTCAAGATGCTAAAATAAGCCAAACTTTTCTCAAAAATCTTACCATATCCAGTAATCATGTATCATTTCCAACAATATATTGTCTCTTTTGGATTTGGTACTATCATATTATTAACCAATTTTTTGGTTTTGTTTGATTTGGTACTCATTTATTAATCAAAAATATTTACAGAAAATATTATACTATTTTTGGTAGTATCTCATTATCGTGAAAATACTTTCATAATATCTTGGCAACTCATTCAAGATGCCTCACTTATATTCTTGTCACTCCGAAACGAAAGTACAGTATGGTAGTCTTATCTAGCTAAACAAATGTGATTACTTAGCATGTGATAGCCTAATTTGGTCAAGCTAAGGTGACAATACACATAGAACATGTAGAAGGGTGTAGGGACTACAAAAACGTGATGTCAATGCATCACTATGCTAAAAGCAACTGGTATATCAGTATGCTCAATTTAAATATTAAACAATATTTTAATTTATAACCAACAATCATTTGTTAAAAGAGGACAAAATTATTTGGACCCTTATTTATCTTCACATATTATTGTTGATTCACTGAAGATACTGCTCTATGTGAATTTATGATTTTCCCCAATCATGAAGACGCGTGTTATGAGACCGTTAAGGATCTAGTGTATTTCATGAAATACATGCCTATAGGGAAAAAATAATAATGTAATACCATCTTGTTAAACACCTAAAATAAATCTACATTATAGTAAAATTTCGATAAATTAATAGTTTTGGGACTGCTGAATTCTATCAAATAAATAACCAAAACAATGGTAACAATGATTTAGTTCGGAAACCCTTCTTCCTTATAATATAGAATTACAATTTAAAGGAACGATGAGTATAATAAATTGTATAGATCAGATGCATCTACATGGATTTCAAAATCAATGCCTAAAAGACGAACATTATTACCATATATTGAGATTAATTGGGTACCTCATATGATCCTTGATTCAACTGAAATGGATATCAAATATGTCGAACTAATTACTTGTCAGCCAACAAAAGCCGACTACCATGGATGAATAATTAATTACCATCCAATAAAAGATCTGTCATGACATACAAAAGGATAACTAATTAGATTATGCTTCGGTGAAAAAGTTAATTTTTTCTCAATTGATCATTGATAGTATTAATTTATCGATAAATTAATAAGTTATTATTATATCGAAACATACCAAATTTAACTTTAAATTTCTAAAATAAGTGTGTAGTATCAAATATCTAGATATTTTATTCTCAATTCAAATTATTTTATGTCATATTATGTGTATAAATATATATATTTTAATATTAAAATTAAAAAAATAAGAAGAAAACATAATGAAATCATTTTGGAACTTCTCAAGGGAGTATAAAAATTAGAGATGAAGTCCAATGTTTATAAATGTGAAAAAAAAAAAGAAAAAACTTTAGATTCGTATGTTAATAAGCACCATAATATAGTATTATTACACTGATTAATTTATATATTAGTTGGGCCCATTGGAAACTTAATTTTTTTATTATCTTATAAATTTAGCGAGGTTAGTAATTTAGCACACCTGACAAAATCGGGACTGACAAAAAATATTAAACTAACGAAGTTATTAATTTATCGTGGATTAATTTAACGAAGTTCTACTGTACATGAATAAAAAGTATTTCATGAAATACATGGCAATAGAAGAAAAAATAGTGAAATATTGTTTTTTCCTTTCACCCAAAGATTGGTATATATGTCTCAAGAAGAAAAATTGGTATAATATTTCAAACAGAAAAAATTAGGTCGTTGTTTTTAAGGAAGAGAACATATTACCACGTACTTAAGAGTGTACATAATAGCACTTCGTTTTGAACTGAGTTTGAACAATAAACCATATTCCTTCAACAAACACAAACAAAAAAAATTAGGTTGTTGTTTTTAAGGAAGAGAGCAGATTACCACGTACTTAAGAGTGTACATAATAACACTTCGTTTTGAACTGAGTTTGAACAATAAACCATAATCCTTCAACAAACACAAACAGATAAGTGTTAAAAGGCTTGATATAAAAATAAAAAAAATACGACAACATTGTGAGCAACTAACCAACTAACCAACGACATGAAAACAACCATAATGTTAATCGTAAAACATAGCATGACATAAATTTTTCATTTTATTTAACTTCTACTAGTCATTTGACCCGGGAAAAAAAATATATGTTTTTGAATTGCGCTTTAATACCCATATTCTTTCTTCATTTTTATATAATATAAGGCCTTCTTTGCATATTTTCATTCTTTCTCGATCCTAAATTCTATCCAACAAAAAACTTATTAAGTAATACGATTCTATATAAAATTTTGCAGAAACCCATTAAAAAAATTGGGAATGAAAAAATTGAACCTTTATAAAAGAGTAAATCAATAATTCAAGACAAAAAATAATTAAAAATCCTAGATAGTTATATATTTATACCTATTGTAGTCTCCATTTGTACATATACCAAAATAAGGAAGCAGTAATATATGTTGATTAAAAAACGACATGAAAACAACCATAATATTTATTGTAAAACATAGCATGACATAACCTTTTTTTATCATATTTGACTTCTGCTAGTCATTGACCCGAAAAAAAAAGTATATGTGTTTTTGAATTGCGCTTTAATACCCATATTCTTTCTTTAGTTTTATATACCATAAGAACTTCTTTGCATATTTTCATTCTTTCTCGATCCTAAATTCTATCCAACAAAAAACTCATTAAGTAATATGATTCTATATAAAATTTTGCAGAAACCCATTAAAAAAACTGGGAATGAAAAAATTGAACTTTTATAAAAGAGTAAATCAATAATTCCAGAAAAAAAATAATTAAAAATCCTAAATAGGTATATATTTATACCTATTGTAGTCTCCATTTGTACATATACCAAAATAAGGAAGCAGTAATATATGTTGATTAAAAAACGACATGAAAACAACCATAATGTTTATTGTAAAACATAGCATGACATAACATTTTTATCATATTTGACTTCTGCTAGTCATTGACCCGAAAAAAAGTATATATGTCTTTGAATTGCGCTTTAATACCCATATTCTTTCTTTAGTTTTATATACCATAAGACCTTCTTTGCATATTTTCATTCTTTCTCGATCCTAAATTCTATCCAACAAAAAACTCATTAAGTAATATGATTCTATATAAAATTTTGCAGAAACCCATTAAAAAAAACTGGGAATGAAAAAATTGAACTTTTATAAAAGAGTAAATCAATAATTCCAGACAAAAAATAATTAAAAATCCTAAATAGGTATATATTTATACCTATTGTAGTCTCCATTTGTACATATACCAAAATAAGGAAGCAATAATATATGTTTATTAAAAAACGACATTAAAATAACCATAATGTTTATTGTAAAACATAGCATGACATAACCTTTCTCGATCCTAAATTATATCCATGTTTACACTGTATTTTTATTGTGGATGTTCCTTGAATGTTAATAACCTATGTTCTTGTCTTGTTTTTTTTTTTTGTTTTTTTAATGTACTTTTCGCTCATCTTTGTAATAATATTTCTCAAATTCTACTGTCACTTCTTCAGAGCCATGGTTTTGGAAAAGACTCATGTTATCATGCTCTCTATATATTTGTTATGTTACTTGTTTTCCTAGGAATGAAATCACTTCCCCTTTCATTTATTTTAGTATTTTCTTCTTCAAAAGAATTTCTGGAAAAAAAATTGTATATTTTTTTTTAAGTTTCAAAGATGTCTATGTAGTTCTTTTGCATCCCCCCCCTCATTAGACTTTGGATTTTCTCTGAAAGTTTTTCCTAGAAAAATGCTTCAGATACAATAGATGAGTTGTAGAATTTTACTGTCACGTGACAGATGAGTTGTAGATTTTTTTTTCCTGCATTTTTAATTTCCTCAGTGTCATCCAACCTAAAAATTGACTAAACTTGATGTTTTCCAGTCCATGTCTAAATTTTTATATTGTCTAAAACTTTTTAGCTCATGTTTTTATCTTATCTTTTCACTTACATACATATGATCCCGTTGTAATAATCTTTATCAAATATCTTTTAGATTCATAAAACTCAATCAGATTATACTTCAAAAATGTGATCTCGTACTGATGATGTTCTACATGTATATGCCGTTCCAACTCATATTTTTCATTGGAATCCATCGGTTTTGTATTAAGGAAAATAAGGATGTTGTATGTAGGGTTTGTTTTGTCGTGCCATACCTAACATTGATTGATTGATAATGATATGTTCTTCTTCTATTAAACTATTTTGATCCGATGTTTGAACTATCTTGTTGTGGAGAAATATTTTTCTCTTTGTTGTAATACAAAAACTCTGTTATTTTCCGGGTTTATGTAATAGTAATCCTTATTATTTCGTTGGTTTAAATAGTCTATTTTTATGCCGATCTGTGATTTGAATGCTTGAGTTTATATAAAATTCTAACTAATTTTGAAAATCGTCTAGTTTTAAGAAACCTTCTAGATTGTTTGGTACGTTTTTGTATTTTTTTAGGTATTCCAATTTAGTATGTCCAGTTGAACTTAAGCGCTAATATTTTAGCAAACAACCTCACAAACTCGTAACTATATTTGTGTTACGTACATGTATCATTTTGAATGTTGTTTTTCAACCTCGGTAAGCCAGTTTTTCACCCGGAAGAGCTAACCCTATAACTTGATTCTAATCATCGAAATTTAACAAATTTCGCCGTAAACAATTACTTGATAAATTCCTAAGACAGTTATTCATCAAAACCAAGTTTGAGTTACCACTCTTGAGATCAATATCAATATTGTCTTAATCAACAAATTTAGCTGGAATTAGACTATATCTTGTGTAAAAAAAAAAAAAAAAACTATAGATTGATCTAGTTGTGTTGCTTGATGATTAGCTCCTTACCTTTAGTGTGTAATTTTTTTTTCCTGGAAGTATTGGAACTTAAAAAAAAAAACAATTACAGATATGTGATAGGTACTGTCACTACAACCATCTATTCTCTATTCCATTGTTGATTCTCCATATGTTCATGATTGAATTTAGGTTAATCGACCATTTATATTCTGTTGCATTGCTCAATATCCAAGCATCTTAATTAATATCCAATCATCTTAATTGAAAAACCATACCCGGTTGCTGTAAAAATTTCTTTTCTACCTAAGTAAGTCAGATTTGTTATTGGAAGTATTGACCGTGTAACTTGATCTTACTCATGGAAACTGAACAAACTTCGCAAACCATATGATGAACAGTTACTTAGAGATAAATATCTTGCGACATCCCAGGTTCACTAACACTTGGAGATATTAACTTTATTACCCTAACTTATATTAAATGTGATATAAGATGGAGTATCCAAAAAAATTGTTGGAATCATGCTTGAACTAACGTAAGATAGTTGTTAAGAAAAAAACTCTACCACGGTGTAGTCTAAGCTTTCGTCAAACTCTGGACACTACGGTAAACATTAGAATAATGTCCTAAGCTAAATTTTCAAGAAAATAATTTTTCCAGAAATCTGTAATAAGCAACACCCGAAAAACAAAAAAAAACGTTGTTTGATTTTCCATAAGCATCACTATTATAAATATTGCACTTCTGGTTTCCGGAGAAGAACATCAATAATCCTTAAAAAAGATAAACACATATTCATAATATGTTGAGTACGCCAAATAAATTCACAGAACAATAACCCAAAATATTCTAACTTAAGAAAAAAAAATTCTAAAACAATGTAATTGAACCTTTATGTAGAAGCTAGTACTGAAAAGAGTAATCGAACCTTATAAGAATCCTACTTTTAAAAGAAACATTTATAGCTAAACCAATGCATTAATTCATTAGATTAGTTTTCATAAAATCATTGGTCGCCTAATCTTCATCATATGAGTCTACTTTCTTTTTCATTCTGTGCCAAGTCTTTTTGGATAGCGTGTTTTGGCTGTTTTGCTTCCTTGTCGTTACTTAATTCACATTTCATACCCCTCTTAGATGTCTCCTTGTCCTTATCTTTGGTAGTATGTGTAAAATTACTTTCGCGACCTGGACCCTATACAGAAAGAGAGCTTTACATATAAACATTGATTCATATTTGAAATTAAAAAAAGTGTTTTAGTACTAATTGCTTGTAAAGAAACTTGGTATTATGTGTTAGCATATGAATCCTCTAATTCTCCTTCTGGCATGAATATTTTTTGGACTGTAAAATTTTCAGATTGGTTGTTTATATTGTACTCCTAGATTACCAATTTGAGAATAGAGGCATGGTCCTTGATTCAGAAGAATCACACACCCGTGTGCCTTTTTTCCTTTGTTAATATGCATTTGGAAATAAATGATACGGTAAGCATGCATTCACATTATATCTATCAAGTTGATTGTCCATACTAATATGTCGTTACCTCATTGCATTGTTCCAGGTAATCTATATGTTCCTTCGTAGTGCATTTTATCTCAGTTTTCTATTTTTACCGTGAATACTGCAATATCTTTGTCATCTTTTACTATCAAATTCAATTTGTACCTGTGTGTATTCTAAGTCGTTAGTAAGTCTCAATGTATTTTCCATCCATTTTTTTTTAAAGTTGTCCATTCTGACCATGGTGTATTCTCTTCAAATTTTTTCTTGCACTTGATATACCAAGGTTTTTCATCTTCTTCGTCGTACACAACCTTTTTACTACAACTGCTGCATGCCATATGTACCACTTTATGTTCTCAATCAAGCCCAGTACCGTCGCCTCTCAGGTGAATGTTTTACCCGGACATCTATTCGAGGCACACATGTAGATATATTTAACTACAAAACTAAACAAAATCAACCAAATACAAACTTACCACATTCTTAATGTATTGTATCATGTAAGTTGCTTCCTATACATATTATTTCTATTCTCGCCGGGGTCATCCAGTTGGGGAGAGCCAGTCATTTTTATTTTGTTGTCTCCTAATTTAAGTCTGCATAGATTAATTTTGCAGTTTTAGTACGTAATAAAAGTCATATACAGTAGGACCAATATAAAATAATACATGATAAATTAATAATCACGATAAAATAACTTTTTTGCGGTCCTGAATAGGGGAAAACGTGCTAAATTAATAATTCGCTACTATAGGTCCCTTGTGATATATAAATTAATAAATCTCTAATTTGTATAAATGAGTTCTATATTTATGCTAATTTGGTAGAGAATAAATGAACAATGACTTGTTTTTTTTCTTCAAAATTTATGTCACATTGAATATTTTCTTAATATTAGAAGAGATTTTATTTATTTTCTTGAATTAGATTAGAAGAGTTTTTTTAATGTGGCTTTATAAGTACATTTTCATCTTCAACTTCCATATCATCATTTTTGTCGTCAATCAACAAATGTGAAATTGTGTTTTCTCGGAGATAGTTCGAAAGGTATTCAACATCCACCTTATTTCCATAATTCAATTCATTGAATGAATTTTTTTATATGTAAGAATATTCAGTTAAATTGATAAATTATTAATTCATATGTAAATTAATACTTATTATTTTTCGACAATTTAATATCGTGATGAATTGATAAATTTTGTCGGTCCTGATACTATTAATTTATAGGGGTTATATTGTAGTGTATTTTTTATTCTGCAACTTACTTTTTCCTGAATTCATTGACCTCTGGTATATATCCGAATTAATCAACACTCTAGATGCAGTGGTCATATCCAATGCAACTGTTCTTATTGCAAGATGTAATTGTATATAAGATGAATTAATAAATGTTAATGTCATCACATGATGTGTTAATTAGTAATGGACCACTAACCTCGAAACTCGCTTACAAATGTTCCAATGGTAATAACAATAATCGGAGTATCTGTGTGCTCATATATGGCACCTTTTTCTACTAAGCACCTTTTTCTACTAAGCTGTACCATTCCCCCAATTTTTTTACCTTCATATCAACTCCCATGTTTTAATAACAATATAAGATTAATCATCAATTGATTAAGGAACCCTAGTTCGTAATTCAGACACAGAGAAGAAGTTAATTTCTCATAGTCCTCTTCATTACCTCGATCTCAATGTAATATAACTTTTAAAACAAAGTTACTTACTTTGTATCTTCAATGACTATCTCTCTATTCTAAACTTTGCCAGATCTTTTTTGACCATCGAATGTCACCATAGTATTACTTAAAATAGATTTTGATCTCTCAATATCATATGCGAGTAACAATGTTATCAATTATACGTATCTTATGTACATCGCATACAAAATCAAAAGGTAGTTCGGTTTTTAAGAATATCGAATGGGTGTCGTTCACTTTTTTTGATGCGCTTTTAAAATCTATGAGATTAAATTTTTGTTCAGGAAGGCCTGGTTAGTTGTTGTCTAGTAGCTTCACTCTGGGAACCTGTTAAACCATAAAACGTGTTTGTAGTCAACAATTACAAAATTTCCATTTGAGGCAGAGAGGTTAAACCTTTAAATGGAATATACATTCCCTTTCACCAACTGGGTCTTCAATATTTCTATTGGGTCTTTTGGTACTTTTGCATGCATCTGGGTTTTTTGCGACTTGCAATAAACATATTTGATCCTGACCATTAAATACCCTATATAATTCAAGAGATATGTATATCAACATATGGGATTTTCTTACCTTTTCAGCCATTAAGTGAAATTCTAGCGCGTACACTTCCTTTGTCTTTCGATTTCTTTATTTTTAGATCTTTAAAATCCTTGCCCTGACAACCTTCTAAAGAACTCAGTAAGGATCTAGGTCGCCTGAAAAAGTATATGTCACCTTTCCTACTATTTTGTCTGTTGAAAATATCATAGGCAGGAACGTAATAAGTAAATCTTTAGCCCACTTGTAAAAATATAATATTTATATGCATAAGAATGAGTTCACAATAAGGCAATAAGACTTCCATCTGTGATGAAGAAGAGGCAAAAGCAATAAATTATGTTTAAAAAGAAGACTCTGTAATTTCTCAGAAACTGATTGTTACATTGGACGAATTCTGATTTTTAGATAACATAGGTTATTTTGAATGGATGGTTAGATCCTGATTTTATGTTGATTTTGTGAATTACTAACAGAGGTTGGAATTTCTTACTACGATTATTGAGGGACACTTAACATCTAACCTTTTGATTATTCAGTCTCATATTTTTATTTACGATTTGACTCTCAAAAGTTTTGGATACCCACCTCTTCGTAATGCCATATAATTTGATTATCTTATTAGTAGAGAAATGCCTATTACACCAAGTAAAAGTTGATCTTATGTAGTCCATATGCCACATGAAGTATACCCATGGCACTAATATATTTTGGAAAATTAGGATAATATATAGAAGCAACCAAACAACGATTATAAACAAACACATCAGGTAGATCATGAGTAAATTTGAAAATTACACATTCCTTAATAATGTTTTATAAACAAACACATCAGGTAGATCATGAATAAATTTGAAAATCACACATTCCTTAATAATTTTTTTCACAATGTATAACAGATCATGAGAATGACATCTACATCATGCAACCGTTTTAAATGGTACCCAATATTCGTGTTCCAAGACAAACACTTCATATTTGCTAAATAAATAGAACAAAAGAGACAAAAACAAAAATAATAAAATAAAAATGTGTAAAACTAATTGAAGTCAATAAAGAAGAAAAAAAAACTAACATGGCCATGGTGATATGTGGCGCTTCTGGTTCCTTATCAAATAAAGTTCTATCAAAGCTCCAATGTCATGGCTGAAAATATAAGTACCTAGAAGGAGTTGGAGTAATCTGAATATCCTTTTAAGAAGTCCATCATAAACTTATTAACAGAAGAGAGTAAGCACCGATTTGTCTAAAACAAACTTGATGAGAAAGCACATATTACTCTTTTCCTTGTGCAGAGGTCGCAACAGATGCTAAATCTAGCCAAATGAATAGTAATATTGGGTCATGGAGTTTGGCAAAAAGAAGCTTCAAAGAGCCTTACAATATGATACATTTTCTTCCCATAGATACCTATACACTGGTATCGAAAGCATAAAAGGCTTTGGGTTTTGGCTTATTCAAATAACTATGCCATCTGTGGGAGTTGAACCCGTAACTACATGGTAAAAACCATGTGCTCTACCATTTGAGCTAAGATAGCAACTACACTTGGATCTGTTTGTTTAAAAGATTTTAATAACATGAGGTGATATCAAGAAGAGATTGTACCTCACACAATAGTACGCTAATAACAAATCCGAGTTCTATATTGTAGTGTTGAAGTCATCAGTTCACATTACCAAAAATTTATTTAAAAACCCTTATCTAAAGCTTATCTTGCCAGCTTTTCAGCCTTAGATTGAAGAATGAAAACATCTGATGTCATCATTGAGTGCTTACTACAACCAAAAAGCATGCATTATACGATAAAGAGATCTTTAGATCGGCATCATTAAGTGCTTACTGCAACCAAAAAGCATGCATTATACGATAAGGAGATTTTTAGATCGGAAAAAGGCATCCTTAAGAAATATACAAAAATGAAACGCTAGTGTCATACAAACTATATCAGCATATAAAAAATAAATTGCTCACTGGTCTTAATTTAGAATTAATGCATACTATTCTGAGTTGATAGTTTAAAATAGCTAACCTAGTCATTTATTAATCCAAAACTATAAATAGTTAGGTCCAAAATATTCTGATCCCATTGTTCATGGACATTCTACTCTAAATGAAATCTATCTTAAATGTATGATGCTCCAAAAGCAAGAATAATATATCATTCGACACATGTTTTCCGCCTTCCTTTGCATCAGGAATTCTTAATAGTTTCTCCAAAGAGATATCCAGACGGACGTATTTGACTAAGATGGAAGCAACATCAGAAACCAAGATAAAATCCACATTCCAGGATATTATAAATGCACCTGAAATATCCATATCGTCAACAATAGGATTTAGAGTATTATATGTTGTGTAACTGCTACCTATGTAAATTCAAAAGTCCATTCGCATCCTTGACGTGACTTAAATAAAATAAAGCAAGATATGTAGAGACATCCCCACCATGCATTTCATATCACACTAATATGTTAATTATGCTCCAACGATTTCATAGCACTTAACGATAGTAGTAAACTATGTATAGAGACGCGTACTCTAATTGTCTGCATATATTGATCATTTTAACGTGAAACCTTGAGTATACTTACCTCAAAAATCCAGGTGAACTGTCTCACGACATCAACTGCTCCTTAGTACCACTTCCTTATTGTTTTCCCTAGTGTCCATGTAGCAGCTGAGACCTGTTCTAGCAAATATATGTATATATCAAACTCTTTCAAGAAAACATGACTTCACTCCCTTTTAAGTATAAATGAATCTAAAATTATAATATGAGTATGCAGATAATTAAGGACTACCATATATTGCGTGAAACCTCTCTAAAATCCATCTCCAATGTTCACATATTTACTGAGATTATATATGCAAGTGAGGTGGAGAAAGGAAACATAACTGAACTGAAAAAGGATATATATATATTATGCCACTACTAATACATCACTCTCTGGGCATGAAGCTACACTTTCTAGTTCAGATGTTTTCTTTTGTAATACGGGCACTTAATGGATTTGCAGTCAAACATAGTATGGACATTGAGATTGGCATTAAGGAAAATAACCTCGAGCTTTTCATCAGGCGATGAAGTTATTCAACCATGTTCTTTGGCTGATGCTCCTTTACTCAAAAATCAAAGCTTGTCATCTGCAACCCATTTATTCTGAACATGACAAAAATATAGACATACTGAGTAGCTAATAACATCAAAGTATGGCGTTTACATCTTAAAAAGTGCTGATTTGTCGTTTAAGATTCCGATATTTTTTTTTGCCAACACCATTACTTTCTCCTTCGTCTGATCCAGTAAATAAACAACCACCAAAAACATCCACAATTAAACCACAAAAAATATATAAAATACAACACCACTTCTAAATCACCAGGCCTAGTATTGTTCAAAGGGATTTAGGTGAAGTAATCAAGTATAGTATGAATACTGAGATTTGAAGAAAGCTACAGCCTGATTTCCTATTTGACCACTAGTCATTGGGCATGGAAGTTGTAGTATACCTGCCGAATTTTCTTGTAAGCCTAAAGAATAACACTTAGGGGAGAAATTTACGTTATATTCCAATCATTGTTACATCCTAATAGTCTAAAGTCAATCATAATGCAAAAGTTCTAAACATCGAGGGTAAAATGTGAAAGATTAATCTCATACCCTTGGATTAGCAGGGTTGTCAGAAACAATATGACCAAGCAGAACAATGTTTTGTATCTCCTGGAACGAAACCTAAGACCTCTCTATTGGGAGATAAAACAGTTGGATGTAAGTATGATGTGCTAAAATATCCTATAATTTAGTACCCATCTTTGCAATGTGATCACGTAATTTAATATACTCATGCAAGAAGTGTCATTCCTCCTCGAGCACCCAAACACATAAAGTGTCGTATATTCTCTCAACATGAGCAAGTCATCAAAGTCACGATACTTCCGAAACTCGCCAAGATATACTATTGTAGTGAACTTTAACTTGTATGCAAGATAAACCCCCATATATTTAGAGAAATTAAATTAATAAAGAACAGTCTTTCACAGCAATGCATTGCAAACATAAGCAGTGCCACAGTATGTACCTTAATCACTAAATAGTTTGATCCTATAATTAGTGGAAGGAAAATAAATTCAAAATATTTAGGTATAGGAGAAACTTAGAATCTGATCAAACGGGCTTCACTTTAGTACTGACTGATTCTTAACAAATTCCTAAATTGAAAACTCTAACTTGTAACTTACATACCACACAGAGCCATGGATAACAAATACTATTATATGAACCAATGTTATCAATTTATCGAGTGTATGGAACTTATTAATTCACCTTTGAAACGGTTAGTGGATCACATTGAACATCAAATTATTAACCTTAGTTGCACATGAGTTATTCTAGGCTTTGCTGAATATATTTTCAATCCAGAAGCAAATTTTGTGAATCTCAAATTATGACACTGGCTACTTCTAGATGTTATATGGATACTTCGAGCATGAATATATAACATTGATCGTACATGCCCAGAATCGGTAAAAAAACTTTAACAGTCTTGCATCCGAAAAGTAAGATGTAAACACCAGCTAAGCTAAGGATTCTATCACTTCCCCCTCATGGGTTGATCTAATACATCCAATTAAGGAAAGATATTCACAAATCTAGTTGTTATTTTAATCGATCTTCTAATAAAAATTCAAATAGGGAGTCATCTTATCAAACTAACCTTTATGTCGCTAATATTAATAGCATGTCCGTAAAGGATACTACACAAACACAGTGGGAGAAAGTAAGAGAAATTGACCTATAAAGGACCCCAGAACAGGGATAACATTCGGGGAGTGTCTGTGAAACGTAATGATGGTGTTGGCATGGATGCAGATATAGAACACTTCATAAATAGTCAAAGTGGTGGTGTTAAAGTATCTTCAGAATTCATCTGAACCCCTATAAAATCCATAAAATGAAGAAATCATAAATAATCCACTTTAGACCAGAAAAAAGATAATTGAAACCTAGATATGTATAATTAACTATTGAACAACCAAATGCAGATCAAATGAATGAAAGCGATCAAAGTGAAGTGATTTTTACTGTGAACATTGTGAAATTTTATCCATAGGGTCGGAAAAGTTTTAACTAAAAGGAATATATCAAACTAAGAAAAGGTTTCGGGGAATCTCAAGAGCTAGCAACTTATAGGAACTGTCTTGTCCTCACCTAATAAGAACCATTTTCTATACCAAAGTGAAGACAGTTCAAACAAGTTACTAACCCGTTGCCAAGTTGCACTGAAAATCTTTCAAGTTAGCAGATGTTTATCTAGAAATAGAAAAAATGATTAAGCCGTGTTTATTAAAGGTTCCATAATGCATAATTATTGTTATTCAATTTACCATCACTATTTTGGTATACTAATGTAAAATTATGAAAACTTCGCAAAAAAAATAATCAAAACAAAACAAAATACCCAGCTGAGGTTTCAACTTTCAAGATTTAACATTCATAGTACGGGAAGACGCGGCCTGGTATTCCTTTGCTAATTTGCTAGACGACGACAACAACAACAAACTCAACTGAAAATGCTATAGATATGACTATATTCGAGTTGTTATCGATAATATCTCCACACATTTGAGTAGCCTACGTTGTATGGCTTTCTAGAAGATTGAATTAGAGAAAGTGAAGAGAAGGAACAAAATAACTGTATAAAATTGGAATAAAACCTCAGTCCAGCTTCAATGGGTAAATGGATGCGATCAAAAGTGTTACTATATTTTTATAAGCCTGTATATGTTACTGGGTGGGCCCAAAATTTTCCTGCAGCAAAAATATTTAAGTAATCATGGGCATAAGCCTGTATAATTATTAAGTGTACTACTATATTTCTGATTTGTGATAATCTCTTACTTTCATTTACGCATCTTTCCAGTATCTACAGGCAACAGAAACTATGTACAACTATATTTATAAGTTCAGCACATCTAAGATTTTTCATGCTATAAACATTTCCCTGGTGGAGCAGACATGATAACTAAATTGATCAAACATCAAACGGCTCTAAATAACATTTCTGGGGACAATGTATTGGCACAGAGTATTTAGTGGAAAGAAGTGACAAACTGCAGGCTTTCAATTAAATCCTGAAACCTAAAAGAGAAGATCCCAAAGTGAAGCTTCCAAGTTTAATACTACACTCAAAGTAATATGTTGCACTAAAAATCCCAAATTTCAAAAAAAAATCCCAAAACGGGATTAAAAAAATAGGAATAATACATTGCGAGAAATCTCTTCCACATCTCACAATTTTGAATTTTGAAGTTCAAGAAAATGAGAGAAAAAGTGTAGTCCAGGAAAACTATAAACTTAATCCGCACCTTCCATAAATCCAAGTGTCTTTTCTGGATATAAGCTATCAAATAAGAACGTACTTCCTCTTCCAATTAATTCTATTGGACATGCCTGCATCGAAGGTGAAAAATAACCTAGTTCGGCCGAAAGACCCATGCTTATTATGATAAGTAACGTACAATCTAACAATTAACAATAAAATTGAACTTTTTTCGCAGTTGAACAAATCCATGTGCACAAATATCCCTGCACTGGTATCAAAATAAAATCTAGGGTCACATGGATCCTCTAGTGGACATGTGGCACATCTTGTTTTTCCTGACCTACTTTCTCCACAGTTGCCATCGAGTCGGCACCCCCAACGATTGTTATTACTCTCTTCTGGTGGACATATGGAAAATCTCGTTTGCCTGACCTACTTTTTCCATAGTTGTAATCGACCCACCACCTCTAACTACAACTATTACTCCCTTCCCCAGCTAGCTCAGCCAAGTTGTTAGCAATGACCTGAAATGAAAAAGACATTAATCGAACATCTAAATATAAAAAGGATTCTAAGCAAGCATACTTAGCGCAATTCAGCGGTGGATCCCAATAAAGGATGCCCAACCGTGAGTGTTACTGGGAGAAGGTGGAATATAGGCTAGAACATAAATCTGTTCCAATAACGAACTTCTCCATGTCATATAATGCTTCTAAAATATAAACCTTGGATATTGTACGAACTTCATGATGAAGATAGATAACTGAACTGCCACGAATATCCAAAGATACCAACTGCATAATAATAACAAAAGCTAATGGAAAACAGTGAAGGGTTACTGAATTGTAAAAAATTATTTACTTTTACATTTACACAATATAGATATAAAGATACTAAGCTTATACCATAATTAAAAAAACGTAGATGCAGATGGATATGGTCTGATTTGGTCATGGACCTATAAATTGCTTAAGTAACGAAAGATGCAAATCCATATAAAGAGTACATTGTGTTGATAGAAATATTAGCATATAACCATTGGAAAAGAATTTCCTTTTTACCTGTTAAGTAATGCATAGCTAGAATTACTTACCAATCATTCGTTATGATACTTGGGGTGAACAGTCTGTCTGTATACAATTATTTTTGTTATTCTCTGCACTGGTATCATAGTTCGTGATTAAATTCTTTTGCCCTACTTCGGTCCCAAGATGGAACTGTAATACCATTACCACGATAATTTGAATAGGGTTAGCACCAGCAGCAACCACCTATGCAACATCTCAAAAGTTAATAGTAGACACAAAAATTGCATATATTTGATCTTGAAATAATGCAAGGAAGTAGCATACTTATCATCCCACTGTTGCTCAACATTCTTAGAGCAAACTTCAGATCAAAGTTGTAATATTTGGTTAAAACATCTACTTAAGAGCAATAGGAGTTCTCATCAACAGTAATTCACAAAGTTTAAGATTTTGCAAACACCTGTGAGATCAAAGTGAGAAGCTAATTGTTCTCCGAAAACCCTAAAAAAAAAAATAGATACTAAGAAAATCAGCCTAGAATTAATTTCTCTTCTACTACAAAGTCAAAAAATAAAAAAAAATCAAACATTCATACACAAACTAAAAAAGGAAAATACAATTCTAGGGTTGTCCAAAATTGATCTCCAGATTCTAGGCTAAGATCCAAACCAAACAGATACAAAATCACTGCGTAGAGATCAGGGTATACCTTGGAAAGATACCATAGAACATGGGTTTTTAGTATTAGAGACTTCAATCTGATTCTTCTTGTGTAAATCGATGATGTTAAGATTAGTTACTCCATCAATATTGGCCTTATAATTAATTCAATCTTCTTTCCGATTCAACTGCAACAATATGAATCTATTATTATAACCTACATCAACAGAAACAAAATCACGAAAAGAAAACTCTTGGATTTCTGCGGGAGAGGAGAAGAGGGGATAACAGTGAAACAGAGAGAAAGATGGTTTTATCTGACACGTAAAAATACACCCACCTTAGACTTTGTTGACCCACGCCTTCCCGCTTAATAATACCGCAAGCTTTCCCTGCCGTCCAATGGAAAAATCAATCCATAGCTTCCCGAACGCCGGATACGGGTCCCCGTTGAATGACGTCCGTCTGATAACTTTTGCTATCATGACACAGAGACCACCTTTTTTTATAACAATGATTATGATTAACTATCTCACCCGGATCCTAAACTAAATCAAGAACCGGGTAGAAAAACAAAAGAAATGGATGAAAAACTTATGGAGAAGATGAGGATAATTTTTTTTTTTTAAGATAAGTTGCAGAGAGGTTGTAGTAGTGGGAAACAGACGATCTACGTTTAAAATCCCTTGATTAAGGGTTCTACCAATATTCCATTGTAGTCCAGCCCGGTTAGGATACCTGGCTTTCACCCAGGCGACCCGGGTTCAAATCCCGGCAATGGAACTTTTTTTCCTTTAAAGGATATATTTTTTCATGTCAGTCAAGTGGATTTGCACTACAGCCGGCAGGATTCCTCGTCGAAAGCAATTTTTTTTAGATGCGCCATTAAAACCTAAAACCTACTGACTCTTTCTTTCTCCCTCCTACTATGGCTGGTTGTTTCCTGTGCTTGGAGGTTGGATTTAAGGTATTAAATTTCTTGCTTTGGTTAACCAATACAATTAGGTTTTGGTCACTTTCTCAAAGATCCAAACCAATTAATTTAGAGGTTTGTCATAAAATCAATCCGCATATTAGGTTGTGTGGAATTAGATTCAAGATAATTTTCATTACTTCTTTCTTGATCCTTTGTATCTTCTTTTTTTTACCAGTTTTTGTTGAAAACAGTCGTTCAATATGACGAGGAAAACGGGAAAGAACCGACATGAACAAAGAGATTATAAGTATCAAGACCAAGAGAGGTACTATATAGAATTAGCTGCTTTTGTTTCCTGTTCAACTTTATACTAATATTCCTAATTGACCAGGGTACCCGAGATTTTTGAAGACACTGATGATCCCACATCTGATTATGAAGATTATTTCTCCGAGGACAGTTCTTGGGATGATCGGAGATCAGTAGATTCAGATGAACCTACACAAGCCAAGACTCTTTACAAAATACCAGGCAAGACTCTTTACAAAAGATCAGGCAAGACTTGTTACAAAAGATCATCTGATCGAGGCAAGACTCGTTACAAGAGATCATCTGATCCAGGCAAAACCCGTTACAAAAGATCATCTGATCGTAAAACTGGAGATGATCACTTAAAGGAGATGAATAACCGATACGCAATACTTGTCGACGAGGAAAAATCATCCTGGGAAGATAAAGAGCAACTGTATGCAAATCAAGAAGATATATTGCCTGATGATCAAATGGCGAAAGAAGATGAAAGCGATCATTGGGAAGTATACCACAGTAAATATGTCAACAACCGTATCCGCATTGAAACTAGTGTTCATTACATGGCTAGGAAGAATTGGGTGGATTCATGGTGTCACGAGGACAGAAAACTCGCCGACTGGGTGGCTGATAGTGATGCAATGATTATAAGCATAGATGGTTATTTCCGAAAGAACAGAAAAGCAGGATATGGAGTTATCATACGTAATCGATACACTGGTATGCCGTTTCTAGCTTCTGCTGCGGTTTATGAGCAGGGAAAACCAATTTCATCGCTATACCATGAGTTGCAGGGATTGAATAAAGGCTTAGAGCTCGCGATAAAGTATGCACTTCGCAAGATTTTTATAGTTCAGAGACCTAGGATCATTGTTCCTGAAATCGCCAGATGGGTTTCTTACTGCGTTAAGAGAGACGACCATGTTTCCAGCCCTAATACTTTCTGCAAGATATAAGGGATAATTCCGCTATGCTCGAAGGCTGTTATGTTTGCGGTTACGGTTCGGTTAAGAATAAATACAATAAAGCTGCAGATTATCTTGTTGGATATTTTCAATAACTTAGAAAATAAAATTGTTTTCGTTTTTGGTTTGTCACTATGATATGGAAGTGTTCTGTGTTGGATAAACACAATGGATGTTAGTTGGAGATGAAGGGACACCTCTAATAGGTGTGATGGTTCATAAAGGACACAACCATTCCCAACAGACACCTTATGTGTCTTTTGGAAGTGAAGAGACATCTCCAATAGGCATGAATAACCCTATAAGTAGTGAAGGAATTCTCCCATTCTTGAGAATGAATTCAACCTGTTTTCTCTCCATTTAAAGCATCATCAGAAATATCTCTCATGTGTTCTTGGTTGGGTCAAGGGGTGCAAACCTTGAATCCAATTTCCTGTTGTAGGGCTTTCATTGTATCCTGAAGGCATTATTTTGCATACCTGTTGCAATCGCCAATTTATATTGGGAGGGTAGAAATAATCGTCTAAAAGAAATCACCCGAGCCTTGAAAGCTTTTGAGTACAACAACAATTTCTTTTAGTGTTATCATTCTCTGTTTTTACCCATATTTTCTAACAGTTTTATACGATTAATTTCTTCGACAAAATAGGATGGAACTGTGGAAAATTTAAAGAATGTTTAAGTATTTTGGAACAAAATAATTTCGAAACCGTTGTAATCTTCTAGAGTACGTGTGAAGAACAACGACAGCATGTTGGTGATTTAGACGAAATCATATTCGTCGTATTATTCATCGTTTGATGCGTTGGTGGACCATGTTCTAGTCCGACTTGTAAGCTGGTGGAATTGAGAATTAAATCATTCAATTTCGTTAGTCATCAGAACACATAAATGTTAACATCTTTATAGTTTTGAAATTTTTCTTGATTGGGTGGATTAAGAAACTTGAACGAAAAAATGGTTGATCTCTCTGTTCCCTAGATATTGACCAACCGCTTCTAGGGGTATTACTCTTGCCAAGGGACGCCATTTTAATTAGAAGTTGGTATAAGAGATTACAAACTTTGTAGGTCTCTTCCCATGAGACGAAAAAGTAAGCGTAATCATCCTTCTGTTTTTAAAAGGAGATACTAACTTCCAAATTAATAATGGTAAACAATGGGGGCAAGGTGGTTTGAGTAACTTTGTGTTCAATAAAATGGTCTTGAATATACCAATAGAACGAATCCACACTTTGCTTGAATCCTTCATATCGGAGGCGATAGATTCAAAGCCCGATATTTTCGTTCAAACAAGCACACTTGATTAGGAAAGTGCAATTTTTTCAACTTTTGGATTAAGTTGAATGGACATCCCGGGAGGGAGAATCAACGCTTGTCAAGAAGACAAGGCTAGAAAAGATCGGTATTCAAATACCATTTGTGATAGTTGGAGTTTTTATTGACATATGTGACCGGGCAAACTCGATATTGTTGAGAAGACGGAACAAGACGATCTGTCGATAG
This sequence comes from Papaver bracteatum, assembly GCA_023529315.1. Lineage (NCBI taxonomy): Eukaryota > Viridiplantae > Streptophyta > Magnoliopsida > Ranunculales > Papaveraceae > Papaver > Papaver bracteatum. The sequence goes on from JAJJWX010003533.1 coordinate 1,881,078, forward strand.
AATCTTCATTATCCTAATCAGTTATGGATGACCAAAATGGAGGAGTCTTGATTAGGACACATATCGGAGTACTTTGAAGTAATGCATCGCAAATAGTGATCTCTTGAATATATCAATCGAGATGCGATCGGTTCTGGCCAATAAACAAGGAAAACGGTTCAACTGGAGAATATAAAACTTAACTTTACGAATATATTAATTGATATCAATTCATGACATTGTTTGAGTATGCCATCATGTGATTACAGTTCATATTATAATGAAGAGCACTCAAGTACTGGTGTATTATGTAACCACCATTAGTGACCGACAGCCAAATCCGGAGTTTGTAACTGTACGTATCAGTAAATCGGATTTGAGGAATTCCTTATTTTCGGAATTATGTGTGAGTCGGAGATAGAGATGTTCATTTTCTCTAATCTTGATTTTGGTCACAGTATCTTGTATCGGTGATGGTAGTACATACAGACATATATTAGTATATTTATGGTACTGGTCCTTTACTGTATGGGAGAAAATATGGGTAACGATTCTCCGTTGATTATATAAAATCTATTCTGGATCACCGGAAGGTCGGTTTCCTATTAATGCTAGTTTCTTTCATGTTCTATATATATCCACACTGGCGTTAGAACTGCAAGGATGTAAAGTAGCGGATGTGCTAGCAGTATATCTTCATGAAAATTGATATTGGTCATGATAAATGTGTGTATCTTTAAGGTATACAGTGTTGCACCAGTCCCCATTTTTATGCACAAATGTAAACAATTTTACTGGAAATACCATGAAATGGATGGGAAAGATTTTATATGATAATGTCATGTAAATTTTTCTAGTCATTGGGAATTCACCGACAATTATTGAGGCAACAATTTTACGACATGAGAATAATTCTTGCGATAAGAATTATAAGGTTCCAAAACTTGGAAATTGGCATGTCTTAAATGACATTGAAAGGGAAAAGTGGAATACCGGTGAAAATGTAACGTATTGGAAGATTGGGCGGCCGACCAAATATCCAATGATGAGGTGTTACGATATTACCGATGCATAAATTGTGAACATTTGCATTACATAATGGAAAATGTTAAATAGACACTGTCTATGTACTTGGATATAAATTTGTAGAGGATTGGGCATGAGAAGAGGAGTTACTCATCGTAATAATGTGCTTGTTGAAATAACAAGCAAGTTGCCTACAAATTTTATATGCCTCTAGTGTATGCAAGTCTTAATGACTTCTTGTGAATTAACGGTAAATGTTAATTAGGATCACTAGAGAAGTTACAATTATTTTGTAAAATCAAATAGGAACATTTTTAATAATGTTTTCGGAATTGATTGCATGAGCAGATGCAATTAATGAGAAGAAATGGCTTAAAACCTAACTTGTAGAGATCCTATTTTGGAAGAAGCCATCTCAGGAGGTCTTGATTAATTGTGAATCAGGATATGATCTATAACGTCTTTAACAAGACTTATAATGAAAAGTCAAGACATACAAGTCTTAGACAAGGAACGGTAAGTCAATACTCAAGAAGGGAGTAATTGCAGTTAGCCATTGAAACGGACAAAAACTTGGCAGACATATTATGAAGAGTCTCCCAAAGGAATTAATTTCAATGAAGTATATAGAAATGGGACTAAGGTCTGTGAAGGAAGGTTGATCTCCCATAAAAGAAACCCAACCTATGTTTTGAAAAAGATAAACAAGGTTCAATGTGGTACCAACAAGTTATGGTTGTAGATTATGGAGCACTAACATAAAACTTCCCATTTCAAGTTAGTGCTGGTTTTTCTGCAAGAAAATAGGATGGATGTAAATCCTTAATGAGTCTGTGATTAGTAAAAAGGTGTCTCGCAGAAACACCTTCGAGACTTACCTATATGAGTATGGAAATGTGGGCCGTTTCCTAAGAGAAGAAGACCGTTCTCTAAAGAAGACTCATGAATAAGGATATAAGCACAAGGCCTTTATAGTGCTTGTCTACAGAACACATGATTTATGGAATCAATATGTGTGGAGACTCCGGTTTTATCATAAGGGATACTTGGTTCAAGACTGGTTTCACCATAGAATCTCGATAAGGCTTTGAGTTTATTACACTAAGTGAAGGTTCAAACCCAGAAGGTACCTATCATTTATGTATTGATTTCAGCGATTATGCTTAGTCCCAATTGTGCTTGAACTACGTTGGTTTGATCCCACTCGGGTACGTAGGCAGTCACTTGAGTGATGCAGCCACTCCGGTTTTATAAGTTTTATTTTATTTTATGTTTTTGGTTTTTGAAAATAGGGGGAGATTGTTGGATATTTTCAATAACTTAGAAAATAAAACTGTTTTCGTTTTTTGGTTTGTCACTATGATGGGGAAGTGTTCTATGTTGGATAAACACAATGGATGTTAGTTGGAGATGAAGGGACACCTCTAATAGGTGTGATGGTTCATAAAGGACACAACCATTCCCAACAGACACCTTATGTGTCTTTTGGAAGTGAAGAGGCATCTCCAATAGGCATGAATAACCCTATAAGTAGTGAAGGAATTCTCCCATTCTTGAGAATGAATTCAACCTGTTTTCTCTCCATCTAAAGAAATCACCCGATCCTTGAAAGCTTTTGAGTACAACAACAATTTCTTTTAGTGTTATCATCCCATTCTTGCAGAAGAAAAAAAAACAAAGATAATCATCAATCTACACAAGTCCAAACCTTAGAGTCTCTAGGTGCGTAGATGATGAAAAGAGTGACATAAATAACTTGAAGAATAGCACCAGCACCATTAACAGTGACAATAAGGATACCACCAGGTTTAAGAAGGCCATAATAAGTCCATAATGATGTACTTAACAGCGTGCAAATATACGGTATCCCTTTGAAATTCTCTGTTGCTTTCTTCTTCACTATACCTCTAAACGTTGTTCTGTTCATTCAACATCAAATCAAAATAGATATAACTCATTACTGCAAAACAAAAACCCAATAAAACAAATAACAGTTTTGAACTTTTGAGCACTATTTGAAGTATTTTACTTACATTGGAGACAGGAAAACCAATATGGATATTATGTTACCAATTACACCTACAATGAAGCTTATGGAAAGAGCTGCCATTAGTAAAGATGAGATTTTTTAGCAGTATATAAGTAGTGGAAGTAGTTGCAGATCATGTGGTGCATATTTATAGAGAGTTGGAAAGAGACAGTGAGCTTCTTTTAGACATCATCTTTTTCCACCGCGTATTGTATATCTCACTCTATCCGCATAGCATGTATAGGATCAGTACTTGATTACAACGTGCCTTTGTGGACTATTTTGTGTCATGATGGGTCCATAGAATCAGACAAGTTATTGATTTCATCCGTCATTCCTCATCATCCTTTCTTTCTTCAGGGTGATACTGTTGGTTGGCTCGGGCAAGAAATCCGATACGTGTGGAGCATTTGGTGACCTCGTAGAATTTAGTAACCTCGGCGGAATTTAGTAATTGGCAGAGTGAATGAATATTCATGGATTTTTAAAATCATTAGAAATTGTTGGACGTAGTAAATGTTAGTCTTTTTCTACAGACTACTTTTCTCGTAGCAAGAAATCGATACAAGGAGCATTTGGTGACCCCTATAGAATTTGGTAACCTTGGCGTGAATTTAGAAATTAGCGAGTGAATGGATTTTCATGGATTTTTAAAATCATTAGAATTATTGGACGTAATAAATGTTAGTCTTTTTTACTGACTATTTTTCTTAGGCAAGAATCTGATACCTGCAGAGCATTTGGTGACCCCTGTAAAATTTGGTAACCTCGGCATAATTTTGTAATTAGCGGAGTAAATGAATTTTCATGAATTTTTAAAATCATTAAAAATTGTTGGACGTAGAAAATGTTAGTCTTTTTCTACCGACTACTTTGCTTGGGCACAAAAGACTATTATTTTACCCTAAAAAAAGGTCCTTGTTGTACAAAGACTAATTTATCTACTACTGGCCGACTGCATACCAACCAGACTTTAATCGCCAGATTAAGACCTTTTCGCAGACCAAAGGTGATGATGTGTATCTACCGACCTAGCCAAACTTTGATTCTAGCTCCATTTCCTATTTGCTACGACCACAAAAGCTATTCGAATTTCGGGTAAGATATCAGAATCCTTTGGGGTGTCACCAAGACGACACAAATTTGCCGCACAAATAGAATATTCCTCGTTCCTCTAATGAAAACGAAAGACCATAGTTCTGTGTGGAGGTAGTATAAATCTAAAATATAGAGAGGACAGTGATACGTGGTCACGTACAAGCCTCTAAAATTGACTGGAGTAGATTCTCACCCCACCTATGTTAACCGTCTTAACAGTTCTTACGTGGAAATTTTGGTAGTTATTTGTACTCTAGTGCAAATTAAATCTATACTATGCGATTTTAGTAGGGAAAAATATCCTTTGATCTTTTTTAGGTGGTCCCAAGTCAGTTTGGTCAATTTAAATGGACCAAAGTACCCTTCCGTGTTAATTCCTACTTATTTTTTGTAGCAGTTTATTCTCTCTGATGAACTCCGGAGTTCATTCTTTTGGAAGTGAAGAGGCATCTCCAATAGACATGAATAACCCTATAAGTAGTGAAGGAATTCTCCCATTCTTGAGAATGAATTCAACCTGTTTTTTCTCCATCTAAAGCATCATCAGAAATCTCTCTCATGTGTTCTTGGTTGGGTCAAGGGGTGCAAACCTTGAATCCAATTTCCTGTTGTAGGGCTTTCATTGTATCCTGAAGGCATTATTTCGCATACCTGTTGCAATCGCCAATTTATATTGGGAGGGTAGAAATAATCGTCTAAAAGAAATCACCCGAACCTTGAAAGCTTTTGAGTACAACAACAATTTCTTTTAGTGTTATCATCCTCTGTTTTTACCCATATTTTCCAACATATCTTGCTAAGCTTCAGGTAAATAAAGAGGAGATGGGACCACATGAATTTCCAGCGGAACTGAAAGACATTCTTTATGAAGATGCATCAGAAGGTGATTTGATAATGTATTCCATTAGGGAATCATGGTGCGAAACGGATGAAGAAGTCATCTTTTGTTATTCCTAGGTGTTTCTTACCAAAAACACGTTAATTAAATTTTAGTTATAAAGTAGGTTACTTAATACCGAGAGGGAGTGTATTTTTTTTTTAAAATAAAAATCTTAACTTTTTCGGTCAAAAATATTAAAATAAAATAAAATCATACCACATAAGAAATTTTCATTTAAATTGTCATAATTGAAACACAATGATTATTAGTAATTTCGGGAAACAGGTAAGAACTCACTCGCTGATACTTATTGTAAATTACCGATATCCGTCGGTGTATTTCCTGTGCTGTTTGGAGGACATGACTGAAGTCTAGACCTCACTATATATTTCCATCGCCTATTTCTATTCTTTGGTACAAATTTTCTTGCCCTAATGTCTTTTCCGTTTACACAAAATGCATCTGTTTCCTGATGATCCAGGACGACGTCTATAATCCATGTGTTAGTAAACACAAGAATTCCAAAGTCCGGTTTTGATGGTTTCTTTGGATGTTCCTCGAAAATCACTTTTTCCACAAAACCCCAGTTCCTGCATTTACAAGACAAAACGTTCATGGGAATGTATATATGTTTTTACAGGAAAAACAGCAAGAAAAGAGAATGATTTATTTCCGTACCGGCTAAAGTAGTCTAAGAGTTCCTTGCGTTTGCAGGGAAACCCTTTCGAAAACGTAATGTACAGTGATCTCCGACTTTGGGCCGTCATAAAAAATGGTGCTGCAAATGGATTCAAGGTAGAAAAGAATGGCTTGTTGCTGTTGCTAACTCCCAAACTTAGCTTAGCAAATATGATATCGCTCAGTTTTGCAATTCGATCCAACTCATTGCGAAGAAAATCTCTATTATAAAAAAAGTAACGAGAATTTATTGGAACCCCAATTACCTCAGCTAGAAGAGGTGTGTCATTTGCAACTGCAATGGGCATTGTTGGACAATTGAAACATATCCACGTTTCATTGAAAACTTCTTCGAGAACGGGATCCGCAAGCCAATCTAATTTCTTGATCAAATACTGAGAAGTAAGATTTTCTAACAAGAACCATACTGCCATCACCATTTTCACCACTTCAAATGGCTTTCCGATATCCTGCACTAGTCGAACAAAAAGTTCGAGATTCGTAGTATCGTAAAACCGACGAAGATTCATCTTGAATACGAAATCACCCATGGATACAAGATGAAATTTTCTGCAAAGTTAAGAAAAATAAATAATCTGTATGAATTTTGCATCTTATAAAATGAAAATCCAAAAATAATTTTGGCGCTTTTTAGGAAAGGGTACGTAGCCATAATTACCAACGGCTATAACAAAATCTTTCACAGTTCACACCAAAGGCTATTAGAGAAACTCATTAAATATTTATCCATTTTGAGGTGTAAATAGAGTGTAAAATAATTTGATCATTTATCATCCCCAATTAGGGGCGTGTTTGGTTAAAATGGCAATAACTTTCCCAAACAAGACTGAAATAACTTTCAAGTTTTCCAAACGCGCCCTTAACTGTTAAACCCTTGTATTATATGGGAGAAACATTAAGTAGAAAAATTTCAATGGAGGAAGAAAGAGATATCAGGGATGTTGTTCCTTGTTCTTCTATCGCGGCTGAATCCGTCGTTCGTTTCGGAACTGTAAGTTTTCTATGATTAGGGTTTAAGTTTTCCTTTTCTTTTTATTTATTTAATTTTTGGATTTTGTTTTTGTGGATTTAGGGAGGTGCAATTTGGGGTTTATGCATAGGTTTATATGATTCTCGTAAAAGTGGTAAGAAAAAAAAATACCTAATTACATACGTTTAATTAGTCAATTGTGAAATTCAATCTAATATTTGATTTTTGTTTTAGGTCTTACTGGTTTTCCCAGAGCTTCCTATGTGGTAAAATCAGTTGGTAAATTGGGACTACAATGTGGTAATTTATTCAACCCATATGTATGATTACTGCGTGTATTATTATACATTGTAATGTAGTAATTGGATCAGGTTTTTTGTCCAGTTGGCTGTTTTAAGTTATGCTTCTGTTGCTGTTGTTATACTAACTTAGATTGCGGCTAGTTTTAATCAAGGAAAGACTTAAATGTATGTAACAAGAGCATCTAGTTTATTATTATCGTTATGTATTTCCGTTGGCGTCGTTTTAACTAAATGCGAGTGAATCTTTAGTTAATATGTACTACGTGAATAGAGAATCTATCAGTTAAAGTTGTTAGTAAGCTAGTGATTTTAATGTAACGTGATCATAGAAAAAATTGCTTGTAATCGTAACAACAACAAAAAGTCTGGGTTATAGAAAGGTATATTTTTGGTTGAAACAATCATTATTAGTAAGGCATTGTGAATCCTGGGATTTCTTAAGAGTTAGTTATTGTAAGCTAGCACCTGTTTCGGTCTATGCATTTTCGTAATCTGACTTTTACTTGTTGGAGATATCAATGCTATACCATTCCTTATTTTCCTTAATAGTTGTGCAAGTAAAAATGCATTCCTTACCTGATACATGTAGTGTTTTGGTTGGTTACTAGGATTTTTTGCTGGGATTTATACTGGTACGGAGTGTGGGGTTGAAAGATACCGTAGAAAGAAGGACATGGTAATTTCAGCTTCTTCTCTTATTGCACATTTTTTATCAGATCGTGTATTTTTTATCTTGCTAGAGATCATTGTGTGGCATTATTTCTTTTAAGCTCTGTTAGGTTATGCTTTATGGTATCTTACGAAATCTAACCAGAAGTGTACTATGTAACAATGATATGGGTATTTTTCTTAGATTCGCTTAAAGTTGAAACATATACAGGCAAATTAATAACCCAGAACCGTGATTTATGTTCAAACACTTTGATGTGCAAGTACACACAATACCAGGGACGTAGACAGTAACTTTACATAGGTTTGGCAATTAGTGTTAGTATTCTTAAAAATTACCAAACTATAAAGATTTTAGTGAAGGATTGCAAAAATTTAGGGATTGTGGGGATCACCCTTGGCCTAAGGGTAGCTCTCCCCCTGCACAATACAATACACAAATAGAGCACTATTGTGAATAATTACCTGCTGAAATTTCGTGACTGTCCACGCTGCCAAATTTAGGAAGTGGAGTGACAGATAATCACCTAGGATAATTATGGAGTCAGTGCTGTTTACAGAAGTCAGAATTCATGTCGAATATGCATTTTAACGACCGAGGAACTAGCTGAATATCTCTCAATCTACAGCTGAATGCTTCAGTTGCTGGTGCGGTAGCTGGGGCAGCTGTCGCCATCAAGACCAGAAGCTTGACACAAGTAATTGGCATGGCAGCTTTGGTATCCGGTATCACATCTGCAGCTAATGTTGCGCGAACAAACTGATCCAATTCTTGATTGAAGAAGACTGTATGAAGAGATTCAGTCAAGGTGAATCTCACCTTCATGTATTGCTCACCTGTATCTTGATTCCTTTACTGATTTATGTGAAAATACTCAAAATGGTATCCCAAATTTGTTTATGCTTTCAGTTATGCTCCATGTGTTCCAAATCTGACCGAAAATCTTTTATTTTCTTTCCTTTTTTTTGAGACGATTTTAAGACCAATTATCAGAATAACATTTCAACTCCAATAGTACACAGTAGACGCTAGAGAATTATCTTTTTCAAAGTAATTGTTATCCCGATCATGGACTCATAGTTACACTTACTTTGCTCTTTCACTTTTATGGTAATACTAGTTCCTACAATAAATTTAACTAGGATTATTTACGTACTCGTACGCACTATACTTGCAGATCTGGGCTAGATATGTTACATGGATTTTTTTAATATGACAAGTGCTGGAGAAGAAAGAGGTTAGTTTTTGGTTCTTAAGAATGTAACTGAAACAGGTGTTGTACCAATATAACATTAACAAGTTGATAACCATTTCGGTTGATAAGTCATTTAGATGAGAAAGAACTAAACTTTTTCTGTTGGTATTGTTTTAGATTTTTGTCTGCTATAAATAAATGCACAGGTAGAACTGGGACAGTATATATAGTCTATGTCTTCGTGTGGCGATAATAAGAAACTTACCAGAGAAATTCGGTTATGTCTCTGCTGTTGCTGTCAAGTATTATAGCCAGTATGATCATCAGTTTGTAAACTTTGATGGTAATTTCACCACATTGTTAGTAGTTCGCATTTGATGTATAAGACGACAACAACCAAAGAAAATGAAAAAAGTGATGGAGCAGCAAATATAAAACTACTTCTTGTAGAATTAAGTATAAACAAAAAGGGCAATCACTGAATTGGTGAGGCTACAGACAGCGAAAGTTCCTCTTTGAGAGAGCAATTTTTGGGGTCGTTTTGGACCAGAAAAACTTAGATCTGTATATATTTCCTTTTTGGTTGTCGATTTTTCTGTTATATCTGTTAGTTCCCTTTTTTTTGGTTTGGATGGAGATTGTCGGTAGACGGTGGTTGTTTTTGCTGGCGATGTTGCTGAAGGTGGTTGATGAAGTTTGAGGGCGAAGGTGGCGGTGAGGGTGGTGGTTGGTTATTGGCATATGTCGATGAAGCTGCTGCTGGCAGAGTTGCCGATGTTGGTTGGTGGGGACTGTTGTTGGTGGTGAAGCATTGTGGTCAGTTAAGTTGCAGTTGGTGCTAACTCTGGTTGTCGATGATGTTGGTGGGTTGTGGCTTTGCTGGTATTAGTAGAAATTTCAGGAGCTACTGGCTCTGCTGGTTGTACTTCCCTGTGGTGAAGCAACAGAAAGGCCCAGGATTTCTCCTTCTGGATTAGCAGGTCGTGCCAAGGACTGTGTCGTGGATCCTGCATTGGTCATAGATCGTGTCAGATTTGGTTGACGGGTCAGCACTAGTTTGGTCATTGGAGTTTGTTGGTGTTTTCTTCTTTATCTCTAGGTGTTTGAACGACCAGTATCATCAGACTCTAGGGATTTTCGTCTAAGGGTCCTTGGCAGTGGTTTTTTGTTAGTCGTTTCAAAGTATCTGATATTTCATGGAGGGGTTGACTCATTGCTTTGAGTCATGTTTGGATGTTGCTCTTTGTTTGTCAAAATGTTTTTGGTTGACCCATTTTTAGGACCTTGTTCAGTTGGGCTTCACCAATAAAATTCAAATTGTGCAGAAGCTACTCAATTATGTTCCAATTTTATTGGATGTCCACGAAGGAACAAGTAACTCGGTATGCGTAAATGTTAAACCCCGAAGTCATTCTAAACTTGTAATGCCAAAATAACTTGTGGCATTTTAACCCAGTTAGAAATAACTTAACAAAAGAAATTCCAATTCCAAAATAAAATTCAGTTGGTAGTTTCATTTTTTTTTTATCGTTTAGGTATTACGATTCAAAGAGGAGTAGGTTCCAAAATAACTTGTTGCTAGGTTGCCAACCAAAAGGTTTGTGTAACATGTTAACTCCAAATAATTGTTAAGAATAAGAAAGCAAAACTCTGATTAGATTCCAAAAACCCGATAAAGTCACTTAATCATCATCTGGGTTATATTTTAGGTCGTTCACTAATTTTGATTTTCAAGATATTTTAGGCCGTTCATAGCAACATTCACTAAGTTACAAGCATACCTTAGTTTTTTCTCCATACCTTAGTTCAACCATGTCAACAAAGTTCGGTTATATTATATGAAGAACATGTAACCGAACTTTCTGCAAATGCAGTTCGGTTAATAAATCCAAAATCACAGGCAACCGAACCAGAGCTTTAATGGAGTTTTTGTTTGTTCGGCTAGCTGATGAAAAATCAAATGTAACCGAACTACTATGCTTGAGTTTACGGAGTTTTGTTCGGTTCAGTCGACTAGACCACGCTGTAACCGAACTTTAAACAACAGAGTTCGGTAAGTTCGCAGAATTTTTTTTGGCGATTAAACTGAACTCAACATTTGGCTATATAGAGAAGAGTTCGGTTTTGAAATTATTTTTCCGAGTTAACCAAACTCATTTACCTATTATCGGTTGGTTAGCAAACTTCAACGCAATCAAGTTCCCAACCGAACTGCAGGTTAAAAGTAACCTAGTGTTAGAAGTTCGGTTGGTTCTCAAACTTCAACATATTTTGCGAATCAACGAACTGAGCTTGTATATGCATATATGCAATTAGTCAAACGTTCGGTTAAAGTAAAAACTTAACAATTTTTGCGATCCAACCGAACTGCACTTGCAAATGCATAAATGGAATTAACCCATAGTTCGGTTAAAAGTATTTTTTTGCGAATGAACCGAACTCTCAGTTCGGTTCAGAAAAAATTAATCCGTGATAACCGAACTCTTAGTTCGGCTAAGAATTTTTTTTGCGATGTAACCGAACATGTCTCTGGAGAAAAAATCCTCTATTAAACCTCTCTGCAACTTTTTTCCATTTTCAACTCATTTTGATACTTCTCATTTTTTTCAACCAAAAACGAATGACAAGCAATGAGTTTGTGATAATATCTTTGTTAATGATTTAAATGAAGCTACATATATAGAGGTGGTGGCGGTGGTAATCGGAGGTGGTGGTGGTAATCGATGGTTGGTGGTGGTGATAATCGGCGGCGGTGGTGGTGGTGGTAATCGGAGGAGGTGGTAGTGGTAATCGGCGGTGGTGGGTTAATGTTATTTTTTTCTTAATCATTTCAATAATGATTTCACTAATCAAAACCAAAAAATAATTAAAAGGATAGTTTAGGTATTACAAAAAAAATAGGATAAGGGCACCCCTACTCAAAATGGGAAATAACGTTCTTTTTATTTTTATTTTCATTGTGATGTAAAATGGGCCTCCAGTAGTCTTACACCTCTTAAGCTAGTAACAAAGACTGGAAAAACCAACACTAGAATATCCCAAAAGACTCGAACCTAAAAGTAACAAAGAGAATGGCGCCTGTTTCCATTTTCATTTTCCGCTCTCCTCTTCTATAGTGTCAAGAAATTCATTCAGAGGCGAACTTCAATGGCACCTGCTAACACCAACAACTCCTACGAGGAAGCACGGAAACAATGTTTGGAAGAAAACAAAAGACGGTTTGAGATCCTCCCTCAAAACCCCACATCTCTAATCTAGTGATCGCCATTTTACATTAACATGGGTTTGAACTGCTAAATGTTTCTAAAAACACTAGCATAATTATGTGCGCCATCTACACTTTGGCGTAGTAGTGGAAGGGACATTTTACTTAAACTTGGTTCTCTTGGGAATCACATTTTGCTCTCTCTCCCTGTAAGCAAAATCCTGAGTAAATTAGTCGTATCTTAATTATATTCCTGGTCTGTAGTGATAATAACATTGCTTGTTCGACGTACCCACAGGATAAATCTGGGAATATCCCGCAGTGGGTGTGAATTAGTAGTATTTTAAGTAAATGTTATTATGCGCATTTAGGACCATCTCCTCTTGGGTACTTAAATTAAATAATCTCAAAATCAACACGTACTCCCTCCGTCCCCAATATAAGGGCGGAGATTTGAATTTTGGATGTCCCCATAGATAGGCGGAGATCTATTTTCAAGATGGGTTTTTCCATATATTACACTTATTTATTATCTCTAGGAATCACCACAATTAAACTAATGTCTCTAGTATTGGAAATTGTATAATGGGTAAAACAGGAAAGTGAAGGGATATGTATAAAATCAATAAAATTTCTTATTCTAAAATAAATCCTCTTTTCCGCCTATATATTGGGGACGGAGGGAGTACTATTTTGGGGACCAAATTACACATTGTAATCCAGACTAACTCCCATTATGCGTATGTCGGCGGAACTAGAAATTAGGATGGAGGGGGGTTAAAATAAAGTTATGATAAATTATAGGGGGTGTTATGTGGTTTTTAAGATTTTATGGGGGGCTAGAGCCAGGGTTAGTCGACCCTTGGCTCCGCCCCCGAGTGTCTCTAACACCTCATTTCCTACTTTGGGAATAGACATTGATTTTATTCATGTTATTGTTAGTGATATATTAGGTAAGGGTGCACATAAATAGACCTTCCTCTTTAGTAGTTGCACATAAACAATCTCATCAAAACTAATCAACAAATGTTGTCTTCTTTTATGAAAGATAATGTCGAATCATTAATAATAATGTAAAGAAAATGATGCAAACGAAGCGAGAGCTGATGACCTAATGCATCATACGTAAGATTATGCAAATCTTGTTCAAGTAGTCGAAATATATGCTAAAAATCACCTTCTGCTAATTAAGGGCTTCTGATCCGGTCTTATTCATCAGAGAGCTCGGATATCGCACCCGGCTCATAGAACCCGAACGGACTGGTTTCTTTCGTTTATTCAACACGAGGGGTTTCGTCTGGATTTGTTTAATTTGTGCGTCCTTATTATATTTCCCTCATAAGAGCATTTTTGAGTCCATAGCTTGTGTAGTTTTGAAACTTGTCGTAGGGATATATACAGTCTTTGCAATTTGTTGTTTTCCTTGCGGGGTTTGTAACTTAATATGTGGAAATTCATTTTTGGAGAATGTACATTTTAACATGTGGAAGTGGAACGACGTTTTTAACAATTAATGGCCTGGATCGAAATGTATAATACCATCTTAATACGACCGGAGAAAAGCTAACGGATGGATGTATTGTCTACCTAACTTGCGTTAGTAATGACCAGTTGAGTATTTTGTGTAAACCAAGTGTAATTAATTAATTAAGTGTAAATCCACACATAAGTGTTATATACTCACGTTTTCGCTAACGGTGTTGTAAACGGTCAGTTGAATAAATGGTGTAAACAAAGTGTAATTCATGTTTTAATGTCTCGACTAATAGAGTCACACCACTTGTCGTCACTAGGATTGTTCTTTGTCAAAACTTTTATCTAATTTAATTTGAAGAGGATGTCAAACTTACTATAAGACGTGAAAGCTCACATAACTTAACATTATAAAAGAGTGGAGATAACTTGTGGACGTACCCACACATGATAAATCTGAGAATATCCTCCGGTGGCTGTGCCAACTTAGCTAATTTAAGAATATGTTATGTTATTACGCTGGTGATGACATTATGACCTACCATCTCCTCGTTGGTACTTAAATAATCTCAAAATCAACAGGCACTAATTTCGGGACCGTAGTCCACACTAATATATGTACCGCCCCAGTTTCTCCTTTGGGAATTAAATACCATAAATAGAGATAATGCCAGTGATATATTAGGTAAGGGTGCATATAAATAGACTTTCCTTTTTAGTCCATAAATGGAGATGTTATCTTCTTTTATAAAAGATAATGATGAATCATTAAAAATAATGTAAAGAAAATGATGCAAACGAAGCGAGAGCTGATGACCTAATGCATCATACGTAAGATTATTTGGAGCAGTCGAAATGCCGGCTAATTAAGGGTAAATTCTTCTGATCTAGATCTATTCAACGGAGCCGGATATCTATTCATCAGAGCTCGGATATCACATCCGGCTCATAGAACCCAAACCGACTGGTTTCTTTCGTTTATTCGACACGAGGGGTTTCCTTCGGAGTTGCTTAATTTGCGCATCCTTATTATATTTCCCTCATAAGAGCATTTTTTGAGTCCATACCTTGCGTAGCTATGAAAATTGTCGTAGGGATATATGTAGTCCTTAGGCCGGTTTTCATGGGTATGGAATAAAAGTTATTTTGCCATGCCATATGGCATGGTTAATCCATTACTCCACTATGTGAAAACTGCAAGAGTAATGCTAGACAGACATCAAAATCTTCCAGGATTACTCCCGATAACAGATCCACCGACAGTGATCTAGCTGTTCTAGCATCGGGATGGATGTGTGGCATAATGGGTCCCGCGTCTCTCACTCTCTATCGCGAGAAATCTCGGGAGAGAGTTTCGGGATATCTAGCATTTCAGACAAATATTAGGTAAAACTAGATTGTGGGCCCGTGCTTTGCACGGGCTCAAATTGGTTGTCCCAATCTGAATATATTGGTAGAGTTGTTGTCTTACAGGAGGCGTGGTAATGGTAGGAGATTCCATTAAAAAAGGGTATTTCTTCCAGAGCCTTTAAAATTTCTTTCCATTTAGGATTGCAAGTGAAAGTTATAAAAAGGTCTGGAACACTAACACGTCGATAAATCACAATAGCATCTTGATAGTGTTCATATACCTTGGACCTCCGGTATGAGTAGGGTAATACAATTCTCTTTCCCTTTTTTATCGATGAATCACCCTTTAGGAGTGCATCTTTCAAGCCACAATGTAAATCATCCCTTATTTCTTCTTGGTGCTTTCTCACCCACTTAAGCCGACACTCTTCAATACATGCATAACCATCAACACAATACTGCTGAACAGACGCCGATTAAAGTCTGACCCTCGCCGACCTGTTGTTGTATTCTAAAAGCATAATATTGTCGCATAGTAAGCTGTTGTCGCTTTGTTAATACACCATTTTTTCCAACTTTCGCGTTCCCATATGGAAACAGAAGAGGAAATTGGATCGGCAGAAATTGCATCGGCATGTAACACGGATGTACTTCGTTTATTCGTTGATAACCATTGTCCTTATGTTCACCTATAATATCCATGTACACATCATCATCTGTTGGGGTCTGAACTATTAAAGCTGCAACCTCGGAGGACGTAGGTAAGTTGTACTGTCTAGCATCTCTTTGTCATCGACTAATGAGTCGTAAGCGGTAATTAACGTTTGGCTCTCTTCGCATTCGATCCCTAGCCATCCTGAATTACTTAGCATAAGCATTATGTTCATTTAACATTTTGATTAAATTATTAATCACTTCAATGTCTAATTGTTAAGCATTATTTTTATGTGTTGTAGTTTTTTTTTCAACCACATTATCACTGCGTAAACCATCTCCAGAATTTTGATTTCCA
Source organism: Papaver bracteatum (assembly GCA_023529315.1). Classification (NCBI taxonomy): domain Eukaryota; kingdom Viridiplantae; phylum Streptophyta; class Magnoliopsida; order Ranunculales; family Papaveraceae; genus Papaver; species Papaver bracteatum. The sequence goes on from JAJJWX010003533.1 coordinate 1,896,966, forward strand.
ACCTGCAACAAGTAACATGCATTAGTGTTTACTATCTTTAGCAAGACAAGTCTAAATTAATAAATATAATAATGCAATTCAGAATGGAATACCTTTCCAATTACATCCACATCCTGTGTACTATCTTTAGCAAGCTCACTTTGAAGCACATTCCCACTTTGGGTCCCACCTATTGATTCCCCATCTTGTGAACTCTCGTTAATTTCTTGTCTGACAAATATATCTCTCCGACGTCTGGTTTCTGTGGCCATAACCATTTCCATGGTATAAATTTGGGAAAATGCTGGATCTTTACCTTCATGTGGAAGCGGTGAACCCATCTTATGATAGCTCTGACCACATATTCTATATGAGTATGGACCACCTCCTTTCGCATTGACATTGTTATCAGTTGTAACTCCTTTGTATTCCGATGCCCACCATTTAAATCCATCGAAGACTTCAGATATTCTGGAGCCTCATGCAGCAGCGGAATTCGCAATTCTCCATTATTCGCAATTTTTTAGTAGCCTCCTGGTACCAAAGTTTTGCACCACAATACTTGCATAATATATGGGATGGTGCGCCAAAATCCGATATATTTATTCCTAACTCTGTCATTGCAGTAAAGGTAAAGGAAATGAGTTAAAATGATAATGGTGGAATAAAATTCAGAATATTAAAATGGTTAGTGATATTTACTTATAGAATGCTCAACGTCTATAGCTTCTTTATGTTCATGTTCGTCTGAACTATCATCAGAACTTGAGTCTCCATCATCATCAGAATCTGTTTCTAATGGTATTTCATCTTCCAGAAAAATACGCCTCTCAGCATCTCTTTTTTCAAGTAATCGCTCCATGTGTAACCTTTTGTTTTCTTTGGTAAATTCTAGCCTTCTCATCACGGCCCGTATACCCAAGACCACTGTTCATAAGTAAAAAGGAAAAATCGGGAAGATCACTTTTAAAGAGTAAACACTAAATCTGGTATTGCTTTTCATAGATAGAAAAGAAAAATCATTGTTGATAAGTTAAAAAGAAAAATAGAAAAGCAAAATCATTGTTGATAAGTTAAAAATAAAAATCATTCTAGGTATGTAGTGGTGTGTCAATAATACCTTGATCAGCGAAACTATTAACAGAAGTACAACAAACTAAATAATACCTTGATCCATAGATATTTGTTGTTGTTTATGACGACTTCTTCTTTTATTGAGTATGATTATACGTAAGTATCAATTATAACATGCTTGATCTGTTGGCACAACTGGTGTAGGAAGAACATCTGGAGCACGTTTCCATCCGCCATTACGGTTGACCATCAGAGAGAAAATGTAGTAGATTAGCATATTAGAGTTTGTTTTAAAATGGCGGTAGTAGTAGAGCGAAGTATTATAGTTTCGATTGATCCGTGGGATCGGAATACATGTATATATGATACAGCCGTGCTAATAGGAAAGGCCAGGTAGGTGGTGTGAAACAACGAAGTATTCCTATTGGTTTAAATATGTTTGGTGGGGCCGGAAGCTCTAGAATTCGAGCTTGATATAGCTTTTAACCACAACAAAGTATTTTCTCCTGAAACTATATATATATATATAATTGGCAAATCTTAGATAAAATAATACTCTATCCGTTTCAAAAAGACAGTTCGCTTTGACTTTGTCAAGATATTAAGGGGATCATAGTAGTTTACATGCCTACCCTTAATTACTTGCCTAATTTATTTCAATAAAACTGGTAGTAATAAAAACTACCAAAAATTGTTATGGGATTGTAAATAGGAAATACAAAAAGGAATGAAGGATATATTTGTTTTCTTAATTACACAAATTTCATTAATATTTTAGATTGGGTTTCATTATAAAAGATTTTATAAATATAAAAACTTAAGGGTATATTAGAGAGTTCATTGGAAAAATATGACTATAAATAGAAACTGGACATAATTTTGAAACATATCAAAATGGAATAGAGGACGGTCTTTCTAAAACAGAGGGAACAGTAGTTATATATATATATATATGATAGGTGAGACCCTTGTTAGTAAAAAAATTTATTTATGCGCGTTTGGTGGATATTTATAATTTTAATATATTTAATAATAGGACCCTATACTATAATAACAGAATGCAATAGAGAAGGAGATTTAAAACTCAAAAATCCTAATGAGCGGTCGACACTCAACCTTCAGCAAGAAAGACTCGGTTGCTCGGTCAATTCTTCATCTCCCGGTCGAGTCTTGATCGCTCGATCGGTAAATAGTCGATGATCTCGCATGGCAAACTGGTATATATATACCACTTTGCCAATTATGTTTACCACTTTGCCATACTTATAATGGGTGCGAAAATGGCAAATATGGGACTTGCCATGCATATAAGAACCGGACTTACAATTTGTTTTCTTCTTCGTGGGGTTTGTAACTTATTATGTGGAAATTCATTTTCGGAGAATCATTTGTACATCTATCTTAACATGTGGAAATAGTCTTGAACAATAATGCCCTCCAAATGTATAATACCATCTTAATACGACGGAATGCGTGTTAGTGCATGCGCATTATTACACCGTGATGATTCCCTCTACCTAATTATTTAAAAAATAAACTCGACATAAATAATACCAGAAACACTTATCGAGATGCCTATAAAAAGCAATGAAACAACATCATTTTTCTTCATCAACTTCTGAAGCTATTATTCAACTTTCAGCCTGAGGTTGGAATTTAAGTCTTTTTTTAAAGCTAGCTAGTTAGTGTGTGTGAGAGAAAGAAATGGAAATTACTAGTATGAATGGTGGTGATAGCCAGTACAGCTATGTCAAATTCTCCTTACTTCAGGTATACATATATTATATGTATGCTTCGATTGACAAACTTGTTTACATGTATTTAATGGTTTTATCATGCAAAAAATTCATATAGAAGTAGAAACCCTTCCTCTGTCTGCAAGTTTAGGTTCAAAATTTCGATCTTATATCAACGACAAACATGTCTAAAAATTGTCTTTCTACATAGACCGAGCGATAGAGATTCCAAATTTTTTCCCTGAGCCAGCTTTTCACAGCCATGGCCAGATTTTCCCACGATATATCTCACCGATGGTTAATCTGTTTTGGCCTTGAAAATCCTATTTCCTCCACTGGGGCGATGTGACATACCTTGCTCGTGTGTAGTTTTTGTTTATACTTCTATATTTGTGCTTTATTTTTCACATTTATATTCATTGATGACAGAGAATTGGTGTGGATTCGTCGAAGCTGATGATCGAGGAAGGAATAGCAGGCAAGCTTGATATCCAAGACTTGCCAAACTCATCTAAAACCTTTCGCATCGCGGATTTCGGTTGCTCTGTTGGCCCCAATACTTTCATCGCAATGAAGAATATAATCCAAGCCTTGGATCTTAAATACAACTCTCACTACCATCAAACTGCCGGTGGCCTTGTATCTTCTGATAACGTTAACACTACTCCTGAATATCATGTCTCATTCAGTGACAATACTTTCAATGATTTCAACACCCTCTTTGCCTCCCTGCCAGAAAGAAAATACTTAGTTTCAGGAGTACCGGGGTCTTTCTACAATCGTTTATTTCCACGTGACTCCCTCCATTTTGTTCACACATCTTTTGCGCTTCATTTTCTCTCAGGGGTACCTAAAGAGGTAGTAGATATCAATTCTCCTGCATGGAACAAAGGGAGAATTCATTACACAAATGCACCAGACGAAGTAGCAGCAGCTCATACAGCTCAACATTCTGTAGATATGAAATCCTTCCTTTGTGCGCGTGCACAAGAAATTGTTTGTGGAGGATTAATGGTGATGTTAATTCCTGCTATTCCAGATGGAACCTCACCTTCTCTCAGCCATCCTGGAATACTTAGTGATCTTTTGGGTTCTTGTCTCATGGACATGGCCAAGATGGTGAGTATTTGGATGTTAAAATACGTAAGAGCGTAACTATATCTTGTAATAAGATCTTTATAAAATTTTGATTGTTTGCAGGGATTAATTGATGAAGATAAGGTGGATTTATTCAACTTGCCTGTATATTCAACATCCCCCAAGGAGGTAAAAGATGCAGTTGAGAATAATGGATGCTTCAGCATTGAGCGAATGGAAACAACTTTAGTACCTTCATCAGTGATGGATATCGCAGCTAGTAATATTGCAGAAATATATAGCGACCATGTAAGAGCAGTTGGAGAAGGGATTATGAAAGAATACTTTGGAAATGATATCACGGAAAAGCTTTTCGAACTATACCCTAAGAAACTTGCTGATTCTCTGTCTATGTTGGCATCAGGGAAGTCTACTCTATTGTTTGTTCTTCTCAAACGCAACAAAGCTACAGATGCAGAATGAGTATCTATGTTACAGTCCCTTCCCTACCTTAGCCGTTGCTGATCATGCACTTTGAATCTTTGATCTTCATGCATGACCTAATTCTCTCCGTTATCAGCGTGATCAGTGATCAAGTCTAGTTTCTTGTGGTTTCTTTGTTTTTCTTTTGGTTTGTATCATTGTGCGCTTGGCTGCTTGCTAAGTTGCTATCTATCTCCGTGTACGTGCATGCTTGCTTTCCATTAACCTCCCACCAAAGTGTACGTATTGTCTTGCATGCGAGGCTCTTATGGACAATGTTTTTATCTCTTTGTTTGAAAATAGAAATAAATGGGAAGTTTTGGTCTCAGGTGTACCATGTTAATTTTTCTTGAATATTAGGACGGTATCTAAGTTTGTTTGTCTTCTAAAGCCAACCAATTCAAATCTGAGAGTTATTCAACCAATTAATTAAGAGGTGAAAAATCAACGAAAACAATATTTTTTTATTAATAATCAAAACCAAATAGAAAAATAACATCTATCACATGCAAATAGCTAAGTCAAAAAAAAAAAAAACCACGAAAACTAAAAAATAAAACTTGCATTGGAAGTACGTATATGGTATTTTGTCGAAACAAAACTTTAATAAGTAGCCATACACGCAGGAATATGACTAAAATCTGATGACCATTACTAAATGTTCGTCAGCATCAAAATAGACTCTTCTTGGAACACCAATATTTTATGATACTCGGGTCTTGAACCTCCAAATAGGCCACTACATGCACGTCTGCATGATCTTTTGTGTTTCACCGACTGGTGGAAGTATTGTCGGCCTTGGTTTTATAGCAAATGTTAAGGCGCTATAATAAGGAGTTGAAAGATTACTACCCAGGAAATAAAAATGAGCGAGTTCTTCATATCCCCCGGTTCTGATGTTGTAAGCCCAAACGTACTTCTGGTAGACGAGTATAACTACATTTTTGTCAACCGGATTGAAACATAGAACCTGAATTTTTCTAATCAAATCATCATCAGTACTTTCTACTCCAGTCAACAAAGATTTTATATGTGCTAACATACCATTAAATTTATCCTTGTACAACAAATACCAGTCTTCCTCGAGTACCCAAACACTCAAACTCATCTCCGTATGTTCGACCGTAGCGTAACAGATCAATCCTTCTGATTCCCCAAGACATTGACTTAAATACATGTTCTTATCACCCGTCACTCCATCAGGCAAATTAATCAACCTACATTCATTTCCACGAGTCCCATGGACGTTCTTTCTATTAACACTGAAAGCTAAAATATTGTTGCTTGCCTTTTGCATCCAGTAGAAAACACCATCAAGGGTAACAAAGTTGTCATAGTCGGTGAGTTTCCAGGAAACATTAGGAGGATCTGACACATCATAGACATTCCATTCACCCAAATCAGAAGAAAATATACTTACTTTGAATGCCCAAGGTGATGATGTTACTCCATTAAAAATAGGTACACGAATAACCTTAAATGTAGCAGAAATTAGTGATGATGAACAGGGATCTTCTTCACATGTGAAACCAGCTACAACATATAAATTTCCCATTGTTGGTGGCAGTGGGATTCCTAATGGTACTGGTGGGAGTAAAACCCATCTCTTAGTGAGTGGATTACAAACATAATAAGTCTTCTGTTTAATATAATCAGTTGTGCATAAAACTAATCCATTACTTGACCCAACAATGTATAAATTAGTGTTAGAAAAGTCATGTATTTGTTTTAAGAACATGAAAGAGAAGCCATAATGATGATGAGACATAAATTGTGAACTCAACTCAGGATATGATAACGTGAATTTTCTTGTGGATGAGTAACCATGTCGGATGAAACTAGGGATTTCTATGCCTCCACTACTAGCATGAACTAATGTCCATAGTGAAGCAGTATTGAGTTCATACCACTTGTTAATAAAATTAGGGTTTGCGAGAATAGATAACCATGCCTTTGAAACATACCTGAATTTGTATATTGTATCGATAGGAAGATGAAGAAAGATCTCAGACCAAGAATCATCTGTTAAATATGTTCCGGTCAGACTTTGAATGGATGAAGTAACTGAATTCGAAGAAGAAGAAGAACCCATTAACCTAGTTTTCTTCATTGTTAAAAGTTTCGTAAGGATTGTTCACGAAGAAAAACAATGGAACCCATAAATATGGGTATGGGCCGGGAACAAAAACTGAAATAAGAAAAAAAAATATATATATATATGAACGTTATTTTTGGGACCATGGTTATTTTGAGGGGACCATGTTTTTTTTTTCATCGCACCAAGTTCGGTTAGGAAATATTTTGGCGACCTAACCGAACTAAAGTTCGGTTGCTATATATTTTTTGCAACTAACCGAACTATTGTTTGGTTGGTTAATGCTTTTTGCAACTAACCGAACTATTGTTCGGTTGGTTAATTTTTTTGCAACTAACCGAACTAAGCGGTTCGGTTGGTAAATGTTTATTGCAACTAACCGAACTAACCGGATTCGGTTGGAAATTATTTTTAGCAACTAACCGAACTAACCAGTTCGGTTGGTAAATATTTTTGCAACTAACCGAACATATGTTCGGTGGGTAATGTTTTTTGCAACTAAACCGAACTTTATGTTCGGTTGGGAAATTTTTTTTTGCAACCAACCGAACTTATGTCTAAAAAATCATGGTCCCCAAAATAACGTTCATATATATCCAAGCCAGGTTTCGATCCTGAGACCTGTGGGTTATGGGCCCACCACGCTTCCGCTGCGCCACTCTGATTTATTTTGTTGAAGTTCAAGGCAAACTTCACTCGATCAGGGCATTATTTAGCAGTATATTTGCCGGTGTCATCAAGCAACTGTGATAGCACGCCAAGATGTTACTGCCATTATTGTGGGTTTTGCCACATTGTCATACCTGGACAAATACAACAACCTGGCTCTTTTAAGCATTTATGGCATCCTCCATTCATTGTGATGTTCATTAAAAAGAGATACAAGGTTAAAACTAGTGGCGCTTAGAGGTAAATCTGATTGTTGACATACTTTACAGAAGAAAATTAGTGTCCTATAAGCAAGTTAATAAACCACCATACCTCGTTCTTACAAAAATTAATTGGGCACATGAAAAAAAAAAAAAAACAAACAAACAAACAAACAAAGCCAAGGCCAAGGCCAAAGAGAGTAAAGCTTCATTTACTTGTCTCTACTCCATTGCAATTTTTACGTAATCCATGTCGCTCCATACGAAATCTGGTTGCATTTTTTTTAAACTTTAACTCTCGAACTCATTCACCATGCCTATGAGGTCGTAGCTTGTTGGAGTGCGCTAGCACTGGTTAATAACATTCCACTAGAGTTCGTCAAACCCGTCTTGCTCTATTTGTTTCTCCTTTTTGACACCATTCCCTCCAACTCTCCATCTGCCAAAACATATAATGTAGAAGAAAGTTTAAACTCACGTTTTGAACACTATCTACATATTTCTTGGATTCTTAACCTGATATACAACTGTTTTACCTGACCGTCCGACAGCCGCAATTGCTCTGCAACAAAAAGTATATTCTTGGCATCACCTGATGGAGGATCCTTGCTAGAATTTTCTGCAACTTCATCATACTCAATGAGTTTAACATAAAAGCCATAGCTTCTAAAAAGTTTGTCAATCCAGTTCCGTGTATCAGGATGTTCAAGGCCCTGAAACATCAAGAATTTCATTCACAAAAGTGATTAAAAAGTGAATTTTAGCACGAGTTCGAAATCGACAACAGGCTAACCTTCATTCGAGAGTCAGCTTTGACTAACCGGGCAGGCAATTCTCCAACAAAAATGCATTTTTTTGTTGCTAAATTTCCCACTAAGACCAAAATCTCTTTAAATTTCTCTAAGGTCATCATCGGTATCCCCTGCAAACGGACCCAAAGAGATATCTTTCAGCCAGTTACGTCTCGGCTAAGAGTCAAGAGTTTGCACCCACATTTAATACAGACGAACACAATTGAATTGTTAGACAACATCAAGGTACGTACGCTTTGAAGAGAACCCGGAGAATTACCTGCAGCGCCCATATGCTAGACCTGATTCCGTCAAAGCCCTTTCTGTATAAAATCTCTTCGATATCAGAAGAATTTGATGGAACATGAACAAGCAAGCATCTTCTTGGAACTTTAGCCCCAACATCTGAAATTTATTCAAACTAAAGGTAACGAAATAATTTATTCTCTTTTCAAAAATTTGCATAGCTAAAATATTCTTAGAAGTGAAAATTACCTTTAAGCTTTTGAGATGCTGTAACATAAACCTGTTCCATCGAAACATCGAACATTACAGTTGAAGTCGGCAATTGCAGTCGATATGGCCGTGTGTCCATACCATCTGTAAACAAAACAACCTGCACGACAAATAAGATAAGAGCGACATCCTAGATAGTATTATATCAATTTCTCCATCAGAAACTAGACATCTTGGGTCTGAGTATGAAGTAAAATGTTTGAACTGTTTAGAAATTAGTTTCAACAATTACAACTGAATATTCCAAGTTCAACCAAAGTACCTGTCTAAGCTCATCCTCTTTGGTCATCGTATGAAGCAACACATCATCAATTAACTTGGTGGCAAGGCAATAGTGTGATGCAGAAGACGAGTATTGATCTATATCTCTTTCAACATCATAATCAGTTAGAAAACACCCAGCGTATGGATCATGAAACAGAGGCTCTGCAAGTAAAAGAGGTGGAGAACTATAACGACATTGCTAGAGTCGGTAGAAATCAGTATATTTAAATTTCTGCAGATTCAGACCCAGTATATTAGAAAACACCCAGCATATGGATCATGAAACAGAGGCTCTGCAAATTCAGACTTTTACCTGGTTTCTGGGTCTCCTGAAAACGATGTGAAGCACCATTAGTAGCTGATTGAAGCAGTGGGACACTTTCATTACTGAGTTTTGCAACGAACCCACAATTGTTTTTCTTCCTTAAGATAAATATATTGCTTTTGGGTGCGAAGAAGCGGATACAAGCAGCAGAAGAACTTACTACTCCTGCAGGTGCAAAGCAACTCATCTTAGAAGACTTGTGATAGGATCCTGATATTATACAAACAAGACCCTAATTGGGCCGATCGACCGGAGGGCCCGAAGGGAGGGAGTCCCTTTTATGTCCACTTTTTTGTTAAATGAAACCAAACAATTTGATAAAAAGATTGGATTTGATTTCCATGTGGTTTATTTTTGGTTACTTTTTCACTAGACAAGATTATCTCTCCCTTTTAGTCCAATTACTATAACTCTTTGTGTATCCTACTTTTTCAGGGGTATAATTGAAAAGCAAACTTTAATAGAACATATCTAAAAATCCGTGCCTTAAAATTTTACAAATTTTATCTTCTTGGAAAGGTTATAAAAAAAATCTACGCAACGAATACAAACAACAATATCAAATTTAAACTCCATCTTCAGATTTTTCTTCGATTAACTCAGCGTGAATTCAACAGCAATGTATGATTAAATCAAATGCAGGATAAGGGATGCGCATGAAGGTTTGCAGAATCCAATACGGATGAAAAGAGAAAAATGAAAATAAATCCAAAACAAAATGTGTTGCTTACCAAAATTCCCAAGAGTCTGCTCATATCGATGACTATACATCTCATCACTTGAAACCCATCTCTTTTTCTTTCTTTTTTTTCCTTTTCATTTCTCTCTTCTGTAATCTTGGCGCAGCTCCTCTCTATACCACCAAGCTTACTTTTGGAGATGCTTTCTTGGAGTAGAATTTTCGACTTGTTTTTCCAGGATGGGGGACAGTGGCACCAGTATGTAAAGGTTGGTGTCATAGATTAAGAATTTTGTGCCAAGGAAGTTGAACCTGAAAAGAAACATTACTGAAAAGTTAGAAGGCATTTAATAAAAGTTGGAACTAAATAAATATAAGAATAACCGTGACAATTGGCAAGCCTATTATCATGTTTCGAATGGCCAAAACAGCTCTGAAAAAGCAGGTTCAGGTTGTTTTAAGAAACACTTGAGGATCACACACCTCAAATTGTTCCAGGACTGAGATCACATACTTAGTGCATCACTAAATTAGATCATGCGTGCAAAAACATGGCAACGATTGTTATGTGCTTTCTACAAATTCAACCATCTCTAGTAAATCCTCAATGGATCGATACTCAGTGAAAGGTGTTAGTTTTAGTTGTCTATGAGGTGTGCCGGCTTCTATGTGTTATTGTGTTCCCTAATCAAAGAAACTTGGCAGACTGCGAAATAACTGATAGTAACTGAGCAACTGGTTACTTCCATCCTGTCAGAACTGTTTGGACTACGAAAAATTGCACTTGATGAAAAGCCTGACTAACAAGGCTCTACCTGCAGCATCACTGCAGTGACTGTCATTACAACTAGGTTGGCACTCACAGCAACCAAAAATCACCTTGCAAGGGCAACCCATTCAGAAATAAAATTATATAGAACTTTTTTTTTTTTACCTCCACTTGTGTATTGGAAGCAGTGCAGAAATACTAATGCCAAACTCCGACCCAATGGTACCAATTTGATCTCACTGATTATTATACTTCTTATGTAATCCTGTTCTCCTTGGATCGCTCTAGCAAGTAGTAGCAGCAGCACAATTCACATTTTGAATCTCAAAGCTTCTATCACCTCTTCCTACATAGTTCGAAATGACCCCAAGAAAAATAACAAAAGTAAGCAAATTGAAACTCCACATCAGTACAACCAACAATGATATGTCAAAAATTTGAAGCACCAACTCTAAATCAATATAGGTCAAAGATTTAAAACACAACACTACTGTCTAAACTTGCTCTCTACCTAGTGATTGTCTTATTCGCAAGTAAGATTGTGTTTGTGCAAGAACAATCTTTAAGTTTTAACAAGCTCCCCTGACATAAATCAACCACTGGGCTAGGCTTATCCACTAAAATAAAGAATTATATCTTCCCAACCAGAGATTAAAAAAAAAAAAAAAAAAAACAGTTCTAAGTCGCAATTCTTATCATATCATCAGTACTAGTAGCATATTTATGAGAGGATCAAACTTTTCTAAGAGTTTATTAATCCTTTCCACCAAAAGAACAGTCACAGCACTTATCTCCAGCTGCTGCCCAGCTAAACAGGATAGCTTAGTTTCACTATTACCTCCTCCTTCCGAATGCGGAGCAACTTGATTAATGTGCTAGGAATTGTGAAACAGAACTTAAAAAAAAAAAAAAAAAACTATTTTCCCAATTAGAGATAAAATATTTAAGTTCCAATTCGCAATTCCAAGAACATCATCGATATTAATAGCATAATTTACTGAGAGAATCAAACTATTTGGGAATTCATTAGCTAAACAAGATAGCTTAGCCTTAGCTTGACCTTCCCCTCCTTGTTGTGAAAAACGAGCAACTTGATTAATGTGTTTGGAAGTGGAACTGGAAGAAAAAAAAAATCCAGATAAATATTTTCATTAATCTCAATCTATCACGATTTGAATATGCATAAGAATCTGAAGAATGATAAGAAATATCAGAATTAATTAACCAAATAAAGAAGAGATTGAGAGGGAGTCGCAGCAAACATCTAGATCTATTTCTCCACAAAATTGATGAACCTGGATATATAATCACTCACCTGGATCTAATCGCTGCTGGTCTTCTGTTTGAATAAAATCGACTTTGAGTGAATCAGTGATGTTTTCGCCAATCTATCTACCTAATTAGGTCAAACCAAGGTCAGTGACAAACCTGTTAGAGAAATAACTGGAGCAATTTCAAATCAGTCACACCATTAGCAAAGAATCCCAACCAGAAACATGTGAAAGCTTTCGCTGCAATGACCAGAGATCTTGGAAGCTACTTGAGAGTTGAGATCTCAAAGTAAAAAAAAAAAAAAAATGAGACCTTGTACTTTTATGTTTATCCTTAAAAAACGTTTTTTAGCAGTCACTTGGTCGCCTCCAAATCTGTTTTTCGGATATTGGTTTAGGCGCGGGACGAAGGTAGGTGCCGCTTTTTTTTTTTTTAAGACTTTTATTTATTTATTTACTAGGTATCACCGGGGCTTACGGTCCCGGCTCAACCTCCCATGTGTCAGTTTACATAGTTTATTTTTTTCTCATTCCAAGGTATACTCATAATTTTATAACATTAGTAAACACCTAATAATATCAGTACTAATCGAACCGGTCTGCATTTAGGCACTCATTTCCATCCAAAAAAAACATTCACTTGATTTAATTTCATCAATACTCCAATAATTGTTATCATTACTTGAGCATTTGCAATCGAGATTCGAGGTTAGTGGTATGTTTCTAATTAACCAAGACATGTGCCGAAAATTGCATTTTTTTGGTTACCTAATAAACCATTATCCCTTGCAACAGGTGTACTTGCATTGGCAACTTCCAATGCCTCTAAGAGTATTGATCAATCTGGAGGTATCTTTTCTTATAATAAGGGACCCCAAAAGAAACACATGGCGTCACCACAATCGTTCTGCTCTGTGGTTAATCCATGTCATCTTATTTTCCATGTCATCCTTGCCAACTCATCCCAAAATATACTCCAAACGTTGCTTTTCATGGAAACCCAAACCGACACTAATTAGTTTGTACATTTCAGTTACCAAGTTCTACAAAATCCAAACGACGCATCTCTTATTGGTTATTGTTGGATACTACAAATATAGGAGATAATGGATTTACCTTCATCTATAAAATCTCTTCACATAAAACCTCTTTTAGAAAGATACTCATCACCGTTTACTGATATTAAGAGATTTATGTCCTTCTCGGCAATCATTTTCTATCCCTCAGAGTAGGTGACAAATCTGGAACAAAAACACTCAAATTTTTCAAAGAAGAATCATAGCCATTGTTAGGATCTCATTTGTAAAGAGGCAACTGCAATTTGCATTATGTATCCAAAAGTTATTCGATCTATAACCAAGATATTGATGAGAATAACCTGCTTTCAAGAGTAGAAATGTTTAGAGATTCCATATTGGTGTCACAATACTTGAGCAATGTGTTATGAGTCGGGACAAGCACCGGGATGGCAAAGCTTATATGATGCCAATGAGATTGAGAATCGTTGGTTCTTTGAAACATATGTGCATAAATATACTCCGGACTTACCTTTTATAGTTGCACATTGAAAGAAGGAGGCCCCATAGATGGTTGCAGCAACATAAATCAATTGTAAATCATTGAAGACAGTTCCCCCGCGGGATGATTGGAGTTATAAATTATGCACCAATCTGAAATGGGTGTGTGGCCTTTATTCTTTAATTATTTCTTTTTTTTATCGCACCGTAACATAAAGAATTGCTTCCCCAAATTCTCTTGTGTACCACGAATTTCTTCCCCAAATTCTCATGTGTACCACTACCTTTGATGACTTCGGAAGACCAGTGGGTAGCGAGGAGAAAGAGGGTGGAGGCTGCGAAGGATGTAGGATGGCACATTGCGCAGATCCACCTGCTTAAAAAAGGGAAAGAAATAAGTAGATGAGTGGATTCACTTCTTTTCAAACACGTTGCGCAATGAATAACCAAGTGAAGAAATAAACTTCTATGGAAACTTTGCATTTAATCAACGATCGGCAGTCACAACTCATAAGGTAACCCAATAGAAAATAAACACACATTATTATCGTTGTTTTTTGTTGTTTTTTTTTTTTCCGTTGTATTAAAAAAGAAAAGTATGTACAAACTGTGATCAGGACAAAAGAAAAGGGAAGAAATAACAGAGAAATGAAGAAAAGGGAAAGAAAGAAAAGAGAAATGTTAAGGGGGTCTCCACTCCAAAAAGTCAGTTCTCTGTGTGTGGTAGTGCTCACGGAAGAACACTAATAATAATTGTGACATCATCGTGACGATAAAAACTGCGGGCTACAAGTTTAGGAAATGGAGTTCACATAAACAGAACTAATGAGGAAAATCAACTGTACATGGTTATAGCGATTTTCCATGACAAACTGGGTGACACATTTATTTTATCAAATAATCAACGATTGCTCCTCTCTTTGCCTACAATGGAATTAAAATTTTATAATTAGGGAAAATGTTGATGCCAGTGGAGTAATTTTTGTTAAGATAATAGAGAGCAATACATTCCAACAAAAAATTAGTTGTTACTGTTGGTGGTCAAAATAGTACGCGTTAAAAGGACACAACATTTTTCTAAAGGAAGTTTAATGGGATACATCATTGGTAGTTTCGTTTCGGCATTGTTTGACTGTTGCAGAAGATAATATATTGGAGTATTTAGAAGAACGTGTCCTTTCTTTTTAATCACAATTACAGTTTAAAGAAAGCAAAAAAAATGTGAGCATGTCCTTCTCCTACTACTTAAAACTACAGTTTAGAAAATAACATCCGGGACACTGCACATAGACTTTCACAATAATGCATCCGGTGCGTATGCACCGGGTTAGAGTCTTGTATCAATGAATTCATGAAGAAGTAAGTTCTCATAACAAAAAATAGTACCATCTTTTTTTGACTGGTGAAACCACGACATAAATTTACACAGGTTCAAATCCGGGGATAACTGAGTCACAATGACCGGTGCTCCACAACTGGATGATCCTAGTGAAAATAGGAAGACTATTCAGGAAGCAACTTAGTTTAGTTTAGAATGTAATGATGATAATGATGAGAGATCAACAAATGAGATGTTTTTTTCCTCAAATTGGGTCAACTCCATGAAAGATTAAATTGCTGGTAATTTACTTTTATTACAATATGCTAGTCTTTTACTTAACAAAAGACATGAAATAGAGTGTAAGAGATACAACAATGTGATACTAAAGCATCAATTTGGTAAAAAAATAAATGGTATAAGCCTGCTCAATTTGGTAAACATTATTTTTTAGCAGATAAGATTCTAATACGTTGTTACTTTTTTCTTCTTCTAATCATCTGATTTAGTATATGTAACCAATTTGATTGCTTACCAATTTTCTGAGCAGTTGCACGTTGATAAATTCTCTTGAACAACTGTATCAAGTTTCTAATGTTTAATGAAACTTCTATAATTCATTCGTATTTACTAATAGCAATAACAATGTAACACAATGTACATGTTTGGATTACATGATCATAAGAATCTATAAAATCGTTCATTAACTAACACAATAAAATGAGATGTTCATCCCCACTTTCAGTTGTCATATTTCAACTAAACTGGTAACTACACACATTCACAAAATCACCAAAAATATAATCTATGTCACCACTTTCATCCACCCCCATCGATCAACGACATCATGAGAAACATGATCAAAAATATGATCTGGTTCTCTCTTCCTTGGAACAAAAAGATAAAATTGAATCTAGTGAAAAAAAAGTAAATTATTTAGATTCAAATAAAAATTCAACTCACGAATAGTCAAAGATTTATTATAACTCAATATAACCAAATTGTTCGAGTTTGTCCCAACTTCAGACTCTAGTATCAAATTTTAGTTAAAGCAAGACATTGAACCTAACGTGATTCGAACACTCAGTTAAAGCCAGAAAGTGAACTTGACATGATTCAAACACGCAACCTTCTGATATAGAGTCAGATGCGCTACTCATGCACCTAAGATTCATACGCATGCACATAATCATGATTCTTAATATTCATAGAAACGGTCTAAAAAGAAGACAGTGTGATCAGTAAGATGAGCCTGTGATAGTCGGTAACGTTTGTACGCAGCGTACTAACCAAATAAAGATTCAAAACCCTTAAGAAGAGTATGTATACTACGATGATTACCAAAACATAAAGGAAAAGGAAAGGACTCTCACCTACATATCTCAACACAATCAATACAATATATCTATATAAAAAGTGTTAGGAGACGGGTAAAATTAATGTAAGGAAAAAAAAAACCTATAAAACGTCATAGAAAGTGGAAGATAGATGCATGGGAGCAGTGGAGATCCAATAAATCAAATATAATATACCCACACAGAAAACAGAACACCCCGACTCGCTTTGCTAAAAAGAGAAAAAAAAAATACATAAGACTTGTCTATGCCCTTAAAGAAGGAGGCAATAAGTAATAATCAACTAAAATTAAGAAGTTTGAGAAGAAAATTTTATAAATTGCAGTAGGATACACCAATAACACTGATGCGTACAATAGGACCCACTTTCCAATACCCTCTGTATCGGTGAGGGGTGCCAATATGGCCCAGCCACGGGATCCAACTAACTCAGATGATTACATATACTTCTGGTTAAATGTAAAACTCAAGAACTATACATGAAACTGACGACATATTTTTTGGGGCACGAACACAGACTTGAGCTAGGACGTACACCAAAATAAAAATAAAAATACGAAGCATGAAGTATTTAGGTATAGTAACTTACTTCTAAGTTAGTTAAACTGAGTAATTTCTCTCAAAATGGATTAATTTCTGTAGTCCCTATGCCAAGCCTTGCCAGATAATTAATTCTTGTAGATAAGATTTGATTATGCATATTATATAGAGTCTGTAGATTAATTCTCGTCTCATTTATAGTTAACAGCAAGAGAGACCACAATGGCAGTATCTTCCATAATTCAGTCAAAGTGGATAAACATGCAGTATTCCAAATTGAGAGTAAACATATGGAAGAATTAGGAATTACCTCCCTCTTTCTGGCAGCATTCCTAAAGTAAGGCCAAATGGAGCAAGCAGGGGAGCATTGTACGAAGATTTGGCCGGTATCTTCCTCAAAAAGACCACATAAGATACATAAATGGAGTTCCTGCATAGCACACACCACTTCAATTATTCTTTTCAGGTTCCAATATGTCTAAAAAACTTGATTCTAACCTTCAACATTTGAAATAAATACAATATACCATATTCATGCATTACTTCAATGTTCTACCTGACATACATGAAAATACATGTACCCGTATATCAACATATTCAGTGTCATTAAGCAGTCTACACAATCAAAATTCAGTAAAATCGTCAACTGAACAACCTACATAAAATACCAACAATATAAGGATAAGATGTAACCTATTGCCTATTGTGGGTGCTTGGTTTGAGCAAGTTTTAATAGTTTTCAACATATTCAGTGTCACTAAGTAATCTAAATTACAAAATAAGATGTTAAGGACCTTTTAATACAAAGGTTAACATCAACATGTAAATTATGAGCATCTGGTTCCGTAAAATCGACGTGTAGATTTTGCGGATCTGGTTCTGTGATGGGTTATTTTTCCCTCTCCTTTTCTCCATGCTTCCATTGTGACATCGACCCTATACTGATGACGTTGAGATAATGTTGATATGGCATATTTGCTGCAAGAACCATGGACAATAACATGGATGGAAAAACGATAGAACAAATTACACCTCTGTTTGATTTTTTGAAGAACAGCCCATCACGGAACAAATTGGTCGAATTGACTTTTCAAGAAGGACGGTCATGATCAATTGTTCCCGGAGAGAACAACGTCTTATTC
Organism: Papaver bracteatum; assembly: GCA_023529315.1. Taxonomy (NCBI): domain Eukaryota; kingdom Viridiplantae; phylum Streptophyta; class Magnoliopsida; order Ranunculales; family Papaveraceae; genus Papaver; species Papaver bracteatum. Next base: position 1,914,766 of record JAJJWX010003533.1, read on the forward strand.
TAACCACCTATGACGTAACGAAGCCGATTCCGACTAACTCCTAAGTCATGCCCTTGACTCTCCCCAACTTTGTAATGCGTTACGCCTAAGTTACCCTATCTTCGAATTTGCTTCTTCTTTCTCTCTCGATCAGTTTTTTATCCAAGCTTTTTACATAGATTTGGACAAACAGTCCCAAGAAAATAAAACAATTAAAACATTAATTTGATATCGTTTAATGATGGAGAAATAATATGTTAAGATTTTTGAGAAGACAACAAAGAATGGTGTTTCCGAGTTAGAATTTAGATAGAGTTTTTATCGAAAAATTAGCGAGGGAGTTTACTGCCATTGGAAATGTGAGTTGTTACCGTTGATATCAGAGATGGATAGACATTGAAGAGATATTTTAAAGTTCCGATGAGTCTAAGAAATATGGGTTGTGTGTTAAATGTCAAACTGTTGCAGGGAATGAGATTCTAAATCCTCGCCCATCAATTATTCGGCATAATTCCCCATCCAGTTCTGCCCTAGCTTTGTGCAGATGCGAGCCATGGTTTTTTGATTGAAGAGAAAAGTAAACAAATCCTAGTTTGACATAGATTTTGATTAAAGAGCAAAGAAAAAAACTCATACTTGGACATAGACAGTGAAGCATATCCCTTATGGGAAACTGATTGAACAGATTATACCTTCATTATTTATGTACGATCGGGAGCTAATATATATATACATGGTAAAACTATTTCGGGAGATGATATATATATATATGGTATACAACTCGTGAGTTTAATAATTGTGGCCCTGGTTTCATTCGTGAATTTGGGCCAGAACAAAACAATCATTCCTGGCCATCGAAGTTAAATCTCCATTCGGATGCTATGGATCGCAAGATGACCCTTTTGGATAGATCATGTCCACTTGTTGACTCTTTGGTCACAAAGACAAAGACCACTCTCTAGTTATCGGGGTTGGTTTGAAGATGAAAAAGACATCTTGTCGATTTTTGTAAAGTTGTTCTAAGATTATATAACTAAAATAGAATATAATCCAATGAAAAAAATATAATATGGAGATTTACTTAAAGAACCAATATCTAAAGTGTACATTAATTAAAGATTTAATACCTAACCAATAATAGAATTGAACATTAACTGAAAATACTAAAAACTTGAAATAGTAAAAATTATCTCTCAATAATATTAAAAAAAGAATGCACTCTAAAGAAATTATTAGTCGTAGATTGGGATTTGTAGGGTTAAATATAGTCCCCACTTTAAAATTAGTTGTGATTAGGTTGAAATCTAGATGGTCGAACCTATAAGGAAGATTCCGATGTTATTGGCCTGATCAAATTTGGTCAGCGCAATCAGTATCCCCGCATGAAATTTTAGTCATGCGGTAATGATTGGGGCGGTGTTTAGGTAATCATTTCATAGTATCTGGGGGTTATGGCCCCGACCGTGGATCAGAATTTCTTAAGTCAAATATAGTCCCAACTTTGAAGTTAGCCGTGATTAGGTTGAAGTTTAGAGGGTTGAACCTATAAGGAATATCATGATGTATTGCTTCCCTAATCAATTTTGGTAAGCCGGTTAGTATCCTCGCACATAATTTTAGTCGTTCGGTAATGAGTGGGGGAAGTTTTTAGGTAATCGTGTCATAATTGTCAGGGACATAAGCCCCGGCCATGGATTAGAATTTCTAGAGTAAAATATAGTCCCCACTTTAAACTTAGCCGTGCTTAGGTTGAAATATAAAAGGTAAAACCTATAAGGAATATCCCGATGTCTTGATGCCTGATCAAATTTGGTCATCCGGTCAGTATCCTCGCACAAGTCGTCCGGTAATGACTGGGCGGAGTTTAAGTAATCGTGTCATAGCAGTCGGGGCCTACCGCCCCGGGGTTAAGTATAGTTCCCACTTTAAAATTAGGTGTGATTAGGTTGAAATCTTGAGGGTCGGGCATATAAGGAAGATCCCGATATCTTGTTGGCCTCATCAAATTTGGCCAGCCGGTCAGTATCCTCGCACAAGTCATCCGGTAATGATTGTGAGGTGTTTAAGTAATCGTGTCATAGCAGTAGGGGCCTACGGCCCCGAACTTGAATTAGAATTTCTAGGGTTAAATACAGTCACCACTTTAAAATTAAGTGTGATTAGGTTGAAATCTAGAGGGTCGAGCCTATAAGGAAGATCCTAATGTCTTGCCGGCCTGATCAAATTTGGTCACCCGTTTAGTATCCTCACAAAATTTTAGTCATCCGGTAATGATTGGGGCGGTGTTTAGGTAACTGTGTCATGGTAGCAGGGGCCTAAGGCCCCGTTCATGGATTTAAATTTCTAGAGTCAAATATAGTCCCCACTTTAAAATTAGTTGTGATTAGGTTGAAATTTAAAGGTTCGAACATATAAGGAAGATCTCGATGTCTTGCTAGAACGATCAAATTTGGTCATCCGGTCAGTATCCTCATAAAAAAATATTATTTGTCTGAATGATTGGGGCGGTGATTAGGTAATCCTGTCATAGTAGCCGGGGCCTACGGCCTCGGGCGTGGATTAGAATTTCTAGAGTCAAATATAGTCCCCACTTTAAAATTAGTTGTGATTAGGTTGAAATATTGAGTGTGGAACCTATAAGGAAGATCGCGATGTCTTGCTGGCCTGATCAAATTTAGTCACCCGTTTAGGTAATGAGTGAGGCGGTGTTTAGGTAATCATATCATATTAACCGGGGTCGGCCCCGGCCGTGGATTAGAATTTCTAGAGTTAAATATAGTCATCCCTTTTAAATTAGTTGTGATTAGGTTGAAATTTAGAGGGTCGAACCTATAAGGAAGATCTTGATGTCTTTCTTGCCTGATCAAATTTGGTCAGCCGGTCAGTATCCTCACACAAAATTTTAGTCGTCCGGTAATGATTGGAGCGGTGTTTAGATAATAGTGTCATAGTAGCCGGGCCTATGTCCCTGGCCGTGAATTTGAATTTCTAAGGTTAAATCAGTGGCGGAACTACCTTGTGACTTGGGCTGGCTTAACCCATCCCAAGGTCCATAAAAACTTGTTTTTTCACCATGGTTTTAAGTTTCGCAAAACAAAATCATGCCTAAAACATAGGCTTAAGCCACCCCCAAAAATCCAATTGATTTTCAAGCCACCCCTAGCTTTATTTTCCAGTTCCGCCACTGGGTTAAATATAGTCCCTACTTTAAAATTTGACGTGATTATGCTGAAATCCAGAGGGTGGAACCTATAAGGAAGATCCCGATGTAAAATTAGTCGTTATTAGGTCGAAATATGGAGGGTGGAACCTATAAGGAAGATCACGATGTCTTACTGGCCTGTTCAAATTTGGTCAGCCAATCAGTATCCTCACACAAAATTTTAATCTTCCGTTAATGATTGGGGCAGTGTTTAGGTAATCGTGTCATAATAACAGGGGTCTATGTCCCCGGCCATGGATTAAGATTTCTAGAGTTAATTGTAGTTTCCCTTTTAAAATTAGCCGTGATTAGGTTGAAATCTAGAAGGTGGAACCTATAAGGAAGATCCCAATGTATTGCTGGCATGATGAAATTTGGTCAGCCAGTCAGTATCCTCACACAAAATTTTAATCTTCCGGTAATGATTGGGGCGGTGTTTAGGTAATCGTGTCATAATAGATGGGGTCTATGTCCCCGGCCGCGGATTAAGATTTCTAGAGTTAAATGTAGTCTCCCTTTTAAAATTTGTCGTGATTAGGTTGAAATTTAGAGGGTCGAACTTATAAGGAAGATCCCGATGTCTCTTGCTGGCATGATGAAATTTGGTCAGCCGATCAGTATTCTCGCACAAAATTTTAGTCGTCCGATAATGATTGGGGCGGTGTTTAGGTAACCGTGTCATAGTAAATTTCTTAGTAATTGCAGTAGAGCAGTAAATATATATATTTACTCAACCATATATGCTTACTAATAAACCCCGGGAACCCTATGACTATGAATGGTCATCAGTAGAAACAATCTTTTATTCCTTCATTAGCTAAAAGGGATTGTCTTTTAAAGAGTGAAAATAATCACAGCAGCATCTAAGGGTGCACACGGTACGGTTCGGCTCGGTTCTTGACGAGACCGAGTACCTGTACCTCCCTAGCCTCGGTTCCAAAATTTTGGACCGATACCTGTACCTTGTACCTCGGTTCCGGTTCCATTCGGCACAGAGCACCAAGCACGGACCGGTTCCAATCGGTTCTTTTCCAGACAGGAATATGTCTTTTTCTCTGACAATCTAAGTACCTGTTTTTTACCTGTTTTTCAATATATTAAGTAATAACTCATACTTAGAACAAAGCAACAATTAATAAGTAGCTATATTACTAGCAAACCAAACAAATAAAGTCTTGAAAACCTGAGTAGAAGTAGGCAGTAGCAGTGTAGCACACAAGCTGACAATCTCACAATCACACACAATAAAGTCTGGGAAATCCGAAAAAATAACAATTAGCAGTAGGAAGTAGCCACAGACACACACACTAAGTCTTGAAAATGAGAAAATCTGAAAAAATAACAACTAGCAGTGCAGCTAGTGATGCAGTAGTCTTGAATCTTGATCTTCTAATCCATATCAGCAGCACTTGTGGTGTCATCCGTGTTGATAAGACCAAGTAACGCTGCCAAACAAATAATAGCAGTTAGTAAATCAATATCATCTCTTCTTGCATCAGAACTCATTTAACCCATCAACATACATAACAACTCTTCATTAATCAACTAAACATCCTAGAATGATTTACATCCAGAAGACCAAACTTCAATTCAGAATTAAGATGAGAAATACAAAACTACCACCAAAACAAATTAACACCCTAATTTCTCAAATTAACTACACACGTCAAGATACACATTACCAGATCAATAACAAAACATGAACCCTGAATTAAGACAAGTACTAGCTTTTTATTAGCAATTCAGCTAAACTTTCAATCCAAAGATTTTGTAGCTCATACTCAAAATCAAGATAACATCTGGATGTTCTCAACATCATTCAATTGATCAATTCTCATCCAAACAAATCCAAAAACAAAACCCTAACCCTAAAATCACAAATTCAGTAACATAAAACAGAGCATAGCATCACAATTCAATGAAACACACATCAATTAGATAAGATCTCAATCTTTCAAACATTAAACAACAAAACTAAAGCAAAACCCAGATTTTATTTAACAACCTAATTTCATTAACAAAAATAATGAAAAATCAAAAGAAAATATTAAGAAGATAGAATTCTTACCAAATCCAAGCCAAATCAATCAACTCTTGCAAATCTGATGAACAAGTCTTAATTACAAATCTGAAAAATCAAAAGATTAAAGGTAGAATTATTAGATTCAGATTCTCAGAAGATTCAAAATTATTACAAATCTTAATTACAAAACCCTAGGTTCAGTTCGCTTACCCTTTGAATCAACACTTGAGATTCAAAGTATGTTCAGTTCGCTTACAAATCTTAATTACTTACCGTTTGAATCAACACTTGTAATGGAGAAGAAAAGATTGTCGCTCGTCTCTATTAATCAACATTTGTAATGGAGAATATTATCGCTCATACCTTCTCAGACAGAGAGGAGACGAAAAAAAGAAGAATAAGAAAATGAGAAGAGAAACGGAAACCCTATAATGTTCGCTTATATACCCCCTCTAATCTAACGGATAATACTGATCCCTTATCCCTTAAATTTAACGGCTCTAATCATTCGGGACATTCGGTCCGGTACGGCACGGTACTTGTACAGGACCGTGTACCTGTACCCCCAGACCTCGGTTCCTATTTTTTGGACCGGTACCTGTACCTTGTACCTCGGTTCGGTCCAAAACCAGGTACGGTTCCTCCGGTTCGGTCCGTCGGTCCGGCTCGGTTCCTGTGCACCCTTAGCAGCATCAGGTCTGCTGAAAATAGAATTACGGTAATGAATCAGGTGGATAATACATAGGATGGGGAGTAGTAACACTCAATTTTCAGACACGCCAACTCTTTCTTTCCTATTGTAAAGATAAAGTTCTAAGACACGTTTCCGGTTCACACATGATATAAGGAACTATCAATTTAAGGAAGTTATACCCAACGAATCCATGCAAGACGAAAATTACATCTTAGTTTCTGAAATCTAAGATACTTTAATCTTAATTTTTCAACTCCTGATAATAATAAAAAAAAATTCTAAACCTCAAAGCGACCAATTTAGTAGTTGCAATCAATTCAAAAAAAATATACAACTCATAAAAAATAGTACCGCAGAAAAAACTCAGATCAGATGTCCGTTAATAGTTCAGCTAAACCCGCTGATTACGTGATAATATTGAACTGACTACCTCTTGAAGATATCCTTCCCAAATTAGGATCAACTTTTACCTCAGATTCTATCAGTACTTAACTTCTTATAACAATGAGGATTCAGACCAGTCGTAGTTATTACCCGACAATATTACCTAGAAAAAAAGAAACATAGAGTGGGGCGTTAGTTTTGCCCGACATTACCTAGAAAAAAGAAACATAGAGGAGTGGGGTGTTAATTTATGCAAACATTAAACCAACAAAGATAATGTGAAAGGCTATAACTCATTACTCAAATTGATAACTCATGAAGACTTGAACCAAGGAATCACTGAAGTGCAAAAGGGGAAGAAGAGTACCAATGAAAACTCCAATTAGATATTGTCTCCAGTCTATTCGTGATGACTTTGTAACACTGGATCTTCACTTTTGAGTCATGTAGGTCTTATTTATGAGTACATCTTGTATACCAAACTGATTGGCGCAACTTGAGTTCATATCAACCAATAATTTACTTGTCCCAATATTTGGAGCAAATTGAGTTCATATCTGAAATTATAAAAGACATTATGTAGTTACTAAACGTAATTATTGCCTCCAATGCAAAATCTACTTTACCATATCAGCAACAACCGTCTTTGAATCTCATCACTATTTAAACAAAAATCATTAATTGGGAATCCATTTTATTTTAGGAATTATATTACAATCAATTAGTTTAAGACAAAAGTTGGCTATAGACAATCAATTAATTTCTGACCATCTCAGAAATTACTTTAACGCTTTACCGTTAAAAGGAAAAAGAGGTGTGTAATATCCTTCCGACAATTTCAAAGGGACAAGAGGTGGCTAATATCATTCCGACAATTTCACAGTATCTGTCATGATATAAATCCACATCTTCAAAGCTATATTGATACATATATATAGGGAACCCCTTGAACCTTTCAAGGACCTCATAGTCATAGCCCAGCCTCCTTATCCCTTGGTCTAGTGAAACACTCATTATTCAAACCGTAAGTAATTCCAAGACTCACTTTTACTGCGACATAATTCTTAGTTAAAGATCGACTGCTTAGTTTAATACACTTGACGGTATCTCTACTGCCCTACTCACATTAAGACGTCTTAATCATTTGCTAATTTGGCTATGGTGGTTCTTGTAACTATGCATCCCTAATTTTGAATGCCTATACTTGTATTACGATATATCAATACCCAACCATCCAATCAAAGTAATCTATGTAATTTAATCCTGGACGATTCAGATTAGGAAAACCAATAATTACATCTAAATATAGTCAAAGTACTATAACTTAAGCCATATCAAGTAAAATACCTTTTATCTTGGATCCAAAAGAACAACTTTATAAGTACTTCTCAATATATATTCTTTCCAATTGAAAAACAGACCCTACAATGACGTATTTAATAGAGTTTTCCAATTATGTATAAGAGATCAAACAGTAAAGAACAGATTAATGCGAAAAATTTTGAGATCAAAAGTTTTCCTAGAGAACGAACTTTATAAACCGTAATTCGCAGTCAACAATTGTACATCCTCTTTCAACCAAAACTTAACATTTCCTTAAAAACCAAACTGTACCCACCACATCTAACACCACTTTAAGCCACAAAAAATCTAGCTTTAACCAAAGCAAGAAAATATTTATAATAGCAACACCAAACCTATATCCACCACATATAATACCAATGTAAGCAACGGAAACTCTAGCTTCACCCAAAAGCAAGAAAATATTTATAATAGCAACACCAAACCCATAATCAACTTAACTAAATAACAACACCATCACCTCAAACTAATAAAACACACAAGGACTGAAAAGATTACCAATGTACGCGAAACGGTTTGGGTTGATTGGAGAGTTTGATTCTTTAACCTCTTCCATGTGTTATCTTTTATCTTTGTTTCAATAGCTTCGTTTCATTTAAATTCCTTGGAGGAAATTCCATCTTCCATTATTAGACTCAGGAATTCGAAGAGACAATCGAGAAGGGGTTTCCATACGGTTTCAGCCTCTTAGAACTTTAAGACATATCAAATAAGGAAGGACCAAAAGATATACCGTGATGATTAGAGCACTTCCATCATATTTCTTATCAAAGTTTTCCCATATTAATCCTTGTGGATGGATACACTGTATAATTAAAACCAAGCCCTGATTTAATGGCAGCGGATAAATCCGAAAGATGCTTTAAATTGTATAATTGTATTTATGTTAATGAAAATATCATAATTTAAACTAAACTTAAACTTTATGAAAATCAGAAACTTAACGAAGTCAAGCATTAAAGAAATCTAAAAAACTGGCGACCCTGATCGAAATAGACAACATGTATTAACCGAAAAACCTAAAACCCTAACCAAACAAAGAAGAAAAGAATAGAAAGATAATTACCTGTTGTGGATTGAAGTTGAGGTTAGATTCGTTATTATGCTGGATATCAAAACCTTTCCATTACTGTGAATCACTCTTATATAAGGCATGAGATTTTTTTAACATGTCTTAAAATGAAGCGTCTTGCTTGTGTGCAACATCTTGGAACCCATTTTCAACAGCAAAGCAACAATCTTGCAAGGATTAACAGTTGGGTCTCTTGGCATGGGAGAGCATTACAACGCCATTATTATTATTTTTTACCTATCCCACGTGCTTTGTTCTGACCACCTAATATAAATAGAGATAGAAAGAGTTATGATTCTGACAGAAAGTTGTGTAAAAGTATAAAAGGCAGGCTTTTATGTTATCTTCTCGGACATGTGGAGATTTAACTTATACAATATCTTTATAACTTACCTTCGGTATGCAAGTTAGCACCAAATTTTTGCTTCACCAGCTGAAGTACAGATTTGAAACACTTCATCATGCTTCAAATTCACAGCCCATTCGAATAGAAGCACTTTCCATATTGGCAGGCTTCAATGTGCTTCTTTCATATGTATCACTAAATTTATCCTCTTCTAAACCCATAACATGCTCCACATTCATCGTCATCCTCAAACCGGCCTACCTTAGTTTTCTGGGTTGCTTCTTTGAACCTGTTGATGCCACACTGAATATAATACACTGTTATTATTATTAAAGAAATGATTTTTCTTCCGCAGAAGTAAAATGATTTATAAACAAACAACAAAAAAGCATCCGAGGATCAGAGACAAAACTGCACTTTTCTTATCCCTTAAAATATACAATGGTGCTACAAATACTGCTTTCTGCAAATAATTGATATGCAAGAAATAGATGACCGAGAGAGGAAACAAACCCCCAAGTTTACTGATCAATCATAAACTCTAAACATTCACAAATCTCATCCGTTTATCACATATTTTAATGGAAACGATACCAATTGTTGATATTTTCTCGGCAAGAAATTCTTGTCCAAAACACGGAAAAAGATGGTGCAGTTGACTGCAGCTGCAACATGATGCATTCTACACCGCATTAACTTCTACATTAAAAAATAAAATACATTGTTACTACGTACCTAGTGTTGGACAGAATAAAACGGAAAGCAAAGAAGAAAGAACTTAATGGAGCTTCTCTGTAAAACGCATAGCTTCATCAATTCACTCCTTCAACCCACCTGCAACCCTGCAACACAAATTGCAATATGATGACTTGATGATTATAGTCTAATGACGGTGATAACAAAATTAGGGTTTCAATTCAATTCTTAAAATTTATTAAAGCTTTTTCATAATCAAGTAACAGAGTTATACTAGGAACTACATATTGAAGCTTGTTCTTTATTAGACTCCAGTTGAATTTCAACTCCCAACAGAATTTATCACCTAAAACCACAGAAGCATGCCGAATATTTAGAGCTGAAACAACAAAAAGAACAACCAAGCAAGAAGATGTGAATTTTTTATGAGGAATACTCTGTGGATTATAGTGATGATAGATGAAAAATCGAAACAAACTGGGTTATGAGGTTAGAGCAGGGTCATGAACTGAAGCATATCAAAAAAAAGATAAGCAAAGAAAACTTCAAGGATAAAGTTATAGGGTTTTTATATATGGAAAAGAGAAACAAAGAAAACCTCAAGGATAAAATTATAGGGTTTCTATATGTTACCTTTTTTCTGCTAACCCTCTTCATCATCTTTCTGATTCAACTTCGCCACTTAATTACAAAATCAAGCTGCAACAAAACCTAAACAATTTCCTCACTAAATTACCTCCAAAATCAGGATATATTTGGCTTCATAGAGTTTGAGATTGTGATTGAGGCAAGGATGAAAAGAAAAAAGGAGAAAAAATTATTGGCTTCATAGAGTTTGAGATCGAGGCAATGTTGAAGAGAAAAGATGAGAAATTGCAGTGATCAAAATTAGGGTTCGTAGAGGAAATTGCATTGATCAATTGTTGTTAATGGTGGCGATGGATATGGTCGTGGCGGGGTACATATTGATTGATTCTCGTCATATTATGTTGGTGGGTACTTTGTTGTTGATGCAAACTGGAAGATGTGAAAATTTAACGCAAGAAGATGAAGAAAGAGATGGTGGTGGTGATCAACCTCGAGCGGCAGAGTTTCAAACAAATTAAGCATCAACCAAAAAACTAAGCAATCACGAAAGAAGAAAACTTTCGGGGCTTGTTACTATGGTAAAACTGTGTGGTGATGCATATACGGTAAAACTCGAGTTTAATAAGTTTGGCCCCCTATCATTCCCAGCCGTCCAAGTCAAACGAAATCAGGACGATCCCGACCGCGAGATGACCCTCTTCGGCGAATCCTGTCCACCGATTGACTCTTTGATCAAGGAGACAAAGACCACCTTTTTTTTATAACAATGACTAGTATAGCACGCATGCGTGATGCGCCTGCCGGTATATCCGTTGTTGCAGTATACAACGATCAAAAGTGGTGAAAACTCATTTCATGTTAATGTGCAAAAGTAATCACAACTAAACTTGAATTTTTTTATTTAATAAGTTTTCAATCATAAATGTCCTTTTACATCAAGAATATCCGGCGAGGTTTGGAAGATTGAGTTATGCAGGAATAGGTTGATTTGCTGCATCCAAGAAACAATTATGTTATTATCTATCAGTTCACTGATTAAGTGTAGCTATCCATGAGTCTAACATACTTACTGGCGTCTCGTCATATAATGATGATACACATACTTAGAATGAACTGAATTTTACGGAGAAACATGACTTTAAATGATTCCTTCATCACCAGATTCGGAACCAACAAATAATTCAAACCAAATGAGAACAAAAATGAAGCGCCAGGATAGAACAAAAATGAAAGGCCGGGAGTTACATCCCACTAACACCTAAATGTAGGACAGAATAATAAAACAATGATCTCTGGGTTAAAATGCTATGATCTAAATCAGTTAATGAAAAATGTTTGATTATGATATTTCTAAATGAGATTATTGGATGTTAAAATGCACAATGATCTCGGTAGTCCAAATGTTCCGTTTGCGTTATATTTGTGGTTCTTTATGCTGAGATTCTTCTTTCAGATTATAATAGATTACATTTTGTGCATGTACTGGTGGTTCTTTTTGCTGAGATTGCCTAAAACGCAAAAAAAAAAAAAAAAAAAAATCATACTCCCTAAGAAATGATAAATAATTGGTGCATCATAAGAAATGATAAGCGAATCATTATTTTTTTTTAAAAGTAAAAAAAAGTAAAATCAAGTAGGCATAACCTTGTGTTAGAAATATGTGCAGATTACATACAGAGGTGGGGATGCGTAGAAAAACAAAAGGTTGATCTGGTTTAGTTCAGTTCATACAAAGTAACTGGTTGGAGGGAAGGACAACACGTAGCATTAACTTATCGAGACATCATCTTGAACCATCTCAAGGAAAGATGTGGCCCTAGCAAAGTTCTATTTTTTTTCATATGAAAGAACAAAAAAAACTATTATTTTCCTTGTGAAATTGCAACTGAATTATCTCTAGTGTACGCATCAGTAAAAGATGTGCAGGGAATCTTAAGCTCGCTTACTCACAAATTAAATTTTCAATTGTGCAGGAGGAATTGGAGCTCAAGGTGGTGGTACTGGAACAGTTTTGCCTAATATCTACTTGGAGGGTGTCATCATATGTCCTAATTTCCTCCCCCAGTATGCATTTTCTGCCTTCTACACCTCTACAGCTTCCGACATGACTCACCCATACAGTTACTTGAATAGACACAAGTACACTTTATCATCAAATAAGCAATGGCATCAATTAGGGACCTGAATGACTTCTATATATACCCCCATCCTAATATATTTTTACTACATAACAACATGAAATATAAAACCATCTGAAAATAAATAAGTTCATGCCTCACTCACCAGAAATTGTTGATGCTTCCTGCCCATCTTTGTTCGCATGTCTATCTCGTATTGTCCGCAAATGATAAGCATCATGCCGGTTTTTAAGAATCTCTTCTCTTTACTCTTCACTCAATTCCGCTCGTTTATCCTTTTGTGAAATACGGAAATTATGTAGTTGAAGATCTCTTTGTTGTTGTCGTTCATTCTCAACTTCAATACGAAGGGGGGCTTGTTGTATGATTCTAGGAGTACAAAGAACTTGACCCTTACCATTGACTCTTGTCGAGATTGTTCCATAATTCTAAGACTGCAGTGGAGCTTCCCCTCCATTACCATCGACTCTTGCTACAACTTCAACCCAAAAGTAAACTACAATTATCAAAACCATAAAAATTTGAAACTTAAGCCTTAGAATATAATCAAGTTCTAGCTGGTAGTCACTGATGTTTTCATGTCCTGAATTTTACTTCATGCTTACATTTATGTAACAAACCTAATTTATAAATTTTTGACAATTGAATCAAAATTTCATATGCAACTGAATCTAAAGAAAATAAATATAGCTTATATAAAATTTTATGAACTTCAAGGAAGTGAAGAACAGGCAGAGATGTGTATGATTTGGGAGATGCCATGAAACATGAGTCTTCAAAATGGTTTCGCCAAATCAAAAGTGAAAAAAAAAATATAACTTTTCTTATCCATCATATAAATTAGCCTATTGTGGTTTAAAGTAAGGTGTTAGTTGTAGTTGTAGGAAATCCTACAACTACACCCTCAGTAGAATTTGTGAAACTTTAAGAAGTTCTTGATGAAAAAGACAATCTTGATTAATTCTTTTAATTGATTACAAAGAAATATGTTAATGGAGATTAGAATAGTTACAACTTTCTCTATTCTCTCTCCTAAGACTTGTTCTAACACTCACCAAAAGAAAAACCTCTTTAATTTTACATTTGAACTACTATATATAGTGAGATATGTATATCTATATATAGTTTGCGAAGCATCGTAACCTTTGATCGTATACTTATTCTATATTCGTAAACCCTTCACACTTCTCCCATGTTTCTTCTACTATCACATTATCTTGCGAAACTTTTCTCTCGTATTTACTACTATGTTCGTAACCTTATATCTTGTGATATTCTGTCCCTACATCTTGCCTCTTCTCATGTCATTTCTGCGAAGAAGAAATATCATGAGAATCATTATTCTCGCAAATTTAATATAGTTACCGTCATCTGTTATGTTCGCAAAACGTGTTTCTTCTTCCATTTAATCTTTGACACGTCTTTTCGTAACCGCCCTTCTCAACCGTTCACGTCTAATTGCATTGATGAATTTCCATCTTCATCAAACTCTCTTTTTTATAAATACTATCTTTAATTCCTCTTTCTATTCTTTTATCTTTTCATATTCCTTATTACGTCTTCTTCTGCAATATTTTCCTTCTTTCTTATACCATTATTTCTCGTCTTTTTTATTTCTTTTCTTCTATGTTTTCTATCCTTCATCTAATGGCTCCAAAGAAGAAAACTGTAGAACAACTTAATGCAGAGCTTGATGATAGAGATCTCATTCTTTCTGAGATTGATGGTCATACCAATAAAACCCATCTCTGTATGGAACTCTTTACTGATCTCCATTGGGATGATCAGATAATTTTGGTCTCAAGAGGTCAAATCCTCGCAGGTCTTCCTCTTCCTCTTTATGATGTCAATCTTCCTTTATTCTATGAGATTATTTCTCACCCAAATTTCTCATGAGCTATTTATCAATTGACGGGAGATTGTATCAAGGTAGTTAATTTTGATTTTGAGTGTCTCTACGGGTAATAGACACGGTACAACTTTGTATCGGGAATTTCGTTTCCAAATTTCGGTGTAATTTCGGTGTAATTTCGGATTTAAATTTTACATTAATATTATATTTATGGTGAAAATTACACGTTGGATATGAAATAGGGAATAAAATAATATAAAAGAACAATTCCGGCCGAAATACACCGATTTTGACCGGAATTTATTGATTCCGGCCGAAAAAACCGGCGACTTTTCGTTTGGCCGAAATTTCGATTTTCGTTTTCCAAAACCCGAAATTCCGCCGAAATTTCGGCCGAAATGGCCGAAATTGACTACTTTGGATTGTATTCACATTCTGGTTGAGTTTGCAACCCGTGCTGCTACTGGAAAATCTTTATACCCAGTCGAACTTAGGAAACCTAATTTTAGAAATATAGAAATTATCGCTGCAGACTATACAGTCGAGAATTTCTTCAAAAATTACACATTGATTCCTGCGAAAAGAGAAGATAAGCGTTGGGGTGTTCGTCTTCATCGCAAAACTGATATCGCAGAAGCGGATCTTCTTATGCATGATATTGATTATGCTTCTGGAAATAATCGAACACCTCTCCATTCTCATGATGAATATTGGTACAATTATCCTCTAGTACTATCGGGTTCTTACATCTCCGGGATAGTAGATCTTCGTGCGAATCTTCATGATCGTAACTATCAACCTTGGGTCTTTTCTTGGCCTAATAAAGATAAAGATGTATGTATCTCCATCTTCTTATCTTCTTGTTATTTTTCTTCTTTTACTAATCCTTTTGCAATATTTGTCAGGTGAATAAACTTAAGGAAAGTTACCTTAAAACTGGGAAATCTAGTACTCGCGAGGCTTTCCAATTGTTTTCAAATGAGGTAAGAAACATTCTTATATGTGTTTTAAACAATATATTGTTGCCTCTGTTTCTTATCCTTATTTGAATTTGTAGGTTCTTCCTGACTTCCCTGGGACTATTGTGAGTGAGAATAAGAATTCAACTTCTTATGAAGCGCTAACTTCAAGACAAAAAACACTTCGCTCTGCGAAGAACACCCAAATTTCTGGTAATAAAGAAGATGCTCTTCGCAGAGGAAAAAGGAAACTTGAGGATATTGTTTCTGCGAGGAAGAGGAAGAAACTCCCACCCAGTGCTTACTCCAATATAATCTCCTCTAGCAAGGATGTTAACGAAGAACAAAGTGATAGATTTTTTAGGAATGATCTCAGTTCTAATTCTGATATTGAATCTGATAGGAGGAATGATGATGATGATGATGAAGAAGATGGAGATTACAGCAATATGGAAACTTTTGAGTTTGCAATGACTCGATTGTCTAAAGCTTTTCTTAACTCCTCTCGTATATTAGGAAAGTCTCCCACTGCGAATGCTCATAGGCATATTGCGAAGGCTTGCAAAGTCCCCACTGTAATCAACAATAATTCCCTTAATGGAATTTCAAGATTTATTTCTCCTGTTTCATTATACTCTTTGGGGAGCATGGTAAGTTTCTATTCTATTCCTTGTTAATTTCCCCTACTTCATTGATTTCTAATCTTTTTTATTTGCTCATGTTGGAAGTGTTAGCTGTGCAGCTGCTTCAGATTGGGAAAGACGTCACGCAATTGCTGAGAAGAAAACTTTAAGTCGTTGTAACAAGTTGGAGGTTGAGAATGCAAAACTTCTTCAGAGGATAGAGGATTTGAATATTGATAATGCAGAGTTAAAATATCATTGCGAAGATAATGCACAATCTGCGAGTATCGCAACTGAAAATTCTTCTCTCTTAGAGAAGAATAATCATCTAGAGCTTGAACTCACTTCTCTTCGTAATGATAAGAAGCAATTAGAAGGTAAATTCGCAAATCTTGATCACTTTAACTCTTCAATTCGCTAATCAATTCCTTAATTTATTCTCTTATTCTTTGTTCTCTTATCTCTTACTTATCCTTTTTCTTTGTAAGCTACTCTTGTTGCGCGTAATCAGAAGATTTCCAATTTAAAGTCTCAACATCAAATTTCTCAAAACAATCATGGCTTAAACATCAAGCGCTTCCGAGCTATGATGACTCGCAAGATTTGTGAAGACAATCAAATTCCTCTTACTAAGTATCAAACGCTCCTTTCTGAAGAAATCCCTGATGATACCCCAGATTTGGATATCTCTGATTGTGAAACTGAAGATGATATCTCTGAAGAAGAAAGAGAAGATCATTTTGATGAAGATAAATCTCCCACAGAGTAAATTTATTCCTTCCTGTATATTTGCTTCAGTTATTTTTGTCTTATCTGTTTGAATACAATATTTTCTTCTTGCCTGCACTTTTAATCTACTAGCAATTTTCTTTTCGCAACTTAATTAGTACCAATGTCTTAGTTTTGCGATGACGAGTTGATCTTTCTTTAATTGAATGCTTTCCTTTCTTGCATAACTTGATCATATGAAGAGAAATAATATATTTTGAAGACCTAGCTTAGTATTCCTTTTCCCCTTATTATTGTTCTTCAGGTGATCAATCGTTGTTATAAGTATTAGAATATCTGCCTCAGTTCAGGTTATGAAGCTTCAGGTTGTTGCGAAGTAAAAATAAATCTCCCCCTTGAAGAATTATAAAACACCCTTGAATAAATATAAGAAGTATTCAATCCTTAAAGAAATATGAGAAATATTCAATCCTTGAAGAAATATGAGAAGTATTCAATCCTTGAAGAAATATGAGAAGTATTCAATCCTTGAAATTTTTTAATGAGTATGAAATACCCATCCTTGATTGCGACTAAAATATATTCTTAGAAAGAATCTCCAATGATATTGACGGAATTGACTCCATTAGTTTCTGTGGTCTTATCATGCCTTCCTAAGTAAAGGTCTTACTTGGCCACCTCTTTTGCGATAAAGTCGCAGGACGTTGGTGCATTCACATGCCTCAACCCCTTGACCTTATCTTAACAATATTTTTGTTTTTGCAATAATATGACAAGTCTGAATATTCTTGTGAATATACAGTCTTATGACATTATCGTCTTGCGATGAAATCGCAGGACGTTATCACACATTCATGTAATAACCCATTGATCTCATCTTAACTTCTTTGTATTTAAATCTGCAAGTATATATATATATATATATATATATTATTTTTTTTACTCGCAGAAATACGATTGTTGCACAAATATGACAAGCCTTTATATTCTTGTGAACAAAAATCCTCGTGACATTTGCGTCTTATAGCACGTATCATCTCCCTAATGGAGGGTGCTGCCCTTTATCTTCCCCTTGGTTTCCCCTTCAAGGAAGCGTACATCGACCATACAAAGTTAGCTCTTCCCATCCGGTTTTTCCAACAACCATCTTTTGTTCGCAACCTCTTATCCTTTTTGCCTATAGGGATTATAGTTATGAGGTTGCACCCTATGGCGTATCTTTGGGCCAAGTGCATCATTTGCCAAGACTTTCCAAGAATGGCAGATGTGTTTCAAACCCATCCGGAACTCTTGACTCAACCGTGTACCTCGGCGCCTTGATCGTTTTCTGAACTTCTTGGGAAAGACAGTATGCCTTAGTCGCCCAACCTAAATCATGTTACATCGCAAGATTAGGTTGAGAATCCAAGGTGTCTTACTCGGATAGGTACCCCGCTTTTTGGTTATGTACCCCGTAAGGTTCATGTACTCAGGTTCCGTGGTGGTGTTCCGTTTCCCCTGAGCCATGCTTATAGGTACCCCCTTAAATGACGCACTTTAGGACTTTGCCTCTTGCGAAATGTTGCTTCGCGAACTAGGGTGTACGCCACAAAGGTTTGCCTGTGTAAAATTTCTGCGGCTTTCTTTCTTTTTTGAAAGCTGATCACAGTTTGCGTCTTTCTTTTATGAAAGCTAATCGCAAATAAATTTCTACGTCTTTCTTTAATGAAATCTAATCGCAATAAATCGTTCGTAAAAACGCATTGAAAATATTTCATGTTGCGAAATACCTCATTTCATTTTCTTGTTTTTCAAAATACATTTTGTTGCGAACAAATATACTGATTACCTTTTTGTTTCATTACCTTTCTTCTGCATTTTTTTTTCTTCGCAAATCATATCT
Source organism: Papaver bracteatum (assembly GCA_023529315.1). Classification (NCBI taxonomy): domain Eukaryota; kingdom Viridiplantae; phylum Streptophyta; class Magnoliopsida; order Ranunculales; family Papaveraceae; genus Papaver; species Papaver bracteatum. Next base: position 1,933,295 of record JAJJWX010003533.1, read on the forward strand.
CTTTTCTATCATCATAAATTTCTTGTATGCTAAACATTGTAACTTTATTCCTTCATGCCTTAGTCCCCAGCCATTAAATTTTCGCTTCTTTTTGTATCCTTTGCTCTTTTTCTCCATCTTTCCTTTTCAACAGCTTTTCCTTCGCAAACTTCTACTTATGTATCGTAACATTTCTTCCCTTCTGCCCAATCACCCTTGATAACTCCAATACCCTTTGGATGAGGAAATTTTATGCATTGATGAAGAGTTGAAGCTACGCCTAGAATCCCATGAAGCCAAGGTCTCCCTATCAAAGCATTGTATGGTGATTCGATATCAACAACACATAATAGAATTTCAGTTCGCATTCCACTTAAGGGAATTCGCATGCTTACTTCTCCTTTAGGTTTATTAGCCGTTCCATTAAAGCCATAAATCATATAAGTAGAAGGTATTAGATATGCATCTTTTCCCCCCATGGTTTTGTAACCAGGATAGAAGAGAATATTGACAGAACTTCCCGTATCAATTAAGATTCTATTAAGACCAAATGATTCTTCATCTGTATCATCTTCGCTTTCTCCCATATTCAAACAAATTTCTAATCTTACTACTAATGGATTATCATGTATTTCACAACCTTCTGGAATTTCTGTGGCTTCAAAAGAAATTTCACGCTTCTGCCAATCTTCAAGTCGTGAAATTTTTGCGATGTTCATTATTTCCCTTCCTTCACCATCTCTCGCATATACCCTGCTTAACATATTATCATGAAAATCTTCTATGGTTTTATACGAGTGAACAATAGAATTGCAGAAAACATTCCTTGCTTTTTGTCCCACTTCTATGTGTAAGATTTCCTTTCCCTTTTCTTGTATTGTGTTCACCATGTGAGTTATCACTGGAGCTTGTGGTAATTGTTGTGACTGTACTTGCTTGAGTAAAAAGTGGTTTAGTTTACCTTGTTCGATCATTCGCAAGATAATCCTTTTGATATTATTGCAATTATTCGTAGAATGTCCATGAAAGTGATGGTACGAGCAAAATTCATGACTTCTTGGACCCATTGGTGGTTCTTTGACCATATTCCATGGTGTTGGTATATTTTACATCAATATGATTGCTTGCCATATCTTTTCTACACTTGTATTCAAAGGTGGCATCTTTATTTCTTCTTTTGTCATTCTTTGACCTCCTTGTCCATTGTTATAACTTTTTCTATGATTCCCTTGTCCAAAATAGTTCTGCCTTTGTCCTCCATAATTTTCCTGTTGCTGATCTAATCTTGGAATCTAGTTATTTTCTCCTCGGCTATAGAAATTCCTTTCTCTATCATATTCTTCTTGATCCTTGCTACCCATTGCTACCATTTTTGGTTGACCATTGCCAACTTTCTTCTCTTCTGATATCTGCGAAGATGTTTGCGAGGATGTTTGCGAGGTACCTGCTATGATATTGACTATTTTAGGAAGTAAATTTGCTCATGTATCTTGAGTGTTGGTATTTGTCACTGGATATGACTCCATATTGTTTTGCTTTTCCTCTAATGTAATGTACTCCTCTTGCAACTCTCGCAACTCTGTCATCATAATGAAAATTTTTCTTCTGAAGATTTGAACATATAATTTCTCAGTTGTGAACATCGCGTTTACGAAAGACAAAATCAGGTACCTCTCATCTACACGCCCTGCCATATCACTGCACATTGTTTTCCATCTTCTTACCAGATGTTTCAAACTTTCACCAATTCTTTGTTTTAAACCAAACACATCTTCAATACCAAGTCGTGAGGAATGATTCGTGATATATGCTCCTAAGAAAGTTACTTGTAGATGGTTAAATGATGTAATAGTGTTTTTTGGAAGTCCTTCAAACCATTTTAGAGCTTCTCCTGTTAAGCTTGATGCGAAATACTTTCATAATACAGCATCGTGATTCTCCCATTGTAACATGCATCTTACATATGCTTTAATGTGTTGTATAGCACATGAAGTCCCGTCAAAGATGCTGGTTAATGTAGGCAGATTGCATTTTGGTGGAATCCCCCCCAATTGTACTTCTCTAGAGAAGGGAGTTCTCGCAGCTTCTTCTATTGCTTCATCTAATTGCTTTCTATCTCCTCCCCCTCTACTATTTATCATTCCTCTCATTTCCGCTAATTCCCGAAAGATCCGTTCATTTGCCTCAGAATTCTCATTCATTGGTCTCTTCAACGTAGCCTCTCTTCTTCTACGTTCTTGCATTTCTTCTCTTGCGATCCTTCGCATTGTATCATATTCTTCATTAATGTTTCCATTTTCACAATTTTGCAAATATCTTCTTTCCAGATTGTCACAATTGTTTTGTTGTAGGGCATCTTGAAATTCTTGTTCTTCCATTTCTATTCTCCTCATCCTTCTCATGTGAATATCAGGAATTTCTTCTTCTTCATTTCTCCTAATTCTGCGATTTACCTCTCTCTGATTTCCTTGAATTCCGTTTTGAAGATTTGGTACATTCCTTGTTATTTATGTTCGTTGATTTCCAACTCTCCTCTGAATTCTACCATACTCAAGATTTTGATTGTTGCGAGCCTGTTCATGTCTTCTTACTTCATCTTCGTAATTGTTCTGATGCATTGCTTGTTGCCTCTCAATTTCTTATGCAAGTTGCTGCTCTTCCTCTTGATTTTATTCGTCATTCTGGTTATTTTCCCTTGGAAATGGTTCTGTTCGTAAGTTTTCCATGTTTTGTTCGTTGTTTGGTACTAAAATGAAGCGATTCTCTCGATTTATTTCAACCAGATTCTGTGTTTGTCCTTGTATAACACTTTCACTATTGATTGTTGGTGAATTTCGTTCTTCTCTCTCTGGTATAACACTTGATCTCGTAGCACTTTGAGATCTCCTTCTTTGTAACATCTCATTTTCCCTCCTCAATTCTTGATTCTGTCTTGTTAGATTCGCACGTTCTTCAGCTTCAAAACTTCGTTCTTCTTGAATTCCTTGTCTCAATGTTTCTAATGCCTCCATTTCTCTTTCAGGAATTATTCCTCCCATCAATCTCCCATTTTCTCTGATTTGCGGTTCTCTATATGTTTCAACTGGTGTATCAGTTCTCCAAGTGTGTATACTCACTCGATCTTGATCTATTGCTCTTCTTTGTGCTACTGTTTGTTGAGTTTTATTTCTTCGATTACTCCTTCCCCTACTAGGTTCTCCTATTATGTTTGCTTCTCCACCTGCGAGTCTTACACTTCTTCTTACTGCAGTCAATGGTTCTGATATATTTCTTCTTCTGGCCATTTCTCTGATGCAAAATTCTTCAATTATCTCTACCACAGGTTCACCCTCCCCTCCCTGTTTCTAGCGCCAATTATGTAGTTGCAGGAAATCCTACAACTACACCCTCAGTAGAATTTGTGAAACTTTAAGAAGTTCTTGATGAAAAAGACAATCTTGATTAATTCTTTTAATTGATTACAAAGAAATATGTTAATGGAGATTAGAATAGTTACAACTTTCTCTATTCTCTCTCCTAAGACTTGTTCTAACACTCACCAAAAGAAAAACCTCTTTAATTTTACATTTGAACTACTATATATAGTGAGATCTGTATAGCTATATATAGTTTGCGAAGCATCGTAACCTTTGATCGTATACTTATTCTATATTCGTAAACCCTTCACACTTCTCCCATGTTTCTTCTACTATCGCATTATCTTGCGACACTTTTCTCTCGTATTTACTACTATGTTCGTAACCTTATATCTTGTGATATTCTGTCCCTACATTAGTAGTTAATGGTCACGATGACAACACAACCACCCATCTACATTGGCGCTGCATTGTGGTGGAAAGGCTGCATTTCATACTTACTAATCGGTATAGTGGAAGAAGAAGTTGTGCCCGATTGCTCAATCTTACTAATATAAGTTATAAAGAATGTTGGTAGTCGAATATGATATCGGTCTTGGTTAGATTTAAGAGGTGCAAAAGAAACAATGATGAATACAGTACCATCAAGTTCACCTAATTGAAATACAAATAAACATGTTAAACAAAAGCCAAACTTTTGGCATACTCTAAACAAATCATGGCCCTTAGTTTTGAATGTCATGAAACTACATTAAGCTACCAATTGTACATGTAAAACACTTTGGATATCAACTGAGTTAACAATATGGTTAAAATTGTGACCCAAATTCGACCCAAGTGAAATTCCAACCTAAAACCACTAAAGTAGATCGATTTGAGTCTCCAATTCGAGATAATTAGGACAAAAATTAGAAAACAAAAATTCGAATGTTAGGGAAAACAAAAGTTCAAATGTCAGGGAAAACAAAAGCTAACCTGTAGTGTCTTGAGTACCACGAATGAAGCTTGAATGAAGCATTTGCTTAATTTTTTTCAACTGCAAATTGCAACCTAAAACAAACCACTAAATTAGATCGATTTGAGTCCCCAATTCAAATCGGGAAATGGGGTTTGAATCTGTGACTACATGGTTGAGATAATTAGGGCACGATTTTGCTAGCAAAAATTCGAATTAGAGGGGAAAAGATGATGTGCAGGGGAGGTCGATACTGCTGCGAAGGGAGAAGACTCGGAAGAGATTAGGGAAGAATCGAGAGATAAAAACGAAATAAATCCGAGTTTATTTTTAAACCCTTTCATTTTAAGGAATTTACGCAAATTGTTAGAGCCGGATGATTTAACTGAGGATTAGTTGGTAATTTAGGGGGTCTCCAACCAAAAATACCTATTTTCTTTATATTAGTTATTAGATTAGATTAGATTAGATAGAAGGAAGTTTATTATATAAGATGGGATCTAATCCAAGATTAGCCCTATCTAGGATATTGATTCTTTCATTTGTCCTCATATTCAAAATCCACAGACTTCCTAGATTTATACATAAAGGAAACCGTATTACAATACTTACGGGAAAATTTGCATCTGTTGATGCTTGTCTGAGATCTCCAAGGTTGAACTTCTGGATTAGCTTCTCCTTTCATAATATTCATTAAAGTCTGACAGTCATTAATCATGCAACAATTGTTGAGATTCAAATCCTTCACCCACCTAAGAGCCTCGATTCCTTCTTTAGTTTCCGCATCTAAGGGCATGAAGCCCAACTGTTGCCTTCTCGACAGTGCTTCCTGTCTCTTATTTTATCCAGAATTGAGATTGCATAACCCATAGTAAAATCAGCTTCAAGGAAAGAAGCATCAAAATAAATAAACCTGTCAAATGAACATCTGTCTTGTATGTGATTATCATTGCATTGCTTCTTTGTAGTAACAGAAACATGACTGGTATAGCTGTCTCTTGATATAGTTAACTTCTGGTGGGAAACTTTTACTAAATCAATTATTTTTTGCACTTTAGGCACAACATTATCAAAATGCACACTATTTCTAAATTTCCAGATGGACCAGATAATGAATGAAAACTAAATTATGCTTGTCATTGAAAGCTTTATTGTTTAACCAAAATTTAAACCAATGTATAATGTCCTGATTTCCTCTATAATTATAAATGTTATTAAGATCAAAAGCATTCCAGAATTTTCTTGTAAACAGACAATTGACAAACAAATGCATTTCATCTTCACAGGGCAGTAAGGGTTTGTTTCTTTAACATATTTAGACATATTCTTCCCCAAAGCATATTAACTTTAGGCAGAATATTTAGACTCCAAATTTTCTTCCAAAAGTTAGCTTCATTCTTATTAATCTTTAGATTAGTCAGAAAATTGTAAACAAATTTAGTAGTTAAATTTCCTGAGATAGTAGACCTCCATCTGATTCTATCTTGCAAGCTAAGATTTATGGATACAGAGTTAATATCATTATGAAAAGAGGTATCAATATACTTCCTGATAATATTCGTGTCCCAGTTTCCTTCTAAACTAATTAAATCACTTACTTTCATAGGCATGCTACTCTCAGAAGTAATCGGAAACAAAAGGGTAGTTTGATTAGGAAACCAAAAATCAGTCCAAATATTAGTAGACTCTCCATTATTAATCTGCCGAACACTATTGAACTTAAAAACATCCAAACATTTTTTAATACTAGACCAAATCTAGGATATCCTATGTTTTCTAGATTTCCTTAGGGGTTATGATTCCTGAAATATTTTATGCTTTAAATTTCTAGCTCACAACTGGTCCTGATTATGGATTAACCTCCAAGCCAACTTGGTGATTAATGCAAGATTAATATTCCACCTTGACGAACATCTTTAGTGATACTAGGCCACGATTTAGGGTAATAACGTTTCTTCTTATTCTTTTTTTGCCACCAGAAATCCCTTTGAATTTTATCAAGGTTATCAAGAGTTTTTTTCGGGAAAGAAAGACCCTGCATTTGCCTTCTTTCAAAAAGACAATGCTAGAATCAGTAAAAATGAAAGAATTAGTTATAAATTGTTTTGGGTGAGAAGAGGGGGAAGATCCTGATGCAAAGCATCTCATCTCACAGGACAAGTAATACAAACAAGACCCTAATACTTAAACAAACCACAGTAACCGGTTCATCCACAGCCACCTCAAATCAGTATTTAATAAAATTGAATGAATAGTGTTTATAAAGAGAGTCCTAATCCTAGGCAAATACTGGAATATAGACTAAATTCTACTGAAACCAGAACTCTTAAGATAAGTAGAATTCTAAAATTACTTAACTGAAATCAAATGCAGGATAAGTGCTGTGCATGCAAGTTTGCATAATTCAATACAGATGAAAAGAGAACAATGAAAATAAATCCAAAACAAAATGTGCTGCTTACCAAAATACAGGGTCTGGACTTTCTAGGGCATAGTATTTTGCGGTTCACTTCAGAGTTTTCTTTCTTTTCTTACGCCCTATAATAAGGCTATAACACTCTTTAGCTCTGTATGTCTACAACAGAACCCAGACAAATTACAAAAGCTTAAGAATTCGAAACACAATAGTGCTTTCTTGACTATTATACAGAAGGGAAAGAGAGGAGAGTAATGAAAAGAGGGAAAAAAAAAGATGTAAAATTCAACCTCAAATTATACAGCAAGTATTATGGATCTGACGAGACATAAATAACAAAATTCTTAACCCATCAATGAAGCAAGAAAGACAGAAATGTGCACACACTTAAGTTCGAAAAACAAGTTAACGCCACTGGATTATACAGCTTGCATATAAGATCCAAATGTATGTACACCCATCCTTGTTTTAGTATCTGAAACAGGCTGCAGCCACTGACAGTGCTAACCATTTTAATTTCTTAGAATCCCAAAATACTGCGACAGACATGTTGCTGAAATCCTAAGCTTATCAGCATATTATTTCTTTTCGTCCTGCTGTATACACTCTTTCACACTGGTACAATGAGCCCCAACATTTTATCGCAGAAGATGGCAAATGATTTAAGAAATTTCTTCTTTTAAGGGCATCTGGGGTCGATGGATACCATTGACGGACACTATATAGAAGTCTGAACTCAACCAATATCAAACAAAGGCACAGTATTACTTAGGTCTGCTCAGGCATATGATTTAACAACACCCCAAGTACCCAGAGAGAATTAGCAACATTATGTAACATAATTAGGGTGTTTGTCAAAAAAAACTACTACACCTCAATCTTAAAGATTCCTAACAACTACTGAAGCCAAACATGCTATGCACAGCTCTAGTAAGTAAACGATACAATATAGAAGATACTGACATACAAATAAATAACCAGAAATTATCAGCATGAGTTTGCAACCAAATAAAAACTCCTAAGCCTAGCTGTAAAACATAAAACACTAGTTGTAAAAACAAAAGAAATATTATACCTTTTCAATCTCCTGTTGTAAAGATGACAGTGACACAAAGATACAACGTAACACCATTTCTTTTGATTTCATCCATACCTTCTGTCTTATCATCAAGTATTTACAGAATGAGACTCTCAAAATTCAGTTAATCTTACCAACCTTACGATGTTCTAGTTAAAAATTGCTCCTGATTTTGGTCTCTTAATTCCAAAGAAAACTCAAAGTGACCTTATTGTTACCATCTCCAAATTCAAAACAAAGATCCACTTTGTAAACTTCTTCATCTTCAGGAAGCTCTTATCATATATTCAATTGAATGTTTATCCTCCCAATCATTCTTAGCTGTATAAACCTCCTTGTGTTCCAATACATTCCAGAAAAGGTTTCAACCAATACAAATATGCTTACCAAATTTCCGAGTCCGCTAAAACCAGTAATGGATCCCTGAAGGGCAGTTGAGTTCTTAAAGCAGGATTTTCCACAGTGAGATGAGAAACACGAATAAAGCACTAAGTAACCAGTAACGCAAGCCCAAGGCGCATCAGGATTAATAGGAAATTTAAATCTTGGACTTAGTACTGAATCTTCCCGCTAGAACTACACTGAATTAGTGACACGGAAGCCACGGATGCACACTGCCAGATACTGAGCGGTACGGAAACCACGGATACACTGATAGCGGATATTGAGTGGTACGGAAACCACGAATACACTGATGGAGGATACTGAGTGGTACGGAAATCACGGATACACTGACACTGAGTGGTACGGAAACCACTGACACGCGGATGGACACGGGTAGCGTTGAGTGGGGTCGAGCTCTGATATGAGTGGTACGGAAACCACGAACTCACGGATGGGGTCTGGCTCTGATAGGAGTGGAAAATTAAACTTCATCTTGTAGCGGAAACTTAAATGCCCATTTGGATCGAACTTGGCTCTGATACCATGATAGAAATTGAAATGTTTCGGGGCTCTGATACCATGTTATAAATTGAGATGAAACTTCGGAGCTCTGATAGCATCTTAGATTTGTGGTAAGAGTAAGGATCAGATGTAAACAATGAAGACACAAGAGATTAAAGTGGTTCGGCACTAACGCCTACGTCCACTGACAAACCCCGTAGGAATGAATGATATTGATGCTCAATACTAGAGATGATTTACAAACCCCACACACATAAACTTACATAAGGAGACCTCTCATCTCTCCCTTACTAAGGACCCAATCTCACTAATTTTGGGTGTCTACAAATGATACTACAAATGCCTATTTATACTAGTTAGCTAAGCCTCCAAGTGAGCAACTCCAAATTGAGTTCTACTTCCTTAGCCTACAAACTAGACTAACATTTTTATCACATGTTTTACATTATGGTATTTGAGCAACCTCTCTTGATCATTCTAGATACTTTGAACTCTACCTAACTCTAGACTTCTTTAATCCTTGTTTACATTAGTTCATATTAGACATTACAAATTAGGTAATTCCAACAATTATCTAGAATATCTTTGACTATATCTTCATGGTTACCTTGTATATGAAGGATATATTCTAACAAGGTTCTCTTTACAGGTACTTACAGAGGCTTCGAAAGTCTCCTCTCTGGAATCACATGGGCATAATTATTAATTAAAGGGATTAATTTAATCTCCACGTTTTCATTATCATTATTATAAATGGGAGGATAATACTAACTACTTAAAAAAGAATGGTCCAACAGCTTCCTTCAGTTGCTACAAGGGAGTTAAGTAGATTCTAAGAAAGCCTTCTCCGGGTAGTAATCTAATCTCCTTTGAATATCATATCACTTTCTTTTTAAAAGAAAAAAAAACATACTTTTGGATGTTGGTAAAAAAAAAAGAAAAAGGAAGTGACGGCTGTGGGATTTGAACCCACGCCCTTTCGGACCAGAGCCTAAATCTGGCGCCTTAGACCACTCGGCCAAACCGTCCATTTGTGACAGTTGTAAATTATTTTAACTTTTACTCATTTGTTTTCTTTTGGCTGTTCTAACTGAATGTCGGTTGGTTTTGGTTTTGGATGCGCAATCTAAATTTCCTGACAGGCAAAAAAAAATCATACACCAGGGACCAGGGTGAGTACTGCATTTATGCTTCGTATGGACACTCATGGACACATATAACCGACCTAGAAATATGAGCCCACCATCAATTCCTATAAATAAATAAAAAAACACATAACTTTCTTGCTCCAAGTTGTGCATTGCAAAGCACTAAGAGCAACCACAGTCATGGGACTAAAGACCAAATACTATCGAGTGACTAAAGATCAAACCAAAGACCAAAGACCAAATACCAGACTAAATTTGGTCTTTAGTCTAGTCTTTAGTCGGGCGTAGATTTCGATTCGCTTTGATGATGGGCGCAAGTTCAAATTACGCCCGATCCAAAAAAAAAAAAAAAAAAAATTGGCGCGAAAAAATCGAATGGGGCGTAACTCAAAGTTACGCCATAAAAAAAATTTGAAATGGGGCGAAACTTATGAGTTCCGCCCAAAAAAAAATTAAAAAAAATAAAATAAGTTGGGGCGCAAGTATTAGTTGCGCCTGACCAAATTTGGTCTTCCCACCCGTAGTGTCGCACACGGAGTAAACCCAAAATTTTCAAATTTTTTTGGTCTTTACTCTTTTCAGTTGCTCTAATGATCTTTGGCATAAGCGTCAATAGTTAATAAGAGTATTTTATACATGACAGTGCCTTGGTGATCAGGAACAGGATGTGGTAGGTAATGGAATAAGAATCCCTGGTATGGTCGCATACCACGACTCCCAACGTAAAATAAAAAAGAACTTATAAAATACTTTCTCTGTCCCACATATATAGGCGGAGAGAGATAATTTTTTCAAATTAAGAAAAATGCATTGGATTCATAATATTTTATGTTTTTTCATGTTTAATAAGGGCATTCATGGAAATATTTATCTTGGAAATAGTAATTCGCCTATCTAATGGGACAAGCAAAATTTAAAATTCCGCCTATATAAAAGGGACGGAGGGAATAATACAGTACATGGCAGATTATCTTTAAATGATGGAGATGCCCCTGCTATGGTTTGATTACGAACGGAATTTCTCATGAATTATAAAGGGATACCATTATTAGCGGGGTGATACCAATTCAGTGATCCAACGGTCAAAATTTGGTATCACCCCTCCAAGTAATACTGGTATTCCTTTTATAAATCGTGGAATTTCTGGGAAAGAAATCAGTTATCAAATATTTATTTTTAAAAGAAAGAAGAGCAAATATTTTTTTTATATTATATTATTTAGAAGTTATGGACATGCTAATTCAAGTAAATCGAATAGATGCAAATTAAAAATGTAAAAAAAAATATTACAATAACATAAAAAGTTTAATATAATAAAATTATTGTTGATTGCAGAAGTTATCGATGTAATTGGAAAAATGGAGTTTTAATTATGCATCCACCATTTAGTAAAAGATTCTTCATTCAAAGAAAATCCTTTATATAAAGGATAATTTGCACTAAACATCGTTATCCTAACCAATTCCAGTAGCCATTGATCTTCTTTGATTGAATCTTGATCATCGTCATACCGAAATTGATTGTCTTAGAAGATATACTTAAATATAACATAAGACTCTTGTTGATACATGAAAGATAATTACCCTTTAATAGGGCCAAGAGGTCCCTAAAATAGGTCAAGCCCAAGAAGTATAATGGGGACTTGGGGGCTAAAGCCCAAGCCCTATGGAAGAGTCCATGGATTGAGGAGGATATAATATAAGGAATGAATTAAAGAAAAGATTAGAGGTCATACTAGAGGAAATGGCAATTAGGTACTAACAAGTTATCACCGCTTAACTGGGGGCCCTGGAAAATAATTGGGGTCTCCCACTACAGGACAAAAAAAGGTCATCAAAACCTAATTTTAGTTGCCCTTATCCAAAAAAATAAATGGTTTATCCCCTCTTGTGATTCTCATCGATCAGGGTTCTTCTTAAAAGCCATGGAAATGGCATAAATGGTTTTTGTCTCTTTCATCAAATTTCTGGTTAGGTTTAAATATGAGTATCGATTGTTATTTTTTTTTATTTTTATTTTTCATTTTTTAGTTTTTAGTTTTTCTAGTTCTTCATCCTCATCGTCTGCTATGGTGTTTATGCTTGATTTTTGTTTATGGATCTGCGTTAATTTTATTAGATTCGTTTTTATGGATGGTTTTCACGATATTTAAGGTTTTTCTCGAATCGCTATCTGATAGAATTTAAGAGGTTCCAGGCGAATTTTACTGTAGCATTTTTTTTTTTTCCCGAAGAGGCCGTTCCAGGCGATAGAATGTGATTCCTAGGATATTGGTTTTCATCTGATCAAACCATTTCCTATTAATCTCTTCTTTCTGCCTTCGAATTCTCATCTTTTTCATCTGATCAAACCACACTTGTCGCATAAGTAGATTTTTCTCTTCTAGGTTTTTTTTTAAAGCTTTTCAAGTTTTTCAATGACGGGAAGTTCTACCTCTGCAAACCCTAAATCTTCTGCTGCTTATGCTACCCCTTGTGCAAACCATGGCTTTGATGTTTCTGATGGCAGAGCCGATCTTTTTCAATGTCCTTTCAAAGGCTATGATGGGTGCAAAAACGGGACTGGAGGGAAGGGGTTATTGAAGGTTTCACTTTTCAATCACTTGAGAAATTTACACTACAAGAGAGAAGGGGGGACTGAGAGATGTCGTGAAAGATTGCGATGTTGCAGAGAAGTCTACCACGCCTGGGAGTCCTTATTGTTACATCTCGAGAGTTGGTTGTGCACTGCTTGTATGCATGTTTATTCTGGAATAAAAAGTGTACACACATTGAGAAAGGTGAGCTCGCTCCTTCTACGTTTACAATTCACGGCATTGCTTGCTCTGCTGCTTTGTTAATATTTCGATCCTACGATGTTGAGGTTCTTTGCGCCTACTTTAAGTCTTGAGCTATTGAACATGGTGTTTCTAGCTCAGATCCCTACAATCTCTAGTATTCCAGCTAAATGTAGGTTGCACTTTGCACGAACCTTCAAGTCTGTGTTGCAGAAAGTGGTGGCTGCACCTAATGATCTGTCTTCATGGATACAACTAATGCTCTTCCCTGTGTGTACTCTCCATGTTCTTTGAGTACCAAGAGTTGAAAGTGACACCGGAGAAAGTGCTGATTAAGTCCAGTTAATCATGCATTGCGCATATGGAATGAACCGAATGGGTGTATGGTGCTGGTTCAATGTGTGTTTGAGAAACATGCCGAGATGAAGGAATTACAAGAGAAAGCCAAGAAGAAACCTAAACAGGATGATCAGGAAGCTGTGAACTTGAGGTTGTGTAGGGGTAAGCTCCGACATGGTTCCCATTGTTGCCTTGCCGGTCATCCCCTCTTCTTCACCTTCACAAGAGGCTATGGTAGCTACGACGGATCTTGTGCTAAGTAGACTAAAGAGTTTCCCTAAGGGGACAACTTGTGGAAGAGATGGTTTCCGGGCACAACATCTTCTCGATGTTCTCGGTGGGCAGAAAGCTGTTATTCAGGATGAGTTACTTGCCTCCATCACGAAGTGGTTAACTTATGGCTATCAGGCTCTTGCCCGTCGGTTTTGGGAGAATATGTGGCCAGTGCTCCTCTCACCCCACTCATCAAACCTGGTGGTGGCTTGCGGCCTATAGCGGTTGGCACAATATGGAGGAGACTTGTCTCTAAATGCGCTGCATCTTTTGTTGGCAAGGAAATGAACTCATATTTGGGTGATTTCCAGTTTGGAGTGGGGGCTAAGTGTGGTGGAGAAGCAATTCTACATGCTGTGAATCGCGTGTTGGAAGAGAAAGGGGACCAAAATACGCTTTCCATGCAGCTTTGGTAGATTTCTCTAATGCGTTCAATCTCATAGATATAACAACCATGATCTTAGAGGTACGTAGGTTATGTCCTTCGATATCTCGTTGGGTTGAGTTTTGTTACGCTTCACCAAAGACGACTATATTATATGGACCATGTGCTTTCTTACGCTCGGGGAGTGCAACAAGGTGATCCTTTAGGGCCACTTTTGTTCGCTCTTACTCTCCACCCGCTAGTCTTGAGTATTTTAGAAAGGTGTGATCTAGAACTGCAGGCTTGGTATCTTGATGATGGTACGGTGATTTGGGACACTATGATGGTTGCTAGAGCTCGAGAATAATTCAAGAAGAAGGTGTTGCTAGGGGCTGTTTTTGAACATCAAGAAGACTGAATTGTTTTGGACCTCTATAGACCCCAGGACAGCCGTTGCAGGTATGTTTCCACCTGATATTTGTAGGCCAGAGAAGGGAGTTAAGCTGCTAGGTGCTCCTGTTAGCCTTGATGCCCAATTTAATGCGGATCTGGTTGTTAAAAGAGTGAAAAAAACTATAGAGCTCATTGATTCAGTGGAAAAACTTGAAGATCCACAGTGTGAGCTTCTTTTGTTTAGAAACTGTGCTGGAGTTTCTCGCTTATATTTTTCTTTACGCACTACCTTTCCGGACTGCACTTTTTGCGGCTCAAGATTTGTTTGACTCTCGTCTCTACAAGTTCCTACAACATATAATAACAGGAGATGGTCCGGGTGGTTCGGCCCCTTGCAAATGCGATTTTCCACATTTGCCCCCTCGGACTAGGTGGTTTTGGTGTTTACTCGATGCAAGACACTATGAATTATTGTTATTTGGCGTCGTGCTTGGAAACACTAGAGCTGCAATCTGTCATATTGAGGCACACCGGCATCGGTGGTTTTAGCTCCCATCTTGAGCGTCTTTGCAGCTTCTTTCAACTCTGTGTAGTCTGTTTCTCTATATGCGTCGATAACACCGCCAACCATTCTATGTCAACTACGCAAATTGTTTATTTTGATGCAGTAAAGAAGAACTTGACTTCCCAATTCAAGTTGTCTGAACGTGATTCATTCCTATGGCAGAGCAACCAAATGAAGCATGCCCTGGATTTCTTAATGGCTATCCCCATCCCTGGTTTAAATCAGCAAATTGGTTGAGGCAGTTTAGTGCGGTATTATGTTATAGACTTGGTATTCCCTTGTTTGAACCAGGTAGTTTGTGCCCCTTCTGCAAGAGAGAGATGGATGCTTTTGGTGACCATGCAGTGCATTGTACAAATGAAGTTGGTTTAAAATTTCGACATGATTTAGTACGCGACACGATTGCGGACATCATTATCGAGTGCTGGGGTGGCTGCACGGAAAGAGGTGGACTTGGGTATGCTTGCGAACAACGGTACTTCTTTGAGACCGGAAGATGTTCTTGTGCTCAATTGGGACAATGGTCGGGACGTTTGCTTCGATGTTACGATTGTGTCGCCCTTTCTTTGGAGTAATGGTCGTACTTTGGAAGGGGGCGAGGTTATCAAGGATCTTGTCGATCGCAAAAATACCAAGTATTTAGAAAAATGCACTGCACAAGGATATGGATTTGGTGCTTTGGCTTTCACTACTCTAGGTGAATTTGGGGACGGAACAACAGACTTCGTTCAGTGACTAGCAACTATATTGCTAGTCATGATGCTAACGTGCGTGTAGGTGATTTCCTTTTTCATAGGTTAAGTGTGGTAGTTCAAAAAGGAGTTGGAGCCCAGCTTGTTGCTAGGCTTCCGACTAGTTTCTTGTCTGAATTTGGAAATTAAATGAAAGTAAAACTTATTTAAAAAAAAAAAATCGAACGATATATAAAAAATAATAATTAGTAAAATTAAGTTAATTAGAATGGTTAGATTAAAATAAGATTTTAGAATTAAAATTTGAGAAAATAGGGTATATGGAGAGATGAAGAAATGTCGTCGTACCAACAACTTTTTTAGGTTATAAAAAATCGTCATGGTAATACGATAAATCCTGGCGATTATTTCAGGTTATGAAAAATTGTCATCATAATATGATAAATCCTGACGACTCTAATATGGATCGTCACCCAATTATTTTACACGTAAACGACCCTCAAATTCAAATGACGACTCTATCATAATTGGTGACTGACTCTCAGGTTGGAAATGACGACTCATCTATTTAAAGACCAATTCAAAACACAGTCGTTAGGCTTCAGAAGGTTGATAATCAACTGTCAAAATCTGCATAATCTAAAGCACGTGTCAGATTTTCAAGTTATTTATCTATAAAAATAAGTTTCCTTCGAACTAGATAAATGGGACCCTCTCATTTCATTGTTCTGGAAATTCCTTATTTGTTTGTTCTTTCAACTAATTATAAGCTATGTATCATGCATGGGGTGGTAGAATATTGGGTGGAGGAGAGTGCTGGATTAAGAGGACGAAGAGCATGAATTAAAGACCCTTTAAATAGGACGAAGAGCATAACTTGATGACCATTTCGATATTTCCTAAAGTAAGTTAACGAGCCTTTCAATTTTTGTGATAGAAAGGCTGTTTGTTTTTCACATAGAGTCGTTAACTTTTAAAAAGAGATCGTTCGCAAAGGATCGTCATTATTTTTATACTACGTTAAGGACTCTAATTTAGAGCAAAAAAAATGAAAAACCAGAATTTGGATCATTATCTCCCTCCTCGTATACCCTAACGATTTTTCAGAGTCTCTACATGCATATGAAAAATCGTTAGGCTTCAGAATTTTCGGGTTGACGACCCTTTAATTGTAGCTGATTTTTTTTTTCTTCGTGTCGTTAATGGAAGAGAAGATAGTTGAGAGAGAGGGAAAGGGGAGGAGAAGAGGCTCCGATTTTTTTATTAAAAGATGGAAATGAAATGGACGCTTTGGGTTAAGGGTGAATAGAATTTTAAGTTATTACTACTGGAGGGAAAAATAGTATTTTCGCTATATTTTGGAACCCCTAAAATAAATGGAGTGGGTATAAATTTGTTGAGGCCCCCAATTATTTTTCAGGTCCCCCAATTAAGTGCTCCAACTTATTCTCCTTGGAGAAAAAACATAAAAAAACTCAAAGATTATTGACATGAAGATGGAAAAAGCTATGCACTGAATGAGGTATTAACAAATTGTTCTCCTTTGCGAGAAAACATAAAGAATCTCTAAAATTATTGATAGACGGATTCCAAAATGATTTTGAAAAGGATTGGTATCAAGTACACCACCAACTTTTTCGTTCGAAAACATGTATGGACAATATCGTTACAATTAGTAAGTATAAATCAACGATAAAGATCTTTATACATGATTTGTTAACAAGTTTACTTGGACGATCTCAAGAATCAACCTAGCATATACACGAAGCGAACTCCAACAAGAACAAGTCTTGCAATATATATTTCAAAACACAAATTCACAAGAGCGAGTCTTGTAGGTTCTATACAGTTTGAGCTTAAATACTGTTTAGCTTGTTTAGCATATTACTTGTTATATTTCTATTATAAAGATAAACAATATATTACAGAAAAGAGATAAAACAAGACACCAAAAATTTTGTTAACGAGGAAAACTGCAATGTGCAAAAAATCCACATGGTACCTAGTCCAGTTTTGATTACCGCCATGTATTAAGTCGTTATAAACACTAGCCTACTATTAGATTTCGTACTGGAATGCAGTTGAAACCGAATTGACCCTCCGAGCAATTCATCTTTAGTCATGCTCTTTGGTTTTCTTGGTTTTCCCCAGCTGTAACTTGAATTTTCGGCTTGGAAAACCTAAACGTAACTGTTTCTGATACTTATAGAAAATAGTAGGAAAAAAATCGGTTGGGAGTTCTTGTCGACCCAACCGCGAAAGTAATCTACGGCTGGGAAATCTTCAATTCCGAACCCTGAATTATTATTCATGGTTGGGTCGACAATATTTTCCAACCGTAACTGCAAAAACCCAGATTTTTTCCCATTTTTATCGGTATTGAATCAACACCAATGGGGATATATCAAGCATGTAATGAGTTTTATTGTGGTCTAGTTAATGAATGTATTAGTAATTTTCAATCGTATTAAGAATTCATGTTGAATCAAAAAATTTCTCAACTTTCAAATCGAATTATGGATGGGAAATTTATGTAAACTCAGCCGTAATGCAGACTCAGGTTATACTGGGAAGAAAAACAGCCAGAATTTCATAAATTCCCATCTTTTTATGTGTTCACAGATGGGAGTTCCTAATATCCCAACGGTTGTACCTAATTTTGTCCGGGTTGACAAATTTACCCAGCCGTAACAGCAGAAAATTCCAGATTTTTTTCTTCAGATTTTTGACGGATTTGAATTTGATTAAATTGATGTTGGGAGTTGATTATAAGGTTATTTTGAGTTTTGTGATGAAGGGTTTCATCATTTTTCTTCAAAAATTTTCAAAAAAATTCCACCAAAATCACCATTTTTCCTTCTTCAAAACTCAAAAAAATCAAGTTTTGATTTGCAAAAAAAATAATATTTTGATTAGTCTAATTGATTCACTAAGACTGATTAGTTTGCTTAATCAATTTAATTAATACTAATCAAATTAAGGGTAAATTAGACATTACAAAAAAAGATGGATAAGAGGTCTATGAGTTGTTATTTCATGACCCTATTAACCCCAAAAACCCACCCTTTTTAAACTCCAAAAATAGGATTCTAACTCCAAAGACAGTTGGTGAAACTATATGAAATAGTTTGTGAACAGTTTGTCGTCTCGGAGTTCGTGAAGCTTTCATAATTATATTTTTAAGTCCTTAGATTTGATGAATGTATGAGATATGGAGTTAGAAAAATAGCTACTGCACACACTTGGTTACTTCTACCGTTGCACACGCATGAGTGGGAGAGTCTTGCTGAATTTTACTTCGTAGCATTTAAACGAGACAGTGCCATCAGATTTGGTCTCCATAGTACTACTATTTTTGTGAATAGGTGGGACTAAATGAATTTGAGGAGGGAACCGTTAAGAGGAAGGATTCACATGGCCTTTAAAAACTTGTAAGAAAATGTCTGAAATAAATATACCGCAACTACTATCTACCCAAGAATTCAAAACCTCGTAATAATTTTAATTCAAAGACTTTCTCGAAAGACAAAAACAACATTCTACTGTAATAGACTAATCTGAGACAAGTTTACGTTGCTATAATGGTGGCCGGAACTCTCAGGCCAAGCTTACATAGCCTAACAACAATTCTACTCGCCATCTTTCTTGTCATTGCTGTTTACTCCGGAACCACAAAGAAGAGTTACGACGGGGATACGACACTGAAGGGTTACAACGAGACTACACTGAAGGGTTATAGCAAATTGACACCACCACCGCCACCGACAGTTAGTAACTGTGATCTCTTTTCAGGTAAATGGGTTTACGATAATACGACAAACCCTTTGTATTCTTGGAAGAACTGCTCATTCTGGAACGATTGGTATACCTGTGAGAAGTTTGGAAGAAAAGATTTGAGATATCAGAACTGGAGATGGCAACCCGACCGGTGCGACTTACCGAGGTTCAATGCCAAAGCATTACTAGAGAGATTGAGAGGGAAAAGGATGGTCTATGTTGGAGATTCATTGAACACGAATCAGTGGGTTTCCATGGTTTGTATGGTGGAATCCGTAATCCCATCGGCACTCAAATCTCTGCATATTAATGGCTCGCTCACCACCTTCAAAGCCATGGTAAGTTTATAAATGCATGTTTAAGCCAAGTTCCGATAGTACTGTATATCGCTTCAATTGATCTATGGTTGGCAACATATATTATGTGTAGGAATATAATGCGACCATTGAGTTCTACTGGGCGCCGTTAATGGTCGAATCAAATTCGGATAGTCCGGTGCTCCATCGAGTACCGCACCGAATAGTCAGAGCCGGAGCTATTGAGAAACATGCAATTCATTGGTCTGACGCTGATATACTTGTCTTTGATTCCTACCTTTGGTGGAAGGTACCAGAACTGGAAGTCTTGTAAGTTTCACTAACCAATTCAAAAAAATTAGCTAAATGAACCTAATTAGCGAAATTGACTTGCAAAGGTAGGATTGTGCAGCCGATATCATTGTAGTACAGTAATAAAGTTATTGGGTGATATAACTGGCGTGAGACTATTCTCATGAAACTGAAATTGCAGGTGGGGATCCTTTGAAAAGCCTAATGAAGGAATCTACAAAAACTTAGGAATGGTAGGTAACTTTGAAGTGGCTCTAAAAACATGGTCCGATTGGCTTGAAAATCATATCAACCGTACAAGGACACAACTGTTTTTCAACAGCATGTCACCGACACATGATTGGTATCATCTCTATCCTCTACTCAACAATCTTATCTGTAACCGACACCTCTGATCTGCCAATCGTCAAAAATGTTGCAGGGCAGGTGACTGGGAAGAGAGCAAACAAGGAAATTGTTACAACGAAACGGAACCGGTATTACAAGAAGGTTACTGGGGTCGAGGAACAAGTACAGATATTATGAGGGCCGTGGAGCGTGCTGTCAGTGAATTGAAAACTAGAGGTGTTGATGTGAAAATACTCAACATTACACAACTATCAGAATACAGAAAAGAATCGCATCGTTCCGTGTATAGGAAAATATGGGATACATTAACTCCAGATCAAATAGCAAACCCTGCAAGTTATTCCGATTGTTTTCATTGGTGCCTCCCCGGAGTCCCTGATACTTGGAATCAACTCCTTTATGCTTACATACTGCCTTGACTAGTAATTTGTAAGAATGTATCGATAGTGTGTTTCCTCTGAATTGAGTTTCTATGACAGTTGTTTTTTTTTTTGAACTCGGGTCACTGGGTATCATCACCCAATGACTTTAACACCGTACTACAGTGACAGTGGCCAAAAAAATTATAGCTGCCTCTCCTTTTGTAATATATTGCCTTATATTTTACTAGAGCTCACCAACCTTTGCCAATAAGCCATAGCCAACTAAGTGTCACCCCTGCAAGTATACCTCCACCCAGAAACAATACGAGCAGATTCCCCAGAGCGTTTTTCTCCGGTCCCTGCAGAAACAATGCACATTCACCGCCATGAGATTTCGAGCAAGATTTTAGAGTGCCTTGGGAAGAATCAGCGGAACTTACTAACCGTATAGTTTTTTGGCGCTCCGGTTAGAACACAAACAGGGAAATATCCTTGACTTAAACCTAGAAATGAAGTCAGCATGATCATCCAGCCCTGGCCTCCGTACTTGGCCGCGTAGTAAAAACACGGAATCAGTAAGAAACGTGAAAAAGACACTGTGAGCAGCCATCGCCGTGATTCCAACTTCAAGAAATCGATAAGCGGAATATATCTTCCAACCAGATTCCAAACGTTATACATTGCAATTATCACTAGTGCATACCTGAAATGGTTCCCAAGAAGTGCATGAAAACGTTGAAAAGGTAACGCGATAATCATAATTCTGTGTTCTTTGTAATTAACAACTTACCAAGATCCCAGACTGTGTTTTTTAGTGTCTTCGGTTAAGAAGCCAGGAAAAAGTGAAAATGTCAGCACAAATGTGAGAAATATTGTAATTGCGTAGTCCATGTTTTGAGCAAGCAACTGTCTGTTGTTTAGGCGCGCCATGTACTCTGGATTCTCTTCTGAAGCCTGCATTGGTTTCCAAAACGCGTACTTGTAAGAAAATCTGAAGCGGACGTAAAAATGAAAAAACTGCTAGAGAGATGGCACTTGCACTTACTTGTATTCCGCCAGCAGCAAGATCAGCGCAAACCGTTTTAGATCCTTCTGAGGCTGCTTTCGAGCGGTAGTATTTTACTATAGGCAATTTGGGGAAGACATATGCATAAAGAACTAGACATAGTAGCTCAAATAACATGGAGATCGCAAAATACATCCCTGCAACATAATATCGAGATAGAAGAATAAGAGCTTAACATATACTCCCTCGGTTTCTGGAAAAAAAAGTTTCAATTTGGCCTATTTTTAGGCTAAACTAAAAATGTGATAGTACGTATCATATTATGTTTCACTAGTAAATGCACGAGTTAAACGGAAAATGATTGAATTTTTACGTACTGGCACCCATGCGAAGACCATTCCTTGAATTTTCAAAGGCTGCTTTTGTAGTAAACCTCAAAACAGTAGTTAGAACACCAGAGAAAGCCATCCCAGCCAAGAAAGACTGTACATGAGAACTGAAACATTAGTCAAAGTATCAAATACTACCTTTGTTCCTGAAAAAGAGGTACTATGATTTTTTTTTTTTTCATTTCAGCCTGGAAATAGGCTAAATTGAAAAAACGAAAGTAACTCTTTTTTAGGAACTGATGGAGTATAACCTACAGAAAAACATGAGGAATGTGGACGTCACGGTACTGCTCACCTGAATGAACTCGGGGCACATTAAGGATAGATCTCCTATCATTCCACCTTGAACACAGGCATCGCCAGCTCCGAATGCACCACTTATTATGCATATACCAATGTACACCCCAATCCCCCCTTTCCCAGATGTGGCCGAGTCCAACTATAGGCGCAAATTCATTGAAAACCATTATGATTAAGGAATCAAATCAGTATTGTTTTTAGGAGTTATAACGATTTCAAACGAAAACAATAAAACGTAGGAAGGCTCACTTACAACAAGAATCATCAAAGAGCATATGAAGAAAAGGAAATAACCAAGCAAGTTCCTTCTTCTTGTGTTTATCTTTGCTTCGTTGTAGGATAGAATTAGCAACACTCCGACTGCTAAAGGCTCATATACTACGGGAAGAACCCTCGCCGGATGGTATTTCTACAAGATGACGGAAACCGGCCATGACCGAAAACTGATCAAAACTAAATAGGGAACATTTTTTAAACACTTATTAACTAAAACTGAACAGTAAATAAGAAGAATGCAACAACAGAGAAATGTACCGGGAACAAGATGGCATAGTAGTCTAAAATTGATATCATACTATTCCAAGAGAAAAGACATCCAATTCCTAGAATCCAGCATACTAGTGTCGCTGTAAACTTTCCCTGATCATAAAACAAGAAATTCACTTCTCACAAAACTTGGCGTACGTCAACACATAAATTAAAAGACTTAATATAAAGATTAACAGACAGACCTCTCCGTTTTCAGAGAGAACAGCCATAGAATTCTCTCCTCGAACAAATTCCTACCAATTGTAAAATCATGAAACAGATGGAGAATCAATAAGACAGATAGAATTATGTACAAAATCGTAAACAGTCAGATGCTGACTTCTGAATACTTATGCTTAGTCAAGAACCAAGGGGAGAAGAAAGGGTTTTCTCTACAGATTTTGTTCATACTTACAGAGGTTTCAACTCTCCCCTCTGGAAACCCATGGGCACAACAACAAGTCAAAGGGATTATTACGGACTTTAATATTCATATCAATGATAAATGGGAAGATAGTACCACCTACTTATTAAGAAATTGCCAGCAGCTTCCTTCGCTTCTGCGGCACAAAACATTGCTAAAAGGGAGTTTTGAGTAGATTTTGGGAACTCAGGAGGAATCTTAGGACATTTTGTAACACTGTCTTTCACGTTTCAAGGCGGGGAATACCGACCAAAAAAAAATAAAAAAGTCTGACGGCTGTGGGATTTGAACCCACGCCCTTTCGGACCAGAGCCTAAATCTGGCGCCTTAGACCACTCGGCCAAACCGTCATATGGTAAACAAGACCAAAATATTATATAACTTTAAAAACAGGCAAAGTTCAAAATTTTGAGGTAAGCTGTGTTTTGATTTCCATTCTGATTGACCCCTCAAACAAGCCTTATAAATTTCGAGTATCCTTTTCTCACTTCATAGAGGCATCATATCATATTCATTGGGAAGGAGGAAGAATTAAGTCCCCCTTTCGCATCCAAAGTCGTTTTCTGAGACATCCTTGAGTGCTGGTTTCAGATTCCCTTACCGATCCCAATCTTATCATTAAGACATTTTGCGTGTGTGGAAGCATTTATTCTCAATTGATTTTTGGCACTTAGTATATGTATTTAAACGTGTGCTAGCACGTAAGTCGGTAGCTGATCCACAAAAATATGTTTTCCGCTTCCACTTTCGGAAGAGAGATTGAATAGTACTTGCTAGTGATGATGTAACGAAGACAAGGATAGAATATTTCTTTAGTGGAAAAAAAAAATCGTTTTGTTACGTATGTTATGTTGGGTATTCATCCACAAGATAAGCGTTAACCATGGCATACCCAGATTTGGGTATTCATCCACAAGATAAGCGTTAACCATGACTATGTGAAAAACAACAACAAAACAAAAAATAAAAATAAAATGATAATATGGGCGAAAAAAAATTAATTCAAAATGGATAACTAACAAGATTAAGTGTTAACCATGAGACAAAAGCTATGACATTTTAAAGTAAAAGAAGCCACCCCTTAACCATGTTTTTTTAAATGGCTAAACTACCCCTGCAATGATTAACACTAATTTAATTGAAATGATTAGATTAGTTATATTAGTTAGTTGATTTATATGAGTGGATTTGGAAATAATAGGGAGTAATGAAATAGCAGAGGAAGTTTTTTGGGGGGGGGGGGGGAGTTTTTTGAGAATTTTGTGATATGAGTGATTCTAATCCTGATTTTGAAGTGGGGGAGTCTTCTAACTTTCCTCCTATAGATGAGTACTTGTATGATGATCTAGCAAATCATGATCAAATGGATTATATGCATAATCCTCACTTTTATTTTCCTCAAACTCAAGATGGGTATGGAAGTGATGAATGTCTTGAGCCAAACGTAGAATCCAATGACCAAGAAAAAGAGAATGAAGCTGCAAGTAATCAGGTAGACAACTTACGTGGTGAAGATTGTGATTTTTCCATGCAAATGATCGATTTTGCTTCTTTTTTTTCTCACTTTTGCTGCACAGTGTCGGCAAGGTCGACGATTGTCGATCATGCCGACTACAAGATTTTTTGCAGCACAGTAGAAGAATTTGAAACATGCTTAAGCCGGCATTGTAGTGGATACGTATACCCTTCCGACTATAGTTTGGTCGGCACAATTGTATTATTGTATCATGTTGGTTGTTATTTAGTCGATATTGTTTTACATATCGACCATGTCGACTATTGTAGTACATATCAACTAACTTGTGTTGTTTTGTAGATTGCATTGGTACCGATGACGGATCAGCCTCAAGATCATAGTGTTAGGGGTCCTGATACTTCCGCACATTATGCTAATGATTTGGAATGGAAGGAAAAAGACGACGCGATCAAGTGGGTTATTGAGAAAGAAAAAGATAAGATGTACGTTTTAGTTAAAAACTCCCAACAAAGAGATACGAGGTTTGAAATGGTATGCGAGTGTAGTGGGTCGACGGACGCAAGTCACAAGAGAAATGGTTATGTGTATTATAAGAATACGACTAGGGTGTACAAGACGAAATCAAAGAAGTGTGGATGCCCATTCAAGATTATTTTTTGGAGGAACAAAGACACCGATAACATCTGGAGAATGAATAGAGTTGATGTTGGCATAACCATAAAGATCCGGAAAGTCTTGTTGGGCACTGCCAAGTTGCCGAGTTGAAACCGCACGAGTTCGAACAAGTAAGAACAAGTTGTGGAATTAAACCAAGCAAGCTCCTTAGTAAGTTCAGGAGGGACGACCCGTATAACCTTTCTTCATTGTCTACAATTTATGCGGCCATGGTAACTATCAAAAGAATTGAATGGGATGGAAGAAAGGTAATGGAAGAATCACAATGGTTGGAACACAAATACAACTACACGGTGAGACACCATGAGTCATCGGAGGGGAAGGTGGATCGTATTTTTCCTTCTCACCCTGATATGATTCAATTGGTGCGGTGCTTTTACCAAGTTTTGTCAATGGATTGTGCTTATAAGACGAATAGGTACAACATTCCTTTGTTGAACATTGTAGGAAAAACCTAGGATAAGCAATCTTTCACGGTGGCATGGTGTTTTATGTATCGCGAGAAGGATGATAGCTATATTTTGGCATTGGAAACTTTGAAGCTTCTCTAACATGAAGACGAGACTCCCGGGGTTGTAGTGACCGATAATTTGCAAACAATAATGAACGCCGTGAGGATATTTTTTCCCAATGCACAAAATTTGCTTTGCAATTGGCATATACAATGCAAACTTAGAAATAATTGTAGGAATCATATCCAAAAGCCAAAGGCAAAGAAAGATACAAAATGTAAAAAGGAGGAAGATGAAAGTATTAGTAAACTAACTAAAGAGGGGAGAGAAAAATAAAGAAGGCGAATAATGGAAAGAAGGTGAGATCAAGTTTGGGTTATTCATGAAATCATGGGATAAGTTGGTTTGGTCGATGAGTGTGGAAAGATATGAGATAAACTTGAAGGAGTTCGAGGATGATTGGGGCACTAATTACCCCAAAGTAGTGGAATATTGTAAGAGACAATGGTTGATGCCACACAAAGAGAGGTTTGTGTATGCTTTTACTTACGACTATAAACATTTCAAACTTGAGTCCACAAGTATGGTAGAGAAAGCTCATGGGAGACTAAAAGTTCTACTTTTCACGAGTCAAAATGGGATTGTGATGGTGCAACATGCTATCCACGAGTACACTAATAATGATATCAACAAGATAAGAAAGCAATTATAAGAAAGTAGGTTCCTGAAGTTGAATGAGTTTAAGGAGGATAATTTGTTGCTTGATGGAATACATTGCAATGTCTCACATTGGGAAATACGTTTCATGATGAAACATCTCAAGTTGTATCAAAAGTATGACGACCCTAGCACTCCTTGTAAGTGTAGGATAACGAAGGCTATCAGACTTCCATGTTGTCATATGCTTGGTAGGTATAAAACTCATATTCCGATTGAAGATATTGATCCTTATTGGAAGCAACTATCTTTCAAACCAGCTCCAAGAGAAGATCATGGTGAAGAGTTTGGCGACATGGAACTTGAGAGAATAATCCTCGATAAGTACCTCACGTTGAATAGGTTGGACAAACAAACTATGAAGCACAAGTTGATGTCGATTGTTTACCCTTTTATGGAAGAACTTTAAGAACCGGGGAAACAAGATCCAACGGGTAGACCACCTACCACAAAGACGAGGGAGGAAAAAAAGGGAATAACTTAA
Source organism: Papaver bracteatum (assembly GCA_023529315.1). Taxonomy (NCBI): domain Eukaryota; kingdom Viridiplantae; phylum Streptophyta; class Magnoliopsida; order Ranunculales; family Papaveraceae; genus Papaver; species Papaver bracteatum. Next base: position 1,960,082 of record JAJJWX010003533.1, read on the forward strand.
AGAGTATTTGAGTACAAAATGCGATCCATCCGAACATGATTATACTGAGGTGGAATACAAAGAGGATCCGACTAAAAATAAAAAGGGTCGTCCGAGGAAAGAAACAACTACACCAACAGTTTCAAACTTGAATCCAAATAGCACTCCACCTCTTGAGAGTCAAGCAAGTGTGGAAGTTGTTGTAAAGAAAAGGGGTCGTCCTAGGAAAGAAACAACTACACCAACGGTTTCAAACTTAAATCCAAATAGCACTCCACCTTTAGAGAGTCAAGCAAGTATGGAAGTTTTTGTAAAGAAAAGGGGTCGTCCGAGGAAAGAAACAACTACACCAACGGTTTCAAACTTGAATCCAAATGACACTCCACCTCTTGAGAGTCAAGCAAGTAAAGGTGATGTTGTGAAGAAAAGAGGTCGTCCGAGGAAGGTAGTAAAACTGGTATTGGAAGAGTATCGCATACAACTCCCTCAAATTATTCGAGAGTTCGTTATTGGCACCGACGACGTCCCAAAGGATGAAAATTGTGGGTTTCACGTTGCATCCTGTATGGGATGTCGTAGGCTCAACATATTAATAAATATATTTTCCACTAATTAACTGGTAATATAGCGGTAGTAAGATATCGTTCCCACAGAGATCTGTGTAATTGATAGGTTATTTGAAATAACAAGATAAAGTAAATAACAAAGGGGGGAGGGGGCGTTTGGTTTATAATATGAATAGAAAGACAATAATACAGAAAAGAGATGATTAAGTGTTACCAAGCGATAGATGGATTAGTATACTTATCTATTGTTCATAAGAACCATTCATCACCAACCGTAGAATAACAGCTTGAGAAGTGGTATCCCCAAAGCTCCTTGTGTAACTTGATACCGAAGCGCTCGCATACCAAGTTCTATCCAACTGAACCACCAAGTAGTAGCGCACTCAGGGTGTAACCTAATCGAAAACTTTCTATATGTCAATCTTTACTTCAAAACAACCATGTATATATATATATATTTTTTTTTTCATTCTAGAGTATAAATTGATTCATGCGCGATAATAATGTTGTCTGGTATTTGCCTTGAAGGCAAGAAAGCTGATTGAAAAGGAAAAATGATTTTTCGTAAAGCATTTTTATTTATATTAGCTTATAGTTTTGTTAAACTTTTATACGGGGTATTGCATAACCCAATTGGTCGAAATCATTTGGAATTTCGGATTAGCTCCCTTTGGAATTAAAAACAGGAAAGTTTCGTTGAAATTAGGATTCAAAGTTTTTGTTCTAAAAAGTCTTGAATGAATATGACAACTTGATCACTGACCAGGTCCCAATTATGTTTCAAAAACTCACAGGGAATCCATCCTTCCCCGGAGATTTATTGGGTTTCATAGCTTTGACTACCTCCCAGATTTCATTTTGTGGTGGAATCTATATTAACTCTGAATTATCATGTGCAGGAATGACAGGAGAGATCAGATTTAGAATCTCATAATCCTCAACGGAGTCAGAGGCAGTAAAGAGATCAGATAAATGGTCTCTCAAAGCATCTTCTATAAGAACTTTATTGGTTAATATATCTCCATTCTTATTTGTTAAACATATAATAATATTTACTTTTTCTTTTCTTTCAGAGATTTAATATGGAAATACTTTTTATTTTTTCCCCTTGGTTAATAATACTTGTTTGTTTATTTCTTCATGTACCTCGTATAACCTATTTAATTCAATTAGTTTATTATTTATATGTAAATGTTTATTGTAATAAGGTTTTAAATAATTTAGGCGGAGTAGTAGCGATTTTTCTTTTCGGTCTCCCAAGTGCTCGATGAAGCAAATCGTATAAACCCTTAAAGAAATGTATTGCACGGGACTTTGAGTTTGATAACTAATTTGTAGGACCCTGGACTTAAAGAAATGATCGTTTCATATTCAATTTGGTCGCAAGGAAGAAGAAGGTTCGGTATGTAGGGAGGGAAGATGAGAATGTGTAAAGATTAACTAAAATTGATTTATGTGATGTGTTGAACTGCTTAGAAGATGATTTCTTTGTGTAAGACTGAGATAAATCTTTTTGTGTGTGATTGATGATTGACTGTCGTAGGTTTCCTTATGTCAATTCTTGTTCTCTTTTCAAATCATGGGTTGAGGAACATATTTATTGCAGAAGTAGTTAACACATTGATATCCTATAAGCGGTGAAGGTTGAAGAGGATTGGAAGAATGGGAAGTAGGAAATCGTTTGTATACCAGTTCCACTTTGCATGTAAGACTTGGTTGATTCTCCATCCACTATTCTATTTACTCCTTCAACCACCATCATGACTTACTCACATTTCTCATCGTGGATGTATTCCTATATCACACGTGTTGTAGGCCACCATACCAAAACCCTAGTGAATATCCCCCCATGTGACACGATTAATATCTCATTTGAAAGTCTGCTTTCCAGACGAATATTTATATGGTCAATCATTGACCTAGTTAGATTGTAATTGTTTAATAATGAATTGAACATAGTTCGCAATTTATGGTTATGATGGATGAAGCATAAAGTGTATGTTGAGACAACAACAATGCTTTGTGGACCATAGACGTTGAGTCTGATTGATCACTAACGATTGTGACATATTATTGTGGTAGATGAAGCAGTAATGATAATCTAACAACTTGGATTAATAAGTATAGGTTTAATGAGATTACTGGATCGATTATAAACCAATATGTATGTTTGATGTGTCAAACATTTGACAGGAAGTCATATGAAAATGAAAATTGTTGAATAATCGTATAAGGTTCATTCTCGATCCACATGTCATGAGTAATTCGAATGACGAAGCAGCGAGAATATTGTATTAAAATATTGGTTGACATATTAAAATATTGGTTGACAGACTAATAAAATATTTACTAATGAACCAACTAAATATTGGTTGATGAACCAATAAAATATTGATAGCCGAATCAATATGAAATATTGCTTCTCGAATAATATTGCTTTGCAGAGAAATTAGATATTGATAGTTGAATCAATTAAAATATTGGTATCTGGACCGAATGATTATTAATTAAAATATTGATAGCAGGATCAATATGAACAATATTGGTGGTTGAACCTATTCAGAATTATGCTCTACGGAGCATTAGGTTCAAAACCCTAATTTTGATAATGAATGAACCAATGATTGGTTGAGAGAGGCGTGACCAATGGGTAGAGGAGACGTTCCATTGGTAGTAGTGGAACCAGCCGTGTGGCGTCCAAGTGATTTGCAGAGGACTTAGCAAGGCCGGTTGTCGAGGATTTGGTGTAAAAAAAAATTAGTGTTTAAGCATAATTAAAATTATGCTTTACAGAGCATTGGGTAGGAAAATATAATTATGGTAGAGAGGAACTGACCAAGGGGTGGAAGGACCGTCCATTGGCGGTGTTGGGATCGGCTAATGATTATGGATGATGGTCCAAGTTGGGGGAAAGAGAATGAACCTAGAATGGGATGCACAGGATTGATTAAGATGATTATCAATCAATGAATGAAGCGAGATCGGCTCTTGGTGGCCAAGGGATCGACCATAACCGGCATGGGAGTGCACATGCTACCATGTCGTTTGCAAACCATTCCTCGACATTTTGGTATTTTGTGGTTGTCCATCGAGCATTATTTTGTATTTTCAGAAGAGTTTAATCTTGACTGAAACTTTTGATTTTGTTCCAAGGATGAAGTAGATTTTTTTGCTTTGAAGATCAATATTTGGAAATATTAAGACAATATTATTTTCTATTTTTCATGGTGTAAAGACATAATGGTTTGCGGCTACTTGCTTTGTAAAACATATGGTCTAAGGAGCAATATTTGATAAGATATGTAAATATGTAAGAATTTAATTGAAAGAGGAAGCCCTTGGTAAAGGAATGAACAAATACTAATAAAAAAATAGAAAAATAAAAAGGGAGTGGGGGACCGACCAGCACCAGAGGCATGGCCGGTCGGCCGTCCTGGTGCCGCACAATTTCCTTTTTATTTCATTATTTTGTTCTCATCTTTCCTATTTTGACGAGTATTCCATATCCTCTTTCGTCCACGTTTTTGGGTGCTTTTTGGAGCATTATTACTAAGTATATCTGTCCCTTTTTCTCGGGGTTTACTCGGTGGTGGCCATTTTACCTGAAAGGTGAATATTCATTACTAATCCATGGAATTTAGCTGAGAAAAGCCATGAATTGAAGTAATAAAATATTTTATGATGAAAATAGGATATTTTTTCTGAATTTATCCGATGAATACAACACCAGAATTAATTAATTAGTAGCTATATACTAGCAATTAATTTGTCTATAAGCATTCAATTGATTCGAGAATCGAGATACGAGATGGAAGCACCATATTCGTTATGAATATATCATTTTGTATTGTTAGTTTATGAATATGAATGAAAACTTAGGAAGAGTTACACTACAAAAGATGAATTTTTTAATACAGAGAAAATTACTGACTTGCACAATATAAAAATATATGAAATATTGAAAATTCTGCCTCAGGTACTCTAATATTGTCGTCATATATTACTGCTTTGATGAGATTACAGGACTGCAATCCACTTCTATTACGAAATGTGAAGACTTTTTTATACTTTTAACGCTGGTCCAAAATACATATTTTTCTATGCGATTTAATGAATTTAGCCTTCCTCAAAATCCACCACTAACACCACAGTCGTGTTATTAATCGATGAATGCATATCTTAGACAATGCCTTCCCCTCGACCAAATTCTTAGTCATCGGGTATCCGGGAGAATGCCCTCAATTAGACTACACAAGAAGAGTAATTTCCAGGGCCGTGCCGATTACTGCTAAAGTTCCGGGTCAAAACGTGGAATAGAACTACGAGCGGGCCAGTGTGAGTCTACTCACTGTAGACGTGTCGAGTGATGACGAATCCGCCTAGACAGCCACACATTTTAAGGACACGTTTCTCGTTATACACACACGTACGTATACAGTATATACAAGTAGGAAAGCAGAAAAGAATACAAAAATAATTAATAATCAGTTAATAATGAATAGTTATATGATGGGATTTAATGACCCAAATAATATATATTTATTATATTATATGATGACTGATGAAGCAGTTCAAGAAGATGATAACGAACGTAATGGGCAGAGAGAGAAACAAATATCAATAAGAACTTCTAGAAAAGAAAGAAGATCATATTCCTTCTTCTTCTTATTCTTCTCAATCAATCTCATCATATCTTCTTCATTTCATTTCACTTCAATATTCTTGGGACTACAAGTCTACAACATCACCATCTAAGTGATAGAAGAGGGCAACAGCTCAATCTGTCTAATATATATTATTAAGGTATAGTTTTTGCCATAATTTTTCCTCTTTAATTATGAGGAGGCACCATGCATCATATTGTTGAATCTCTCGATTAATGTAATGGCTCTTTCATTTTGTTTTCTTGGATGCATAGCAGGTTGATTATTTAATTTTAGAGCATAAGGCCATGGATATAGAGTATCAAGAGGTGAGTGGGAACTACTATTTCATTGATCATGCAATACTCTTTTATGATTTCTCATATATATATATATATATATATATATATGATGAACATCATCTTCTTGTTGTTGTTTCTTGATGGTTAATTGATGATTAAATGAAATGATCAGTTTTTTTTTTTTTTTTTGGATTATAGGGGTATATTAGGAATTCAAGAGGAATTCAGCTATTTACTTGTAGGTGGTTGCCTTTTTCTTCTCCAAAGGCCCTTGTTTTTCTCTGCCATGGTTATGGCATGGAATGCAGTGCTTCCATGAAAGGTAATTAATATTATGAAGAAATTTTACCCTTAGTTCAAACTTTTCTTAATTTTATTATTACTAGTAGTTGAGTTTAATATTTGGTTTCCTTGATGAAATTATATGATGAATGAATCTAATTTACAATCTATATTCATGAATTACAATGTGATGAGACCTACTCTCAAATGTAGCAATGGTCAAGATTCTAAAGAACTGCTTTCCTACCTTTTGAATTTTTGGGAATTTAAGCTATCACTCCAAATTCAAGATGGTAGTTGAGGTGGAATTTTTTTTTGGAATATGGGTTTAGTAAATATTCATAGACTTTTTATGGTCAAATTGGTTGAAGAAGGTGGCAATTATTTCTCTTTTACTAATTCAAGGAAGTATCTGCATATAATACTACACTAATATGTTACATAAGTATATAGTTGGAGAAAAAGGCCTGGTTTCTTTTAAGGTTAGGTTTAAGACTTCTTGATTGAAATAAATAATAATGAAAATCAGTGTTAAAGTATTGTCACCTAATTCTTTTTCTTTTGGAAAAAAAAGTAGAGAATGGGTCTATCTATATGAGCGTTTGGTTTTTGTTTTTGTTAGGTTAACCAAACAACCAAAGTACACACTAATTGATTTGTGTAAAATTAGAAATAGACACTTCTTTATGCTGCAATAGTCAGTCAGAGATGGTCTCTGTTTTTCCTTGGAAGAGGAAACCAAGTGGGTGAAGTAATATTGATGGCTACACTTATTATGGATGGTTACGGTGGACAACCAATAAAAAATAAATTAGGTCTCAACTTAAACACAGTCATAGCCCACCTAGGAAGTATATATCTCATCAATGTTGAATTTGTTAATAATATTGGGAAATTTTGTGAGCATTACTAGGATATATATTTATGCTAAAATTCTATATGACACTGAATTTTGTAAGCATTATTAGTGATGTCACACCGATTTGTCCAAGTGTGTCCGATGCGGACACAGGAATTTTACTGAGGTGCCCGTGCTTTCCACTAAATGGTGTTTGGCTGCAATATTGGTTAAAATTAGTGAGAGTCATTGTGTCGCTTCTAGGAATAATTTTAACTCTGAAAACAAAGATGATTTTGGGATCGGAGCCAGGGACATAAGTAATGTGATCATATTTCTGGGGTTTTGTAGGTTGTGGGACAAGGCTAGCATGTGCAGGATATGCAGTGATTGGGATTGATTACGAAGGACATGGACGGTCAAGAGGAGCCCGGTGTTACATTAAAAAGTTCGCCAACATTGTAAACGATTGCAGCTACTTCTTCAAATCAGTGTGTGGTAAGTACCTTACGCTTCCACATTTCAATGATAGACTATAACAGTATTCACCACATACCGTATTTTCTTACGTTGGAAAACATTGCCCATCTCTGCTTCAAGGATACTTAGTCTTAGCATCTTTGGTTGTTTTAAATTTGTGTAGATCAGGAAGAGTACAAGGACAAAGCAAGGTTTTTATACGGAGAATCAATGGGTGGAGCAGTTGCACTACTCATCCACAAAAAAGACCCGACTTACTGGAACGGTGCTGTTCTTGTCGCACCCATGTGTAAGGTATCATCACACGCATTCTATCCCATCACTACAACGCTCTCAATTTTTATTTTTATTTTCTGGTTCATTTTAAAAAAATCTTATGCTCGTAACTAGCATTCGATGGTACGGGGTTCATCTAGATACCAACAACTGTGTAATATATTGATTCACCTGAACAATCTCAATCATAGCAGTAATAGTATTAGTCCGTCTAGAGTTCTAGTTTGGATGCCCTTTGCTAGTACAACAAGTTAACCAGGAAACAATATATGGACCACTATTAATGGTCAGGTACAGAATTCCCTTGGTGTTGAGACTTAGCTAGCTGGTCCCAGTATTAATAGTCTATCAGCCTCTTAGCTGGTCCCAGAATTCCCTTGTCTGTCTATTTTCATGTGTTTGGTTGATTAGAAATGGCTTTGTGATCAGGCTGATGCTATAATTTGAACAGCTTGTGCTTTTTAGTAGCTTTAGGAGGATAACACAGTCTGCTCAATTAGGACTGTCGCCCCAAGTTTTGGTTATGACTCAATTTTAATGTGGTCGGAAATTATTTCATTCGTATAAGACATGAATTAAGGAAAGTTTGCCTCGACAGATCTCAGAGAAGCTGAAACCACATCCGGTGGTGGTTAACATGTTGACAAGGATAGAAGAGATCATACCTAAATGGAAAATTGTCCCCACGAAAGATGTCATTGATTCTGCCTTCAAAGACCCGATTAAACGCGAAGAGGTACTCTCTCTGTGTCTATCTCTAGGTTGTTGGATTGGACATACCAGTACTAGACGTTTTCGGCTCGTATGAGTAAATGAACATTAATGTTGTGCTGTATAGGTAAGGAACAACAAATTGATATATCAAGACAAACCCAGGCTCAAAACAGCTCTAGAGATGCTCAGGACCAGCATGAGCCTCGAAGACACCTTAAATGAGGTTTGCTCCTCTATTTTCTCTGTTTTTACTTCCATAAAAACGACAAGCTGTAGGATACCCCCTCTGAAAAATCTTTTCGCTTGCATAGCAAAAAAGTATTTTTACTAGTAATTATGTGAATGTATCCAGGTAACATTACCATTCTTCGTATTGCATGGAGAAGCGGACATAGTAACAGATCCAGGAGTGAGTAGAGCATTGTACGAGCAGGCAGGTAGCAAAGACAAGACATTCAAGTTGTACCCTGAAATGTGGCATGCTCTCACATCTGGAGAGCCTGACCACAACATTGAGACCGTCTTTTCTGACATCTTCTCTTGGCTCGAGAAACGTACTGTTGACTTCAGTAGTAGCAATGGTGATCATACATTCTTCAATACCACTACCACCACCGCCACTGTCGTCCCAGTTCATCAGAATCCTCCGACGTCTGAGCATCCCTCGGAAATCATTGAAGTAGACAAGCAACAACAAAAGACACGGCCGCATGGAAGTTATCTCTGTGGGTGGAAAGGAAAACGAATGCATCATCATTCAGCAATGTAGTGAACGCTAGCGTCCGCATTTTTGCGTCCCAATTGTGTTGAACTCCTTGTTACGTGCTAGTCGAAAGTTAAAACAAAAAGAAAAGGCGAATAAAACATAAGATCTTCTGTAATTCCTGTTTAATGATACTCCAATTCAATTTATTTGAGCAAATGATTCTCACTTGTAGGAGTGGACGGCATCCTAGAAAGTCCATGACTGATTTTCTTAGCATTCGTTAACAGGAACAGAAATTTGCGCAGAAATTTCTGTCAAAACGCCACCTGAGCTCTAAAATCTTTTTGCGTGAGGAATTACTTGATCCATACCCATATCTTTCAAACGGCTGCTTACAGTTCGAGTTTCAGGGTCATAACAGTAGAGATGACGTACTCCCAACACTAGTATTTGATTGCTTTTTGTAACGGCAAATGGCTGGTCATCCAATCCACGTCTACACTTTCCTGTTGTAGTCGCGCTCTTCGGTGCCGTATCTAGTGTTTTTAGTGTTAAGAATATCCTTTTTATATGCCCAGATGTCTATGCGAGACCAGGTCCTCTTAAACCAACACAAATTCCCTCCCAACAACTTGAGTTCATTATCAGGATCTGAATCATCAGCCTCGGAAGGCGGCAGGGAGAGCTGTCCGAACTTCTCATCTTCCAAATCAAAGACTACAATGATGCGACCTGCTTGTTGGTCAGTAACCAACCAATGAAGAGAACCATTTGCAAAGATACCAGGTCCAGATTTATCGACTAATGTGTGATCTGTAAGTGTTTCCATGTCTCTCCACTTGTTGCTCCCAATAGTATATCTTGGGTGTATACGCGCCGCCATTCCTTGCGGATTCTGTAAAGTCTAACAACCTTGTACTCGCCAGTTGAGTGACAATAACCGAACCCGGCCGCTTGAAACTAGCAGTGTAACGCCATCTACATCCCTACCCAAATTAGCTTTAAGAGAAATAAATTCACCTGTTAAGGGATTGCAAATTGCGAAAGGCTCCTGCAAGTCCTGGTCACCAGGAACCTCTTTCTGAAGACAAACTAATCCATTGCATGATCCAACCAGGATATCATAATGTGGAAAGAATTTAAAACCAAATCTGCCGTGCTCCATCACCATGAGTGTCTCATGAGAGTAGTAATAGTTCATCCTATTACAATCGATATGATCATATTCTTCTCCAAAGCAGAGCTGAAGTTTATTGTCTTTTAAGCCATCTTTGTAGTCATAGCATACGAAAAGGAAACCCACCTCGTTATGACGTCTATTAGACAGGATAGTTTTCCATAATCTGCATACACGTTTAGCCTGTGAAGAAGCTGTCCCTAATGGTAACCGGAAAAGTATGTTTTCTAAGACATCATCTTCGAGATTTTCCATGGAAATAGTGATATTGCCTCTTATACTAACTGCCATATCACCACCACCGATATCAAGACCACTAGTACTACCATCCATATCTACACCACCACCAATAATATCAACATGTAATGTAACAAACCCATCATTATCTTCCACAGCATATCTCCACATTTCAAAGAAATCTAACTCACATTCAATGTCCCAAAAAATCTCCACACTGATTTTAGCAGGCAAACCCATAGTATACCTCAAGTTACTCCTTACCATTTGTTTAAACTTATCAAAGCTAATAATAGCACCAAGAACATCACGACAATATAATCTTTTACCCTTCAGGCTTCCATTCAATACAATTAAACTAAAATTCCTTTCGACAACCTTCCTGAAAAAATTATAATGAGTTTCAGTCATTCATAACCTAGTAATACAACATAGAAATTAGAATTAGAGTTCATGTAGCAACAGTTGATATCCCTAATTTAAGAAAAACATGTTATATTCCATCAACAACAAACCTAATTTACAACAATAAAATCATTATAACCCAAATTTGTTAAAAATCCGCAAACACCTAAATCTTAACGAAACAAAATCAAATTACGGTGTGTTAATTAGACTTCATGTTACTGCAGTTAACAGTAATTTGGGGAAAATAAAGATAAATGCAAGTGGGTTTAATGTAGTAACCCTTTTGGACGATCCGTAATTTCTGTCTTCATCGTCCCTTTTAGTTTCAAGTTACCACTTCTAATGAAAGTTTAGCCACAAAAAATGTGCTCAGTATTTGGTGAGGTACAGGACCGGGAATACCAAGCAACGGTTTGGTTTAAAACCGATCTGAATCGGTCCAGTTCGGTGACCGTTTCCATCAGTTTTCTACCGATTTATAAAATCCATAAACAAAAAAGAAATTTGTTCTTCATCTCGTATATTTCTCAATTACATAAATACATAGCTAATGTCTAATTTTGAAATTATGTATGTATATTCTATTGATTACTAACCGAATCGAAAGATTCACATAAAATTACAATTACACCACGGGAAACGAAAATATCAATTCTCTTGTGAACAGAGTCAGGCCTGAGAGGGTGCAGGAGTTGCGATGCACATGGCTCATCTCATGCCAGGGCCTTACTTCAAGCACATTAATTAAGTCCAATTTTACTTATATAACTCTTACTCTCATTTACTTTCTACTCTTCCTCCTGATCAGTCGATCATCATACTTTTCTTCATCCTGTTACACTGGAGTTTTACCTAGCCGTGAAGAACATGATAGAAAATGTTTTAATTTGTATATTCAATAGAGTTCAATAAAGCATTTTGTTGTAAGTTGTAAGTTGTTTAAAAATGATTCTCGTATATGTGGTTTATCAAATGAAGGTATGATGATTGGATTCACCTTAGTCAAAGTCTTAGTAAGCATGAGATTAGCAAAGAGCACAATGTTGGCATGAAAGTTTGGATGGACCTCCGCGAGACTAGGTATTAGGGAACCTCTCGGTCAAACTCGCAAGCGTTGCTTTCTCAAGCTTGTTTGTCAAGTTTAGGTGATCAAAACTATAAGTCTTGATTTCTAGTCTACTTATACATGTGTCTCGGATTAGGATATAATGTTTAGTTGAGATTTAGACTTCACGACGTTCATCGATTGAAGACGAAGATCTACTGAAGAGAGCTTGGAGGAACTTCATCAACAAAAGGTATGTGGAGACTAAAACTTATCTATCACACAGAAGTGTATTCTATTATATCTCCTATTGAGATTAAGTCATATTTATATAGACTTTTGCATTATACACATTTGATATTTCTAGCTGAGTTTAACTCGCTTATATATTTCTCGAAATATGTGTTGGAAGCTTTTTTCTTTATCTACGTTCATCATTATACTTAACGAGTTTAGTTGGAAATAATTTATTTGTTGGAAACTAAATAATGAGTCAAAAGATGATCATGTGAAAATTTCCTTGAAACATCTTATATGATTTGTGTGAGACAGTCATTTGATGTCGACTCGGAATGTTTCGTATTGATCATTCGATCACTTGAAAATTACTTATGAGCTAATAGTTTGTGTGAGACAGCTATCGTCGTCTTCTAAGGATGTTTCAATGATTGAAATGAGAGTTTAGAACAATTAACCTTTATTTGGATACATCACAGTATGCATATCAGTATGCAAACTGTTGTGGTATGATTTAGGTCCGGAAACCTAGTTTGCATACCAGTATGCAAACGGTTTTAACTGTTAAAGTCTGGGAATCAAGTATGCATACCACTATGCGAATGGTTCTACCTGAGTTAGGTCCGGATGACAATATGTATACCGGTTTACGAACGGTCGGACAAGACCAAAAGTCCGGAACTTAAGTTTGCGTACCCCGTTTGCAAACTAAGTGGTTAAAGTTCTAAAATCGGTTTATTATGATTTCATACTCATGAAAAAATACGTTAATAAATTAAGGAATGCAATATTTGCAAACCGTAGCTTAATGTTGATGAATTGGTTCTTGAATAAGTACTTTGTACAATCATGAATCAAATCCGATTTTGCTTCAATTGTGTCTTATAATTCTATGAGAATATAAACAAGATAAGAAAGCAACAAGATAAGAAAGCAATTCGAAGAAAATAGGTTCCCGAAGTTGAATGAGTTTAAGGAGGATAATTGGTTGCTTGATGGAATACATTGCAATGTCTTGCATTTGGAAATACGTTTCATGATGAAACATCTCAAGTTGTATCAAAAGTATGACGACCCTAGCACTCCTTGTAAGTGTAGGATAACGAAGGCTATCGGACTTCCATGTAGTCATATGCTTGGTAGGTATAAAACTCATATTCCGATTGAAGATATTGATCCTTATTGGAAGCAACTATCTTTCAAACCGGCTCCAAGAGAAGATCCTGGTGAAGAGTTTGGCGACATGGAACTTGAGAGAATAATCCTCGATAAGTACCTCACGTTGAATAGGTTGGACAAACAAACTATGAAGCACAAGTTGATGTCGATTGTTTACCCTTTTATGGAAGAACTTCAAGAATCGTGGAAACAAGATCCAACGGGTAGACCACCTACCACAAAGACGAGGGAGGAATAAAGGGAATAACTTAAAGAGTATTTGAGTACAAAATGCGATCCATCCGAACATGATTATACTGAGGTGGAATACAAAGAGGATCCGGCTAAAAAGAAAAGGGGTCGTCCGAGGAAAGAAACAACTACACCAACGGTTTCAAACTTGAATCCAAATAGCACTCTACCTCTTGAGAGTAAATCAAGTGTGGAAGTTGTTGTAAAGAAAAGGGGTCGTCCTAGGAAAGAAACGACTACATCAACAGTTTCAAACTTAAATCCAAATAGCACTCCACCTCTAGAGAGTCAAGCAAGTATGGAAGTTTTTGTAAAGAAAAGGGGTCGTCCGAGGAAAGAAACAACTACACCAATGGTTTCAAACTTGAATCCAAATGACACTCCACCTCTTGAGAGTCAAGCAAGTAAAGGTGATGTTGTGAAGAAAAGAGGTCGTCCGAGGAAGGTAGTAAAACTGGTATTGGAAGAGTATCGCATACAACTCCCTCGAATTATTCGAGAGTTCGTTATTGGAACAGACGACGTCCCAAAGGATGGAAATTGTGGGTTTCACGTTGCATCTTGTATGGGCTGTCGTAGGCTCAACATATTAATATATACATTTCCCACTAATTAACTGGTAATATAGCGGTAGTAAGAGATCGTTCCCACAGAGAGCTGTGTAATTGATAGGTTATTTGAAATAGCAAGATAAAGTAAATAACAAAGGGGGGTGTTGGTTTATAAGATGAATAGAAAGACAATAATACAGAAAAGAGATGATTAAGTGTTACCAAGTGATAGATGGATTATTATACTTATCTATTGTTCTTAAGAACCATTCATCACCAACCGTAGAATAACAGCCAGAGAAGTGTTATCCCCAAAGCTCCTTGTGTAACTTGATACCAAAGCGCTCGAATACCAAGTTCTATCCAACTGAACCACCAAGTAGTAGCGCACTCAGGGTGTAACCCAATCTAAAACTTTCTATATGTCAATCTTTACTTCAAAACAACCATGTATAGTTTTTATTTTTATTTTTTTTCATTCTAGAGTATAAATTGATTCATGCGCGATAACAATTTTGTCTGGTATCTGCCTTGAAGGCAAGAAAGCTGATTGAAAAGGCAAAATGACTTTTCGTAAAGCATTTTTATTTATATTAGCTTATAGTTTTGTTAAACTTTTATACGGGGTATTGCATAATCTAGTTGGTCGAAATCATTTGGAATTTCGGATTAGCTCCCTTTGGAATTAAAAACATGAAAGTTTCGTTGAAATTAGGATTCAAAGTTTTTGTTCTAAAAAAGTCTTGAATGAATATGACAACTTGATCACTGACCAGGTCCCAATTATGCTTCAAAAACTCACAGGGAATCCATCCTTCCCCGGAGATTTATTGGGTTTTATATCTTTGACTACCTCCCAGATTTCATTTTGTGGTGGAATCTATATTAACTCTGAATTATCATGTGCAGGAATGAAAGGAGAGATCAGATTTAGAATCTCATAATCCTCAACGGAGTCAGAGGCAGTAAAGAGATCAGATAAATGGTCTCTCAAAGCATCTTCTATAAGAACTTTATTGGTTAATATATCTCCATTCTTATTTGTTAAACATATAATAATATTTACTTTTTCTTTTCTTTCAGAGCTTTAATATGGAAATATTTTTTATTTTTTCCCCTAGGTTAATAATACTTGTTTGTTTATTTCTTCATGTACCTCATATAACTTATTTAATTCAATTAGTTTATTATTTATATGTAAATGTTTATTGTAATAAGGTTTTAAATAGCTCGGTAACCATCTACAAACCTAATATAGGGTACTCTAATATCATTTTTTCTACAAATTTTTCATTTTACCCTCAAAACATATCATGAATCCATTATATTACATTCAGACACTTGAGCAGGGTCTCATGGATCATATGCAGGAACACAAAGAACCAAACCGTGTTATGACATGATTTAGGCCATCTAGGATCAAAATCAAATGAAAAGAAAACTAAATGATCATGTTGCGGAAGTCATAGTTATTAGTTTGGCTTTGCAACATGGCTAATAGACAAAGAAACATTATATACGGTTCTAGACGTCTTATAATTTTGGGAGGTCATAATCCTTGTTTATCTACATATATTCCAAGCCAATGTATTAATTTGGCAACAAAATTAAAATTACTAAGCAATACCTTTTTATGAAATGTGCGGTTGTTTCCATAAACCCATGGATTAAACAAATTTATTTGCGCACAACTTTATTTTTTCACTCAAGCCCCACATAGGTGAGGTCTTCTCCGAAACATAAACAAACTTCTCAAGCTCAATAATACAAAACAAATAAGTAGCTAACTAAACCCTCCTAATTGAACAATTTTACATACATGAGTTGGTAGCGGATAAAAACTTCCAAGATGTCAACCCACAATAGATGCAAAAGCGTCCTTGCTATTTCCAAGAAACTATGTGACTGTGAAGAGTCTTTGTTAACCTAACAAATTTAATTGTTAGCAAATAAGTGAAACTATGTACTATGAGAAAATTTTGCAAAGGTAAATCCTAAAGTACAAATATCCACAATTATCCTCCAAGATATCGTTGGAAACAAATTCACGCAATTCTTTCTGATTGCATAAAATGGAAACTATATGCACCAGAAGTTTTTTGGCAGCACCGTTTGTACGTTTCTTCCATGTGCAATTTGGATTAATATTAAGCAAGATCCAACAACAGATTACTCCACAGAAAATTACCAAAACAACACATAGTTCATTTAGAACATGCAATTGGGGGATATGAAATAGTAATTTACTGTTCATACCTGCATGGTTTTTCAAGGACAAATTTTGTTTTCGACCATGTCGGTATGAACAGTAACCCATACTATTCATATCCCCCAATTAATTGTTCTTTATAAAACCACAAATGCGTGTCCACTCCAATTCTCTGTCACAGACCATAGAAAATTTATAAAACGATAACAAAAAAAAAAAGGCAAATGAAATTTACCTTTAACCGCAAATCCACATCCTACTACCCAGCCTTCAATGGAGCCGATAAATAAATATAGTATCCTATCGATATAAGAATTATTTTACCAGTTTTATTGTATTTTGGTCGACTAAAATAGTTCTCTTTTAGCAAAATGGAATGATTTATAAGCTAAAATGAATTTTCTCTTTAATCTTTTTTAATTATATGGAATGAGAGTATCTGAGCGTACCTAAGAGTTCAACAATCGACATTTTAATATTTTTTTTTCAAACATCGTGTAAGAATATGAAATAAAATTTCAACCAATCAAGACTAAGGGTTTCGTTGGAAGACCAATATATCGAGCGTGAGGTAACCTTTTAACGTGGAGCCAGAGATCAAACTAATGGAAAAACATTGCCTAGCTTGTCGTCCATAATTTGACTGGAGACCTGTAAATTACCCCGTGGTAAAAACAAATCTGCACTCTGAACCTGAATCTAAATCATCACTTTATCTTAAACTTTCTCACGTCTCAATAGTGGCTCCATGATCTCCACGATACAATAACCAATTTACTACCAAAATCGCTACAACCCAAAACACACCTCGATTAGTGAAGTAATTTCAAATTTACTTCCACCACATCAAATCTAGCATTGTGACGCAAAATGTGTCTTGAGCTTATATAACACTAACGCATATGATAGCTGTGACGGATCGGAAAATTACGCCTTCGGCGTGTCTCCCCACAGGCCGCAACTCCCCCGGTGCGCCACTGATGAAGCTACGATCCGGGCCTCATCCCCTGGCAAATGCACGCTCACTTGCCCTTGCGAGCATGCTCGTGGAGCATGATTCAGCTATTTAAGCTTCCACACCTTTCCAACTTACCCTTGTTCTGCAAAAGGGTTCAAGGCCATAAGGCCAATGCCAACACACTTCACATGCATCTCTGGCTTCGCCTCATCATAGGAAATCCATCACTGATATTTCCTAGCTAGCTGAGCAACCGTCATACCGCCATGTCTTGTCCAGGCTTAAGGCATAAGCCGTGGACTTAGGCACGGGCCGAACCAAGCCCTTGCCATTTCCTACGTTACTTCGCTTACCAACTCTCTTTATAACTTGATAGGAAGTATGAGCATCCACTTAATGGCATAAAACTTAGCCTCATCAAGTCTGGCCACAATCATCTCTTGCGTCGAGATACCGAGCTTAGATGATATGAGGGGCCAACGTGTTGGACCGGCAATGCTACAACTCATTGCGGCTGCCTACGTATCCTTCCCTACTCTAAAGGAATCAAGCACATACCGTAGTTCATCCTCGAAGGGACAAGCAACTTATTCCAACTCGTTTGATAGGCCATAGCCTAGCAAAAATAGTAATGGCATGGTCTGTAGGCCATTCCGTCAAAGATGCACAATGATTATGCATCATCGGGTCCGCGCCGTGGCATAGTGATGCCTAAGCATAAAATTCCCTCTCTCAAGGATACACAACTATAAATGAGCCTTAGGCATCATTTATACACTTCTGGCTAAGCTATGAAGCTCACTTGGTGCATAGTCCGCATATGCACCTTCAACCAACTACCCTTCCCTATATATGTCTTAATGAAATTTCTACAAGTATGGAAAGAAGACCAAAAATCTTTCATCAACTCCCCGTAATCTTTGCGTTTCACTGTTCATCGCAATCTTTGCGTTCCACCGTCCATCGCAATCTTTGCGTTCCACCGTTCATCACAATCATTGCGTGCAATGATTACGCTGCAAGCTCAAGGCCACTACCCATCTGGCCTAATGCATCATGATGATGTAACATTGGACTTTTGCCAATATGCCCTCGTGATATGCCTTACTTGGCACCAAACATTGGCCCTTTGCCAAACACATCTCACTATGCAAAGAAGCTTTGGATGAAGCTTCATCTCAGCCCATGGCGCATCTTTCAGCATGCGCCATGCTAAAAATACGGGGTGTTACATTCTTCACCCCTTAAAAGAATTTCGTCCTCGAAATTCCAAATAAAAATTATTTTGGACAATCTCTTCGGTTTGGATTTCCTGAGCAAAAGTCCCATACCAGATGCTCAGAAATCAAGGGTTTTTTCAAGTTGTCATGAACAACAATTTAGACCTTCTGAGCACATGTCCCATACCACCTGCCTAGGAATCCAAAAGTGCCCACAACAATACCAAGAATCGCAAATGGCCAGTGCCAAGAGGATATCTCGACAAGGTATCCTGAATAGTATCCCATACTACCACCCAGGAATCCCTAAGTTTTACAAGTTGAAAGGTGTCATCGAAATGACAAAGCAAAACTCAACGCAACACTGTGAGGACCAATATCTAATGACAGTGCAGTTGGATGCAAGCCACCGTCCCTGACGAATTTATCGGGTTGCCACTCGTAAGTGGGATGCTAGCCGGGCCTGAAAACGCACACCCTTGGCCAGTGCCAACGTGTGGGGATGATCAGTCCCATTGTCTACCCACCGTCCCTGACGGTCTTCCGGATGCTCGTAAGTGAGGTGCCACAAAGGCCTGGCAAACTCACAGTACTTATACAAGCTCAACTCGATTTGCAAAGTAACTGGCCTAGCAGTTACAAACTCTTTCCCGCGCAGAAGTTGGACTAATCTCCAACTTTAAGTTTTCCATTAAGGAAAATACTTGTGGACAAGTCCACTCCGCACAAGTCCCTAGTGTTTTCTCGGAACTTTCTCTGATACCATCTGTGATGGACCGGAAAATTACGCCTTCGGCGCGTCGCCCCGCAGGCCGCAACTCCCCCGGCGCGCCACTGATGAAGCTACGATCCGGGCCTCATCCCCTGGAAAATGCACGCTCACTTGCCCTTGCGAGCATGCTCGTGGAGCATGATTCAGCTATTTAAGCTTCCACACCTTTCCAACTTACCCTTGTTCTGCAAAAGGGTTCAAGGCCATAAGGCCAATGCCAACGCACTTCACATGCATCTCTGTCTTCGCCTCATCATAGGAAATCCATCACTGATATTTCCTAGCTAGCTGAGAAACCGTCATACCTCCATGTCTTGTCCAGGCTTAAGGCATAAGTCGTGGATTTAGGCACAGGCCGAACCAAGCCCTTGCCATTTCCTACGTTACTTCGCTTACCAACTCTCTTATAACTTGATAGGAAGTATGAGCATCCACTTAATGGCATGCAACTTAGCCTCATCAAGTATGGCCACAATCATCTCTTGCGTCGAGCTACCGAGCTTAGATGATATGAGGGGCCAACGTGCTGGACCGGCAATGCTACAACTCATTGCGGCTGCCTACGTATCCTTCCCTACTCTAAAGGAATCAAGCACAGACCGTAGTTCATCCTCGAAGGGACAAGCAACTTATTCCAACTCATTTTATAGGCCATAGCCTAGCAAAAATAGTAATGGCATGGTCCGTAGGCCATTACGTCAAAGATGCACAATGATTATGCATCATCGGGTCCGCGCCGTGGCATAGTGATGCCTAAGCATCAAATGCCCTCTATCAAGGATACACAACTATAAATGAGCCTTAGGCATCATTTATACACTTCCGGCTAAGCTATGAAGCTCACTTGGTGCATAGTCCGCATATGCACCTTCAACCAACTACCCTTCCCTATATATGTCTTAATGAAATTTCTACAAGTATGGAAAGAAGACCAAAAATCTTTCATCAACTCCCCGCAATCTTTGTGTTTCACAGTTCATCGCAATCTTTGCGTTCCACCGTCCATCGCAATCTTTGCGTTCCACCGTTCATCGCAATCATTGCGTGCAATGATTACGCTGCAAGCTCAAGGCCACTACCCATCTAGCCTAATGCATCATGATGATGCAACATTGGACTTTTGCCAATATTCCCTCGCGATATACCTTACTTGGCACCAAACATTGGCCCTTTTCCAAACACATCTCACTATGCAAAGAAGCTTTGGATGAAGCTTCATCTTAGCCCGTGGCACATCTTTCCGCATGCGCCATTATAAAAATACGGGGTGTTACAATAGCCTTCTAGGTGCTCACCTTATAAGCCGTTTTCTCCAAATATTTTTATCTTAACTTACCAAATCTATGGTGTAATGATTTTTATCCATACAACTGAGACCTGGGAAGAAAAAAAAGATTCAGTTGAAACCCCAATTTGGCCTGAACACTTGATATTCTGAAATGACATTACCTAAAGCTTGGTTAGACAGCATAAAGGACCCCCGATTATAGTAAATTTTTGCTTATAATCAACATATGAGCATCTTGGAATATACAGGACACCATCTCTAGCCGTTGATTTCCTCTTAACGGTGCGTGGAATATAATGCCTCATGTGAATCCACCGTTATTAGCTTTAGATGATTCAGCAAAGCTCCATGGAGAAATAACTTTAGAATTCACCCAAGAGATTAACACATACCCAGTGCGCTTCAAGTACGTAAATTGGGAATTCATCGATGATTCCACTTCTTTCTCAACGCTCGTCTCAAATTGTGATGTTATTGCTATTATTATTGAATATAGGAGTTTTTACCAAAATTATTTGGAATCATCGGAGTTAATTACCCATCTTGACACATTTTATATAGCGGGATAAAGGTTATAACACCAAAGACTTTCTGCAATTGGTTGCGATCAAGTGTCCACTTCCTTTGTCTTTGCTATGATGTGAACCCTTGGAATTTGTAATTGGGGAAGTGCACACCAAGTATCCGCATGGCCTTAAAATTAACTCCACCAGCTTCAAACATTAATATACCATGTGCACAATATAACATGCACCTTGTCATACTCTAACTCCCATTCCGGTGCATTTTGCCACTAAGATCGGTTTAGGTGAAAAAAGTAATTTGGAAATAATTAAGAAGATCAAATAACGAAGCCACTACAATAGACACATAAGAGAGAAAATCGCATTGATTAGCTCAAATATAGTACCTTTGACCGATTAAATCTCTTACAATGTAACCGGAAGAAAAAAATGTTCAAAAGGGATTGGATGACCCAAAATGTCTTCACTAACACTTGGATCCAAATTTTGGATATCCAATACACATAACTCATTTTGAGACTATTTATATCACACTCGACATACAGTAAAAAATAAACGAAGAAAAATATAAGGGGAATGAAGAATTACTTGGTATTTAGTTTAATATATGGATAATTATTAGTGCAAATTTAATCATTTCGCTAGCTCATTTTGATACCAAAAACTGGAAAGTGAAGTTAGCCTACATATAGATTAGCATCTGCAAGGCTAAAGATTATCTGACACTCTAATTAATTTGCAACGTCGTAACTATATTTCTCCCTGTTGACATGTAAAAGTCAACTTTTTATCTGCATGATGCATATAAAGGTCAACTAACTGAGCTTCTGCATCATTAAATATTTTCTCCTTGTTGTCATTAGCATTTGTCACATTAATTCATGTGTATACTATGGCATGGCAGCATGAAGTGTCGAAGTGGAAGTAATAGCATTTAACGTATATGAATGGTGTTCGTTAGTGTGTATGACTGGTGTTTTTTCTGTCAAATTTTTCCAATTAACACACCATTCTTTTTTAATTTCTTTTTTTAGATTGTTAGCAGTAGATGTTTTGTTATTTTAGATGTTTATGAGTCTTTCACTGTTAGCAATAGAGGTGTCATTCACTCCAAACGCGACTACTTGAAAAAAAGTTGCAGAACAGAATTGTTTGACCGCAATACTCGAAGTTTGTTTTTTACATATGTGCTTTTTCTTTTTGATCAGCAGGTGTCTCAGTTGACCTATACAATTAGCTGTATAATAAAAGATTAAACTCTAAGGTAATTTTAAACCGAACCGACACCATATCAGCTCTTTTATATGTCGTTCCATCCCAAATTGCACCAACCACCAGTCATCTGGAAGTTCATATTTAGTTCGTTGCGCAGAAATTTGCTGAAACTGATGTGCTCCTTAACAACCACCAGTCATCTTAAAAGTCCTTATACTTCTTTGAACTATCACTATGGCTACCCTGAGCTGTGAAATCTTCTTTTCGTGTTGTCCTTTCTGGAAATTCTCTTTCTCACTCTCTATCTGTGTCTGGAATTGTGCTCTGCAATAATAAGTTTTTGATACATTATATTTTCTTTTCTATGTCCATATGTAGCCACCTTATGTTTATTTAAGGTTTATTTAGGATGTTGCTTACTACTCGGCATTGCTAATAAGATTAATAGTAGATTTAATAACTATTTCTCCGTAAAACCATTCTAAATCAGCTTCAAGTAAGTGTTTTTTGATAATGAACTTCACATGAGAAGCCATTTCTGCACTCCATTCCTGTCATTTAAGCATAAAATAATGAAAAGAACATAGAGTCTGCAATGAACAACTAAGTTTTTCTATGACTACGGAGAACAAAATTACAATTTCTGTGCCTATGCATAATTTTGTTAGTTAACCACCTTTTTGAGCTACTGTGACGTTTTTTCACTTAAAGGCTTCAGTTGTACGTTAGGATGCAACTAACATAACACCACTATACAGGGTTTCATGATACTTTAATTTGGAGGAAGCAATAGTTAGATGTTAGTCCGAGATAACAGTAAAGATGTGAATATATACATGCTTACAACAGAGATTACGGATACATACAATTTAATTTCCAATCACGATCGAGCTGATTAAATTTTAGTTAACATGGCAAGAAAAAATACCTCATCTTTCCCATACTCTTCGCTCTATCACCCCGTTCTTGTTGTTTACTGTGATCACATACTTTTGGCTGCCATCAACATATGCTGATATATTACAATCAACTAAAAAGAGCATCAGTTATTCAAAATTAAAGACAGTTGTGGCAATCACATTTTATAATATTATGATTTTTTGGAAAATCAGTGATAACAATGGAATCACTTTAGTACAAATAATGTCTCCCCTTGTCTTACTCAGTAGGTTTAACTTGAACACCCTCATCAAAATAGAACCATGCATACCTCTTATCAAAAGCAATCCGCAGAGAAAAGATCAAGGATTTTGAAGAATTACCTCTTACAGATGAGCCGTTGATTAACGCTAAGACCATCGTCACCATCAAAAACAGCTTCACTGAAAGAAACATGAATACATGAAGCAGCAAGTTTTTGGTGGTTTACAGGCAGTACCTCCTTAAACAATTTCTAGAACAACTTTGAGACCGAGCTAAGCAATAGAAATTGCCTCACAGATGCACTTTGTAATGCTTCAGCTGGATGTAAAGGCCAAGAAAAATTAGTGACATGTTACTCGAACTGCCGTCATAGCTCAAATAATTACCTAAAAGGCTAAAGCGAGAAACCGAACCAAGATAAGATCTATACTTCATGAACTATCAAACAGTGAATTTGAAACAAATATATATATAGTGAAGTTATTGAATTTAATTACCCAGATCGCGTAAAACTTTGTCATCATTGTCATTGATGTAGTATACAACTACATCTTCCTCGAGTGACTGATAATATAAAGCCTGCTAAAACTCTAGGATTTTTAAGCCTCTGATCAATCTCATCAATTCAAGAATCCAGAGATGAAGATTGTTGGAAATAATATATAATTTGTAATTCGTAATCTAGAATTATCTAGGTTAGTCAAAATAAACATGTGAAGGATAAGTATTAGACTAGATAAGTATTAGTCAAATTAGGTTGTTGTTATCAAAGGAGAATTGTTCTCCATACTTATCCTTTTGGTATTATACTCTATAATATTCTCTTTATATAAGAGTGTAATGAGTGTAAAGAAAACTCTAGATAGAACTAGAGTAGTCTTGTAAGCCTATAAATAGGCATGTAAAGTATCAACATTTGTAAGTGTAACAAGAAGCAAGAAGTGATTAATAAGATTAGCATAGTTTGTGAGAGTTTAAAAGTTGGAAAGTCTTGCTTCAAGGAAGGGAGTTCAATGGCGCAACATTTAAATGAAATGAAACTATGCTCGTATATCTCAAAGTTTCATTTCCAAATTCCAACATGGTATCTTTAGCGGAGGTGGGGATCCATTGGAATTGTCAAAGTCATCTGCTCCAGCAATATTGAAATCGTTTATGGAGTCCTAAAGGAGATTAGAGAGATGAAGGTCATTAGACCATGTCATTGAAGTTTTGGATGTTTGTTTTATACCCCAAATTATCACCCATGACTACAAGTAAAGAGTAATTATCAAAGTTGAGAAAAAAAAAAAAATGTTGTAACTGTCTCGTGAGGTCATAAAATATCGTAAGAAGATGTAAAAGTGTCTCCATGACAATGGAAGCTCAGCTACTGGACAAATGATGAAATTGTAGGGAGTGCATGTGGAAAAGAGTGCACTTTCGGAATGGATAGTTGAGAAAAAATTACCTACTCCTACCTGGTGAAGTCAGAATGGGCCAGTAAAGGTCGAGTGAAACTTGAGAACGCAAGATAAGATCTATACTGATGAAGGTACAACAATCACTTGAGGATGGAAAACTATACGAGACGGTAAGGCGATGTCGACACAAGTGAATGTTGAAACAAAGAAGCATGAGAAGTGAAAAATCCGGACAAGTTTTCCAAATGCCAAAGATTACAAATTGAATGTTGGAAACAAACCCATCTCTTTGATCGCAATCTAGAAATCTTTTATGTCAAAATAAATCATGTGAAGGATTGATGCTTCAAGGAAGGTTTGGTCATAGCAATCAAGACCAAAGTATTGTTCAAATTAGAGCATGGTGAAGGATACTTCTACATCTTTGGTATTTCCAAGAATGGGTATTCTCAATTTTAGATAAGATAATGAGATAAAGAAAACTCTAGATTAAAACAAAAGCAATAAATACTGCATGTGTATTTGATCAACATTTTAAGACCGCTAACGGAGAGAAGCAATGAAGTGATTAATAAGATTATGATTTTGAGAGTTTAAAAGTCATTTGCTTCTATCAATCGAGATCAAAGCTTGACGCAACAAAACTATGCTAGGCTATATGGAGAAGAAGTTTCAATTCAAGAATTCCAACAAAGATAAGAAGCTTCAAGTGAGCTTCAAGGACCAATCAAATCCAGTTGTTCCAAATTAAAAACAATCAATATAAATAATAATGAAGCTTACACTGGCCTGATTATAAATTAACGAACATTATAAATTATATAAAGTCTGATTATACGGTAAAACAAAATCCAGAATAGTAAGCAAGCTTACACTGGCCTTTGAAATCCATTAACGAACATTATAAATTATATATAATTATTCAGTAAAACAAAACCCAGAATAATAAGCCAGCTTACACTGGCCTTTGAACTTCATTAACGAACATTATAAGCTACGTATAATTATTCAGTTTTGAATAAAAGGTGATGGGAAAAGCTCAAACACAATAATTAAAAACAAAAATCAATATAAATAATAATGAAGCCTTTGAACTCCATTAACGAACATTATAAATTATATAAAGCAATGTCCCGTGGTAAAACAAAATGATTAAATGGATACTGCCTTTGAACTCCATTAACGAACATTATAAATTATATAAAGCCTGATTATTCAGTAAAACAAAACCCTGAAGCTAAAGAATTCGAACTCAGGGTCCAAGCACATCAATATTAGGCCTTTGAAAAAACATTATAAGGATAATAATTAGGTTAAACTATGTTAAAACAAAGGCCAGAATAATGATTTGCTTTGAGGAAGAAAAGGGTTTGCTAAGAGAGTGTTTGGCCTTTGAACTCCATTAAAAATTATAAATTATATTGAATTCAATAAACAAAACCCTGTTTTTTTAACCTTGGAGGGGTTTTTCCACGTAAAAATAAAAAAAAAATATTGAACCAAAAATCCAATTGAATTCTGAATAATAAAAGAAAATAGAGTATAATTATTCAGTTAAACAAAACCAGGTCATTAACGGTCCTAGGATTAGGTACACCAAGCATGCATCCACCTGAAGCAGATACACACACCCCAATGACTAATGCACCACATCATATACCTGTTTTAAGTATGCATGGCCAACTCAACTGTTTGTCCTACTTTATTTCCCTACATTTGCTCCATCATCAATTTGCACACATAGATTAAGGACATCGAGAAACACTTTCAATAAGATATACGTTAAAATGAATACAACCTACAACTTCTCAGCATCCTAAATTAACCTAACTGCAATAGTATTCACATTCACATGCTAAGTAAGCTTTCTGAAACACTTAACTTACAAATATGGGATACTATTTAAATGAAAGCAAAAATGAGTATTACTTATAAAACAGGACCAGTCTATCTAATATTCATTTAAGTCCATGAATATGCACACACCTAATTGGCACACCTAAAAAACAAACCAAAATATAATTGGGTCGAATAATTAAATATTAAAATGTAGTACTACTTAAATCAAAATTGTCAATTGTGAACAGAGAATCCCAAGCAACTTAACAACTCATCACTGCATTGAGGATCACATGTTTGAAGCTTGACCAATAGAGTTTATTGGCAGACAAATGCATGTAGCAGCTACAAAGTTTGGAGTATCACCTAGGCTTCCTCAATGTATAAGAAACTTCATCAATGTACAGAAGGGGTCCTTCTTCCAGTACAAAAACTCAGCTCTTATCTCCTTCAAACATGATTTCCCCAATCTGGAAGATTCAGAATTCCAGATGCAATAAATATTTTAGATAATCATAACAATACTATATTCTGATATTCATAAACTGAAGCAAATCTGCATTAACAACCGCATAGAAATTATAACCCCTATCAATCTAGGTACTTATCACATACATACTGACTGAGTCATTCTCATATTTAGAACAATATATCTAAGATATTTTCTCATATTATACATCACATGAGCGCATATTATTAGGGTTTGTAGAGACTTACCATATTCTATCCAAGATGAGCTCTTTAAGTAAGCAGATCAAAGGTCAAACACTCTCCACCATCTCTCAATGCTCAATCCTAGAACTGGATGTCTCTGTAAACCTCAAAGCAGCCACCTTCATTTGCTTCTTCCACAACACGTATCGTGATTTTCTAACTGGTGCAGCCAGTTTTAACTGCTTGTTCAGTCCACATAAACATAGTAGGACCTCGATATACACATCCAGCTGACCATATATAGTGATTGAAGTACAACTTACACACATGAAACTAAAATTGGAAAAAATTGCATTTATAGGTTTAACTTGGTTGATTAAGATTTGACCAGACAATGAACTAATATATCCTTAGAAGATCAACCTCAACTGATCTACATGTGGTTTTGTGTAGGTATAAGATTTCCCTAACAACTTCCGCAATGGGTCTTAAACCAACAAATAAAAACTGGAATACATATTTACCTGAGTGCTAGTCTCAACCCTAAAAGAAGATCGATCACAAAATCAATTCCCGCAGCTGCATGAAGAAAAAAAGAATAGCTACCTGAAATTGTCACAGACACCGAATTTGTCCTAGTCAAGACAACAAATAGCTCCATAAATTAAATTATAATCCCCAAATAATCTACAATGCATGCAAAAACACTGAAACGTAAACATCAATGAACCACATCTTATGTACATAAAACCACACGGTAACTCAATAAATTAATCTAATATTGAGATTAGTTGCTACTCTGTCAATTATGACACTAATTAGGCAGGATTAACAATGAGAATGCAACAAATTCAAAATATTAACAAAGAACAAAAGATGAAACCAAAAACATGAACTTTGCGTACAAACTTATGGTTATCTTCAACCCCGCAGTCCAGTGATAATATTTATGCGCGTAATTACAAATACCGTGAAGAATTGATAAGGAAACTTTTAGTGAAAGTTAACATAGGTTGTGTAATCCCTCAACTCAGCTCTCCTAAAATCCTTATAGCTCTCCTAATTCATTTTTTCTACAAGCAAATCTGTGTCGTGGAGGATGACTAAAATCTAAACCAAATGATTATCTTTCTTTCTTCCCTATATTGCACCATTGAGGTTTAAAGATTTTAATCAACCTGCAAAAAAAAAAAAAATGGTAATCTTGATGAAAAATCAACCTGAAAAAAAAGGGTAATCTTGATGAAAACAAAGAATAACATGCATTAACAAAAACAAAGCTAAAACCCAAACCAAATAAAGAAGAACGGGAGAAAAATAAAATAACTTCCTGTTGTAGGATGAAATTTCTTTCGATTTATTACTGATGTTTTGATTTCAATCTCGAGTATAATCCAAACGAAAACCTAAATATCAACGAAACAATTACAAATTCATCAAAAGTAACCACAGCAGCAGAAAAATATAAAGAAGAAGAGAAGATTAGAGTTTGATTTTCTCCAGAACATATATATACCTACCCAAAATAGCCACCCATCGGATCGTCAATGGTGATGAAAATAGAATTTTGGAATATATTAAGAAAATTTGGATATATGTGTATATAGTTAACGTGGTTAATTTTAAATTTGGATATATTTACCCGTATATTTAAGTTACATGATTCAAAAGCTCTAAAATTGGCATAAGATGCCAACGAACCATCTTTGTTTCTTAATTTAGACATCTCATACTTGAGCACAAAGAAAGCTACCGTATCAGTTATTTTCCATAAAAGGTTATATTGTAAGCTATTGTTGGCACTGCCATAAAGCTAAGATATTATGATCATCAAAATTAAGAAATATTTCTCCATTAATTAAGTAAGTATGAATATTTTCTTAAAATATTTTCTCATCTTCCGTTAATTAACAAAAAAGCTAAGATATGGAAACAAAATGTTTTCCATAAATGTTTTCCAAAATTCCCGTTAGTATTTTAGTTTTTTTGTACCCATTGATATTCTCGGATGTCAATAAAATCTGAAGGCCTGGATTTAATTAAAATATTGTAAATGTGGTGTAAGAAAATCCCAACCCTACCGACAAATATGGAGCGTCAGATCGAGATAATTCTATTAAATATTAACGGCAACGAAATGTAGGGGGTATAAGTTGTTTTTCAGCCAATCAGGAGCAAGGGTTTCGTTCACCGGCCAATGAGAGGGGAGGTTACCGCAACTCTCGACGTGGAGTCTTTAGGTTATTGATTGATTGATATGTGTACTAGAAATAACCCGTGCCGTAACGGCACGACATAAGACGGGATAATTTTTGATCATAATGATTTTAATAATTACTACTACACACTATCATAAGACTTAATTTGACTCATGAGATTTTGTAGCTATGTGTATCTTAGATATTTTTCATCCAAATAATTATGAATTCGGTTACGCTTCCAACTGATTAAAATAATAGTTTTTGATAAAAATCAAGGTAAATTATCTTATTTTGTCCTTGAATACAAAAAATTACGATCCCCAAAGATTGGTGGTTTTAATGAGACTATTATGCGAAATCTTCATCTGATGAGAAATAAATGTAATTACATCCTCCCATAAATTATTTTTAGATCGCAAGGACTATCATCCTATGTTCGTTATCCATATGCTCTGGTGATTCCTTTCCGGTCTTTTTGGTCTGATTAAAATAAGAAAAAAGTGAGTTGTATACCTTAATCACACAGTATGTCCTCAATTTTCTCCTCAATTATGATGGCTCTTTTTGTAACTGTTTCTTGGTGTTGAAACGGACCACCAGGAGGACACAAAATCTAAATCAACGGTGAACTGGGTGAGCTTGATAATTGTACCTTAGCAGAAAGATACCCGATCAAGATTTTTACTCTTCGTGCTTAAATTTAAGATTAAACATGGTTAAGAAGGCTACTTTTTTTGCATACATTTCTAAGGCAAAACAGTTGGTCGAGTCATTCATATCTTACTTTTTACAGCAAAGAGTCTCAATTTAAAGAGGAAGAAGAGTTTGATTAAACTGTTCATGTCATCAATGAATGATTAAGATATGATGTCCCCGTAAAAACTCAAACCACCACGATTGTCAATCATGTTTATATGGACAAAAAGATAGTCATGATCGGTATCAAGAATGCTTAAATGTTCCTAAGAATGCTAAATTTGTTATAGATGAAAACATGGTTCATTTTTCAGGGGAACATGAAGATACAACCATATAAGATAATGAAAATTATGAGAATTATTCTTTGTATATTTTTAAAAGGACCTAAAGTTGGTTGTTCTTTGGGTTTTACACATTGCAACCTCAAATGCTCTAATGTTACTTTTGTTTTGCAGGTTGATGAAGGTTGGCTTATTCGAGCGATAAAATTAAAATAAGGCCTATAATTTAAGAGTAAATTTTTTGGTGAGTCATTTTATGGATATGTATTTCATTTTTCGATTATTCCCTTTACAATAATGAAAATTATTCGTTGTTTTTTTTTTAAAGATCTAAATTTTGTTGTTGTTTGGGTTTTACACGTTGTAACTGCCAATGTTTAATGTTCTTTGTGTTTTGCAGGTTGATGAAAGTTTGGTTAATCTGATTTTCTTAAAGATATGGTGCAAGGAATTTTCTTATATTTTTTATAATAAAATATAAGTGTAAAACTATGATTGGTTTTAATATTTAATCGTCCACTTTATTTTTTTGGTGGGACATTATTTTTATTTATTTTTAATTAGTGTGGAACTAATTATGAGGGTTATCAATGCATATAGCCATAATGGAAGAAGGTTACAACTCATTCGTTAGATGTAAATGACTAGGATGAGACCTGATGTAAATGTCTAGGGTTATAATAAACCGTGTTTTGCATTGTGTTTTGCAATGTTATCAAGAATGCTCAAATGTTCCTAAGAATGCTAAATTTGTTATGGATGAAAACATGGTGCATTTTTCAAGGGAACATGAAGATACGACCATTAAGATAATGAAAATTATGGGAATTATTCTTTGTATTTTTTTTAAAAAGGACCTAAAGTTGTTTGTTCTTTGGGTTTTACACACTACAACCTCAAATGCTCTAATGTTACTTGCGTTTTGCAGGTTGATGAAGGCTGGCTTATTCGAGCGCTAAAATTAAAATAAGGCCTATAATTTAAGAGTAAATTTTCGGTGAGTAATTTTATGGATATGTATTTCATTTTTCTATTATTTCCTTTACATTGAGTATAATGAAAATTATTCTTTGTATTTTTTAAAAAAGGATTTTAGTTTTTTGTTGTTTGGGTTTTACACGTTGTAACCACCAATGTTCAATGTTTTTTGTGTTTTGCAGGTTTGTGTAGCGCCCCCTAAGCTAGCAGATGACTAATCCAAAATATTAACTATAAAATGAGGCACTAACGATCTAAAACATCTATTTAAAACACTAAGAAAGAAGTTCTAAACAAAGATTAACCCAAATCTAAAACCTCTCTGAAATAAATACAAGAACTCCTCTCAGATGATACATATTTAATAATGAGTTGATTTACAAATAGAATATAAACACAAAATAAACATAGCGGAAGATAACCAACTCCTCGAAAGCTTTCATCGCCACACGCACATCTTGATCTGTCTCTGAAACTAAAAGTGGGAATGGGTGAGCACATCATCCCGAAGGGTGCTCAGTAGAAATAACAACTAACTTTCGAGTAATCACTAAAATGATTTAAAGACAATGCAGGTTTTACTGAAAACCGATAAAACACGAAAAACAGATAAAGCATATTAAAATAATAGTAATACAGAAAATATAAAGTTCTACCAACCAATAAACCGGCACACATTCATAACATAAGTAATAGTTGAACGACATCTTCCTTCGGAGTAGCAAGGCATGACTATTGCGGATTCTTCAATGATCATTAAATCCCCCCTGAGGTTTCCGGCCTCAAAGTCATAAACGATAAGTACCTTAGCAGTACCTCATTCTACGCGCACTCTACATATCAAGTGTCTAAAGAGATCTAATGAAACATAATATAATAGCTTTTGAAACTAATTTAAAAGAAAAATAAACATTCATGTATGAGACATGCGTTTCCCATACAAAAATAGGGAAAGTAATATTCGGTAACACGAGTACATACCTAATACTTTATTAGTTGGTAGCAATTTTCACTCCTTTAGCGCATAAATATAGATATAAATTTAGGGCAACCACATCACACACCAATCAAAAGGAAACTTCTCCCTTTCATGCTAACAATAAGTAAAGATTGTAACCACTTTCCAGTCAATGGAAAGAATCACTTTTTGAAAATAAATAAATACTCCCAAAACACAGATATTAGTTGTTTCTAAAGATCCAATCCCATCCCAAAATGTAAAAGAAAGCTAGTATGTATTACACACATATATACATGCATACACGTATCATATAGTAACAAAGACATGCATACATTTCATAAGATGTAGATTTGTAAAATAATAATGAATGCAAGAGAGTTCGTTATCGATTCCCACCTCTTTTGATGACAAGCCTCGCATACCTCGAGATGTTCAATACACTGGATCATCCTTTGAATCGATCATTGTTAATAACGACTAACTGTTAATCACACAAGCAAATCTGAGAATGTAACCAAAAGGCTCATAACATAATCTCATACAATTCTCTAGTTGTAAGTTAAGTGAACTATCTAATGGTTCTAAGTCTATTTATGGTTCTACATCATTTCTTTATCTATCTTTAGTATAACAAAGGTTTACTTATTGAATTGGGTTGGTTGTATAGTCCTATAGATAAGTCTTTTACTATCTACAACTTTGTAGAAGAAACCAAATACTAACTCAGACCACAAGTGGTCCAATTCGTCAAAATAGAAAAACTAGACTCAAGCCCAAGTCCACTAAACAAGCCCCTTAATCAAAATAGAAAAACCACTGATTTAATCAAAACAAGCCTAGCCTGAAAAGATAAGAGCTTACCCTTCCAACCAGCCAACTTGTCCACAATTTTCTCCACCACTTGACGAACATGAATGTGGCGAACAATACCAGGCTTCAAATGAATTCCCAAGTACTTATCAGGGAATAACGCTCTTTCCATGCCCATAAAATTTGAAATAACAATCGCACAGGAGCCTCTATCTCCTCCATAGTAAAATTTTCTTTTGGAATAACTTACACATTGGCCAGAAGCACATTGATAAATGCCAAGCATGTCCTTCAAGTTGCGCAAACTATGCAAATTTTCTTTGCAGAAAATTAAAATATCATCTGCAAAAAGTAAGTGTGTAGGCGCAACACCCTTTTTGCTAACCATAGCATGCATACTTTTCGCAGCAAACAATTTAGAAAGATTATGACTCAAAACATCTTCAATAAGAACAAAAATAAAAGGTCCTTGCCGCAAACCTCTAGTGATGCTAAAAAAAACCTTCAGGACTACCATTAATCATGAAATAAATTTGAGCAGAATGAAGAATACTAAGAATCCAATTGCACCAGACCTCCGAGAAACCATATTGACGAAAAACCTCAGCAATAAAATCCCAACTAACCGTATCAAAAGCTTGAGAAATATCCAATTTGAGGCCCACATTCCCATGCTTCCTATCAATGCTTAGCTCATTGGTTAACTCCGACGCCAAAGCTATATTCTCATGGATATTTCTTCCTTTCATGAGCGCCACTTGTTCTTCAGAAATCAACTTGTTAAGCATAATACCCAATCTGGTAGCCATAATCTTTGTAATGATCTTGAAGAAAAGGTTGCGTAGACCAATTGGCCTATAATCTTTGATAGCATCAGATTTATTATTTTTTGGAATAAGAACAATAAAACTAGAGTTAACGTCATTTGGAATTTTACGCAACACCCAATAATTTGTAATGGCATTAAAAATATCTCCAGAAATAATGCTCCAACAATGTCTATAGAAAGAACTTATAAACCCATCAGGACCTGGCGCCGAATCCGCACCCAAATCAAAAACAGTTTCCTTCACTTCTTCCAAAGAGGGAACATCATCCATAAACTCACTTTCCGAAGCTGTAATGCTTTCATGTTCAATGTCAAACAACTTTTGATAAATATCAACTTCACTACCATTGAATTTTGCTTGATTTGACAATATAATCAGTTATCTCATCCTGCAAAAACAAAGTAGAGTTAGTAGAAACTTTGAGCTCCGAAACTTTGATAGTGACTTCTTCTTCTCAACACCATTCACTTCATACTTCAACTCTAAATTACCAACCTCTACATCATTAACTCAACTACTTCCTGAGATTCTCACATCTACCACCAACACCCAAAACCACCAGTTCAGCTGAATCGCAACCTAGTTCATTACATCCTCCACCTGCAGCTTTATTAAACTTTAGTTGCACCACCAAGCCACCAGAAACTCAACCCAACCAACGGCAGTTATGCCATAACACTATTAGAGTCTCAGTTTCATAACTAAACTTCCCTAGTCATCAAATCCCATAATTCAAATCCACTAATTAACATCTTCACATGCCACTTGAACTTCATCAGCAACAGTTCTCCATAATTCAAACTCATAACCACCTAGATCATTCATCTAAGCTACAACTCTATAACCATTACCACCAACAGAAACCCCAAAAAATTCTCAGTTTACATCAGGACCACTTCAATTATCAATTAAACAAAATTATTACTTCAATCAATTAAACCCATCTCCAATCTCTTCTTAACCACCACCTAATTCGAATCTCAAAACAACCCAGGAAACCCTACTTCTCAATTTATCTAAAGAAACCTAAATTAATCAAGGAAATCTAATTAAACCACAATCAAAAGCAAACCCATCATAAATAACTTCAAACCAAAATCAATTTCATAAAGAAATCAAACAACACATGAACCCTAAATTTACCTGATTTGTAATTCTTTACCAAAACTGCTTCATATCATTAATTCAACAACAACCCTCTTAATATTCAGTGGTTACAACTCGATACCATCTTCGTTCTACACAAACTCAGAAAACAACCCAACTTCAGAAATCCTCAACTCACTATCTTCTCGATTCTTCTTCCTCCCAACTCAAACAGCAACAACACCTCCACCATCTCTTGATTCATGATCAGACTCTTGTTATCTCGATCTCAGAATAATACTTCATCTCCCAAGATCAACCAGAAGAGGAAAGAGAAGGAGAGCAGAAGAAGAACAAACAAAGAAAGAAAGAAGATGAAATAAGAAGAAGAAGAAGAAAATAGAAATGAGCTTATCTGCTCGATTTGGTTTAGAGCTAAGACCAAGAAAAATTACTGAGGTGCCCAAAAATAGTTAAGGGCAGCCAAGGCGGTCGGATGCAAAAATAACGATTTTGACATTCTAACTAAACTGATAAAATCTTCTTCGTCTGGTATCCGAATGACACGTTCGAATAGTCCATTCTGCATAACATTTTGAGATCTAGCTAGTGATCCTGGTTTCGAATCTAAATCGTTGTTAGATTAATTTCTATTAATTAATGTTCATTTTTAACTAATCGAGTTATTATCGGCTAATTCGTCGCTTGACCGGTCTAACAGCGTTGACGAGCTTGAGGGTCTTTACATTCTCCCCACCTTATATATTTTCGTACTCGAAAATCGAACCACCCTTCTAGTCTTGAAAAACTCCTCACCTTATAGAGGAATACTATCTCTCGACAAAATGCAAGTACTGCTTATACTTACAAACACGCAAAAACTCAACTCATTTTAAATGAGTTCACAATAACAAGAAATAAAACACAAGCCTATTTGGTTTCTCTCCATCTAAAATCTATAATCTGTAACTCTAAGTTCAAAAGACTAATCTCTATTTCATAATATGATTATCTGTAAGCTCACTATGGTTAATTTTATTCTAACATATAAGTATGTCTAAGTTCTTCGCGCTAAAATTTATAGCCTAATATTTAGTAATTTATTAATTTGATGTAGTTCTATATTTGTTATACATTTATTCATATAACTAATCCAAATTTGATTTCACGAAAATCTATAATATCTGATATTTTAACTTACCGTTATACTATATATAAATTTTCCAAATATTATTATTTATTATAAATTTGATATTATCAAAAAATTTGAAATACTAATATCAGCAGTGTTACTATTTTCTATATCTTTATTATTATCGTTATTAGTTTGTTTATAGTCTCGTAGGTACACTAAGTCTTAATTTTCAAAGTATGACTGTAATTGATTTTACCTAATCATATCGAGTATGTATGCTATGTATATATTATTAAATATTAGTGTTGGTAACATAACATTATTTAAATTTGAGTCTGCATAAAACTATAATGTATTCTAATATCTTATTTAATATACGAATTTATTTCCTTTCAAGTCTATTTTTGTACTAAACATTCAAATACTATTATTGTTTCTTCACATATATTTGTTTAACTTTAATGACTTACTAAATCAGTTATTGAACTAAAGATAATTTAAGTATAAGATTACTAAGAAATTTAGTCTTTTTATTTTATACAAAATATTCTCTCGTTCTAAGTCTTATATTAACTACCTGGTAGTTATTTCAAATGCAAAAGAATATAATTCTAACTTCATTTAATTTACAAAATTTGACCGTAGATAATTACTAGTAATTTTTTCGTAGCTACTTGATCCTAATTATTACTTTTATTGTTATATAATTACTAATGAGATTTTTAATTAGATAAAGTTCAAGACAATACTATTTGTTAAGTGTTAATATTATTTTTATTTTTAATATGGTTATTATTGATCCTATTATCATTTGTTATTATTAACACTAATGGTTGAATAATTATCTTAATTAATTTTATAATGTAACTTCATTTCTAATTAAATTTAAAAGATTAATGGTTATAAATACAAGAGAAGGTACTTTATTAGTTTCTAAGAAAAATTTGGGATCTATCAGTTTACTAATAAAAGCAAGTCTTCCTAATATGAATGGTAATCCATGCTTGTAGTTGGCATGTCCAGGTTAGTAAGACCCAACGATGGTTTCCTAAGAACAAAGACAACAGAATTTCAAGCCTCACTATTCTCTAGTGCTAGATTATTCAAGTGTTAAATAACTGAGACTAACTAATCTCGAGTTCTATAATAAAATTTCTAAACTATACTATAATTGGTTTCAACCTACAATGTTTACTTCATAATTAACTATACACAGAACTCAAGGAGCAAGCAATCAACATGTTATGCAAATCAATCAGATCAATATATAAATCTTTTAATAATTGATTGTTTTAGTGAATTAAGATTTATCTCACAAATTCAACCCAGTTCTAAACAAATCTAGTTCACTAACTGGCACTGGCCAATCCTATTGTCGCCCATGTAAGATCTAATAGTGAGCTCTGATACCAACACTATAGCGCCCCCTAAGCTAGCAGATGACTAATTCAAAAGATTAACTATAAAATGAGGCACTAACGATCTAAAACATCTATTTAAAACACTAAGAAAGAAGTTCTAAACAAATATTAACCCGAATCTAAACCCTCTCTGAAATAAATACAAGAACTCCTCTCAGATGATACATATTTAATAATGAGTTGATTTACAAATAGAATATAAACACAAAATAAACATAACGGAAGCTAACCAACTCCTCGAAAGCTTTCATCGCCACATGCACATCTTGATCTGTCTCTGAAACTGAAAGTGGGAATGGGTGAGCACATCATCCCGAAGGGTTCCTAGTATAAATAACAACTAACTTTCGAGTAATCACTAAAATGATTTAAAGACAATGCAGGTTTTACTGAAAACCGATAAAACACGGAAAACAGATAAATCATATTAAAATAACAATAATACAGAAAATATAAAGTTCTACCAACCAATAAACCGGCACACATTCACAACATAAGTAATAGTTGAGCGACGTCTTCCTTCGGAGTAGCAAGGCATGACTATTGTGGATTCTTCAATGATCATTAAAGCCCCCCTGATGTTTCCGGCCTCAAAGTCATAAACGATAAGTACCTTACCAGTACCTCATTCTACGCGCACTCTACATATCAAGTGTATAAAGAGATCTAATGAAACATAATATAATAGCTTTTGAAAGTAATTTAAAATAAAAATAAACATTCATGTATGAGACATGCGTTGCCCGTACAGAAATAAGGAAAGTAATATTCGGTAACACGAGTACATACCTAATACTTTATTAGTTGGCATCAATTTTCACTCCTTTAGCGCATAAATATAGATATAACTTTTGGGCAACCACATCACACACCAATCAAAAGGAAACTTCTCCCTTTCATGCTAACAATAAGTAAAGATTGTAACCACTTTCCAGTCAATGGAAAGAATCACTTTTTGAAATAAGTAAATACTCCCAAAACACAGATATTAGTTGTTTCTAAAGATCCAATCCCATCCCAAAATGTAAAAGAAATCTAGTTTGTATTACACACATATATACATGCATACACGTATCATATAGTAACAAAGACATGCATGCATGCATGCATTTCATAAGATATAGATTTGTAAAACAATAATGAACGCAAGAGAGTTCGTTATCGATTCCCACCTCTTTTGATGACAAGTCTCGCATACCTCGAGATGTTCAATCCATTGGATCATCCTTTGAATCGATCGTTGTTAATCACACAAGTAAATCTGAGAATGTAACCAAAAGGCTCATAACATAATCTCATATAATTCTCTAGTTGTAAGTTAAGTGAACTATCTAATGGTTCTAAGTCTATTTATGGTTCTACATCATTTCTTTATCTATCTTTAGTATTACAAAGGTTTACTTATTGAATTGGGTTGGTTATATTGTCCTATAGATGAGTCTTTTACTATTTACAACTTTGTAGAAGAAACCAAATGCTAACTCAGACCACAAGTGGTTCAATTCGTCAATATAGAAAAACTAGACTCAAGCCCAACTCCACTAAACAAGCCCATTAATCAAAATAGAAAAACCACTGATTTAATCAAAACAAGCCTAGCCTGAAAAGATAAGAGCTTACCCTTCCAACCAGCCAACTTGTCCTCCATAGTAAAATTTTCTTTTGGAATAACTTACACATTGGCCAGAAGCACATTGATAAATGACAAGCATGTCCTTCAAGTTGCGCAAACTATGCAAATTTCCTTTGCAGAAAATTAAAATATCATCTGCAAAAAGTAAGTGTGTAGGCGCAACACCCTTTTTGCTAACTATAGCATGCATACTTATCGCAGCAAACAATTTATAAAGATTATGACTCAAAATATCTTCAATAAGAACAAAAATAAAAGGTCCTTGCCGCAAACCTCTAGTGATGCTAAAAAAACCTTCAGGACTACCATTAATCATGACAGAAATTCGAGCAGAATGAAGAATACTAAGAAACCAATTGCACCAAACCTCCGAGAAACCATATTGACGAAAAACCTCAGCAATAAAATCCCAACTAACCGTATCAAAAGATTGAGAAATGTCCAATTTGAGGCCCACATTCCCATGCTTCCTATCAATGCTTAGCTCATTGATTAAATCCGACACCAAAGATATATTCTCATGGATATTTCTTCCTTTCATGAACGCCACTTGTTCTTCAGAAATCAACTTGTTAAGCACAATACCCAATCTGGTATCTATAATCTTTGTAATGATCTTGAAGAAAAGGTTGTGTAGACCAATTGGCATATAATCTTTGATAGCATCAGATTTGTTATTTTTTGGAATAAGAACAATAAAACTAGAGTTAACGCCATTTGGAATTTAACGCAACACCCAATAATTTGTAATGGCATTAAAAATATCTCCAGAAATAATGCTCCAACAATGTCTATAGAAAGAACTTATAAACCCATCAGGACCTGGCGCCGAATCCGCACCCAAATCAAAAACAGCTTCCTTCACTTCTTCCAAAGAGGGAACAACATCCATAAACTCACTTTCCGAAGCTGTAATGCTTTCATGTTCAATGTCAAACAACTTTTGATAAATATCAACTTCACTACCATTGAATTTTGCTTGATTTGACAATATAATCAGTTATCTCATCCTGCAAAAACAAAGTAGAGTTAGTAGAAACTTGAGCTCCGAAACTTTGATAGTGACTTCTTCTTCTCAACACCATTCACTTCATACTTCAACTCTAAATTACCAACCTCTGCATCATTAACTCAACTACTTCCTGAGATTCTCACATCTACCACCAACACCCAAAACCACCAGTTCAGCTGAATCACAACCTAGTTCATTACATCCTCCACCTGCAGCTTTATTAAACTTTAGTTGCACCACCAAGCCACCAGAAACTCAACCCAACCAACAACATCTATGCTATAACACTACTAGAGTCTCAGTTTCATAACTAAACTTCCTTAGTCATCAAATCCCATAATTCAAATCCACTAATTAACATCTTCACATGCCACTTGAACTTCATCAGCAACAGTTCTCCATAATTCAAACTCATAACCACCTAGATAATTCATCTAAGCTACAACTCTATAACCATTACCACCAATAGAAACCCCAAAAAATTCTCAGTTTACATCAGGACCACTTCAATTATCAATTGAACAAAATTATTACTTCAATCAATTAAACCCATCTCCAATCTCTTCTTAACCACCACCTAATTCGAATCTCAAAACAACCCAGGAAACCCTACTTCTCAATTTATCTAAAGAAACCTAAATTAATCTAGGAAATCTAATTAAACCACAATCAAAAGAAAACCCATCATAAATAACTTCAAACCAAAATCAATTTCATAAAGAAATCAAACAACACATGAACCCTAAATTTACCTTATTTGTGATTCTTTACCAAAACTTCTTCATCTCATTAATTCAACAACAACCCTCTTAATATTCAGTGGTTACAACTCGATACCATCTTCGTTCTACACAAACTCAGAAAACAACCCAACTTCAGAAATCCTCAACTCACTGTCTTCTCGATTCTTCTTCCTCCCAACTCAAACAGAAACAACACCTCCACCATCTCTTGATTCATGATCAGACTCTTGTTATCTCGATCTCAGAATAATACTTCATCTCCCAAGATCAACCAGAAGAGGAAAGAGAAGGAGAGCAGAAGAAGAACGAACAAAGAAAGAAAGAAGATGAAAGAAGAAGAAGAAGAAGAAGAAAATAGAAATGAGCTTATCTGTTCGATTTGGTCTAGAGCTAAAACCAAGAAAAATTAATGAGGTGCCCAAAAATAGTTAAGGTCAGCCAAGGCGGTCGGATGCAAAAATAACGATTTTGCCATTCTAACTAAACTGATAAAATCTTCTTCGTCTGGTATCCGAATGACACGTTCAAATAGTCCATTCTGAATAACATTTTGAGATCTATCTAGTGATTGTAGTAGCAGGATTTCCCACACTACACCCCTATTAAGATCCTATAGAAATCTAAGTGAAACTAGTTGAAGATTGAAGAATTAAACGACACTTTTATTATTTAGATCTCAGAAATGTTTACAAAAAATATTCAAACTCAGAATTACAACTTTCTTTTCTGGAGTTTCTCTCTCCTCAAGATTTTCTAAACTCTAAAAAATACATCATCCTCCTATGGACTTACTTGAACCATTTATATAGGAAATTACATAGTGGGTGACAGCTAAGTTTTGCCCTTCTTTCGGATATGTTCTGCGATCTCATCGTGGTAGTTGTAATATTAATCTTCGCCAACTTTTATAATCCTCGTGAAACAACACTCTCATAACATGTCTCTTCAATCGTCAGCTATTATGAAGCTTACTTGTGACGCTCGCCAAATGTTGCTGAAGAATCCTTACGACACTCTCGTGAACAATATCATTTATACTTATAGGAATATTTGACCTTCTCGTGAAAGCGTTGTTCTTACTACGAGAATATCGTTGTGGCGATATTCTGGTACTACATCTTGCCTCTTCTCATGTCTTTTCTGCTAAGAAGAGAAGATCGTGAGAATAAATTGCCGTAATCTCCTATCTTTTCACCTCCATCTTTATTCTGACACGTCTCTAAACCTTTCACCAGCTGTCTTCATATAATTTTATCACCCATATATTTTTTGACACGTCATCTTAAACCGTTGTTATTTGACCATCCACGTCCTTTCATTGTATTAACTATTTTATTTTCTCGAGAAACTTCTTCTGCTATAAATACCTTCTCTCATTCTTCTCTTTTTCTTTCTTCTCATTCTCTTTCCTTCTTCTTCTCTGCAAATTTCATTGCTTTCCCGCAAATCGCGCATCTAATATCTTTCGCCATTTTTTCAATCTTCTTTCATTCCCATTCTCTCAAATTGGTTGCTGCTGGTGCTAAAAATCTTATTGCTTTCAATTTGATGCAAGAAAAACTTAAAAATCAAGGATTTGACTTATCTTTAATCCCAGATCAAAGTCCCAAATCTGTTCTTTCTCTTGAATTATTTTCTAATTTCCAGTGTTCTCGTGAAAAAATTATAGTTTCGTTAGGCCAACTTGAAGTTGGTCTTCCACTTCCTCTCTATAACCCTGAACTTCCACTCTTTTACCAAATAATTTCTGATAAGAGATTTTCACGAGCGGTGTATCAACTTGGTGGGGATTGTATTAGATTATTACTGGAATATGCCTCTCGTGGTGCTGGCAAAGGATCCCAATATCCCGAAGAACATAAAAGTCTTAAATATAAACATATTCCGATTATCCATGAAAATTATACTGTAGATAATTTCTTTCGAAATTACCAGTTACTCCCCATGGTAAGGGATAATACCTGTTGGGGTGTTCGTTTACATAAAAGGAAGGTCACTGATGAAAATGCTCTTATGCAAGACATTGATTTTCATACTAATACAAATGATGGTCCTCGTCATTCTAATGACAATAAGTGGTTTATGTTTCCCTTATGCCTTAAAGGTCCTTATATATCCGGTTCTCTCCAACTTCCTGCGAATCTCTCTCACTATGAACCATGGACTTTCAACTGGCCTGATAGGTCTTCCGATGTATATTCCCTCATCTTCTTATGATATTATTATTTATTCCTTCACACTCTCGCTAAATTTTCCATTATCTTGCAGGTTGCCAAAATGAAACTTAATTACCAGAAATATAGGAAACCCGGCACTCTTCTAGCTCTTAGATCTTTCACAGATGAAGTAAGAAATATTCCTTTATTAATTAACAATATATTGTTGCCCCTATTTCTTATCTTTATCTGTGTTTGTAGGTAATTGAAGAATTACCACCTTTAGAACCAAAACCTAAGGAGAAACCTTCAACTAATCGTAAAGGGAAATCTACTACTTCAAGTGAAGGAAGACGCTATGCCCCTCGTGATAAAGAACCCAGCGAGCCTCCTTTGAAGAAAAATAAAACTCAGCATTCTTCTTCTCAACATACCCAATTGGATTCAATCGTTAGTAATAAATCTAATGATGAATTTATCAAAGAATTTTACGATATTAGAGAAGTTCCTTCTGTGAAAAATTCTTCTTCCTCTGATTCTTCCATGACCCAACTGTCCATGCTTTTTGGCGATTCTTCTCGTGGAACTGCGAATGAGTATGGCGATGAGACTCTTAATGGGATAGCTCAAGCGCTCGTCAAAGTGTGTGATGCTCCAATCTTATCTGATAATAATTCTTTTCGTGGAATTTCTGGAAATCTAACTCCAAGCTTCTTAAATGCACTTGGTATTCTGGTATGTTTTCTTAATTGTTTCTTAATTCGCCAGATTTCTCTCATCATATTTTTTGTACTTATAAAACTCTGTTGCAGGTTGGGAGAGCT
Organism: Papaver bracteatum; assembly: GCA_023529315.1. NCBI lineage: Eukaryota > Viridiplantae > Streptophyta > Magnoliopsida > Ranunculales > Papaveraceae > Papaver > Papaver bracteatum. Next base: position 2,003,928 of record JAJJWX010003533.1, read on the forward strand.
TCTTTTTCTGCTGCTACTGACTTAGATAATAAATGTGCTTCATTTAAGAAAAAGGTTGTTAACCTTCGCCAAGATAAAGAGAAACTAGAGGATGAAATTGCTGAGCTTCGCGAGAAAAATAAACTGTTGGAAACTGAAGTTTCAGTTGATAAACAGAAGATTTTGGATCTTAACAATGCTAACAAACAACTTTATGGTATGATTTACTTTTTCTTTCTTTTAGATTTTTTATTTTTCTTTAATATAGCTTATCCAAGCAATCATTTTTGCAGATGTTTATGGTCTAACTGACGAAGCTACGTTCCTTCAAACCTTTCCCGAACCTGTAGATGATAATACTCTTCTTGCTCGCCTTAATAACTCCTTAAGTAATTTTCTTTGATTGAACAAATTAAATCCCTCTCTATAGAGGAACTTAAATTTAAGTTTAATCTCCTGACCATTGAACACAGACACAATTTAGGATTATCTAATAAATTTAAGCGTCTTTATCATGAATCAAAAGAAGTGATCAATGGATTAAGAAGTAGAATTAGTGATCTTGTTGACGAGAAAGATCAAGCAATTAGAAACGGCAGCGAAACTCTAGCAGACTTCCACAAAATTCTTCTCGAAGTTCAAAGGGAAAGAGATAGGCTTATCTGCGAGAATAAAAATCTTCTTGCAAGAGAAACTCAAGTTCGTTCTCGCCTTCTTATTACTAGCGATGATGAGTTTTCTTGGGCAGCACAGGTTCTTGATAATGCTAGGAATAATTTAGGTATAGACGTTAGCCTTCATACTGATCAATCAGCCTTAATTAGGGATTTGATTTCTGAAAAAGAAGGTTGTTAACCACTCTACTCTATTAATCTTTTGCTTTTTATTATTCTTTCTTATAACTTCTATCTTAACGGTGCCTTATTCTCGCAGATTCTGAAGATAGATGTCGTGTAAGGATGAGAGAACTAGAAGATATTAATCACCAACTTGCGAACGATCTTACCGCTCGCAACGATAAATACTCGCGATTGAAAGCTCAATTTAAGATTACTTCTGCAAATTTTAATAGATCCCTCCTCATTACTCGTAATGATACCACTAAGCAGGTTTGTGACAACCATGGAATTCCTCATTCTTTGTATCCTGATCTTGCAAAGGCAATACCATCACTAATTCCAGATCTTGGTGTCTCTGATTCTGATGAAGATCTTGACGAGAGTGAAGAAGAGAATAATGACGAAGAAACAAATTCTGGCGACGATGAAGAACCCAACAAAGATAATGAAGAAGAGAAATCTGGTGAAGAAGAAGAATCTGATAAAGATAACAATGTAGATAAGTGAAACAATGTATCTGTCTAACTTCTTTCTTTGATGTAATCAATCGCGAGCTTCTTCAATTTGCTGCAACTTTCTTCAATTTAATGTGTAAATTTCTTTGCCCCCTTATCTGTATGAATGAAAGAACAACCTCTTTTTTGCAATATAACTTGGTCAATATAGTTTGCATCTGCTAATTATCTGGGCATTAATATCCATATAAATTTCTCATATGGTGATGAATAATAATCTTTACCATTCTATTCATTCCCATACTTGCCTCTATTATTCATCTGCAATATGAGAAAGTTAATAAACGAATATTTTGGCGAATTTCACAATTTCTGTGATTTTGTCGCAAAATTTGATATTTTTGCGATCTTATGGTCTTATCATGCCTTCCTACTTAAAGGTCTTACTTTGCCATAGTATTTTCTTCGCGACAAGATCGCAGGACGTCTTTACATTTTCATGTATTGACCCATTGATCTTGTCTTATCTGCATTTCTTTATTGTATTGCGACAATATGACGAGCCTAAGTTTTCTCGCGAAAATAAAGCCTCGTGACATTGCCGTCTTGCGATGAAATCGCAGGACGTCTTCACATTTGCATGTAAAAACCCCTTGATCTCATCTTAACTCTTTTTTATGGCTTTTTGCCTCTGTATAATTTACGCGACAATATGACAGGCCTAAATGACCTTGCGATCTTAGAGCCCCATGATATTGCCGTCTTAAGACACTTATCAGCTCCCTAATGGAGGGTGCCGCCCTTATCTTCCCCCTGGTTGCCCCTTCAAGGAGGGCACATCGGCCATACAAGACTAGCTCCTCCCATCCAGATTTACCAACAACCAGTTGTTTTCGTAGCCTCTTGTCCTTTATGCCTATATGGCTTATAGTTACAAGACTACACCCTAGGTGGGGTTTTCTTCAGGCCAAGTGCATTGTAGCCAAGACTTACCAAAGATGGCCAGGGTAGGTTCGTCCGTCCCGGGCATCCTTGGCTAAACCGTGTACCTCGGCGCCTTGATCATACTCTGCATTTCTTGGAAGAGACTCTCAATCGTCCAACCAGGGTATAACCTTATAAAGCTGGAAATCCAAGATCTCTCTCCCGGATAGGTTTTCTTTAACCCCTACATCTGTATGACTCAGGTTCCAGTAGCGGTATAACCTTATCCCTGAATCATATAAAGAGATACCCCCCTTATGACGTGCTTGTAGGTCTTACATTTGCCTCTTACGAAATTGTATTCGCGAACTAAGGTGCACGCCATAAAGGTTTGTCCCATTCTCTTAATCTCTGCGAAATTATATTCGCGTTTCTTAAAATTTCTTGCGAGCTTTAAATCTCAATAATTTTTTATTTTTTTTATTTTTTTTTAAAGTTTCCAATGCCATTTTCTTCACTCAAACAGAAAAAAACAACTTTACCTTTCTACTTCTAGCGATCTGTTCGTCATATTTCATCTTACTGTTACTTCATTTTTCTCATCTTCCTTATCATCTGTTCTTTTACTTAATGTTTTCCCGCAAGTTGCTTGTCATTTCCTCCTTTTATGCTCTTTATACCTGTACCTTTGTTGCGTTTTATTATTTGTTTGATATCTGCGAGGGACTCGTTAGTTACTTCTTCATGTTTTTCTATTGAATCAACCATTAATTTGTCACTTCTCTGTTGCTGCTTAATTCTGTACTTCCAATTGTTGTTCTTCCCTGCTCTTTCCTCACAAGACTTGATATCTATCTCATAACATTTCTTACTTTCTCCCCAATCTCCTTTAATTACTCCAACACCAGTTGGATGAGGAAATTTAATGCACTGGTGAAAGGTAGATGCAACACCCAATATCCTGTGTAACCAAGGTCGACCAATCAAGGAGTTATATGGTGATTCAATATCGAAAACACAGAATAAAATCTTGGAACTCATTCCTCTTAACGGAATTCTCATTGTGATCTCCCCTTTAGGCTTGTTGGCAGTTCCATTAAAACCATAGATTTTGTATGTCGATGGTATCAAATCTTCATCTTTCCCACCCATGGTTCTGTAGGTATGGTAGAACAGGATATCTACGGAACTACCAGTATCAATTAGGATTCTATCAATGGCCCAAGACTCTTCCATTTCGTTATTTTTTTCTTTACTTTCTTCTTCTTCTTCTTCTTCTTCTGCTTGTTCTGGTTTTATTTCCAACCTTACCACCAATGGGTTATCATGTAGCTCGCCAGGCTCTGGTACTTCTTGTGTTGTAAAAGAAAGGACTTGTTTCTGCCACTCTTCTAATGGCGAGATTCTCGCTATATTCATTATTTCTTTTCCATCCATATCTCTGGCGAAGACTCTACTTAAGACATTATCGTGGAAATCTTCGATGGTTCTGAAAGAATGCACAATAGAATTACAAAATAAATTCTTTGCTTTAGTTCCAACCTCTATAACAAAAGTTTCTGCTCCTTTTACATTATTCATTCTGCGATCGTCTGGTGGTGGTGGAAATTGTTGCGATTGTTGATGCCCTTTTAGAAAATGATTTAGCTTCCCCTGATCGATCATTCTTAAGATTATTCTTTTTACATTTCTGCAATTATTTATCGAATGCCCATGAAAATGATGATAAGGACAGAATTCTTGATTACGAGTGTTAGGATGTGGTTCCTTCCCCATGTTCCATGGAGAGGGTATATTTTCCATTAAAATGATAGCTTCCCAGATTTTTTATACACTAGCATTCAAGGGTGGCATCTTAATCTCCTCCCATATGGTTCTCATGTTCCCCTTATTTATGAAATTATTTTGCTTTTGTCCACCATAAGTTTCTTGGGGTTGGTCAAGCCTTTGGATTTGACTATTTCCTCCACGATTGTAATAATTCTTCTCTCTTTCAAATTCTTCTTGATCACGACTTCCCATAGCCACTAGCTTTTGTTTTTCATTATTCGCCACTTTCTCTGCTTGAACTTGCGAGGTACTCGCCACATTATTAATCATTTTGGGAAGCAAACTTCCATTAGCCATTACAGAACTGGTGTTCGCAATTGGGTATGACTCCATTTCATTTTGTTTTTCTTCCAAAGCAATGTACTCTTCTTGTAGTTCTCTTAGTTCAGTCATTGTGATGGTGTTTTTGATTCTGAAAATTTGTATATAGAGCAAATTAGTCGCAAACATTGCATTAATGAAGGATAAAATAAGATATCTCTCATCTACTCTTCATGCCATCTCACTGCACATTGTCTTCCATCTTATGGTAAGATGTTTTAGATTCTCGCCAATTCTCTGTTTTAATCCAAACACATCTTCGATACCTGGTCGTGAAGAGTTGTTGCTTATGTATGCACCTAAAAATGTAGCTTGTAAGTGATCAAAATAAGTAATAGTATTTTTCGGCAATCCCTCAAACCATTTTAGCGCCTACTTGATCAATTTGGATGCAAAGTATTTGCATAAAACAGCATCATGATTCTCCCACTGCAGCATACACCTAACATAAGCTTTAACATGCTGAATAGCACAAGTAGTCCCATCGAAAATACTGTTTAGTGCTGGTAAATTGCATTTTGGAGGAATTCCTCTTAGTTGTACTTCCTGTGTGAAGGGAGTTCTAGCTGCTTCTTCGATTGCTTCATCAAGTTGCCTTCTTCCACCTTCTCTTCTATTATTTATTATTCCTCTCATTTCTGCTAATTCCCTCAAAATTTGCTCATTTGCAGTTGGGCTTTGTTCCATTGGTCTTTTTAACGCACTTTCTCTTCTCCTACGATTTTCCTCTTCATTTCTATCCGAAATTCGCAATTGATTTTGTCTCCTAATTTCTTCTCCACCAACTTCTTCATTTCTCGCCAATTCTCTTTGTTGTCTTTCTATCCTTCTTTGTATTCTGTCATACTCTTTCCGAACATTTCCATTTTCGCGATTTTGTGTACGTCTCCTTTCTCGATTATCATGATTGTTTTGCCTTATTGCTTCTTGAAACTCTTGTTCTTCCATTTCTTCCCTCAGCCTTTCTATCTCGCAAGCTAGGCGTGCCTGTTCATCATAATGTCTCTCAATTTCATTCTCAATAATTCTTTGATTTATGACGTGCTCTCGTCCATGTAATATTCTTCTACCTTCTTCGTGATTTTCTTCACCATCTTGATTACCTTCATTTCTTTGATTTTCAATATTTCGCCTTCCATTTAAAGTTTCTCCTTGTGGATCGTTACAATCATTATTTACTCTCTCTTCTCCCTGACGTTGTCCTCTATTTGGATTTTCAGTTTCTTCTTGTACATTTTCTCCATCATTTCTTGTGGGATAATTTCGCCTTGGTATTTCTCTAAATGATCTTGAACTTGATCTAGTAGTACTTCTTGATCTTCTTCTTTGTAATCTTAAATTTTCCATTCTCAACTCATGATTTTGTCTTGTTAAATTTGCACGTTCCACCTCCTCTAACCTTCTTTCTTCCTATATTCTTTGCCCTAATTCCTCTGTTGTTCCATCTTCATCTTGATGAATCGATCCTTCTTCTACCTCTTGATTTCTTCCTACTCCACTTTCTTCTCTTACTTGTCGATTTGTTTCTTCTCCCATTGAATCCGATCTCCATGTATGCACGCTTACTCTATCATAATCCACTCTTCCATTTTGTACCGATGTTGATTGGTTTGGTTGTTGAATTGGATTTTCCCTTTCATTCCTTGTTTTATTCCTCCTAGTTCTCATCCTTGAATATTCTCCTAATACACTTGTTTCTTCACCTGCAAGTCTTTTACTTCTTCTCACTGTTGTTAGTGGTTCTGATGTATTTCTTCTCCTTCTTCCAGCTATTTCTTCAATTTCTCCAAATCTTCAAATTGTAATTAGAGATTTTGAATCTTGATCTCCCCTTAGTCGGCGCCAAAATGTAGTATCAGGATTTCCCACACTACACCCCTATTAAGATCCTATAGAAATCTAAGTGAAACTAGTTGAAGATTGAAGAATTAAACGACACTTTTATTATTTAGATCCCAGAAATGTTTACAGAAAATATTCAAACTCAGAATTACAACTTTATTTTCTGGAGTTTCTCTCTCCTCAAGATTTTCTCAACTCTAAAAAATACATCATCCTCCTCTGGACTTACTTGAACCCTTTATATAGGAAATTACATAGTGGGTGACAGCTAAGTTTTCCCCTTCTTTCGGATATGTTCTGCGATCTCATCGTGGTAGTTGTAATATTAATCTTCGCCAACTTTTATAATCCTCGTGAAACAACACTCTCATAACATGTCTCTTCAATTTTCGGCTATTATGAAGCTTACTTGTGACGCTCGCCAAATGTTGCTGAAGAATCCTTACGACACTCTCGTGAACAATGTCATTTATACTTATAGGAATATTTGACCTTCTCGTGAAAGCGTTGTTCTTACTACGAGAATATCGTTGTGGCGATATTCTGGTACTACAGTGATCCTGGTTTCGAATCTAAATCGTTGTTAGATTAATTTCTATTAATTAACGTTCATTTTTAACTAATCGAGTTATTATCGGCTAATTCGTCGCTTGACCGGTCTAACAGCGTTGACAAGCTTGAGGGTCTTTACATTCTCCCCACCTTATACATTTTCGTCCTCGAAAATTGAACCACCCTTCTAGTCTTGAAAAACTCCTCACCTTATAGAGGAATACTATCTCTCGACAAAATGCAAGTACTACTTATACTTACAAACTCGCAAAAACTCAACTCATTTTAAATGAGTTCACAACAACAAGAAATAAAACACAAGCCTATTTGGTTTCTCTCCATCTAAAATCTGTAATCTAAAACTCTAAGTTCAAAAGACTAATCTCTATTTCATAATATGATTGTCTCTAAGCTCACTATGGTTAATTTTATTCTAACATATAAGTATGTCTAAGTTCTTCGCGCTAAAATTTATAGCCTAATATTTAGTAATTTATTAATTCTATGTAGTTCTATATTTGTTATACATTTATTCATATAACTAATCCAAATTTGATTTCACGAAAATCTATAATATCTGATATTTTAACTTACCGTTATACTATATATAATTTTCCAAATATTATTATCTATTATAAATTTGCTATTATCAAATTTTTTGAAATACTAATATCAGCAGTGTTACTATTTTCTATATCTTTATTATTATCGTTATTAGTTTGTTTATAGTCTCGTAGGTACACTAAGTCTTAATTTTCAAAGTATGACTGTAATTGATTTTACCTAATCATATCGAGTATGTATGCTATGTATATATTATTAAATATTAGTGTTGGTAACATAACATTATTTAAATTTGAGTCTGCATAAAACTATATTGTATTCTAATATCTTATTTAATATACGAATTTATTTCCTTTCAAGTCTGTTTTTGTACTAAACATTCAAATACTATTATTGTTTCTTCACGTATATTTGTTTAACTTTAATGACTTACTAAATCAGTTATTGAACTAAAGATAATTTAAGTATAAGATTACTAAGAAATTTAGTCTTTTTATTTTATACAAAATATTCTCTCGTTCTAAGTCTTATATTAACTACCTGGTAGTTATTTCAAATGCAAAAGAATATAATTCTAACTTCATTTAATTTACAAAATTTGACTTGTAGATAATTAATAATTTTAAAATTTTTCAAGCTACTTGATCCTAATTATTACTTTTATTGTTACATAATTACTAATGAGATTTTTAATTAGATAAAGTTCAAGATAATACTATTTGTTAAGTGTTAATATTATTTTTATTTTTAATATGGTTATTAGTGATCCTATTATCATTTGTTATTATTAACACTAATGGTTGAATAATTATCTTAATTAATTTTATAATGTAACTTCATTTCTAATTAAATTTAATAGATTAATGGTTCTAAGTCTATTTACGGTTCTACATCATTTCTTTATCTATCTTTAGTATTACAAAGGTTTACTTATTGAATTGGGTTGGTTATATTGTCATGTAGATGAGTCTTTTACTATTTACAACTTTGTAGAAGAAACCAAATGCTAACTCTATTTATGGTTCTACATCATTTCTTTATCTATCTTTAGACCACAAGTGGTCCAATTCGTCAAAATAGAAAAACTAGACTCAAGCCCAAGTCCAATAAACAAGCCCATTAATCAAAATAGAAAAACCACTAATTTAATCAAAACAAGCCTAGCCTGAAAAGATAAGAGCTTACCCTTCCAACCAGCCAACTTGTCCACAATTTTCTCCACCACTTGACGAACATGAATGTGGCGAACAATACCAGGCTTCAACTGAATTCCCAAGTACTTATTAGGGAATAATGCTCTTTCCATGCCCATAAAATTTGAAATAACAATCGCACGGGAGACTCTATCTCCTCCATAGTAAAATTTTCTTTTGGAATAACTTACACATTGGCCAGAAGCACATTGATAAATGCCAAGCATGTCCTTCAAGTTGCGCCAACTATGCAAATTTCCTTTGCAGAAAATTAAAATATCATCTGCAAAAAGTAAGTGTGTAAGCGCAACACCCTTTTTGCTAACCATAGCATGCATACTTTTCACAAAAAACAATTTAGAAAGATTATGACTCAAAACATCTTCAATAAGAACAAAAATAAAAGGTCCTTGCCGCAAACCTCTAGTGATGCTAAAAAAACCTTCAAGACTACCATTAATCATGACAGAAATTCGAGCAGAATGAAGAATACTAAGAAACCAATTGCACCAGACCTCCGAGAAACCATATTGACGAAAAACCTCAGCAATAAAATCCCAACTAACCGTATCAAAAGCTTGAGAAATGTCCAATTTGAGGCCCATATTCCCATGCTTCCTATCAATGCTTAGCTCATTGATTAACTCCGACGCCAAAGATATATTCTCATGGATATTTCTTCCTTTCATGAACGCCACTTGTTCTTCAGAAATCAACTTGTTAAGCATAATACCCAATCTGGTAGCCATAATCTTTGTAATGATCTTGAAGAAAAGGTTGCGTAGACCAATTGGCCTATAATCTTTGATAGCATCAAATTTGTTATTTTTTGGAATAAGAACAATAAAACTAGAGTTAACGCCATTTGGAATTTTATGCAACACCCAATAATTTGTAATGGCATTAAAAATATCTCCAGAAATAATGCTCCAACAATGTCTATAGAAAGAACTTATAAACCCATCAGGACCTGGCGCCGAATCCGCACCCAAATCAAAAACAGCTTCCTTCACTTCTTCCAAAGAGGGAACATCATCCATAAACTCACTTTCCAAAGCTGTAATGCTTTCATGTTCAATGTCAAACAACTTTTGATAAATATCAACTTCACTACCATTGAATTTTGCTTGATTTGACAATATAATCAGTTATCTCATCCTGCAAAAACAAAGTAGAGTTAGTAGAAACTTTGAGCTCTGAAACTTTGATAGTGACTTCTTCTTCTCAACACCATTCACTTCATACTTCAACTCTAAATTACCAACCTCTACATCATTAACTCAACTACTTCCTGAGATTCTCACATCTACCACCAACACCCAAAACCACCAGTTCAGCTGAATCGCAACCTAATTCATTACATCCTCCACCTGCAGCTTCATTAAAATTCAGTTGCACCACCAAGCCACCAGAAACTCAACCCAACCAACGGAAGTTATGCCATAACACTACTAGAGTCTCAGTTTCATAACTAAACTTCCCAAGTCATCAAATCGGATAATTCAAATCCACTAATTAACATATTCACATGCCACTTGAATTTCATCAGCAACAGTTCTCCATAATTCAAACTCATAACCACCTAGATCATTCATCTAAGCTACAAATCTATAACCATTACCGCCAATAGAAACCCCAAAAAATTCTCAGTTTACATCAGGACCACTTCAATTATCAATTGAACAAAATTATTACTTCAATCAATTAAACCCATCTCCAATCTCTTCTTAACCACCACCTAATTCGAATCTCAAAACAACCCAGGAAACCCTACTTCTCAATTTATCTAAAGAAACCTAAATTAATCTAGGAAATCTAATTAAACCACAATCAAAAGCAAACCCATCATAAATAACTTCAAACCAAAATCAATTTCATAAAGAAATCAAACAACACATGAACCCTAAATTTACCTGATTTGTGATTCTTTACCAAAAATGCTTCATCTCATTAATTCAACAACAACCCTCTTAATATTCAGTGGTTACAACTCGATACCATCTTCGTTCTACACAAACTCAGAAAACAACCCAACTTCAGAAATCCTCAACTCATTGTCTTCTCGATTCTTCTTCCTCCCAACTCAAACAGAAACAACACCTCCACCATCTCTTGATTCATGATCAGACTCTTGTTATCTCGATCTCAGAATAATACTTCATCTCCCAAGATCAACCAGAAGAGGAAAGAGAAGGAGAGCAGAAGAAGAACGAACAAAGAAAGAAAGAAGATGAAAGAAGAAGAAGAAGAAAATAGAAATGAGCTTATCTGCTCGATTTGGTCTAGAGTTAAGACCAAGAAAAATTACTGAGGTGCCCAAAAATAGTTAAGGTCATCCAAGGCGGTCGGATGCAAAAATAAAGATTTTTCCATTCTAACTAAACTGATAAATTCTTCTTCGTATGGTATCCGAATGACACGTTCGAATAGTCCATTCTGCATAACATTTTGAGATCTAGCTCGTGATCCTGGTTTCAAATCTAAATCGTTGTTAGATTAATTTCTATTAATTAACGTTCATTTTTAACTAATCGAGTTATTATCGGCTAATTCATCGCTTGACCGGTCTAACAGCGTTGACGAGCTTGAGGGTCTTTACATTCTCCCCACCTTATACATTTTCATCCTCGAAAATTGAACCACCCTTCTAGTCTTGAAAAACTCCTCACCTTATAGAGGAATACTATCTCTCGACAAAATGCAAGTACTGCTTATACTTACAAACTCGCAAAAACTCAACTCATTTTAAATGAGTTCACAACAACAAGAAATAAAACACAAGCCTATTTGGTTTCTCTCCATCTAAAATCTATAATCTGTAACTCTAAGTTCAAAAGACTAATCTCTATTTCATAATATGATTGTCTCTAAGCTCACTATGGTTAATTTTATTCTAACATATAAGTATGTCTAAGTTCTTCGCGCTAAAATTTATAGCCTAATATTTAGTAATTTATTAATTTGATGTAGTTCTATATTTGCTATACATTTATTCATATAACTAATCCAAATTTGATTTCACGAAAATCTATAATATCTGATATTTTAACTTACCGTTATACTATATATAAATTTTCCAAATATTATTATCTATTAAAAATTTGCTATTATCAAAATTTTTGAAATACTAATATCAGCAGTGTTACTATTTTCTATATCTTTATTATTATCGTTATTAGTTTGTTTATAGTCTCGTAGGTACACTAAGTCTTAATTTTCAAAGTATGATTGTAATTGATTTTACCTAATCATATCGAGTATGTATGCTATGTATATATTATTAAATATTAGTGTTGGTAACATAACATTATTTAAATTTGAGTCTGCATAAAACTATAATGTATTCTAATATCTTATTTAATATATGAATTTATTTCCTTTCAAGTCTATTTTTGTACTAAACATTCAAATACTATTATTGTTTCTTCACGTATATTTGTTTAACTTTAATGACTTACTAAATCAGTTATTGAACTAAAGATAATTTAAGTATAAGATTACTAAGAAATTTAGTCTTTTTATTTTATACAAAATATTCTCTCGTTCTAAGTCTTATATTAACTACCTGGTAGTTATTTCAAATGCAAAAGAATATAATTCTAACTTCATTTAATTTACAAAATTTGACCGTAGATAATTACTAAAAAAAATTTCGTAGCTACTTGATCCTAATTATTACTTTTATTGTTACATAATTACTAATGAGATTTTTAATTAGATAAAGTTCAAGACAATACTATTTGTTAAGTGTTAATATTATTTTTATTTTTAATATGGTTATTAGTGATCCTATTATCATTTGTTATTATTAACACTAATGGTTGAATAATTATCTTAATTAATTTTATAATGTAACTTCATTTCTAATTAAATTTAATAGATTAATGGTTCTAAATACAAGAGAAGGTACTTTATTAGTTTCTAAGCAAAATTTGGGATCTATCAGTTTACTAATAGAAGCAAGTCTTCCTAATATGAATGGTAATCCATGCTTGTAGTTGGCATGTCTAGGTTAGTAAGACCCGACGATGGTTTCCTAAGAACAAAGACAATAGAATTTCAAGCCTCACTATTCTCTAGTGCTAGATTATTCAAGTGTTAAATAACTGAGACTAACTAATCTCGAGTTCTATAATAAAATTTCTAAACTATACTATAATTGGTTTCAACCTACAATGTTTACTTCATAATTAACTATACACAGAAATCAAGGAGCAAGAAATCAACATGTTATGCAAATCAATCAGATCAATATATAAATCTTTTAATAATTGATTGTTTTTAGTGAATTAAGATTTATCTCACAAATTCAACCCAGTTCTAAACAAATCTAGTTCACTAATTGGCACTGGCCAATCCTATTTTCGCCCATGTAAGATCTAATAGTGAGCTCTGATACCAAGTCTGTAGCGCCCCCTAAGCTAGCAGATGACTAATCCAAAAGATTAACTATAAAATGAGGCACTAACGATCTAAAACATCTATTTAAAACACTAAGAAAGAAGTTCTAAACAAAGATTAACCCGAATCTAAACCCTCTCTGAAATAAATACAAGAACTCCTCTCAGATGATACATATTTAATAATGAGTTGATTTACAAATAGAATATAAACACAAAATAAACATAACGGAAGCTAACCAACTCCTCGAAAGCTTTCATCGCCACATGCACATCTTGATCTGTCTCTGAAACTTAAAGTGGGAATGGGTGAGCACATCATCCCGAAGGTTGCCCAGTATAAATAACAACTAACTTTCGAGTAATCACTAAAATGATTTAAAGACAATGCAGGTTTTACTGAAAACCGATAAAACACGGAAAACAGATAAAGCATATTAAAATAATAATAATACAGAAAATATAAAGTTCTACCAATCAATAAACCGGCACACATTCACAACATAAGTAATAGTTGAGCGACGTCTTCCTTCGGAGTAGCAAGGCATGACTACCGGGGCCTTACGACCCTGGCTCAACCTTTGGTTAGCGTCATGTATCACGTGATCTTCAATATTTAACACTGGGATTTTTATCCCGGCATTTTTTGTGAAATTACTTTAAATTATCATTAATATTCTTCTGTTATTCAAGTATTCTCATTGACATAGTCCGGCATCTGTTTTCCAGATATCACCAATGCTTATTTCCTAAAAAAAGAATCGTCTATTTTATTAGACTTGAACATACCCCTTGGAAATTATTATGCTAGTTAAAGTATAATGTACTTACGTGGATGGTGTTTGGTGTTTCTAATCAAAAGAAAAGAAAAAATTAGAAATTTACAACATGCATGCTTGGTTTGAACACTTACGTAATTGTTTAACCAAAGTTTATTTACTTGGAACGAACAAATGAGAAATTCCAACATTTTCTTTAATAAATTATTAGGAAGAACTTTTTTCTGAAAATTTAAAAATAATAAGTATATTTCTTTAAGTGAAATAAAAAATAATAACATAGGTAAGGCAAAATCTAACGAAGTTGTTGAAACAATTGTCAATGCTTTTTCATAATTTGAAGCTTTTCTTTTTGGGAATTTCATTATTATGTATAGTTGTATTCTTATATAAAATCCGTGTTTTATCTATCCTGAGTCTGTATATCCTTCAGACGTTGTTCGAATTCCATAACTTGTGTTTCTGTTTTGATTTTAAGTTCCTAACATTTTTACGGACTAATGTCATGTATTTGTATGATTTTTGTTCATACCCACCCAACTGGAAAATTCAGATGTCTGCTCATTGATGACAAATCATTTTTATGACCTAATCTTCTAAAACTGCAATCATTTCCTTGTCGATTTCCTTGAGAGCTATATCACGGCTATCTTCCTTATCTTCATTTAGTTCTTTATTTTTTAAATAAGACTCCAGCATCTTACTGTCATATGATTATAAAATGATAATGTCGGAGTTGACTCTCAATGTTGTTTTGTTGTTATAGATTTTGTAAGCAACTTTTATGTTTATCCAAATATAATCAAAATTACTACTGAGACTTAATTTTATATTGTTTGGTATGTCTTTCATCAATATATATAGTCTAATGATCCATAATGTGAATATGTGATATCCATTGCTTTATGATATTTATAAACAACTATGTTTAGAGTAATTAACTATCTGAAATTTTGGCAGTGTCCGCAATTTATGTATTTGCATGGCTATCATGTGTTCAAGCACAAAAATATGAATCCTCCAACATGAAAACTTAGTCATCAATTAACATGTATACAAATAGATATGCATGTGATTGATCTCTAGCACACGTAGACAAGCACAAAAATCTGAATCCTCCAACATGAAAACTTAGTCAGCAATTAACATGTATACAAATAGATATGCATGTGATTAAAGATTAAAAAATAATGATAAACTTAATAGTAATAAATATTAGTTCGGACGCTTTGTGCTGGGATGTGTTATCAACTAAATATGTAGGCTCCATATCAAATTGTTAGATGCACTATTTTACATACATTCTTTGGCCTATAGGTCTGCAATCAAACAACTATTATTGAGTTTATTATCCACATGGTAATCAAACTTTAATACCACAAAGCACAATATATCTAGTTGCGCGTTCCTCACTTTCCTCTAATGGTACATCATCATTGTTAAGATTCTTTCTCAGGATGCGCTCGCTGGGCTAAAATGAAATAAAGATGTGTCGGTATAAAATGAAACATATATTAGGACCTTAAATTAAAATAGAGTTAGTTATTAAAAAACTTGATTGGGGAAGAAATCAATAGTGGATACCCTGAATTATCTTAAACTACATGGGACTTATATGTAACCACATGAAAACAATGAACTTGGAAGACATGGCGACGCATCACTAACCATGCCTTTTTGTCTGTTTTCACTGGTGAAATAACGTATGATGTCATCCCGTCATCACTTTGTATGCCTTTTTTCTATTTAAATATGTGGATCGTTAGTTTTACCTTTTTATTTCTAGTTCTTTAGATGTATGAGCGATCAACACAATTACATATGACTTAAAAATATCAAACGAAATGTTAGCAACAAAGAAATTAATCAGTGTAATTACGAGAAACCGTTGGTCAGCAACCAAACATTGGATTGATAGTAATATTATTTTCCATAACTTTAGATTTGATGTTCCAATTAACTCTTCATGTGCTTAGTTGGTTGAATGTACTCCGTAACTTACGGCTTTATTTCACATTCACTTTTCATGAGTTTTTCAATCCCTAGCATATCCAAATATTTCATTGGAACTCAAAAGATTCTTCTCTTTTGAACATGAATTAGGATATATAATAATATAACATGATACTTATAGAGTTAATTTTTTTGAAGTAAGTATCGCATGACTCTAATCCACTTTGTTTGTACCGACCAAAGAATGAATCCTACCCATACCCAAAAGAAAATTGGATGAACAATATCAATATGACTTACAGAATAGTAAATCGCCTTCCCTTTTCCAAAGAACTACCGCTGATAGCTTCTTAACCAATCAAGAATGACATAGAAAATGACATCCTAATAAAAAATCTGAGGGTAGAACAATACTAGAATAAATTCTGGGAGCAATTATTAATATTTTATATTAACTCAAATCTAAGTAATTCTTAATAGTTCACATAATCTTCACGACATGCAACTTATATAGTTGCTAAAATTGAAATACTAATTAAATTTTCATTGTTTTCTTTATATATGCATCAAATTAACCATAATTTTGGTGAATTATGTTTTTAACAACATTTTGATCCACATCCATGCCAGGACATGTAATTCTGAGAATACGTTGAGTTTAAGTTTGACCGCCTCCTAGTATATGTACTCTGCAAAGTGGGACTAACATCTCTCTTTCTTAAGAACAACGTGTGTGGAAACATGACAACTCTATTTACATTTGCTCTCTCACACTCCCATAAAGAAGAATCTCAATTATATGTTTTGGAACATCAGTCTTAAAAGATTTAGCAATTATATGTTTTAGAACCGGAATACCTTTCATGTAACACCCATGAACGGATGGAATGATTTTAATCTCATCATGAAACAATCTACTCTAATAAATTTAATCTAGTCATTTCATGTTCAGTCTTCCCTGTTTTGCAAACTTCTCCAATACTTATATTCTAGAATTCTACCACATAACACCTTGGAAGATCTCTTTCTTCATCCATGTACACCATATATAACTTCATAGACCATGTACACCATCTTAGTTAAATTAGTTCATGAATGATGTACTACAAATAACTTCGTCAAGAGTATAAAATTAAGTACATGTAAAGAAGATTATCGAATCTGAATGAGTTTTTGGTCATTACTTAATGGGAATAAACCGTTGGACCTAAATGGAAAGGTAAAGATCATCTCGGCCTAGGAGTTTTTTTGATGTACCAACTAATGCATGTATTGTCACACAAAATCCAGATAAACCCTATATTTTTTTCATTTTCCTAACATACTCTTCCACTTCATCAACTTTAGCGTATTTTATTTTATTTTTATACCCCCTTTCACATGATAAGTCAATTTTTTATTCATTTTTTTCAACTCGATGCATGCTTAATATTAAAATACGCACAATTTAGAATTACCACTAATAAAGATGAGGGAGGATCCCTTCACACTCTTAGATTCACACTATCTCACATTTTCGTAGATATTTTTCTCATTAAAACTTAAATGGTACAGTGTTTGAAGTTAATATTCTGGGAATATGATCGTTTAAAGCTCTACATAGTTACAAAAAATCAGCACATTCTAAACCTCACCATCTACCGATCATAATTTTAACCGTCGAAAATTTGTTGATTTTCGATGGTTGATTTTCAAAATAGTAGATGGTGGAGTTATACATTTCAAAATGTGCTCATTTTTTTGTGGGTATGTAGATCTTTGTGAGACGAACATATTCTCAGAACATTAACTTCAAATATGCTATCGCTTGGGTTTTTTTTTTTTTTTTTAAAATAGCGTCCAAAATGTGAGATAGTATTGTTAAAATAAAAGCGTGAACGGATCCTCCCTCATATACCTCATTAAAGATACTTCAAAAAAGTACCCTGATGCTTGTTATAATTCCATCATTTTCCCAAAATGATTAGCCAAAATGAACCCCGAATCAAGCCTGTAGGATTTAGAACTTACTCTTGACCTATATCCATTCATGAAAAAAATATTAAAATAATAACAATAAAATATAAAAAAGTATAAAGTCACAATCTTACCATGTTTTTCAAAATGCATAATGGATCAAGGTATGATTTTAGTTTGGTGATTTTTTTTTTCATTCAATTGGTATAATTAATGGCTGATGTATACAAATTTCAACATTTTATAAGCCGCACCAAGACGGCATGTTCAACTTTCAACATTTTTTTCTTCATTAAATTATGACACCTGAGTTTTGAATGGTGGAATGAAAATATACTACTTATGTTACTTATGTTGAGTGTGTACTTCATATAAAGTTTGTTGGAGATATTTATTTTAGACCGACATGTTCAACTTTCAACTGCTAGAAATCCATGACCTTTTCTTGTTACCAACTGGGAACAAAACACTAAAAAATATTGGTATATTGTATACGTACTTCTACAGAAATAATCTCGTGTTTCGGTTTCAGGAACGGGCTAAAATTAATTTTACCTTAACGCAACATGAAAAGTTATTGGACAATTGTGGGCTGGGATTATTCTATTCAGAAGCATGTAAGGTTTTAGCTTATTCTACTCAGCGAACTGTGCCATCCGTGGGAGTCGAACCCAAAACTACATGGTTGAGAACCATGCGCTCTACTCAAAATTTAGCAAAAGTTGTGTAACTCACCGACTTACAACTAAGACTCAATAATAAGTGGAAACTTAAATACCCTAGGATTAAGCTTATTCCAGATGCTGCAAACCCAGATACACAATAAGTGAAAAAGTGATAAAGTAATTTGAGAAAGAGTGTGCAAGAACTTCCAAAAGAAAAGAGGATGGGAAGGGAACAACGGCAGTCATAGAGGATGAGAATATGCATTACCTCATTGTCCTCACGAAAAAGTAATTGTTTTGGATTTCTTCAATTGTAGTCCAAGCCCAGCATACAAAGCAAACGGGCATGATACTTCCTGCCATGTTGATAGGTTTAACAGTGTTGGGAGATGTATATATTGAATGTTGTAACAAATCAAAGAAAAAAAAATACATAAAAGATCATTTTGTGCCATGCATGCCTATGTCAAAAAAAGAACGATTTGGTAATAATCTTGAACTTCTGAAAAGGATTTGTTGCTGCCATTATTTTGAGATTCGGACCTCTTCGAAGCACTACATCATCATCCCCTTAATGATTTAAACACTGACGAATGGTATCATGTAATTGTGTCAAACCAAGTTTATGGTCAAGAAAATAATGCATGCAGCTTCAAGCATCTGAATTGGACAGATGATTGTCGAAAAGATGTGAATTTTGTTTGCCAACCAAGCTAGGGTGACGATACGACCGAATATTTGTTGTGAGAGAGGTTGAATGTCGCAACAATTAATCATAACAGTTGAAAAACTTAAACATATGACACAACAATTATCATAAACATCTACATAATGCTTCAAAAAACTAACAAAAAAAAAAAAAAAAAGGGTTATGATCATAAGCCTAAAAGACTAAAAAGATTTATCTTCTCCAAATTTTGTTGTTTGTGGGGTCTGAAGATAAAGAGGGTGAAATCGATCATAGACCAATGTTCAGAGGTGTGAACTATCAAATAATAACTAACATTTCAATAACTATATGAGTACCGTGCAAGCCAAACCTTAAGAAAAAAACTAAACCGAAATTTATGATGCAAAGTTCTTACCGACTTCCTTCTCTTTCTTCATTAAATACTCTTTATGCTTGGAACTCCATTATTATTATTCACAACATTCTTATGCAATTTGAACTGAGATGTTGTGCAAAAAATTTCCTTAAGGGTCACCTAAATTGAATGCCAGCTAGTTATGTGGATGTGTGCTTCAGAAATTTGAACTCCACATGCCCAAGTCATGGTCAAAAGAGCCATCAAAATAAAAACTTTAACACATCCAGCATTGATGGTAGTTCTTCCATGGTATCGAACTCTAGTACCTCTGCAGAATTTAGTTGTTCAGCAACAGGGAACTTTCAACTGAAAAATGCAAAGCAACTTAAGACCAAAACCACCAGCCTTCTTTCCAGGATCATCTGAAACAATGAAAGTAATTTGTTTTTGAAGAAATACATGGTACAAACCAAGAGGAAACAGTTACTCGGTTCTTTTAATAGAAGATCATAATCTTTTTATTAAATATCTTACGAATAAAAATAAAGTAACCAAGATAAAGGTATCCAGAGTGAGGGAACACATTGTTTGTATACCTACATTGACTAAGCAAAGCCCTCTGCTGCAAATCTGCATAATCTGGTACATGTTGCTAGCATCTGTCGCTCAGTTGCTCGCTGATAATTTCTCATCTCCTTATCGACAATGTTCGCATTCTTCCCCTGGTTAGCAGCAATATATCCATCTGAAAAGAACATATTACAAAAAATAAGAACCAAATATGACTAATTTGTCCTAATACACAAAAGATTCCTAAAAGTAATTTGATACTCTTAAGTCACAGGTGCATTCACTGTCTACCTTGGTAAAGTACCAACTATCTCTTCTTCTTTTTTTTGCAATTTGTAATTTTGTACCTGTCAGACTATCTTCTATCTCTTAAAGTTTAATGACCGAGAGTTCCTCACATTGCTCAAAATATAAGATTTCATATCTACCTTGAGCTTCCTTTCAGCAGTTTTAATATTTTCTGGTTGGCTGATAATTCCTTCATATATCGCTCTAAAGATCATCCACATCATGAATCTCAAGTCCTAACATGTGCAACACTTCTTTATTCACTGCAGCTTTTAGGTGTTCAGTTACCTCGCCGTTCTTAAGAACATAGGTCTCTTATTATCAACAAAAGGTGACAAATGTGGAGGAGGTATCCTGTCAAAAAACTTCAAAGCAAGTTATATTGTTTAGAGATATGCCATCAGCCAGTAAAGGATAATCATCGATTGGAAAAAATCATAATTGAAATGAGATGACAATGTAGAAGGTTGTATTTGGTTTATCATGGACCCTATGACTTGATAGACAAAATTAGCTGATCTAGAAGATTGGATTTGGTTTATCATGGACTACATTAATTTGTTATGCTTTACATTTTCTTTTAGGCACTCACCTGCAAGTGTTTCAAATTTTTTGCAGTAATTTCATCTGTTAAAGTGATCATTCAGAAGAAAAGGAAAGATCGTTAAATGTATAAATATCAAGTTATAATTAACTAAGATAATTAGAATTCACAAATATAGTGGCTAAATCGACGTCTTAAACCATATGTTCTAATCTAACAGCGTACATGGCCTGAAGTTTTGAAATCTTAAGTGGTAATAACCACTCTCGTTTGGAAGCAACTGCGTCTACCTGTCGAAATACTTCATAATTAGTATGGTAAGACAACTATGTTCAGTTTTACATTTTAGTAGCAATTACAACAGTTGTGAAAGCCGCGTTACGCTTCAATCAAAATTCATGTTGTTAATGGGATATTTGGAGGTAAAAGAAAATCGAAAGCAATTTTGATTTAATTTTTTTTAAATCATCCCTATGGTGACCCTTAAAATGACGAATAATAACCTAAGTATCATGCCCACATCACTGTCTAACACGCAATTTGGTATTTGTTTCAATTCCCAAATTTGTACCGATTAATGCAAGTGATTTCCGTAGCTAATATGTAACTGTATAAAAAAAAATCCAGTGCGTCCTAAAGATTTTAAATTATTAATAGGAATTTTAAATACCTGTCCTGGGTTCTATTCGAACTGTAATCGGAAATCAAAACAAAACCAACAGAATAAAAGTTACTTCCTCAGTTTCTGCAAAAGAGTACGATTTGAGACAACAACACCCAATTATGAAACAAAAATGATGGATGTACCGAAGACATTCCACCGCGCTGGACACCGAGTGAATGTGTGTGAGTGAGGGAGTGGGGACCACTCCTTCCCCACTCCATATCCCAATGCTCAGGGTCACACTAGGACTGTCTGATTGCCCTCGGTGCACAGCTCGGTGTTGCTTCTCGGTGTATCTATCAAAGCCCATTGTGAAACTGAACTTTAGAAGGAATCCCTAACTGTCAACTCAATCAATCAACAAACAATACCCAATTGTGAAACTGAACTATGGAATTAAGATATTGAGATGATTTATAAATAAATAAAAAAATCAGTACTCAAAATAAGATTAAGCTAGAATAAAATCACCTCAATTCTCAGACTATTATGGAATAGACACCAACTTGCAAAAATAACCCATGAACAAAAACAAATCAAAAACCTAAAACAAAGTACATAGTACCAAAAATCAAAAAGATTTATTCTGCATAAAAAAAATAATCAAATATGTACCACAAAATAATCATACCTTTTTGGTATGCTTCACCTGGCAGGCTTGTCAATACCTAATCAGTATTCGAAGAACCTATGTACAGAAATCAAGGATTCAACTTACACGGTGGAAAAACATGATAATAACATAACAGAAGTAATAAATTGAATCACATAAACATGAAGTTCCAAAACCAAAATTCATATTAGCAATATTGTTTCACGAAGAACCCAAACGGATTATCAGAAATCAATTGGCGACAGTAAAACTTACACTCTTACAGGGAAGAAAATTACCATCAGGATGAATGTGCGCGGTATGTATTAGTAATTGGCTCGATTTAGGAAACACCCTGTTTTAGGGAAGATCAAACAGATTTCCCTAAATCAGTTTCAAGTATTTTAGGAATCTGTTTTCTAAGTTACATTAGGAAATAGTTCTTTATTTAGGACTTCTATTTCTAGGCAATTCTAGATTATTCCTAGGCCTATAAATAAGAGTGTAACCCTTTGGTTATTGATATCCTAGTCTGAATTTGTAGAGGTGTGTGAAGAAGTATGTTCTCTAAATTTCAATAAGAAGTTTATTTGCTGCAGTGGAGTAGGCACATTGCCGAACCACTATAATTCTTTGTGTTCTTGTTTAATTCCGCACTAGTTTTCTCTTTTCTGTGTGAAAGATCTTGGGATGTTTAGGAAGTAGCTAACCTTAAGCACAGCAAACTGGTATCAGAGCCAGTTCTAGGGTTTCTTCTAGATTTAGCTTGTTTGAAGTCAAAAACATAGTTTGAAGGAGAATATGTCGAAGTCGATGTCGAACGCAAAGTTTGAAGTAGAGAAATTTGATGGTAAGAACAATTTTACCATGTGGCAATGTGAAGTTCGTGATGCTCTAAGTCAGCAGGACATAGAGGATACTCTATTAGAAGCAAAACCTGCTGCACCTGAGAGGTCGGACGCTGAATGGAAAAATATGAATCGCCAGGCTTGTAGAACAATCCATTTGTGCCTTACAAAGGAGATAAAGTACGATGTGATGAGTGAGAATACAGCTTTCAAGCTGTGGAAGAATCTGGAAGACAAGTATGTAGTGAAAAGTGTGTCAAACCGAATTATGATGCAAACAAGACTTTTTAGATTCAACAAGAAACCAGGTACCTCTATGGTTGAACACCTCGCTGAGTATAATAGATTAATTGCTGATGCACTTAATATTGGTGTGAAACTTGAAGATGAAACCAAAACTTGTTGTTTTTTGGCATCTCTACCTGATTCGTATGAGACTTTCATTGATATTTTATCGAATAAGATAGAGGATAAAACGTTCAAGTATGATGATGTGACTGCTGCACTTATAAGTTATGATATTAGGCAAAGGGATAGAGATTTGAACAGGGAATCGACAAGTGAGGCCTTGACAGTCGGAGGAAAGTTTGACAAGAAGAATTCAGGTAAGTCAAGGTTCAAATATAAGTCCAAATCTAAGATCCCAGCATATGATGAATGCTCCTTTTGTCATCAGACTGGACATTGGAAGAAGGATTGTCCTAAAGCAAAGAACAAGGACAAGAAGAAGAATTTAGACGCAAATGTTGTTGAAATCAAGTCTGGTGATTTTGAAGATGATGAATATGACAAGTTCTTGATGATTGTTCATGATTCCGCACTAGTTGCAGATTCAACTTAGTGGATTATGGATTGCGCAACTTCCTACCATATGTGCCCTGAGAAGGACTGGTTCGTTAAGTTTGATAAGTTTGATGGACCAAGGGTATTTATGGGTAACAATAATACCTGTAAAGTTGAAGGGATTGGGAAGATTCGTTTGAAGATGAATAATGGCGTCATTCAAGAACTTGAATATGTTCGTTATGTACCGGAATTGAAGAAGAATTTGATCTCAGTAGGTGAACTAGACTCCCGAGGCTTTGAGATGACATTGAAAGGTGGAGTTTTGAAGTTCTATTCCAATGGGATAGTTGTTATGAAAGGTTTGAAACATGGGAACTTGTATTTTCTGCAAGGAAACACAAGTGTAAGTGAAGGAATTGCAGCAGTATCGGATAGTTTTGAGTCGGACACTACCAAACTATGGCATACGCGTTTAGGGCATACCGGAGAAAAGTCTTTGCAAAAGCTGACTTCGCAAGGCTTGTTGAAAGGCACAAAATCATGCAGCAAGTTGGGATTTTGTGAACATTGTGTGAAGGGGAAGAGAACTAGAACGAAGTTTATGACCGGTAAAAGTACCACCAAAGGAATTATAGACTATGTTCACACAGATATATGGGGACCTTCAAGGACTGCATCCTTGAGAGGTAGAAGATATTTTGTCTCCTTTATAGATGACTTCACCAGAAGAGTATGGGTGTACACCATGAGCAAAAAGGATGAAGTTTTGGAAATATTTTTGAAGTGGAAGAAGAAGGTCTAGATGAAGACCGGCAGGAAAGTGAAGGCCTTAAGATCATACAATGGTGGTGAGTACAAGTCTGATCTAGTCCTGCGAATCTGTGAAGATGAAGGCATTGAGCGTCATTTCACAGTAAGGGAGACTCCACAACAGAACGGGGTGGTGGAGCGCATGAATCGTACATTACTGGAGAAAGTGCGATGTATGTTGTCTATTACTGGATTAGGCAAACAGTTTTGGGTTGCAGCTGTGGAATATGCGTGTCACCTAGTGAATCGGTTGCCAACAACGACACTAGAAGGTAAAACACCGATGGAAGTATGGTATGGTAAACCAGTTTCAGATTATGATATGTTACATGTATTTGGTTGTCCCGCTTATTACCATGTGAGGGAAGGAAAACTTGATCCTAGAGCCAAGAAATTTATTTTCGTAGGTTTCCAATCAGGAGTAAAAGGATACAAGTTATGGTGTCCCGAGTCGAAGAAAGTAGTGATAAGTAGGGATGTTACCTTTAATGAGACTGCAATGTGGAAAAGTTTATCATCTGAAATAGAAGTAGAAAGTCGGCAAATGGCGGTGTTTGAAACGAATGAGAAACCAACAAAGTCTGTCCACATAGACGAGAATTTAGAAGATTAAGGTTCTGATGAAGACTTAGAATTGGGAACAACTAATGTTTCAACCCAAGAACCAGAACAAGAGGTACAAGTAGAAGAAACACAATATGAAGTACCGGAAGAAGCTACATATTATGATAGTATTGCTCATAGGAAAGATAAAAGAAATACTCTCCAACCAGAATGGTTTGCGGATATTGTTGCATATGCATTACTGATTATAGAAGAAGAAATTCCTTCCACTTATAAACAAGCTGTCAAGACAGCTGAAAAGGTGGAGCGGGAGAAAGCCATGAGTGAAGAGATGGATTCCCTTGACAAGAATGGAACTTGGGAGCTGGTGGAGCTACCTAAAGGAGAAAAGGCAATTGGATGCAAGTGGGTATATACAAAGAAGGAAGGATCTCCAACTACAAGCAATGTAATATACAAATCAAGGTTGGTAGCTAAAGGCTACGCACAAAGGGAAGGGATTGACAATAATGAAGTGTTTTCTCCAGTGGTAAAGAATACTTCCATTAGAATTTTACTTGCTTTGGTGGCGCAGTTTGATCTCGAGCTTGTACAGCTCGATGTAAAAACTGCTTTCTTACACTGTGACTTGGAGGAGACGATTTATATGAAGCAACCTGAGGGGTTTGAAGTAGCAGGTAAAGAAGATTGGGTATGCAACTTGAAGAGATCGTTGTATAGCTTGAAGCAGTCTCCAAGGCAGTGGTACAAACGATTCTACAAGTTTATGAAGACACAAAAGTACACAAGCAGCAACTATGACTCTTGTGTGTACTTCAAAAAGCTCAAAGATGAATCCTTTATCTACCTACTTTTATACATAGATGACATTCTTATTGCGTCTAAAAGTGAGGTGGACATTCAACGATTGAAAAATCAGTTGAGTAGTGAATTTGAGATGAAATATCTCGGTGAAGTGATGTGATTTTGAAAATTGTAGAAAAGTGGTAGTAAAAGTTCGTTCAAATCGGACTTGATGAGATCGGTTTAAGACTTAAAAATAAAATATATATACAAAGTTGTCACAAATTCGAGAGATTACTGAGACTCAGGATTCCACCAAACTTCATATCATGTGGTTCAAATATCAATTCTTAGACAATTATAGATCATATGATAAAAGATTCATTGACTCTAATTCTTTGCCAAGGTAGATTCCGAAAGTAATGACCGTATATCTAAAGCATGAGACATCAAAACACTTAAGCTAAGCATGACCCATCAATTGAAATCACAACCATTCAAAAGAAATCATAAACCAATTCAATTTTAGTGCAAAAAGTCATATAAAGAATTAAATAAAATTACGACAGAGATGAAAAATGGCTTCCTCCGTCGCCTCAACAATGGGGTTTAACTCCTCATATTATTCACGTGCTCAAAATAGTTGTTCATAGCTCATATAGGTGAAAAACAAGAGAAAACTAAAAAAGCAGACAATTTGGAACGCTCCAGAGGCGTTACAAACAGCTGTTACAACGGGTGTTGAACTGTTACATAGAAAACATGACAGGTTATGGAGTACTGTGATCTATTTCTGTTGAACAACGATATTTCTGTTGTATTGTTTAAATAAGACTTCCTCAGCGACTATCCTCGTCTGTCCAATGTTCTTCAGCTTCTCTTCTTCTTCATCTTCTATGCTGCTACTTCAGAATCCCCCTGCAGCGATTTATGTTGATCTAAACCTACCCCCAAAGTCTCGACTCCCCTTCCTGGGTCTCGAACCACTCTATTTATATTGAACAGGGGCAAAAATACTCGAGAAAATCTTTCCTTTCTTTCCTCCTGAGTTTCGGTTTATTTTTGTTCTTCTTTCCCTTTTCTTTCGCCGGAATTCTCTCACACGTCTTCTGTTTTGTCTCGATAATTCCCTTAACTCGACAGCTCCAAATCTAACCAATTTTCTGAAAACCGGACCGGTCCGGCCGGTCGGACCGAAAAACCCGTGAATCAGTCACCTTTCCGGTCCGACTCAACAGTGACCCAGTAATTTTTGAAAAAACCGTTCTCTAAATTAAAAACTGGATGACCCGGACGATCCAACCGCCGACCCATACGACCCAACGCTGATTCGACCCTGTATCATTACTTTCAAAAATCTAAAATCCATCAAAATTGAGTGAATCTTTTCCATTACAGAAGTACATAGAGATTTCTTCAAATCAAAAATCAAACACACCCACATCAAAATTTAATTATAGAATTTTGATATATTATTGTGAATCTTTTCCATTACAACATATCATTCAAATTACAGAGAGATTTCTTCGAATCAAAAGTCAAACACACCCACCCAAATCAAAATTTAATTGTAAAATTGATTTAACAAACATCTACTGTATATCAGAAAAGTTTACAAAAAAAATAAAAAGTATATACAATTTGGAAATTGGTTACAAGAAGGGGAGAAGGAAAAGAAGAACATGAACAAAGAACTTCCTGCATAGAGAGACACAGATAATAGAAGAGAAACAGACGGGGAGATCGATAACCACAGTAGTATTCTCTTATTTTAATTTTATTTTATGGTCAATATACTTTTGTTGACTTTGCAAAGCATGTGGGGCAATTGAATTTGAGGATAAGACGTGCAAGCTTAGAACGCTAGACACGTATGTTCATAAAAATACCCCACAGTACCGCACACATAAAAAATGAAAGAGAAAACTGTAGTGGAGGAATAAAGGTAAGTTTTAACGTGACCCGGTAAACCCGGATCAAACCACTGGTTGGCCCAGTGACCCTTGACCCAATAATTTTTCCGGTTCGATGACCGGGCTGGTTTTCAGAACATTGAATCTAACAGAATATATCTTCTTTCACTCCACGTAACTTCTTAATATAAATCAAGCAAAAACTCCGGAAACTTCCTCATGCCATGTTACGTAAACAATACATGTAAGCTTGCTTTCTTTCCCATAGAAACCCGAGTAACAAGCCTGTTTCGATAAAACAGGGTACTATGAAACTATCTGTACATGCGAACTCGAGTGATTCTCGTCCAAAACAAATCCAGCAAAGACCGAGAATATAGTCCTCCCCTGTTTTGCTTCCAATCGATTCCTAGCCCAATTTAGTCCAATCCAACGCCCATACCTTGTCTGTTTAGGTCCAACAGGTCTATCCCTAATGGATCAGTGATTGAATCTCTTCCTAGCATGCCCGGGATCAAACCCTAGAAGATGACCTCCCCTTATCTCTGACTGGTCTCCCTTTAGCAATTGGGGTGGAAATAGTAATTTTGGGTGCAAATAACGTTGGGATTCCCCTTATCAAGTGGGTGACCCTTATCCAAAATGAGGGTCCGAATAGTAATTTTCTACCACGAGCGCAAAAACCACTTTTCGAGACAATTTTGCCGCAAAAGCTTATTTCTCCAAAAACACCTACAAAAACATAAAATAATCAAATAAGTATAAAATCGAGCACTAACAACACACATAATTGAGATCAAAATAGACACATAAATGCGTCTATCATAAAGCAAGGAAAATTTTGGGCATCGAAATTGAGAGAGATAGGAAATCAGGCAATATTAGTCTTTCTCAAAAGTCTTATTTGAAAAAAGTATTGAAGCGTTTTGGTTTAGATGACAAGTCTAAACCAGTAACACAACCTCTAGCTCGACATTTTAAGTTGAATGCCGAACAGTCACCAAAAACAGCGGAGGAGCAGAGGTTAATGGCTGAAATACCATATGCAAGTGTTGTTGGAAGCCTTATGTATGCTATGGTATGCACTAGGCCTGATATTTCACAAGATGTTAGTGTGGTTAGTAGATATATGCATAATCCAGGGAAGGAGCACTGGCAGGCTGTGAAGTGGATTCTACGGTATATTCAAGCTACCATAGATGTTGGATTTAAGTTCTCACGAAATGAGAGAACTGGTTGCAAAGTAGAAGGATACTGTGATTCCGATTACGCAGGTGATTTGGACAAGTTTCGATCCACTACGTGGTACGTTTTTACAGCTGCAAGTGGACCGATAAGTTGGAGGTCAACCTTACAACCAACAGTAGCATTATCAACAACCGAGGCTGAATATATGGTTGTTGTATAAGGTATAAGGGAAGCTGTTTGGATGAAAGGTTTGTTTGAGGAGTTGGGGATTCAGCAAGAGCAAGTACGAGTGTATTGTGACAGTCAAAGTGCGATACACCTAGCTAAGAACCAAGTTTATCACGCTCGAACAAAGCACATCAATGTACGATATCACAAAGTACGAGAAATTGTTGAAGAAGGTGAAATTCTGCTGGAAAAGGTTGGAACCGCCAACAATCCAACAGATATGCTCACCAAAGTGGTGACAGGTGAAAAGTTTATACATTGTCTAAACTTGATCAGGATTGTGCATATTTGAAGACACCTTAGGGTGTAGTGGTGCTGTCAAGCACATGTGAATCCCAAAAAGGGAGTGAAGCATCTTATGATGATTGAAGAAGTGAAGCATCTATGGATGAGTGAAAGCAGCAAAGTTTGAAGGAAATGGAATGTCAGATTTCATGCCAAGGTGGAGAAATTAGAG
This sequence comes from Papaver bracteatum, assembly GCA_023529315.1. Classification (NCBI taxonomy): domain Eukaryota; kingdom Viridiplantae; phylum Streptophyta; class Magnoliopsida; order Ranunculales; family Papaveraceae; genus Papaver; species Papaver bracteatum. The sequence goes on from JAJJWX010003533.1 coordinate 2,033,443, forward strand.
AATAGTGAAGTTGTCCTAGAAATCTTGCCAAGGTGGAGAATTGTTAGTAATTGGATCGATTTAGGAAACACTCGGTTTTAGGGAAGATCAAACTGATTTCCCTAAATCAGTTTCAAGTATTTTAGGAATCTGTTTTCTAAGTTACATAAGGAAATATTTCTTTATTTAGGACTTCTATTCATAGGCAATTCTAGATTATTCCTAGGCCTATAAATAAGAGTGTAACCCTTTGGTTATTGATATCCTAGTCTGAATTTGTAGAGGTGTGTGAAGAAGTCTGTTCTCTAAGTTTCAATAAGAAGTTTATTTGCTGCAATGGAGTAGGCACATTGCCGAACCACTATAATTCTTTGTGTTCTTGTTTAATTCCGCACTAGTTTTCTCTTTTCTGTGTGAAAGATCTTGGGGTGTTTAGGAAGTAACTAACCTTAAGCACAACAACATGTTCATGAAGATTTTAGAATTCAGATATGATTTAGCAATAAAATTGAACCAAAGAGAAATATTTAGAAACCAAGAATGAAAATGTATAACTAAAAATATCATCAACAATTGTTAATGGTGATATTACAACATTGTGAATAATGTTTCTGAAATTTGGAACCAAAAATTCATTCAACAATTTTTTTTCTCAGTGAGTCGAGTGAGGTGGAAGCCAAAAACATAAATACGCGGAAAAATGATAAAACCAAACAAAGGAAAGAACAAAAAATATTAAGGGGACAGCGAAACAACATAATTTTAAATTTTTTGGATCTGGTCACTTAATGTTGGATATTGGCTCGATTTTTAGGAAACATCAGTGTGATTTCCTAAATCAGTTTTGACTGATTTTTGGAATGTGTTTAGACTTCTATCTAAACAAGGGTTTCCTATCTTAGCTATTTTGGATTTCCTAAATTAGAGTAAAGCTTGGTTTCCTATTTTAAGTATTGTAAGCCTATAAATAAAGGCATAACCTTTAGGTTATAGGTATCTACATCAATCTTGTCTAAACCCTTAGGTTGTAGACATCTCCTCACAAAGAAGAGAAGTAATCTCTCCATTAGAAAGATGTAGATCCTCTTATAGCTTTAGGGCTGGGAGAGTTGGGAGAGAGTTGAAGGTGAGTTGAGAATGTGAAGAAGAAGAACCGGTGTTAAGTGTCATGTGCATTGTGTATTTCTGATATATGAATGAAGTGAATCTCTGCTGCCCGTGGACGTAGGCCATTGCCGAACCACGTAAATCTCAGTGTCTTGTGTGTTTAATGTGCATTAGCTTCCGTTGAATGTTTAGTTTCTGTTTCTGATGCCAGATCCTGTGAAGCCTTGAGGAACAATATGAACCTCTCGGTATAACAAAATGGTATCAGAGCTTAGGTCTAGGTTCTTGAAATCTAGGGTTTGCTCGTTTTAATCGGGTCAGAAACGATATGTGAAGATATCAAAGAAGATGTCAAATTTGAAGAAGAACACAAAGACGAGGTGACGTTTTTTTGACTCAAATATGTGGAAAAAAACATACTTATAGATTGAAGTAAAAGCCTAGAAGAAGATGCATCAATAGGTATGTTGTAGAATCAAGTTATGTCAGTTTGAAGATCAGAGTTACGTTGGAATTAAGAAAATCATTGTATAACCTCATGTGAAGAATCTTGGAGACAAGGTCGTTTGAATTGCATCAAGTTGAAGAGGTGGATTTTCTGATTTGACAAGCACCGTTTGAAGTATCAATAACTCATAAACGAATGTATTTGAAGTGTTTCACATTCGTTGATTGTTGATTGATACACTTTTGAAGTTGAAGCTCCACTTGGAGGGAGGATTTGACGTTGATATACTTCTTGAGGCATAAACCATATGTATTTTGCATAGCTTCGGGTAAGTAATTCCATAACCTTATTAACTAGTTTAATAAAGGTTTTTGGTTGTTTTTTGGTCTCTACCTCGTTTGTTTGAAACTTTTGTGGACTATTTGGGAATACCTTGTTGGTTTTCCATTTGAATGTGCTTGCTTTGCAAGCCAAGTTGGAAGGAAACAAGAGTATCATGTTTGAAGTACAAGTTGAATGGTTTGTACGTTGGAAGAGGTAAAGATGCAAAACTTGAATTCGTCAAAGATCCTTAGAATTGTTTGAAGTACCAATGGGAACAATTGTGAATGTTACTGGTTGTCATTATTTCGATCATGTTGTCCTTGACTTAGTCGAAGGATTTGAAGAAGAAGTTAACTCAAGTTTGCCTAAGTTGCATGGAGTAGCGAAGATTGCCGAAACCTATTAGTAGGTTTCATGTGAGAATTATCGACCATTTGAATATCTTAATGTTGTAAGAGCATTAATGGAAGGTTTATAAATTTTGGGTGAAGAGTTTGATTTCACGAAGAAGTGCTTGAAGCATCTTGCTATAAGCATATTGCATTGTTGTTGATCGATTGAAAAGACTCGGTAAATTGGATTTCTTATATGGATATATTATGTGTGGTGGAGTTGTAGTCTCTTATTCTGTTTTGAAAAGAAGCGATTGAAGATGAAGTCAACATAATTTTTTGGCATATGCACCTTGGGCATATGATTGAAGAAGGGTTTGCTTGAATGTGCTGAGTGTGTAACTTACTTGAAGAGTAAGCTTATGAGCATTGGATTTCTGCAGCTTTTGTTGTTTACACAATAATGTAGGAGCATAGTTTTTTGGTACCGTTGAATACCGCAAATATGGTACGTTTGAATCATCCATTCGGATGTTTGCAGGCACCTCTTTGATTTACTGTTTTTGAAAGAGGAGCTAGGTGGTCTGTTACCTTTGTTGTTTTGATGATATTTGGCGGAGAATGAAGGTGTTTACTTTTTGAAGTCATCAAGTTGAAGAAGTGCAAGACCATGGTGGAAAAACAGGTTGGTCATGTGGATACATTACGTTTTTTTAGGCGAAAACTTGGTTGCAAAGAACAAGGTATCATTGTGGCACTTCACAATTGTAAGGTACAGTACTACATGTGAAGAATATAGTTAAGCGAAGAAATCACAAACCATTTGAAGAATGCGGTATGTGAATTGAATTGAATTGCTTTTTATCATAAGAAAAAGCATTGGAAAACATGAAAGAAGTTTCAAGTTCAGACGTGAATGTTGGAACGTGAAGATCTAGTGTTGATGAAGAATATCCGGAATTTCTCGAGTGTTTGAATGTTTGAGTATCATGTGCATCCTCTAGGGAATGGTTTTCGACTTTTAGGAGTTGGAGTTTGAAGTTGAAGATATTAAACATTCGTTTGAAGTGCTTAGGTGCAACTCGAGAAGTTTGAAGTTGTGTACCGAAGTTTGAAGAAGATTCTGAAATCGATTAGATTCATTTGACTCCGTGGGGTTTAAAGTTGTTTAAACGGTGGATTATTGAAGAAACTTTTCCAATGAAGTTGCAGTGATGAAAGGATTGAGAATGAAAATCTGTATTGTTGAATATGGAAGTAGAAGCGTTAGATAGTGCGCAATCTAATACATTTGAAGACTAAATCATGCGGTTAAGGCATGAATTTGAAGAACGCAGAATCATGCAGTTTAGGATTTTGCAAACATTGTGTGAAGGTGGATAAAGAATCAAGCTTGGAGTTGAAATAGAAAATTCTAGTTTTTTGAAGATATGAAAATATCATGAATATCACCACATATGGAATATTGGAATGTGTTCACACAGATGTTTGGGAACTTACAAAGACTGCATCTTTGTAAGGTATGAATTATTCATCTTTTGAAGATAACTTCGTCGGTATGGGACTATGGGGGGGTACACCATACAGTTGGATGTGATAAAATATTGAACTCCGCATGTAAAGACGAAGTGTTGGAATTTGAAGAAGTAGGATGGAGGAAGAGCTCAAATTTGACAAGTGAAGTGGTGAGTTGAAGTCAAAGACTATATCCTACAAGTTGAAGCAAATGTGCAAAGAATTGAATCTTGCAAGTTTGAAGAATATGTGCATGTGAGAATCTATGAAGTTGAAGACACGTCAAGAATTCATAGATAACTGGAAATTGTTGAGAAATCAGCAAAGTCACGAAAGAATTGGTGATGTTTAAGATTGGCCATCTTGAACTAAATCAATGACTTACGTTTGCAGCATCTTTAGGTGCATTAGTATGATGGTGTTTTTTTTTAAGACACAATTGCATCCCTAACATGGGATCGAATTTGTGAAGCACATGTTGAAGCACATTGCATCCTTAAAAGGAACTTGAAACACCATTTGGTGTGTTGGTGTCGGTTGACACATTTGACTTAGACAAGGATTTTGGAAATTGTACCAGTGCAACGTCTTCGGATGAATGAAAAATTGAAGCCCATTTGTGGGAGTGCAGCATCTTTAGGATGATTGAAGTATGAAGGCATCATTAGATGATTGAAGAATTGAAGCCCTATGAGGGATTGAAACATCTTTGGATGGGTGGCACCTACGAGTGAGTGAAGTATTGAAGTCCTTTTATGGAAGTGAAACATCTTCGGATGGTTGACACCTATGGGTGAGTGAAGTATTGAAGTCCTTTAGTGGAATTAAAGCATCTACGGATGATTGGCACTTCCGGGTGATTGAAGGCAGTAGAATATCAAGGCGTGGAAGGTGAATGTCGAGATTTCATGCCAAGGTGGAGAAATCAGAGAATAGTGAAGTTGAAGTTGTCCTGGAAATCTTGCCAAGGTGGAGAATTGTTGGATATTGGCTCGATTTTTAGGAAACATCAGTGTGATTTCCTAAATCAGTTTTGACTGATTTTTGGAATGTGTTTAGACTTCTATCTAAACAAGGGTTTCCTATCTTAGCTAGTATGGATTTCCTAAATTAGAGTAAAGCTTGGTTTCCTATTTGAAGTATTGTAAGCCTATAAATAAAGGCATAACCTTTAGGTTATAGGTATCTACATCAATCTTGTCTAAACCCTTAGGTTGTAGACATCTCCTCACAAAGAAGATAAGTAATCTCTCCATTAGAAAGATGTAGATCCTCTTATAGATTTAGGGATGGGAGAGTTGAAGGTGAGTTGAGAATGTGAAGAAGAAGAACCGGTGTTAAGTGTCATGTGCATTGTGTATTTCTGATATATGAATGAAGTGAATTTCTGCTGCCCGTGGACGTAGGCCATTGCCGAACCACGTAAATCTCAGTGTCTTGTGTGTTTAATGTGCATTAGCTTCCGTTGAATGTTTAGTTTCTGTTTCTGATGCCAGATCCTATGAATCCTTGAGGAACAATATGAACCTCTCGGCATAACACTTAAGACCACAAAGATAAATTAGTACGACTTTGACGATTTCCCTAATTAGTTCCCTTAACAGAGATCTTAATTTGAATATAGTTGAACCCAAACAAATGAATTTATTAGTCATTTAGTGCAAATGGGAAAATGAATTGATTCTTGCTTACGTTAAGGTGAACAAATTAGCATGGTACTTGGAAAACACCTAAACCCAAATGTCTCTATATAGCTCATCTTGCACCATGTGTTGAACATGTTGTGGCTGCTAAATCAAATTTCCCTAGTAATTACTACCAACTTGAGAATAGCGCCACCAAAATGTATTGTTTTACTCTCCTTACATGAGTACAAATCATGTTAATAAAATAAAGATTGTAGAGATGCAAGTGAGGATTGAACATCTATGATGTTGACCATCATTTGCTATTACAAACAACATGAGCATGGAAATTTCTGGATATGCTAGAACGCAATCAAGATTGCAAGCACAGATTTGTATATGGAAATATAAAATCTGTGGATTGATTAACAATGCATATTAAAGGTATAAACCACTTAGCAAAATAATTCACTCAAAAAAGTCATCCACTTGGCTAGTAATATTCCATTTATTATCGGAGTTGAGTTGTCTTTTAGAGGGTAGGTCAACAATCAGTAGACCCTGATACGCTTAGGTGACTGAATCCCTATTTCAATATTATCCCATCGCCTTCTCAGTATTCAAGACCTTATTTCATAGCCTTTTGTCTAAGGAGATTGAATAAACCCCATACACATCCGTGAATTATCTAGCTAAGGTTGTGCAGCTAAGTGAAGCATTACCTTCATTGAGTTAAGAGCTAAATCTAGCAAAAGGTTGTCTCCATCCTTGATTATGGATAATGGTGTAACATTCCATCGCCCAGTTGCAGAGTCTGTACCTGAAATGATCAAGCCAAAAATTTGTTGTTTCTAGCCTAGAATGAGGTAAGCCAAAAGATTGAGAGTCTTATATTCAGATTAAGAATGTTAAGTTTGGCTTACATATCTGATTCGGAAATTGAACCCTTTGTGCTTTGTAAATTCACTTGAACATGAACAAATTTATAGAATATTTGGTGGCTGGAATTTGACTAACACGTTTGAAAAGATTAAGTGTGCCCTTTAAGTCTTACCTACCAAAACAGACCCTAAAATCAATCCTCCATGCAGATGGAATATTAGATCAACATATTTTCTATAGCAAACCCCATGAACAATGATTATTGATCTAGAAATAACTTAGCTACAATGTCATTCAGAAATTGATTCAAAAGTTGCATACAAACATGAAATCAAGACACATTAGTTCATATTTGAAGGTGAAATATAAACTTACTTTAAGTCCACTGTTTTGGACAACCACTGCGAGAATTGCAATTCCTCCTCTTTAACATATATATTCGATCTTGCATCAATCTGTACATGGAATTCCTTCCACAGTCGGACTTGATCAAACTCAAGGAATTGCTAGGCCTTCCTTCCATAGTCGGACTTTAATTGATTAGTTAAAGTCTGCAAAATCCCTAGGATTTTTAGCCTTTGATCGATTAAAAAATACCCAATATACCAAAAAATTGAATGAAAAACTCAAATTGAAAATCATAAAAATCTTACCCTTATAAAACCCTAAGATTTCACGGATAGCTTCTACTTCAAATCTTATGATCTTCAACCTCAAATCCTAGTCAAATAATTGTATAGTTTCTATTAATTATTACTTCTCGTAATTAAAATTGATTAGGTTGATTAGGTTTGCATGAGGTTACAAAAGAGAGAATTCGAAAAAGGGCAAAGGTGGTGCACACATAAGAAATTGTTTTGTTTATTATTTCGTGAACAAACACACAGAAATTCATCGATTAAGGAATCGGTAATTTTCGGTACATAGAATGCCGGGAGTCTTTCCCAGTCATCCATGTAAAAACCCAATCCGCAGCTTCCCCGCCATCGGATCATGGCCCCCATTCAATGTCGTCCGTCTGATAACCTAGGCTATCATGGAGACAAAGGCCATAGGTTTTTATTTGGGAATATTATTTAAATACCCTTGCTATAGAGACCCTTGCAAAGATACCCTTATGGATCTTCAAAAATACCCCTAAGCATAATACATTACTAAACTACCCTCTTTTGTATAGTGTATATACAAAAATGGCCAACCATTATTCAAAAAAAAAAAAAAAAAAAAAACATCTACTACCACTGTCCACCGCCAACTACCACCGCCACCACCAAGCACCACCACTGCCACCGCCACCCACCACCGCCGCCCACCACAGATGACCACCTCCACAATCCACCACCGCCAACAACCACCATTGTACACCACCTCCGACCACCATCACCACCGACGACGACCACCGCCACCACTATCCACCACCGCCAAACAACCACCACTGTCCACCACCACCACCGATGCCGCCACCGCCCACCACCACCGCCAAACAACAACCACTGTCCACCACCACCACTGACGCCGTCACCGCCACCGCCGACCGCTACCTCCCACCACCACCGCCGCAACTAGCATAAAAACCATAGTGAAGGAAACTAGCACAAAGTTTCCTTCCACATGTGGATTCAACTTGCCGAAGTTGTCTCCAAAAGTGAAGGCAACTAGTTCAAGTTGTCTCCGATAAATATTGTGTACAGGAACAAGGTGCAAAACAAAAATGGAGACAACTAGCTCAAGTTGTCTCCAAATCCGAGGCAACTAGCCCAAAGTTGTCTTCATTAGTGAAAGCAACTAGCTCAAAGTTGTCTTCATTAGTGAAAGCAACTATCCCTAGTTGTCTCCAAATATGGAGGCAACTACCACAAGTTGTCTCCAAAAAATAAACATTGTACACAAAAAAAGTGAACCAAGTGTGAGCCGAACACACATCTTCTGACATATAGTCAGTTGTGCTACCATTGCACCACAGGTTCGCCACACCATCAGTGCTCAACCAAATAATTCAAACCACCACCATACAACACCACATCCTCCATCTCTTATATTGCAACTCTACCTGCAACTGCTTCATGACAACAACCATCTATGAACACTTGCAACATGATCCAATAGCTGCAGTCACAAATTCGTCACAACTACTCTAAGATATATGTATAAGATAATTTTCAATGAATGAATGGACCCAAAAACATAACCAAGTTGTCTCGAAACTGGAATCAACTAGCTCAAGTTGCCTCTAATATGGAATAAACTAGCTGAAGTTGCCTCCAAAAGTGAAAGCAACTTTCTCAAGTTGTCTCCAAAAAAAGGAAGAAACTAGCACAAGTTGTCTCCAATAATGGAAGCAACTTGGTCAAGTTGTCTCCAATAGTTTGACGCATCCAGCACAAGTCCACTGCAACAAACCACTACATTTAACACAACAAACCACCTCCACTGAAAAAAACCACCCACTTACCTTGCAGTATTGCAATTTCAGTTCCACCATTTCCAGTACCACAAACACTATGCAGCTTCATGTCACTCCCATTCTCTGTCTAGTTTCCTCTCCTAAGCATTCATCTAAGATTACAACACCAGACTCCAATTATAGCACCACCAACAACCAACTACAACACACAAGGTCACAAACATCCCCTCATACCACCTGTAATATCACAGCACCAGACTCCAATTACAGCACCACCAACAACCAACTACAACACACAAGGTTACAAACATCCCCTCAACACACAAGGTCACATATAGCCACTGGATAAACAATTTCGTTAACCACGAGTTCAAACTCATGCTGCCAACAAAACCCCCACTGTCAACTCCTTGTTCTGATCTTCATCTCAGAACTTCTCCATACATGGAGGCAACCTCAGCTACAGTAGCAATGCAATTAAACTTACAACTTCGTCCTCATGCCAGAACTGCTCCATCTCAGGCCACCATGTTAATTCCAGCTGCAGCTTCACATCATCTAGTGTTGCTCCATTGTTGTTCATTAAACCAGTCCACCATCTCAGTTCTTCTCAGCTCAAGAAACTCCACCAAAATCTCATTGTTTCCTTCTTTCATATACTTCGTAACTGCATCTGTAGTTCAATACCTGCACCAATTTGTAACACAGCTCAAAATCATCAACACTTGGCTACAACTGTAACTTCACCGTTCCTTCTTTACGTACAAACACCAGTTCAACCAGTATCACCAACAAACTCCACCTGCAATCCATCTCCTCAAAGCCATCAGTTGTAGCTAATACAAACTTCACCAGCTCATCTTGAGTTTAAAACCTGTCCTAAACATACATCTATACTCTGCTCAATTCCACCAATTCAGTGCAGCAGCAAATTCTAAATGTAGTTTCAGCAAACCATAGTGAAGGAAACATGCTTACTCCTTGTCCTAAACCATAGAAGCATCAACAACTTACACTACTGCCATCTAACCTTGTAATAACTCATTACCACCAACTGCAGATGCAACAACTACTTCTCACCCTTTGCAGAAGAAACCACCAATTTCAGCTCACCACCTGTTATTTCCTGATCCATTCAATCATTTCAACCACCAACTTCATAGCATCACACTGTTACCACTGGTAAGACCACATATTTTTTCTCTGCCAGACAATTACTACAACATCTCCATATCTATCCCGCAACAACTCAAATCCATTTAATCACCATATGACCATACCAATTCCTCATCAACTTAGCAACACCTCCATGCCCTTGAATCTCCTCCTCAACCACACTGTAATATGTAGCTTCAATCCCATATGAAATTAACTGTAGACAACCACCAATATTTCCTCTCATTTTACTGATTTCTAGGGTATGGAATCAAAACAACACAATATGTTTGAATCACCCAACTTATCATTCAAATCCTTCTTCTATTCCGTTCTCAATTTCAGCACAAAACCATCTTCAACAACTCAATCTATCACACATCTTTATCTTAAATTCCAATTCAAGCAAACCATGGCTCCAAAGACACTTCAGTTCAACATAACCCATGTCTTATCCATCTATATAAGCTTTGAAACTCCATTTATTGATCTCCTTCATCGATGCTTCAATCAATACCCCCATATTCAAACTCTTCTCAAATCAATAACCCTAGAAAAATTGGTTTCTTTTCTTCGAAATTTTACCGCAAAACAGAAATTGAGACGAGATAGTTGTAGATCTATACTTTAATCATAAAACAAGTTAGAATAATCGATATGAAATCGACGAAATTAGGTTTTCGAAACCTCGGAAATTTTTACTGGAAACGATTTCAATCAGTGTATGATAGTGGTGGCGGACGTAACGAAGATGGTGGTGTTGGTTCTGGTAGAAACTATCGAGATAATAGTGGTGGTGGAGGCGATGGAGATGGTGGTGGTGGGAACGATTAAAGTTTCCTGAGTTCTGAGAAAGTAAAAAGAAGGAAAGTCAGAAAGAAGGTCAAAATGGGGACTTGACAAAATAAAATATTAGTTGGACTTGTGTTTCTACCCCTCGAGGGTGTTCGTGCAAAGCCCATGGATAGTAGGGGCATATTTAACATTCCCACTTTTTATAACAATGATTAGAGTGAGGAATGGAAATGAATCTGGCTCCTGCTTGGCTGCAAAAATAATAGCCTAAAAGACCTTACCTAATTAAATCTCCATGAGTGATGAGATAGATTTATAACAAATCTGCAAATCCTAATAACTTTATAGGAAATTAATAGGGGGAGATAAGAAATTATATCTATCTCCTGCATAGCTGCGGAAATGGTAGCCCAAAAGACCATCTCGAGTTACCTCGCCAAGAATGATGAAGAAGGATTCATAACAAGTCAACAAAACCATAAAAGCTTTATATATAACTATTAGAGTGAGATAAGGAAATGGATCTAGCTCTTGCTTGGCTGCAAAAACGATATCCTAAAATACCTTACCAAAGTACCTCACCATGACTTATGAAGCAAGATTTATAACAAGTCTACAAACCTTAGTAGCTTTATAGGCAACTAGTAAGGTGAGAGAAGAAATTATATCTATCTCATGCACAGCTGCAGAAACAGTAGCTCAAAATACCATTCCAAGTTACCTCGCCAAGAATAGTTAAAACGGATTCATAACAAGTCTACAAAACCCTAAAAGTTTTATATATAATTATTAGAGTGAGACAAGGAAATGGATCTATCTACAGCTTGGTTGAAAAAACGTCAGGCTAAAAGACACTACCGAGTTACCTAGCCATGACTGATGATAGATTTACAACAAGTCTACAAACCCTAATAGATTTATAGGAAACTAGTAGTGAGACAAGAAATAAGTAAGATTTATCTCCGACATAGCTACAGAAAAGATAGCCCAAAAGACCATCCCGAGTTACATCGCCAAAATTAAAAAATAAATAAATCGGATACATAACAAGCCCACAAACGCTATAAGTTCTATGTATAACTATCAGAGTGAGACAAGGAAATGGATCTAGCTCCTGCTTGGCTGCAAAAATGGTAGCCTAAAAGACCTTATCGAGTTACCTTGCCATGGCTAATGATAGATTTATAACAAGTCTACAAACCCTAATAGATTTATAGAAAACTAGTAGGACGAGACAAGAAACAAGATTTATATCCGGCATAACTGCAAAACGGTAGCCCAAAAGACCATTCCGAGTTACATATTCTAGATTAAAGAAGTCGGATTCATAACAAATCTACAAAACCCTAGAATATTTATATATAACTATTAAATTGAGAAACAGAAATGAATCTAGTTCATGCTTGGCTGCAAAAACGGTAGCCTAAAAGACCTTACCGAATTACCTCTCCATGACTAATGATGAAAATTTTATAACAAGTCTAAATTTCCTAGTAGTTTTATAGCAAACTAGTAGGGTGAGATAAGAAATTATATCTATCTCCTGCATAGCTGCAGAAACGGTAGTCTAAAAGATCATTCCAAGTTACCTCGCCAAGAATTATGAAGACGGATTCATAACAAGTATACAAAACCCTAGAAGTTGTATATGTAACTATTAGAGTGAGACAAGGAAATGGATCTAGCTCCTGCTTGGCTGCAAAAACGGTAGCCTAAAAGACTTTACCGAGTTACCTCTCTATGACTGATGATAGATTTATAACTAGTCTACAGACCCTAATAGATTTATAACAAACTAGTAGGGTCAGACAAGAAAAGATCTATATCCGACATAGTTGCAAAAACGGCAGTCCAAAAGACCATTTCGAGTTACATCGCCAAGATTAATGAAGTCAGATTCATAACAAGTCTACAAACCCAAGAAGTTTTATATATAAAAATTAGAGTGAGACAAGGAAATATATCTTGCCCATGCTTGGCTGCAAAAACGGTAGCCTAATAGACCTTACCGAGTAACCTCTCCATGAGTAAGGATAGGTTTATAACAAGTCTACAAACCCTAATAGATTTAAAGGAAACTAGTAGGATGGGACAAGAAAATCCGACATAGCTGCAAAACGGTAGCCCAAAACACCATTCCGAATTACATCGCCAAAATTAAAGAAGTCAGATTCATAACAAGTCTACAAACCCTTTAGGTTTTATACATACCAATTAAAGTGAGACAGGCAGGAGCTGCAAAAACGGTAGCCTAAAAGACCTTCTAGAGTTGCCTCGTCATGACTAATGAAGAAAGATTTATAACAAGTCTACAAACCCCATTAGCTTTATAGGAAACTAGTATGATGGGAAGGAAAATCAGATCTATATCTCCTGCATAACTGCAGAAAAGGTAGCCCGAAAGACCATCTTGAGTTACTTCGCCAAGATTAATGAAGACGGATTATAACAAGTCTACAAAACCCTATTAGCTTTATATATAACAATTGGAGTGAGACAAGGAAATGGATCGAGCTCCAGCTTGGATGCTAACACGGTATCCTAAAAGACCTTAGCGAATTACCTTGTCATGATTGGTGAATATAGATTTATATCAAGTCCAGAAACCCTAATAGATTTATAGGAAACTAGTAGGGTGAGACAAGAAAGAAAATCAATCTCCGACATAGCTACCGAAACGGCAACCCAAAAGACCATCCCGAATTACATCGACAAGATTAATGAAGTTAGATTCATAACAAGTCTACAAACCCTAAAAGTTTTATATATAACAATTAAAGTGAGACAAGGAAATTGATCTAGCTCCTGCTTGGCTGCAAAAATGGTAGCCTAAAAGACCTTATCGAGTTACCTCGCCATGACTAATGATAGATTTATAACAAGTCTACAAACCCTATAATAGAATTATAGAAAAATAGTAGGACGAGACAAGAAACAAGATTTATATCCGACATAACTGCAAAACGGTAGCCCAAAAGACCATCCCGAGTTGCATCGTCTAGATTAAAGAAGTCGGATTCATAACAAATCTACAAAACCCTAGAATATTTATATATAACTATTAAAGTGAGAAACATAAATGAATCTAGTTCATGCTTGGCTGCAAAAACGGTAGCCTAAAAGACCTTACAGAATTACCTCGCCATGACTGATGATGAAAATTTTATAACAAGTCTAAATTTCCTAGTAGCTTTAAAGCAAACTAGTCGGGTGAGATAAGAAATTATATCTATCTCTTGCATAGATGCAGAAATAGTAGTCTAAAAGATCATTCCAAGTTAGCTCGCCAAGAATTATGAAGACGGATTCAGTAACTATTAGAGTGAGACAAGGAAATGGGTCTAGCTCTTGCTTGGCTGCAAAAAAGGTAGCCTAAAAGATTTTACCGAGTTACCTCTATGTCTGATGATAGATTTATAACTTGTCCACAAACCCCAATAGATTTATAGCAAACTAGTAGGGTCAAACAAGAAACAAGATATATATCCGACACAGCTGCAAAAAAGGAAGTCCAAAAGACCATTCCGAGTTACATCGTCTAGATTAAAGAAGTCAGATTCATAACAAGTCTACAAACCCTGGAATTTTTATATATAACAATTAGAGTGAGACAAGGAAATAGATCTTGCTCCTGCTTGGCTGCAAAAACGGTAGCCTAGTAGACCTTACCGAGTAACCTCGCCATGAGTGAGGATAGATTCATAACAAGTCTACAAACCCTAATAGATTTAAAGGAAACTAGTAGGTTGAGACAAGAAAATCCGACATAGCTGCAAAACGATAGCCCAAAACACCATTCCGAATTACATCGCCAAAATTAAAGAAGCCAAATTCATAACAAGTCTACAAACTCATTTATATATAACAATTAAAGTGAGACAAGCATGAGCTACAAAAACGGTAGCCTAAAAGACCTTCTAGAGTTGCCTCGCCATGACTGATGAAGAACGATTTATAACAAGTCTACAAACCCCAGTAGCTTTATAGGAAACTAGTATGATGGGAAGGAAAATCAGATCTATATCTCCTTCATAACTGCATAAAAGGTAGCCCAAAAGACCATCTTGAGTTACTTCGCCAAGGTTAATGAAGACGGATTATAACAAGTCTACAAAACCCTATAAGCTTTATATATAACAATTGGAGTGAGAAGGAAATGGATCTAGCTCCATCTTGGCTGCTAACACGGTAGCCTAAAAGACCTTAGCGAGTTACCTAGTCATGATTGGTGAATATAGATTTATATCAAGTCCACAAACCCTAATAGATTTATAGAAAACTAGTAGGGTGAGACAAGAAATAAAATCTATCACCGACATAGCTACCGAAACGGTAGCCCAAAAGACCATCCCGAATTACATCGACAAGATAATGAAGTCAGATTCATAACAAGTCCACAAACCCTAAAAGTTTTATATATAACAATTAAAGTGAGACAAGGAAATTGATCTAGCTCCTTCTTGGCTGCAAAAACGGTAGCGTAAAAGACCTTACCGAGTTACCTCGTCATGACTGATGATGGATCAACAACAAGTCTACAAACCCCATTAGATTTATAGGAAACTAGTAGGGTGAGACATGAAACAAGATTTATATTCGACATAGCTGCAAAACGGTAGTTCAAAAGACCACTCTGAGTTACATCGCTAAGATTAATGAAGTATGATTCTTAACAAGTCTACAAACCCTAAAAGCTTTATATATAAAAATTAGAGTAAGACAAGGAAATGGATCCAACGCCTGCTTGGCTGAAAAAACGGTAGCCTAAAGACCTTACCGAGTTACCTCGCAAAGAATAATGAAGACGGATTTATAACAAGTCTACAAAACCCTAGGAATACTTAACTTATAAAGAATACTGGTAAGAACCTTTTATAGGAATAAAAGAAAGAAGGGTGCAATTCCTAGGGCAGAAAATACCTTGAAATCTACTAGTATTTTTGTTCTACTTGTGTGGTTATTATTCTCTATCAATCATATTGGGTACAGAATCGATCATACCTTGAGCTTAATGATATACTTCCATGACTTACGCATAGTCGTAATAATGATTTATAATCGATGATACCTTGAGCTTAATGATATACTTCCATGACTTGTGCATAGTCGTAATAATGATTTATATTCCCACGACTTATGTATTTCGTTCTACTGGTCTATCTCAACTTGCGTATCTCGTTCTAGTGATTAGCCTAGTCTACATTTCCTCTACTTGATCCCTTACAAAATCAGTTTAGCCTAGTCTATATTCACTTGACTTGCGTATCTCATTTTAGTGTTTTTGATTTTCTCTTACTAAACTAGTAATAAACAAGCATATGAAAGTAAAAAATAAATCTACAGACAGGAGATAGTGGGTGTTAGAGATCATACCTCAAATTCTTCTAGATAGGGGATGAATACGCCGAGCCTGATTGGTATCCATACTTCTTCTCCTTCCTTGAACTATTACAATGCGCGAATAAAAACTACCTAACTAATAAATTTTACAACAGTCTCTAAAAAGCATAATTACTGAAGAAAAGAAAAAGAAAAAAAATATTGACTTCTTTCTGCCTTGTTCTTTAAATTCTTTGTATCTCGGATCTGCAACAAAATAACAAAGAACTAAATATGCATGAGATTGAATTATAGAAATGAAAACGGAAAAACTGGAAGACAATTTGGACTAAATAATACAATTCAAAAAGGTCCTTAATTAACAAGAATCAAGAATGCATGTAATAGCTTGAAAATACCTCGATCTATTCAAGATATTACTCCATCTAGTCAGATTATGACGGGAAGGAGGATCGAATAGTCTTCATTTTTGAGCCTCTTACGGAGACACAAGTGCACCAAAATTAAGTTATGTAGTCCTATTTCTTTGAACTAGATCACTGCTTTAAAGTCATAAAGACCAACTATATGGTATTGCATTATGACATCACATTTCACATGCAAGGGCCCTCTTTGTTTACCGAGTAATTTTCGTACGGTATGACAAGCACCCACTTAATGTTGACTTAACTTATACCCAAGCATATTATAATACCTATAAAGTCAGTGACATCATAAATTATTGTTAAATGCAAACTTCAGAATATTATCTAGACCAAACTTTTTTAAATCCCGACAAAACTTGCCGGCACCTAGCCTCAATATAAACACTAAATCCCAACTAGTCACCAGATTTTCGTCAAAATAACATGGCATATGAAAACAAAATTCTCATACAAACAATAGCATTACCTTTGTTTGAGGAATTTCCTTCATTGCAGACTGCTGCTTTCACAGGTACCACCAGAAGTACCATTTGAAATCAGCTGATACGATGGCTTCTGTAGTTCACAAAGTTACAAATAGTTTAGGACTCATAAGGACAAAGTTCAAAAATCTAAATATGATATACATTTAATAACCCGATCCTTGTTATAGGCTGTTTGAAATGGTCACAAGCTTCCTTCTTGATGTTCTTTATCTCTTGGAAACATATGACCAAATAAAGAATAGATCCATGTAGTTGCAGGCTTGCAGCATTGAGCGTTTATTTTAGTTAGGGGAGTGGATGCTGCACAATCCCTGTATTACTGTTGTACAGGTGCTAGGGTTGAGATAAAACAAATGCAAGTCTATGATAATAACTGATAACAAGCTATGTTAACCAGGACTGTAGATTGTGGCTTCAACAATCCAGATGTATTTATAAAAAATGCTTTAACATAAAATTAGTTGTACTCTCTTTCCCACAAACTAATACTGGAAATTAAACTTCAGCAATAAGAAACAAAAGCAAAGAAGATATCACTACTACGTATTCACAAGCTGTAGATAAATCTATCCCTCAGGTTAGCTAAAATTTATGGTTCAGATGTAAACTTTACTAATACCATTTACCAATATTTAACTGTTTAACAAGCTAGAAATCAAGTCATTCAAGACAGCTTACCTTTTTCATTGAAGTTTCAGCAACATTGTTTTGTCGAAGACTCTGTTGGATTCCCAATATTTACGAATATTCTCTCTGCAAAAACACGAGACACATGGGGTTCAAAGGAAAGATATTTTAAGTTTGTCAGCAAACTACTTCTAATTATAAAAACAACATGAGCAAATTATACATATACTGAGAGGTATCATAAACATAAGATAATGATACGTTTTCACTACTAAAAGGGACAGGAATTTTGTGTCCTCGGACAAGTTGATTGCACAAAGTTACCAATCATTTTGTCTCTTGTTTTTCTTCAGTAGTACGATTATTTGTAATCACTATCATAGCTTGCTAATGCAAAGTTAGATAGTCAGCCAAGTTAGATATTCAGTTAGGATATATTCAAATATATAGTATATACTTCATGAGACTACTTATGTATAACAGGATCCTCAAAGCTGAAGACTAAGACTTCAATCAGGGTGAGTGACCAAACAGAAAACAAACAATAACAGGCCATTTTTGACAGAAATATGTGCTAAAAATAATATCGAAGTATGATGGTTACCTCCCAAATAAAATAATTGTTAACTGATCATTAGAGGACGAAGCCAAGTACTTCCCATCATGTGAAAATAGCAAAAACCAGGCTCCCAAATAATTATTATGAGAGTCCAATACCTATGAAATTGTAACAGAAAATATCAGAACAATTCAACACAATCAAAATAGTGAATATTAAACATGATACATAGAAGGTAAAGTTCAGTAGAAAAAAAATTAATCCTACTAACAAATGCATTTACAGTGTGGCAGTGATAGCTTAACTTAGAGGCACTGCATTAGAACTGTACAGCACCGACATTCCATAGGTAACAGTCAGGCGTTCATTTGATTACTAAACGATAGCTCCAGTTTATAACAAGTGGCAAGTGCAGCCTGATGACCTCATGACGTCAAATGAGTAAACATCACCAAGTAATCAGCTGTGCGACCAAGACAGGGAGACATGTAAAAATGCGCTGAAATGTCTTTAAAGTATAAAGTAAATTCGACAAAAACTGCCACCCTAGCCTAGAAGCATGCAATTTCACAAAACTTTTCACTACAAGAAGACAGCGTCCATGTGCAAAAGGTCAAGTCATGTTGTGTTGTCCTTGGACCTATAGGACGCACAATTCTCATGCAAGATAAACCACTGGTAATATAGGTTCAGCAGTTCTGAACGTACCGCGTCCAAAACAACCCAAAAACAAGATTACATTTTCCTCTCACATTTTTTGTTTTTTTTTGGTGGGCCCCGCGGGGACCAGCAGGGTCCCGTCATGTTTTTAAACTTGTCTCTGGTTATTTTAAAATTATTTACTTTTCGCGGTATGCCAAGAGTTTTTGATATAGGTTATAGATTCCCAGTGCTTGATTTTCAAATCTGAAAAGGCTAAATGATTAGTCATCGTCCTCTACACATCCCATGAAATGCCATTATCGGACCATATATTCCATAAGTGAACAAAATATTGCCTAAATAGAAGTAAGGTTTCAACTCAGATGCCTCCTGGTTGGATGAAAAAGAAACGATTAAAAGGAGGATGTATTCCTGCATTAACAGTGCAAAGTTCACAAGTCTCAGCAAGGGTAACTTGGTGCCACTGTCGATGACATATATGTGGAAACGGGGAAGTATCCAAGTGTTTAGGCATCACAAATAGTAACAGTACATGTATCTATATTGCCCAATGCCTTAGTGTTGGAGAGAGTCGAGCAGTAGAAAAGAATGTTACACACTAATTCAGTATATTGTCATGATGTGTTAACAGCTCAATGATATTCCTTTACTTCACTACAGAACTGAGCATAAAAGAATTACATTAAGGTTTTGACTGTATGTATTAATCATGTACGCCACACCTATATAAGATAGAGCAAGCCAACGAATCGTGGACACAAAAGTATTGGAGTATATGCACATTTGGGTTAGTGGTTACCTCAAATAATCACTCATCCTCTCGAACAAGCCACGACGAACAAATAATCATCGCTTCTGAAAAACAACAGTCTCAATAAACATTCACAAAAGAGTCTTTCCTGACAATTCTTGTACAATTATGATCTAAAAGGTCAATCGGGAAGAAAAAAATACCTCATAAATCCACTTGGAGAACTGAAAGGATGACTGATTAGTCCTTTCTGACAAAGTGTGAGAAGCCGGAAACTTAAGAAGCAGCGAAAGAAATACTTGCAAAGCAGCATAAACATTCAAAACAGGAATATAAATCCAAGAACAGAATGAATTAGAGTTCTGGTCATTCCTCTCCTAAAGAGCCATCCTAAAATATGTAGAGGCATATATTAGTTACGGAAAACCTTTTCGGCATCACTTCTTTTTAAAGGTAATCATAGAATGCGAAGTGGATAAGAGACTCACACGTAAACATATGTTATAGCTACTGAACTGATGACAGATCAAAAGAAGAATTATTTACGCTGATGGATAGGTAACAGAGTAATGCAGATACAAGCTGCAGAAGGAAACAGCTTACTCTCTAT
Organism: Papaver bracteatum; assembly: GCA_023529315.1. Classification (NCBI taxonomy): domain Eukaryota; kingdom Viridiplantae; phylum Streptophyta; class Magnoliopsida; order Ranunculales; family Papaveraceae; genus Papaver; species Papaver bracteatum. Next base: position 2,053,469 of record JAJJWX010003533.1, read on the forward strand.
GAAGCAAATGACAACAAATGTTGGTTCAATGCTGAGTACTTGCTTGAAAGTATAGTGGTCCATTCTTCTGTCACTGACTGCTATAATTGTCAAGACTCTGTGGATATGCAAACAAGCACGCATCTATTACCAAACCATTGAATAGCGAATATGGAACTTTCGATCAACTATCTATCAATTGGATGTAACAAACCTGAAACATTAAGACCAACCATACCTGTAGTAGATGAAAACTTCTATAGAGGTGAAGAAATGTCCAGTCCACAAAACTACTTTTAGCTGTCTGCGAGAATTCAAGAAAAAAATTGAGCACCCAGAAATAATTACAAGACAAGGAGATTACATAGAAATGGGTTCCCTTTTACCCTTTTCCGCCCTTTAGGGTGCAACAGAAATGAACTATCCATCTGCAGTGGCCAATTTAGCTCAAAACAAGTAGGTGACCTGCAAATATATCGAGAATGACAACATAATGAACAAGTATCCAAGTAAGAAGCCTGATCACATAGCAAAGTCACGAAGGACAAACCAGAAATACTCATTGAAGTCGACAAACCAGAAATACTCATTGAAGTCGACAAACCAGAAATACTCATTGAAGTCGTCCCTCCAATCTGAGTGGGCAGCTTTCCCATTGTTAAGCATTGTAGGGACAGAATATTGTCACAACAATATTCCTGCGAAATAGACAACAGTACTACGACACATCAATAATAAACGACTGTTCTGCGACACATCAATGATATTTTGCGACACATCCAAAGATGACTTAAACAATGACGTAATGACTGAAAACGACAAAAACACGAAGAAAGTGTGACATGTTTGCGATATATCAATAAAACCTGCGAAAGATAAAGGCGGTGCCTGCTGCGATTTATCGCAAGAACTCAGATCCGAAATTGAAGGTAATCTTAGCTGTAAATGAGCTGTCATGAACTGTAATCCACTATGTAAATACCTATATAAAGGAGGTGAATGGTTCCAGAGAGGGGGAAGAATTTTTGAGTGTTAGGAAAGTTTTTAGGAGAGAGAAAAATCTTTGTTAAGTGTTCTGTGTTCTTGATTTCTGTAATTCCATAAGGTCATATTAATGAAAAAGTGTTCTTAATCTTCAAATTATGTCATAAATATTGATAGATTCTTGAATAGGGTGTAGTGTGGGAATTCCTGCAACTACATTTTGGCGCTAGAAATGTGTGGATTGAAGAGTTGAAAATCATAGTAAAAGCTAGGTAAAAGAAAGAAATCATTCAAGAATTGGAAGAATACTTTTGGTGGAAGAGAAGATGATTGAAATCAAAGATAATCGAAAGAAATTGGAGTGTGATGTAATAACAAAGATGATGATAGAAAAATTCCATGGATATATTAAAGGAAGGATACACAAACGTGATTTTGAAGGAAAGAAGATCATGACGGTAGATGAGGCATCACCGCTAAAAGATTGGGAAAAACAGAAGATTACATTTACAGCAGCAGAAATTCCGAAAGAGAATTTAAGTCATACATCTCCATTGGTGATCACAGTGTCTGTTGCACCAACAAGAAAAGAGAAATCAGTAAGATCTACAGAAGAATGGGCTGTGAATAAGACTCTGGTGGACACATGAAGTTCTGTGGATATAATGTTTTACCACACATTCAAGAAAATGGGATACAAAGATGAAGAAATGTTTAGTCCAACATATCATATTCATGGATTTGGAAAATCTTTAACAAAACCTAAAGGTGAAATTGTAGTACGAATTCCACTGGGGGAAATAGAAACGCAGGTCACATTGAGCATGATAGATATGAAATCGCCTTATAACATGCTGTTAGGGAGACCATGGATACATGCAATCAAGGCTGTATCATCAACTCTACATCAATGTTTAAAATTCCCTATGCCTAGTGAAATTGGCGAAATTAAAGGAGATGCAGATTATGCGGCGTTATGTTTCCAAAATGAAGTAAGGAATTGTGAAAATCAAATTCAGTTGCGAAAACAGCGTAGAAAAATGAGGAGAGAAGAAAATAAAGAAGAAGAATTCAAGATTTACATGATAAAATCAAAAGAAGGAAAAGGAATATTCAACAATGTATCGCAAGAAAACGATGAACCAGCAGAGATAATAAAGACACCAACACCAATGGGAGAGCATGAAGCCAGTTATACCGCAGCAGAACCAACAAAAGAAGTTAATGTTGGCAGTGAAGAAGACCCAAAAATACTGAAAATTGGAACTAAGATGGATGTGGAGGAAGAAGAGCAAACTTTAAATCTTCTGCGAGAATACAGAGATATTTTTGCGTGGAATATGGATGAGATGCCTGGAATAGATCCATCTGTTGCATGCCATAGATTGGAGATTAACAAAAATATAGACCAATCAAACAAAGAATAAGAAAGATTGCAACTACTTATCATGCTAAGATAGAGGAGGAATTACAAAAGATGCTTGATGCAGGAATTATAAGGCAAGCGAAGTATCCAGAATGGATCGCCAATATGGTAGTAGTTCCCAAGAAAAACAAAGGGATAAGAATTTGCATCGATTTTACTGATTTAAATAAAGCTTGTCCCAAAGATAGTTTTCCCTTACCAGATATCCCGCAGATGGTGGAATCTGCCGCAGGAAATGATCGAATATCTTCGTTGGATGGATACAATGGTTATAATCAAATTCCGCTGGCAGAAGAAGATCAAGAACATACTGCATTCTTTGCTCCCAGAGGATTATATGGCTACACAAAGATGCCTTTTGGGTTACGAAATGCAGGGGAAACATACCAAAGAATGGTGGAAAAAGTATTCGCAAAATGGATACATAAAACTTTAGAAGTATATGTGGATGATATGTTGGTAAAAAGCAAAGAAGCTAAAAATCATGTGCAAGATTTGAGGGAAATTTTTGACCAGATGCGGCTTTTTAATATTAAAGTAAATCCTGAGAAATGTATTTTCGGAGTATCATCTGGGAAATTCTTGGGATATATCGTATCAAAAGAAGGAATACAAGTTGACCCTGAAAAGGTGCAAGCAGTTCGAGATATGCCAACTCCAGCAACAGTAAAAGATGTGCAAAAATTGAATGGGCTTTTAGCCTCACTAGGAAGATTCATTTCGCGGTCATCAGATAAGTGCAAACATTTCTTCAACATATTAAAGAAGGGAACAAAATTTAAATGGACAGATGAATGTGAGAAAGCTTTTCAAGGAATTAAGGAATATTTGATGAATATATCCATATTACAGAAAGCTGAACCAGGAGAAAAATTGCTGATATATCTTGTGACAACTCCACACGCTTTAAGCGCAGTACTTTTGCGAAATGACGCAGGAGTTGAAAAACCCATTTACTACATCAGCAAAATGTTTAATGCTGCGGAGAAAAATTATTCGAAGATTGAAAAATTAATTTTGGCACTAGTTTATGCAGCTTTTAAACTTCGCATATATTTCCAAGCGCATAAAATCAAAGTACTAACAAAAGTACCAATCGAGTTAGTAATGAAAAATTCAAAAAGATCAGGCAGAGTTGAAAGATGGAATGCACAAGTGGGGCACTTTGAGATCCAATATGCAATTTTATCTTCGCCAAAATCTCAAATTGTTGCAGAGTTTCTCGCAGAGTTTCCTTTGGAGGATGATGAAGCTGTAGAAGACATGATGGATATAGAAGAAGAATATGGGGATCCTAGAGATCTTTTAACAGAACCAAATAGATGGGAGATATTAGTGGATGGATCATCTAATGGAGAAGGAAATGGAGTGGGAGTCGTTTTTATTTAACCAGAAGGTGCAAAAGTGGCATTTGCATTTCGATTGGAATTCGAATCTACCAATAATGAGACAGAATATGAGGTTGTAGTACATGCCTTAAAATTTGCGATAGAAATGAAGGTAGAGAATGCAAGAATTACCAGTGATTCACAGTTGTTTATTCGCCAAATTGAAGGGGAATATGCAACTAATGATTTATCTTTGAGAAAATATAAGAAACTTGTAGAAGAATTATCTGCGAAAATACCAAGACTCAAATGGAGGCATATTTCAAGAAGAGATAATAGACTTGCAGATGCTTTTGCGTTCATATCAAGTATGATGGCGTAGATTCGACTGCGAGAAATATAAAAATACAAGCATTAATAGCACCATCAAATGTTAAAGAAAAAGAAGAGGAAGCTGAGGCAATGGTAGTAGAAAATAATGGCGAAGAATCAAGCCGAATTATCGCAGATTGGCGTGCGGAAATTCACGCATATCTAGCAAGGGGGGAGTTACCAAGGAACAGATTGGAGGTACATAAATTAAAAAGTAGAGCAACAAATTATGAGTTAAGAGACGGGGTATTGTATCGAAAATCTTTAAATGGGCCTTCCCTCAGATGTTTGACACTAGAAGAAGGAAAACAAATATTAAAAATGCTACATAGTGGGGATGCTGGTAATCACAGCGGCGGTAGATCTTTAGCATACAGAACGAAAATGCAAGGTTATTATTGGCCATATATGCATGAAGATGCAAAGAATTTATCAAGAAGTTGTGAGGAATGTCAGCGATTTGCAAAAAGAATACATGCACCAGGTGAAACATTAACATCTTCAAAAAATGTTTGGTCATTTGGAAAGTGGGGTTTAGATATTGTGGGACCATTTGTGCCAGGAATAGGGCAAAAGAGATACTTAATTGTCGCAACAGATTACTTCACAAAATGGGCGGAAGTTAAGGCAGTACAACATATTCGTGATAAGGACATTTTCACATTTATATTTGAAAATATCATCTGCAGATTCGGAATTCCAGCGCAATTAGTGTCAGATAATGGAAAACAATTTGAAGGAAAAAATATAGAGATGTTACTTAATGCATTCAAGATAAAGTGTGGAAAATCAACTCCTCTATATCCGCAGGCAAATGGTCAAGCTGAAGCAACTAACAAAACAATTGCAGATATTCTCAAAAAGAAGTTAGAAGGGCATCATAAAATGTGGTGTCAACAAGTCCATAATGCAGTTTGGGCTTATAATACAACACGAAGAGAAGAAACTAGGGTATCACCTTTTTGTTTGACATATGGGGTTGAGGCAGTATTACCAACATAAGTAGCTATTCCTACAACAAAAAGAGAAGCTTGGGAAAAGAATCTTAGTGCTGGTATGATTCTAGACAAACTTGATGAGGTAGAAGAGAAGAGAGAAAAGGCATTACAACATATGGAAAACTACCATCGCAGATTAGCTCGTGAATATAATAAACGAGTAAAGAAGCGTGAATTCCAAGTTGGAGATCTAGTTCTGCGAGAAACACCAGAATATCAGCGAGAGAATGGAGGAAAATTAGCGAAAAAATGGGATGGACCATATATAATCAAAGAAATAGTTGGAACTGGAGCATATAAATTAATGGATCCCGAAGGAAGAGACATGGGTCAAAGACTTGGAAGACCATGGAATAGACAATATCTAAGAAAATATTATCAATAAAGATTTGAAAGACTAGAATGAATGGATTACATGCAAGAAATTGCGAGAGAATAAAAGAGATATTCTACAAGAACAAAGTTGGCTGAATATAAAAGCTTTTTTCCGCAATAATTTGCGAGATAAAATTTTTTTTAATGAAAATGCATAAGATGGGCGCAAATCTCCTAAAAACGGGACGAACTTTTATGGCGTACACCTTAGTTCGTGGATTCTATTCCGTAAGAGGCAATGTCCTTAAAGTGCGTCATAAGGGGGTATCTCTTTACTTTCAATTATCATAAGAACGGGACGAACTTTTATGGCGTACACCTTAGTTCGCGGATTGTATTCCATAAGAGGCAATGTCCTTAAAGTGCGTCATAAGGGGGGTATCTCTTTGCATGGCTATGGGAAAGGCTATACCGCTGCTGGAACCTAGTCATGGATATTGGGATTATATAAAATCCATCCAGGAGAGATAACTTGGATTCCCAACTATATAAGGTTATACCCTGGTTGGGCGCCCGAGAGTTTCTCATAAGGAATGCAACGTATGATCAAGGCGCCGAGGTACACGGTTGAGCTGTGGGTGCCCGGGATGGATGAACCTACCCTGGCCATCCATGGAAAGTCTTGGCTTACGATGTGTTCGGCCCGAAGAAAACCCCACTTAGGGTGCAGTCTTGTAACTATAAGCCATATAAGGCATAAAGGACAAGGCTGCGAAAACAACTGGTTGTTGGCAGAACCGGATGGGAAAGTGCTAGTCTTGTATGGCCGATGTATAATCCTTGAAGGGGAAACCGGGGGGAGAGATAAGGGCGATACCCTCCATTAGGGAGTTGTGTATCAAAAAAGACGGCAATGTCATGGGGCTTTATATTCGCAAGAATGTTTAGACCCGTCATATTGTCGCGTGACAGAGACAGCAATGTCATGGGACTTTATATTCGCAAGAATATTTAGGCCCGTCATATTGCCGCGTGACTGGCCAAAAAGCCTAAAGAGAAATGTTAAGATGAAGTCAATGGGTTTTTGCGATAAGATCAAAAGATGAGATAAATGAAATCAATAATAAGAGGATATAAATCGCAAAGACGTCCTGCGATTTCATCGCAAAGACGACAATGTCATAAGTCTTAAAAAGCAAAGAGAGGTTAATCTCACAAGGAGGCTTAGATTTATCATATTGTCGCAGAAATTAAAATAATGATAAGGCAATATCAATGGATTATTACATGCAAGGTAAGAATGTCTTGTGATCTTGTTGCATAAAAGTGGCATAATAAGATCTTTAACTAGGAAGGCGAAATAAGACCACAAGAAAAGTTATATCTGTGAAGCATATAACAAATTCTTCGCAGGAATATTTGCGATAATATTACAAATTGGTAACAAGAGGCAAGTATGGGATTTATTACAAGGGTAACAAATAAAATACTTCACAAGGAAGATTATGAAGGGGCAAATATGGGGATTACAAAACAACATTTCATTATCTTCCTTGAGAAGAATCAAAATAATAAAAAAAGGAGGAAGATAATCAAATTTATGAAGATTGGATTCAGAATTAATAAAAATATATAAAATTAGAGCAGGTGATTGGGTTACAAAGAACTTCAATGTTTCGCAAAAAGTGCAGGAAGAAGAAAAATTCGGAAATTATAATTATTCGCAGAATCAGAAATATTTCGCAGGAATACATGATAATATAAAGAATATTCTTCTCTAATTTCATCATTCTTGTTCACCACTATTATCTTCACCAGCATCATCTTTTTCAGTATGAGTTTCTCCATCACCAGTGATTGTTTCATGAGGAGGATTTTTTTCTTCATGAGGAGGATCTTGTTCTTCTGCTTCATTAAGAGGGTTTCTTTCGTCCTCAGGTGGATTTTGTTCGTTTTCAGAAAAATCTTCTTCATTATTTGAGTAATTCAGATCTTCATCTATAGGATGGGGAACTTCATTATCATCTATCTCCAAAGGTTTGATCCTTATATGAGGTAGAGAATGAGAGAGTAGAACATTATTTATGAAAACCTCAGCGCCTAAATGAGCTTTGCGGAGGCAATTCTTTTCCCGATTTCTGATCTCTATATCTTTAAAATATTCAAGATAGTCAAATCTTCTCAATGCCCTGTTGTGAGAGTTGGAAAGCGCAGTATTCTTTTTGCGAAGTTTGGCTAACTTCATAGATAGATCAGAAATTGAAGCTTGAAGATTCTTCTCAGATTCTGCGAAATAAAAAATTGCATATTAGAGGGAATTTTCGCGAAAAATAAGATGAGAAAATACAATGAAGTAATTAATAGATGAGGCAGTCAAAATGACTACCTTCCTTTCGTGAAGATAAAGTGTGAATTATATTAAAGAAGCAACTCTTCCAGCGGTTCATGGCATCATCAAAATTATCCCCAACCTTACCTTTTAAACGAGATTTTATACTTTTTTCACAATTGCGAAGATAAACATTTTCTTCCTTCAGTCGAGAACAATCATCTTTAAGAGTGTTGACTTTTACACTTAGAGCTAATCTGCCTTTTATAAGCTTCTCTTGTTCAGCGGCAGATGATTCAGTTTTCTTTTTAAGTTCATCTTTCAGTATGTGAAGGGATTGCTCTTGGTCCTTACACAACTTTTGAAGATTGTCTAATTGCTGCGAATAAGTCTTTGTTGTATCCACAAAACCACGTTTCTCTTGGGATAAAACTCTGTTTTCATCTGATAAAGATTCCACCCTCAAGTTAATCTGATTTAGCGAATATAAAAGTTGGGAGGCTTCATTATTTAGACGATCTCGTTCATGAATTAATTGATCGCGTTCATGAATTAGTTGGTTGTTCTCATTCTTAAGGTTATTTATCTCGTCAATTGAATATGTATGAAGAACATTCAAATTATCAAATTGATTTTTCCAAGATTCTTTCCCAATGCGAGCTTCATCAGCGATTGTTTCCCATTCAAGTATCTTCATTAATTGGTTATGTTTTGAAGCTAAATATGCATCAACAAGTAAATAAAGGAAAATTGAGTACATAAAAAGAAAGATTTACAGAGGCAAAAATAAAGACAAGAAAATTATACCTTTTAGATCATCATTTCTGCTGCGAAGAATTTCACAGTCTAATTCATAATTATGAAGCTTATGATCGAGAAATTCACACTCCAAAGTTTTGGCTTGAAGATTCTTCTTCAAGATTTCAACTTCATCTTCTAAGGCAGTTAACGAAGATGAAGAACCGCAAGACCCAAGGTACTTACTTAGAATCATATAAATATCTTGTCTCGTAGGATCTGAAGAAGATTTCATAGCATCGTTCAAAACTTCAGACAATACTTGAAAAGAAGCTTCAACCCCTGTTGCTATTTCTTGGGAAGAAGGAAGAGAAGTAGAGGAAGAAGTTTTGGCAATAGTAATAGTGGAAGAAGGAATTTGATTGGTCGCAGTTATAGTTTCATTCACCGCATCATTATCCACCGCAACCTCCTTCATTGCAAGCTTTGTTTACCACAGTTTCATTATCTACAACTTCATTTACCGCAGCCTCATTAACTATTATTTCATTTACCATAGTTTCATTTATCGCAGCTTCATTCGTCGCAGATTTATTTTCAATTATCATAGATTCATCTACCGCAGTTTTCAAAATGTTGGGATTATCAGAGATAGGAATATTAGTATTGATAATTTCATTAGAGGTCGATGAAGGAATAATATGGGTATTGAAATTCACGCAAGGAGAAGAATAAGATTTATCTTGCGATAGAAAAGGTTCTGCAGGTAAAATTTGAGAATATCCACTTCATCTGAAAGAGCTTTAACTTGACGTGAACGCTTATGAGGTTTAGGAACATTCTCTTCATTCTGCGAATAATAATGTAGGTAAGAAACAGAGGCAACAATATTGTTATTTCAAAGGAATAGGTGTTTCTTACTACCTTATCATCCTCAGATCTTTTCGTCTTCCCAACGCGCCTTTTCTGAGGACCCTTAGGGTTAGGGTTTTTGATAGTAATTTTAATTTGAGAAGTGGTGTTACTGAAAAAGATGATAGAATATGGGGATTATGAAGAAAAGAGGGAAATAAAGATAACGTAACGTGAACAAAAAAGAGGGAAGACAAGAACATACCTTTGAGTCTCCATTAAAGGAGCAGTAAGAAGAATACTAGGAAAGAAAAAGTTGCAGACAAAGAAGATTTTGAAGAAAAAAGAGAAGGTGCAAGAAGAAAGAAATACTCTCGAGTGGAATGGTATTTATAGATGAAGGACGCGTAACCAGGTAGATCGATAAATATTGACGTGTGTCAGTAGTAAAAGCGTAAAGTAGGGAACTTTGTCGGGTAAAAGATAAGGAGTTGCGGCAAATTAAAAATTTTAATTCTCATAATCTTTATCTTCTTCGCAGAAAAGATATGAGAAGAGGCAAGATGTAGGGACAGAATATTGTCACAACAATATTCATGCGAAATAGACAACAATACTACGACACATCAATAATAAACGACTGTTCTGCGACATATCAATGATATTTTGCGACACATCCAAAGATGACTTAAACAATGACGTAATGACTGAAAACGACAGAAACACGAAGAAAGTGTGACATGTTTGCGATATATCAATAAAACCTGCGAAAGATAAAGGCGCGGTGCTTCTTTGCGATTTATCGCAAGAACTCATAACCGAAATTGAAGGGAATCTTAGCTGTAAATGAGCTGTCATGAGCTGTAATCCACTATGTAAATACCTATATAAAGGAGGTGAATGGTTCCAGAGAGGGGGATGAATTTTTGAGTGTTAGGAAAGTTTTTAGGAAAGAGAAAAATCTTTGTTAAGTGTTCTGTGTTCTTGATTTCTGTAATTCCATAAGGTCATATTAATGAAAAAGTGTTCTTAATCTTAAAATTATGTCATAAATATTGATAGATTCTTGAATAGGGTGTAGTGTAGGAATTCCTGCAACTACAGGCATAGAAGTTTCCTGCAGATAATCAGTGAGATGGATGAACTATTGCAACTAAGAACAAACATATAGGAAACCTAACAGGTTAATTAGCAGATATAACATGTTGGCGAAGAACAATTTTGGTCTTTAAAACCCGATCACATAGTTGGTGAACCCGATTACAAATAAATTAAGAAAAATAAGGCACTAACCTTAACCATTGTCTCATAAATGGGAGAAATGACTTGTTCAAGGTAAGACACAGAACCATTATCACCAGTACAGCTAACAGCTGGCTGCACCTCGCCAAGGTCCAACATTGCATTCAGCTCATTTGCCATCTGCATACCAAAAGAAATTCGAGTCTAAGAAAGCAGAATCTTTTTGCAATTATCTAAGGTACCTGTAAGACATGCTACCTTAGATAACCAAGTTGATTCTTTTTGTAATTATCAAGTACTTGTGGAAGGAAGTGAAGGAAAATAATGAAATAACACAAAATTCATCAAAGCCCATATTATTTATTTGTATACCTTGAGTGGTAGCAGCGTCTCCTTCGAATAAGACTATCATGACCAACACGTACGAGTTAATACATAGCAGCCCCTGCCACTCCTCAGCAACAACGACTGGACCTCACACCTGTTCAATGAGACAAAGAAAGAGTGAAAATACACATCTGACATTAAACAACAAATTCACACATATAAAAACTCTTTAAAGTCGGCCAAAATACACATCTTAGTCAAGGTTACTGTTATGATTAGCAAGAAACAAAAATGATAGTCCTTAGTCAAGGTTACTGGATTATCATAGCCCTATAGTCCTTAGTCAAGGTTACTGGATTATCATATATTTTTGTAGGGGACAGCAGATCCCAGCGTCTAAGTATGAGCAGATGATACGAACTACTCTGAAGATGTAGCGATCATCTCGCTCTAGATGGTACGAACCAGGTGGCAACCATCTCTTGCGAAATCATATTAATATGTTTCATGCCATCCTAAATTCCAGTCAAATTAGAACCACTCCACAGAATTTACGAACAATGATAATCCTTAGTCAAGGTTACTGGATTATCATCTCCTCTTATGATTGGAGGGAAACAAGAATGATAATCCTTAGTCAAGGTTACTGGATTATCATCGCCCTCTTATGATTAGAAAGAAACAAAAATGATAGTCCTTTGTCAAGGTTACTGGATTATCATATCCTCTTATGATTGACAAGAAATAAATGTATTAAGATTTGCGATTATAAATCCGTCTCTATGAGTTTCCACCCACAAATCATAAAATCAATCTCATCCTACTTAAACCTGTTGTGATGCTAACACCACACAGTTATTTATTTGCTATATTTAGTTTCCTAGCTTTCCGTAATTAGTTAAACTCTTTCCTAGTTTAGGTAGTCTTTAAATTCTAAGTTCTTTTCTTGTTTACCAAGGCTTTGAAGCTATAAATAGTCTGGCCGTAAGTTTTTTTGAAATCAATCAATATAACAAAGTTAAGTTTATTTAGTTTTCTTCTCAAAGATGGTGGCTGACCCCCAACTCAAAGGGTTTATCTGGTTCTTTTCCTTGTGTTTAAGCTTTCTCCAGTGTTAAAAGGTATAGATCCTAACACCTGGATCAGAGCAGGTTCAGTTCAATCTCAAAAAATCCACAATTTTTTTTTTAGGGTTCTTTCTTTCGTACCCATTTTTTTTTTCTATACCATCTTCCACTCATTCATCTTATCCAACAAAATAAATTAATAAATTAATTAACGTCAATATACTGGAGTATCACGGTTAGAAACTACCATCAATAACTGTTACCAAGGTGCAACAACAAGAAGTTCTGGTCGGATGAGTTTAAATTGATTATTGTTCGTGCACTCATCAACCTAAAACAGTTACGCTCCCGAAAACTCTAGCACATGCTTAGGTGTTGTTCTTCCAGCGTACAAGTTTTTTTTTCTTTTGGATTTTCTCAAAGATGCCAAGTACACAATTAACTGCCCTGCTTGAAAAGATACGTGCAGATCGTATAGCTTCCAATGCAAAACTTGAATCCATATTAAAAAAGTTACGGGAATGGCGTCCAGAAAATTTGAAGTTCCCAACTTTTGACGAAGATGATGTAGAAGTTTGACTTTCTGAGGCAGAAGAATACTTTAGTATCCGTGGTGTCACTGATGATGAGAAAGTATCTCTGGCTATTGTGCATCTCAATGGTGATGCAACTCGTTGGTATCGAAGTATGATACACCATCAAGAATTTCTAACATGGCCACAGTTTTGTCGGACAATTCGTTCTCGATTCGGTTCTCACAAGCATATTGACTCATGCAACGTTGCTTATACGATAACACCAACAGATTCTTCATCAACTCCAGAGGATTTGTCGTCATCTTTGTCTGTTGGAGCTGTTTCCGCTACATCAGTTGACGAAGAAGAGATGAAAATTACTTCTTAAAAGAAAGATCTTTCTCTTATGGAAGAAATTGAGGAGACAAATACAAGTCCTTCAAACCCCATCAATTCGGATCAGCCATGTGCATGTGACAACCCTAAGAGTCTTTCAATTCCTGTAACCACTAAATAAGATGATAGTAAAGCTGGTAAAATATTGTCTACTATTTCATCACAAAAGTCAAATCAATTACCACTAGTATTGATAAAGAAATCGATGCCTCTCCTAACGGTGGGAGTTATCAAACAAGAATGACTATCGCAGACATGTGTCAACTCCGAATTGCTGATATGGGTAACAAACAACTAGCAGGCTGCACGGCTGGAATCTACAACCAACTGAGTGGTAACTATTATTTTTATCGTCTTTATGATTATTCTCGCATGCAATTTGATCGTGGTAGACATCATGTAGTTATTAGCAGGTGCTCTTTCTGTGATAGAAGTAGTTCTCAATTATACTTGGTTATGAATGGGTCAAGTTTAATGCATACAAACAATGAAAATTTCTTTCGTGACTGATTCTCAAGTATGGGTACCGATTAGCTATGTTACGTACGAATTTGATTGTGTTCGTATTTGCTAAATATGGTGACAATAATCATGTGGGTCATGTGTTTGGGACAATATCACAAAGAAAAGGAATAACTAAAGAGTGTTGTGCTGCTAAGAAAGCGGAGAGCTTTATGATACTAGATTTTTTTTTGGCAACACAGTATTATAATGAAGTTTCAAGGATAGATATTCATCCTCCTTCAACTTATATCTGCAAAGGTAAACTTTTAATGGCTAATGGATCCTCCAACATATGTCCTATTGAGACAGACCGATGTACTATACAGCCTTCCACAACTAAAGTTTCTGTGGACAAGGTACTGAATATTACTTATAAACCTCTAGAAATTTGTGGTATACTCTGTAAAGGCGAGGTTGTCCCAGCTGCATTCAGTACTCGTGGAAGACAACGGACTAGTGACTTCGGTGCTCAGTCTGTGCGCATACGGAGTCTTACATATCTGATGCCATCGTGCACTTGTAGAAGCCATACATACATTTTTCTTTGTATTGCATGGACACCTTATAATAAGCATTTTTTGTTTGCTATCGAGGACGACAAGGAGTTAATGAAAGATGCAGTTATCACCTGCAGGAAATATTTGTATTGCATAGTTGTTTTTGCGGTGACCAGAGCCTTGAAGCTTGCGATTAATCTCAAGTTTTCCTATATTAGTGTGAATAGTAGATTGTCAGATGGAACTTCTCTTTTGGTGATCCGCCAACGCCTCATTCATAAATGCTTTTGTGATGCTGATAGGCCTTCAACTGATAATTATAATAAGGAATTTTGGGTGTTGCGTGTTTTTGAATACATAACTAAAATTAATGGCGCAATTACTCCTGATGTCTTCTGGAACGATACTGTACCAATGCATGCAGCAGAGAATTTCACTCTCGATTCCGTCAGTTTTCCTCGTCTGAAGAAGTTGCTTAGAAAACAAGTTTTGATGCATGCAGGGGTTGCTATTCAAGGTGTTGTTTATTATGTTGACCTCTTAAATTTTTCAATCCAGTCCGTTAAAGAAGTTAGTGCAATATGCTTCTGAAGGATTCACATTGATTCTCTAAGATGTGATGACATTATTATGGATTTGTACCCAATCGAAGCTTATGCAGTACGATGTGTAGGTACTTCGCATTCTTATCAATATTCTCTTATATCTACTAATAGCTGTGGAGCAATTTGTTCGGTATACAGAGAGGTTTTACTTATTAATCCAGGGTGCCAGTACGAATGTCGTACAAAGTTTAAGAAAATTTCCACCATGCTGCCGCCGAAGTTTCTGGTTTTTAATAATTTTCCCTATGATTATTTTCATGGTCTAGCACTTGTGGCACATGAACACACCATGCATCATAATGGAGAAGATCATTGGTCTTTTGGATATACAGCAAAAACTAAAATTATTTGGATCAATGGTGAAAGGTTAAAGGTCATTTTACCTCCAGGGCATAATGGTGGTCATATGCATTTGCTTCATTTTAAAGAAAATTCATTATTTGTGGGTAATTGTTACTTTGGTCACGGAAGTGCAGTTATTCAATCTGTTGGAAGCATGCAGCATTACTATGACACAATTTACAAGTTTTTGGAACTTTCGTATCATGCTGTAATTCCAATGCACGATAAACTCAACATCTTTCCAAAACACATGCTTTATGGGAATCTCAAAATTCTTCATCCGCATATGGTAGCATTTGGTTCATTGACACCAAGTGAAATATACAGCGTCATTACCAAGTTGGATATGGGAAGCTATAGCTACGAGAAACTTGTTCTTATAAACGAATGTAAGGCAATAGACCTGGTGTAAGTACTCAAGTTTCCAAGGAAGCGTACAAAAGTAGTTTATCCATGGACAACTAGTTTTGTTGATCTCATGGATTTTCTTCTCCAGTCTCTTAATGAAGTTAGCACACTATACACCCGAAGGATTAAACTTAGTGCTCTAAGAAGTGATGAAATTGTGATGATATTTGTTGGGAAACCAATTTTTTCCGTTCTGCTTCATCATGTGAAAGTCATTTCTCTTCTCAAGGAACGTATAATAGGTTCGAGAATCTTGGATAGTCTATCAGGCAAAGGGTTCGTTGTATACACAAGAACGGTAGTTGCTTCCCATGATAAGGAATGCAAAAAACAGAGGATGTTTATAGATCATTTAAGTGTAGTCTTTCCTACGCAGGGTAAAGATGTTAACAAGGTCACTTGGGAGAATTACTACGGAAGGGGCAAAGAAATATCAACGGCACAACTACTTCGTCTTTCCAAGTACAAAGCCAACTCACAGTTGCTTCAAGAGGACATGATGATATTTGTTTAGGAACAACCGATGGGTCGAAGCATTGAAACTCGTATAGTTTTAAAATCTACTGTTGGGATACTGGATTACTTCATCGATGCTAGAGGTTACGTCGAAGTTCATAGACTTGATTGGAGAATTTTATTTCAAAACAAAAATGTAGATACTGAAGTCAAGGGCCTACTCTATTTTGTGGACCAGTAGCGGAACAAATCATTTGAACGCACATTCAAAGGTGTAGATCAGAATTTTAGGGAACAATTTTCTATGCTTGTGGCTGCTGCTCGCATGATGGATACAAATACAATCACTAATGATCTGAGTTTTGTGTTCGATCATGGTAAGTCGTGCCAGTTTCTAAACAGAATTATATGGAGAAGACAAGCCGTGCGCATTATCGTGATCGATTTCCAGCATATAAGACTTGAGGAAAAGTCTGTTTTCAAGGGGGGTGGGATGTTGTGATGCCAACACCACACAGTTAGTTATTTTCTATATTTAGTTTTCTAGCTTTCCGTAATTAGTTAAACTATTTCCTAGTTTAGGTAGTCTTTAAATTCTAAGTTCTTTTCTTGTTTACCAAGGCTTTGAAGCTATAAATATCCTGGACGTAAGTTGTTTTGAAATCAATCAATATAACAAAGTTAAGTTTATTTAGTTTTCTTCTCAAAGCTGGTGGCAGACCCCCAACTCAAAGGGTTTATCCGGTTCTTTTCCTTGTGTTTAAGCTTGCTCCAGTGTTAAAAGGTATAGAACCCTAACAAAACCATACCAAAAATCTAAGGTTTTCAAAGTATCACCCCTGTGTATCATGTAAACATAGGGTTTCTGAAAATTTATCCATCAAACAAGACGGGAGTTAGATTGAGGGTTTCTGAGTTGTAACAACAATTTCTCCAACAAACAACAAACAATGATTTCTTATCACGCCTGATTATCATTACTATCAAGTAAACTTTATCGTTTTAACCAAAATATAATTCAGGCTTACTAATAACAATATTTTTAGTCGAATACATACTTACAAAACATGGATGATTTCAGATCCAGATCGAGTAGAAGAAGAAGTAGATTTTATTTTTATCGAACCCCCTTCGCAATAATCCTACATCAGATTAGATCTACTCCTCCTCCCTCCACATTTTCTTTCTCTCTTTCCAATCTTTCTACTTCCCGTTTCAGTAAGAAGAAAAAGGAGTTGTTGTTTCTGAAGTCCCTTTTTCTAATTCAAGTCGGGTCGGGACTGGAACTTACTGGTGGGCATTTTCAGGGCAACCCCAAAATAATTTGCGGAGACCAATAAAATCCTGGCTAAATTGGGCCCATATCACTAAATTGGGGCCTAAAGATTACTTCATCTACCTAATACACAAGGGAAAATTAGGGGGAGACCCAAAAAAAAATATTCTTACCGCCAGGCCCACAATTAATTTTGTCTACCGTGACACCCATAATTATATGAAATTATTATGGGAATCAATACATATCTGGTTATGCATACTTTGTTTTCATGCATAACTCGTTATGCAGCCTGCATAACTCGTCATGTAGCTTAATTTTTCAGGGGTATAATTGGAAGCGCAACTTGGACATAACATATCTAAAAATCCGCGCCTTGAAATTTTACAAATTTTATATCGTTGGAAATCTTTTTGAAAGAGCTACGCAACGAGTACAAACACGAATATCAAATTTTTGTTTTTCACGAAAAAATCGGAGGTGATCCTCATTTTAGGCAAAATTTTCGAAAAATTGATACATAACCATTATGCAGTCACCGAAAAAAGATGCATAACACATTCTGCATACGCATAACGAATTATGCAGCCATTTTCTCCACTGCATAACAAATTATGCATCTATAACAAGTTATATTACTATTTTTTGGTCGATTTTAGCGCGTACATATAAAAAATTGATGCATAATGTAGTATTCAGCCATATTTTTGAATGCATAACGGGTCGGGACTGGAACTTACGGTGAGTTGTGAGAAACTTAGAGTGCTTAAGGAGGTTGTTTTCGAGTTGTAAGGTTGCACAATATTAAGAGTTATATTCTCGAAGGGTTGTGAGACTAGGAAGACAGGAGTCTTCACTCTCATAATAGAGGTCAGTGGATCGAGTCTCCACTCACGAGTTTAGAGATCTCATAAAAACTCTTCTTATGTAAATTATGGGGATTGAGCTGGGTTTACCAGGGGTAGCTCAGTGGCTTTGGATTTGCTAGGGGGCAGGTTCGGTCCTATGCCATGTAAAAAAAAAAAATACTAGGAAGACAGGGTAAAGCTAATCAAGGGTTTTTGTAATTGTTCTTCGGTTTCTTAATAAGAAGTCATCATCGTTGCAAGTGGAGCAAGTACAATCTCAAGTTGTGCTAACCATCGTAAATATGTGTGTTCTGTCTTTGTTAGTTTTACGTTCTCTACTGTTTGTGTTTTGCTCCGTTTGTTTCTCAAGGTGTTACAGAACGTGTGAAGCTACAACAATCATAACTGCCCCACACACCACACAAGTTTTCTTAAAAAATGTGCCACTTCTTTTTGTGAATTTAACCTCTAACCTAGCAGCTTCCTGGAAAAGCAGCATCCAAGTTCTGGTTGTGCGTCGAGACGCTAGTAAATCCAAGTTCTGGTTGTGCGTCAAGACGCTAGTAATTCCTCGCAACCGAAAATATAGGCACTCCTATGATATCGGCGTGCAAGCTAAAGAAAAGAACATATTTGCTAGAAAGCAAAGAGTGGAAGACAGATGTTGGCTAAGATTACATAACAGAATCTCTGATACAAGTAGATAGATTATTATAAACAACTCTAATTACTAGATCTTTAATATGGTGGTACCATAAGGAGACTAAAGAGTAAGTAAAAATTCAACTAGCTGCTTCTTCTTTCTTCCTTAAACAGATTCCCGTACAGTCCTTGTGGTTCAGCTGCAACAGCTTCCTAGTTGTTCTTAACCTAGCTTCCTTGAGCTCAACCAGTGGGATCTCGTGATGAATAGCTACACCCCTCTGCCACATTTAAAAAGAGTACCAAAATCAAGCTACTGACGCCTTCAAAGGCTTAAAAAATATACATAAGGAAGAAGCAAACAGAACTTAGAAGCAAAACATTCGGATATTTAGTACAGTCCTTAAAAATTACTACTCTCTGAAATTCAATTGACCAATGCAAAATCTACATAGTAAGCTTCTAACAAAACAGCCTTTGTAAGAAACAATTTGCCAGAAAAAGAATTGTTGAGCATACCTTGATCTTCGCCAACATGATCTTGAACCTGTCAAAGTCGTTCAAGGAGGCTCTGTTCTTCTGAACAATCAACTTTCTACCCCAAGAGCTGCTTACCCATTTCCCCTCAACATCTGTACATACAACATTTACACAAACATTAGTAATAACTCAGATGTAGCCAACTTCTCGCTAATAAAGCTGGTAACTTGCCTGCAGCCTCCATGGCTTTGATCAAAACCTTCTTCTTAGGGGTTCTGCCAATGTCAACCTTGATGTCTGTTAAGGAGAGCCTCTTGAAGCTCATTTGGCTTCTCACCATATCAGGAGCATCAACAAGAGCCTGTTCCATCCACAAAAAATAAAAGAAAATATAAACTCTTGAGGAGATAACACAGTGCAACCTAAAAAGTAGAAGGGATCCAGTGTTTCCGGGGCAATAAACTAATTATGACAACAGGAAACCAGCAAGGTAAGATACTTGATTCTTACAAAATAGCACACGCCGTCAATAGTAAAGGTATTATGAAAGTTATAGTAGGTGTACAATTTTGAAGCTAACTAGCTAATCACAGGTAGGTTCTGGAAGAGTTACATAAAGAGAGGGTGACAAATGTGCAACTCAATGTTAGACCTGATATGTATGCAAGACCAAGAAATGGAATCAAATCTTTAAATCAAGCATGCAACAATTCATATTTGGAGCTACATGAGACGCACTTATTTGGAGTAAGGGACAACTGATTTATTAATTTCGGAAAATTAGAACCAGGTATTAGTAAAATCAACTAAAATTTCATCTAGATGTATAGATGATTGTACTAGTGCTAGTTGTGGAAAAGAGTCACTCCTAGTAACAATTTATCACAAGGGAAATCTCCAAGCATCATACAAATTTAACACTGCTACTGACCCTTAACCAGATTCATAAGTTTATTTAACAAGATGATACACCGTCACAAATAATAAGATGCCCAGAAGAAGAAAAAAATCGATCTGGAATAAAAAGCTTACCCTGTTTTGGTCGATAACATCAACAATCACTACAAGTTTACCATAATCTTTTCCGTAGTTTACGAAAGCAACTCTCCCAATCTCAACATAACGCTTGAAAGGCTACGAAATCAGAAAAGATATTAAACCCTAATTTGAAAACAGAAATCACACCCTAGACTAACGATTTATCAGCACAAACAATAAGAGAAAATATTACCATTTTGAGATTTCTGGTGTTGGGAACGAAGGAAGGAAAGAAGAGATCTTTAGGCGACTAGGGTTTTGTTCTCTCGCCTTTTGATTGTAAAAAGAATTTGATTGTAAAAAGAAGTTGACGAGCGAGCCTATGTACTGACGAGTGTTAGGGCTATCAATTGTCATCCTGCGGCTGAGATCAGCCGATCCGTGAAAATCTGAAATTATTTAAGGACAGCTGATATTTTATTCAATCTTATTATAAGGCGGCATGGTTTATTAGAGGGGCGGCATTCTAATAAGACAAAAAAAGTCATTACATGATCATTTTAGGTGTCCCTTATCAAAAAATATTGGAAATGACAAATTAACCCTCATAATTGATAACCTAGTTTAGTGATGATAATCAAGTTTAGTATTAATGATTAATTTCACTTATATTAACTCAAAATCAAAACAAAATTAGATCTAAAAAAAAAGTTTAGAGGAGAAGAAAAAGAAAAACTTATGTGATACTTGTGAAACCCTAAATTTTGATTCACTCAACCAAAATGAGTGATTCCAGTTGCAAATTTGAGATGGGTGAATCTCTATTTGATAGAGAAAACAGGTATACTTCTAAAGTACGTAAAAAATCAGATTTTTTAAAATTTCAGAAGAATATACGGTTGGAATTGAGCTCAGTACCAACCGTAACTATATGTTACGGTATGTAATGTATCAATTACCAACCGTAACTGGTTCAATTTTGGGGAAAACCCAAAAAATAATACCAGTTATGGTTGGTAACTTTGGTTGGTAATCGTAACCGTAACTATATCTTACGGTTCGTAACTTGGGAAAACAATACGACCGTAGGAACTTACGGTTGGTAACTTTGGTTTCGTGTTCAACCGTATAAAAACTTAAAAATTAGTTTTGAGTCTCTGGATAATTTACGGTTGAAGAAGCAACAAACGTTACATGCCGTAACTAACATACGGTTCATAATGCGGTTTCAATTACCAACCGTAGGAACTTACGGTTGGTAACTTTGGTTTCGTCTTCAACCGTATAAAAACTTGAAAATTAGTTTTGAGACTCAGGATAATTTACGGTTGAAGAAGCAACAAACCTTACATGCCGTAACTAACCTACGGTTCATAATGCGGTTTCAAATACCAACCGTAACTGAGAAAACTTCTCAGACCCAAGAACATACGGTTGGTATCTTTGATGAATTCGATAGTACAAACCGTAGAAGCATCAAATTGTTCAGTTACGGTTGGTAATTGAAACAATACCAACCGTAGAAACAGGAAATCCAGAATTTTTATTTTTATTTTTATTTTTAACCTAAAACCCTAATTTTTGATGGACCATACACTTAAATTGAACACAATAAACAAAATACTAACTGGGTTTTCCAAAACAACGATGAAATTTTCGATTGAAATGGAGGTGGTTACGGTTGTAATGGAGGAGAAGAGAAGATGAAAAGAAGAAGAAAAAAACTGATTTTGATTTCTCTTCTAATTAGGTTTAAATATGATAGAGGACAAATCAGTATTTTCAATTAAAAAAAAGGGGCAAATTAGTCAATTTAAGATGAAAAGGGTAATCTAGTCAATTTACATCACCTTTAGGATATCCCCTAACCAACTAAAGGGACATTACTATCACACTGCCGCCCATCTAATAAAACATGCCGCCCATATAACAAGCTTGATTTTATTACCTAGATGAATCTAGGCACCCTGATTTTTGTTACAATAAGTTAAGGGATGTCCTAAAAGTCATCAAATCTTAAATCAAAAAATTAACAAATGTAAATTACTTTTATGCCCTTCATTAAATGTTAATCTTAAAACCAAGTGAGAGTGAGACTGAGAGTGAATTATTTTTCTTTTCTTTTGATTTCGATTCAAACTCAAACCAAAACCCTTATTGAGGTTAAGATGGATAATCGAAAAGGTGGGGAAGCTGGAGATGAAATCACATCGGATGTTTGAAAAACTAAAATTGAAATTAATAAACTCACTAATGAAAACAGATAACAATAGCATGTAGTAAGCAAGTTAAGAGACCTACAAAAACCAAAATGATATAGAAACATTCCAAAACTCAAAAATTTCGATGAGTTACTGGCATGATTTTTTTTTGATCGGTCAATAGAAAATATATTAGAGACACACAAGCCGTGTGCAGGCGCATACAACTAAAGGAGAGCCAAAGCCCTTAAAAGCAGCAAAAGAACAAAGAAAAAAGCAAAACAAATGACTAGCGAAAAGACAACTCGTCGTATCTAAAAACAACTAAAATTGCAACCTGCAAACAATAACTATTGTCAACTATGAGACTCCTCCACGTCCTGGATAGATAAGCATGTATGATTTTTCTCAAGGCCACTAAACATTTCTTCACAAACTTTCTTCGAAGAAGGAAAATCTAATCCCATAAAGGAGCCTAACTCCTTGAGACTTACTGCTGATATCTTATTAGGATCATCAAAAGTTCTGGGAAATGATTTCTTTTTTGTACTTAAAGATTTGGGAAGTACTTAAAGTCCCAGTGGGAAAGAAACCAATTGCTTTAGACTTTGAGCTTAACTTTCTTGCTGACCCTGTAATTGACTCGGATGAAGATGGCATTGAGGAGCTACACCTTGAGTCTAATTGAGAGGTAGCCACTTCCTCCTCTTCTTCCAACCCATGAAATATTTTATGTCTTTCAAACCCTGGAGGAACGGAAGGGTCAGTTGAAGAGGTACTTGTCCCCTTTTTAGCCGGCGGAGCACTTTCATCGACAACCATTTTACAACCTTGTTGTCCCTCCTCTAACACAAGAGTTTCCTTACTTTTGTCAGACCTCCTCCTTTTCTTCTTCACAATCTCATCAGAAACGCCAGTATCCACAGTCTCATTAGGAAAACTAGTATCCACAATCTTATCAGTTGCATTTTTTTTTTTGCTTGACCTACAATCCAAGAGCAAATGTCCCACAATTTTGCAATGTGAGCAAAATTTAGGAACTTTTTGAATCTCCATGGATTGCCAAAATCCTACATCACTGTCGTCATCACTATCTCCCACCCAAACTCGATTCGGGATCTTATTAGCAAAATCCACCTCAACTAGAACGCTAGCAAAGAAACCAAAATTCATAGAAAGAGTGTTTTTATCTTCCTAGATGGGTCTGCCGAAAGCTTTCGCCATTGCCACCAGGTTTTCCTCTGTCCAATATTCCAAGATTAGTCCCGGAAATTTAATTTAAACCTTATCTAGGGATGTTCTCTGATTTTCAGGATTAAATCTCGGCTCCCAATATCTAACTTGCAATTCTGAGTTTGCAACTTTCCATGTGTCTGCCCAAATTCTAGTCTTAGCATTTTCATTATCTAGCTTGATAACAAAAAAATTTAAAACCCTTCCAATAGGAATGACCTTGACTTTGCCTTCCATATTCCATTGCTTGATTTAGCTTCTTCTAATTTGATTTTGCTCAAATCAAGCCTCCTAATGAGGCTGAATTTCCATTGGGATAACCCGTTCTCATACATACTATTAGTGAGGTTGATTGCAGGTAACTCACCTTTAAGATATGGAGAGGGCAATGTATCTAAAGCAACAGAAGATACTGCTCTAAGAGCAGAACAATTCTCCATTACCACTGAAGCAAAATCTCTTTTGAGAGGACCAGAACTCAAAAGGGACATCATTTGAAAACCATTTGAGATGAAAAAACACCACAGAAAGAAAGTGCCCAACTCTAAGCAAAAAGAAGGAGCATACAAGGGAAAAAAGGAAATTAATTTAATATGAACCCTAAATAAACAAAGAACCTACTTAAGATTACTGGGAAAAAAAGAAAACAATTAAACAAGCAATAACCAAAAAACTGAAAACCAGGGATTAGAGTAGAACTTACCAGGGAGAATTAAGTTCCATCCATCTAAATTAAGTTTACAATTGAAAATGAGAAATCTAAACTCTAGAGAGACAATAACAGAGAAATTAAAACCTAAATAGGAAAGAAAAAAACAAACAAGAACTAGAGATGCGATTGCTAGAAAGGACGGGTATTGATCAAACAAACAAAAACAAGAATAGGAAATGCTTGAATTGATAAAACAATTTTAAAAGTTAACACATACCAGAGTTAGCAAACAAGGAAGAAACCCAAGCAAATGTTGAAAACGAACCCCAACAGAGAGTGAGATCATGATTAAACATCAAACCCAAACAAGAAAATCATTAAATCTTAGGTTCCTTCCATCAGATTCAAGTTGCAGATGAAAAAATCTATGCCCTAGAAAAGTCAAAATCGCAAGAAAAAAGTCAAAAATCACATTTTCCCTCTATCTCTCTCCTCACACTTTAATATATCTCTAATTCTTGTACAAAGGAGAAGGAGACAGAAAATAGAGAAAAGAAGATAAATTTCTTATTCATGTGTATGCAATACAAATATTTAGGACTCTATTTATAGAGTTTACATACTTGGTTCCCAAGTAATAGGGTTCCACTAAAGTGGGCATCTATATAATAAACTGCCGTTTATACCACTCCCCCAAGATGACCATTGTATCTAAGATAATTGCCTCATTAAAACCTTATCAGGAAAATTCAAATGAAAAAAACCGGACTAAAGGGAAAAGAGTACAATTTTGAGAAAACTTAGAACAAAGTTGGACATGCATATGTTGCATCGTTAAAACCTTGACAAGGAAAACCCAGTGGGACAAAACCTTGACGAAGGAAAAAGAGTACAACGTGATAGTCCAGTAAAATACCTTCCAATTTGATACTCCCCCTGATAAGTACTTAAGTTAAATCTTGGCTTGCAAATCTTCGAGTCGAGATTTCCCAATTTCCATAAACGAATTTCTTGAATGATGGAGAGAGCAATGCTTTCGTGAGAAATTTATCTGTTGATGAAGTCTTCTTTTGCGTTAGTCTTCTAAAAGTAGTGTTCTCGAGTCTTCATGTTTCTTTCAATACATTAAGTACTTGTGTCTTGGATTGCTAATTTCTTGGATATGATTTGCATAAATAGTTGATGTAGTTTCTTCAACAAAGTGCCAAGATATGAATACCTTATCATACGTGAATAAAAATCATATTTGTGAAAAGGAAGATGATTAAGTTGATTTGGTTTAATTAAATGTGGGCATTCACTAAACAACCAAAATTGATACAACTCCCCCTTGGATGACCATCATGTTGAATTAAATTTCCTTACTAAAACCTTGCCAGTAAAACCCGATGGGGAAAAATTTGGGCGAAGGAAAAATAGCATAAATATCAACATTTTCAAAGAAAATTAAACGTCAATGAGATGTTGCCTCATTCAAACCTTGTCAGGAAAACCACATGGGACAAAACCTGAAACGAAGGGAAAAGAGTACAACTTTTGACATAAAATAATAACTCTAGTATATCTCAAAGAAGAGTTTAATCTAGCATAATTCTAACTACAGATTAACAAATAAAAATAATAGAATTTATGCTGCCAAAAGCATGAATATTTTGTATTTTTAAGGACTCCTCAAGAGACCTATAACGTTGAAATCATCAACTAATTAATCCGGATTTTTGGTTTCGTTCCAAATTTCTAAAAACACATAGAGGATCGTTCAACCTGACATAATCAAGTCAGATGGCTGCCTGAATATGTTCCCAACCACATTTCTTGTGTAAATGCAATACGAGTCCTTCAAGGACTACCACACTAAAAGCATTGTACATGAAGAACAAAAATTTATTGAATCAATCCTTGGGTCTGAGGAAAACAATAGACCCTCAAATCATTTTTACAACAAACATATTTCTCATATAACACATTATGACTACACCAACCTGTAAGTAATAGGTTTGCAATTTTAAGGTGTTAAGTCTTGGATCCAAAATTGCATTAACTGAGAAATTAATCCAACCTAATTGGATTGTATGCCAACCAATCACGTATGTAGAAATTCCTCTGCATAGAGGTCTCCAACCACCATCACTTATTTCAGTAGCTATTGTAAATGAATATTCGACAATCATTAGTTTATTATGACCGAACAGAATTCTCTGGTGTATACACACTTTGAAAAATATAAATTTTACTGGTACCAGTTCCCGCGAGAGTTATAATATCCTCCTCTTCAAATGAGGAGATATTAATTTTGAGAATGTGAATCATATTACGATAGACTATATCGGAGCACTATCTGTAGCATATACTAAAACGCTACATTCTTGCTAGAAGTGATTGGATTTTCCCTTTCAAACGGCTTTAGCTTATGGAAAAGCTAAATGAGATAATTTTACGCCTATTTAGTGGCAAACTTTTTTATTTAATCATGATGGGAGAGAAATTGATATAATTTTTGAGTTAATTAACACCAACTTCTGCTGGTAATGTATAGTCTCCCCCAGATACTGGCATAAATATTTTCATCTCATAAAAACGAAAATGAATTTCATAGAATATTATCCGATTAAATCAAGGACATATACTCATAATATATTCTGGATTTTAAGAATAATACTAGTTGGACTGTAGATAATGACTTCAAAAGCCATAAAAAAATTGTCCTTAAAAATTATAGTCTACTTGACATACAAATATAACATTAACCACGGATTTTAATGGTTACAACCAACAATATCAAAAAAAAAAAAGCTAATAAATCTCTAAAATATAAAAAAATTGTGACCTTTACGGAAAACAAGATAATGATTCAGAATGAGATTTTGGACACTTCTTTTTCAAAAGAAATTAACTTCAAGATCAATTTAGTCACTACAAGGACTAATAATATAGGCTAAAAAGCTGGGTTCGCACCCATTGATCTTTTATGTCCTACCGTATTCCAACATCAAGTTGAACGGTCTCAATTTTGGAGATTAATATTAGGAAGAAAAAAAATATTGCTTAATATCCCTCAGGAATGTAGCAATCTCCCGTTTCGTTGGTGTTTGCAATTGTGAATAATATGATAACGGCATCGCGTCCTTTTAGGATCTATATAGAAACCAAATTCAATTAGCATATATGATTCTTGTTTAAAAAAAATGAAGATCGATTTTGGAAGAAGAAGAAAAAAAATCCATTATTGGTTGAAAAATTCACTCCTTATTGGCAAAGATTTAGAGAATATGCCAATTTATTTAGAGAAAAATGAGGGAGAAATTTAACAGAAAATGGTCTCTACGATTAATTAAACTCGTATCGACAAAATAAAAATATTGTTGTTTTAGTCATCGCATATAGGGCTGCACATGGGTCGGGTTGGGTCGGGTTTGGCCTCACCCACCACCCAACCCACTGATGGTGGGTAACATAAGTTGTCACCCACAACTGACCCAACATAACAATGGGTCGGTTTTCACCCGACCCACTTTATAGTGAGTTGGGTCGGGTGGGTGGTGGGTTACCCACCATAAAATACACATTACTTACCCAAAAAAAAAAAAAAAACGTTACATAAATAACTAAGACTCTTACAGATGAAAATTAAAAAGTTGAACCCAAGTTTAAACAAATGACAATAAGTCAATAATCCAGAGAAGTAAGAAGTTGGTGCAAACTACAAAGTGCATGCAAAACAAAGTACAAGAAAGGAGTTCAACTGTTCAAGTGTTCAACTGTTCAAAGCTCAAAAGATAAAAAAAAAACTATAGCCTAAGATCATATAAAGTTGTTGATGGTGGATTTTAGACAAGGGGTAAAATTGTAAAACCCCATGACCTAGTGTTACCCGCAAACACATTAACTGAGAGCATTTAATTCAGATGTCAATATTTAATAGGGGTATATTTTTCAAAATGCCGGATTAGGGTTTTCAACACAGAACCCTAATTCCAAAGCCAAAGCCGCATATTGCGCACCATGGCACCGTCGCCAAAACCAAGCCGCATACTGCGCACCACAGCACCGTCGCCAAAACAAAGCCGCATACTGCGCACCACGGTACCGTCGCCAAAACCAAGCCGCATACTGCGCACCATGGCACCGTCGCCAAAACCAAGCCGCATACTGCGCACCATGGCACCGTCGCCAAAACCAAGCCGCATACTGCGCACCATGGCAACGATGCCAAACCAAAGCCGCATACTGCGCAACATGGAGACGATGCCAAAACTAAGCCTCCATGGCCTTTGACCCTTGCCAACCGTGGCGCCCTAGTCTGCAAGCCGTGCAACTAGGCCAAGGTGGCCTTATGTGCCATTGGCACATGCCAGCACATGGTCACTTGCCAAAACTAAGCCGCGATGGAATTTGGCCCTTGCCAACTGTGGTGCCCTAGTCTGCAAGCCGTGCAACTAAGCCAAAGTGGCCGTATGTTCCATTGGCACATGCCAGCACATGGCCACTTGCCAAACTCAAACCGCCATGGCCTTTGGCCTTTGCCAACCATGGCGCCCTAGTCTGCAAGCCTTGCAACTAGGCAAAAGTGGTCGTATGTGCCATTGGCACGTGCCAGCACATGGCCACTTGCCAAAACCAAGCCGCCATGGCCGTTGGCCCTTTCCAACCATGGCGCCCTAGCTTGCAAGTCGTGCAACTAGGCCAAAGTGGCCGTATGTTCCATTGGTACATGCCAACACATGGCCACTTGCCAAAACTAAGCCGCCATGGCCTTTGTCCCTTGCCAACCGTGGTTCCCTAGTCTGCAAGCCGTGCAACTAGGCCAAAGTGGCCGTATGTGTCGTTGGCACATGCCAAACACGTTACCACTAGACACTTTCTCCTCCTGGGTTTCACTTACGGGATGTTTTCACACCCTAAGCGGCCTCGAAACCTAAATACTCTCGCGTACGAGTATAATAAATTCTTTTCCCATCATATGGACAGGCTGACCGTCAAAATCCGAGTCCGTATGAATATTCTACAACGATTCTAGTGAAGGACGCCAATTAGGGTTTTCAAACCCTAAACCGCGCTTCCCTTGCAACCTAGGTCCAAACGGCCGTGCATGCCACTGGCACATGCCAAACTTGCACGCTAGCCATTCCAAGCCGCTATGCCAACTAGCGCCAAAGTGGCCGTATGTGCCATGGGCATATGCCAGCACATGTCCACTTGCCAAAACCAAGCCGCCATGGCTTTGGCCCTTGCCAAACACGGCGCACCTAGCTTGCAAGCCGTGCAACTAGGTCAAAGTGGCAGTATGTGCCATTGGCACATGCCAACACATGGCCACTTGCCAAAACCAAGCCGCCATGGCTTTGGCCCTTGCCAAACACGGCGCACCTAGCTTGCAAGCCGTGCAACTAGGTCAAAGTGGCCGTATGTGCCATTGGCACATGCCAACACATGGCCACTTGCCAAAACCAAGCCGCCATGGCTTTGGCCCTAGCCAAACACGGCGCACCTAACTTGCAAGCCGTGCAACTAGGTCAAAGTGGCCGTATGTGCCATTGGCACATGCCAGCACATAAACCACTAGCCGTCTCTTCTCAACTTACTAGCCGTGCAACTAGGCCTATGTGCCATTGGCACATGCCAGCACATAAACCACTAGTCGTCTCTTCTCAATTTACTAGCCAACTTTCAAGGCACTTCGCACGTGCCATTGGAACATGCCGCAACGCTCCGCTAGCAACTTTGGCATGGGCTCCTAACTCACAAGCTATCAACACAAATGGGGGATGCTTTCTAGGGGTTTGGTTTGGAGGTCACAACAATTAGGCAAGGCGTGCAAGGAATTAATACGGTCAATTAAATAAGGCATTTATGGATGAAAATGTTTTCACCATAAAACCAAAAACGGTTTCACCTCCTCTGATTTAATTGACGCAATTACAACATTCCTTTTGAGTCCAGAGACGTTTTTTATCACTTATATATATAGGTTTCTACCTATCTGCCAAAATACAAGTTCTAGCAAGGAAAATACAACACACATCAGATAGCAATTTGTGCAAGCTCTTCTTTATCAAAGCTTCCATTGCTAGCAAGCTTTCTCAAGCTTCCCATTCTGATACAAGTTGAGATTAAACCCGATCCTAATACTCTGGTCTCATCACCCTTCATTTCTATCCTCTGAAAATAAACCCTTCTCCTCCATTTTGTGACCGAAGCAAATCTGGAATGGCCATCTTCTTGGTTTAGGCCAGAATTGTACAGATTGATAGCTCGAATCAGAAAGTGCTCACGTGCAGCACATTTGTTTCAGGGTTTAAATCTATCTCTCCACCATTGAATTTACCAAATTCGGCAGAGGTTATTTTCTCCCATAAACAATTGGCGACCACAGCGGGAGTTTCAATCTCTCGGTTACAATATCCGCTTTCAGAAATCGATCAAGCGCCTCAATACAAGCACCAATAGCAGAAGCAGGCAATCGGTTTGGGGATCTACGACTCAACTACCAGAAAACCCAGTTACCATTCGTAAAGACTGCGCAGGAAAACTTTGGACTCGTTGCCAGCGATTTGGGGACTTGCTAGCAATCCTACCAGCAGAGCCACTGAAGACATTACCAACAACTTGGGGACTTACTGGCAATATCGCCAACAAGAAAATCGCCTCTTCACGTGAAGGAGGGGGAAACACCTTTTACATAGAAGGGGGCATACTTGCGGCAAACGACTGATAAAGCAAGTAAGGCTAGCCTGGGCAAGATATCTGATCTGTTTCCGGGTTCTCAATAAAACCATCATACCATCACATCTTGTTATCGCTAGCACACTTTTTCATAAAAATAATGTTCCCTTCACAATCAGAGTTATATATCAAAACTTTTCATCCCAGAAATAATTCAATATCCTCAACACCTAACAGCTGTCTATCAAAACCGGCTGAATTTTAAACCCGACACCCATTATGTCTTTCAAAAGACAAACATTCATCTTTTTAACTCTTCCATATCCTAAAACAGTTTATCCCGAATAATAACCCAGAAATCCAGAAAATCGAAACCATAAGCTAGGTATTTCATTTACCTTTCAAAAAACACAGAAGAATTTCAGAAGACAGAAGTACAAAGGAATCCATTCAACAGTGGTTTACATTTTCTCGAAGAAGATGTCCTTCATCATTCGGAGGACCTCCTGTTTCATCTACAACTATTTGTTACATCACCATGTGTATCGACTTCGTATCATAACAGTTACCAGTTACTATTCATGAGGTGGCTGACTCTACTACAATAATATTTGAAGAGAAGAACTATATTACCACAGATTTGTGGAATGCGTACCTATGGCTAGGATTTACACCAAAAAAAAGGGGAGAACAAACTGAAGGAAGAACGCCCGAAAGCATAGCCGGAATATGCTCGCCCACTCCATTGCTGCCACGCTACCGCCAGCACCAGCATCCCATGATCTACCCTGCACGGCTTCCAAGTGGAAGACTCCAACGCTATCATCACCGCTTGGCAACCAAGGGCCCAGACGCACTTACCAGACGCACATGTCAAGCGCACATGTAGCACACACATGCCGGTCACAATAGCACACCCTGGTCAGCACCAACAAGTAGTGTCTCTCCAGCGCTAGCTTCTCTGCTCAATGGATATAACCGGCAACTTGCATCTTCCAGCGTTGAAGGCTTACGTCATTCCAACGCTGACAACTTGCATCTTCCCAGTGCTGAAAAACTTGCATCCTTCCAGCGTTGCATCTGAACGCCCTGTAGGGAATCATCAGTCTGATTTCATCATACGTAAAGATCATGAACGACTTCTCCAAAACCGAAGAAAATCATCAAACCTCCTGGTTTCACGAAGACTCTCTTCCTGTCAAGAGATACACGATTTCTGGGGACTTCGTCCACAAAACTGTACGGTCCATTATGAAACACTTGTGTGGAATACTGTATTTCTTCACAACGTCAAGATATATCCGTAAGCCCTCGGCCGCACTGCATCAAGGGAATATCTGTTTTTAACCAGAGAAGACGTTCCCAAACCAGAGCACGGTTGACAGAAGGAACCTAGGATTCCTAACCACTGTCCACATTTCCAGTCTATCCATCATCACCGATGATATTATAAGGAGAATACACCCTTTGTGAATACAAAATCGGATGGAGCAAAGGCTTTGGTAAAGAACTCGTCATTAATGCTTGGATCCGAACCATCAACATCTTTCGACAAAACGAGGCTTGGTTCAGGTAACATCTTGCCGGTTTTCTTCATTTAGCAACAAGATGTCTGCACAAAACGAAACAGAGAAATATGAAATTATTTCCCTGACACATAACCGCGCCCGACAAGAGAAGATTCCTGAGACATGGAAGAATAGTACTTTCTACGGTTTTGAAATACATATGCAATATCCTTCTTCGGGATCAAAATTGTATATACAGTATTTCCTACGGATTCAAGAGCGCATATACAACATTTCTTCAAGATTCAAGGTTATATGCGCATCATTTTATACAGGCATGACAGTATACTTCTTTGGGTTCAAAATTATATATAAAGTATTCTTCTTCGGGATTCATATACAACATGTCTTTCGGGTTCACATGAAACACATATACATTATTCTTCTTTGGGATTTGCATGCAGTATTTTCTGGGTGCATATACAAAATTCTTCTTCGGGTTCAGGTGCATATACAGAATTATTCTTCGGGTTCAAAGTTATATGCGCAGTATATTTTTCGGGTTCAGGTGCATATACAGAATTCTTCTTCGGGTTCAAAGTTATATGCGCAGTATATTTTTCGGATTCAGGTGCATATACAGAATTCTTCTTCGGGTTCAAAGTTATATGCGCAATATATTTTTCGGGTTCAGGTGCATATACAGAATTCTACTTCGGGTTCAAAATTACATGCGCAGTTTATTTTCTGGGTTCAAGAGCACATACAGTATCCTTCTTCGTGTTCAAAGTTATATGCGCAATATATTTTTCGGGTTCAAGAGCATATGCAGTATCTACTTCGGGTTCCACCATATGAGGCTCAATTGGGATTTCCGCCACTTCCACTGAATTGGAAATCAATAATTCATAACATGGAGGCGCAAGTGATTTATTGTGAACAACTCCATGCCTGCTCATACTAATGGACCCATGATTCCCAACTTCGTTGTTAAAACGCCTAATACGAAGATTACATGGGATTGGGACGGATCAAGCGTGGAAGATCAGTACAATCATAAAATCGAGAAATTAAGTGAACTAACATCATTTAAGTTCCTTATTATACCTCTACGACATGTGCAAGAAGTACCGAAGTCATGAAACACGTCCTCCAAACAAACTCAGCTGAGGGTAATCTACGCTCCCCCGTGTTCAACTACAAACTGGGAGCAATTGGTATGGAATATAGCACTGATTTATGCACCATTATCTTCGTATGGAAGTTACCTACAATGTATAAAAATTTCATGGCAATCGGATGAACGAGCAATGATAAGTGACCAAAACGTCAGACAACATGCAACTTGGGAAAGTTCTGAAAACCTCCTGGAAGTTTACTATTTCGCGGTTTTCATCCACTAAACATGTTCAAAAGTCAAAAATATTCTTTGATAAATCTTGGAAATTTCCTGGGCTTGAAGATACATATGCGGACCGTCAAAATACGAGTTCGTATGAGGATTCCATAGCAATTTTGGTAAAGGGCGCCAATTAGGGATTCGGCGTGTCAAACTCTAAACCGCTAGCGTCTCCCTTGCGAGAGCTTCCCAGTGACGGTCCCACCAGCAAGCACATCAAACTTGCGCTCAAATTCCCAAGGTTCCCAAGCCTATGCCGGTCCCACCAAAAATGGCCACCTAGAGCTTCGTCAACGGCGCCCCCAAGCAAATCAACTAGCATGCTCCGAATAGGTCCCACCATACTAACTTCTCAACCTTACATGCCGCCCAAGCCTATTCCGGTCCTACCAAAAACTCCCAGCTTCCCAAAACATCCACTTGGAGTTTCATCAACAACACTCCCCCCAAGAAAGTCAACTAGCATGATCCGAATGGGTCCCACTATGCTAACTTCTCAGCCTTGCGCCCATGCCGCCAAAGCTGGCCTCTCAACTTTTATGATGGGACCAACCAGTTAGCATCACTCGTTGTCCAGGACCAATCCGCGTTTCAAAAAAGGTCAGGTGAATCTCCCCACTTCTCTTTAAGATTTTGTCTTGGCACCATCTTATGCTTACCTCGCAACAGAGCTCCTGTCACGAGCTAAGCAGGGGAATTAATGTTGATGGTGGATTTTAGACAAGGGGTAAAATCGTAAAACCCCATGACCTAGTGTTACCCGCAAACACATTAACTGAGAGCATTTAATTCAGATGTCAATATTTAATATGGGTATATTTTTCAAAATGCCGGATTAGGGTTTTCAACACAGAACCCTAATTCCAAAGCCAAAGCCGCATACTGCGCACCATGGCACCGTCGCCAAAACCAAGCCGCATACTGCGCACCATGGCACCGTCGCCAAAACCAAGCCGCATATTGGGCACCATGACAACGATGCCAAACCAAAGCCGCATACTGCGCACCATGGCAACGATGCCAAACCAAAGCCGCATACTGCGCACCATGGCGACGATGCCAAAACTAAGCCTCCATGGCCTTTGGCCCTTTCCAACTGTGGCGCCCTAGTCTGCAAGTCGTGCAACTAGGCCAAGGTGGTCGTATGTGCCATTGGCACATGCCAGCATATGGCCACTTGCCAAAAATAAGCCGCCATGGCCGTTGGCCCTTTCCAACCGTGGTGCCCTAGTCTGCAAGCCATGCAAATAGGACAAAGTGGTCGTATGTTCCATTGGCACATGCCAGCACATGGCCACTTGCCAAACCCAAGCCGTCATGGCCTTTGGCCCTTGCCAACCATGGCGCCCTAGTCTGCAAGCCGTGCAACTAGGCCAAAGTGGCCGTATGTGCCATTGGCACGTGCCATCACATGACTACTTGCCAAAACCAAGCCGCCATGGCCGTTGGACCTTGCCAACCATGGCGCCCTAGCTTGCAAGCCGTGCAACTAGGCCAAAGTGACCGTATGTGCCATTGGCACATGCCAGCACATGGCCACTTTCCTAAACTAATCCGCCATGGCCTTTGGCCCTTGTCAACCGTGGCGCCCTAGTCTGCAAGCCGTGCAACTAGGCAAAATTGGTCGTATGTGTCGTTGGCACATGCCAAACATTTTACCACTAGACACTTTCTCCTCCTGGGTTTCACTTACGGGCTGTTTTCACACCTTAAGCGGCCTCGAAACCCAAATACTCACGCGTAAGAGTATAGGAAATTCTTTTCCCGTCAGATGCACAGGCTGACCGTCAAAATCCGAGTCCGTATGAAGATTCTACAGCGATTCTAGTGAAGGACGCCAATTAGGGTTTTCAAACCCTAAACCGTGCTTCCCTTGCAACCTAGGTCCAAACGGCCGTGCATCCCATTGGCACATCCCAAACTTGCACACTAGCCATTCCAAGCCGCTATGCCAACTAGCGCCAAAGTGGCTATATGTGCCATGGGCACATGCCATCACATGGCCACTTGCCAAAACCAAGGCGCCATGGCTTTGGCCCTTGCCAAACACGGCTCACCTAGCTTGCAAGCCGTGAAACTAGGTCAAAGTGGACGTATGTGCCATTGGCACATGCTAGCACATGGCCACTTGCCAAAACCAAGTCGCCATGGCTTTGGCCCTTGCCAAACACGGTGCACCTAGCTTGCAAGCCGTGCAACTAAGTCAAAGTGGTCGTATGTGCCATTGGCACATGCCAGCACATGGCCGCTTGCCAAAACCAAGCCGCCATGGCTTTGTCCCTTGCCAAACACGGCGCACCTAGCTTGCAAGCCGTGCAACTAGGTCAAAGTGGCCGAACTAGGTCAAAGTGGCCGTATGTGCCATTGGCACATGCCAGCACATGGCCACTTGCCAAAACCAAGCCGCCATGGCTTTGGCCCTTGACAAACACGACGCACCTATCTTGCAAGCCGTGCAACTAGGTCAAAGTGGCCGTATGTGCCATTGGCACATGCTAGCACATGGCCACTTGCCAAAACCAAGTCGCCATGGCTTTGGCCCTTGCCAAACACGGCGCACCTAGCTTGCAAGCCGTGCAACTAGGTCAAAGTGGACGTATGTGCCATTGGCACATGCCAGCACATGGCCACTTGCCAAAACCAAGCCTCCATGTCTTTGGCCCTTGCCAAACACGGCGCACCTAGCTTGCAAGCCGTGCAACTAGGTCAAAGTGGTTGTATGTGCCATTGGCACATGCCAGCACATGGACACTTGCCAAAACCAAGCCGCCATGGCTTTGGCCCTTTCCATACACGGCGCACCTAGATTGCAAGCCGTGCAACTAGGTCAAAGTGGCCGTATGTGCCATTGGAACATGCCAGCACATGGCCACTTGCCATAACCAAGCCGCCATGGCTTTGTCCCTTGCCAAACACGGCGCACCTAGCTTGCAAGCCGTGCAACTAGGTCAAAGTGGCCGTATGTGCCATTTGCACATGCCAACACATGTCCACTTGACAAAACCAAGCCTCCATGGCCTTTGTCCCTTGCCAACCATGGCGCTCTAGCTTGCAAGCCGTGCAACTAGGCCAAAGTGGCCGTATGTGCCATTGGCACATGCCAACACATAACCACTAGTCGTCTCTTCTCAACTTACTAGCCAACTTTCAAGGCACTCCGTACGTGCCATTTGCACATGCCGCAACGCTCCGCTAGAAACTTTGGCATGGGCTCCTAACTCACGAGCTATCAACACAAATGGGGGATGCTTTCTAGGGGTTTGTTTTGGCGGTCACAACAATTAGGCAAGGCGTGCAAGGAATTAATACGGTCAATTAAATAAGGCAATTATGGCTGAAAACCTTTTCACCATAAAACCAAAAACGGTTTCACCTCCTCTGATTTAATTGACGCAATTACAATATTCCTTTTGATGCCAGAGACGTTTTTTCTCACTTGTATATATAGGTTTCTACCTATCTTGCCAAAACACACAAGTTCTAGCAAGGCAAATACAACACACATCAGATAACAATTTGTGCAAGCTCTTCTTTCTCAAAGCTTCCATTGCTATCAAGCTTTCTCAAGCTTCCCATTCTGATACAAGTTGAGATTAAACCCGATCCTAATACTCTGGTCTCATCACCCTTCATTTCTATCCTCCCCAAATCAACCCTTCTCCTCCATTTTGTGCCGAAGCAAATCTGGAATGGCCATCTTCTTGGTTTAGGCCAGAATTGTACAGATTGATAGCTCGAATCAGAAAGTGCTCACGTGAAGCACATTTGTGTTAGGTTTTAAATATATATCTCCACCATTGAATTTACCAAATTCGGCAGAGGTGATTTTCTCCCATAAACAAAAGCGACCAACAGCGACCCTCGAGAAGATGTGGATGTTTTACCCCTGAATGCTCTGCTAGCCTGAAATAAAACGAAGTAGTTACATTAACAAAGTTGAGACAGACAAACAATGAACTCAGGAAGATCAAGCTACTGACAATGACCCTTGGAATCATTACCTCGTCTAAGCCAATATGAATCAATCATCTATGATTATCGAAGAAGCAGCAAGTTCACTAAATAGCTCTGCAAGCGAAATGAACAATTAGAATGAATGAAATAGAAGCAGCAAGTTCAGTAAGCAGCAAGTTTCCAAGTTCACTAAATAGAAGCAGCAAGTTCACTAAGTAGCAAGTTCACTAAACAATGAAATAGAAGAAGCAAGTTCACTAAGCAGTAAGTTCACTAAATTGCTCAGCAAGTTAAATGCATATGTACCATTGCCAGTAAAGCTACCAAGTTTAAACATGTTGGAATTGTACTGCCTATACATTTAATATTCAGTAACTTTTTCATGAGTATGACTCAAATAATAAGGTTAGGAGAATTTAGACATACCAGACTCAACAATATCAATCTCCTCATCCTCGACTCCAAGGTTAGAAGAATCCATGTCTATTGGTGTTCGTAACCAATTTTGCAACATAATTAATGCTTCAAGTGTCTTCGGCTTTAATGAACTTCGAAAAGGATCCAAGATTCTTTTTCCCGTACTAAATGCTGATTCCGAAGTAACATAAGAAACAGGAATAGCAAAAATATCTTTAGCCATGAGTGGCAACATCTCAAATCTCGCATTGTTCACCTTCCACCATTATAATATGTCAAAAGAAGCATTTGCACTGGTGGGGGTGTATAATGGTTCAGCTAAATACCTTTCCATCTCATATCTTCCATTATCCTCCACATTACTCAACTGATTCTTTCGTTTGTTTCTTCCCGCCATGTATTTTTCCTTGCTAGAAATAAAACTTCCAACACTTGAAGAACTTTAGTACAAGAAGAGATAGTCTCTCTGATCGGTTGTCAGCCGTCAAATATAAATTACACTTTCTTACTACTCAAAATATAAATATAGCAAGGGCAAGAAAGGATCGTTCCCACAAAGAGGACTATGGTTGTCAAATTGTTTCGGTTTCTTATATAAACAAATGGGGGATTTTTCTAATTTTTATATACTAAAGTAAAATAAAAACAAATAACGAAAAGTAAACACGCAAATCAAGGATGTGAAATATTGGATAAAGGTTTCATCTTCATTAGCAAACAAGTTTTGAATGTATGAATATAATTCGTATTTAATCTCGCTATTATCAAAAGCCTAGAGAATCAAGAGAGAAAGATAATCTATTAATTTCCTAAGTTCATCAACACACACATTAAAGCTGCGTATGTGAATTCTACCTAAAGAATAACCCGACGCCTTGCGCTAATCAAGTTCAATTCCCAGGAGCATTAAGTTGGGAAATAGGCTAATCAATGCAATTGTCATACATTGCGCATAAAAATTCGGACAAAGGTCAATTTCTACATATGACTACAAGGATGTATCACTACAAACTATAATCATATCATGCTACTCGTATTCAAGGTTATTTCTCGATGAAAAACCCTAAAATAACTATAGATATGGGTGTGAGTTCAATCAATTCTAGACTCAACCAAACAAACACTCAATCATATTGCAATACATCAATCATGCAATTGTTATGAGCAGTAGAAATCAAACGAAGATATTGAGAGAAAACTAATTCATAAAAATCAAAACTTTGTTGAAAAATCCAACTACATCTTCAACCAATAACAAAACTTAGTTCATATTCATGGAGTTCATAACAAGAAGGAAGAGAAAACCTATCATGTTTCTAAACCCTAGAACAAAGTAGAAGACTCCCTAATGGAGATATATATCCGATTAGAGGAAAAAAATTCTATTTATATGTTTCTTCCATTCCCAAAAGGATACTCTTTTCAATATTAGGTATTCTCAAAACCCATCACCAAGTGGTCCACCAAGCCCATAGTGTGAGAAAAATCCATGTAAAATTATGTCCAAAAGTTGTCACCGGAAAACTGGTGCCACCGGCCGGAAGTTGGCCGGAATTATCGCCGGAAAACGTCTCAGGTAACCGGCAAAGTCAAACCGGTCGTTGGTCAACTGGGTCAACTCGGTAGTCAACTGTGTTAGCTCAGTCAAACTCGGACCGAGTTAAACCAGGTCATATGAGTCCAAAGCTGAGTCAAGGCTACTCAGCTGAGTTAGAGTCTAAATGGTCTGACTTGCTAGGCCTTAGTCTTGCACTGCATAAGCCAGAACCTGTGTTGCACAATCATTGCACCTGCATCACACAACACCATAGCAGCACCTCAATTTCAGCTGCATCATTTCTGAAGCTGCACATTCACATGTCCAATTTCCACCAGTTTATACCAGCAGGCATTGACAACACTCCACACTGCCATACAAACCACAACAATATCCATTCAAGCTTCCATGTAAACTCATATCCTCCTTTCGCAGCTGCACCTAAGTCTCCACCATTTTCAGTTCTACTAGGCTCACAACCATTGCAACAGAATCAGCACTGTCTCGCAGCATCTGTAGCTGCGCATCATATCCACCATCTCCCTGTAGCTCATGACCAGTTCCTTACTTAAACTGCACCTGCAATTTCCTTGAGCTTCACTCAATTCTCTATTCCCTGTATCAATAGCCATTTTATCCATCCATTTCAGCTCCTCCTCATCAGATCCACCTTAAACTGCAACACAGCATCAGCCATACACACTTCAGTCCAACAAATACCAACACAGTTTCAACTGCAACACAGCAGTTCAATTCCAATTATCGGTATCAGTTCACTTATTCTCTTCTATGTTAAGCCAATATAGCAGCAATAGACACCACTACAATAACGATAACACAAGCACCTACACAAGCTAACTGCAACCCCTATCATTTGTATCTTCTTGTTCACCACCACCAGACCAGCAATTATCTCAGTATTGTCTTTAAGCAACACCAACAACTTCTTTACTGCCAACAAACCCATCTACCTGAGCATAAAAACTCCACCAGCAACTGCAACTACATAATCCTTCCATTTCTTCCCTGATCTTATTGAGCACCACTGTCATTTTCACACTCCCTGCACTGCAACTCACATTCAAGACTAACCCAATGTTCTTATACATACACAACCCTCAATTTCAACCATAGAATCCAGTCACAACCATCAATGGCAGAAGCCATCTCAATTCCCAGCTGCACCTACAATACATTTCCTGATTCAACATCAGGTCATCACCAACTCTTCACAGATCGAAACCCTACTTCCTTTATCACTTTCCAATCGACAGCAGCAACTTCACCTTCCCTGATTCAACACCAGAATCAATTTGGAACCAGCATCAACTTCTCCTGCATCTGTTCATGACTTCAACTAAGTCATACCCGTCAATTCTTTTCGGATTCTTATAATCATCCAACCACTGAACAATTGAAACCCCACCTGAATCTTGTCATCACCCATCTCCGCTCCTTCCTCAGCTCAAATTCTCCATTTTTATCACATAATCGAACATCCAACACAAACCCTAGTTTCTCTGATTTTAAACCACAGTACCAGATTCAACAGCTTCAGATGATGAACTCCATTTCTCAAATTCAGATTCACATCACAACCCATTAATTCATCACGACCAACGAATTCATTAATCTATTCTTCTGAATTGTATCTTCCTTCAACTATCACAGATGGATCTGTGTTTTCTCGTCTTCCGGCCAGCAGAGCCATCTCTTAAGTTTAGGCAAATGATTAAGAGAAAATTTCTCTCAATTTTACGGTCGATGTAATAGAGAGTGGAAATTATATAGGCACCCGTTCATATTGATAAGGAATGCCCAGTTCTTCTATGGCTTGTTGGTTCCAAATAACCGATAGCCTAATTCCTTGTCCAACTATCGGTTATGGATAACTGACAGTTCATCTTCATCTCCATCTTGCTCATTCTAGCCGACTCCAAGTATATCTCGCATGTGAATTGATCTTTTTGCGCTTTACGCTTTAAATGAGTGATTTCTTCTCTTTTTTCTCTCGGTGACTCCAAAACACCTATAAAACTCAAAAGCAAACATAAAATACATAATTTACAAGAAAAGTAGCAAAGAAAGCATAAATACTCGATATAGAATTAGGTGTTTTAGACACCTATCAAATTCCCCCACACTTAGACTTTGCTAGTCCTCGATCAAATCAAACAAAACAAATCTAAAGGATACATACAACTCCGTGTCGTCGAAGCTACGGTCACTTTTATCATAAATAACAAGCCTTTAAACCCCTAGGTGTCCCTAGTGGATGAGTGATAGTCTCGTGAGGGCTTACTAGAGATATACCCACAAAACCTTTATTTCCAACTCCGGCTACCTGTGACAATTCAATGACACTAAACATTTTTTATTCGATGGAATACAATCAATGGTTATAAGAGGAAGTACCCACTTTCAAATCCAATTCATAAATTAGTGATATAGCTTCATTCGGAAAGTTAACACAACCACAATACTCGGAATCTAATCAACCACAATCACATGAAAAGATTAAGACGATGGATATAGAAAGTAGATGGTGGCGGATTGTTGACTAAGGTGAATGGTGTTTCCCATATCTGTATGAAGGTCACTGCCAAAACAAACTAAAAAATCCTATTGGATTGAGCTACCAGTCTGAATACTAATATCAACACGACTGGCATATACAAGGGAACCAGCGGTCAACAAACTTAATTCTAGATCAATTCACTGGCATATACAAGGGAACCAATGATCGATTTTATTCAACACAAAAATAATACCTTTTTTTTTCACTTTTTTTTTTCTTTTTCGAATCGACAACATGATTGGAGTTTTTTGATCCAAGCGCATGCTTCTTGTCAGCAGATTACATGGTACTTCCCTTGGATCCTTCATTCCACGCTTGCTTAGGCGACGGAGACAGGGAGAACATACACATATTGCTATTCCCAAGTGTCATTCTTTTTTTTATTTTTTTTCATTTATGTACACCATTTGGTCAAATTGGTCTGGTTTTTTTTTTTTAGTAGTAACTCAATCACTCTATATCATCCTAGCAGTGATAACAATTCGATGTTCGTGCCCCACCAATTCACTTAGAGAGACAATAGATAAATATGGAAAAATAAAAAGGGTTATTTGGTTTTTGGTACTTAGGTTTTGACCAAAACCTGGGTTTGGTCTAACATTTGTCCAGCCTTTGCGTTTGGTCTAAAGACCAACGTTGACTTGGGTTGACTCCGTTGAGTGGTGACGTGTTTAACTATTGACTTGCTTTATTTTTTTTGTGGCCCTCTAATAATAAATTATTTTCTTATTCCACCCCCAAATCACTCTCACTTAATTCTTATGTGGACCTCGATTGTTTTTTTTTTGTGACCCTCGATTAACATCTCCAAATCCATTTCCTTCCATCGACATATCAATAGCAGCAACATCTGCATCTAATTGATTAAAAAAAAACAACATTTGCATCTTCACTGAATTTCCATCACTAAGAAAAATCAACAGAGCATCATCAATTTAGGGCCAACATAACACAACCCATCTTTATGTTCCTCTGATTCTCCATCTCAGTTCCGCCTAAATCAGATACAAAATCCGTTTTGTTCACTCTTATACAAACCCTAAATTCTACTTCAGATTCACCTTCTTCTCAAGATGTTGAACTTAGATCTGGTCACCAACAACAACACCCGTCTCTTCATTTCTTTATCATGTTCATCACTGCAATTTCAGCCTCATAGTTAGGGTTTTTTTTTTTTAAATAACGGTTGACAATTTGGGGACTTTGGGTATGTTATCTGTTCATGATGTTTACCAATTGAAAAAACTTCGAATACTAAGTGAATCATATACCCATGTTCATGGGTTGATCAATTTTCCTAATTCTCTTTTATTTTTCCATCTCATAATTTTAGAACCCCATTAACACGACTCCTTTTTTTTTTGAAGGAGAAGAACACGGATCTGCTACTACTATTGCTACGCATGTATTCTTTAG
Organism: Papaver bracteatum; assembly: GCA_023529315.1. NCBI lineage: Eukaryota > Viridiplantae > Streptophyta > Magnoliopsida > Ranunculales > Papaveraceae > Papaver > Papaver bracteatum. The sequence continues at coordinate 2,096,931 of JAJJWX010003533.1, forward strand.
CAAGTGATGTTGACGAAAAAAATTTGATTGAAAAAATGAAGACATGCTATATCTGGATGAAGATGAAGATATACCATCAGTTTCCGGATTCTCTTTTAAGAAAATTGGTCAACAATTTTCTGAATTTCTTCCTGGGGTGTTGAATTTGTTCTGATTTGGTTTGGAGGTTTTAATTTAAGCCTCAATTTCATTTTAGGGTACAAAATTCACGGGTATCTAATTGTTTGAATTTGAGTCGAGTTTCAAATAGATATTTTGTCACTGAACGATATTTAATTGGGTACCTTGTAATCGACGTAGTCGCTATTTCTAAATTGTTCAAAATGTTATTCTGGATTGAGGATGAAGAACAGGTGATCTTGATCGAGGAAGAAGAACAGGTGAAAGAAGATGGTGGTCAGAGCGGGGATGTAATAAGAATATACTATTATTTTAGAGGGTGCAAATAAAATAAATTAAGTCAATAGTTAAACACGTCACCACTCAACGGAGTCAACCCAGGTCAACGTTGGTCTTTAGACCAAACGCAAATGCTGGACAAATGTTAGACCAAACCCAGGTTTAGGTCAAAAACTGAGTATCAAAAACCAAATAACCCAAATAAAAATAGAACATGATATGGTGACGATTCCGAGATATGGTGACAACTAACATGTTATTTATATTTATATTTATATTTTGTTCGTTTTCGTATGAATAGACTCTACTAATGGGTTCCTCAACTCCTACAACCATGATGTTTCCATTAGTGTAAGACACAAGTTGCTAGACTTTCTCTTCTTCTTATTTTTTTTTAATTTTTTCTTAACAAGGCTAAAAACTCTATATGCAAAAGACTCCCCCACACTTAAACTTCACATTATCCTCAATGTGAAAAACCGAAAATTCTGAATTCTGACGTACCAGCAGATAAAACACAAAAACTGTACAAATTGGTAAGGAATTTGGCAAAACACTATTTCCCGAAAGTTGTTCGCCTACGGCTTTTCTACAAAGTGTCAAAAGGGCACAGTGTTTTGATAAACAGTCTGACAGTTATGGTCTCTGGACTGAACTATGTGCAGTCTGAAATTTTTTGACGAAAAGGTAATCGTCATAATTTTCTTCTAAAATAGATTATGGACTCAATGAAATTAAACATGGGGATGCAAATATGATATGAAAAACAAAAGATAGAAATACAAACTCAGTGGGTTGCCTCCCATTTAGCGCTTAATTTAACGTCTTTAGCCCGACTTGCAAGGCGAATTCCCCATACACCAATAATCGGAAAAGTTGGGGATCCACCCATAACACCTGTTTTGCAAACACTAGCTTCGCACACAAATTAGCACCATAAAATAGAAACGAAGCTATTTACCGATAAAAGTTTCCCCCACACTTATTCTTGTCCGCACTTGAAAGTGTATAAAGAATATAGGAGTCGGGTACTTCCACGGTGACTTGTTCCAAAATTTGCATAGCATGAGAATCAAATGTTTCCAATGGCGGATATCGAGAAACAAAGTCATTCAACAATATTCTCGAAGCACATATGTTCAAACCAATAAGAGGTAAAGGAGAAGAATTAACATGCGAGAGGTTAGACAAACCTATCTCAATCTCTTGTATTACGGAATCCTCTTCATCCTTGAAAAATTCAAGTGAATTATTCACCTCTTTTATATCATGGTCCTCTATCAAACCTTGCAACCATTCTTCATCCGTTTCTGCCTTAACCAAAATCTCGGCATCAACATCATCATTACAATCCTTTGCAAGCTCAATTGGGTCTTCCACGGTATTGGTCATATCGGTTTCATTCTCAACACAATCCTCTTCATTAGACTCAAACCTTGTTGCAAGGAAATTCTGAAAAACAGTAGTTTCATCATACTCATGTACCTTTTAAATAGGTTCTTGATCATTATAAAGATCAAGAGTTGAGTCAACTACACTAATGTCATCAAATATCTCCAAAGGTTGGTCCTTTTCAACACAATCATTTTCATTTTCAGACTCACCGTAATAAAAATCGTCGTCGGTTTCCCAACCTTTATCACGACGTCGGTTAAGTTCCATATAAATGGCCCTACTAATTTCATCGACAAGATCTTCCGAGGCTCTATCATCTTCCAACTTGTATAATTTCTGTGCAAGTTTCCTAACGTTCACACGCTTACCACCATTTGCTACAATAGGTTCTCTTTCCCATGACTCTTCCCTTTGAATGGGTGAATGATCATAACTACGATCTGGAGTCGGGTAAGAAAAAGTGTTCCAGAAATTTGTTTGTGCGACGTTCTCTCTATCACGTTCAAGTTGGTCTAGTCTTCGCATGTCTTGCAATTCATCTCTAATCTGCATAAAACTCGAATAAAGCCAATTAGAAGTAGCTTTGTCCCACCTTGGTGCTTGACTTACATACCCACTACAAGGTTTTTGGTATGTATGAAAATCACCATAAGGTTGTCTAGGATATGCATCATAGCCAGAAAATTGGTTTTGATTGTATCCCATAGAAGGTGGGTAATTTTCATAGTGTTGAGGTTGTTGAAAACCGTATCCATTGTTCCAATATGCTCTGTCCATAGTAGGTACCTGAAACAAGAGTTCTCAAAACTATGTTAAAACCAGAAAATAAGAAAAACTAAAAACAAAAATAAGAAACAAAAATAAAAACAGAAATAAGAAACCAAAAACAAGTGACAACCGCCGCCTCCCCGGCAACGGCGCCAAAATTTGATCGGTTGTCAGCCGTCAAATATAAATTACACTTTCTTACTACTCAAAATATAAATATAGAAAGGGAAAGAAAGGATCGCTCCCACAGAGGGGACTATGGTTGTCAAATTGTTTCGGTTTCTTATATAAACAAATGGGGGATTTTCTGATTTTTATATACTAAAGTAAAATAAAAACAAATAAAGAAAGTAAACACGCAAATCAAGGATGTGAAATATTGGATAACGGTTTCATCTTCATTAGCAAACAAGTTTTGAATGTATGAATAGAATTCGTATTTAATCTCGCTACCATCAAAAGCCTAGAGAATCAAGAGAGCAAGATAATCTATTAATTTCCTAAGTTCATCAACACACACATTAGAGCTGCATATGTGAATTCTACCTAAAGAATAACCCGACGCCTTGCGCTAATCAAGTTCAATTCCAAGGAGCATTAAGTTGGGAAATAGGCTAATCAATGCAATTTTCATACATTGCGCATAACAATTCGGACAAAGGTCAATTTCTACATATGACTACAAGGATGTATCACTACAAACTATAATCATATCATGCTACTCGTATTCAAGGTTATCGCTCGATGAAAAACCCTAAAATAGCTATAGATATGGGTGTGAGTTCAATCAATTCTATACTCAACCAAACAAACACTCAATCATATTGCAATACATCAATCATGCAATTGTTATGAGCAGTAGAAATCAAACGAAGATATTGAGAGAAAACTAATTCATAAAAATCAAAACTTTGTTGCAAAATCCAACTACATCTTCAACCAATAACAAAACTTAGTTCATATTCATGGAGTTCATAACAAGAAGGAAGAGAAAACCTATCATGTTTCTAAACCCTAGAACAAAGTAGAAGACTCCCTAATGGAGATATATATCCGATTAAAGAAAAAGTTTTCTATTTATATGTTTCTTCCATTCCCAAAAGGATACTCTTTTCAATATTAGGTCTTCTCAAAACCCATCTCCAAGTGGTCCACCAAGCCCATAGTGTGAGAAAAATCCATGTAAAATTATGTCCAAAAACTGTCACCGGAAAACTGGTGCCACCGGCCGGAAGTTGGCCGGAATTATCGTCGGAAAACGTCTCAGGTAACCGGCAAAGTCAAACCGATCGTTGGTCAACTGGGTCAACTCGTTAGTGAACTGTGTTAGCGCAGTTAAATTCGGACCGAGTCAAACCAGGTCATATGAGTCAGAAGCCGAGTCAAGGCTACTCAGCTGAGTCAGAGTCTAAATGGTCTGACTTGCTAGGCCTTAGTCTTGCACTGCATAAGCCAGAACCTGTGTTGCACAATCATTGCACCTGCATCACACAATACCATAGCAGCACCTCAATTTCAGCTGCATCATTTCTGAAGCTGCACAGTCCCATTTCAACTATGCCTGCATATTCACATGTCCAATTTCCACCAGTTTATACCAGCAAGCATTGACAACACTCCACACTGCCATACAAACCACAACAACATCCATTCAAGCTTCCATGTAAACTCATATCCTCCTTTCGCAGCTCTGCACCTGAGTCTCCACCATTTTCAGTTCTACTAGGCTCACAGCCATTGCAACAAGAATCAAGACTTGTCGCAAAGATCGTATCTGCGCATCATATCCACCAGCTCCCTGTAGCTCATGACCAGTTCCTTACTTAAACTGCACCTGTAATTTCCTTGAGCTTCACTCAATTCTCCATTCCCTGTATCAATAGCCATTTTATCCATCCATTTCAGCTCCTCCTCATCAGATCCACCTCAAACTGCAACACAGCATCAGCCATACACACTTCAGTCTAACAAATACCAACAAAGTTTCAGCTGCAACATAGCAGTTCAATTCCAATTCTCGGCATCAGTTCACTTATTCTCTTCTCTGTTAAGCCAACATAGCAACAATAGACACCACTGTAATAACGATAACACAAGCACCTACACAAGCTAATTGCAACCCCTATCATTTGTATCTTCTTGTACACCACCACCAGACCAACAATTATCTCAGTCTTGTCTTTAAGCAACACCAACAACTTCTTTACTGCCAACAAACCCATCTACCTGAGCATAAAAACTCCACCAGCAACTGAAACTACATAATCCTTTCATTTCTTCCCTGATGAGCCAGCGGCACAACCTTGTGAAGGTTCAGAAGCTGGTGCAGATGAGCCAGCGGTACTCCCTGTCCCTACTGATGGTCCATGCACTTGTCCAGAACACGGTGGACGTGGAGGGGGAGGTCCCATTTGTGATTCCACTCCATGTATAATTGGAAGATTAGAAGTAGAATCATCTTCTGATATTTCAACCATAGTAACCTGCAGAAGATGCAAATGTGTCAAATTATTGAGAACATAACTACCATGAGTGCATGACAGTTGAAACTGGAATTGCTTAACAATGTGCCTAAAAACAGTTCAAAAACTAAAGAAAAATGATGATAACCCATTAACCCATGAATCAACTAGGTTTAGAGAAAAAAAAAATCAAATTCAATTATACTAATAATAAGATTTAATGAAAAGTAAACAAAGTGATGAACATATCAGAGAGAGCAAAGAACAAAGTGATGACAATGCGTACATTGTGATATTTTTTCCAGAGTTGTAATTTGTCGCTTCAAACCTGAACAGTCGAGGTAACACGACACTTTGAGATGCTAATTCTGCGGGTTTTCGGTGTAAGGAACTGAAATGCACATCATCTGAAGCAACAAAACAACAACCTTATTAATGGAGTCATTCATGGTCATGGAAGACCACCTTAATGAACATGTAAACAAAAACAAACACAACACTATAACCAAGTATAGGAGACACTTAGTATTTGTAACATGAACTTTTGAATACATTTGTGTTGATTAATTAGTAATTCAGAGCTAATTTTAAAAATAAAATTAGAACTTCTTGCCTGGTTAGACACCTATACTCATCTAGGAGCTTTGTGCTTTCTATTTCGAGGTAAGGGATAGCATAGCTAAGGTCAGATGTGATCATGCAGGTGCACTGATTGCAGCTAAAGAGGAATTTGATCAAGGCAAGGGATAACGAATAGCGCTGAGACTCTAACTAGATTAGAAGTTGTTGAAGGGTGTCACTAAAAGATCAAAACTTTTGATAAAGGAAGATACCATATATTTCAGGGATGATATCATACAAGACAATATTTTCATGATCGTAGTTGGATCACCCAAATGGTACCCCTGTTATCTTTGGTACTATATCATATAGATTATGATTTTTTAATGTTAAAATAAAATTGATTGCAATACAAAAAAAAAATATATACACGGAAAAAAAATATGAAAGTAATCAATTGACGAAATTTTGTTCAATCTAAACCTCATACATGGCATTTGTGATTGAAAATTAGAATTGCGTCCAACAACCTAAATGGGATGGGCGGCAGTATGGTGGCAGTGGTGGAGTCAAAAATTGACATTGAGGAAGCCTACTTTTTTTTCAAAAAAAAGAAACATGTAAACTTTGGAGGGCTAAACCATAAACTAAAAAATTTATGTAGTTATTAAAAATTTAAGGGGTTAAAGCCAGGTTAGTGAACCCTTAGCTCTGCCACTAGGTGGTGGTGGATAAAAAAAATGGTATGGTTTTATAGTGGTGGCGGGTATTGGTGAACAAAAACATATTATGCTAATTTCGTAATGCCACAAAATATGTAACGTTATAATATAAAGTATAAAACTGTTTGAGGAGAATTGTAAGGAAGACAAAGAGGAAAATAGAGTTTCCATTGATTAGCATCAGTTGGTTACATAAAACAATGTCCTATATATACTTGTAGGAAGTAAACCCTAGACACTATATTGGGCCGCACATCCATGGGCTACAAGCCCTACAACACTCCCCCTTGTGCGTTCCAGTTGAACTTCATATGTAGTGCTTCAAATATAGTTCTTCAAATGTCATCCTCTCCTTGATTACTTGTGCTGAAATCAATTGCTTCATTAAAACTTTTACAAGAAAAACCCAGTGGGACAAACCCTTGGTAAAACTCTTCACATGTAATACTTCACATGTTTTTTCGTATTTTACATGTAGTTCATCACATGCAATACGATCCTGAAAGATCGACGAGTCTAAGTTAATTGCCTCGTTAAAACTTCGTCACGGAAACCCAAAGGGACAAAACCTGAACTAAAGAAAAAGAGTACAATATTAACTAAACTTAGAACATAGTTAGATGTGTGTACGTTGCCTCATTAAAACCTTGACAAGGAAAACCCAGTGGGATAAAACCTTGACGAAGGGAAAAGAGTACAACATTATAGATGCAGGTAAAGGTGATCCGTTGCAGATGATCACTTTTCTCTGTTGAAGTTGACTAGTTGCTTCACAACTCTTAAGGCAGAAAATCCTCGTGGGAAAGACAATAGCCTTAGATTACATTCCCGGTGTTTGTTGTTGTCTCATTAAAAACCTTGCCGAGTAACAAAACCATGTTGGAAAAAGAAACCTCGATGAAGGAAAAGAGTTCAACACACCATTAGATGCTCCCCATGATGTCACACAATTTTCGTTAGTCTAATGCAGTCAGAAGGGGTTTATCACACTTTACTTTGGTGACTTGGATGTTTATAAGAAAATGTTGTTGATTCTGGAAGTTACGTTTCTTAACATAATATCGCATTTCATTTCTTTGATCCAGATATTTTCAGTAATATCAACGGCAATCTTTATGTCTTCAACGTTCAACATACTTGATGTTTTTAGTATTGTCTCGCTAAAAACCTTGTCGAGAGACAAAACCCTTTGGGAAAAACTATTCTCGATCGAAGGGAAAAAGAGTACAACACAACTTGAATTTCGAAGTAAAATATGTCGACATCATATCCTTAGATCCTCCCCCTGATGTCGGCATCTCCCCCTGATTACTTTCATAGTTATTCCAGACAGTTCCTTTAGTCATGTATTTTTTGAAACTGAATATTGGTAATGACTTAGAAAATAATCTACCATATCTCTCTCTGATTACTTTCGTTGGAGAAGAGATTATTGTTCCTTCATAATCAACAACTTATAGATTGCACTTTCATTAGCATTCCTTTTAATGTCTTTATAGGGATAAAACAAATTTATTTCAATGGTTACCTTTAAGTACATGATTACATTCATTATACCATTCCAATGACGTTGCGTTGGCGCTGAGCTATATCTAGCTAACATGTTACCTGAGGATGTAAAATTTAATCGAGTACATTATTATACTAAGTACAACAATGCGTCTATTGTACTTAGATATGGGAATTTCATCTCCCAACACATGTTCTTCATCTTCCTTTGGACGAAATGGTCACTTACTTACATTTGAACCTCGACTAATCATGGGAGTGCTATCAGGATGCATGCCTTTTTTAAATTTCCTGAAAAATTTAGACATATGCAAACTGGTGGAATTATATCCCACAAGCTCAATAATCGATCGAGCTTTCCGTAGATTCTTCATCTCAAATTCGGATTTTTAAATAGCTTTTAAGGTTTCTTATTACATCAAGAGTACCCATCATGTCTGTACCATCGACATAAATAGCTACAATTCCAAATTAGGAACTTTCTTGTGAATACGCAAGGAAAAATAACTTACTTGTTTATCCCCTCCAAATCAAATAGCCACTTAGACAGGTATACTACATCCGGCTGATTGCTTGAATCTATAAGTGAGCGTTTTATCTAACTGTAAATGTACTATGTGGTTTAGAGTCATTCGATTTGGGAAACAAAAGTCTATCAAGCAATTTTGTAAATATCTTCTATCTCTTGATTCTTTCAGAGATACGTAACAACCACATACATATGCTGCATTTCAAGTCCTTTTGAAATTACCAAGCTAACTAAGTAGAGGAACTCTATAACGTACATTACAAGAGAACAATTCCAGGGATTTTTTTCAGAAACCTCGCACCACAAGCCGAGTTTTTATACCATTAAGACTTCATTATTCTCACTGTGATTTGTGAAAAATAATCACGTATGTCCACAGGCTTTACACTTGGTTGGTTAGCACCACCACACCAAATACCTATATATTTGTCGAAGAATCAAATTCTACCTAGATTGTGTAGGCCAAATATGCTCTTTATTGTTGATATTCAAATAATAAGAAGCATGGTTCGATCTCATCGTGCTCGATTTCCTTTAGCAACTGTATATGAAAATAATAATCATTAATATGCTCACACGATCTTTCCATTGACTCGTGTGTGTTCTCATAATCCACTTGGGATGTCATTGTTCTCTGGAATCATTAAACTTTGGAGCGTCCTCCAGTATTGATTCATGGACATAGTCAGAGACAATAAAATGAGATAATTTCATTAATGATACAAATTAGGTTATGCCTTACTCATCTACTTCTTTTCTAGGTGAGCATTGATCGAACCTAGTGGCATCCCCATCTTCCTTTATGGAGCCACGACCTTAACTACACTTCCACCAAGTGTAGTTGCAACACCTTAGTCTATGGTGTACCCCATACTGAGGATTTCTAACCTTGCAGGAATATTTGCAGCTGGTATGTGTGATCTTGTCAATTTAGAAACATCAGTGTACATTCTGAAAATTGATTATTCTTTATCACTTCACATTTACATTTGTGGAGTACAAGAATCAACATGAGACATAGTGGGAACACACCAAGACAATTCCTGTCGTTCCCTTAGAAAATACTTTTTCTTATCTCCCCCTAACGACTGGAAGAATGTCTCATTAAAATGACAACCCACAAAACTAGTGGTAAGAGATATCCTGCCAAAGGTTTAAAAAATCCGGATAACTGTTGGGAACTCATTTCCAACATAACTACTTAATAGTTTTGAAGACCCATCATAGTACGATGTGGATTCGTAATGGCACATATATAGTATAACCAAAAATACGTAAGAACACGAATGTCAGGTTTAAATCCAGTTACCAACTGGTACGCAGAAAAGGTTGACTAATTTTTGGTTCTAAAAATGAATTAAGTAAAGATGCGTGTAATATTGCATATCCCCAAAGCAATAAAAGGTAGGTTGGTACGCATAACCTATTCCTTAGGCATCATCTGTAACCTTTGATGATAGCCTTTGCGACACCATTGGGTATAAGATGCTCTATATTGATCCTATTAAACATGCAATATTCATCAAGTCCTTTTGATGTAAATTCTCTAACATTAACAAGGGTGGTTAGCCTTTGGACTTTGCATTATGTAATATGTGCTAGGAGTTTTCAAACGAAAATTTCTTGGGAACTATAGCTAGTCCAAAATGTCAAAACATTCACCAGATCCATCAGTCACTTTAATGGTCCGCATTCTGCATGAATATTTTTCTAAAGTTCACCTTGTTTTCTTAGTAATATGGGATTTTTACCATTTGCATCTTAGGATGGTCTCGATCCTGTTTTACTGAAGACTTTGTAAAAATGAGTGATATGCTTTCTTATCTAAAAGCATAATGGGAAGGGGGTTTGTGCATCTAGTAATTTAGAAAACACTTATTGAGAGATATATCGTCACTTTGCATTCTATCAATCTTTTTCCCATTTTCGTTCACTCAAATAAAGTGATATTTGTATGAATTCTTTCAAAACAATCATCATGTCACAACCAAAGTTTCTTTATGGTTATGCTCAAAGCCTGTATGAGTCAGTTTCCAACATTTCATCGTCGGAGTCAATATGATTGAATAATCCAAATATTATAGTGAATTACATTGCACTAGATTGACTCATTAGTTTCTCAAAAATATATTGCCTTCCAAATATATTAGAGACTATAAAAGATGCAATAAATTACATTCTCATCATTTTTGATGTTCCACATGATATCCATTTGCACGGGTTATTTGGGAATTTAACAAGGTGTGATTATCTCTTGGTACATCTAGAGATTTTGCGACGTCTTTCTTCTATGTTGAAAAAAAAATGAGCAGTGATGCGCTCGATAAGATAGTCAATTAGCCAAAAGTTCTTGTTGCCATTAATTTTGATGTGAAATTGGTTGTAACTATGATACACATACACAATATATTGTATATACCAACACCTATGACATGGTGCATTTCCAGCTCTTTTATTTATGATGGGAGCTAGAATTACATTGTAGATGATCCCATGTTCAATTGATACCTATACTTTGGTGTCATTACCGCTCCCTTTTCACATGTTTTATATGAGTCGGTACGTCTAACCCTCATTATGTAGGGGTTCTTTCCATTTTCAATTTCGCTACATTTAGCTTAATTTGAGAAATTTCTTTATCTCAATAGGCCAAGAGAATCTCACTACACATGTCAACCAATTACTTTAGGTTGAATATATTACTAAAAAATAATAATTAATTCTCTTGTTGTCATACTTCAACATATACCGGTTCGTTAGTATTATGGTTAAAGTAGAGAAATGAAAATTTTATGACTCATATCATCTTTTGTGAGTTCTTCCACAAAAATTGGAATACATGTGATTTTATTTGACGTATGTTTTGAAACTATTGACATATTAACAGTCGAGCAAGTGGATATATTCCACGGAACATTCAAAAAATTTGGGAAAATATCAAGTATCCAATAATGATGCTCAAGTACTTCTAAGCCCCAAATGAATACATTGGAATTGAGTTGGTACAACCAATTAAACAAAATACACCATTCAATTATAGCCAATATCATATTCAAGAGAATAAATAGCATTAAGGGCAAAATTCTTAATGATTTAGATCAATAAAAATAATTTAAATTGACCGTTTATATGCTGTTGGCTTATTTTAAGACAAAAATTAACAAAACTAGGCATATTCTAAATATAAAAATAAATAAGCCTAGCGAGTAAATAAGCCTAGCATAAAAAAAACTGGCGTTATAGTTACGTACCTCAAAATTTGGTTCCCACCTTATATAGCCAAAACCAGAACAACCTTGATCACGCATGTCCCGGAACCAGGTTCGGAACAGGACGGGACTGGAACTTGGTTCTGCTGGAACAGGACGGGACAGCAGCTGGAACAGGACGGGACAGCAGCTGGAACAGGACGGGACAGCAGCTGGAACAGGACTGGATCCGGTTCTGAGTTGGAATGGGACCGGATCGAATTGTTCATCTGTTTCTTCCATCTCTTTCACGAACATACGTGGTTTTTTTTTTTTTTTTTTTCCGCGAACATACAGGGATTCTTTCATCTCTTTCTCATGAACAACAAATCCCAACCACCAAATTACAGATGAGATTAATACATACACAGTGCGAAAAAGAAAAAGAAAATAATCAAATCAAATTAAATAATCCCTAATCCCGATTAAATCAATTTTTTTTTTCTTTGATTACAAACAATTAACCAAAATAATCTCTAATCCTAATTAAATTAATAATCGCTGCAGATTTAATATAACCAATGTATATGCCAAAACAAAAAAACTTGAAAAATAAGAAAAAAAAATCAACTTAGCTTATTTGATTTCAGCGTTGATGGAAATCATTCATGTAGAAAAAAAAAATCAATCGATTCGATATGGCTCTGTGGTACAGCATCGGGCATGATAACGTGTTTGAGGAGAATTGTAAGGAAGACAAAGAGGAAAATAGAGTTTCCATTGATTAGCATCAGTTGGTTACATAAAACAATGTCCTATATATACTTGTAGGAAGTAAACCCTAGACACTATATTGTGCCGCACATCCATGGGCTACAAGCCCTACAACAAAAACGTGGTTGATCATTCTAATGTTAAAATAAACTCGATAAAACACATGTCCATTTTAAAAAAATGGTGCAATCAATTGCCATGTTATGTAATAACTAAACGAACGACACAAATCAAGATCAGAACATATGAAATTATTTATTATCGATTTGTTTATGTAAAGAGTGGTTAGGATTTGTCCTTGGCAAAGATAAATTTATCGTTGGGGTTTGTTTAACTTAACCATTTTTAAATATTTTATTAATTAGTGTCTCATTAATTGTTCATAATGATTAATTAAATTTCTATTATAAATGTCCCTTTCATAATCTAACATAAATACATAATTTTATTAATAAATAATTGTACTAAAAGCTATATTAATTCTAATGGTGGTAGTGGAAGTAGGGTTAGTATAAACGGTGGCGGGTGTTTGTGAATGGTGGAGGCGGTAACATTACTATTGGTGGAAGAAATAGTGGCGGTGGATGGTTTTTATGGTGGTGGGTGTTGGTAATAGTAGTGGATAATAATAGTTTTTGCTTTTTAGTGAGTCTTATTGACTGAGTAAAAAAAAAATCTTCACAAAACATGCAACATTTTATTGTGAAAGATGTAAATGGTTGTTTTTAACACCATTGATAAGGACAAAAATCAAATATTTCGAGGATGATACCGGAACGTATAAGACAATATGATCATGACTGTTGGATCATCGAAACTGTATCCGTATTATATAAAGGCAATTGGTGTACCCGCGTAAGAGAAAATTATCACTCTCTCAAGTACTTTTACATTTTTTTTCCTGAAAGGCCATCAATGTCGAGTTTTTTCGCGACAACTACCTACAAAGACAACAACTTTCACTCAATTCCCGATATAAAACATTATTGACCGGGAAAATGTATTTGCATTCTAAAATATTTGTTTGAAAATTATGTTTTTTCATCAAAATCATCATAAAAAACTCTAAATAATAAATCTAAATTTCGCCTCCGATGTTTATAGAATATTTTTTATATTTTACATTCTCAAATCATGCGACCTCTTGATTACAAATCAACAATATCAAATTACGGATCAATATGTATAGGTTTCATTCACTAGGTTAGAATGTAGAGAAGATACATATGGGTAGATCACACAAAGCAGAACATGACTGAAAATACTTCAATAATTTGGTCAAGAAATAAAGTCAAAATTTTAAGATTAACTTTCTATAGGACTAATTAGATCGGCTTCGATAGGAGCCGACTAAATTATGGATTAATAATAATTTCCACGTAAAAAAATTTCAAAACATAATTTGGCTAACTCTGCCTATGTAAAGAGTGGTCAAGATTTGTCCTTCCACAATTGATATGTTATGTGAGAAGAAGGTGATATCTAAGATCGAGGTACAATTCAAATCTATTAGATTCATACCATTTACAACTGGACGCCTTGAAAAAATTGATTGTTATTATTATTAAAGGTAAGGGATACATTGACCACACCTGCGCAAATAGCTCACTTCGCAATGATTGGTTTTGCATGTACTATCTAGAATGCAACGATGAATTTGAGGAAACAAGGCACCAGAAGCAATGTCCGGAGTATTTTGGATATAGTAACTTAGACCCGATGTAATACTTATGTTTTTTAGTTTTTCCACAATCTATTTATTTAAGAAAAATGAACATTGCAAATACATAACATCAACAAAAATTAGACAGATTGCTTTTGATAATAATGGCCAATGATGGTCCGGAAACGACAAAAGAAAGGAATTGTTGTAGAAGAATAGTTGGGATATACGACGTATTACTTGATACGAATGAAAGAGGTATAACTATTTCGATTCTGAAATCACATAAAGTTCACAGTAGAAGATGACATCAAGTTTAAAGTTAGTAACAAACATAATATGGCTAACTAAAATGTTAAAAACAAACAGGATATATAAACTTAGAAATCCGTGGGACTTGAAGAGGCCAATTTTGAAAACTACAATCTTAGAAAACAACGATCCACAATACCATAACTTTTTTATAAATATTCAACGTAGAAGATGTCAACTTTTGTTAAAGGATCTATTGACAACCTATAAATTTGAAATAGGATCAGGGAGTACAATATGTGTTCAAGGTTCTTTATGAGGTAATGTGTCTCCAGATTGTATTCCAAGTGAAAGTAGGAACATATGGAAGTGAAAAAATGTCCAAAACTTTTGAAGTTACCAAAGCCTTCGTTAAGACGAACTGCTGGGCACGATACTTTGTTGAAGATTTAATGGCAGATGTTTGCATATATACAATCCCTTCGAAAAGGTAATTGGTACACATTTTAAACATTGTCATCTAATGGGTGTTGAAAACTTACAGGAAAATCATGTCACATTGGAGAGTTTGTATCATTAGATCGATGCAAAAAAATATTATTCTCTGCCTATTTGGAGGATCGACAACATGACCATGATAGATGAGTCGGCTGGAGCGAAATAGGAGCATATGGAGACTTTTATGGACGATATTGATTAGTTGATTTCACTGAGATGAGCATGATATAATTATATAAAACTATTTTTATAATTGGTATTATGACGACATATTTCCAAAAAATATTTAAACTTCCATGTTCATGTAAAGCATTATCTCATTATAAGCAAACCTAAATAAAAAAGTGTCTGGAAGTTAAGATTATATTTCTTTCGTTTGAGCAAATCTATGGCGGTAAAATATTAAAGGAAAAAAACAAGAAAAAAAGAGAGGAAAATCCCGACTATTTTTTATGACAAACCCATATTAAATCATAAGGAGTTGATAAATATTCGGGAAACAAATTATACGATATATTAAAAATGAACATCATGGCCCGTGCCGTTACGGCACGGGTTAAGGGCTAGTAATAAATATAAAAAGAAAGGAAAAACTAAAGTAAAATAAAATATATAGATATAGATCTCTGTGCTTTCAGTTGGTAGAGCAACGTGCGTGATAACGTCTTGTACAAAGGAGAAGGAGACAGAAAATAGGGAAAAGAAGAGAGATTTCTTATTCATGTGTATGCAATACAAAGATTTACATACTTGGTTCCCAAGTAATAGGGTTCCACTAAAGTGGGCATTTATATAATAAACTGCCGTTTATAACACTAATCTTATTAGTTACTGGCATATGTATACACCCCAATTTTGCACGGTCACAAACACATGCCGCGAGATCGTATCCGAAACGCTCTAGAGGTCAAGCCCTGTCGCTTCTACCAAGTACCACCGAGTTTAGTATCCAAATTAATTAAGCTAGTCCATCACCTCAGGCCCAAACTGAGGTCCGGGTATAACCTAATGCCATCAAGTCCAATATGTGACCTAATTGCTTACTAGACTATACTAGAGTCGTTAGTGGGAACATCCAGCAAGTTCCTAAAATAATCTTGGCTACCCCAAAGTCCACCGTGCTTCCCTATAACCCATGTCCACATTACTCTAAACCCATCGACCCCTCAAAATGTCGACACATTTTTTTTTATTATGGTTATTGGAAAAACAATATAAATAGGGAGCTAGTTTTGGTGTTAAAGGGGAGGGAAATTTTAGGAGAAAACTTTGGGTAGATTTTTAAGGAGAAATCAGAGGTAGAAATTTAGGAAGAAAACTTGAGGAAAAATTCTAGAGAAGAAATTAGGAGAAGGGAAAGTATGGTAAAATAGTTTGGAGTGCTAAAATATTGAAGGTGTTTGGATACGATCTTGCAAAGGCATGTATATTGTTGGATTCACATAATCTAAGTAACATTACTATTATAACTCCCTTGGCGAAAACATGTTTCACTTGGATTAAGTGTGGATTTGTGCAACTAATATTTTTGGCATTATATTTTTATTATTTCATATTCTAAAGGTCAAAACCCCTAAAATCCCGATTATAAAGTAGAGGCCAAATTTCGAATTGAACGAGCTAGGTGCCTCACACCTTCCTAGTCCGTATCTTGATTCTCGGACTTTTTTTTCTCTGCTTTGGACCAGTGTCTCTTTTGGGTCCCAAGTCCCTAAGTTGGGTGGCGGCTTCTTATTAATAATATTTCCACATGATTCCCATTTCGGATATTTAGAGATCCTAACTGATTTCGACGATATCTACAGTGGAGACTTCACTGGGACTTGAGAATCTAACTTGAAACGTAATTGGGATTTTATGGTTTTGATTTTACACTACTCGGTATTTGCACACACACACGTGCACACACCCATTTGCACATTGCATTACATTTCGCATCGTCAGACGTCCAATTCTTAGGAAAACAAGTGGCTAGTAAGTTGAACCCGTGCCTTGGGCCTTATGGGAGTTACCAGCTGAACCACCACAAGCCTTAGCCCAGTACCAAAGAAGACTAGTCTAACTACGTCTGAGGTATATTTTTCTAAGGTAACCCAAGCTTACCCGAGAATTAGTTGAACCTGCATGCACGTGCATTAATCGTAAACTGCATTCATTGTTGCACAAAATCCGAGGCATAAGCACACTTGTGTTACCATATAGTTTGTTTGTTTCCTTGAAAATAGGAACATGACCATAGAATCCGAAATGACTGGCGACACTGGGGCATTGTCCTGGTTACGCGAACAATTCCAAAAGATGTTGGATACTAAGTTCACTGAATATGAAGATAAGACCAAGAAGTTGACTCTTGAGACTATTGCTGAGACTCTAGAGAAAAAGAAAAATAATGGGTCTGAAATAGGTGACAATGATAAATTAATGATGATGAAGTCAAAGAGAAAATTTTTGCAGAATTGGGAGCAACCATAGAACGACAAAGAAAATTAGCCCAGAGGCTCAAAAAGATCGAAATGACGTTGCAAAAAATGGGTGAGGATACAGTAGATACACATGGGATATATCCTTATCACGATATTCGTTTACCTCATGGCTTCAAATTTCCGGATATGGACAGATATGATGGAAATGGGTGCCCCAAAATCCATATTCGTATGTATGTTGGGTACTTGAAACCATTGGGTATTAGTGATGGGTTGTTAGTACAATTGTTTCAGATAAGTTTGGCCGGTACATCCTTAAAGTGGTTGATAAATACAGACCCAAGTCTAGTTTCGACTTGGCAGGATATGGTCGATATGTTTGTGAGACAATTTATGTTGGTCCCAGAAATTCATTTTACTCGGAAACACTTAGAGGCGGTCAAGCAAGGACCCACTGATTCATTTACGGAGTTATTTCCATGATGATGGACCAAGGCATTAGAAATCGATGAATATTAACAGAAGAATAGATGGTAGATATTATAATGAATTGTTTGAACCATGAATATTGGAACCGGATGATATCATCTTACCATCCAACATTACACTCTTTATGGAAGGTGGGTTCGCAGATTCAAAATGCATTGGACACAGGAAGAATGACAAGGTTGACCAATCCGGAAAACTCTAATGGGAATAATAATGTAGGAACCACATTTATGGATGAAAATAAAGTAAATATTGTGCCAGTTGCATCAGTAATTGCATCACCCACTGGACCATGCCAGGGGCAGAGCCAAAACTGGAATTAGGGAAGATATAGATGTCCTCAGAGGAATTTTGCAGAGACAAAGAACCCATTACCCTATCATCCAAGGGAACCCTAGGTCAATTTTGTCTTGGTAGAAAACCATACAAGTTTAGCCGACTCAATCTACAAGCAATAATATGGTGTCAATCGACCCGTCCATATTAGTGAACTCTTCACGGATCAGGTACAAACTGTGAATTCATTTAATTCAACTAATCGTCCTGTTGTTTTGTCTGAATTAATGGCAGATTATTATGGAGTCGAGCAACCGAGGAACGTACCAAATTCCAATCGATTCCCAGCAAAGCCTTTGCATATCTCTGACCTTCTACCAAAGAAGACCGCACCTGTTAGTCCCGTGCATATTTCAGAGATCTTGTATTATCCCGTTCAACCATCAGTGAGTCCAGTTTACCTCTCAGATATCTTGCATGCCGATTCAGTACATGCAACAAATCAACCTTCATCTATAAGGTGGAATCCGTTCAAAAGTGAGGGTGGTGATGAAGTTCAAATTGTAGCAAGAAGAAGACTCATTTACAAGCCACCTCATCTCAGGGATGTAAATACAATGCCACTTACACAACCATCACCCAGGTTGAAGTCTATAAGACAAGAGGATGAACAAAAAGTGGTAAGAACAATAGAGGCTGAGTCAGGCAAGTCTCTAACTCATTCTGTTGAGTCAATTCGACCAACTAAGGATACATCACCAGAATTTGTAAATAAGTCGTCTTTTATTTCCAATTTTCAAAATATTTCAAAAAATCCAAAAAAAATTAATAAACTAAAAAACAAAAAAGATTTTGTTTGCCGGTTAGAAAACAACATACTTGGTATAAATAAAGTGTTTGAGAACACTGAAAATCCACGGGGACTGTGGAACCACCAAAAAGAAAAACTTAAACCGGCTAAAGAAGTAAAGTTTGTCAATCAAAACAAAGAAAGAAGATGGATGTTGAACCACCAAACAAAGAAGTAAAGTTTCCCTTCAACCTTTAAGGGCACCTCAGAGAAAGAAGATGAATACAACCAAAATGTGGATACAGTGCAAGAATGTGCCAATATAGAAGACAGAAGTAGTGAATTTAATTGAAGGGAAACCGTCGCAGTTAAGACCACAATGGATGTTGAAGACCTATGATAAGAATATGAAGGAAGAGAGATTCGAAACACATGAAGATGAGATTTTTCCACCAAATAAAAGCAAGACGAAGAATCCTCTACCTGAAAAAACGGTTTCTTACAAAGACGTGTTATTAAATTTGAAAAATGATGGAGCAACTAATCAGAAGGCGAAGAATGATTCTCCCAGCATAAAGTTCAAGAACGCAATTAATCAGAAGGAAGTATATGATTTTCCCAGCAACATGTTCAAGAAAGAAAATAATCAGAAGATAATAAATAATATTCCGAGCAGAAGGTTCAAGGAAACAATTAATCATAAGGCAAATAATGATTTTCCCAGCAAAAGGTTCAAGACAATGAATAATTTCCCCAGCAGAAGGTTCAAGGAAGCAGTTTATCAGAAGGAAGTGAATGATTTTCTCAGTAGAAGGTTAAAGAAAGCAATTAATCACAAGGAAATAAATGATTTTCCTAGCATAAGGATCAAGAAAGCTAATAATCAGAAGACAATGAATGATTTTGCGAGTATAAGGTTTAAGAATGCAGTTAATCAGAAGGTAATGAATGATTTTTCATACATATGGTTCAAGAAGATGAAACAAGTAGAATTTAAAGAAGATCCAAGAATCATA
This sequence comes from Papaver bracteatum, assembly GCA_023529315.1. Lineage (NCBI taxonomy): Eukaryota > Viridiplantae > Streptophyta > Magnoliopsida > Ranunculales > Papaveraceae > Papaver > Papaver bracteatum. The sequence goes on from JAJJWX010003533.1 coordinate 2,116,645, forward strand.
CAGAATAGAAGAAATGTTCAACAATTTGATCGAGGCAGCCAACATGATCCAGGCCCGACAAGTGTTACTCGACCCAAGAAATACCATACCTAGGTAAGTGCTCAAATCTATCTAAGGACGGCGAACGCTCATAAAATTTAAGGAGATTTTTATTAGAAGTCCAATTCTCTCTCATAGTGTCATAGTCTAGGGGCAGAGTCGTCATCATGTTTTGGCCCCTTAAGTCAGTCGGTAAAAAAAAAGGAATTATTATTTTTCAGTTTTATAGTGTCAAAAAAAAAATTAAGAGAAGAGTCGTCACTAAGTTAAGCCCTCGTCAAAAAAATAAAAAAAATAAAAAAATCTTGGGGCACCGCCATCATCATATTGGTCCATGTCATTAGAGTTTCAGTCTTCAATTATTGTGTTCGGTCTTGTAAATAATTTAGAGAGAGATATGTCAGTCTATTTGTATATCGTCAGTAGTCATGTAAGTCATCTCCTAAAATTCTATGAGCAACGGACGTCCAAACAGAATGAACTAAAAAAAAAGATGAAATGAAAAAGAAAAAAAATAGTTATTAAACAACCACTTGGGAAAATTGGGCAGCACTTAAAAGAGATAGAGGAAAAAAAGAGTCGCGTGGGAGAAAGTTGAAGATTTGAAGCATCGAACGTCATCTCCGGAAAGCAACAAGATCATGAATCACTTTTTACAGTTTGAAGCCAATTGATGAAGTTAATTATAGCTGGGAGATAGCTGAGAGGATTGACAGATTTGAAAATTTGGATGGGGACGGTTATATTTTTGGCGGCATCTATCAGACACTTGGCAGGTCAGGATTCCCAAACCTTTGTATATATTGAGTATTTTGTTTTTGAAAATTATTTTCTAGGATTTGTTTCTTAATAAATATATATATAATAATAAATAAATACATAAATAAATAAATAAATAAATAAATAAATAAATAAATAAATAACTTAAAAAACTTAAAAATAAATAAAATAATAGTGTTTATTAGGAAATGTGCCACTAATAGCTCTTTTGCAAGTTCATCAATTACAGGGTTTCTCCATATTTTGGACGGAAAACTCTAGGAGGAAATGAAAGTGAAAGTGTATTTTCTTCATTAGGATTGTGGCAATCAAGAAAGTATGGGGCAATTCGTATATCCCGAGCTTCTAAGGGATCATAGAAAAGACCAGAGATGATGAAAATATTTGAGTAAAGTCGTAAAGATTGAAGAGCCTCTACTAAGACGATGCAATCGATGTGATGATGTAGCATGTGGTTAGGTAACTATAAGCCCTATAGGTAAAAAGGATAAGAGGACTGCGAAAACAAATGATTGTTTGCAAAACCGGATGGGAGGATCTAACCCTGTGTGGTCAATGTAAGCCTCCTTGAAGGGGCAATCAGGAGGGATGTAAGGGCGGCACCCTCCATTAGGGATCTAATCAGTGTCATGTAAGACGCAAATGTCATGAGCCTTTTTATTCGCAAGAATAAAAAGGCTTGTCATATTTGTGAGGAAAAAATACAATAAAAATACAGAACAAAAGATAAGATGAGATCAATGGGTCCTTGCACGCAAGTGTAAAGACGTCCTGAGATTTCATCGCAAGACGGCAATGTCATGGGGCTATATTTTCACAAGAATATTTAGGCCTGTCATATTGTCGCAATATTCCCAAAGAGGACTAAATACTATACAAAAATGTTAACGCAAGATCAATGGGTTCTTGTATGAAAATGCAAAAACGTCCTGCGATTTTGTCGCAATAAAAGATGGCAAAATAAGACCTTTAACTAGGAAGGCATAATAAGAACACACAAAATTTATATCCTAACAATAGCCATAAAATTGTCTATACAGAGAAATTTACGAACAAGAGACAGAGGCAAATTTCTTTACGAACAAGAGACAGAGGAAAATTTCTTTGCGAACAAGAGACAGAGGCAAATTTCTTTGCGAACAAGAGACAGAGGTAAACTCCTTTGCGAATAGGAAGAACAACCCCAATCACAGGTAACACTTTTTATCAACACTAAGACAATATTTTATAACATCTTTCATTTGGATATAAATAACAGAGGCAAGTATGGGAATGCATAAAATCAGAGATTATTATTTACTCCAAATGAAAGACTTATACAAAGAAAATTCACGCAAAAAAGGCTAATGGTTATAATAATAATTCTGTTGCAAAAATAAATTGTTTACTAACAAGTGCAGGAAAGATTGAAAGAGACGCAGAGACACATGGAACAACACATGAACATTTAAAAGGAAGAAATAAATGTATAAGTGCTACCCAAAAAATCAAAAAGACAAAAAATATCTACTCCTTAGGTGGATCATCATCATCTTCATGATCTTCTTTTTCTGAGTCTTCATTTCCAGCATTACCATCATCATGATCTTTATCATCATCTTCATCCTCTGCACCTTTATCTTCATTTTCATCGAATTCCTCTTCACTAAAATCATCTTCAAAATCACTGTTGAAGATCTCTAGACAAGGAGTATCTTCTGGAATATTCTCTTCTAAGATAGGAAAATCAGAGGAAGGAATTTGGTAATCGTCGCAGACTTGCTGATAAATCATGTTGCGATAACGAGCAAGAGAATTCTCTTGATTTGCGATAGTAATGCTGAGTTGCTTCTTGTACAAATTCTTCCTCTCAGTGCGAATAGAAAGGTTATTCGCAAGTTTCTCATTTTCAGCTTCAAGTTCTTGAATTCTCTTCTCAGAAGCTGCGAAGAATCAATAATTAAGCTACGATTAGGAAAAATTCGCAGAAAATAAGAAAAAATGATAAAGGACAGATAAGAACCTTCTCTATCAAGAATCATGTCATTTATCAAAAGTGTATCCTCATTGCGGAGACTAACATCTACAGTTAAGTTTTTCCTAGCCCTATCCAAAACTGAAGCAGCCCAAGCGAATTCATCTTCATTACTTATGACAAGCTGCGAACGGATTTTGTTTTCTCTCTCGCAAAGTTCTTCATTCTTGCGAAGAAGTATCTCATGTTCGCGGTTAGCAGAAATAACTCTTTCTTGAAACTCCGCCAAAGCTTTAGCGCCTTGATCTTGAATACGCTATTTTTTCTTTCTCTAACTTATCATACTTAATTTTCCACTTCCTAATTTCTACTTTTGATGCATGATAATCATGCCTATTTCTATTAGCTGCGCTCAAACCAGCCATATGTTCAATTTCTAATTGTCGGAGCCTAGATCTGAGTTCTTCTATGGACAGTGGGGAAATTTTATCATTTGAGAAACTATTTAAAGAATTATTGAGATGGACAGGGAGAACATTATCATCAATGACATTAGGAAATGTGTGCAGAATCTTGGATTCCTCAGAAAGATTATAAATATCTGTGAAGAAGAATAAACCTAATAATATGGAACATTTGGTTAATCAATAAGCGGAGAATATAGAATACATACCATAAAGTTGGTCGTTAGCTTTCTGAACGTCAGAAGCCTTACATTCTGCATGATGAAGATCAATTTTTAGCTACTTGTTCTCCTTGCGAAGCTCCAAAAGTTCCACCTCAGAATGCTTCAATGACGCAGCCTCAGTCTCAAGTTGCTTATTTTTCTCACTGAGCTCCTTATTATTTTCCTTCAATTCTTGCATCCTCTTCTTCAGTTGGTTGTGTTTTCCATTAAGATTCTCAAACCTGGTTTCCCAGTCTGAGGAAACAGTATAGGAAGCTCTTCCTACCTGAAAAACATATGCAATAAAAATCAAAATAAGAGAAAATTTTAGCCAAAACAACAAAAAGAAAGCAAAAGAATGAGTATAAATACCAAGGAACTGAGGGAATGCAGAAAGCTAGGAGAGATGACTCTAGAGGCTCCACGTAGGTTTGAGTCTTGATTTAGTGAAGCAGAGTTGCATATTTGTACAATACATTTGCATGTATCAGCAAGTTCTGTATCCCCCATACTATGCAGAGGTTCAGAGAAGATACCAGCAAGTTGCGACATGGGAGATTCTTTTGGAGGATTAAGACTTGCGGAAATTGCAATATTTAGCTCTTCATCCATATCATCTTGAAGTTGCATAGTAGTATTCGCAGCATTTTGAGTTTGCGAAGAAGAGTTATCTTGCGTCTGAGAGGAAGAGTTTGCACCATATTTTTTATTAAGCCTTCTTCTTTTAGGAGGAGGGATAACAAGATTTTCTTCACTAGGAGTTTCTTTTTCATTTTCTCCATCAGTCTTTGCGGAAGTAACAACTTGTTTCACAAAAGGAATATCCTGCGAACACAGATAAAGATAAGAAATAGAGGCAACAATATATTGTTAAAGACTTAAAATGGTATTTCTTACTTCATCTGTGTACAACTTGAGAACTGCGCGAATAGCAGGATCACCAGACTTCTGGTAGCTTTTCTTTAACTTATTGTTTGAGGGTGAAAACTATTCCTGCCGGTTTTGGTAAATTTGGGATGTGTGTGGATGAGGAATGAATTTAAAATCTAAACAAATGCACTGCACATGAGTGCTTTCTGAATTCGAGATATTAATCTGTACAATTCTAGCCTAAACCAAAGATATGGCCGTTCTAGACTTGCTTCGGTCACATGTGAAGGATATGAGGTTGATCTTAGAGAGGGAAGCGAAGAAGGTGTTGAGAGTGTGAAGGTAAAGGCTAATTATGACTTGAAACAAAAGATGAGCAGGCTTGCAAATATTGCAGGCAGGCTCTGAGTGAATACAATATGTATTGACACTTGGTTTTCTGAGTTGTTGTCAGAAAAATAAGGAGGATAACCTATTTATACAAGTCATAAAGCCTTATTCACGCCTCTCGTGGGAAAGTGGGGGAAGTGGAATGATGGAGGAAGTGGAGTTGTGTGTTAGTGACACACGGTTGCTTGCCCACTTCTCCTATCATCGCTAACCGCCCATGTTTCCCTAACACGATCTTGTGATGGCGTGTTGCACGCTGCACGTGATAGGGTGTAGAATACATCCTATTTATTATCTATAATTTATGCTTTCTTTTCTATTTTTCTAGTAAATTATGTATTTTACGTGTGTTTTGAGTTTTATAGCTACTTTGGAGTCACACGGAGTAAAAGAAGAAGAAATCATTCAATTTGAGCAAAAAGGGAAAAATTGTCATTTCACGACTTTTCCGACCAAATTCCGGCGATGACAACAATTTTTCGGCGGCCAAAATACAGAATTTGTGAAGACTTCTCTAGAGTATTCTAGACTCATGGGTGTGAGGAATTTGACTTGGAATTGGATGAATAGGTGGAAGCTTTGAAGAATTGGACATGAATTTGGAATTAGGCTCAAGATGGGAAAGTGGACTTGCATAAGGAAAGGGATTATATTCCTTGGAAGAATTGGAGAAGATTGAAGCCTATAAATAAGAGAAGTTCTATACTTTTCTACACACATCTTTTTACACACTTTTAGACACTTTCTTACACACTTTTTGGAGACACTTTTAGACACACTTTTTGGAGACACATCTTTTTGTACACTTTTACACACACAAAACTTTTCTTTTCTTTGTGTGAACTCTTTTGCATGAGTAGTTAATTTTGATTATGGATGAATTCCCAGTTCTAAATATGATTTGAGTTTTTGTTTTAAATTCTACTTTGAGTTTTTCATATGATTATCGTTTGTTATTACTAATAGGAGTGATCTTAAAGACATTCATGATTGATTGATAGGTCGTTTGGGATGCATACTAAATTGATTTGTTAGTTTAATCTAAAGTTAGTGTAATTTAGGGGGATAAGTAATTGTTTCTTGACTTTTCACATAAGTAGCAAACACGAGACCTTGCTGAGGGATTCCATGGAGCAATTGTGTGTAATAACAACGTTAGCAAGTGGACCTTGAGCTAAGAGTTTAACTACTAATATCAACCTAAGAAATTCATAAAACTTAATGCATGAGCCAAGTTACATCTAGAGTGAGCTACTTCTAGGTGGTTTGGGGATTAGAATCTGGTAGGCGAGAACTTCCGTATCCGGTGAAATTAGGGATTTAGGGGTTTAGCACTGAGCTAGATGCTTTACCTACGGTTGATGATAATCTGTGACTAATAAAAAGTGGAAAAGAACATAACTTGATTCATTGTTTTGCAACGAAGAAGGATTCCTTGATCATATTTCTCTTATTGATTTCCTTTATCTTTTAATTGCTTTTGTTTATTTTATTTTCGCTTTTTAAGAACAATACCCCCTTTTGTGACAATTTTACAACTAATATCTCTTGCTCCTCGTGGGAACGATCCTTATTATCGATATATTACTAGTTAATTAGTGAGAAATATCTTAATTAATTTTTTGTGGTTACGACATGCATCAAATTTTGGTGCCGCTGTCGGGGAGCAGTGGATGATTTTAGTTGTTTTTATTTTTCGTTTTGCTTTATTCTTGCTTTGTTGGATTCTATATAGTTTCTAACTTAGTTTTTGAGAAAAAATTTTTCAGGTGCCATGTATGGTGGACAAGAGCAAGCATATTACAACAACCAATACGGTTTTCAACCTCAACATTATGGAAACTCCCAACCGTCCTTAGGAGATAGACTTTATGGATATTCTCATACATATCAACAAACTTATGACGGGTATGTAAGTGAACAATCAATAGGAGGAGAGGATAGTTGTGCTTCTAAATCTATGCATGAACTACTTGGTATAAAAAGACTACCTAGTTTGACTGAACTTGAACGAAGGTTTTATCAATTGATCTATGAAGGCATAGCATAGGATGAGGAAATTCTTGAAGCTAAAAGAGCTTTAAGAATGGAGCGTGAAAAACGTTATGAGATGGGTTACGATGATGATTTTGAACCTTATGAAAATTCTTGTAACAATGAGGAAGTTATTCCAACTCCGGATCATAATAATGATCCTTCACCTATTCAAGAGGAGGAGATTGGGTATGACATATCTATTGTTATAAATGGTGTAACATACTCAAACGAAGATATTAAGGGTTTCATCAATGAACTAGACTTTTTGGAAGAGGATTCCGATTCCGATGACGAGGATGTTGAAGAGGTGATGTTAGAGAATGAAACTGAATTTAATGATATTGTGGAAGACCCAATTGAGCTTGCAAAAGATTTTAATGACGATAATGATGTCGAGACTTTGGTTAAGGTAGAAAGTGACGAAGAATGGTTGCAAGGTTTGATAGAGGACCATGATATGCAAGAGGTAAGTAATTCACTTGAATTTTTTAAGGATGAAGAGGATTCCTTGATACAAGAGATCGTGCAAGGTTTGTCTAACCCTTTGCATATTAATTCTTCTCCTTTACCTCTTATTGGTTTGAATGTATGTGCTTCGAAAGTATTTTTGGGTGATTTTGTTTCTAAATATCCACCATTGGAAACACTTGATGCTAACACTATGCAGGTTTCCCAAGAGGAATATATGGAAGTTCCCAAATTCTATGTTCTTTATACACTTCCGAGTGTGGACAAGAATAAGTGTGGGGGAAATTTGTATCGGGCAATAATTACACTATTATTTTCTTGTGCTAATATTTATATGGAGTTATTGTTTGCAAAACAGGTTCTATGGAAGGATCCTCAAATTTTCATATTGTTAGTATATGGGGAATGAATCTTGCAAAAGCCAAGTCGGTCCGTCGACTATAAAACAAACGCTAAATGGGAGGCAGCCCATAGGTTTTGTATTTCTTATCCTTTTGTTTTTTTTGTTTCTTTTGTTTATTTTCTTGTTCCTTATCATGTTAAAATTTCCCACCTTAACTTTATTAGGACGATTCAATTACATTGAGGACAATGTAAAGTTTAAGTGTGAGGGAGTGGTTAAGCATGTATTTAAAAAAAAAAAAAAAAAAAAAAAAAAAGTTTTTAATAAAGCCTCCAACTTTTAGAGATTCTAGAGTTACTAGCATCCTTCTAGGTATGTTTACATAGAGATTCTGACCGACATAACTGAACTTGGAAGTGTAAGGGGACTACGTTCGGATTTCTTGCTTGTTAGAGTGTTAAATAATGGATTTAATCATGCCGGTTTGGGAGTAATGCATTATTAGAGTTGCTGATCAATCATTAGTGGAGACTACCCGTTTATATCATGTGAGGCACTGACCAGAAAATTAAGCTTTCTTTTGTGTGTGTGTCACCGTACGTTAATTCCGGGTAGAATGGCGAGCTACCCAATTTCGCACCATTTTCAACACTATTTTTGATCTCTCGAGTGCTAATTTTATCAATCATGAGGGTGACGTCTATGGATGAAAGCCTCCTTCTTGTAGTTCGATTTGCAGTTAGCATCAATCTCTCGACAACGGATCCATAGAAACACTATCATCATCAACAAGTGGAGTGGAGCATCACAAAGTTTGGAGGAAAATTGAAAAAGTTTAAGGTTTACAAGCAACGGAACAAACAATGAGGTAATTCTATATCCAAGTATAAAGACTTATTTACAAGAGCAAATAAAATCAAAAGGTGAAAATTATTGAAATTTATGATTTCGAGACAATACAAGTTGTGAAGAATCATGTGGTAAAGTACTTCTCCCACGACCATGGTTTATTTTGTAGTATTTATCTTATCATCAATTAAAATAAAAAAAATAAAAAAAACAATGACAACAAAAAAAAACGATGATAAGAGAAAATTTTGGTTCTATAAGCCGTGGGGAAGGAAAATTTATAAGGAAGTTTCAAGCAACAAATATTTAAGGTAAAAAGTTACAAATTGTCAAGGAGTTACAAAGTTTTAGAGTTTATCATCAAAAGTTGAAACCGAAGACGAAGACCAAAATAATGATGACAAGGAGCCGAAGACGTTTCTATTGGATGTTGTGAGAGTGGTGTTATCATCATTGCAATCGGATGTGGAGGAGGTAAGTAATCTCATCCTCTTTATGGTTGATTTCCTTTCTTAGAGATCGTTAGAAAAATATTCTTACTTCCCACGATTTTGTGGGGTCTCCAGAAATTATTCGGAAGGTTTCCTTCCTACCATTCAACGTGTTGCATGAATTCTCTCTTCATTCCTACCTGCACACATGTGAGAACCATAAAAGTACGTCTTTTGAGTGCAATTTCATAAAACCCTTTTTGGTGAGGCAGAGTCGAGGAAAAATGCTTATTGATCGTTTCTCAAACACGCATTCTCTCATTTTGGTGTGGTTATTTCTCACTCAACATTTAAGAATGAGAATATGTTATTTGGTATTTCTGACTTCTTATTACTAGCATGCAGAAACTCTATGTCCTCATAGCTCTTTGGATGCTTGATACGCTGGAAAGCTTTGAAGTTGTAAGTTTTAGTTTGATTTGCTCGAGGACTAGCAAAGTCTAAGTGTGGGGGAATTTGATAGGGTGTAGAATACATCCTATTTATTATCTATAGTTTATGCTTTCTTTGCTATTTTTCTAGTAAATTATGTATTTTACGTGTGTTTTGAGTTTTATAGCTACTTTGGAGTCACACGGAGGAAAAGAAGAAGAAATCATTCAATTTGAGCAAAAATGGCAAAATTGTCATTTCACGACTTTTCCGACCAAATTCCGGCGATGACAACAATTTTCCGGTGGCCAAAATACAGAATTTGTGAAGACTTCTCTAGAGTATTCTAGACTCATGGGTGTGAGGAATTTGACTTGGAATTGGATGAAAAGGTGGAAGCTTTGAAGAATTGGACATGAATTTGGAATTAGGCTCAAGATGGGAAAGTGGACTTTCATAAGGAAAGGGATTCTATTCCTTGGAAGAATTGGAGAAGATTGAAGCCTATAAATAAGAGAAGTTCTATACTTTTCAACACACATCTTTTTACACACTTTTAGACACTTTCTTACACACTTTTTGGAGACACTTTTAGACACACTTTTTGGAGACACATCTTTTTGTACAGTTTCACACACACAAAACTTTTCTTTTCTTTTCTTTGTGTGAACTCTTTTGCATGAGTAGTTAATTTTGATTAAGGATGAATTCTTAGTTCTAAATATGATTTGAGTTTTTGTTTTAAATTCTACTTTGAGTTTTTCATATGATTATCGTTTGTTATTACTAATAGGAGTGATCTTAAAGACATTCATGATTGATTGATAGGTCGTTTGGGATGCATACTAAATTGATTTGTTAGTTTAATCTAAAGCTAGTGTAAATTAGGGGATAAGTAATCGTTTCTTGACTTTTCACATAAGTAGCAAACACGAGACCTTGCAGAGGGATTCCGTGGAGCAATTGTGTGTAATAACAACGTTAGCAAGTGGACCTTGAGCTAAGAGTTTAAATACTAATATCAACCTAAGAAATTCATAAAACTTAATGCATGAGCCAAGTTACATCTAGAGTGAGCTACTTCTAGCTGGTTTGGTGATTAGAATTCGGTAGGCGAGAACTTCCGTATCCGGTGAAATTAGGGATTTAGGGGTTTAGCACTGAGCTAGATTCTTTACCTACGGTTGATGATAATCTGTGACTAATAAAAAGTGGAAAAGAACATAACTTGATTCATTGTTTTGCAACGAAGAAGGATTCCTTGATCATATTTCTCTTATTGATTTCCTTTATCTTTTAATTGCTTTTGTTTATTTTCTTTTCGCTTTTTAAGAACAATACCCCCTTTTGTGACAATTTTACAACTAATATCTCTTGCTCCTCGTGGGAACGATCCTTACTATCGCTATATTACTAGTTAATTAGTGAGAAATATCTTAATTAATTTTTTGTGGTTACGACACGCATCAGCACGCTGTAAACCGCCAGACCAATACCCCAGTTTATATCCCCAATTTGTGACGTGATTAACGTCTCGGGTGAGTCGTGGGACCCACATATGATAGCACATGGTACTGAATGAAATATCTAAGTGCTTGCAGGTGTATATTCTATGCATACAGTGCATTGAATATGCTCAACATGCTTGAAGCATGGTTTCCTTAAAACTTTTAATGAAAGAAGTTGCAAGTTGAAGTGCCTCAACTAGCTATGTTCAGGCAGCGTTTGGAGGCCGCATGAGCAGGCCCCGCCTTGGATGACTATGCCATGGGGAAGTGTGGCGGATGGTGATCACGTTGAAACCTTACTTGCCGCCTAACTCCCTTTCTAGGCTATTCATCCAAGCATGCGAACTTGGACGGACGAGATTGATAAAAAATAACCGTTGGATTAGGGTTTGGAAGGCTTGCAAGCTTCCACTTTCACCCTAACGGTTTCCGGCCTTGGAAAGCGTGCAAGGGAGGGCCGATCGGTCCTGCAGGTAGGTGGGATGCCCACCTACACGTCTACGCTTGCTGGAGGTCCATAGGAGCAATCTAAATCACTCGTTTTAGCCTGCGAATATGGATGGTCGAGATTAGAAGGGGGCCTGCATGCTACCTTTGGGTGCACATATCGATACGGCTAGCTGCAACCGTTCGTGGCAGATTGGTTTGCCATGTAGTTGGGCCCACAGTGAACACGCTGGTATAATCGGCCGGCTAATCCCGCTTTCCTTTGCCTTCCATTCGTTCGTCTCAAAGTGGCTTCCTGCGACCACTTGATCAAACCCTAATTTAGGGTTTCCGACCGACTACTTTCATCCGACCGAACCCGGCAGTTTCAGACCTCTTTTGGTGAAATCTACGGTGCAGGGGGAATGTTGGGCCGACGATGAGCATGTGCATACTTGGTTTGCAACCATAAGCGCGATCTAAGCCATCCAAACACGCCTGCGATGACGGATGGCCGATATTAGAAGTGGCCTTGCATGCTACCTTTGGGCACGATTTTCGAGACATCCGGCTGCAACCAACCGTGGCCGATTGGTTGGCCGTATAGCCGGGTCCCGGTGAGCATGCAGGTGCTGCCGGCCAGTGGTCTCGCATGTTGGTTGTTTACGTACGTTGGCCGTAAGTAGGGAGGTTGCGCCATGCGGAAACCCTAATTACTTCAAGTTGCGGGCTCGCAACTTGGAGTTAGCGTATTTGCACCTTCCACGGCTTCCATGGGGAAACTAATCATTCCAGGAGGAAGGTAGGCTGGCGGTGAGCATGCGCGTGCATGCTTTGCTCGTTTCGCTGTAGCGATCTAGGCCGCCCAACCATGCTCGCTGGGTTGGACGGTTGAGATCTTATTTTTTAAGCTTGTCTTTGCAGCAGATTTTCATGACTAGCATGGGTAGTCTTATTTACACTCAACGAGGCTAATATAACCCGACGTGAGGTAGCCTATATGGGTGTTTGCATGTCGAACACAAGGCTTTAATTAAAGCATTAATCGGTAATTCTGAAAATCCACAGAAAAATGGGATGGTTGCTACATGCTCCGTTCTGGGTACATTTAATTCTCAGGGATGTTTGCACATGCTCCAGAGAATTGACATGGTGAGAAATATTCATCACATGAAGGCTTTATCCTTTGCAGGACGCCAGCCTATAAAATTTGGCTTTTTTACAATTTTATCCTTGAACTAAAATCCACCATCAACATTAAGTCCCCTGCCTAGCATGCAATGGTTACACTATTGTAGGGTAGGCATGAGATGGTGACAAATATACGTAAAAGAAATAAAGGTAACTAACCTTGGAAGGCAGACACTAGTGACTGTCCATGTGAACGCACCGTCGCAGGCATGAAACCTCGGGTGGGCCGGTTTCCCTTCTTGGTTTTTGGAAGCAAAAAGGAATCCTTTTCTAATTAGAATTCTTCAAATTTTTGCCTATAAAAGGGAGAACCCTTTTTCGTTTTTCCTTCACGATTTTTTTTTTTTTTTTTTCTTTTCTAAGTGGACGTCCAGCTCTCTGCTCGTGCTTCCGCCTGCTACCGTCGTCGCTCTCACCGTTGCCGGTTTCCGTCGCCGCCGGCGCCGTTCGTCAGGTAAGTGCGATTTTTTTTTTATAACCCTAATTGCTTAGGTAAAATTTTTCTGTATTTTGAGAGGATTGTAGGTGCGACTCTCGTATACCATAATTAATTCCTTTACTGCCTGTTAGGGTTGCGTAGTAAAAGAAACCATAAACATGTCATTTGTTCCTTTTATCCTTGCATGTCAAAACCCGGGTTGTAACTTGATAGAACTGCTGCTTTGAACTTATAGACATGATCCTCAACTGTAGAAAAATATGTTGACATGCGTGCTTAGTTTTAGGGACGCGCATGTAGGCCTTAGCGTCCGGCCTGCGTGACTTTCCTTCATGCCAGCTCGTGTGTCTCCACGCTGGCGCATATATGGTGGTGTCAGGTGGCCGACTTGGTACCATACGTACGGTTTTGCTTCCATGTATGTGTTTGTTCGGTTGGGCCAATCCACATATACATGTCGGCCGGTGTTCGTGCCTGCGTGACGAATTTACCTGCAAGCATTGATCACCTGCATACCTCAGCATATATGCATCCATGCTTAGCGACTTGACTTTATGTTGGTGTTCTTCTCAGCTTAGATAATTATCTTGTATTATCCCAGAAAGCATGCTGACATTCTCTTTTCATCGCAGTTGCTCAATGATGAACACAGAGGATAATGTTACAAAGGGAGGTGCTGACCCTCTCAGAGATATGCCAAACATAGATGATGAAATGCTTACTAAGTCTTTTCCAAACGTCAGGAAGCACCCCAGCCATAACATAATCCTTATTACCAGTTCAGAAAGTGAAGAGGGTCTACCATCGTCTTTATCAGGCGTGATGAGGTTTTGTCTCCAGAAGAAAGAATATCCACCTTCCCCTATTGACTTCAGAATTTTCCAGACTCCACTTAACTCATACGAAGGATGGATGTGGCGCATGTTGGGTAATGAAGGGATTAGAGACAACTTAACCAGGGCGCGAATTCTTGATGCTATCAAGGCGTCTGCAATTCTTCATGTCAAGAAGGATATCCCAGGTTTGGTCGCTTTTGCTGCTCGATGGCGTCCTTCTATGAACACAGCTTTATGCACGTGGGGTGAAATGACTATCACTCTTGAGAGCGTGTCTGCATTAATGATCCTTCCTGTCGTTGGCAGTCTTAATTTCAAACTGTCTGAAGACGAAGACGTCATCTATCAGGCTATAATTCAGAAGGTGAACGAATACGATCAGTTGGAGAAAAAGCCGAAATGTTTCTACACTTGGTGTGTAGGTGAATGGTCTTCCATGCAAGGTAATGATGATCTTAGCGCAGCTGAATTCTTGTTCTTGTGGTTTTCCAGAGATATTCTTGATGACGGCTCCGGCACGAAAACTATTAGAAGGAAGATCATCATGTTCGCCATTAAGCTAGGCAAAGGTATAACTCTCCCCTTGGCTTCGTTATTCCTTGGCTCGTTGTATGGTCACCTGAATTCTTTAGTGGAGGAGATGTATATTTCCAACGGGTACATGAAGGTGGATACATATGTGCACGTCGCCTTTCTTCAGGTGCTTTTGTGGGAACACTTTAAGGATTACGCTCCCATTCCTATAAACTCAGTCCCCAGCATGTATGGTAGTTCGATAATACTTCGTTGGAAGAATAGACGTCCAAAAGCTGGGGTGAGGCTTGTAGATTTACTCGATCGTGTGAGTGCCATAGACTTTCGTCCTTAGGGGACGGTTCATCCTTACGTCATCTTCCATGTCATTGAGATGCCGCCTGAGGGGAGAGATATGATCCCTGAAGAAGTCATTTTCCTGCGGAGCTATATACCAGGATATGTTCCTTATTTTTGTGATGACAGGCTGAGCATAATTCCATATAATATTGATATAGCTTCTCGTATAATGGGTTTTGATCAAGGTGTTCCATTTCGTCGTCCCGCAACGCCTTCAGAAGAACTTAAGTCATCATGCCTTGACGTTGATGTTTTCTCTCCAGAGCTGAAACTTCTTTTTCCTTCCCCGGGGAGAAAGCCGGTAGCCACTTCTGGTTACAAAGATTTTTGGAGGGGGAAACTACTGCTCTTTAAATCATTTGCTAGCGAAATGGCAACTGACCTTCGTGGTGAACCTCTTAATGACGTCTTGGCTGGTCATAGGTGATTGAAACCCATTCTAGGAAAATGAGGCAGGGTTAACGCCACCGACTGCAATCTCAAGTCCAAGAAAAAGAAGCGAGCATGTAGTCCAGTAATTCACAACTCTTCCAATATGCAGGTATTCTGAATTCTTTATGCTTAATTTTCAGTTTCGACTTCCATGAGAAGCTTTTATTAATCCTTGTTGGTGATCAGAGGATTCCTGAAGAAAATGCCTTTGATGTACTAGCTCGAGTTTACAATAAGGAGCGCGGAGGCAACGGGAAGTCTGGAACTCTTCATGCTGAGAAGCCTGATAATAATGACCTTCATGTAGAGCAGTCTGGAAACACTGATCCTCATGCGGAGAAGTTTGGAAACACCGATCTTCATGTAGATGAGTCTGGTAACACTGATCCTATCATATACAAAGATGAAGATGGTGCAAGCTCGATTGAAGAGAATGCCTTCCAGAGCAGTAATTTTAGTGAGCTTGTAGATGAGGCCGTGTCAGCAATCTGGACCAGCACTCCGAGGAGTCTGGAAGGGACATCAACTGCAATGGTTCTTTCTAAAGAGATGTTGTCGCCAGCAGTCGTTCCTGGTGATATGTTCGACCTTCCCTTTGATAATACACATCCTGATCATGTGTTGGTTGGAGGGTTCAGCGTGACGGCCCAGTTTGAGGAGTTGTACACCACAATATGGAAGAAACATGGCCACATTGCTACCACCACGAAGCTGAAGAGTCGTCTTGCTTTGGTCAATTGCGTTCAGGAGGCCTTACCCTCTATTCGGGAGATGAGCGTCGCAATTGGTCGTGATATTTCTGAAGACGTGATGGAAGACTGGAAGTGCCACTTGGATGTGTTTGCGCAGTATGACTTCAATGCTCATTGGTTCTTCAAAGGGTTTTATGCAATTCAGGAGATTCAGAAACAGCAAGGTATGATGTCTTCCACTGAATGTGTTGTTCGTCAGAAACAAAAGGTTGGTAGGTTGGACGAGGAGTTGAAATTGCAGCAAGCCATTCTCCGAAAGATGGAAGCTGCTCTTGCTCAGAAGAATGAGGTGTTGCTGAAAAACTTCCCCTGAAGTATTCATTCTGTCTACTTGTGTTCTCTCTTTAGATGCCTTTTGAGTGATTGTGAGGATTTCCTTTCAAAGTTTGGTTTTAGGTTTTGAATTGATAGGTGATTGAATTTTGGATTGGTTTATTTATGACATGCTTTTATGAATGTTTGACTTTTGGAAAAGATTATTCTAAAATAGAACTTGAATCTTATATTATGAGTGATCATACATGTCATGTGAAATTGAAAATGCAGTGTGAAAGGTAAAGGTGTGGGTGGAGAGCATGCATGGTGCTTGCTCATTGATCATCTTGTTTATATGTAGGACGCCAAGTCCCCAGTAGGATTTATAATTATCTTACAGTAATGTTTGCTGGAACTTACTTGTCTTCCGAAATCCGTCTGTATGAAAATGAGCACTTCCGAATACTTTCTCCCAAAAAGAGCGCATGCTAATTTTTCGAGGGGAAAGGTTGCTTCTCCGAATTTAACTTATCGTGAACAATGCGTTTCAATGCGTGGCACTTGCTGGTAGGGTGATGGAGAAACCGATGGTAATGACAATACCTCGGGTCGGCTGTCTCTTGATCGGTTGGTGGACGCCACACAGGCGGCAGTTGTATTTCTCCATCATGTACCCACGTCTCCAACAACTCCACAATCTTTTTTATGGGAAATGGGAATCGTGGACATTTTGAGTCTAAACTTTCTTGTGTCGGCGCGTGTCGTGACGCTTCTCTTGGGTCTCAGTGTGAAGCACGCTTTGGAGATGGAATTGAGGCGTTGTCACGTGTCATCGCATCCGCGGCCCTCTTGGCCGGGTGATTCTGCTGAAACATGGAGGACGTTGCGCTGGTTATGGTATTGCTATTGTGTTGGTGATTTGAAGGCTGCCAGCTCCTACGTTCATATGCTCTCTGATTGATTTCGCCTTCCTCCAGTGTTTCTTCGCCTGGATGAAGAGTCAGCACGGGTTGGGAATTGTTCTGAGCTTTTTCAAGAGCCTTGAGGCATAAATCTTCTAACAAGACTTCGTATGCAGTTGATTCCCTGTTTTTAACCGGCAAGCGTCGTAATTCTTCATGCTAGTCGATCCTTCTCGAGCTCCCATTGTCGGGTGAAAGGTATTGTTCATCTCTGGGCTCTCTGGGGCCATGTGTTCCACCAGTTCTTCTGAAAACCTGACCTTCAGAATTTCATGCGTCATTAGTGATACTTCCTGGGTAGCTGCTTGCAGAGCCAACCTGTAACTGAGACGATATGTCGTTCAAGAGACGGAAGGTTTCACTCTACCTTCTAGCAATACCTGCTTGATTTTCCAGGACATCTTCCAGCATCCTTGTCACATTTTCGATAACACTTGAATTATCCATGGCTTATGAAGGATTTAACGAACGGGAGTACATCTCGGGATGAACTTCTGGGATTTGGTGAAGAGTGAACTAATAATCGAATCAAATCTAAGATCTACCTCTCCAAAGTCGAATAAAAACTGGCAGACTTTAAAGATTCGAGTTTTGCAACCGAGAGATTAACCTCCCGCTGTGGTCGCCAATTGTTTGAGGGTGAAAACTATTCCTGCCGGTTTTGGTAAATTTGGGATGTGTGTGGATGAGGAATGAATTAAAACTCTAAACAAATGCACTGCACAGGAGTGCTTTCTGAATTCGAGATATTAATCTGTACAATTTTGGCCTAAACCAAAGATATGGCCGTTCCAGACTTGCTTCGGTCACGGGTGAAGGAAGTGAGGTTGATCTTAGGGAGGGAAGCGAAGAAGGTGTTGAGAGTGTGAAGGTAAAGGCTAATTATGACTTGAAACAGAAGATGAGCAGGCTTGCAAATATTGCAGGCAGGCTCTGAGTGAATACAATCTGTATTGACACTTGGTTTTCTGTGTTGTTGTCAGAAAAATAGGGAGGAGAACCTATTTATACAAGTCAAGAAGCCTTATTCACGCCTCTCGTGGGAAAGTGGGGGAAGTGGAATGATGGAGGAAGTGGAGTTGTGTGTTAGTGTCACACGGTTGCTTGCCTACTTCTCATATCATCGCTAACCTCCCATATTTCCATGACATGATCTTGTGATGGCATGTTGCACGCTGTAAACCGCCAGACCAATACCCCAGTTTATATCCCCCAGTTGTGACGTGATTAACGTCTCGGGTGAGTCGTGGGACCCACATATGATAGCACATGGTTCTAGGTGAAATAGCTAAGTGCTTGCAGGTGTATATTCTATGCATGCAGTGCATTGAATATGCTCAACATGCTTGAAGAATGGTTGCCTTAAAACTTTTAATGAAAGAAGTTGCAAGTTGAAGTGCCTCAACTAGCTATGTTCAGGCAGCGTTTGGAGGACGCATGAGCGGGCCCCGCCTTAGCCAACTATGCCATGGGGAAGTGTGGCGGATGGTGATCATGGTGATACCTTACTTGCCGCCTAACTCCCTTTCTAGGCTATTCATCCAAGCATGCGAACTTGGACGGACGAGATTGATAGAAAATAACCGTTGGATTAGGGTTTGGAAGGCTTGCAATCTTCCACTTTCACCCTAACGGTTTACTGCCTTGGAAAGCATGCAAGGGAGGGTCGATCGGTCCTGCAGGTAGGTGGGACGCCCACCTACACGTCTACTCTTGCTGGAGGTCCATCGGAGCAATCTAAATCACTCGTTTTAGCCTGAGAAGATGGATGGTCGAGATTAGAAGAGGGACGTGCATGCTACCTTTGGGCGCGCATATCGAGACCGATAGCTGCAACTGTTTGTGGAAAATTGGTTGGCCGTGTAGCTGGGCCCACAGTGAACACGCTGGTATAGTCGTCCGGCTAATCCCGCCTTCCTTTGCCTTCTATTCATTCGTCTCAAAGTGGCTGCCTGCGACCACTTGATGCAAACCCTAATTTAGGGTTTCCGACCGACTACTTTCATCCGACCGAACCCGGAAGTTGCAGACCTCTTTTGGTGAAGTCAATGGTGCAGGGGGAATGTTGGGCCGACGGTGAGCATGTGCATGCTTGGTTTGCAACCATAGGCGCGATCTAAGCCATCCAAACACGCCTGCAATGACGGATGGCCGAGATTAGAAGTAGCCTTGCATGCTACCTTTGGGCATGATTTTTGAGACGGCAAGCTGCAACTAACCGTGGATGATTGGTTTGCCATGTAGCCGTCCCAAGGTGAGCATGCAGGTGCTGCCGTCCAGTGGTCTCGCCTGTTGGTCATTTACGTACGTTGGCCGTAAGTAGGGAGGTTGCGCCCTGCGGAAACCCTAATTACTTCAAGTTGCGGGCTCACAACTTGGAGTTAGCGTATTTGCACCTAACACAACTTCCATGGGGAAACCAATCATTCCAGGAGGAAGGTAGGCTGGCGGTGAGCATGCGCGTGCATGCTGCTCAGTCCCGCGCGCGATCTAGGCCGTCCAACCATGCCTGCGAAGTTGGACGGTTGAGATCTTATTTTTTAAGATTGTCTTTGCAACAGCTTTTCATGACTAGCATGGGTAGTCTTATTTACGCTCAACGAGGCTAATATAACCCGATGTGAGGTAGCATGTATGGGTGTTTGCATGTCGAACACAAGGATTTAATTAAAGCATTAATCGGTAATGCTGAAAATCCACAGAAAATCGGGATGATTGCTACATGCTCCGTTCTGGGTACATTTAATTCTCAGGGATGGTTGCACATGCTCCAGAGAATTGACATGGTGAGAAATATTCATCACATGAAGGCTTTATCCTTTGCAGGACGTCAGCCTATAAAATTTGGCTTTTTTACAATATTATCCTTGAACTAAAATCCACCATCAACACTTATCAACCTGGAGAACGACGCAAGAATTAAGAAACGGAAGAAATGATAACATATACAAATAACAAGTAAAAAAAATACCTCATCAGCCCTCTCAGCCCAGTTAAACACCCAAGGTATGTAAGCAGAAAGTGTCGCGGGAAGAATATGCGGCCCAGAAATATAAGGTCCTTTCAACAGTAAATAATGAACGCTTCATTTAGCATCTTTAGAGTGGCGAGGAGTATTATTATTTCCAGGATGCCAGTCGATATCTCGCATCAATAATTTAGCCGCAGGAACTTTCTTCACTAATTTCTTGTCGCAATGAACGGCCCAGCGGCATTCATCTTTCTTCATAGGGATAACTTCGTAATTTTTGAAGAAGTTATCAACTGTATATTTTTTAGGGTCAATTACGTCATCTTTATATTTAGGGTTCTTGACATCCTCAGAATATAAAGATCCTCTACCAGCACCACGGTTCGCATATTCAAGCACTGTACACAAACTATCACCATTTATTTGAAAGATGGCTCGCAAGAATTTTGGATGAGAGATAATCTCGTAAAACAGTGGAAGATCAGGATCATAGAGTGGGATAAGAAGGCCAGCGAGAGGTTGACCTTTGGAGATCAAAATTGTTTGCTCATCGCAAGAACTTTGAAGATTCTCTATAAGTTGAAGGGTAAGGTGAGACTGAGAGTTTTGATTAGGAAGTTCAGACAGAGTAAAACCTCGTGATTCGAGCTCATTTTGAAGTTCTTTCAGTGTCTTTTTTTTTATTTTCCTTCTTATCAACTTTGGGGGCCATGATTAAGTATGGGAATGAAGATGAGTTAAGAAATTTAAAAATGAAAAGTTAAGATCTGAAAAATTACAGCAGCAGAAGAGCAGTTGCAGAGCAGAGAGAAGAAGAGTAAAAAGAAGAAGAAGATAAAGTAAAGGGGATATTTATACGAATGTAAAAAAATTATAACTGTAATCAATGCGAAGAGACATGAGCGGTTAGAATCAGCGGTTACAAAAGACGTGTCAGGGAATGAAGAGACGTGAACTGTTGAAATTAGCGGTTACAAAAGACGTGTCAAGGAATGAGTGGAGATAAAGAACACAAATGAAGAAGAAAGAGAATGTGAAAAGGGAAGAACCGCAACAATTCTCATGTTAATCTTTTCTTCGCAAGAGTAGACATGAGAAGAGGCAAGATGTAGTATCAGAATATCGCAGTAATATTAGTCCTGCGACGATACTTACGACACCCAGATATAAACGACGCAGAAGAGATTAATAATGCAGAGAAAGTGATAGTATTGCAGTGGAATCACATATGATGGAAGATATGATGTCAGAGAAGATCACGAGTAAAGTGTGATATTTGGTGAATGACTCAAATATAGTCTGCGATAGTCTCTGCGAACTGCCGCAAGAGAAATACGATATTAGTGGATCTAACAGCTGTCATCCACCATTTATTTCCCTATAAATAGAGTCGCTTGGCATACAAGTAAGAAGAAGTTCATTTTATTGGCAGAGAGATTATGTTGTGAGGAGAGAGATCAGAGAGAGAATTGTTATAATATTTGCATCAACTTATATTTCTTGTAAAGGAATTCATAGATTTGATTAATAAACTTTGTGTTCTTAATCTAAATATGTCTTAAATATATCTTTAACAACTCTTTGGTGTAGTGTGGGATTTCCTGCTACTACAGTAATAGTTGTGACACATAACATAATGTAATCTATAAAGATTTGTGGAAATCCTAACTTGGTGAAAGCGGTTTTGATGAAGCCCCAATCTAAACTGTCATAGGCTTTTTGGATATCCAGTTTGAGTGTTATTTTAGGGTCCTTGGTGAGGCTTGAGATTTTTATATGATGAAACAGCTCTCCAGCGATTGCTATGTTATCATGGATTTATCTTTGAGGGACGAATGCACTTTGATAAGGGCTTATTAGAATGGGGAGTAAGGGTCTAATTCGATTAACTAGGATTTTTGCAATAATTTTGTAGGTGATGTTGCACAGTCCTATGGGTCTGAATTGAGAAGGTTTTTATGGGTGATCTACTTTAGGTATCAGGGTCAAGTTTGTGTGATTCATGAGTGGATGGATATTAAGATCTTTGAAAAAAATTTGAACCATAACTACCAATTGGGGATGAGTTGTTTCCCAGAAAACTTTAAAAAACTTACTGGTGTAACCATCTGGACCTGGAGCACTCTCGGAGTTGATGGAGAATAGGGCTTGTTTGATTTCCTCCTCAGTCACTTCCTTAGTTAGCATGTCCATTTGTCTGGGAGATAATCTGTGATTGATATCTTTGAAAAGCTCTTCAGCTATGACCGTAGGTTCAGCCGTATATTGTTCAGAGTAATGGTTAAGAATGAGTTGAACCACATCTTATTTTTTATTAATCCAATTGTTTTGCGAATCTTGAAGTTGTTGTATATTGTTGCAGGCTCGATGAATGGTTGCTTTAGTGTGAAAGAAGGTTGTATTGAGATCTCCTGATTGTAGCCATTGAATTCTGGATCTTTGTTGCCAGTAAGTTGCATGACATTGTAGAAGCTCAATGTGATCTGTCCTTAATTGCTTTTCTTGATTTAGCCAAAATTCTAGTTCATTACCCGATTGGATAACACATTGATGTTGCGTCATTTTGATCTTTGTTGTCGATTTTTTTATCTTAGTTGGAAAGTGTCCGAAAGTTTCCTTGTTCCGTTCCAGAAGAGTTTGTCAGGTGGTTATTAGTTTTATTGAATGTCTAGGGTAGTTTCAATATCTTGTTGTTGTATCCAAGCCGAATCAATCACTTGTTTGAGTTGCGGATGAGAGAGCCATACATGTTCAAACTTGTAGTTGTCGTTGGACATTGAATTAGCAGGTGAATTGTTGATTCCGGATGAATATAACATCTGGGGCAAATGTCTGAATTGGTTAAATGGATTTGGTGAAGAAGAGAAAAGGTTGGTAATCCTTCATTGATTGCTTTCCACAAGAAAAGCTGAATTTTTGGTGAACACGGTAAGGTCCACAGGAATTTAGTGGGTGGGAGGGGAGTATGGTTAGGTTGATTGTGGGTTAGACATTTATATCCTAAAGAAGTAGTGTATTTTCTGGATAAAGACAGACCCAAGTCTAGTTTCGACTTGGCATGATATGGTCGATATGTTTGTGAGACAATTTATGTTGGTCCCATAAATTCATTTTACTCGGAAACACTTAGAGGCGGTCAAGCAAGGACCCACTGAGTCATTTACGGAGTTCTTTCCACGATGAAGGACCAAGGTATTAGAAATCGATGAGATATTAACCGAAGAAGAGATGGTAGATATTATAATGAATTATTTGAACCATGAATATTGGAACCGGATGATATCATCTTACCATCCAACATGACACTCTTTATGGTAGGTGGGTTCACAGATTCAAAATGCATTGGACACGGGCAGAATAACAAGGTTGACCAATCAGGAAAACTCTAATGGGAATAATAATGGAGGAACCACATTTACGGATGAAAATAAAGTAAATATTGTGCCAGTTGCATCAGTAATTGCATCACCCACTGGACCATGCCAGGGGCAGAGCCAGAACTGGAATCAGGGAAGATATAGATGTCCTCAGAGGAATTTTGCAGAGACAAAGAACCCATTACCCTATCATCAAAGGGAACCCTAGGTCAATTTTGTCTTGGTAGAAAACCATACAAGTTTAGCCGACTCAATCTACAAGCAATAATCTGGTGTCAATCGACCCGTCCATATTAGTGAACTCTTCACGGATTAGGTACAAACTGTGAATTCATTTAATTCAACTAATCATCTTGTTGTTTTGTCTGAATTAATGGCAGATTATTATGGAGTCGAGCAACCGAGGAACGTACCAAATTCCAATCGATTCCCAGCAAATCCTTTGCATATCTCTGACCTTCTACCAAATAATACCGCACCTTTTAGTCCCGTGCATATTTCAGAGATCTTTTCTTATCCCGTTCAACCATCAGTGAGTCCAGTTTACCTCTCAGATATCTTGCATGCCGATTCAGTACATGCAACAAATCAACCTTCATCTATAAGGTGGAATCCGTTCAAAAGTGAGGGTGGTGATGAAGTTCAAATTGTAGCAAGAAGCAGACTCATTTACAAGCCACCTCATCTCAGGGATGGAAATACAATGCCACCTACACAACCATCACCCAGGTTGAAGTCTATAAGACAAGAGGATGAACAAAAAGTGGTAAGAACAATAGAGGCTGAGTCAGGCAAGTCTCTAACTCATTCTGTTGAGTCAATTCGACCGGTTGAGGATACATCACCTGAATTTGTAAATAAGTCGTCTTTTATTTCCAATTTTCAAAATATTTCAAAAAATTCAAAAAAAAATTAATAAACTAAAAAACCAAAAAGATTTTGTTTGCAGGTTGGAAAACAACATACTTGGTATAAATAAAGTGTTTGAGAACACTGAAAAGCCGTGGGGACTGTGGAACCACCAAAAAGAAAAACGTGAACCAGCTAAAGAAGTAAAGTTTGTCAATCAAAACAAGGAAAATCAACCTTTAAGGGCACCTCAGAGAAAGAAGATGAATACAACCAAAATGTGGATACATTGCAAGAATGTTCCAATACATAAGACAAAAGTAGTGAATTTAATTGAAGGGAAACCGTCGCAGTTAAGACCACAATGGATGTTGAAGACCTATGATAAGAATAAGAAGGAAGAGACATTCGAAACACATGAAGATGAGATTTTTCCACTAAATAAAAGCAAGACGAAGAATCATCTACCTGAGAAAACGGTTTCTTACAAAGACGTGTTATTAAATTTGAAAAATGATAATAAGACGATGTAAATCCATCTATTTTAGTTTTTTGTTTGGGTATTCTTATGATCCGACAGTATAATAATACATACATCGTCGGATAATTGACGCAATTTCTTCTTACCTAATAATTTCTTCTTTTACTTTTGGTTTTTATTTTGTCTGATCTCACCAATATTATGATGTTCTGATTGGTTTAGTGTGATCCTATAGTATATTTTTTGTTATAATGGATAGTTTCATATGATCATAAAGTAGATTTTTTGGTTTGGGTATTCATATGATCTGACAGTACTGAAAAAGAGAGGTTACCAATATACAACTACAACTTTTGGTTTGTGAGATTTTGAAATATACTTGGACGATCTCAAAAATTGATATCTAATTTATGAAACTTTAGATATAGAGCTTTCCACCCTGAATTCGCTTAATCTCGACTTTATGCAACTTCGTTAGAAGTTAAAATTCAACCTAGTTTGATATGATAAACATACAAACTTGCTTTGTACTTTAACTATAAATATTATAATGCGGAATTTTAAAGTATGCTAGACACCAGAATTTTGTTAACCAGGAAACTGCACAAATCAAAAGCAGAAAACCCCAGGACCTAGTCCAGATTGAACACACACAATATTAACTACCAACTACAACCATCAACATGACCTCAGATACTATAGATTGTAGATGAAAAACCCGAATAACCCTCCAATCTATTGCGAGCTATTGTTGTATTACCGCAAGCCAACTTCTACAATAATAAGTCGAAGTCCTCACACAGGATTCACTTAGATGACGTATTTACAGGACTAAGTTTTGCTTTACTCCCTCGTAAAAGATTTTACCCCTTTTAGAACTATCTCTATTAGTTCGAGTTCGTGATCGGATATTCCTTTAGATTTTCAATCAAGGTACTCGAAAATCCTTTGTATTATTAGGTCCGTTTACTGTCACTTAAGAAGACTAGAAATTTTTACCTCACAACTATAATTGATTTCTCAATAGATATAGTTGTGGAAATATCTCGGACTTAACTTTTTACAGAGCCTGCAATGATAGTTTCTTACTAGTATCTTGATCTTTGCAAGATTGTTCTTGAATGGTATTATGGAGAAAGATAAGACCGATAGAATAAACAAGAACAATACTAAACGATGACAAGATCAGGTGTCAGCAACCTGGCTTCCGAATCCCTAGTGTAAGACTTTTATAGTCGTAAAAAACTTTCGGTCTTTTTTTGAGATGACGACTCTCCTTGAGACAAGGTACACACGAATGTGCAAGGGATATGAGAATGTGAGTTCTCGATCATCATCTATTTAACGCGTGAAGTTGAACCCTGATAACTCGTGAAGTTAAACCCTGGTAATTTCACTTGATGCACCCAGGCGCCTTGTAGCCAAAAAAAACATTTTTTTTTGTCAGGTTGTGCTTGATGCACCCAGGCACCTCACTAAAATATATTTGTATGATTAACTCGTGAAGTCAAACCTTGGTTATTTTACTTGATACACCAGGGACCTTACTGCCAATAATTTCTAGTGTGTTAACATTTTTATTAGTTGCACCAGAGCACCCCTAATGTTGCACATGGCACCTCTGATGTTAATCAATTTGAAATGGGTTTTGATAATTTTTTAGATTTGATTTGCAGAGTCTTCCATCTCCAGGAACATCTCGATTCATGATTTTCATCTTCTCTCCAAATTGAATTTCGACCGATTCCATTTTCTGCCTCCAACTTTTTCTTAGGCAATACCAACACCAACTCTTTTTCGATATGTTATCATCAAATTGAATTGATGATTTTCGTCTCAAACCAAATCGAATCATCACCATTATCATCAGTTTAGTCGACGTAAATTTAAGGTGCTGGTGGAGATTTGTATGGTGTAACTAAAGTATCCGGAGTTGTCATTGATGGAGGAACCACCGATGTTGTTGTCTATGGAGGAACTACTGGAGGTGCGTCAGTGGTGGTACAATCTGGTGTCGTAAATGGTGGTGGTAGAATTTACTTATTTAACCAGTAAACCACAGATAAAAAAGAAGAAGTAAAGAAAGAGAAAACAAGAGGGTATATTTGTAAGTTTAAAGTAAACTTGCTAACTAGATCTCGGGGGAAATACCCTTTTTTTTTTGAAGCATGCATTTTATAAAACGAACATTTGGTTACAATTTGGCGTGGGTATATGATACCCACGTAGTCAAGATAAATAATTTGACTAATAAAAATTGGGATTGTGTGGTCCCAAATTTTGGTTGACAAATTTCCTACTTGGCTTCCATCTGCCGCATGATTGGCTGGGGAAGTGGATGTGATAAAGCGCAGAAGGTTCTCTAAGTCTGTCTCGAAGATAACTTTTGGCCATTGCCTTTCAGCTGCAGTTCTCGATGCCAGAGGAAGTGAGATTCGAAACACATGAAGATGAGATTTTTCCACCAAATAAAAGCAAGACAAAGAATCCTCTACCTGAAAAAACGGTTTCTTACAAAGACGTGTTATTAAATTTGAAAAATGATGGAGCAACTAATCATAAGGCGAAGAATGATTTTCCCAGCATAAAGTTCAAGAACGCAATTAATAAGAAGGAAGTATATGATTTTCCCAGCAGCATGATCAAGAAAGAAAATAATCAGAAGATAATAAATAATATTCCGAGCAGAAAGTTCAAGGAAACAATTAATCATAAGGCAAATAATGATTTTCCCAGCAAAAGGTTCAAGACAATGAATAATTTCCCCAGCAGAAGGTTCAAGAAAGCAGTTTATCAGAAGGAAGTGAATGATTTTCTCAGCAGAAGGTTAAAGAAAGCAATTAATCACAAGGAAATAAATGATTTTCCTAGCATAAGGATCAAGAAAGCTAATAATCAGAGACAATGAATGATTTTGCGAGTATAAGGTTCAAGAATGCAGTTAATCAGAAGGTAATGAATGATTTTTCATACATATGGTTCAAGAAGATGAAACAAGCAGAATTTCAAGAAGATCCAAGAATCATACAGAATAGAAGAAATGTTCAACAATTTGATCGAGGCATCCAACAAGATCCAGGCCCGACAAGTGTTACTCGACCCAAGAAATACCATACCTAGGTAAGTGCTCAAATCTATCTAAGGGCGGCGAACGCTCATAAAACTTAAGGAGATTTTTATTAGAAGTGTAATATCTCTCTCATAGTGTCATAGTCTAGGGGCAGAGTCGTCATCATGTTTTGGCCCCTTAAGTCAGTCGGTAAAAAAAAAAAGGAATTATTATTTTTCAGTTTTATAGTGTCAAAAAAAAATATTAAGAGCAGAGTCGTCACTAAGTTAAGACCTCGTCAAAAAAATAAAAAAATCTTGGGGCACCGCCATCATCATATTGGTCCATGTCATTAGAGTTTCAGTCTTCAATTATTGTGTTCGGTCTTGTAAATAATTTTGAGAGAGATATGTCAGTCCATTTGTATATCGTCAGTAGTCATGTGAGTCATCTCCTAAAATTCTATGAGCAACGGACATCCAAACAGAAAGAACTAAAAAAAAATATATGAAATGAAAAAGAAAACAAAAATAGTTATTAAACAACCACTTGGGAAAATTGGGTAGCACTTAAAAGAGATAGAGGAAAAGAAGAGTCGCGTGGGAGAAAGTTGAAGATTTGAAGCATCGAACGTCATCTCCGGAAAGCAACAAGATCGTGAATCATTTTTTACAGTTTGAAGCCAATTGATGAAGTTAATTATAGCTGAGAGATAGCTGAGAGGATTGACAGATTTGAATATTTGGATGGGGACGGTAATATTTTTGGCGGCATCTATCAGACACGTGGCAGGTCAGGATTCCCAAACCTTTGTATATATTGAGTATTTTGTTTTTGAAAATTATTTTCTAGGATTTGTTTCTTAATAAATATATATGTAATAATAAATAAATACATAAATAAATAAAAAACTTAAAAAACTCAAAAAACTTAAAAAATAAATAAAATAATAGTGTTTATTAGGAAATGTGCCACTAATAGTTCTTTTGCAAGTTCATCAATTACAGGGTTTCTCCAGATTTTGGACGGAAAACTCTAGGAGGAAATGAAAGTGAAAGTGTATTTTCTTCATTAGGATTGTGGCAATCAAGAATGTATGGGGCAATTCGTATATCCCGAGCTTCTAAGGGATCATAGAAAAGACCAGATATGATGAAAATATTTGAGTAAAGTCGTAAAGATTGAAGAGCCTCTACTAAGACGATGCAATCGATGTGATGATGTAGCATGTGGTTAGAAGAATTAATGTAATAAAGCACAACCTGTTTTCGCAATAGTTGGTATAACATAAGTTACCGTTTCGTCATGATATCTATCATGAGGATGTGTAATGGTGCAAAATTAAAATACTTAGTAATAATTCGGGTAAGCTTAATAGTGTCATCCCAGATAATTATAAGTGAGGAATCATACGAAGTAATTGTGCAAAACTGGTGTGTATGTCTTTGGCATTCAGTTACACGCAAACCGCTACCAAAGAGGGGCAACTGTAGAACCCCAATTTTGCACGGTCACGAAAACATGCCGCGAGATCGTATCCAATTAAGCTAGTCCATCACCTCAGGCCCAAACTGAGGTCCGGGTATAACCTAATGTCATCAAGTCCAATATGTGACCTAATTGCTTACTAGACTGTACTGTAGTCGTTATTAGTGGGAAGTGGGAACATCCAACAAGTTCCTAAAATAATCTAGGCTACCCCAAAGTCCACCGTGCTTCCCCATGACCCATGTCTCATTTCTCTAAACCCATCGCCCCTCAAAATGTCGACACATTGTTTTTAGATTAGTTCCCAAGACTTTCCCAAATAGCTAGAATCATATGAATTAATTTATATCTTTTATAATTTTAGAAAATGAGACAAAATAAAATTTAAGATTGGAAATGATTTTGATAAGGCTTCTCTTAAATATAGCCCACGCTTTTATTAATCATAGCCCAAAAACTTCAAGTTAAAATGAAAAGTCAAAATTACCAAACATGTCTTAATTATTTTTACTAATAATTTCACTTCTTCCCCAAAATCAAAATATAAACCCTCACTTTTTCTTTTTTAGATCCAAACTAAATTATACTCCAATCTATTTCTAATCTTTCTATCATTATTAGTACAAATTGCCTTATTAAACCTACCTTACTTTTTATTTTTTCCCCAAGACAAACTAAACCCAACTTTTCATCTTTTCTCTAAAATATTGATTATAGTATTATAATCTTGATTTTTCCTAAATCATCAACTAATTTGATTATAATAAATCATGATTATAGTATTATCCATTCATATTCTTTTTTCTCCCAATCATGATTACATCAAATTGATTGTTCTAAAAAATCATCAACTATGACATAGATCTTACATAACTTTCATTATGAAATTTATATAATTAACTTTATCTAAATTTTTTGATTTAGGGATTTGAGAATTTATTTTGGGCTATATATAAAAATTAAGTATAATTTTATGGGCTATGTTAATAATTACAAGGATCTGTTTGGTTGGATAAATGACTTATTTTATATGGGCTATAGTTAATAAAAGCATGGGCTATATTTAAGAGAAGCCTTTGATAAAGTTAGTAATAATATTTAGGGTTTTAATGTGAGCAGCAAGATACAAGTCAATTAATCCTATGATTATGGTTATTGGAGAAACAATATAAACAGGGAGCTGGTTTTGGTGTCAAAAGGGGAGGAAAATTTTAGGAGAAAACTTTGGGTAGACTTTTAGGGAGAAATCAGAGGTAGAAATTTAGGAAGAAAACTTGAGGAAAAATTCTAGAGAGAAAATTAGGAGAAGGGAAAGTACGGTAAAATAGTTCCGAGTGCTAAAATGTTGAAGGTATTTGGATACGATCTTGTAAAGGCAGGTATATTGTTGGATTCACGTAATCTAAGTAACATTACTATTATAACTCCCTTGGCGAGAACAGGTTTCACTTGGATTAAGTGCGAATTTGTGCAACTAATATTTTTGGCATTATATTTTTATTATTTCATATTTTTTCTAAAGATCAAAACCCCTAAAATCCCGATTATAAAGTAGAGGCCAAGTTTCGGCTTGGACGAGCTATGTGCCTCACACCTTCCTAGCCCGTATCTTGATTCCCGGACTTTTTTCTCTGTTTTGGACCAATGTCTCTTTTGGGTCCCAACTCCCTAAGTTGGGTGGCGGCTTCTTATTAATAATATTTCCACGTGATTCCCATTTCGGATATTTAAATATCCTAACCGATTTCGACGATATCTACAGCATGATAACTGTAGCGTTCCCTAAGCTAGCAGCTGACTAAACCAAGAATTTAACTAAATAAAGAGGCACTAACGAATCCAAATTAAACACTTAGACTTTCAATTAAGAAATCTGCTACAAAAATTTAACCCAAAGCTAACCCCGCTCAGAAATATATATACAAGAACTCCTCTCCAATGATACATATAAAATAGTCAATTGGTTTACAAATAGAATATACAACATAATAAACATAGTAGAAGACTCAACGCCACGAAACTTCCGTTGCACAACTCTGATCTGTCTCTGAAACTGAAAGTGGGAATGGGTGAGCACATCATCCCTAAAAGGGGTGCCCAGCAGGAATAACAACTAGCTTTCAAGTAATCATTAATATGATTCGAAGACAATGCAGGTTTAATCAAAAGTCGGGAATACAAGGAAAGACAATAAAACATAAAGTAGAAACTTCTTCATAGACATTCATAAATAACAGTAAACATCCATGTATGAGGTGTGTTGCCGCACATAAGGGAAGAATAATATTGTGGTGCATCGCCCTAGCCATAATAATATTGCGGTGTATCGCCCTAGCCATAGAATACTGAATATATATAAAGGAAGAATAATATTGCGGTGTATCGCCCTAGCCATAATAATATTACAGTGTATCGCCCTAGCCATAGAATAATGATATTGTGTCGGCACACATCTCATACCACACAGAGCACACAAACATATGCATGAATTTCACAACACAAAGATTGATTTGTAAAACAATAATAAATACAAGAGAGTTCGTTATCGATTCCCACCTCTTTTGATGACAAGACTCGCCTACCTCGAGATCCATGATCCACTGGTTCATTCTTTAAATCGATCGTTGTTAATAAAGAGTAACTGCTAATAACACAAGCACTCTAAGAGATTATCCAAAAGGATCACACAAGGATCATTCATAATATCATACAATTATCTAGTTATAAGCTAAGTGAACTAACAAATGGTTCTCAGTCTATCAATGGTTATATAACCTGGTAATATGTAATTTGGGCATAAATAATTATCTACTTATCCAAATGCAGTAAAATTGGGTGTCATTGGAAAGCCCTCGAAAAACCCTACAACTTTGCAGAAGGAACCAAAAGCTAATTCAGAAAATAAGTGGTCCAAAAACTCAAAATACTATTTATGTCCTTAAGTACAGGCCCAGCAGGCCTAACCGGCACGGCCCTTAAAACCTTACAACTAACCCATGGATGATCCATCGGATCGAACTATTACCCGACCCGTTAACCCGTTTCTAGACCCGATTGGTCTCACTCAGAACTTGGTCTGACTCGGAGTGAGTCTGACAGCTGACTCAATCATCTTCTTCACTAACTCTATGAAAATATTCCAAGTGTTTACTCACAACCCAGTTCATGAGGTCAAATTCTAGGGTCTCTAGATTATTATATGTAAATCCAAATTACACAAATTATAGTTGATTAGAAACTAGACCCTATAAAATATATGCGTACTGAATATTTTCCAGTTATAACTATAACCTATCTAAAAAGGCTCCAACTTATATCAACTCGTGACTGTTTACACACAGATTCAACTGTGATGGGTATTTTTCAATCAAGCATAACTCGGCAGATACTCAACGGAATTTATCAATCTTCATATGTGAATAATCAACATCCATTCAACTACAAATAACGTTTATAAGACTAAGTCTAATTATGACTTTAATGTACCTAATTAATTCCATACATATTGACCCATGAAAGAAATACCACACATAAAATCATGATTTTCATTCATAAGAATTTAATGGCTTCTATTCTATTATTTTATCTAACAAGTACCCAATCCTTCAAAAACTTATCTAACAATTTAGAAACTATGAAAGAGGTTACCTTGATTAGTTTAGACTAGTTTCCTTCATGTTCAATCCATCATGGTTGTAGATACACTTATTTACCTCCCTCGCCACGTGTACTAGCACCCCCACGTGGAAGCCACGTCACAAAGGTGGGTGACACATAGGAACATCCGTGGGTCTAAATAGGGCGCCATCTGTCAAGATAAGCGATCAAAGATGAATGGACATCAAAGGAAGGTATACCCGCGTAACACCCAAGAACTTCCCTGCTACACTTTATCTCATCATGAGGCAAGGTTTGATCAACGGCTAGGGAAAGTCCAACTGACGCAGACGTGACAGGGAAGGACTGACACCGCCTTCCGCAAAGGGCACGTGTCGGTTAACCGACGACAAGAACAAGGGTAAGCCAGCGTGATGAGCGTAGGAATAATAGAAGCCGCGGGATGACAGAGAGGTCCTCGGACTAGGCACAAAATACAAGAAGATAAGGTTACAACAGCTCTTTTCCAAGGGACCCACGTAGATTATCTATATATATGACCCTTCCTATTACATGGAGGGGGGGCAATTTTAAGGAGAGAGGAGGAGAGATCAGTGAGAAGTAAGTATGAGCATGAGTCTTCGAGTTCCATAGATCACCCAAAGTCTTTCGACTGTTCTTGTAATCATTTACCACATAGTGAAATCTCCCCCAGACCTGTGGATGTAGGCCTTAGAGCTGAACCACATAAATCCTTGTCTCATTTATATTTCATATTTTTCTATCCTTATATCCGTATGTGTTTCATAGATCTATAATTGTAGATGTTGAGGAGATCATGACAAACCCGCGGGGTTCGGAATCAATGAATCAACGTCTATCCAAGCATCTTGCACTATATTCATACCTTAATGCATGCACCCCGTACATGCGAATATTGGTTGTGGACACGTTGAAACCCTACGTAATCTTCGTGTTCACAATTTGGCGCTAGAAACAGGGACTCTTGTCCCGGTAAAAAGATTTATCTTTTCCTGTGATTTTATAGCCTCTCCGTCAAAAACTTTACTCAGAACATAGACAGATCTGCGTTTTAAACTCATTTTTCGCATACATCTATATTCTTTGTATTCTCTACTCACAGATCTGGGCTTTTTACGACTTTTAACTAACAGATATGTGTTTTGGGCTATTTTTCGCACGTATTTGTGATCAATATATTTTCGACCAACAGATCTGGGCGTTTTATAATCTCCGACCAGCGGATCTATATAGTAACTATTTTTTCATACGTATTTTCTATCAATAAGTCTTGGACCTCATTATCTCAACTGACTCCGCACATCTACCTACGTTTTTCATACTATTTGCAAGACCAGTAGTTTGAATACACACCTTTCCGCTAGAAATCTAGCTTATGGATACCATGAACTAACAACTAACCCGTGGAACTTTTGTCCCGGTTTACCTCCGTGCTCTCCCTGCAGAATATTACGATGGAAAAGAATAAGGATGTAGGGAAATCGAAGGTACCTTCAAAGGATGTGCATAAAACTATGCCCATAGTAACAAGGAGCAAACAGACAGGTGAAAGACTCATAGCCGGGAGCAAGACGCATAATGGAGCGGAAGGAACAGTACTTTCGGAGGCGGGCATCATTGCAATGGAAGCACAAAAGGCTGCGGCGGCAAAAGCTGCTACACTTAGTATAATAGCTTCTCAAGCGGCCGTCTCCAAAGTAGCAACTACAGTCAAACCTACTGAGCCCCGAGAAGCCGCATCAGTAGTCCAGGACCCTCCTTACGGGATGCCGCCGATCAATGGAAAAAATGCGCAATTGCAAGCGGGACACCACGGGATGATCGAACCGGTTGTGCAGCTAGTGGGAGAAGTCAATACCGCAGCCCCCGACGAACAAGCTCAATTACAGACAGGAACGCTATGTCAAGAATCAAACCAGTCTGCGCAAATATGGGCGGAGCTAGAAGAGCTAAAAAGGAATCAGAAGACATACACGGACGCGGTGGCTTTACTAGCCCAAGAGAACCAGCAGTTGAGATAAAAGATCCTCCAAAACGCGGAGCTAGGAAATCAGCAAGACGAGGCTAACTCTGCGATACAGAATGCAGACCGGAGAGCGATCCTCGAAAGCATCCCTGCGGCAGGTAACCAAAGAAGAATACCCCGAAGAGGTGCGCGTAACAATGATAGGAGATCTGACCCAGATTATCATCCGGAGACTTCAGACTACTACGATGAAGATGAGGACACATTTCCGCAGCCTACGAAGAGGGCGCAGTCATCCATGCAAGACGAGCATTATTTGGCAATGGAGAGTCTTCGTGCAGAGATGCTAGCAGAAATCAACCAAATCAAGACCAGGCAAGGAGGTGGAAGACTAGAACAGGTTATGAAAGAGGCTAGTACTACACCACTAGCGCACCAGTTAGCTACGGCTACTATTCCGCAGAAATGTCCAGTCCCATCCTTCGAATATTACGACGGGTCCGCGGATCCCGCTGCCCATCTACGGTATTACAACAGAGTAATGGCCAGGTGGGACTATGATGAAGCTATAATGTGCAGATATTTCCCTTCAAGCCTGAAAGGATCCGCACTATCCTGGTTTGATAACCTCAAGCCAGGATCCATTGATTCGTATGATCGTCTCACCGAAAAATTCTTGTCCACCTACATGTATAACAAGGTTGTGAACACAGGAATGGACAAGCTCTTCTCACTTGCAATCAACTACAAGGAGTCCATTCGAGAATACACGGATAGGTGGCACAAGATATGTCAAGCCATAGGACATGTGGATCCCGTGGTGAGTATTAACTGTTACAAGTGAGGTATGGACAGGATGAGCCCATTGTTTGTCGAAATCCACTGAATCATCCCCGCCACAGAAGGAGATTTGAGGATAATCATCGAAAAACATGCAAGGTTGGAAGAAATTCAACGGGAGAATCCGAGAGCGCAGGCTCAACGACCTCCACGGACCAATTCCGCGGAACAAGCAAGCGGATCAAGTGGTTACCAAAGGGATCCGAAAGACGACCATAAAAGGAATGGTAGAAGGTTCGAAGATCAAGTCTACACGAAGCTCAATACCAGCTACTCACGCATCTTAAAGAAAACTTAGACTGGCCCTGGTCTAAGGGGAAGCAACCACCAGCTTCAGAGAAGTCCAAAGAATACTGTGAGTTTCACTGCTTCAACGGGCACCCAACAGAGAAGTGCAAAAATCTCAAGATAGTGATACAAAAGCTGATAGATTCATGGAATCTCAAGAAATATATCGAAAAGGCTGGAACGGAAGATAGAACCAAACGCAGCAAACAAGTCCAATTACCGGAAGGAAACCGCACAGTGAATACTATATCCTGCTCAGAAAGCAAAGAACCAACCCTAACTGCACAGATAGGGAAAAGATTGAGGAAACAATTTGAAGACTATTGTGAGCTTTACAATTTAGAGGGGAAAGAAGTGGAAAATCACGAAGAATGGATGGACGCACCCCTAACCTTCGAAATCGAGGACATTGAGGAGGATATGGAAGACCACAACGATCCCCTAATCCTCACCTTGCCAATTGCAGGATGCAACATAAAGAAAATACTCATCGATGGAGGGAGATCCATAAATGTCCTGTTTTACGATACCTTCAAACGCATGGAGCTTAATGATGAACAACTCTCGACCTCGCACCACACCATCCATGGGTTCAATGGCATGGCTACGAAGCCTCTCGGAGATATTTTTTTGTAGGTGGACGCAGGCCCCATGAAAGTTGACGCTCGTTTCAGTGTGGTAGACGTGCCTTCACCCTACAACGTCATCATTGGACGGAGATGGGTCCACAAGCTTAAGGGAGTCGCATCTACCTACCATCAATGCCTTAGGTTTCCTACCCCCATAGGAGTGATGGAGATCAAGGGTGATCAAGCTTCCACAAAAGAATGCCAGGCAATCCAGATGCAACTCAACAATGAAGAAGGCGAGAAAAGGAGAACCCGTAGGGCTCGAAAAAAAGCAATATCGAAGGACAAAGCCATCGATGAATACCTGGAAAAAATCTCAGGGAAAAGCTTATCCAAGGAGCGCTCCGTAGGGAACACGGAAGCATCAACGTCAATTTCTAGCCAGGACGCTCTTGCCAACAAACAGCCCGAGCCTGCCAAATAGCAATTAAAGAAAGTTCCTCACCTTGGGGAACCAAAACCCACATTCACATCCTTGGAGGCGGTGAAGGAAGTTAACATCGGGACAGAGGAGAGCCCAAAGAAGATCAAAATAGGAACTCTGATGGATGAAGAAAGCGAAGCCTCTCTGGTGAAACTGCTTAAGGAATACGCGGACGTCTTCGCGTGGAAACTATCTGACATGCCCGGAATAGATCCAAAGATCGTAAAACACGAGCTGCGCATTAAACCTGGCACACCCCCGGTAAGACAGAAGGTGCGAAAGGTGGCCACTGAGTATCACAAAGCAGTGGAAACGGAGCTGCGAAAGCTGTTGGAGGCTGGTTTCATAAGAGAAGTCAAATATCCCACTTGGATCTCTAACATGGTGATTGTACCAAAAAAGAATGGCGGGGTCAGAATCTGCATCGACTTCACCAACTTGAACAAATCATTCCCCAAGGACAGCTACCCACTACCCAGCATTGATCAACTAGTCGACGCGGTAGAAGGATACGAGGAGCTATCATTCATGGACGGATACGCCGGATACAATCAACTATTTTTATCAGAAGAAGACCAGCAACATACAGCATTTTACACGCCCCACAGCCTCTATTGCTACGTAAGGATGCTCTTCGGACTCCGGAACGCAGGAGCAACATACCAAAGGATGGTCGATGCTGTTTTCAAGCCATGGATTGGTGGTACCTTAGAAGTATACGTTGATGATATGCTCGTGAAAAGCAGACTCAAGAAGAACCATCACCAAGACCTGAGGGACATCTTCAAAGCTATGAGGGCGCACAACATGAAGGTAAACCCGGAGAAGTGCACCTTCGGAGTAACATCTGGAAAATTCCTCGGATATCTTGTGACAAAAAGGGGCATTGAGGTAGATCCCGCAAGAATCCGAGCCATAGTAGACATGCCATCCCCAAAGAACCTAAAAGAAGTACAAAAGCTCAACGGATCCATAGCCGCTTTGGGAAGATTCATCTCGAGATCCTCGGATAAGTGCAAGTTCTTCTTCAACATATTGAAAAAGGGAACAAAATTTGAATGGACTGCAGAATGCGAAGAAGCCTTCCTAGGCATCAAACAATACCTAGCAGAGATCCTATCCTTCGAGAAACCGGACCCGACGAAGTCTTGGCATTGTACATCGCAGCAACCGATGACGCGGTAAGCGCAGTACTTGTCAGGACCCACACAAAGGAGGAACAACCAATCTACTATGTCAGCAAAACACTGAACTCCGCGGAAAGAAACTACACAAGAATCAAACAACTGATTTTAGCCATCGTATGGTCCACCGTGAAACTGAGAACGTACTTCTTGACGCATGACATACGTATCCCGTGTCGAGCACCCTTAGAATCCATCCTCAAAGGGGAAGGAAAGGTAGGACGCATAGATAAATGGAGCACATACCTCGACCAATTCAGCATCCACTATGAGCTTCAACACTCTCAGAAATCCCAAGTAATTGCGGACTTCCTAGCAGACCTACCTCTGGACAACGAAGAAGAGGTGTGCATACAGGGATGGAGAGCCGCGGGCACCCCAGAAATTGAAAAGCAAAAGGAACCAAACGATATTCTTAAGCCAGTGAACCCACATCAATGGGAGGTCTTCGTAGACGGCTCCAAAAATAGAGAGGGCGCGGGGTTAGGCATCGTTATCACCACGCCCACAGGGGATAGGGTCGTACACGCATTCAGGTTGGAATTCGAAGGCCATACAAATAACATCGTAGAATACGAAGGAGTGGTCCACGCCCTCCGCTTGATAATCGAGATGGAGATACAAGAAGTACGGCTGACCAGTGACTCCCAGCTAATCATACGACATATAGGCTACGAATACAACGTGTACGACGAAACACTAATGGCATACATGGCTTTGGTACAAACGTTGGTTTCCCAAATACCAAAAATCAAGTTCGACATCTGCGCAGGAAGGAACTCAGTCACGCAGATGCCTTGGCTTATGTTTCGGCCATGCTCAAGAATAAAGATGTCAAAGCAATCAAGGTGACAAGAGTGTACGAACCATCCATCAAGCTCCAAGGGATATGCGCGAGTAACCAACGCAAGTCCGCAATGGAGGATGTCTCTGATGAGGATATCGGGAAGCTCATATTCGACGACTTCCAAGACGACGATATAATGCAACAAGAAGATGAGGACGACGATTACAGTCGGGAAGAAGATTGGAGAATCAGAGTCCATTCTTTCCTCCAGGAAGGGAAGCTACCCCAGGACACCAAACAAGCTAGGAAAATACAATCCAAAGCATGGATGTACGAGCTAAGGGACGGAACCTTATACAGAAAATCATTCCTAGGGCCACTTCGTCGCTGTTTGTCCCGATCCGAAGGACATGGAATCCTGAAAGATATACATAGAGGAGATGCAGGAAATCACAGCGGAATGAGATCACTCTCAGATAAGGCAAAGACGCAGGGTTACTACTGGCCAACAATGATCCAATACGCGGCCAGAATGGCGCAAAGGTGTGAGGAATGTCAAAGATTTGGCAGGCGAATCCACGCCCCAGCCACAAAGTTGAACTCGGTGGACAGTCCGTGGCCCTTCGCAAGGTGGGGCATCGACATAGTGGGCCCGCTTGTATCAGGAACCGGGAAAAGAAGATTCCTAATAGTGGCTACGGATTATTTCATCAAGTGGGTAGAAGCCAAGGCACTTGCGAGAATTCGTGATTCAGACGTCTTCACTTTCATATTTCAAAACATCATTTGCAGGTTTGGCATCCCCGCGGAGATAGTTTCCGACAATGGTAAACAGCTACAAGGAAAAAATATCGACTTGATGTTCGACACCTTCAAAATTCGAAAAAACAAATCCACCCCCATATACCCGCAGAGCAACGGACAAGCGGAAGCCACAAACAAAACCCTAGCGCTCATCCTCAAAAAACAGTTAGACGAGTACAAGGGGCGATGGTGTGAACAGTTACATAACGTTCTGTGGGCATACAGGACAACTCGAAGATCGGCTACTGGGGAGTCTCCATTTCTACTCACGTACGGGGCGGAAGCAGTAATCCCCATGGAAGTTCTACTACCGACAACAAAGACAGAAGTATGGGAGAAGAACCTTACCACGGACATGATGTTAGAAAAGCTTGATGATCTCGAAGAAAGAAGAGAGACCGCACTACAAAAAATGGAAAACTACCAGCGCAGGCTGGCCAGAGAATATAACAAAAAAGTAAAACTTAGGAATTTTGTAGAAGGACAGTATGTGTTAAGAACCATTCCCCAATACCAGCGAGAAAAGAAATAGGTAAAATTAGCACCAACTTGGGGCGGACCCTACGTAATACACGACGTCGCAGGAAATGGCTCCTACTATCTGCGTAATTTAAAAGGGGAAATACTAAGGCATCCGTGGAACGCCAAATATCTCAAACCATACTATCCATAATCTATCACCTTCGTATGCATTTCAGAAGAAGAAAATTGACTTACAAGTCCGCATGTTTCTATCTCTGATGGAGGAATAGCACGCCTCAACTTTTCAATCAATACAAACTTTCATCTTCAGTTGACACAACTCTACTCATTACCTATACGCATCCCGATGCGCTCAATACCCATAACCAATGCTGCATGAGACACATGTATATACCCATACTCATGTCAATTTACTCAAACTACTCAATACCTATCCGTACATATACCACTCACATACCTATCCGTACATAAATAGATCAACAAAATAACAAAATATGAATGTATATTGAAAACCATTCCATATCTTAATAAAGTGTCAACACTACCGTTACCCCGTGGACGTAGGCCTTATGGCCAAACCACGTAAACTTGTGTGCAGTTACTATCATTAAAAACCTGCATTATACTTTAATAAGGTGAATGTCCCGCACAATGCGTGGAACATACTCACTACAATGCACCGGGAACAAGCCGAACAAAGCATACACATGCAATCTCTTGAACTCCCCCATAAGTGTCTATAAGTGTACGACCAGGGGGTGACTTCCCATGGAACGAGATACCCAAGAAATGTTATAAGCCGCGCTATCCTTGAGCGTCGGCTAGACCCCCACCGCTTAGTAATCCTCTGGCCCAGGAATTAGCTGAACGGGGTGACAGGTCGCAATAAAATTCCTAGGATACCAACCTACGGAATTGCATGAACACTACATTCAAAATTTTATAAACTAAGATCCGTGGGTTGCAAAACCAATCCCGCAGATTACAAAACTAGTTCCCTGGATTACAAAATCTACGAAATTACTTAATATATTAATTTCATTCATAAAACCAACAGATGTGAATTCAACATAATACGAGTTCAGATTTGGATGCTAAAGTTTGATCTATTACACGCCAGTTGATTACGAACCTAGCAAGAAAAGTAGCAAAAACGCCAAGAAGATTAAGCAACTAAGATCAATCCCCAACATATTTGATATGATCTACTGAGAAGGAGCACCATCCGCTGGCTTTTCCTTTAACGATGAAGGAACACTACCACCAGATGAGGGGCCGGAGGAACCTGAAGGGAGCGGGGGCACGGAACGACGGGTATAACTCTTGCTTATACCATAGGTCTTCTTGAGATCCAACTCAATCTCACCAAGAGTCCTGTTAATCTCCTCCGCCAACTGCTTACGATCCACAAAGCCTATAGCTACGATCTTCATCTCAGCTTGATTTAGGGAAATGGAAAGATGCTCTGCCTTTTCAGTAGCGTGCTTCATCACTTCTTCTCGAGACAAGGCCAGACCCCGATGGTAGCTGACCTGGCCTTCCAATTGAACTACCTTATCCTGAGCTTCGGAAATTTTGTCATTCACAGCTTGAAGCTGTCCATGGAGCTCTGCGGATATTAGAAGAAGACGGTGAATAATGACAAATACAACACAAAGCACACTCGATAACAAAGACATATACCTTCACAATGGGTAACCGCGGAATCCCGTGCTTCTGCGGCATAATCATATTCATTCGATAGCCTATCATAGTCTACCTGCAGAAGATTATGAGCATATTGACTCGCACTAAGATCATCTCGAAGCATTGAGTTCGAGTGATGATATCGGTTAACCTCATCATTCTTCGACTCCAACCCCTTGTTAAGGCGGTACATAGTCACCTCTAAGTTTCTCTCATATTCGGCCTGACGAGCCACATCGGCTCGAGACGCGGATAAGGCACGACTAAGAGCGCCAAATTCCGCCCTAGCATCGTCTCGTTCCATGGCAATACGTTGCATGTAAACCCGCACATCAGAAGGATGAGAAAAATTCTCTTGCCGCAATTCTCCTTCCATATCATTAAGCTTAACTTCTAGGGCAGAAATATGGCCGCGGTCTTCCTTGAGACTATCCCGCGTCCATGAAAGAGTCCCATCGAGCAACTCACGGTTGTGATCATTTCGATTTTGCAAATCTACCCAATAAAATTTTTCCTGGCGCCATTCTTCGGCCATAGCGTTCTGGACATCCGTGCGAGCGTTCCATTTCACTGCTTCGCTCTTAAGTTTCTCAACTAACTCTGCAATACGACCTTTTTGGCGAACTCTCTCGCCACGAAGCCACATCAATTCAGGGACTCCACCCACTGAAGATAATACAGCGGGAGGAGAGAAGAAGGAGACAACTCAGAACATATAGGAAACATCTGAAAAGCAAAGTAAAGGAGGCACAAACCTAAAAAGGACGAAGAATTCTGCTCAGCCACCTCTAACTTTTCCTTAACCAAATCTAGCTCGGAACGAAGCATGGCCTCGTCCACGCCTTGCTGTTCCTTGCGCTTCAGAAGATCCCTCATCTCAGTTATCTCCCTATCCTTAGCAGAGGCCGCAGCTTCAACACTCGAAAGCACTCCTTCACGATGGCGGAGTTTCGCTTCTAGCTTAAGAGACTTGGCCCTAAAGAGCCGGTAAAGAGTATGGTTACAATACTCACTCCTCATCACCTACGGATCAAAAAGAAATTAGTTCACATAACATATCGAAGTAAAATCAGGTTTAGAAAGAACGGGACGTACCTCCAATAGTCGCTGCTGAGGATAACTATCTTTGGTATCCATCAAGAACAGCCATCATACAAAGCAACGATAGAAGGAGGTTTCACCACCAGATCAATCTCGCTGGCCACAAGATCCTTATCCCACTCTACACCTACTATCTCCGCAGAGGTCGACTTCATATGCTGGCGAGTAAAAGAATCCGAACTCTTTTCCCCTTCAATCACAGGGGCAGGGTGCGGCACGACAAGCAAATCCTTCTTTCTAAGCCAAGCCAAAACGACGTCATCATCATCCGCGATCAAGGATTGCGAGAAATCATCAGAAGGAGAATCCAAGGAATTTCCACCAGGTGCGGCACTAGTTTGGCCTTGCGCCAAAGCCCCCCCAACAACGGAGGAGGGGACAAAAAAACCCTCTGGATGAACAAACAGAACCTCAGCATCAGACCCGGGTGCCACGCCACCCCTACCACTACCTTTAAGAACATCCCAGTCATCACCAGGGGGAAGAAGACTGAAGTCCAAGACGAGTCCCATAGACGCGGCCATGTCGAAAGACTGATCCCCGGACAAAGCATTACCGAAAGAAAACTCACCACAAGCACCCCCGTCCTTGTCACTGATAACTGCAAAAGAAATTCCCTTGCCCTTGTCCGCGAATGGCCGCTGCTGACCGACCTCCATGTCCACGGCCCCAATAGACTTTGCTCCATCAGTGGCCTGATCACCATCACCACCAGTGCCTTGATCACCATCGCCACCTCTGACTCCCCCACCAGCGGTCTCATCGACAACACCACCAATATCACCACCTGTGACCTGATCACCACCACCTCCAACAACGCCCCCATCAGCGCCACCAGCACTATTTCCTTCTGGAAAAGGTGGAGAAGTATCAATCCGCTCTTATTCGTCGGAAACATCCTCTTCAGCGTTCACTAGACTGCTCACATCCTCGAAACGCGTAGAGTCTTCAGTGGGAGAATTTGACGATTGCTTGGGGTTGATCTTTTTCTTTCTAACCACCTGCGAGACATAATAATAAATATCCTTGAGTATCTCCTTTCCTTGGCATAATTTA
Organism: Papaver bracteatum; assembly: GCA_023529315.1. Classification (NCBI taxonomy): domain Eukaryota; kingdom Viridiplantae; phylum Streptophyta; class Magnoliopsida; order Ranunculales; family Papaveraceae; genus Papaver; species Papaver bracteatum. The sequence continues at coordinate 2,160,681 of JAJJWX010003533.1, forward strand.
CATTACTTAAGAAAAGGAAGGGGCATATATACGAAGAAAACAAACATACCTTAATGTTAGCATTCCGCGGTAGAAGGTTAGCGTCGGAGATATCCTCGTCATCTGCATCATCAACATCACGGCTATGATCGAAATCCATACCTTCGAAACTCATCTGCCAAGGGAAATAATTGGCATAACAAGAAGGAGAAGTTTTGCGGTAGGAGCTGTCAGCAGTAGGTTGCCAACCATGGGGTCCGGGGAACTGACCATAGGCCCACGGACCAACAACCTCAAGAACAGTGGAATACCATTCATAATCATGATCACGCTTGATCCTCTCATCAGCAGGAATAGGAAGACCTTCAGCACCAGGAATCCTCGCCATCTTGGAATCACTGACTTCACTCAAAAGGCGGACTTCCCCCTTGACAGGAGCTATATTCCGCAGATTCACGGACTAAGGCTTGTGTGTCTTCCTATTAACGTAATCTCCGAAGGACTTGTTAAAATTTTCAGGAGTATACCATCCCTTATCCTCCTCTAAATTGGGGGCATAGCAGGTCATCATCGTTTGCCCTTTGCTACGAAGGTAGCATTCTCGGAGATGACGAAGATAGTTTCCCGTCAGCTGCTGCACCCCGCGGTTATGACTCTTCTTAGCAGTATCACGGCTAGATAAGACCCGGTAGTAGAAATCATCACCATCTTTATATAAGGGCAGCATCAAACCAGCCTCGAAAGCACCCACGGTGGTCAACAAGTGAAAGGCATCGTATTGATAATTAGAAACCATCTCGAAGGTTATATCTTTATCAAGGGCATGAAAGCGCACCTGGAAGTGCTAAAGATCGTGCTTCACTTTGAAGGCTTCGAGATCTATGTGCCTGAAGGTGAACTTCTTGTTACCCAAAGGTAAACGACGAAAAGTGACAGCAGAATCATCTTCATAAGCGTCTCCTGCAGTATCTTCCGCAGAATCCGCTACCTTCTTCTTAGGAGGAACCACGTCTCCCGAAGATTCTATCTATGAAGCCTTCCTCTTCGCGGGCTGATTCTTAGTTGTCTTGCCTGAGCTAGGCACGGATGAAGGCGGAGGAAGATTAACCCGCGGTGGAGGCATGGTGCGGAGAGGCTGCACATCTAAAAGTTCAGTGCGCGGATTCTGCCACTTCTTAGGAGACTCATCCATAGGTCGGCTCGCGGCGTATCTCGACCCCCGCGGCGGATCACCTCTCTGGAGCGAAGGCTTTTGACTAGAAGACGAGGATAGACGTCTATCCCGAGGGTTACCCTGAGCAGGAGGAAGAGAAACTCCACCCTTGATATGAGAATCTCTCCGAGGATATCTATGAGGACTCGGCGGAGGAGTTTGATAAGGCACCCGCGGACGATCAGACATATCTGCGGACACAAACACAAATAGGAGGACTAACCAGAGTCAAGGAAGATCAAAAACAAGGAAATCTCAAGAACAGCGAAGAACGCGAAGAAAACCCTAAGTTTTACCAGCCATCAATTAAACCCTCAATTCATTACCCCACTCAAAAAGGATCAAAACATAGCCGGTAAAACACCCAGTTCAGCAGGGGGGAATCTCCGATTTCATGACATACATGGGATTAAAACCCATCATGATTCATCACCAGAAAATCAAAAATTCCACAGGAATAAAAATGGCGAATAACCAAGACGAAAACCCTACCTAAACCTCAATAGTTGTACGGAGCAGCAGCAACAGCAGCAACGACGGAAACAGCAGCAGAAGCAGCGGTAATGGTTGCAGGAGAAATTAAAAGGTTAAATAAGAAAATGGTGCAGAAAATAAAACAGGGAATGTGAATTTAATTCACATTCCATCATTCTCTCTTCTTTTATGTGACTAGAAGAAACCGCCCATTACCAAAGGGGCAATCATGACTGGGTAGGGGAAACGTGTACAATAAATACAAATAACTCCTTTTTAGGAGAAGTTATGAGGAGGGAGATAAAAACATATCACACGATTCTTCTTCCAACTATAACTGGCGCCTAGTCACAAGAAGAGGGGAAAATTGTAGATACACTTATTTACCTCCCTCGCCACGTGTACTAGCATCCCCACATGGAAGCCACATCACAAAGGTGGGTGACACATAGGAACATCCGTAGGTCTAAATAGGGCTCCATCTGTCAAGATAAGCGATCAAAGATGAAGGGACATCAAAGGAAGGTATACCCGCGTAACACCCAAGAACTTCCCTGCTACACTTTATCTCATCATGAGGCAAGTTTGATCAACGGATAGGGAAAGTCCAACTGACGCAGACGTGACAGGGAAGGACTGACACCGCCTGGCGCAAAGGGCACGTGTCGGTTAACCGACGACAAGAACAAGGGTAGGCCAGCGTGATGAGCGTAGGAATAATAGAAGCCGCGGGATGACAGAGAGGTCCGCGGACTAGGCACAAAATACAAGAAGATAAGGTTACAACAGCTCTTTTCCAAGGGACCCACGTAGATTAGCTATATATATGACCCTTCCTATTACATGGAGGGGGGGAAATTTTAAGGAGAGAGGAGGAGAGATCAATGAGAAGTAAGTATGAGCATGAGTCTTCGGGTTCCAGAGATCACCCAAAGTCTTTCGACTGTTCTTGTAATCATTTACCACATAGTGAAATCTCCCTCAGACCTGTGGATGTAGGCCTTAGAGCTGAACCACATAAATCCTTGACTCATTTATATTTCGTATTTGTCTATCCTTATATCCGTATGTGTTTCATAGATCTATAATTGTAGATGTTGAGGAGATCATGACAAACCATGGGTTTGGAATCAATGAATCAACGTCTATCCAAGCATCTTGCATTATATTCATACCTTAATGCATGCACCCCGTACATGCGAAGATTGGTTGTGGACACGTTGAAACCCTACGTAATCTTCGTGTTCACAATGGTTAACAATAATCAACATCTTCATCATCAAAGAACAATAATTATCATCACCATCAACCAAATTTGCTTCTTCTTCTTCTTTTTCTATCCAAGCTAGACTCCCTTTCATTCACAACAACTACTAATCCTTTTCCCTCCCCTCTACTGATATATATACACTATCAAACTTTCAATCATCAATTACCAATCTATATATCCTAATTGGTTTCTCATAAGAGTTCTCTCTTAAAACTACCATCACCTCTATTTATCTTCTATACAACTTTCTACCAAACGAGAACACTTCAAACATACTAACTAGCTCTCTGTCTTACTCTCCTTCTATCTCCCTATAACTCTACAAAAACAACAGCACCACCTCCTTCACGTTAAAAAAAGTAAAGTGAAGATAAACTTCTTCCCACTCGATCTTCATTTAAAATTCACAATTAAAGGATTTATTATTTGGTATCTACAAAATACTAAGGGATATCCTATTACTAAACAGACCCAACCAAAATAAAGAAGCGGTAAACTGAAGTCAACGTCGAGGTCAAAGAAACGGTTCCGGTCGTTGGTGAACGGTCAATAGCGGAGTCAACACCGGTTGACTTTGTCAAACTTCGACATCCAATTTCCGAGTGTGATTTCTTCTTCGTCCGGCATCCGATTTGCGCGTTCTTGTGGTCCATTTCGCATAACTTTTCGATATCTATCGAGTGGTACTAATTTCGTATCTATATCATGGTTAGATTAATTTCTATTAATTAATGTTCGTGTTAAATTAATCGAGTCATTAACTGCTAAAACGTCTTTTGACTGGTCTAATCGCGTTGACGAGCTTGAGGGTCCTTACAATAACCTACTAAAAGAACCATACAGAGTGAGAGAGAAACGGGGGAGGTATATAATGAGTAATTTAATCGAAACTCACCATTGATGCCTGCTAATGGTATGGTTAGGAAAGAACAAACAAAGAAAAAAGATGTATTTGCAAACTTTTATTTTTGTTAAACTGATTAATTCTAGTTCCCTCAATCGTGGATAATCTAAAAATTGGGGATAACTGATTCCTTCTTTTAGAAAACCTCTCTATCTCCATATTGTTCGTAATACCCTCCAACTAAATATAACAACCGCAATTAATTCATAAGGGATATTGGAGGAAATTGTCAAATTAGGGAGTTAGAGAAAAGTAAAAATACCGGATGCAACCGTCATTCATTTCTTTTGCGGTGTCCGTTGCAAATCTCCATATTAAAAATGGGAGGCCAGATCTATCCCAAAGACAACTGACGGCAGATGGGCCAAAAAACCACTGTGTTGTAGATTATTGATTGTTAATAGTTAGTAGGAATTACTTTTTTGGGCCAACTTTATGTGTTGTCCACCCACTCAAGTAGGATTATCTATTAGTCAAAAAATATGTTTTTGGACAACAATGCTTGGTGCACCCAGAGGGGCTACGGCCCAAGCTATCGTGTGTGAGAGTGAAAAAAGGTGGGCCCCCACTCTAGACCCCATCCCCCTGTAAATCTCCCCCAAGGGATCCATCTGATCCTTCATTCCATCTCGCGGGATTTGTGGCGGTGATAGTGGCGGTCATCCTAGCATCACTCGTTTTTGGACCACAAAATTTAACCAGGATTCCTTCACCCACAAATTATGTAATTTTGTTTGTTTACAAATTTGCCCCTCATTTCTTATTGTTCTTCTTATTATTATTTCCGAGTGGAACCAAACACCATAGCCCCACTTATATCGTCATCTCCACCACAACCATCACCGTCATCTCCGTCTCCAATAGATTAGCAATTCGTTGAATGCAATAATGTGTGAATATATTTTGGGATTTTTAATCTAATTCAATCATAAGGTGAGATCGAATTTAAAGCTACAATTGTTTGATGCTTTTGATGTGTAATATGGTTGAAAACGTTTGGAGTTTTTTTAACCTAGTTCAATCATAAGGCGAGATCGAATCTAAAGCTATTGTTGTTTGAAGAAAAAGAAAACCAAGTAATTGAGAAGAAGATTCTAGAATCAATCAGTGAAAAGGAATATATAAAACCATCTACTTTGGGGGTTTTTTTTTTCTTCGTATGATCCTAGAATAGATATTATTTTTTTTACTGATTAGTTTAAGATCACTAAAACAAAATCAGGTGATTGCGAAGAAGATTCCAGAATCAATTTTTGAAAAAGAAGATGTAGATCCATCTATTTTAGTTTTTTGTTTGGGTATTCTTATGATCCGACAGTATAATAATACATACATCGTCGGATAATTGACACAGTTTCTTCTTACCTAATAATTTTTCTTTTACTTTTGGTTTTTATTTTGTCTGATCTCACCAATATTATGATGTTCTGATTGGTTTAGTGTGATCCTAGAGTAGTTTTTTTGTTATACTGTTTAGTTTCATATGATCATAAAGTAGATTTTTTGGTTTGGGTATTCATATGATCCGACATTACTGAAAAAGAGAGGGTACCAATATACAACTATAACTTTTGGTTTGTGAGATTTTGGAATATACTTGGACGATCTCAAAAATCGATATCTAATTTATCAAACTTTAGGTATAGAGCTTTCCATCCTCAATTCGCTTAATCTCGACTTTAAGCAACTTCGTTAGAAGTTTAAATTCAACCTAGTTTGATATGATAAACATACAAACTTGATTTGTACTTTAACTATAAATATTATAATGCGGAATTTTAAAGTATGCTAGACACCAGAATTTTGTTAACCAAGAAACTACACAAATCAAAAGCAGAAAACCCCGGGACCTAGTCCAGATTGAATACACATAATATTAACTACCAACTACAACCATCAACATGACCTCATATACTATAGATTGTAGATGCAAAACCCGAATAACCCTCCAAGATATTGTTGTATTACCGCAAGCCAACTTCTACAATAATAAGCCGAAGTCCTCACACAGGATTCACTTAGATGACGTCTTTACAGGACTAAGTTTTGCTTTACTCCCTCGTAAAAGATTTTACCCCTTTTAGAACTATCTCTATTAGTTTGAGTTCGTGATCGGATATTCCTTTAGATTTCTAATCAAGGTACTCGTAAATCCTTTGTATTATTAGGTCCGTTTACTGTCACTTAAGAAGACTAAAAATGTTTACCTCACAACTATAATTGATTTCTCAATAGATATAGTTGTGGAACTATCTCGGACTTAACTTTTACAGAGCCTGCAATGATAGTTTCTTACTAGTATCTTGATCTTTGAAAGATTGTTCTTGAATGGTCTTATGGAGAAAGAGAAGACCGATATAATAAACAAGAACAATACTAAACGATGACAAGATCAGGTGTCAGCAACCTGGCTTCCGAATCCCTAGTGTAATACTTTTATAGTCGTAAAAACCTTTCGGTCTTTTTTTGAGATGACGACTCTCCTTGAGACAAGGTACACACGAATGTGCAAGGGATATGAGAATGTGAGTTCTCGATCATCATCTATTTAACTCGTGAAGTTGAACCCTGATAACTCGTGAAGTTAAACCCTGGTAATTTCACTTGATGCAGCCAGGCACCTCACTCAAATATATTTGTCTGATTAACTCGTGAAGTCGAACCTTGGTTATTTTACTTGATACACCAGGGACCTTACTGCCAATAATTTCTAGTATGTTAACATTTTTATTAGTTGCACCAGGGCACCCCTAATATTGCACATGACACCTCTGATGTTAATCAATTTGAAATGGGTTTTGATAAAAAAAAATCGATTTGATTTGCAGAGTCTTCCATCTCCAGGAACATCTCGATTCATGATTTTCATCTTCTCTCCAAATTGAATTTCGACCGATTCCATTTTCTGCCTACAACTTTTTCTTAGGCAATACCAACACCAACTCTTTTTTGATATTTTATCATCAAATTGAATTGATGATTTTCGTCTCAAACCAAATCGAATCATCACCATTATCATCAGGTTAGTCGACGTAAATTTAAGGTGCTGGTGGATATTTGTATGGTGTAACTGAAGTCTACGGAGTTGTCGTTGATGGAGGAACCACCGATGTTGTTGTCTATGGAGGAACTACTGGAGGTGCGTCAGTGGTGGTACAATCTGGTGTCGTAAATGGTGGTGGTACAGTTTACTTATTTAACCAGTAAACCACAGATAAAAAATAAGAAGTAAAGAAAGAGAAAACAAGAGGGTATATTTGTAAGTTTAAAGTAAACTTGTTGACTAGATCTCGGGTGAAATACCCTTTTTTTTTATCTTTTTTTTTGAAGCATGCATTTTATAAAACGAACATTAGGTTACAATTTGGCGTGGGTATATGGTACCCACGTAGTCAAGATAAATAATTTGACTGATAAAATTTGGGATTGTGTGGTCCCAAATTTTGGTTGACAAATTTCCTACTTGGCTTCCATCTGCCGCATGATTGGCCGGGGAAGTGGATTGATAAAGCGCAGAAGGTTCTCTGAGTCTGTCTCGAAGATAACTTTTGGCCATTGTCTTTCAGCTGCAGTTCTCGATGCCAGAAGAAGAGCCTAAGTTTCTGCTGTTAAAGCAGTCATAATTCCCAGAGGTGGAGCTAGAGCCATTATTGTTCGTGTGTCGGAGTCCCTGAAAATGAAACCTACACCCCCAAAACCCGGATTCCCATGGCCGCTCCATCAGTGTTAATCTTAATCCAGTTCATGCTCCGTGTGGACCATCCCACCGATATTTTTGTGATCCTTTTGGTGTTTCTTGAGTGGTTGAGTATCGCTGAATCTCCAGGTAGGACTGGAGGTAAGGATTGTAGCGCTTCCCAATATTCTTGCTGTTGTTTTCGAGCCCAAGCTAAGATTTCTGGTGTTGTTGTTTGTTTTTGACGGTATACTAGTTCATTCCTAGCTAGCCATAAGGTCTAGAAAAGAAAACAAAAACAAGAGATGGTAGATTTTGGACCTGGTTTTTATAAGATTTGAGAGATGGTTGTATGAGGTGTTAAAGCAAATGCATGGGCGATGTTGGTGTTTGGTGTGGTTGAGGGTTGAATGAGTAAAGTATTCCAAGATTTAGTTGTCGTTGGACAGTGAATTAGCAGGTGAATTGTTGATTCTGGATGAATATTACATCTGGGAAAAATGTCTGAATTGGTTAAATGGATATGGTGAAGAAGAGAGAAGGTTGGTAATCCTTGATTGATTGCTTTCCACATGAAAAGATGAATTTTTGGTGGACACGGTAAGGTCCACATGAATTTAGTGGGTGGGAGGGGAGTATGGTTAGGTTGATTGTGGGTTAGACATTTATATCCTGAAGAAGTAGTGTATTTTCCGGATTTTGAATGTGGCCAGATAATTTTGTTTTGGGGGCTATCTTGGGGGAGGTGGATGTTTATGATTTTTTGGGCTACATTATTGGGTAGAGTGTTTAATTTTTCTAGGTTCCAGTTGTGAGAGATTGGATCAATGATATCATCTACATTTCGGATCGGTAGCATTGAGTTGGGTCTAGGTTTTGTGAGTGTGGAATCCAGTTGGCTTCTATTGGTATTGATACCCCATTTCCAATACGAAAAATATATCAGATGTTGCATAGTAGGGACGATTGATGCTAATTGTATCCATTGGGGGATATAGGAAGAAGGTATGGTATCAATTCCTTGTAGAATTGGTTTTTGATCAAGATAATTTTCGCTGAAGAGACTTCCACAAATTGAGTTGGGTTGCTCGTGCAAACTCCAAATTCTTTTCATGATAAGAGCCTTGTTATGATCACTGCTTTTCCTTATGCCTAATCCTCCTTCAGATATTGGTGTTGTTACCTTGTCCCAACCTATAGGATGAAGCTTTTTAACTGATGAATCATGTCCCCATAAGAAATTTCTGGTGATACGATCTATTTTTTGTATGGATATTAATGGGAAGGTTTTGCGTTTTCATAAGATGGTTTGAGTGGGAGTTAGGGAGGTTTTAATGAGTACCACTCTTCCAGCTTGAGTTAGGCATTTTGTCATCCATACTTTGGCTTTTCGAGCTAATCTTTGTAGTAGTGGAGCAAAGGTGTGGATAGATGCTCTTCCTTGCTTGAACTGAACTCCTAGATAGATTGGAGGTTTTGATGTTGTCGGCATATCAAAAAATTGTTGAAGATTATTAACTTTGATTGGATCCAGTCTTTGGTGATGAATGATTACTGATTTGGATGTATTAATTACTTGGTCCGCCGAAGTGCCATAAGAATGAAGCAGATTCTTGAGATGGAGATTACTCTGAGCAGAGGATTTATAGGTAATTAGAAGATCATCATCATACATTAAATGAATAATGGGTAGTGCTTTTTTCGATATGCTAATATCTTGAACCAACTTCTGATTTTGAAGGTTTCCTAAGTTCGTAGACAGAATCCCTGCACATATTATGAATATATATGATGATAGTGGGTCCCCCTGTCTAATTCCTCTAGTTGGACTGATATATCCATGAGGTGTGCCATTTATGTTGATTGAGTATGTAACAGTTGTGACACATAACATAATGTAATCTATAAAAATTTGTGAAAATCCTAACTTGGTGAAAGCGGTTTTGATGAACCCCCAATCTAAACTGTCATAGGATTTTTGGATATCCAGTTTGAGTGTTATTTTAGGGTCCTTGGTGAGGCTTGAGGTTTTTATATGATGAAACAGCTCTCCAGCGATTGCTATGTTATCATGGATTGATCTTTGCGGGACGAAGGCACTTTAATAAGGGCTTATTAGAAAGGGGAGTAAGGGTCTAATTCGATTAACTATGATTTTTGCAATAATTTTGTAGGTGACGGTGCAAAGTCCTATGGGTCTGAATTGAGAAGGTTTTGACGAGTGATCTACTTTAGGTATTAGTGTCAAGTTTGTGTGATTCATGAGTGGATGGATATTAAGATCTTTGAAAAACTTTGAACCATAACTACCAATTTGGGATGAGTTGTTTCCCAGAAAACTTTAAAAAACTTACTGGTGTAACCATCTGGACCCGGAGCACTCTCGGAGTTGATGGAGAATAGGGCTTGTTTGATTTCCTCCTCAGTCACTTCCTTAGTTAGCATGTCCATTTGTCTGGGAGATAATATGGGATTGATATCTTTGAAAAGCTCTTCAGCTATGACCGTAGGTTCAGCCGTATATTGTTCAGAGTAATGGTTAGGAATGAGTTGAACCACATCTTCTTTCTTATCAATCCAATTATTTTGCGAATCTTGGAGTTGTTGTATATTGTTGCAGGCTCGATGAATGGTTTCTTTAGTGCGAAAGAAGGTTGTATTGAGATCTCCTGATTGTAGCCATTGAATTCTGGATCTTTGTTGCCAGTAAGTTGCATGACATTGTAGCAGCTCAATGTGATATGTCCTTAATTGCTTTTCTTGATTTAGCCAGAATTCTAGTCTATTACCCGATTGGATAGCACATTGATGTTGCGCCATTTTGATCTTTGTTGTCGATTTTTTGATCTTAGTTGGAAGGTTCCCGAAAGTTTCCTTGTTCCGTTCCAGAAGAGTTTGTCCGGTGGTTATTAGTTTTAATTGAAGGTCTAGGGTAGGTTCAATATCTTGTTGTTGTATCCAAGCCGAATCAATCACTTGTTTGAGTTGCAGATGAGAGAGCCATAAATGTTCAAACTTGTAGTTGTCGTTGGACAGTGAATTAGCAGGTGAATTGTTGATTCTGGATGAACATAACATCTGGGAAAATGTCTGAATTGGTTAAATGGATATGGTGAAGAAGAGAAAAGGTTGGTAATCCTTCATTGATTGCTTTCCACAAGAAAAGTTGAATTTTTGGTGAACACGGTAAGGTCCACAGGAATTTAGTGGGCGGGAGGGGAGTATGGTTAGGTTGATTGTGGGTTAGACATTTGTATCCTGAAAAAGTAGTGTATTTTCCGGATTTTGAATGTGGCCAGATAATTTTGTCTTGGGGACTATCTTGGGGGAGGTGGATGTTTATGATTTTTTTGGGCTACTTTATTGGGTAGAGTGTTTAATTTTTCTAGGTTCCAGTTGTGAGAGATTGGATCAATGATATCAGCTACATTTCGGATCCGGTAGCATTGAGTTGGGTCTATGTTTTGTGAAATACCCCATTTAGTTATTAAAAACCATAAAATTTGAATTTTTGATTATATAAAAATTGTTACATTGTTGCTTGTCTTTCTCACTCATGGGTTAATAGACCAAAAAAGTAGTTAAATATCACATTTTAACATGGGGATCAATTCACAGTTAGTACAGGTGATCCTCCTCCAGAAAATTGATCTTATATTGGGAGGAAGTCATGGAAATCCAGAACTAGAATAAATATGGGCTATTTTGTCTGGGCCCAAATTTTGTAACCACATTTTTCTTTTATTAATACAATAAATAAATACATGGCTGAAAGAAGATGTTAACAGTGAGAACCGCTAAACATTCTTGGTCTTCGGTATAGTGACACAGTAGCAGCATCACTGAAAGATTCTGCAAATGCTCTTCAAAAGTTCAAAATCGATCCTCAAATCATTCAGCAAATTAGTTATAGTGGGGAGGCAAGTAGTTAGAACGTAGCTAAAGGTGGTTAACGAGAAGTATGGTTGTTCTTTCAAAGCTGCATGAGAATGGAAAGGAAACAGTTGGAGAAAAAGAAGAACTTCTCCTCCAGCATCTTGTTTGGCATTTATACTGAACCGCCTACTTGTCTTTCTGCATGGTTTAACAACTATTGAAGACTGGATTTCAATTGTTAAAGCATTTTCAATTGACTTGTCAGGGTATGAGGGATCAAAGGTTCACTATCATTTTCATCAACTACAAGATGCATTTCAATTGACTTACCAGGCTAAGAGGGATCAAATGTTCACTATCTTGGCAATAGTAAAGCAAAACAAGACTCATCCATACGAAATAAAATAATTTAAAATCTATTGTCCAATTAAATTCCCAAGATGACCAATACTAGAGCACTATCGGATATTCAGATCTATGTGAAACCATTGTATAGAAAAGGAAACTAGTTCTCTTGGAAAGTAATGGAACATGTGCAGTTGCATATTTAAGAAACAAAAGTAAGTAAATAGTCTAATCTAATTCATTAACTAGTCATCTCATAACGAATTACCTCTTCACACACTCCTTCCTGCCCTTACAACTGTCCAAGTTCAAAAGGGTACGTATGTCGCCTCTGTGGCTCTGCCACGAACAGCAATGGCATAACCATCATCCAAGCTTTGATCATCCAGAGATTTATCATCAAACTCTCCATATAGATCCATCAACTCTTTTGCAGTTACATGCTCTATATCAACCTGTGCTAAGATGGTGAAATCATTACCCCTCTTGCGCTTCCCTTTAGAATTAGATACTTCTTTAAGGGGCACTTTCTTTGCAGGCTTTAGGATGCAAATCTTTCCTCCAGGAGCAGTATGAATATCGTGTAAGGATGCTCTCCAAAGATTTTTCTTGAAAGAGGGGACCACTTCTTCAGCTGTTTTATAATTTTTAGAAGTGTCCACCTCTAAATCTGCAAACGATCCTCCACTTCCTAAAGTTTGAAACTTCTTCACTTCCCATGAGCCTGTTTTAGTGCCAACCCATGCCATCGGTACTATTCTCCCAAAATACCCCATTTGGAAGCTAACACATAAAATAGAGACGCTACGCAGCTTCCTGACTTGATATTGTAAGTCTTTCTCATCGCCCTTGGGTAAGTGCTGATCATACCACTCTTTGACGATATCAGCACACTCCTTAACCTGCGGTCTTCCATTGCCTTCGTCCCTCTGCTTTCTCAAGTCCGCTACAAGGCAGTTAAGAATTTGTTCGCAAATCTCACCATCTCCAGCACCGGCAAAAATATAATCCATTTCGACTCTAAGCTTAATGTCTTCAGCATCATCATTGACTGAAAAGTGTCAGATAAAACACCAAGGAATCAGTATATTAAATCAGTGCTGAGTATTTAAATACAATATACCAAATTTTATTAAGATAAAATATTACTTACTTATATAGTTGCCGCGTACTCTACGTTTATCACCAAGTACTACAACGTTGCTGATGTTTTCCATCACATAAACCATGAGAGTTGTACTATGCTCTTCAAATTCCTGATAAAATTAAATCAAGTAGTTAGATAACCGAAACAAGAACGTCAAACCACCATAAATTATACTGAAAGTAAAATCGATTTTGTGAACATTACTCTATGCACAAATGACCAACAACTTAATTGGATGTTTGTTATACAAATAAAACAAACTAGGAAGTTTAAAGCAAACCTCTGTTTGTGAATGAGCTAATAGTTTTTCAGTAAGATTTGGTCGGTCTGTTGAAGCATTTGGAGTGCTCTGCGTGGACAGGGAGAGATCTGCAAGCAGAAGCAGGAGGTATTCAGAAATATGGTAATCAGTTCTAGTTTGAGGTATAGCGCATTGGCATGAGTTTAAATATTCATATTATAATGATGTATCAAGGTGCAGCATAAAACATAAGCTGATCATGCCCGTTATAGACTGAAATGTTGAATAGAAAGTTTTTGGAATATTCACTTATTACATTGTTCTTGTTATTTGATGCCACTGAGTAATGTATTATTTGAAGTTACTGGGTACAACTATAGTAGAATACTTGTATTGATGAAATCATTACACAACAACACCATTAATGGTGATAAAGGTTTTATGGTACACAGATGAGAAAACTGTAAATTGTTACAGAAAAGTGAACAGAATGAAATTATGTAATTCAGGACAAGTAACAGGAGGGTAACGGTGCCTCATGCCCATGGTAGTAACAAAAGGAATATAATCAGAATTTAGAGCTTGTAAACAAGAAGATCTTGGTCAGAAACAATTATACCTGATGCTGCTAGTTGTTCTGAGAGCATATTGATCTCATCCATCAAAGATGGAAGGGATGGATCACCCTGAGTGAGAGAGAATAGTTTGGTCCGATTCTGAAGCGAGTGAGTTGCAGACGAGCGAGCAAATCGTTCTTCAATGCTGAGCCACAGGTGATGAGCATTAAGAGATCGAGAGAAGTAAACAATCACCGATTCAGACATAGTCGAGTAAATCCACATTCGTATTGAGACATCTTCATCTAACCAGTCAGTGTAAAGAGGATTCTCTATTCCGTTCTGTTTATTTCTGGGATTTGTGTATTGAGGAGGACACGGATGAGAGCCATTGATGAACTTTTCGATTCTGTACATCTGGATTACAGTTTGCATAAGCTTTCTCCATGTAATATAGTTATCTTCTTTCAATTTTAGGTTAACAAAATTTGAGAGTTGATTTAAAGGAATTCGAGCAAAGGAACTGTTTGCAGTGGGATTTCCCATTGAAGGAAATTAGGGTAATGAAAATGAAAGAGAAGATAAAGGAATATGAAATGAATCGAAGAAACTGAAAAGAAGAACAAGAAATGAATGAAACAGATCGTAGAAATTTAAAGAAAGATCAGCTTTAAGAAGACAGAGGTAAGGATCGCTACCTCAGAGATTTACCTCTGAGTCTGATACCATAGAATACTTGTATTGATGAAATCATTACACAAGACACCATTAATGGTGATAAAGGTTTTACAGTACACAGATGAGAAAACCATGATAAGAAGATGTAAATTGTTACAGAAAAGTGAACAGAAAGAAATTGTATCTAATAGAGACATTGATCAACTCTCTTAACCTAAGCCTGACAGGCTGGCCCATGCTATCATAAGCCGGGACAGCAAGGGGTACAGAAACAGTGGGTACAGAAGTTGTCCCAAATGATGTGTCTCTCTCCTCAGCCCTTGGATTTCTAGGGGTGGGGCTTCTTTGATCTGATGTGAGTCCTGTTAAAAGCTACAACTAACCCAAACAGAATATAAAGGACAGTCACATGAGTTCAATGGTAAACTGCTGAGGAGGCAGAAGTTGGCCATGATTTTAATGGGGATCCATTTAAGGTCAGAACCAATTGTAAATCCTCTGTTGAAGGTTTTTCAAATAGCAGCATAACTGAGACTGGATCTAGTAATGAAAGAAGTTCCAAGTCTGTGAAACAACAGCCAAGGGGGAGCTATGGATGGACAGACATTGAAAAATTAAGATGGATGCTAAAGATGGAGAATCCAATGGTACTGCTGCTTATACAGGGATTCAAGAAAATGCTTGTTTGGGTGGAAATCTGATAGCAAGCTCAAGATTGTCTTCTTGGGGAAAGTATCAGGAAAGTTGTCAAAGTTCTGCAGTTGATTATATAGGAAACTTGATGGTATGGTTTCTAAAGATTCTTTGACTGGGGTGGCTGGTGCATCTGCTCTGGGTGTGGAGCTGCCTACTTGCTCTCTTCCACCCCACCACTGGGATGAGATCAATAGCGAGACAAACAAATGATACTTTTGCATAAAATGGTATTCTGAAGATGCAACACAATTATTCCCATTGACAGAAAAAGTAGTCTATTTCTTATATAAGGTGTATCCTATTTTTTGAGATTTGGTGTGTAAGTGCAACTGCATCATGCCATTAATGTAATACTATGTAGATTGTAATGCCAAAAATGCCTATTCTAATAAAGCTCTTGTAACCGCGCAGCCTTCGTGAGGAAACAAAAGCAAGTCAGCTCAATGACCAAGTACTCAATCCACCTCAAAAAAGGTACCGAATGTAAAGTATGTGAAGCACAATAAAAAGCTGTGTTAGTTGATTGACCACTCAGGGCACCTAGATCCTGCAGTATTTCTTGAATTGGATCAACCGGAGTAACTGGAAAGTACATTCTCTGTTTCAGGTGGCAACTTCCCTGCTTTATCAATTCTAGAAAGTTCCTTGTGCGCCAAATATAAAAGGAAAAGAAAAGAAATGAATCAAGATTGCAGCTGCACAATCTCACAAACAGAAAGTGGGCCCACAGTTTACTTCAAAAATGTCAGGATTTTGGGACAAAATTAAGCAAGGTACACTTACAGATAAATGAATTTCCCTGTTACTCCAAAAGCAGTTGCCATTGCTTCCAATGTTGCAGTCTCATTGGATTCCAGGTAGTGGGAGTAGGCAGCAATTCGGACCTTTGTTGCATAATATCTATAATGAGGATGTAGATAGCGGTCCAATTTGATTTGAATGCTTAAGTCCACTGAGTAATCATAAGATTGCAACAAATCAAATAGAGTACAACGAGTACAGAAAAATCACCCCAAGATGTACTCCACCCCCACAACCCATTTGCACTACAACTTTAATTAAATAGGAAAGAACTCTCACCAAATGCTTGGAAGAATGACTTGTACTTGCGATCAGCCAGAGAGTTCATGAACTCTGAGAGATGTGGAATTTGATCTCGCACCGCCAGGATCTTAGGAGCTTGAAACACCTATCATAAATAAATATTTTTATCAGGGATAACACTAGCAAGTAGCAAATGTATGATGAGACAGAACCAAATGAATTGAAAGCAAAAGTATGATGAGACAGAACCAAATGAATTGAAATAATGCTATATACCTCCGTTTCCAGCGAACCTCGGTCTAATGATATAATGCTAATAAGAACAGAGTAAAGAATGAATGTGTTGTAAGACAAAAGCTCGCATGACTTAAAGGTAGATAGCGAAGCCAGAAAGAGACGGGAAGCTCTCTTAAAGTCTCCCTTGAGCATGCAAGACAAGCCTTCATACACTTTCAAATGTTTCTGCGTCTCCAAATTGCTTCCTGCACTGAACCTGCAATGTGGATCAAATTAATAAAAGGGATTTCATCTTGGAAAGATAAAAAAACATTCCAGTTTTCTAATCTTACTTTTTAGCTTTATCAATACTGTTGGTGATGATTCCAGAATCCTTGTAGACAAATCCCATCCTTGCAGAATACAAAACTAAATCAATCTTCTGCCCAATGTCAGAGGTTTTAATTTCAGTGGTTTCAAGCTGTTCCCATGCTTGATCCTGAGAATTCATGTCGAATAGTTAGTCCATGAGTTCATCCTTAGCATCCAAACAGTTCATACACAGAACGGAATACATACCTTGCTACCATTCTGAATTAGGAATAAGAATTTAGCCAGATGAGCTTTTTGAACTTTTATGTCACCAAAGTTCTTTTCTTCTGCTTCAGTAATTCTGTTCCAACCAGATAAATCACGTAAGTACGGTAAAGGTAATAAAGAACCTTACCATCATGATATAAACTTATAAATGAAGTAAAGCAATAAAGAACCTCTCTTATGCAGCATAATAGACCTATTGTATGAGAGATAACTCAGCCAATGATTTTTCATCACCATATAGTTGTTTTCTGTTCATATCGAGACCATATTCTGATACAAAATCTTCAACTCCTGACTCACACTACCATGTCACAATCTTAAACCATTGTCCATTTTATGAGGAAATATATCATGTTGTCTACCTATTTTCCTTCTTCAAAATCATTGTGGCTTGGTGGTGTATCGGTAAGCTGTAGAACATGGAGGAATCCTATATGGTGCCGATCATGTGAACTGTGGAGTATGCTAATACTAGTCCTAGGTCTGTTTGAAACATAAAGTAAAGCTATTATCAAGTTTTACTGTACGGTATGATGATTATGAAGCAGAAATTCCATCAAACTTTACATCATACATATGAACAGGCAGCAAAACCAAATTAGAATCATGTATTCTTAGCTTTAGTTTCTAAAATTTGCCTATTCCACACTTCCATTGATCTAAGATCAGCCTAAATTTCATTTACAAATTCTATATACACAGATCACAATTACCTATTTGGCTATCAAAAACAAACTCATTAGTTCATCATTAGGTCAAAATCAGATTCGAGATAAAGAAAACTCACGCTTCATCAAAAAAATTTAGTTGTGTATCAATCTCTTCCTTCAGTTCATTCAATTCACTGGACGCTATCATCAATCTGTCCGTAGAACCTAGGGTTTCAATCAATGGTAACATACCTATAGATAAAAAACTAGAAATCAATTAGAAATAAGAAATAATCATGGAAAAAACAAATAATCAAAAGGGTTTTTGAACTAGGGTTTTTCAATTTCTTACCATCAGCTCTAACAGAGTCCATAATCTCTCTTTGAATTCTATTTTTATCAATCTGTCGAACATCTGGATGAGTCAAATAGAATACTTTGTTAGCTAAAACTAGAATTTTATCTTGATCTATTACTGCTTCTCCTTCCATTTTAGTCAATTGTTTTCTCTGCAGTTTCCTCTCTTCTGTTCTTCACTTCACTTTGCTTCTATTTGCTAACCGCGAAAGAGCCAAGATCCTATATTTAAGCTACGAAAAAGGACGGCTGTGATCTATCGAACTTAAACGGCAGGGATTCTGTCTTGGCACCTGCTCACCAAGACTTTGACCCGACTAACACCTAGACTTTCAGTCTGTGACCATCGCTCACAAGTACTGGGATCTATATCTACTCCCTCGTTGGCCAAAAATATTTGAGCCTTGGCTAACCATAGGTCCATAGTTAAGACTCTTCAGAACTCTTTCAAAAAAATAAACCATGGTTAATTTATTGGTTTTGCGGTGGGGCCTTCTGACTGGAAGTTCCCAGTTCACTTTATCTAGCTGAGTCTATAAGTTTACACGTGGAGCAGGCTCGAAATCCTCTGTCACGAAAAAGATTTGGACCCTGCCCTGCGAATGGCTAAATGACACGTACCCAAAGTATTTAGCTACCACCACACTGTTTAATACTTTAAAATTTATTTTTTCCCGGGATAAATAAGAGGAAACAATTTATGCTTTTCTTTCCATCATCAATATATAACAATGTAAAATGAACAGTTGTTGTTGTTATTGTGGTTGTTTTGTTTTTATTGTTCTATTTTCACAACAATGGTGCTAAATTTGATCGTTCAACGTCCAAACTGTAAACGAAGTTGTTTCCCAATATGAACAGCTAAGAAAGTTGGATCAGCCGTATCAGAGTATAATCAACCTTCACATAATTAATCCATATGATTATTAAATAATAAGAATAATAACGTACGGAATTACGAACACTGTAGTAGTTAACTCAAAAAGAGTTTTAAAATTTTTAAGTTCTACATCTTCCCCTCAACTGAACTTTATCATCGTAGACAACTAACAACGTTACCATTACCAGTATCCCATCCAAAAGCATCACTAGTGGAAAAGAGTCCTTGTCATATCACAAGTTAGTGAATGGCCATATAGGTGAATTGTTTGTAATGCTCTTTTTCCCTCTCTCCTCTCTGAGGATCGGTGAGTTAACTCAGTAGAGATGAGAAACTATTTTCAGATCAAAGTAATCGAAATCGTTTCTCGGTCCTACTCGCTTGGGGAGCTTGGAGCGAGGAGCAACAAGTTCGGACTTGGAAATCGCCAAAACTCGGTCTAATACTCGGAATCTATTTATTAATAATTTATTTATTACATCTCATAAGTCATGATTTTTACCTAATTAAAATTAAAAAAATTATATTATTGTGTAATTAAGTGTGTAGTATTATTATATTGAACATATTTATCATGTATTTAGAGGTTTTTGTATTTTATAACTCCCATATGAGGGGTTATAAAAAAAAATCCTGATTTTAGTGCATTCAAGCCCAACTCGGAAAAATCGTTAACTCGTTTTTATCAAAAATCGGTCTAAATCGGCCGCCTTAATCGCTAAAAATCGGGAATGGCTTGGAATCGGAAATCACCTCAGTAATATAGCCTGTAGCGATTACTCGGTGAGTAATCGGCCTTGGAGGGCGATTTTGACTACACTGTTTCAGATAGAACGGAAAATATTTGATATTTCAAAAACAACAATTAACAGGAAAGATGGAATCAAGATCGAAGAGAAGGGACGAAGGGGGTTGAGATTCTGGGTTCTAATGTCCTCGGAAATTGCTCAGTGGGTAAAATCGTCGGTAAGAAGAATAGTAACCGGAAAAGCAAAACAGAGAGAGAATCGGTGGAATCGGAGAGAAGGTTCTTTCTATGTTCTACTAGAAATCAAGGAAAATCCTAAAGGGAAATTTCTCAAATTAACAAGATTTGACAACAGCAAGAAAAGAAACGCAATAATTTGTATACCACAAGGAGAAAAGGGATTGGATGGGAAAGTTTTTTTGGAGAATCTATTAACGATTCATACTGATCTGGAGAATTAGGTTGATGGTGACTTCGATCTGAGAAGAATACTAGAGTCACGAAGGACGATTTTGATAGATTAGTCAGAAGAATAAGGGTCATCAAGAATGGATCGATCTCTTGGAATAAGGTGGCGAAAGAGACAGCTAGTAAATTAAGATGGAATTGTTTTCTGAAACTTGACATCATTAATAGTACCACAGCTTTCTTTTATCCAAACTAGTAATACCCCATGTGCGATGCACATGCTTGAATTGGATTCTTTTAACAACACCAAATTTGATAATAATGAAGAAAAAAAATCTTAAAATAAAAATTTAATATTCTTGTTTGTACTCATTATGTAGATAATTCAAAGAGATTTCCAAATATACTAATTTTACAAAAATCCGATATATATTTTTAAAGATATCTAAGTTTTAATTTTTTTGTAAATATACAAACATTGATTAAAGACTTATTTAATAGGGATATTGTTGTCATGTGAAAAGGCTTCACCAAACAATTAACTCTTTTATTTATATTAATAAGATTATTTGAGGGTCAATTTAGACATTCAGCCGTGCTACACCAAAACCACCCAAAAAGGGGTCTTTTCTTTATTATAGTATAAGATAATGATGCAGAGTGGAGAAACACATGGTCCCCCATTTAATGGAGAATCGAAAACTCATCAATCAACATCAGAAGAGATAATAAATAATCATATATTATTAGTTCATCAGTATTTAAGGCGTGTTCGTATTGGATCAAGATAAAGGGACTTCCTCTTCATAAATGGTCAACAAAGAATGTCAACAAAATAACAAACAAGTTAGGTTCTTTAAGTGAAATAGGAGAAACCACTCTAGAGCTAAATCAAGATTCATGTTTGTTGTGAATTCAAGGTGATGTTAAACAGATGCCATTGGCGGTGTTAATGGATATCGGCGGAGAAGAAGTTGCACTGGCGTTGGAGTGGATTTCCGATTCGCAAAGATTCTGGCGGCTATCCCTGAAGGAATATGCGAATCTCAAGAGGATATTGAAAGGGCAACCGGCGAAACAGAAAGGTTGAACACAGATGCAGACATAAGTCATATAAGGATGACACAGCAGCAGAGGGTGAATGTTCATCCAAATTCAAATTCAAATTCAATTTTGAATCGGGGTGACAGAAGCAATCACTACACCATATTGGCCTGATAGCAACTCAAATTAGCAACGGAAATATAGCGGTTGCGAATTTTCAGTTGCGAATTTTTGTTGCTAAAAATTCACAACAGCCAGCTGATGTTGCTAATTTCGCAACTGCCATTAATCAGTTGTCATTCACAACTGTTTCTGTTTTAGGCGTGTGAAGTACCCGTGTGACAAACAACACCTGCAAACATTTTTTTTTACCTTTTTCTCCGAGCGTGCAAATTTCGTGTGTGCACTCCTCTTATCCTTAGAGAAAATATCCCAGTTCAATCATTTTCACACTCGTCCTGTCTCTCACTCTCTTTCTCCTGAAGAAAAAAATCTCCTCCATGAATCTTTCCCGCCGTTGATATCTGAGGAAGCTAGGTATGGATGATGATTAATGTTTTTTATATAAGGTTTAAATCGATTAATGCTGCTTTTTCTGTTAGTGTTTAATAGTTAGGGTTTGGTAGATTGGATTTGATAGTTAGGGTTTTGTATTTTTTGTTCAAATCGATTAATGATGTAATTTTGTGTATTTTAGTAGATTGATACTTAGGGTTTTATGTATTTTGTTTAAAGGGGAAAGAAGAATAAAGAAGGTGAGTATTAATCTGGTTTGAGGTGAGATTAGGGTATGCTTAAATGTTTTCTTTCAAAGTATGGATTCAATTATTAGATTAATATGGAAACTTCCCTTTTTCTTCGATTAAAATAGCTACCAACTCTGTTTCATCAAACCAGACCCATATCTATCCAAATCCACGAAGGAATCCAACATAAACTCGCCCTAAATCTTGCCTGAAAATCTCGCAGGAAACTGAATTTTGAAGTTAGTTTTCCCGCGAAAGTCTTGTTATTTAAGCTGTGAAGACAGGTAGCCCCCTATCCAGAGTAGGGTGCCCTTAGCCGTGGGTGTAAATAGCAGGTCTGGGGTGCAAATAGCGGTGAGGTGCCCCTTATCAACAAGTTACCCCTTATCCAAAATGGGGATCCGAATAGCAGGTGTCCTCCGGAGGTGTCTTTAGCAACTTTTCAAGCCGAATTTTCCAAAAATGTTTATTTCTCCAAAATACCTACAAGGACATAAAATAATCAAATAACTACAAAATCGAGCACTAACAGTATATATAATTGAGATTATATCAGACACAAAAATGTGTCTATCACCTTCCACTTGAGGTTAGTAATATTTGACTTGAACTGTTTCATTCCTAACATATCTTTCAAGTCATGCATATTGAAAACATAACTGCGAAGCTATGAATGATTATACTCTAGTTAAACATAGTATTAAGGAATTACAATACGAAGTATAACGTCTATCTTTTGAACTTCGTATATAAGACATCGACATAATCGTATAAATGCTATTGTGATTATGTATGGGTATGGGTGAAGATTCCGTCCTAGGAAACAATGTTTTACATTCGTGTAAAGGAAGTACGTTCAAAAACTTGTTTTGTGAATTGAAAGGGAAATCGTTGGGCTTATTGGTATTGTTATTCATTTCAAATCTTTGGATTACCAATATGTGTGTTTAGTATAACCGCTCATATATAACTTGTTTATGTATCTTGGTAAAACTATTCACAATGCCTGACTTTTGTATTGGTATGGCTTTTATTAGTGAAATCGTTCTTAAGTAATCACCTGCAATGGTATGATCGATATGTTGTAATTGGTAAGACCAACTCTAGACATTGGGGAACCGATCCTAGTAAAAGGTGCAACCAATCACAAGGGGAATCGATCCTTGTAAGAGGTACAACAAGTTTTTAATAATTGCGAACCGATCCTATGACTTGCACAACCGAATACAAGTTAGATACCATTAATATGTGGTAGCCGATCCTAGTACCTAGTCAACCAACTTTTGGTAACTAGCGTGACTAATCTTAGTACCCACATGGAGGTAGAACCGAAACTTGTTTTGGTAGAACCGTTAAACCATGATTGGTGATTTGATAGGATAATCAATCGCATAGTTCTTGGAAGTCATATGAACCAATTTTAAACTTGTTTGGAAGTGTGGAAAATCGGTTCCAAGATTGTAAATATGAAAAAGGATTTACATAGTAAAGATGTCGACATACTTTGAACATGTGCAATAACTCTTACCTTTTATTGTTCAAAGATATTCCTTAATAGCTAAAGGAGAATCCCGGATCGAAATAAATTGAGAATCTTTTAATTAAGGTTTTTAGTTTTATATGCTTTTAATTTCCAGCAATTAAATGCATATCTTTAGAAAATAAAAATTAGTAATGTGCATTTACTAATTGGATATTTTCTACTGAGATTTCGCTCAATATTTGGACAGTGCATTTCCAGGAATTATGAAAACTGATTTTGTGTTTATTACATATCTTTGAGAATATTCGGTTTTGGAAATTCCTTGGTGTCCAAACTTCCTTGGTCTATAAATATTGAAGTTTGCATTTCAAGCCAGCAAAACTACCTAATTGTATTGTTACTGGTGGAGCATCTATTCGGAGAGGAAAGTACCCTAATTAGGCGAAATCTCATACGACCGATCATTTTAAAGACTTTTTTGGGATTGGGAAGTTCTAAGAGTACCGTTGGTGGGAAACTAAATAATTGCAGTTTATTATTAGTTTTTGATTGATTTGATTGATGATGTAATATCAATAATGTTGTAGAAAGTGGTAGTAAGGTTGTCGTTCCTCTCAGACTTGTGAAGGATTTTTCAGACTTAATATTCAAAACTAAAATAGAAAACACACTAAAATTATAGCAAACACTGACAAAGTTGATATCAATATTAAAAGAACACTGAGGCTAAGATTCCACTATTTTCCAAGTTTTAAAGTGATTTAATCCAATAATTATATTTATGCAATTTTCTCATTCAAGTTGATTCTAAAATATTGCAACAAGTAGATTTTCACAAGTAATAATTGTAAATACCAAGTATGAAGCATAAAAAGTATTAAAACTAAGCATACTCCATCAAAATAGATCACAATCACTCAAACAAAAATCATATTCAATAATAGTTCAAGGCAAATAATCATATAAAAATTGCAAATAAAAAGATAAAATAGAATATACCACTTTTTGTTGGAAAAATAGCTTCCTCTATCGCCTCAGAAATGGGGTTTAGCTCCTCATATTAATCATGATCTCAAAATATTTGTTTATGTCTCAAAAGATGATTAAAAGAATGAGAAACAATAAAACAGACTGTTTGCAACGCTGTATTGGCGTTACAAAGCAGCTGTTACGGACTGACTGTTACAGAGAAGTCACTGTTGCACTGTTACAAATTTGAGACATTGTTCTTCCTTGCAACACTTGTTCTTCAGCAGCAGCAGAAAATGGGAACTTCCTGCAACTCGATCTGTTTGGCTCTGTAGTGTTCTAAAGTTTTCTGAAACTGCTCCAATGACTTCGTACCCCTTCTATGACTTATCCCAACTCCTTTTATAGCTCACAGGTCTATTAAAACCCTAAGAATATCCCCGATATTGTTTTCTTCTCCCCTCGGCAAAGTCACGAATTTTTCTACCTCTTCTATCCTGTACGCGTCATATGGGACGATCCAACCTCTACAATACTCGAGCAGGATCCTATAGACTCAATCTTGGCCGTTAAATCCTTTCCTAATCTTCATGGACTCTAAAATCCCGATAATATTTCTTTATGACGCTGTTTTGGGATAACTTGATGTAAACTCCTTCTTTATCGAATCTAGCCACCATACCTTCCATGTTTAGATGAAACAGGGTTATACTAATCCATTCCACGGTCAATCACCGAGAAAAACTCGACAGAAATCAATCCAGTGCCTCCCGGGACAATACGCATGCTATACATCAGTTTCCCGCCAAACGTTTTGAAGAAGAAAGGAGAGGCGCCCCTATCCAGAGTAGGGGTGCCTTTAGCAGCTGACGAGGGGTGCCATGGGGGTGCCCTTATCCAAACTCTGGGTGCCTTTAGCATTTTTTCGAGCAAATTTTTCCAAAAACGTTTATTGGCCAAAGATACCTACGCACACATAAAACACTGTAATAAGTACAAAAATGAGCACTATGAATATATAGAAGTGAGACAAATTAGACACAAAAATGTGTCTATCAAATACCCCCCAACCTATTATTTGCTAGTCCTCGAGCAAAAATAATAAAATAAATAAAATCCTAACTCACTGTCGCATGC
Organism: Papaver bracteatum; assembly: GCA_023529315.1. Lineage (NCBI taxonomy): Eukaryota > Viridiplantae > Streptophyta > Magnoliopsida > Ranunculales > Papaveraceae > Papaver > Papaver bracteatum. The sequence goes on from JAJJWX010003533.1 coordinate 2,186,019, forward strand.
ATCGTCGATTGCATTTAGCGTATGCAATAAGCCTTTAAACCCCTAGGTGGCCCTAGTGGCCGAGTTATAGTCTCGAGAGGGCTTACCAGAGGTATACCCACAAAACCTTAATCCAGACCCTAGCTATCTAAGCAGAACCTTGGAAGGCACTAAAGAATCTCCTTGGTTGGCATACTTATTGACTATAAGAGGAAGTACCCTGATGCGAAATTCCAATTGTTGTACACACTCAAGCATACTAAATTCATATAAAGTGACAGAGCTCTACTCAGATAGTTTCACTATGGACATCAATATAACGGAGTCATAACTAATCACATGGATAGATCAAGAAGATGGATATAGAAAAACATAGATGGTTGTGATGTTGACTAAGTGAACGATGTTTCTCATATATGTCTGAAGGCCACTGCCAAAATGAACCTATCCTAATGGACTGAGATACTGGTATGACTAATATCAACACAACTGGCATATACAAGGGAACCAGTGGTCGACAATCCTAATTCTAGATCAACTCGTCTGGCATATACAAGGGTACCAGTGGTCGACTTATTAACAATTAACTTTTTTTTTAACTGCATGATTAGATCTTGCGGATCCAAGCGCATGCTTCTTGTCAGCAGATTACATGATAGTTCCCGTGGATCCTGCGTTCCACGCTTGTTTAGGCGACAGAGACATGGAAAACACACACATATTGTTATTCCCAAGTGTTAATTTTATTCTGTTTGGTCTAATTGGTCTGGTCCTTTTTTCTTTTTTTTTTTAGTAACTCAATCAGTATATTTCACCCTAGCAGTGGTAACAACTTGAATCGTGAGCCCCACCTAATCACTTAGAGAAACATAGTTTAAAAACAAAATAAAATAAAAACAGAAGTGAAAAGGACTCAACGAAATATGGTGAAACTATCATGTTATTTCTAACACCTGAGCTCTGTGCTTTTATGAATAGACTCTTCTAGATGTTTCCATCTAATCAGATTGGTTCCTCAACTCGTACAACCAAAATGCTTCCATCCACTTAGATTGGTTAGTGCCATCCTAAATAAACATAAATTTCTAGGCTCTGGAGTTTATTTATTTCAAAAAGGTACAAAAAGTTTCTACCCCACCCCCCACCTTAAATCTAACATTGTCCTCAATGTTTCTAATTAAAGAACAGTACCAAAAATATAAATAACATGAGGAAATAGTAAAGAGAGAAGTCGGAAAGATAGTACCTGGGTGAAGTATAACCAAAAACCTACAAAAATAATATACAACATACAAAACCACCTCGATGGTCAATCAAGGTAAATAGGGTCCTCCAGAGGGACCTCCTCAATATCACCTGAAGGGAAAGGCTCTAAAAAGGTCTTCAATCGCTGACCGTTAACCTTTGAAGAACTACTACCATCTGGTGTCTCAATCTCAACAGCGCCATGAGGAAAAACAGTACGGACCACAAAAGGACCGGTCCACCGAGAGCGCAACTTCCCGGGAAATAGATGCAAACGAGTGTCATACAGAAGAACTTTTTGACCTGGAGAAAATGACTTTCGTAAAATATTCTTATCATGCACAAGTTTCATTTTGTTCTTATACTCCTTAGCACTTTCGTATGCATCTCTACGAATCTCGTCCAACTCATTGAGCTGGAGCTTTCTGTGAGCTCCTGCCTTGTCAAGTGAAAAGTTTAGCTGCTTAATAGCCCAATAGGCTCTATGTTCTAACTCAACAGGCAGGTGACATGCCTTGACAAATACTAAACGATAAGATAACATTCCAATGGGTATCTTAAACGCAGTACGGTAATCCCATAAGGCATCAGTAAGCCTCAACGACCAGTCTTTCCTATTATGATTAACTGTTTTCTCTAGAGTACGCTTAATTTCCCTATTGGAAACCTCTACCTGACCACTAGTTTGCGGGTGATATGGGGTTGCTACTTTATGGGTAATACCATATTGTTTCATTAAAAGAGCAAACGGTCTATTACAAAAGTGTGAACCTCCATTGTAGGATCAGAATATTGTCACAACAATATTCCTGAGAAATAAACGACTGTTCTGCGATATATCAATAATAAACGAATTACCCTGCGACACATCAGTAATATTCTGCGACACATCTAAAGATCACTTAAACAATGACGTAATGACAGAAACACGAAGAAAGTGTGACATGTTTGCGATATATCAATAAAACCTGCGAAAGATAAAGGCGGTGCCTGCTGCGATTTATCGCAAAAACTCAGATCCGAAGTTGAAGGGAATCTTAGCTATAAATGAGCTGTCATGAGCTGTAATCCACTATGTAAATACCTATATAAAGGAGATGAGTAGTTCCAGAGAGGGGATGAATTTTGGAGTGTTAGGAAAGTTTTTTAGGAGAGAGAAAATCTTTGTTAAGTGTTTTGTGTTCTTGATTTCTGTAATTCCATAAGATCATATTAATGAAAAAGTGTTCTTAATATTCAAATTATGTCATAAATATTGATAGATTCTTGAATAGGGTGTAGTGTGGGAATTCCTGCAACTACATTTTGGCGCCCAGAAACAGGGAGAATCAAGCTTGAGAAATTTCAAATTGCAGTTTGAAGATTTGAAGAAATTATTAGAATTGAAGAGAAATGGTTATAAGGAGGAGAAATACATCAGAACCACCAACAACGGTGAGAAGAAGTAAAAGAATTGCAGGGGAAGGAACAGGTGAATTGGAAGGATCTTTAAGGAACAGATCAGGAAGAAGTAGAATGAGAAATGGAGCAGAAAATTCAATCCAACCACCAAATCAACAAATACGAGCACAATATAGAAATATGGATCATGATAGAGTAAGTGTGCATACTTGGAGGTCGGATTCGATAGAAGAGGCGGAAAGTCAAGAAGAGGAAAGAAATCAAGAAATGGAGGGAGGATTAATTCATGAAGGACGTGAAGTGGAAGATGAGTTGAGACAAAGGATATAGGAAGAAAGAAGATTAGAGGCAGAAGAACGTGCTAATATTACAAGGAAAAATCATGAATTAAGAATGGAAAATTTGAGGTTACAAAACAGAAGATCAAGAAGCAGCATGAGATCAAATTCAAGATCATATAGAGAAGAATCAAGGCAAAATCTTCTTATACAAAATATTGAGGAAAATTTGATCAATGATCGTTATGCTCCACGCGATGAAACTTTAGACATTAGACATAATCAGATAGAAGGAGAAAATCAAGAAGAGAGAAGGAGAATGTTACGTGATGAAGAGATTCGAAGAAATCGCAGGATTATCGAAGATGATATTGGGAGACGTTATATTGAGCAAGTACGTTTAGCAGGAGAAAGAGAGAGATTGCGAGCAGAAGTAGAAGAGCAAGAAATTCAAGCAGCGTTGCGTCAGAATAATCATGACAATCGAGAAACACGACGTGCGCAAAATCGTAATAATGATAATATCAATGAGGAATATGAGAGAATTCGCAGAGACATAGAAAGGCAACGAAGAGAAACAGTAAGGGATGGGGAAATTCATGGAGAAGAGAATGAAAGACAAATTAACTTGCAAGAAGAAGAAAGTCGCAGAAGAAGGCAAAACCAAGATGTTGAGGAAGAAGCGAGAAATATCGCAAGACGAGAAAGGCATGAACGCAGACAGAGAGAAGCTGCGTTGAAAAGACCAATTGGGCAAAATTCTGATAGGAATGAGCAAATCTTGCGAGAATTGGCAGAAATGAGAGGAATGATAAATAACAGAAGAGAAGGAGGAAGAAGACAACTTGATGAGGCAATCGAAGAGGCTGCGAAAACTCCATTTACTCAAGAGGTACAATTAGGAGGGATACCTCCAAAATGTAATTTATCAGTGTTGACCAGTATATTTGATAGAACTACGTGTGCTGTCCAACATATCAAAGCTTATATTCGATGTATGCTACAATAGGAGAACCATGATGTCGTTTTGTGCAAATATTTTGCGTCAAGTTTAACTGGCGAAGCATTGAAGTGGTTCGAAAGTCTTCCCAAGAATACAATAACTTCATTTATGCACTTGCAAACCACTTTCTTAGGAGCCTACATCAGCAATAATTCTGCACGACCTGGAATTGAAGATGTGTTTGGATTAAAACAGAGAGTTGGTGAGAGTTTGAATCACTTAACCATAAGGTGGAGGACAATGTGTAGTGAAATGGCAGGAAGAGTAGATGAAATATATCTCATTTTGTCCTTCATAAATGCTATGTTTGCGACAAATCTATTATACATCCAGGTCTTCAGAGTCAAAAACACAATCACTATGACAGAGTTGCGAGAATTGCAAGAGGAATATATTGCTTTAGAGGAAAAACAAAATGAAATGGAATCTTATCCAACTCTTGGCACAAGTTTAGCCGCAACAAATGGAAGTTTGTTACCAAGGATGATTAATACAGTAGCAAGTACTTCCCAAAATCCGCGAGAGAAAATGGAGACTGATAATCAACTTAAGATAGTAGCAATGGGGAGTAGAGATCAAGAAGAATTAGAAAAAGAGAGAAATTTTTATAATCGCAATAACAATAATAAGGTCCCACGGTTTGATCAACCGTGAGGAAACTTATGGTGGACAGAGGCAGAATTATTCAAGAGAGCAAAGAGGTCAGAGGAATATGTGGGAAGATATCAAATTGCCGCCTTTAAATACTGGTATAAATAAGATTTGGGAAGCGATTATTTTAATGGAGAACATACCCTCACCCTGGAACATGGGGAAGGAACCACATCCCAACAATCACAATCAAGAATTTTGTCCTTATCATCATTTTCATGGTCATTCTGTGAATAATTGTAGGAATGTGAAAAGAATCATTTTGCGAATGATCGAACAAGGAAAATTAAATCATTTTTTAGCAAGATATTTACAACCGCAAGCACCAGAAATTCGCAGAGTTAATGTTGCTAAAGAAGCAGAAACATTTGTCATTGAAGTAGGAGCTACAACAAAAAATCTATTTTGCAATTCAATTGTACATTCACAAAAAACGATAGAGGATTTCCATGATAATGTGCTAAGCAGAGTATTTGCAAGGGATATAGAGGGAAGAGAGGTGATGAATATTGCGAAGATTTCTCCGTTAGAAGAATGGCAGAAACAAGTTATCTCTTTTACTTCAGAAGAGATACTAGAGCCTGGGAAGATGCATGACAATCCATTGGTAGTGAAATTAGAGAGAAATCCAAAATATAGAGGAGAAGAAGAAGATGATGATGATGATGCAGCAAGTGATTCCTGGACAATAGATAAAGTTCTAATTGACACTGGTAGCTCGGTGGACATTTTGTTTTATCATACTTATCGCACAATGGGTGGAAGAGATGACGATCTAATCCCTTCAACTTACAAGATCTATGGTTTTAATGGCACCGCAAACAAGCCAAAAGGAGAAATTACTATGGAAATTCCATTGAACAAGATATCTTCAAAAATCAAGTTTTGTGTAGTGGATATAGAATCTCCTTACAATGCCTTAATTGGAAGGCCATGGCTCCATGGGATCTTGGGCATAGCATCAACATATCATCAATGCATAAAATTTCCACATCCTCATGGTATTGGGATAATTAAAGGTGATTGGTTTGAAGGCAAAAAGTGTTATGAAGTTGACATTAATACTTGCGAAGAAAGGAATGCTCGAAATCGTAATTGGAAACATAACAGGAAGCAAAATCAGAGAGCTGACAAATTGATGGTGGACAATATAGAATTGCGGGGAAAGGGTATACTTCAAGAATAGTTTGTCTCAAAACATTCAATGGCGATTAATCATACAAAAATGGGGAGCACAAAAACATGAAGTTGCGAATAATCATTCGTCACAGAAGAAAAGAAGTACATCAATATCATTTTGGGAACAATTAAAAAACAAGATGATTTCGAATATTAAAAGAAAAATTCTGCTCAAAAATGAGAAATTTTTCTATTAAAAAGAAAGAGATGGTGATTTCTAATCATATAAGAATTTTTAATGCAAATGCATAAGACGGGCACAAATCGCATAAAAACATATAAGAACGGGACGAACTTTTATGGCGTACACCTTAGTTCGCGGATTCTATTCCATAAGAGGCAATGTCCTTAAAGTGCGTCATAAGGGGGGTATCTTCTTTATTTTCAATTATCATAAGAACGGGACGAACTTTTATGGCGTACACCTTAGTTCGCGGATTCTATTCCGTAAGAGGCAATGTCCTTAAAGTGCGTCATAAGGGGGGTATCTCTTTGCATGGCTATGGGAAAGGCTATACCGCTGCTGGAACCTAGTCATGGAGATTGGGATTATATAAAATCCATCCAGGAGAGATAACTTGGATTCCCAACTATATAAGGTTATACCCTGGTTGGGCGCCCGAGAGTTTCTCCTAAGGAATGCAACGTATGATCAAGGCGTCGAGGTACACGGTTGAGCTGTGGGTGCCCGGGATGGATGAACCTACCCTGGCCATCCATGGCAAGTCTTGGCTTACGATGTGTTCGGCCCGAAGAAAACCCCACTTAGGGTGCAGTCTTGTAACTATAAGCCATATAAGGCATAAAGGACAAGGCTTCGAAAACAACTGGTTGTTGGCAGAACTGGATGGGAAAGTGCTAGTCTTGTATGGCCGATGTATAATCCTTGAAGGGGAAACCGGGGGGAGAGATAAGGGCGATACCCTCCATTAGGGAGCTGTGTATCAAAAAATACAGCAATGTCATGGGGCTTTATATTCGCAAGAATGTTTAGGCCTATCATATTGTCGCGTGACAGAGATAGCAATGTCATGGGACTTTATATTCGCAAGAATATTTAGGCCCATCATATTGATGCATGACTGGCCAAAAAGCCTAAAGAGAAATGTTAAGATGAGGTCAATGGGTTTTTGCGATAAGATCAAAAAGATGAGATAAATGAAATCAATAATAAGAGGATATAAATCGCAAAGACGTCCTGCGATTTCATCGCAAAGACGACAATGTCATAAATCTTAAAAAGCAAAGAGAGAATTAATCTCTCACAAGATGGCTTAGATTTATCATATTGTCGCAGAAAATAAAATAATGATAAGGAATGGATTATTACATATAAGGTAAGAATATCCTGGGATCTTGTCGCATGAAGGTGGCATAATAAGACCTTTAACTAGGAAGGCGAAATAAGACCACAAGAAAATATATGTCTGCGAAACATATAATAAATTGTTCGCAGAAATATTTGCGATAATTCATTATCATATTGCAGATTAATAACAAGAGGCAAGTATGGGAACGATGTATAAGAATGATAAATATTGTTATTCATGATTATATGATAAATTCATATTAGTAACGGATGGATAGAAGCAAAAAAGGGAATTTATATATATTGAAGAACATCAGGAGTTACAAGTATCTTGTGGGAAGGATGATACAATTTTCCAAAGATAATTATCACAAGAAAGGAAGAGAAAAATACAGACGAAGATCAAAAAGAAGAAGCAAAATTATTGAGATTTATCTTCACCATTATCTTCATCTTTGTCTTCATTATCTTCATCATCAGTTTCTTCGTCATCTTCGCTTTCATTCTCATCTATATCGACCTCACTTATCGAGAAATAACTGGTACTTCAGATCTGGCTGGGATATTTTCCAAGAGGCAAGGATATAGTCTAAGAGAGAGGTTATTATCATTGCAGACTTTCTCAATAGCGTTATTGCGAACAGTGAGAAGATTACTACGCAAATTGGAGTTAGATATTTTTATCTTCTTTCGCAGTCTAGTGATCTTATCATTGCGGGAAGCAAGATTATTCGCAAGACCACTTTTTTTTTCTTCAAGTTCTGCGATCCTTCTAGCATGTTTTTCTTCAGATTCTGCGATAACACAATAACAAGTTAGAAATTTATAAGAATTTACAAAAAATACAAAGATGTTAGAGGAGTAATAAATAACCTTCTCTTTCATGAATCATTTCTTGTATCAAGGTTGCCTGTTCGGTGTGAAGACTGACATCTATTGCTAAGTTTTTCCTAGCATTATCGAGAATTGTCGCAGCCCATGCGAATTCATCATCATTTTGAATGAGAAGATGGGAACGGATCTGTTTTTCTCTTTTAAGAAGTTCAATATTTTCATCCTTAAGTCTATCTCTCTCAAGTTCAGTGTCAATAAGGGCATTGCGGAACTTTGATAGAGCTTCAGCGCCTTGAAGAGTAATACGTTATTTCTCCTTCTCAAGTTCCTTCTTTTGGGCTTTCAAGGTTTTGATTCTTTTTCCAAATTCATCTCTACAAGTCTTAAAACTATTGGATATACTCAAAGTAGATCTATAATCCATTCTTATAAGGGAAATGTGAAATCTAAGCTCATCGATAGATAGAGCATTAATTTTTTTCATCAGAATAATTATTTAAAGCGTCATTAAGACACTGAAGAAGAATGGATTCATCTATGGGTTCATCAAAAAAATTAAGAATAATAGCTTCATCAGTAAGGTTATAGGCATCTGCAAAATGGTTGTTTAAATAAGCTAAAATAGCAAGAAAGAAGAAAGTAAAAATAAAATAAAATAAATCATACCAATAATTTGTTTGCAGAACTTCTCCTTGTCAGCTAGTTTTTGTTGAAGAACTTCAACATCTACTTCAAGCGATTTATTCTTGTTAAGGAGCTCAGTATTCCCAGATACTTCCAATTGTTTACATTTTTCGCGAAGAATGGATATTTCATCTTCGTATTGCTTATTATTTTCGCGAAGTTTCGCAGACTCAGATTGTGAATCAGTAGCCTTCTTTGCGATAATGATAATCTATTTTCTAATTTCGAAGCAACGGAAAAAGAAGCTCTAGCAGTCTGTGGAAGATAAGAGAAAATAAGTAAGGATAAAAAGAAGATCTTCGAAATTCATGACAAGTGTAAAGGGGCATACCAATGAAGCTAGTGCATGAAGAAAATCTGGATTGATAAATCTCGAGACTCGTTTAAGATATTTATTATTGGTTAAGATGGAAGCATCCTTGATTTTTTGAGAGATAATTGCAAGCGTGAGAAATATCGTCATCACCAATACCTTGCATGGGATTTCTAAAGATATTTGACAATTGATCCATAGGAGTCTCAGGTTGAGAAAGACCCATCGCAGATCTAACTCTTGCGGAGGAAAAACGCAATGAAGAGGTTCCCATGGTAGCATCATTATTAATTCTTCCGCTCTCTTCAACCTCATTATCTTTTTCAGCGACAGAAGAAATTACTTTAAGTGGTTGAGTTTTTCTCCTCTTTTTTGGGGGACTCTCAGCAGTTTGATTCTCATTGCGATGAGGAGAAGTGCCAGAACTCTCATTTTGAGTTATTACTTTTTTGCCTTTATCCTTGGCTTCAACTACGGCGACAAATGGTATTTCCTAGAATACAACCACATATGAAGATAAGAAACAGGGGCAACAATATATTGTTAAGAGTTACAAGAGAATGTTTCTTACTTCATCTGTGAAGGTTTTCAAAAAATTTAGGAGATTGGGATTCCCAGTACTGGTGTAGCTAGCCTTCATTTTTCCAATCTGATAAAAAATAATTCAATAACTAGTAAGAACATTATATTTATCTAAGTTTGCGAATAATGATTAATTTCGCGAGATATACCTCAGAATTATTTTCAGGCCAATTAAAAATTCAAGGATGATAAGCCGCAAGATATGCAGGATTCGCAGGAAGGTTAAGAGTACCAGAAATATATGGACCTTCAAGGAGGAGAGGAAATTTACACCATTTATCATCTTTGGAGAAAATATAGTTGCAGGAATTCCCACACTACACCCTATTCAAGAATCTATCAATATTTATGACATAATTTGAAGATTAAGAACACTTTTTCATTAATATGATCTTATGGAATTACAGAAATCAAGAACACAAAACACTTAACAAAGATTTTCTATCTCCTAAAAACTTTCCTAACACTCAAAAATTCATCCCCCTCTCTGGAACTACTCATCTCCTTTATATAGGTATTTACATAGTGGATTACAGCTCATTTACAGCTAAGATTCCCTTCAACTTCGGATCTGAGTTCTTGCGATAAATCGCAGCAGGCACCGCCTTTATCTTTCACAGGTTTTATTGATATATCTCAAACATGTCACACTTTCTTCGTGTTTCTGTCATTACATCATTGTTTAAGTCATATTTGGATGTCTCGCAAAATATCATTGATGTGTCGCAGAATAGTCGTTTATTATTGATGTATCGTAGTACTGTTGTCTATTTCGCAGGAATATTATTGTGACAATATTCTTTCCCTACATCTTGCCTCTTCTCATATCTTTTCTGCGAAGAAGATAAATATCATGAGAATTTAAGCTTCTTAATTTGCCGCAACTCCTTATCTTTTACCCGACAAAGTTCCCTACTTTACGCTTTTACTATTGACACACGTCGGTCTTTACCGTTTTACCCGGTTACCCATCCTTCATCTATAAATACCATTTCACTCGAGTGTATTTCTTTCTTCTTTCACCTTCTCTTTTCTCTTTAAAATATTTTTTGTCTGCAACTTTTTCTTTCCTGGTATTCTTCCTGCTGCTGCTTTAATGGAGACTCAAAGGTATGTTCTTATTTTCCATATTTTTTGTTATGTTTTCTTTATTGCCCTCTTTTCTTCATAATCCCCATATTCTATCATCTTTTTTAGTGACACCACTTCTCAAATTAAAATTACTATCAAGAACCCTAACCCTAAGGGTTCTCAGAAAAGGCGCGTTGGGAAGACGAAGAGATCTGAGAATGATAAGGTAGTAATAAACACCTATTCTTTTGAAATAACAATATTGTTGCCTCTGTTTCTTACCTACATTATTATTCGCAGAACGAAGAGAATGTTCCTAAACCTCTTAAGCGTTCGCGTCAAGTTAAATCTCTTTCAGATGAAGTGGATATTCTCGAATTTTTACCTGCAAAACCTGTTCCATCGCAAGATAAATCTTCTTCTTATCCTTGCGTGAATCTCAATACCCATATTATTTCTTTATCAACCTCTAATGAAGTTATCAATACTAACATTCCTATCTCTGATAATCCCAACATTTTGGAAAATGCGATAGATGAATCTATGATAATTGGAAATAAATCTGCGACAAATGAAGCTGCGGTGAATGTAACTAACGTAAATGAAACAACAGTTAACGAGGCTGCGTCAAATGAAGTTGTAGATAATGAAACTGTGGTAAACAAAGCTGCAATAAAGGAGGTTGCGGTGGATGATGATGCAGTGAATGAAACTTTAACTGCGACCAATCAAATTCCTTCTTCCACTCTTACTATTGCCAAAACCTCTTCTTCTACTTCTCTTCCTTCTTCCCAAGAAATAGAAATAGGGGTTGAAGCTGCTTTTCAAGTATTATCTGAAGTTTTGAACGATGCTATGAAATCTTCTTCAGATCCTGCGAGACAGGATATTTATATGATTCTAAGCAAGCATCTTGGGTCTTGCGGTTCTTCATCTTCGTTAACTGCTTTACAAAATGAGGTTGAAATTTTGAAGAAGAATCTTCAAGCCAAAACTTTGGAGTGTGAATTTCTCGATCATAAGCTTCACAATTCTGAATTAGACTGTGAAATTCTTCGCAGCAGAAATGATGATCTAAAAGGTATAACTTTCTTGTCTTTACTTTTGCCTCTGTTAATCCTTGCTTTTTATGTACTCAATTTTCCCTTATTTATTTGTTGATGTATATTTAGCTTCAAAACATAACCAATTAATGAAGATACTTGAGTGGGAAACAATCGTTGAGGAAGCCCGAACTGGGAAAGAATCTTGGAAGAATCAATTTGATAATTTGAATATTCTTCATACATATTCACTCGACGAGATAAATAACCTTAATAATGAGAACAACCAACTAACTCATGAACGCGATCAACTAATTCATGAACGAGATCGTCTAAATAATGAATCCTCCCAACTTTTATATTCGCTGAATCAAATTAATTTGAGGGTGGAATCTTTATCAGATGAAAACAGAGTTTTATCTCAAGAGAAACGTAGTTTTGTAGATACAACAAAGGCTTATTCGCAGCAACTAGACAATCTTCAAAAATTGTGTAAGGACCAAGAGCAGTCCCTTCGCATACTGAAAGATAAACTTAAAAAGAAAACTGAATCATCATCCGCTGAACAAGAGAAGCTTATTAAAGGCAGATTAGCTCTAAGTGTAAAAGTCAACAATCTCAAAGATGATTATTCTCGGCTGAAGGAAGAAAACGCTTATCTTCGCAATTATGAAAAAAGTATAAAATCACGTTTAAAAGGTAAGGTTGGGGATAATTTTGATGATGCCATGGACCGATGGAAGAGTTGCTTCTTTACTATAACTCACACTTTATCTTCTCAAAAGGAAGGTAGTCATTTTGACTGCCTCATCTATTAATTACTTCATTGTATTTTCTCATCTTATTTTTCGCAAAATTCTCTCTAACATGCAATTTTTCTTTCGCAGAATCTAAGAAGAATCTTCAAGCTTCAATTTCGGATCTATCTATGAGATTATCCAAACTTCGCAAAAAGAACACCGCGCTTTCCAACTCTCATAACAGGGCATTGAGAAGATTTGACTATCTTGAATATTTTAAAGATATAAAGATTAGAAATCAGGAAAAGAATTGCCTCCGCAAAGCTCATTTAGGCGCTGAGGTTTTCATAAATAATGTTCTACTCTCTCATTATCTACCTCCTATAAAGATCAAACCTTTAGAGATAGATGATAATGAAGTTCCCCATCCTATAGATGAAGATCTGAATTATTCAAGTAATGAAGAAGATTTTTCTGAAGACGAACAAAATTTACCTGAGGACGAAGAAAACCCTCTTAATGAAACAGAAGAACAAGATCCTCCTCATGAAACAATGAAACAATCTTTGGTGATGGAGAAACTCATCTTGAAAAAGATGATACTGGTGAAGATAATAGTGGTGAACAAGAATGATGAAATTAGAGAAGAATATTCTTTAAATTATCATGTATTCCTGCGAGATGTTTCTGATTCTGCGAATCATTGTAATTTCCGAATTTTTCTTCTTCCTGCACTTTTTGCGAAACATTGAAGTTCTTTGTAACTCAATCACTTGCTCTAATTTATATATTTTTATTAATTCTGAATCTTCATAAACTTGATTATCTTCCTTCTTATTTTGATTCTTCTCAAGGGAGATAATGAAATATTGTTTTATAATCCCCATATTTGCCCCTCATAATCTTCCTTGTGAAGTATTTTATTTGTTACCCTTGTAAGAAATCCCATGCTTGCCTTTTGTTACCAATTTGTAGTATTATCGCAAATATTTCTGCGAAGAATTTGTTATATGCTTTGCAGATATAACTTTTCTTGTGGTCTTATTTCGCCTTCCTAGTTAAAGGTCTTATTATGCCACTTTTATGCGACAAGATCGCAGGACATTCTTACCTTTATACATAATAATCCGTTGATCTTGCCTTATCATTTAATTTTAATCTCTGCGACAATATGATAAATCTAAGCCATCTTGTGAGATTAATCTCCATTTGCTTCTTAAGACTTATGATATTGCCGTCTTTGCGATTTATATCCTCTTATTATTGATTTCATTTATCTCATCTTTTGATCTTATCGCAAAAACCCATTGACCTCATCTTAACATTTCTCTCTAGGCTTTTTGTCCAGTCACGCGGCAATATGACGGGCCTAAATATTCTTGCGAATATAAAGTCCCATGACATTACTGTCTCTGTCACGCGATAATATGACGGGCCTAAACATTCTTGCGAATATAAATCCCCATGACATTGCCGTATTTTTTGATACACAGCTCCCTAATGGAGGGTATCGCCCTTATCTCTCCCCCCGGTGGCCCCTTCAAGGATTATACATCGGCCATACAAGACTAGCACTTTCCCATCCGGTTCTGCCAATAACCAGTTGTTTTCGCAGCCTTGTCCTTTATGACTTATATGGCTTATAGTTACAAGACTGCACCCTAAGTGGGGTTTTCTTCGGGCCGAACACATCATAAGCCAAGACTTGCCACGGATGGCCAGGGTAGGTTCATCCATCCCGGGCACCCACAGCTCAACCGTGTACCTCGGTGCCTTGATCATACGTTGCATTCCTTAGGAGAAACTCTCGGGCGCCCAACCAGGGTATAACCTTATATAGTTGGGAATCCAAGTTATCTCTCCTGGATGGATTTTCTATAATCCCAATCTCCATGACTAGGTTCCAGCAGCGGTATAGCCTTTCCCATAGCCATGCAAAGAGATACCCCCCTTATGACGCACTTTAAGGACATTGCCTCTTACAGAATAGAATCCGCGAACTAAGGTGTACGCCATAAAAGTTCGTCCCGTTCTTATGATAATTGAAAGTAAAAAGATACCCCCCTTATGACGCACTTTAAGGACATTGCCTCTTACGGAATAGAATTCGTGAACTAGGGTGTACGCCATAAAAGTTCGTCCTGTTCTTATATGTTTTTAGGCAATTAGTGCCCGTCTTATTTGCATTTTAATTTTTTAATTATCTCGCAAATTATTGCGGAAAATAATTTTTATATTCAGCCAGCTTTGTTCTTGTAGAATATCTCTTTTATTCTCTCGCAACTTCTTGCGTGTGATCCATTCACTCTAGTCTTTCAAATCTTTACTGATAATATTTTCTTAGATATTGTCTATTCTATGGTCTACCAAGTCTTTGACCCATGTCTCTTCCTTCGGGATCCATTAATTTATACGCTCCAGTTCCAATTATTTCTTTGATTATATATGGCCCATCCCATTTTTTCGCTAATTTTCCTCCATTCTCGCGTTGATATTCTGGTGTTTCTCGCAGAACTAGATCTCCAACTTGGAATTCACGCTTCTTTACTCGTTTATTATATTCACGAGCTAATCTGCGATGGTAGTTCTCCATATGTTGTAATCCCTTTTCTCTCTTCTCTTCTACCTCATCAAGTTTTTCTAGAATCATACCTACACTAAGATTTTTTTCCCAAGCTTCTCTTTTAGTTGTAGGAATAGCGACTTCTGTTGGTAATACTGCCTCAACCCCATATGTTAAACAAAAAGGTGATACCCCAGTTGCTTCTCTTCGTGTTGTATTATAAGCCCAAACTGCATTATGGACTTGTTGACACCACGTTCTATGATGCCCTTCTAATTTCTTTTTGAGAATATCTGCAATTGTTTTGTTAGTTGCTTCAGCTTGACCATTTGCCTGCGGATATAGAGGAGTTGATTTTCCACACTTTATCTTGAATGCATTAAGTAACATCTCTATATTTTGTCCTTCAAATTGCTTTCCATTATATGACACTAATTGCGCTGGAATTCCAAATCTGCAGATGATATTCTCAAATATAAATGTGAAAATGTCCTTATCACGAATATGTTGTACTGCCTTAACTTCCGCCCATTTTGTGAAGTAATCTGTTGTGACAATTAAGTATCTCTTTTGCCCTGTTCCTGGCACAAATGGTCCCACAATATCTAAACCCCACTTTCCAAATGGCCAAACATTTTTTGAAGATGTTAATGTTTCACCTGGTGCATGTATTCTTTTTGCAAATCGCTGACATTCCTCGCAACTTCTTGATAAATTATTTGCATCTTCATGCATATATGGCCAATAATAACCTTGCATTTTCGTTCTGTATGCTAAAGATC
Organism: Papaver bracteatum; assembly: GCA_023529315.1. Lineage (NCBI taxonomy): Eukaryota > Viridiplantae > Streptophyta > Magnoliopsida > Ranunculales > Papaveraceae > Papaver > Papaver bracteatum. Next base: position 2,201,676 of record JAJJWX010003533.1, read on the forward strand.
TACCGCCGCTGTGATTACCAGCATCCCCACTATGTAGCATTTTTAATATTTGTTTTCCTTCTTCTGGTGTCAAACATCTGAGGGAAGGCCCATTTAAAGATTTTCGATACAATACCCCATCTCTTAACTCATAATTTGTTGCTCTACTTTTTAATTTATGTACCTCCAATCTGTTCCTTGGTAACTCCCCCCTTGCTAGATATGCGTGAATTTCCGCACGCCAATCTGCGTTAATTCGGCTTGATTCTTCGCCATTATTTTCTACTACCATTGCCTCAGCTTCCTCTTCTTTTTCTTTAACAATTGATGGTGCTATTAATGTTTGTATTTTTATAATTCTCGCAGTCGGATATACCATCATACTTGATATGAACGCAAAAGCATCTGCAAGTCTATTATCTCTTCTTGAAATATGCCTCCATTTGAGTCTTGGTATTTTCGCAGATAATTCTTCTACAAGTTTCTTATATTTTCTCAAAGATAAATCATTAGTTGCATATTCCCCTTCAATTTGGCGAATAACCAACTGTGAATCACTGGTAATTCTTGCATTCTCTACCTTCATTTCTATCGCAAATCTTAAGGCATGTACTACAGCCTCATATTCTGTCTCATTATTGGGAGATTCGAATTCCAATCGAAATGCGAATGCCATTTTTGCCCCTTCTGGTGAAATAAAAACGACTCCAACTCCATCTCCTTCTCCATTAGATGATCCATCCACTAATATCTCCCATCTATTTGGTTCTGTTAAAAGATCTCTAGGATCCCCATATTCTTCTTCTATATCCATCATGTCTTCTACAGCTTCATCATCCTCCAAAGGAAACTCCACGAGAAACTCTGCGACAATTTGAGATTTTGGCGAAGATAAAATTGCATATTGGATCTCAAAGTGCCCCACTTGTGCATTCCATCTTTCAACTCTGCCTGATCTTTTTGAATTTTTCATTACTGACTCGATTGGTACTTTTGTTAGTACTTTGATTTTATGCGCTTGGAAATATATGCGAAGTTTAGAAGCTGCATAAACTAATGCCAAAATTAATTTTTCAATCTTCGAATAATTTTTCTCCGCAGCATTAAACGTTTTGCTGATGTAGTAAATAGGTTTTTCAACTCTTGCGTCATTTCGCAAAAGTACTGCACTTATCATAATTTATATATATGGACCTTCAAGGAGGAGAGGAAATTTACACCATTTATCATCTTTGGAGAAGCGTGGAATATTGTTTCTTGTGGAATGATAGTCTATATCTTGCATAAGGATTTTATCTTTCGCAACTTTTTTATCCCTATTCAAACGAATAGCCCAACAGGTGCTTTCTTTCTTCATTGGAATCACTTGATAATTCGCAAAGAAGTTCTCCACAGTATATTTCGCAGGAGTAATTGGGATATCTTTAAAATCAGGATGTTTCGCATCATCAGGATAAAGGGATCCTTTACCAGCTCCACGGGAAGCATATTCAAGAATGAGGCGAATACAATCTCCACTTAGTTGGAAAATTGCTCGCGAAAGTTTAGCATGAGAAATAATTTCATAAAAAAGAGGGAGATCTGGGTCATAAAGAGGAATAGGAAGGCCAGCTTCTAATTGACCTAGCGAAACAAGGATTTTCTCATTAGAAGAAGGAAATCTTGAAACAAGATCAATGGAGAGATCGAGTCGAAGATTGATCGGGGATCTCAGAAAGTGTGAAGCCTAAGGATTGAAGCTTCTGCTGTTGGTGTTTTTTCAAAGTGGATTGACCTAATTTTTTTAGCAGGAGCCATTTCTTCGTATGGGAACGATGATTAAAACAAAGAATAGAAAAGAAGAAAAACTGAAAGAATAATTGAGATCCGGAATTTGCGGAAGGAGACGATGAATAGTGAAGTTGCAGAGAAGAAAAGCGAAAGTAAAAAGAAGAAGAGGGATTAACAAAGATGATATTTATAAGAGAAGAAAATTATCGAGAATATCAATGTGCATTCAATGAAGAAAGGACATGAATGGTCAGAACTCAACGGTTGGAAGAATACGTGTCAAGGGATAAATAGAGGAAAAAACATGTGTAGAATATTTAGCGATGGATATAGAGACGTGTCAGAATAAAGGAAATATGAAAAGACAAGATGTATTAATATTCTTGAAAAACATGAGTTGCGGCAAATCAAGAAATTATAGATTCTCATGATCTTTATCTTCTTCGCAGAAAAGATATGAGAAGAGGCAAGATGTAGGATCAGAATATTGTCACAACAATATTCCTGAGAAATAAACGACTGTTCTGCGATATATCGATAATAAACGAATTACCCTGCGACACATCAGTAATATTCTGTGACACATCTAAAGATGACTTAAACAATGGCGTAATGACAGAAACACGAAGAAAGTGTGACATGTTTGCGATATATCAATAAAACCTGCGAAAGATAAAGGCGGTGCCTGCTGCGATTTATCGCAAGAACTCAGATCCGAAGTTTAAGGGAATATTAGCTGTAAATGAGTTGTCATGAGCTGTAATCCACTATGTAAATACCTATATAAAGGAGATGAGTAGTTCCAGAGAGGGGATGAATTTTGGAGTGTTAGGAAAGTTTTTTAGGAGAGATAAAATCTTTGTTAAGTGTTTTGTGTTCTTGATTTCTGTAATTCCATAAGATCATATTAATGAAAAAGTGTTCTTAATCTTCAAATTATGTCATAAATATTGATAGATTCTTGAATAGGGTGTAGTGTGGGAATTCCTGCAACTACATCCATCACTAATTATAGCTCGCGGCGTACCAAAACGTGTAAGTATATTCTCTTTCAAAAACTGGACTACGACCCTATGGTCATTTGTTTTACACGGAACCGCCTCAACCCACTTACACACATAGTCTACAGCGACAAGTATGTAAAGATAACCATAAGAATTAGGAAATGGACCCATAAAATCAATGCCCCACACATCAAAGACCTCAATTACTAAAATAGGGTTCAAAGGAATCATATTTCTATGGGAAATGGTTCCTAACTTCTGGCAACGCTCACAAGAAACACAATGACTATGGGAGTCTTTAAACAACGAAGGCCAGTAAAATCCACACTGCAATATCTTAGCAGCAGTCTTCTTAGCACTAAAATGACCCCCACATGCACGTTCATGACAAAAGGAGATAATACTAGACTGGTCACTCTCAGGTACACATCTCCTAATAATCTGGTCTGGACAATACTTAAACAAATAAGGATCATCCCAAAAGAAATGCTTAACCTCGGATAAAAACCTAGAACGATCTTGTTTACCCCAATGTTGAGGCATTCGACCAGTAACAAGATAATTCACTATATTTGCATACCAAGGTGATTGGGAAACAGAGAACAATTGCTCATCAGGAAAGTTATCCCTTATAGGAATGGCATCATTAGGGGAGCTAACAACTAGCCTAGACAAGTGGTCTGCTACTACATTTTTTGCACCCTTTTTGTCTCTAATGTCTGGAGAAAATTCTTGTAACAATAGGATCCACCTAATCAATCTAGGTTTGGTATCCTTCTTAGACAAAAGGTATTTTAAAGCAGCATGATCAGTATAGATTACGATCTTAGAACCTAATAGGTATGATCTAAACTTATCCAAGGAAAACACGATGGCTAACAACTCCTTTTCGGTAGTTGTATAGTTCATTTGGGCATCATTCAGAGTTCTGATAGCATAGTAAATCACATGAAGTAATTTGTTTTCTCGCTGACCTAGCACAACGCCTATAGCATAATCTAAAGCATCACACATTATCTCAAAGGGTAGGTTCCAGTTAGGTGCCTTGACTATCGGGGCGGTAGTGAGTAAATTCTTAAGCTTATCAAAAGCCTCTAAACAAGCATCATCAAAGACAAACTTAACATCTTTTGCAAGCAAATTGCAAAGAGGTCTAGAAATCAAGCTAAAATCCTTAATGAATCGACAGTAAAAACCTGCATACCCTAGGAATGACCTAATATCTTTTACGGTTTTTGGGACCTGTAAAGTCTTAATAAGGTCAACTTTGGCTTTGTCTACCTCTATACCCTTTGAAGAAACGACGTGCCCTAAAACAATTCCTGATTTAACCATGAAATGGCATTTTTCCCAATTAAGCACTAAATTCTTTTCCTTACACCTAGTCAACACTAATGTCAAATGATGCAAGCACTCATCAAAAGATGAACCAAACACTGAAAAATCATCCATAAAGACCTCTAAAAACCGTTCTACCATATCCAAAAATATGCTCATCATACAACGCTGAAAGGTTGCAGGGGCATTACAAAGCCCGAAAGGCATGCGTCTATACACAAAGGTACCAAAGGGACAGGTAAAAGTGGTTTTCTCTTGGTCTTCTGGGGCAATAACGATCTGATTATAACCGGAATAGCCATCTAAGAAGCAATAATAACTATATCCAGCTAATCTCTCTAGCATTTGGTCGATAAAAGGAAGGGGGAAGTGATCCTTCCTTGTGACCTTGTTCAATTTCCTATAGTCAATGCAGACACGCCATCCCGTGGTCACTCGGGTTGGGATTAACTCATTATTATCATGATGGACTACAGTGATACCTGATTTCTTGGGGACAACCTGAACGGGGCTGACCCACTTACTGTCTGAAATTGGGTAGATAATACCCGCATCTAACAACTTAAGCACCTCTTTTCGAACTACCTCTTTCATGTTAGGGTTCAGTCGACGTTGCATCTCCCTAGAAGGTTTGGAGTCTTCCTCTAAATGAATCTGATGCATACACACAGTAGGAATTATACCCTTAATGTCTGTTATAGTCCACCCTAAAGATTCCTTATTATCTTGAAGTACTTTTATTAGCCTACTTTCCTGTTCACTATCCAAGTCAGAGGCAATAATCACAGGTAAAGTCTCAGATGGTCCTAAAAACACATACTTCAGGGTATCTGGTAGTGGTTTAAGGTCCAACTTAGGGGGCTCTTCTAAAGAAGGGGTTAAGGTAGTCTCATAGGCTGGTAACGGTTCGAACCTAGCTTTCCATCTATCATAATCTAACACAGGAGTAGAATCTAATAGAGCATTCACTTGTTCAATGGTGCTATCATCATCAAAATCTAAACCAGAATGGGATAGACAACTCTCTAATGGGTCTTCAGACAAGATATTTGGTAATGACTCCTGAACTAAGGCTTCTATCATATTCACCTCTTCAACACATGTGTCATCTAGCTCATAAGGTAGCTTACTGACATTAAAAATGTTTATTTCCATAGTCATGTTACCAAAAGATAAATTCATCACACCATTTCGGCAGTTTATGATCACATTAGACGTAGCTAAAAATGGGAGACCTAAAATCACAGGTATCCGGTTCTCTGGGTCAGGGACAGGTTGGGTATCTAGGACCACAAAATCTACTGGATAAATAAACTTGTCGACCTCAATGAGAACATCCTCGATAACACCTCGAGGGATTTTAACAGACCTATCAGCTAACTGCAATGTCATCTGAGTAGGTTTCATTTCACCAAGTCCTAGCTGTAAGTACACATGGTACGGCAGTAAGTTCACACTAGCTCCTAAGTCAAGTAAAGCTTTTTCTACTCGGAATTTACCTATGGTGCAAGCAATGGTAGGGGAACCTGGGTCTTTGTACTTTGGAGTTGTAGTGTTCTGAATGATTGAACTTACGTGACTAGCTAAAAAGGTTTTCTTATGGACGCTATGCTTTCTCTTTCGCGTACACATATCCTTAAGGAAATTATTATAAGCAGGAATTTGCCTAATTGCATCTAATAAAGGAAGGTTTATGGTAACTTGCTTAAAAACCTCCAATATGTCATTAAAGTTCGATTCCTTCTTTGTTGGTACTAAAAGCTTGGGAAATGGGGCTCTAGGCATAGATTCAGACCTCTCAGGAACAGAATTGACATCATCGGAAACTTTATTAGCCCCATCATCTAGTGGTGGTCCTGAGGGGTGAACTACAGTATGTTCACTATCGGTCATGGTTACCTGATTGTCTACTACTCTACCACTCCTAAGTGTTCTAATAGCATTCAACTGATTCGAAGGTTTTGCACCTACTTCATGAACTCCTCTAGGGTTGGGTTGGGTTTGACTAGGGAACTTGCCTTTCTATCTCAAAGACTCATTTATCAGACCAACCTGGGTTTTTAACTCGGAAATAGCCTGACTATTTTCATGTCCTATCCTGTTACTAGCTTGTAGACTATGTTCTACTGATAGCTGAAATTTTGCAGTTTGCTGAGTTAACAAGTTGAGAGACTCCTCTAAACTCAAGATTTTCTTATCTAACTGATTTTGAAACTGAGCTGGTCCTGAAGGACTCTTAGTATAGCCAAAACCTGGGGGAGCATTAGAATTACTAAACTGACCTTGACTCTGGCCCTTAGACCACGAAAAGTTCGGATGGTTTCTCCAACCAGGATTATAGGTTTTTGAATATGGGTCAATCTTTTGACGGCTATCAAATCTAGTGTTATTATAGAGAGCATTGGCTTGCTCTTCATTATTCTGGCCTTCCAAAAAAGGCTCCAATCTACCACTAGTGTGACCCATTTCTAAAACTTCTAACCTTTTTGCTATAGCAGCAATTTTGGAATCTGATTCATAACCTCCTTCTACCCTATTAACATTTCCTCTACCTAGAAGAATTGTTTTCTGGGGTCCCCTATTATTTTCCCATTGTTGGGTCTTTTCGGCGATTTCACTCAAGAATGTCATCGCCTCATCAACTGTTTGGTTTTCAAACCCACCTGTACACATAGACTCTACTGTGGTCATAGTGGAATAATCTAAACCCTCATAAAGGATCTGAACTATCCTAACATTTTCTAGACCATGATGAGGACATTGGGCTAATAAATCATTGAACCTTTCCAAATACCTATACAAAGATTCTCCCTCCTGTTGAGAAAATGTGCAGATTTGCGTCCTAATAGACGATGTTTTGTGTCTAGGGAAAAACTTGTTCAAAAAGGCATATGTAAGTTGTTCATATGTTTGAATTGAACCGGCTATATAGCCACGATTTTGCTTTATCTTTCAAGGAAAAAGGGAATAACCTAAGTTTCAGAGCATCATCATCAAGGTTCCTAATCTTTACGGTACTACAAATTTCTTCAAAGTCCTTAACATGAAAATAAGGGTTTTCATTTTCTTTCCCTAAAAATATTGGGAGCATCTGTAACATTCCAGGTTTAAGTTCATAATTTGCTTTCGTTTCAGCTAACCTGATACACGAGGGACGAGTAGTCCTAGTCGGATTCAACAAAGTTTTTAAAGTTGCCATTTCTGGCTCTATAGGGATTCTCTCCTCAGTAAAAGACGGAGGTTCAAAACTGGACTTTTCAAAAATCGGACTTTCTAAATTGAGGTAATCGAGACGCTTAGAACTACTAGGTTTCTATTTAACAAATCTACCTAGGGCGTCTCTTTTACGTTCAGGCATACACAAGAAAATATGGAAAGGGATTCTAAGCAATCACAAATCAAGGCCGACTCAACCAAATCAAACCTATAGATTTCTAGCAAACAAAAAGCATGATGGCTCCACTTAGATTGTTTCTAGACCAGCTTCTAATCCTTCGAAAGGGAACTCGTTACAATTTAAGCAAACCCCTCTGGAATCAATCCGAGTCAAAGTAAGTTGAATTGAGGCGAGGGAAGCTCTGTGGAGCTTTGATACCCAAGGCCTCACCGATATTACAAGGCGGCGCAGTCACGCATTCAACTCACAGAAACTGTCCTGAACTTTGAAGTATGCTTAAAAGAGTAACCAATATTTCTCGAATGACTTTCCTATTAAGCTCGTTACCTTATCGGTCTCGTTCTAGTCAAAATTTTAAGGCTTAGGTACGCATAGGTTACGTGTTCCTAAGGCGGGCAAGAAGAGAACGGTGATGAAATCCGAACCCTTATCTTGTATGGCCAGGCCTTGCCCTTTACTAGAAAATTAAAACAACCGTATTCAAGTCCTCAACATATATGCAAACGAAGGAGTCCAGTAACTCGCTGACAGGGGATTCACGAGTGTTTAGAATCTTACCTCCCATTCCAGATGGGGGATGAATCGGTTGAAGTCGACTCGGGCCACTGACTCCTATGTCAGTGTACGAACCCAAGGTGTAGAGACAATATCGTAATTGTCCTCCTTCTCTGCAAACAGTTTATATTCAAAGTACCCTTCCGTAGGGTAAAAATAAAAAAAATGTCCCAAAGTCCAAAAGTGTCCAGAAAAAGAAAAGAAAAATTACAAAAATAATAAACCTAACACAGTTTTTTTCTAAAAGTAAACAAAATCCTAAAAAAAAAAAAAAAAAAACTGTCTTCTTTTCCGTTCTCTTCGCTTTAATCTTTAGCTCCAAGTCTTTATGAAATCACCAAACTCCTTGGCTCAACTTTCTTTATGATCCAAAACCTGTAGACAAAAGATAAATACCCAAAAACGTAAAATAGAACAAAAAATAATAAAAACCTAAAAAATAAATCTAAAACACTAAAAACAAGTCCCCGTCAATGGCGCCAAAAATTGATGTGATATCAATAATGTTGTAGAAAGTGGTAGTAAGGTTGTCGTTCCTCTCAGACTTGTGAAGGATTTTTCAGACTTAATATTCAAAACTAAAATAGAAAACACACTAAAATTATAGCAAACACTGACAAAATTGATATCAATATTAAAAGAACACTGAGGCTAAGATTCCACTATTTTCCAAGTTTTAAAGTGATTTAATCCAATAATTATATTTATGCAATTTTCTCATTCAAGTTGATTCTAAAATATTGCAACAAGTAGATTTTCACAAGTAATAATTGTAAATACCAAGTATGAAGCATCAAAAGTATTAAAACTAAGCATACTCCATCAAAATAGATCACAATCACTCAAAAAAAAATCATATTCAATAATAGTTCAAGGCAAATAATCATATAAAAATTGCAAATAAAAAGATAAAATAGAATATACCACTTTTTGTTGGAAAAATAGCTTCCTCTATCGCCTCATAAATGGGGTTTAGCTCCTCATATTAATCATGATCTCAAAATATTTGTTTATGGCTCAAAAGATGATTAAAAGAATGAGAAACAATAAAACAGACTGTTTGCAACGCTGTATTGGCGTTACAAAATAGCTGTTACGGACTGACTGTTACAGAGAAGTCACTGTTGCACTGTTACAAATTTGAGACACTGTTCTTCCTTGCAACACTTGTTCTTCAGCAGCAGCAGAAAACGGGAACTTCCTGCAACTCGATCTGTTTGGCTCTGTAGTGTTCTAAAGTTCTCTGAAACTGCTCCAATGACTTCGTACCCCTTCTATGACTTATCCCAACTCCTTTTATAGCTCACAGGTCTATTAAAACCCTAAGAATATCCCCGATATTGTTTTCTTCTCCCCTCGGCCAAGTCACGAATTTTTATACCTCTTCCATCCTGTACGCGTCATATGGGACGATCCAACCTCTACAATACTCCAGCGGGATCCTATGGACTCAATCTTGGCCGTTAAATCCTTTCCTAATCTTCATGGACTCTAAAATCCCGATAATATTTCTTCATGACGCTGTTTTGGGATAACTTGATGTAAACTCATTCTTTATCGAATCTAGCCACCATACCTTCCCTGTTTAGATGAAACAGGGTTATACTAATCCATTCCACGGTCAATCACCGAGAAAAACTCGACAGAAATCAATCCAGTGCTTCCCGAGACAATACGCATGCTATACATCAGTTTCCTGCCAAACGTTTTGAAGAAGAAAGGAGAGGCGCCCCTATCCAGAGTAGGGGTGCCTTTAGCAGCTGACGAGGGGTGCCCTGGGGGGTGACCTTATCCAAACTCTGGGTGCCTTTAGCATTTTTTCGAGCAAATTTTTCCAAAAACGTTTATTGGCCAAAGATACCTACACACACATAAAACACCGTAATAAGTACAAAAATGAGCACTATGAATATATAGAAGTGAGACAAATTAGACACAAAAATGTGTCTATCAATTGACTAACAATTGTTGAACTTTGATTGCACCTAGTTTGTTTATGCTTGAGAATCTTCTCTTATGATATAAGATTCACTCAAACTAGATCGAAGTGTCGACGGGAATCTTAAGATTGTTTATAGATCTTAAGACGTCTTGTGATAATCCATTGTTAACATACTCTGTTTTGTGTGTGATTGATCACAAGAGATTCGCGTTGTTTGTGTGCATGTGTTTATTGAAGATCTAAGAAGATTTGAAGACAAAGAAGATTTCTTATTTGAGTTCATAATCTTTGGTGTGCACAAAACTTGATCGGCTGGGGATCCAATTATAATCGGTTTATCTTTGTGATAACCTTGATTTATTAGTTGAGTAGATCGGCATCAATACAATTCTTTGTGATTAAGAGTATTGATTGCATAAGTCTAGACATTACTTTGATAGTTGTTGAGAGACAAATCTAAGAACCTGACAAAGGAGTTTATTGGGATAAACGGAAGATCCTTTTGTCAAACTCATATCACGTTGTTTGAAAATAGTTGTTACCGAACAGATTTATTGTTCCTTTACTGTTTGGAATACGAAACAAAGAAATTATTCCAAGTGCGTGACTTATTACAAGTTGGAGGCGCAGGAATACTGAGGGAACTAGGTGAACTATAGGTTTAGTTGCTTGGTCTCAACTATATGAAGTTGGTTTAGATTTTGTATAGCGGCTTAATTCTGAGAGTATTCAATTTTGGACTAGGTCCCGGGTTTTTGTGCATTTGCAGTTTCCTCATTAACAAAATCTTGGTGTGTCTTTTACTTTTCTATTTCCACAATTATAAGTGTTTTATTATAATTAGAAGTAAAATACACAAAAGTTAATTCATATTTACTTGATAGCAATACTATTGCGTTTGGTTAAGTCCGTAGGTCCCTCCGATCTCGTCATCTTGCCATATGTGCGGACGGATCCCACTCCGGTGGGCGATCCGGTCCGCAGGTCCCGCCGATCTCGTCATCTTGCCCTATGTGCGGACGGATCCCACTCCGGTGGGCGATCCGGTCCGCAGGTCCCGCCGAGCTCGTCATCTTGCCCTAAGTGCGGACGGATCCCACTCCGGTGGGCGATCCGGTCCCCAGGTCCCGTCGATCTCGTCATCCTGCCCAAAGTATGAACGGATCCCACTCCGGTGGGCGATCCGGTCCGCAGGTCCCGCCGATCTCGTCATCTTTCCCTAAGTGCGGACGGATCCCACTCCGGTGGGCGATCCGGTCCGCAGGTCCCGTCGATCTCGTCATCTAGCCCTAAGTGTGGACGGATCCCACTCCGGTGGGCGATCCGGTCCGCAGGTCCCGCCGATCTCGTCATCTTGCCCTAAGTGTGGACGGATTCCACTTCGGTCCACAGGTCCCGCCGATCTCGTCATCTTTCCCTAAGTGTGGACGGATCCCACTCCGGTGGGGGATCCGGTCCGCAGGTCCCGCCGATCTCGTCATCTTGCCCTAAGTGCGGACGGATCCCACTCCGGTGGGCGATCCGGTTCGCAGGTCCCGCCGATCTCGTCATCTAGCCCTATTTGTGGACGGATTCCACTCCGGTGGGCGATCCGGTCCGCAGGTCCCGCCGATATCGTCATCTTGCCCTAAGTGTGGACGGATCCCACTCCGGTGGGCGATCTGGTCCGCATGTCCCGCCGATCTCGTCATCTTGCCCTAATTGTGGACGGATTCCACTCCGGTCCACAGGTCCCGCCGATCTCGTCATCTTGCCCTAAGTGTGGACGGATCCCACTCCGGTGGGCGATCCGGTCCGCAGGTCCCGCCGATCTCGTCATCTTCCCCTATGTGCGAACGTATCCCACTCCGGTGGGCGGTCCGGTCCACAGGTCCCGCCGATCTCGTCATCTTTCCCTAAGTGCGGACGGATCCCACTCCGGTGGGCGATCCGGTCCGCAGCTCCCGCCGATCTCGTCATCTAGCCCTATTTGTGGACGGATCTCACTCCGGTGGGCGATCCGGTCCGCAGGTCCCGCCGATCTCGTCATCTTGCCCTATGTGTGGACGGATCCCACTCCGGTGGGCGATCCGGTCCGCAGGTCCCGCCGATCTCGTCATCTAGCCCTGAGTGTGGACGGATCCCACTCCGGTGGGCGATCCGGTCCGCAGGTCCCGCCGATCTCTTCATCTAGCCCTGAGTGTGGACGGATCCCACTCCGGTGGGCGATCCGGTCCGCAGGTCCCGCCGATCTCGTCATCTTGCCCTAAGTGTGTGGACGGATCCCACTCCGGTGGGCGATCCGGTCCGCAGGTCCCGCCGATCTCGTCATCTAGCCCTATGTGCGGACGGATCCCACTCCGGTGGGCGATCCGGTCCGCAGGTCCCGCCGATCTCGTCATCTTGCCCTATGTGAGGACGGATCCCACTCCGGTGGGCGATCCGGTCCGCAGGTCCCGCCGATCTCGTCATCTTTCCCTAAGTGCGGACGGATCCCACTCCGGTGGGCGATCCGGTCCGCAGGTCCCGACGATCTCGTCATCTTTCCCTATGTGCGGACGGATCCCACTCCGGTGGGCGATCCGGTCCGTAGGTCCCGCCGATCTCGTCATCTTGCCCTAAGTCGCGACGGATCCCACACCCGTGGGCGATCCGGTCCGCAGGTCCCGCCGATCTCGTCATCTTGCCCTTAGTGCGGACGGATCCCACTCCGGTGGGCGATCCGGTCCGCAGGTCCCGCTGATCTCGTCATCTTGCCCTAATTGCGGACGGATCCCACTCCGGTCATCTAGCCCTAAGTGTGGACGGATCCCACTCCGGTGGGCGATCCGGTCCGCAGGTCCCGCCGATCTCGTCATCTAGCCCTAAGTGTGGACGGATCCCACTCCGGTGGGCAATCCGGTCCGCAGGTCCCGCCGATCTCGTCATCTTGTCCTATGTGTGGACGGATCCCACTCCGGTGGGTGATCCGGTCCGCAGGTCCCGCCGATATCGTCATCTTGCCCTGAGTGTGGACGGATCCCACTCCGGTGGGAGATCCGGTCCGCAGGTCCCGCCGATCTCGTCATCTAGCCCTGAGTGTGGACGGATCCCACTCCGGTGGGCGATCCGGTCCGCAGGTCCCGTCGATCTCGTCATCTAGCCCTATGTGTGGACGGATCCCACTCCGGTGGGTGATCCGGTCCGCAGGTCCCGCCGATCTCATCATCTTTCCCTAAGTGTGGACGGATCCCACTCCGGTGGCAAAAGGTGGCAAGATAAGACCTTTAATTAGGAAGGCAAAATAAGACCACATGACAAAACAAAAAATTTATAAAAATTAACTATCCTTTATGCAGGAAAAATTTGTTCATCGCAAGAAAGATAATGAGAGAAAAGTATGGGAATCAATAAACCAAATGTCATTATCTTTCTCGCAAGCATAAAAAAATACTAAAAGAGCAAATAAATCTCAAAGTTCACTGAAATACATCATTCGCAAGAAAAGAAGAAGAAGAGGTGATTCAAGAAATTAAAACTAAATCTCAGACTTCAGTGTTAGTTTCGCCAGAAGGAGATAATGGATGTTTTTCGCCAGCTTTGTCATTTTCTTCAGCATTCTCCTTATTCTGGTCTACTCTGGCCTCCTCTTCATTTGGGTTATCACCAACAGTTGATTCCTTCATTCTAGATTCTTCTTCATTTGGGACATCACCGGTAGTTGTTTCTTTAAGAGGGATTTCTTCCTCATTTGCAAGATCTTCTTGAGAAAAATCCTCTTCACCACTTTCATAGTCAAAATCCCTATCAGCAGGACGAGGAATTTCATCATCATCCACTTCTAAAGGTTCGATGGATACAAGAGAAAGAGAATTGGACAGCAAGATGTCATTCACCAGAACTTCAGCTTTGAGATGGACTTGACGAAGAAATGCCCTCTGATGGTTTATATCTTGAATATTCTTGAAGTAGGCAAGATAATCAAAACTTTTTTCTGCTCGGTCACGAGAACGAGCAAGAGAAGAAGCAAGTAATGTATTCTCTTTGCGAATTTTAGCATATTTAGACTCAAAGATCGAAATGAGGAATGAATATTTCTCTCAGATTATGCTAAAAAATAGAATACAAAGAATTCATTAAGATGAAGAATTCACAGATAAATATTACATAGAGTCATAGAGACTTGACAAAGAAAAGATCATTAAGGCAGTCAATTTTTTATGACTACCTTCCTTCTGCGAAATAAGATATTGAGTCAAGGCTAAGCAACTATTCTCAAAGTAGTCCATCGCATCATCACATTTATTTCCAACTAAACCTTGTAGACGAGAATGAAGGTTTTTCTCTTTAGAAATAAGAATAGCATTTTCCTTCGCAAGCGAAGAATAAGATTCTTCTAATTTGGAGCATTGTTCTTTAAGTTGATTTGCCTTTACACTTAAGGCTATTCTACCCTGGATGAGTGTATTTTTCTCAGAAATAGATGACTCTATTACTTCCTTAAGCTCATTCTTCAATTAGCGAAGAGATCGCTCTTGGTCATCACATACTTTTTGAAGCATGTTAAGTTGTTACGAAGAGATCGCCACCTTGTTTGAAAGAATTCGCTTCTCTTGAGATAAAATTTTATTCTCATCTGATAAAGTTTCCATCTTCAGGTTAGCCTTAGTCAAAGAATAAGAGAGGCAACATACTTCATTGCTTAATAAATTTTTCTTCTGAACTAATTGGGCATTCTCTTTGGTAAGATTATCTATTTGATCAACAGGATATGAATGAAGGTTATCTAGTTGGTTATATTGATCCATCCAAACATCTTTATCCACATGAGACTCTTCCGCGATGGATTCAAATTGATACCTCTCCATTATTCGTTTCTGGTTTAAGGCATAAAGGGCGAAAAAAGGATTTTAAGAAATTGAATACAAGAAAGACAAAAGTACTAAAAAAAGATCAATCAAAGGCAAAGATAAGAAAAATTATACCTTTTAGTTCATTATTTTTCTTGCGAAGATTATCACGATCCAGCGAGACATTCTGAAGTTTTTGGTTTTCTAGGCGAAGGGCATTGCATTCTTTCTCCAGAGCTATTTGTGAAATATTTCTATCAGAACCAAAATATTTACTCAAAATCTCGCAGACGCCAGATTTGATAGGATCAGTAGGAGACTTCTTAACATCATCCAGAACATCATATAATACTTTAAAAGCAATATCTATTCCTTCCATAGTTTCTTTACAAAAAGAAAGGATTCAGATAAAGAAGTGGTGATGATAGAAGATGAAGGAATCGAATCATTCTTCGTGACATATGTATCATTCGAAGGTGAGATTTGAGGAAGATTAGTAATTGAGATTAAAGAGGGGTCGAATTGAGAAACATTGACAACAGGAGAAGAGATGGCTTCATTCGCAGAAGGATTAACGAGAAGAGTTTCACCCACTAGAAGATCATTCGAAGGGGTGAAATATGAGGCAACATTTTCGCGAGTAGGAAGTAAGGATTCAGTTTGCGAAGATATCGCAGGAGATTTTGAAGGGATAAGTGAAGAAAATTGAACAAAAGTTTCAATGGTTTTAATATGGCGAGATTTCTTAGGAGGCTTGTTGGCATCTCCATCACCCTGTGAATCACAATCCAGATAAGAAATAGAGGCAACAATATTGTTATTAAAAGAATAAGTGTTTCTTACTACCTTGCGATTCCCAGTCTTTCTTTTGTTCACAACGACTTTGGGCTTAGAATTTTTAGGAGCATTAGGAGGGTTTTGGACTGAAAATCTGGTATTAGAGATGATTCCGCTGAAACAAAAATAGTATGGGAACTACATAGAATTGAATGAAGTCAGATAAGATAAATTCAATAAACAAGATCGGTTTCAGCAAAATCAAAAGAATATTTACCTTGATGAGTTCATGGAAGAAGTAGCAGAGGAATCTTCGAAAGAAAGTTGCATACGATGAAGATTTGCAGAGAATGTGGAGACGAAGAAGATGAAGTAAAAGAAGAAAATTCTCTCTCTAAATCCATTCTTAAATAGACAAAAAATGGTGACTGGATAATAGAGAACATGCCAGTGAGTAGAGGAGTATTTGACACGTGTAGGCGGTTATACTTAATTCACGGAATCCTGTCGGGAGAAGAATATGGAAAGTTGAACGGTCGCGACATTATGAAGTACAAATTCTCATGACATTCTCCCCTTCGCAAAGAATACATGAGAAGAGGCAAGATGTAGGATCAGAATATCACAACATTTATACTCTTGCGAAATTGATAATAACGACACTCTTGTGAATGTCGCAGGATGATTACAGAAATGACATAACAGATGACGATAGCTTAAACACGAGAAAGATGTGAAGACCTAGCGAGATTTAGGAGTGATTGCAAGATTTTGCATTTGTACAGTTGCGAATGCCGCAAAGCTAGATCCGAAAATAAAGGACAACTTAGCTGTCACCCACTATGTAATGCCCTATATAAAGAGCTGAATAGGCGTAAAGGTGATAGATCAATTTTTGAGTGCTGAGAAAGTTTTTAGGAGAGAGAAAGTCCAAAACTGTGTTGTATTCTTTATTTCATTTCCTTCTTGTAAAAATTTTTGGAATCCATTAATAAAATTGCTATTTTTGATCATAAAGATGTGTTGATTATTATAAATTCTTGTGAGGGGTGTGTTGTGGGATTTCCTGCAACTACAGCTAGCAAGTTTTTTCTGAGTGTTGTATTCTCCTGACTAAACCTGTTGTTCGGTGGAAATAGGTAAGACCTATTTATACAAGTCGAAGTGAAACGTATTATGGTCTCATTAAGGAATGGAAAAATGGGTGAGTAAATGGGAGGAGGTGGTAACCTTTAACGCATATAATTGATGTTCCATAAAAAAGAGCATTTCACCGTTAACTCCCTGTATTTACTAACCGCCTCATCCTTATGACAGTTCCTCTTAAGATGCAAAATATTAACGGCTACCTTTCCTCTTAAGATGCAAAATCTCGACCGTCGAAGGTCACTAAGCCAGCAAGCCTCCTAAGCTATACTTGCCATGCAACAACAATATGCAACATGTTTTCCACAAAACATTCGAGACATCAACACATATTACAAACTGGGGGATCCTCTTTGGGTATTGGTTTGGCGGTTTACAACTTGGTGTACACTACGCCCGTCATAAAGAAGTGTCATAAGGATGAGGCGGTTAGTAAATACAGGGAGTTAATGATGAAACGCTCTTTTTTATGGAACATCAATTCCATGCGTTAAAGGTTACCACCTCCTCCAATTTACTCGCCCATTTTTCCATTCCTTAATGAGACCAAAGTACGTTTCACTTCGACTTGTATAAATAGGTCTTACCCATTTCCACCGAACAATAGGTTCAGTCAGGAGAATACAACACTCAGAAAATACTTGCTAGCTTTCCATTTTGTTAGATTCCCACTTTCTGATACAAGTCGTAGCACAACTACTCTTCCAGAACCAATTATTCTGGTCTCATCACTTTCCTTGCTTCCTTCCCCAAAACCAACCCATTCTCCTCCACTTTGTGACCGAAGCAAGTCTAGAACGACCATTTATTGGTTTAGGACGGACTTGTACATATCGATCTATCGAGTCTAAAGTACTTCCTTGCAGTTATTTAGGGTTTAAATTCGTTTCTCACCCGAAATTACCGAAATCAGCAGAAACCATTTTCACCCTCAAATACCAATATAAAATTCTTGAAAACTCTCGGCTCGGCTCTTCTCGTAATAGTCTCCAGGGTTCTATACCGTTGTTAGTATGCAACATTGTTTATCTTCAAGAACTTAGATTAGACGACAATAACATGACAGGAGTTGTACCAAGTTGCCTCACAAATCTCCATAACCTCACTACTCTTGATGTTTCTCATAACTCGATTCAAGGCACTATTTCACTGATCGATTTTTTTAACGAGTTGAACCTGACAAACCTCGACCTGAGCTCAAATAAGTTAACTGTAGTTATATATCAAAATTTCCATATGTACTCTAAATTCAAGTTAGAATATTTGGCTTTGCCATCATGCAATTTAACCGGATCATTCACTACTTTTATCTATGAATTGAGTAATTTTCAGCATTTGAATTTGTCCCATAATCACCTTACAGGAGTCATTCCTTCCAGTGTCTCCAGAATCAAAAATTTCCTTAGGTTCGACTTGTCTGACAACGAATTTTGCGGTCTTCTGCTTGTTCCACCTCAAGCATTTGTCAAAGATTACATGAGGCATATTCCTTCAATGGATATTCCTTTTAATATATCTTTTGATGTATCGAATAATAAACTTAGTGGTGAAATATCAAGAGAGGGTGGAAAAAGACTTTCTCGATTTAATCTAGATGGTAATAAACTTTCAGGTCTGATCCTAGTTTCTATATTTTCGAATAATTTGGGGTCTCTTCAAATTATTGACCTGTAAAACAACAAATTATCTGGGATTATACCTGCTAGTATGGAGCACTGCATGGATCTTGTATCTCTAAACTTGTAAAGCAACAACCTCACTAGAAATGTTCCTAATGAGCTTGAAAATGCAACATCATTTTCATATCTTCAACTAAATGACAACAACCTCGACGCCGCTCCTCTTAACTTCATCATTAAATTTCAAAACTTGCAAGTTCTCAACTTAGCAAACAATAATTTCGTAGGTAGTATACCCGCTGCATTTGGTTCACACGATTTTCTTAGGATTATTTCTTTAAGGTGGAACAAATACAATGGGTCAATCCCTGAAGACATTATGCGTTCAGATCGAATCCAAATATTAGATTTATCGCATAACAATTTCTCAGGCCACATTCCTAAAACATTTGGAAAATACTGTCGGGGTTTAACAAACGACTTGTTCAACTATCCCGATAATATTCAATTGCAGATGGTGGTTAAATGGATCATGATGCAATTTGAAAAGTTGTACGACTATATCTCAGGTATTGATCTATCTAGAAACATGCTTGACGGAATCATTCCGACAGAGATAGGTTCGTTAAAAGGACTTGCAACACTTAATTTGTCCCATAATGGTTTGTCAGATAATATCCCTGGGAGTGTAGGAAATATGTCTAATTTAGGGTCTTTTGATTTAAGTTTCAATACACTGTCTGGACATATCCCACAATCTTTAACCTCGCTCGACTTTATTAGGGTTCTGAATTTATCATACAATGAGTTGAGTGGCAGGATTCCAAGAGGAGACCATTTTGACACATTGAGTATTGATGGTTGGGAATTTGCTGGGAATGATTTGTTGTGTGGAGAACCAACCAAGAAAAACTAATTTTTATATTTTTATATTTGTGAGGTAAATAATAATCTAGGATACGCTTCGGTTGCATAAGTACGGATATTAAGGTTACCTAGACTTTGTCTATTGTTATTATCGATTTCCATCACCTTGATCTAACTTTGGATCGCAAAGGAAATCAAATATAGGCTTATATGTGGGAGGAAGATTGGTTTAAAGTCTTCAATTGAGTTAAAGCAACTCTTAGTTGGTGTGACGTCAGCTAAGGGAATCAATTGTGTATAGTCTTTCTGGGATTCAAGAGGCGAAAGGAGCGCGACTGTTACTGAATTGTTGGGAGGGTTTAATTCGGTCTCAACTACATTCTAATCCGAAGTTAATTGGTAGTATCTAGTGTTTGTAGCGTCTAAATACAGTCTGATGTTCAATCTAGACTAGATCCCAGGGGTTTTCTGCATTTGCGGTTTCCTCGTTAATAAAACTTTTGGTGTATGTGTTATTTCTTTTTCCGTATTATATTGTTTATATTTATGATTGAAATATCACAGTTTGTGCGTTAATCAATCAAAGTAGATACATCCATCCTTGTTTGTTGGATACAACTTGATTGATACTTAGAAATTGATCTTTTGAATCACCGAGTACTCACACCTGGAAATCAGGTTCACAGACTTGTGCATGTGAACGTTCTGATTGTGAGAGATAGATATACAACTCTGAATTAGAAAGAAATTGAGACGACTCTTTCAATCCCTTCTTTCGACCCTGCCAATAACCATACATGGCATTCCTTCTAGATTGAGATTCATTAAGTTGAACTCTCATAATTGTATTTGAGTTTGTCCATACAGATTGCCTAAGAAAAAGTTGGTGGAGTATTTTTGTACCCCCAGCATCTTCAAACCTGATACACTCGTGGGAGATCAACGGCCAAAGGACATCAAGAAGTGCACACATATTAACATTTATAATTCTACTTAAACATATTCCCAAGACAAAATTCAAAATGAATGATATAGATTAGTCCAACTAACATCATCGAAAAAACAAAACTTTGTTATCCGCGCATGCAATGAGCCAACTACCAACATTAAATACAACGAGTCTTCTCATTCCATAACACATGTTCTAAGCCTATTCCTATACACATGCCAAGCAACTGATTTTGCCACTTTAGCTGTAATACCCTGTATTTTTTAGCTACTGTTTCGGGTCGGGTTATACCCGTATTAGTTAACCTTGTGGCTTAGGTTGTTGTTCCTTAGCCTTAGCCTAGGTGGGTGTATTGAATTAGAAATGCTACAAGTTAGGGTGGAAATAAAATAATCAATACAAAATAAAGTTAAGAGAAAATGAAAAGATAAATAAAATAGTTTAGAAGAGAAATTAGACAAGTTAGAGAAAAAAAAGGCTAGGGAGAAGAAGAAAGAGATGGATCTAGAGAATTTTAGAGATGAAGGATTAATAAAAACAAAAGGAGTTTGTGGCAATTGAGAGGTAGCATGTTTAATTCCTTTTCTCTTTGTGTTTCTTTGTTATACATTGATTTCAATTTTGCTTATTCTTATATCATTAGGGTTTTGAAATTTTTCTATTTAATTTGATGCATATTATTGATGATGAGACTTATATTATTGGTATATAACATGATCGGGTATCCCTAGTTAAAATTTGAGAGTATTCCACCGTATATTCACCGTTGAAAGTTTGTTTTAATTTGGGTGATAGTTTTTGAATTTCTGGACAGTTTCGTGTTGATGTGGTTTTGATGTTCTTAGGCAGTCTTAATGATGTTAAAATGATTTGAGTTCTTAATGAAAGTTGTAGATGAATATCTTATCTTTCTTTTTGCTTTGGATTTGCTCCATTTGATATTAATATGAATTCACTGTGAATAATATGCTAATATGATGTTATCTGCCCAGATTTTTGAATGATCATATAAAACGAATATATTTTGTTTGAACCGTTGGTTTGGTGTGAATTTTTGATATTCTATAAATGAATGTGTTAAGAATATTCCTATAAAATTTAAGGATGATCGGATAAAGTTATTAGCATGGAACATACAATGTAATATCGTTGAAGTTAACTTGTTTGCAGAAATGCTTGAAAGAAATTCATGTTGTTAAGCCATGGTAGCTTGTATTGTTTGTAAAAAATGATTTAAAAAATGAAAATGAGTTCATGTTTTACCGTTAGATGAATATTTTTTTCATGCTAACGGTGGGTAATGACCCCTGAGAGTTAAATGGGTAATGATCCCCATGGGAACTTGTATTTCCCGATCATCGATGGCGGTTTTCCGTGCCGGTAAACGATAGGTGGATGTACGAACTAAGGTTTTCGTACCGTGAATTAAATGGGTAATGATCCCCGAGAGCAGATGGGTATGATCCCCATAGGAACTTTTGTTCCTGACCATCGATGGAGGTTGTCTGTGCCGATAAACGATAGGTGGGTGTATGAACTAAGGACATTCGTACCGTGAACTCAATTGTTAAAACCTAAATTGGTAGATTAGTCGAAATTATTATTGGTTTTATGAATTCAATTGTGAAATCTAATTGGATGAATTGTTGAAAGTATTACTGGTATTATGAACTCATGATTGAAGGGTGATTTGTTGAAATAATATTAATATTGTGAAGACTTGTTTTGAAATATTAAGATGATTTGTTAGAAACAATATTTGTATTGTGAATTCATGATTAAAAAGTATACTTGTGTGGTGATCATGTTGGGTGAGTATCTATATTAGTGATTTTCTCGAAATTATGTTGTATGCTCATGTTGTATGTTATTTGACTCATTGACATTGTTATGCATGTTTTGAGATTGAGAATTCATTCTATTGAGTTGTCATATCACCCCAATTGACATCCTTGCAGATTTATCAGAGTGGCGCAACGAAATCTAGGAATGAGTAGCTTAGTGATTGAATTGCTTGAAATGTAATTTGAAATAATGTGTTTAGTTGAAATCGTTGTTAAGATAATAAGAGGAATTATATGCTTCAGTTTATGTTATGTAAAGTTTCAACTATGTTTTGTGCAAAAGTAAATTAGAAAAAAATATGTATGCTTAAGTCTCTTTCCGACCCGTAACGCTTCGAGTTCGTATCTCCATATGGGTTTGACCCTGGTCCGGAACTCGGGGTGTTACAAGTTGGTATCAGAGCTCTAGGCTTTAGATCTTGAATGGGACCGTAAATAAATTGTTTCGTATGTTGTTATGCATGCTTGTCTGATTTGAGTGTTGTATTGCTTGCTTCATCATAATAGTTGAGTTTGTGTAACTCATGTGAATTGTTCATCGTGCGCTGGATTGAATTGTCGTGTTGTTTACTATATTATTAATATTATGTGAATATTTAGGTTTACGTATTTTCTAAATTTCTGGATGAAATTTCTTTTGAGGGTGGTAGAATGTAATACCCTGTATTTTTTAGCTACTGTTTCGGATCGGGTTATACCCGTATTAGTTAACCTTGTGGCTTAGGTTGTTGTTCCTTAGCCTTAGCCTAGGTGGGTGGATTGAATTAGAAAGGCTACAAGTTAGGGCCCTACCCCGTTCCCCAAAGTTGAATGCGCTCCAAGAGGTCTCAGGTTCGAGTCCCCAATGGTGTAATATTGCAGGAATTAACATGGAAGGTAGTGTTTGCCCCCCTTGTGACACAATCTCACCCCCCCCCCCCCTTCCCGCCGTTTCGGCTCCCTTGGATAGGTTACCCATGAGGCTCGCTGGTAGGTTAGCACAGCAACTTGTTCAATTAATGTAGTAGTATGTCGTTGGAGCTTAGCTTGTTAGGCTTCCAACTAGTTTCATGTAATAATATTTAAAAAAATTATAGAGAAAATGAAAAGATAAATAAAATAGTTTAGAAGAGAAATTAGACAAGTTACAGAAAAAAAAGGCTAGGGAGAAGAAGAAAGAGATGGAGCTAGTGAATTTTAGAGATGAAGGATTAATAAAATCAAAAGGAGTTTGTGGCAATTGAGAGGTAGAATGTTTAATTCCTTTTCTCTTTGTGTTTCTTTGTTATACATTGATTTCAATTTTGCTTATTCTTATATCATTTGGGTTCTGAAATTTGTCTATTTAATTTGATGCATATTATTGATGATGAGACTTATATTATTGGTATATAACATGATCAGGTATCCCTAGTTAAAATTTGAGAGTATTCCACCGTATATTCACCGTTGAAAGTTTGTTTTAATTTGGGTGATAGTTTTTGAATTTCTGGACAGTTTCGTGTTGATGTGGTTTTGATGTTCTAATAATGTTAAAATGATTTGAGTTCTTAAGAAAAGTTGTAGATGAATATCTTATCTTTTGTTTTGCTTTGGATTTGCTCCATTTGAGATTAATATGAATTTACTGTGAATAATATGCTAATATGATGTTATCTGCCCATATTTTTGAATGATCATATAAAATGAATATATTTTGTTTGAACCGTTGGTTTGGTGTGAATTTTTGATATTCTATAAATGAATGTGTTAAGAATGTTCCTGTAAAATTTGAGGATGATCGGATAAATTTATTAGTATGGAACATACAATGTAATATCGTTGAAGTTAACTTGTTTGCAGAAATGCTTGAAAGAAATTCATGTTGTTAAGCCATGGTTGCTTGTATTGTTTGTAAAAAATGATTTCAAAAATTGAAATGAGTTCATGTTTTACCGTTAGATGAAATATTTTTTCATGCTAACGGCGGGTAATGACCCCCGAGAGTTAAATGGGTAATGATCCCCATGGGAACTTGTATTTCCCGATCATCAATGGCGGCTGTCCGTGCCGGTAAACGATAGGTGTATGTATGAACCAAGGTTTTCGTACTGTGAATGAAATGGGTAATGATCCCCGAGAGCAGATGGGTATGATCCCCATATGAACTTTTGTTCCTGACCATCGATGAAGGGTGTCTGTGCCGATAAACGATAGGTGGGTGTATGAACTAAGGACATTCGTACCGTGAACTCAATTGTTAAAACCTAAATTGGTAGATTAGTCGAAATTATTATTGGTGTTATGAATTCAATTGTGAAATCTAATTGGATGAATTATTAAAAGTATTACTGGTATTATGAACTCATGATTGAAGGGTGATTTGTTGAAATAATATTAATATTGTGAAGACTTGTTTTGAAATATTAAGATGATTTGTTAGAAACAATATTTGTATTGTGAATTCATGATTAAACAAGTATACTTATGTGGTGATCATGTTGGGTGAGTATCTATATTAGTGATTTTCTCGAAATTATGTCGTATGCTCATGTTGTATGTTATTTGACTCATTGACATTGTTATTCATGTTTTGAGATTGGGAATGCATTCTATTGAGCTATCATCTCACCCCAATTGACACCCTTGCAGATTTATCAGAGTGGCATAGCGAAAGCTAGGAATGAGTAGCTTAGCGATTGAATTGCTTAATTTTATTGCTTGAAATGTAATTTGAAATAATATGTTTAGTTGAAATCGTTGTTAAGATAATAAGAGGATTTATATGCTTCAGTTTATGTTATGTAAAGTTTCAACTATGTTTTGTGCAAAAGTAAATTAGCAAAAATATATATGCATAAGTCTCTTTCTGACCCGTAACACTTCGAGTTCGGATCTCCATATGGGTTTGACCCTGGTCCGGAACTCGGGATATTACATTAGCACCCACTATGGGTATGCCAAAGTGCCAAACACATCTGCCTATGTGCCAGGAATAGCAGTTAGGCATACACGACCGAGTCTCGTACGAGCGATAGAGTGTCCATCGGTATATGGTCACAATACCGCTCGACGGTCATTCCAGCGCCAACAATTATCAATATGCCACTCATTGACTTGATCATCGCTTATTAGTTCTTTATCCATCTACAATTCCCCCTATAAATACCAATTTCATGTCTCAACTTCAAAATTAATTTCAACAAGCCTAGTGCTCGCATAACCGAAGTGGCTAGCTTCACGCGAGAAGAAAATGTTTCTCTAATTCGATGTTGGATTTTAGTTGCAAAGGATAGAGATTTTATTTTAAAAAACTTTAACTTATGGGACACTGTGTTTTAAAGGCTTATGACGTTAAGTCACGTAAATTCAAGAAGAACAAATGAGTGTCTTCAAAATCGTTATTGTTTTATCAATAACGATGTGAGAAAGTATCAGCAAGTTATGTGGATGATAAAAGGGGATGATCCATGGGTTTTCAACTGAAGAACTAAAAATTATAGCTTGGAGACAACATAAGATGGTTTAGTCATGAAGAATGTTATGAACTATACAAGGTTCACATGCAGGGTTTCGATTTTCATTAAGTATTGTGTTATGCAATTAAGGTTAATTTTTAATGAAATGTAAAACTAGTTTCAATTTGAATATTAATCTAAAAGATAGTTTTCATAAATTAAAATAAAAAAATTACATTATAAATATGTAAACTAAATTACCTACGTCCATAAACTACTCATTTCCTTGACCATTTCCTCCCGGACCAAATACCCGATTGCACACGTTTTCTGGATCAATAGTGTTGTTCAACATATTAGTTATTGAGACGATTTGAGACTGACTTGGTGGTTGGGTCTCTTCAGAATCGTCATAACCTTAAAAAGTAACGGGTTCACTCTGGCATAGGGGAACATGAATACAAATCTTGAAATGCGTATTGTATAAATACTGGAGGAGCTTGCCGAAATGTATCAAATGTTGATGCGCCTGGGGTTGAGGCAATTGGGGTATAAATATTTGATTTCCTAACTGCTTCAATGTTCACACCACCATCAGAAGTAATTGTGTCGGGTTGAAACTGGTTAAACAAACGTTCATGAATTGTATCCATGCCAATGTTATCATCACCTTCACGTACTACTTGAGTATATAACACTTCATTTGGAGTAGAACTTTCTGGTACGTCATGCATAGAACGAATTCTCAAACTTCTTATTTCACTTCCATGACTTTGATGACTTGATCCACTGGGACTCACGCCTCTACCACTGGAACTCATGTCTCTACCACTGGGACACATACCTCTAACACTAGGACTCAAGACTCTACTACTACCACCATGACTTGTACCTGCACTATCATGAACGGAAAATCCTGGACTCATGTCAAACATTATGGTTTCCCTCAGTTTTTTCAACTCATCCAAGTGGAATTTCTGAAATCTCTGTAGTAGACCATGATAATCGTTCAACTGGTCCTGATACTGCTTTGGTGACCCCTTAGTATGGATAAGTTTGTTCAAGTGCACTAGAAATAATCGGATGAGTAACAATCTATTCTGATGTGGATAGAGTCTATACATCCCAAGAAAATGGTGGCATATTCGACGATGAACCCGCTTGAGTAGGATACGCAAATACGCCGCCCGTCTCTGGTGGAGGTCGGGAAGGAAGAAATTCATCACCAAGTGGTATCCTACCTAAAGCTGGGACATCCATCTGACCCATATTTTGAGGTTGCGTAACAATATTGGGATTCTAAATAGTGTTATACCAATATAGGTATTCAGTTCTGTTCATCGGCTCATGGATCAAATTTTCAGCTTCTTCCCAATGATGACCTTCCCTTATCAATTTATCCCAGTCAGCTTGAGAGATCTCTTCACTTAGATAGGGGTTGATGGCTATCAATGTTCTTCTATGCAACTGAAGAAGTAGTCTTTCACCGTAATACCAAACACCCTTTTTTTTCTTCAGAAATAGAGCTGCATAACACAATCCTTTTAAGGATTAGTTGTAGCATTCTTTGAGATTTTTATTCTTCGAACTCAGGGATTGCTTCATACGACATGGAGATAAGGTTAAGGCTTGTTTTACATAACTGTTGAATCCTCTGAACAATAGTAGTATGTTGACTATCTTCAATCTATCCTTGCCAATTATTGG
The DNA here is from genome assembly GCA_023529315.1 of Papaver bracteatum. Taxonomy (NCBI): domain Eukaryota; kingdom Viridiplantae; phylum Streptophyta; class Magnoliopsida; order Ranunculales; family Papaveraceae; genus Papaver; species Papaver bracteatum. The sequence continues at coordinate 2,228,794 of JAJJWX010003533.1, forward strand.
AATCATATTTCAGTATGACAAGTAAAACATTAGTGGGATTAATAAGAGAAGGTTCCAAAACACAAAAATATGTATACCACCAATACTGAAAATAATAACATTGCTGCATAGTAAACTTTCCATGTCAAAATAATAAATGATGTGAAAAATATTGGTTTTTACCTCCAACACTCCCTAAAAAGCATTAAAGCTATCTTTGGCACAAATCGAGGCTATCGAGCAATTACCGAGGGATATGTAAATTTCTGATTAAATTGGAGAACCCCCAGTCATATCTTGGTGCTTGCTCTAAATCTTCTAATGCTTCGAGAAAAATAATTAACACCACTGAGCTAGCATTTGGAAATAGGCGTTGGCCTAGTGTCCACAACACAAATAGAGGTTCGAGCTCCTCATAATGGTTAGGGGACAAATATGGTTTCTTATCTAACCTCAACTATTTCATTCTCCTAGCACAAAGTTATAAAAAACTTTTCATCCCAGTCACTTTAAATCCATACACTTTTATTTGTTTATATGCATCATTTCCTTCTACAACATTTGAGTATAAAAGAAGTCTTACTTTCCATCTATCTTCATATACCCAATTTAGTCGGTTAAATGGAAGTAAGTTTCCTTCACATGGAATTACCGTTAACATGTAAAAATCTAACGGTGTAACTCCAATTTAACAACATATTCATAATTAGAGTTTATTGAATTTTATAAAACAAAAAACATAATCCAAAAATTTAATTACATGGAAAAACTAACTTATCGCATTCAAAATATTTGAAAAAGAATGTGTTTGTAGTCTTCCACCATCATTCAAAGATAACTTGAAAACCTTGAGTCATGTGGTTTCTAGGTTGTATATGATATAAATATCGCCAAGGATATCTTCGGACTCTCTGTTGAACAACGGGAGGAAGTAACCTAAACATCGTACGGAATTCAGACTATGCACTTCTTAGATTAACTGAATTAACTTGCTCTGGATGGTCAGATTTGTGCATAGGGAGTACACCATCACCTGCTAATTGTCTAACATTTTGAAACTCATATTGTTTATCCACAATATAACTTAATCCACCGGCTGGGGTACTAGTAGATCTTTTGAGTTTTCTGTTTCTTTTTCTTTTATCACTCAGGAGAATATTGTTAAACTAGAGAAGATAAGAGAACATAAGATAAGAGAATAAATGAAAAGGGAAGGGAAGGTATGAAGGGGAGAAAGAGACAATACGGTATTTATAGGCGTTGGAAAGTCGACCGTTGTCGATATAGTTAATATCGAGCAATATTCATGACAACGCTGGTGATAAAGACTTTATCGCTGACGATATTATCTATTCCGTTCGCTAGAAACTCGGTCGCTTAGTGGTTTTCCTAGAGTGGCGCCACTCATTTTCTATGCCATATGGTATGTCAATTAGGTTTTTTAACCTTGTGCATATGAATATGACTTTTTTTTTAAATTGAAACCTTCAAATGATATGGTCAATCAAGTAGTTAATTAAGTCAACCAAAGCGCCTCCTCACAGTCCACCCCACTCTACTCTTATACTCCCTATATATACCCTTCGCATTCTCCTTCTTTACAAAAACCCTAGAAAAAAAGCGGCAATTCTCTTCCTGGTGGCTTAAACTCTTTTCTCTGAATCAAAATCTAACTCTGTCCTCCCTAAAATCTATCACGTTGAGATTACCATTTTCAGTATTCTCTGTCATTTTTATTTCTAGAATCAGTACTGCATAAGAAGCTTATTCTTGAAATAAATCCAGTGAAGAAGGTTATTATATCATCAAGATTCAAGATCAATCATCAAGATTCAAGATCATCCTCTAAGGTTAGTTGTTTTTTTTACATATGGGCTTCATTTTTTTTTTCTCTTCTCCATTGTCTAAAATTTTGGATTTATTTTTTCTGATGATTTTGGTTTTTTTATTTTTTGAGATTTTTTTATGTGTCAGATGCTCAAATTCAAAGTCTACCACTCATAATTGGTTTTGTATTGTTTGTTCAGGTTGATATATACAACTCAGAAATCAATCTTTCCGACTCATGGATTTCTCTGACGACTGGAAAGCGTACTTCCCTATCGGTTATGTCCCTTGTCCGCCTCTTCTTTTACCTGAATCTATAGTAAGATCTACAGTCGGTCCGCTTCTATTTATCCATTCTCCTAGAACCCGAAGAACATTATCTTCATCTACTCAAGTTAAGTCAGATGATTTCTCTTTTAACAACAATCTCGGTTTTATCAAATGCTCTGACAATGATATATTGGCTTTCTTCCCTACCGGGGATAATCTCCATAAACTTGGGCGTGCTAAATTATCTCTAAAAATAGATGAAATACCAGAAACAGAAATATATGATGCATCAGACTGCGATTGGGGTGTGATTGTTAAGATTATGGTGAAGCCGTCAAAACGATTACAATTTTGAAGGAAAATAATATTATAGGTACTAGATCACCACCCTACACGTGTCAACCTGATGGACGCATGGAAGATCAACAACCAAAGCCCATCAAGAAAAGGTGTACACGGGTTACACATTAACGATTATAATTATATTCTAACACATCCCAAGAAAAATTTAAGATGAACGACCTAGACTGGTCCAATTGACATTGAAAAGACTAGACTCTGATGAACAGTTGTCCGCACGTGGATTGAACCAACTACCAACATTAAACGCAATGAGTGTTCTCATTTCATAACACTTGTTCTTATTGTGGGTTCTATTTCAACTCTTTTTTAGCTGAAACCAGTTTTACAGCGTGTTGGTTTTAAGGAATTAGGGACTAGGAAAGGGAATGAACTCAATTTCTTAAAACCAGTATTACATGGCATTGGTTTCAAGTGATTGGAGACTAGGAAATTCAATCCTAGGGAATGAACCCAATTTCTTGAACCGAGCGAAGCAAATGAATTCTAAGTAACAAGAAGATTTTCATTATTAATTGAATTACGTCAACCGAAAATTAATTTTCAGGATTCAAATCGAATTCCTTGGCATCCAATTCTTCGAATTACCCCTAACTGAGTTTTTAAGTTTCCATTTCTCCCCCCGAAGGAGGTGTTACTTTAAGTAGTCAACTAAATGATATGGTCAATCAAGTAGTCAACTAAGTCGACAAAAGCGCCTCTTTACAGTCCCCCTCGCACTCTCCTTCTTTACAAAAGAAGGCTATTATTGGGGCGTCACACTCCAATAGAGGGGCTTCACTTGGATTCTTAGTGACCAAAAATGTGGTTATGGGACATCTAACACCAAAACAAAATGTCTAGATTACCCTTGAACTAAAATAAAAATTTAAAAACATAATTTTCTCAATCAACCATTAGACCAAAATCTTCATCTCAACAACCGATTCAAGCAACTGAAGAATCAGAATTTCAAACTCCTCAACAATAACCCATGGTGTATGTTAGGTATAATCGAACAAACGCATCTTTGTTTTCTCGTTTTTTGTGCTTAAAATATGTTAGATTAAATGAAATCGAAGTAAAATTAGGGTTTCAGTATAGTTTCTGCTAGTGTTACGGCTAGGTTGGGACCTTATTTTCTAACCGTAACTTTAGTTTATGAAGAACTTACGGTTAGGTTTAGTTGAATTCAAACCGTAAAATTTGGTTTGCATGTTGGGTTACGGCTAGGTAGACTGAATTTTCCAACCGTAACTGATTACGGTTTGGTTCTATATAGGATAAACCTAGCCGTAATTGTTCCTGTATCTTTTTAAGAAAACTGCATGTTTGATTACGGCTAGGAAAATGCACTGTTTTTTCCAACCGTAACCTCTTACGACTAGGTTCGATTTTCTAGCCAACCGTAATTTGTCTTACGATTTGTTTTTTTCTAGGATAACCTAGCCGTAAATAATCCTGAAAACCAGTTACGGTTAGGAGTTCATCCAAACCTAACCGTAAATACAGATTACGGTTGGGAACGAAGCTTCAACCCAACCGTAACATGAGCAGTAAGTGAAAAAATCTTTATTTTTTTAACGTACTTTAGCTAATTTTGTGCGAAATCGAACTTATGGGAGATAGTTTAGAGGCATACTTGTTGATTTTCAACCATCAGTTCTTCACTTTGATTCATTTTGGTTGAGTGAATCAAAATCTAGGTTTTGAAAGAAATCTCCAAAAAATTCTTTTTTCTCTTCTCTCTAGTTTTTTTCTCACAAAAACTTTGTCCAAGAATTCACCAAATATAAAACAAAATTCATTAATTCAATTATTATCTAATTAAATTAAATTAAAATTAACTAAATAAGGGTTATTTGGTCATTACAAAATTATTTGAGATAAAGGGTTTTTGAAATTAATTATGGATGACCCGTTTTTATCCTACCCCTCTAATGAAATGTGACGCCCTAATAATAACCTTCGTACAAAAGCACTCTTCTTCTTTACAAAAACCCTAGAAAAAAAGTTACAAAAGCACCCTCCTTCTTTACAAAAACCCTAGAAAAAAAGCGGCAGTTCTCTTCCTGGTGGCTGAAACTCTTTTCTCCGAATCAAAATCTAACTCTTTCCTCCCTAAAATCTATCAGGCTGAGATTACCATTTTCAGCATTCAAGATTCAAGATCATCCTACCCGGTTAGTTGTTTTTTATATATGGGTTTCATTTATTTTTTTCTCTTCTCCATTGTCTAAAATTTTTAGGTTTTTTTTATGCTCAAAATTCAAAGCCCTCCACTCACAATTGGTTTTATGTTGTTTGTTCAGATTGTTTCTTTGAATTCCATTAATCTTTCCGACTCATGGATTTCTCCGACGACTGGAAAGCGTACTTCCCTATCGGCTCTGTCCCTTGTCCGCCTCTTCTTTTACCTGAATCTGTAGTGCAATCTACAATCGGTCCGCTTCTATTTAGCCCTTCTCCTGGAACCCGAAGAACATTATCTTCATCTACTCAAGTTAAGTCTGATGATTTCTCTTCTAACAATAATCTTGGTTATATCAAATGTCCTGACAATGATATATTGGTTTTCTTCCCTACTGGGGATAATCTCCATAAACTTGGGCGTGCTAAATTATCCCTAAAAATAGATGAAATACCAGAAACAGAAATATATGATGCATCAGACTGCGACTGCGGTGTGATTGTTAAGATTATGGTTAATTCAGTTTGGGAGCCTGCTGATTTTGCTTCTGTTGAGGGTTTTCCACCACCTTCTGTTGTTACTCTAGGTTATTTGTCAGCTTGTACAACCCGCTCTGTCCATTGGTTTCAGATTGACTGGGGTCGTAAAGAAGATCAACATGTATTGGTTAACTTGGGTTCCGAGCAGTTCTCTGCTTCTGTTCTTCATGCTTGTTGGAATCCACATGTGAATTTTGAAAGTCTTGTTTTGTTAGATAGTGGTGAACTGATCTTATTTGATTGGGGTCTCTTTCCTGAAATAACTCGTTTAGATGTTGAATGGAAGGATTCAGATTCGGGTACATTAACTTCAGATACAAGATGGTTGAGTTGTGAATTTGGTGCGCATCCTCGGATATTTGTCATTGCTTGTTCAGATATTGTTTACCAAGTTGATGGGAGGTTTCATGACAAGTATATTGCAAGCATTCTAGCAAAGATCGAGTTGTTTGCTGACTTTCAATTAGCTGGGCAAGAGGAGTTGTTAGCTGACACGCACGAACCTGATGAATTCGTTACATTTTGTAGAGCGGGTTCTGGAGGTTTCAATTTCTGTATAGCTAGTAAATATGGCCTATATCTCATAGACACCAGAAAACCACTATCTCCTGTGTTACAATGGTTTCACAATCTTGATTACAAACCAACTTATATGCAGGTGTTCAAACTTTCTGAATTAAGGTCCAAGGTAGACCGTGACAAATATAAATGGGCCACTCAATCTGGTTTTGCCATTTTGCTGGGGTCATTTTTGGATGATGACTTTAGTTTTTTCTTCTATGGGCCTCCTTTGCCAGCTCCACCTGAATCAGTGGCTTCTAAAGTTGCAGATTTATGCCACACCTTATATGCATGGGGGCATTCTTCGTATCTATCTTTGTCCGGTCCTCGATGCTATAGTGGTGATTGCCTCATACAAGAGGAGTTATCAAATGCAAGGCGTCCCAAGAGAAAAATATTGGGCTTCTGCGTCATCACTGAAGATCTCTTAGACATCCATCTTGAAAGTGGTGTTGGCGGCAGTTTTGGACTCATTAGGTGGTTGCCCTCTGGGAAGATTCAGTCACAGATGTACAATGCTTCTTGGGAGTTTGACGAACCATCTGCAGTAGAGCATTTGGAACCAGCTGAATCACTGGATGAAGACTTTCGTATGGATTTGTTTCAGAGAGATGATATTTGTAAGAAAATGAAGTACTGGGAACTAGATTATCTCCTTCCTTATCTACATGGTGATCTTCTTGCAAAAGTCTTGAAGGAGGGTTCTGGTTGTATGCAGTCATATACTCAAGAAAAGTACAAATATTTGCATGACATTTTGAAGGCTGCTAGTGTTGATCAGATTGGGTCACTGCCTGATATTGTTAAGGTTTTAACTTCTGTTAGTGTTCCAATGAGCATAAATGAGATTGCTGTAAGTAGAATGTGGACTGGCCTATCCATCGGTGCTTTACAGCTAGGGTATTCTTCGTATCCAGAGCTCCCGCAAATTAAACTGGACTTTAAGGAAGTGTCCATGGACTTCTTACATATTCCGAAGTCCCCTCAGCTGCCACCATTTTTATTGAGGAAGCCTTCGAGAAGAAATAAGGAGTCCCAAAAAGTGCAGCCTGGTGATGATCTTTTGGGACCAGTGCTTCCTCTTCCGGTTCTAGTCAATCTTCACAAGGTAGAAAATGAGATGGGCACATCAGCTGCGGACAAGAATGAATTCTCATTAACTCACCAATGCAATGAGATCATGAGAGTGGCCAACATTATGGGTTTGCCAGGCTCTTCTGCTGAGTTACTCGACTCCCATGCTGTTTCTCTTGATGATGACATGGACGAGAACTCTAGTGTTTTCCAAGAGGTAAAGTCGCTGGTCTTTTATAAACCAACATCATTCACTAGTGAGAACCGCCACTCTGTGGAACAGCCTGTTCTGGAAGATACCTCTGCGACATTCATCATGAAAGCGAACAAATCTGATTTGGAGATGTTTGATGATCTGTGCCCAATTGAGTTGAAGTTTGATTCTCCTACTAGAAACATTGGGAAGGAGGAGTTGGAGGCACTCAAGTTGTTGAAGAGACGAATTTCCTCATGGCAGGGAAAGTATAAGCCTTATGAGGCTTTAGTTGGACGTCAAGCATGAAAGATGATAACACTCTTTAACTATCCAGGTAGAAAAATTGGTCACAAGCAACTCTACACTATTTAGCTGTATTAGTTGCACATTTGTTTACTTAATTTGGTTTCTTTTCATCCAATTCTTTCCTGGGCAGACACACACTAGACCCTCACTTGCCATTGATATTTAACTATATATATATATGCTTTTTGATTGAATATTATTCTCATGTAATTCATCTCTGTAATAGTTTGATATGCAGTGGAATGATGAGTTCTCTTTTTTTTTTTTTTACTTTGTATCTTTTATATATGTGTGTGTGCCTGATTCTAGTTGAACCATGTGTGGTTCACTCTTGGACCTGTGGAAGGATGACATATTTATCATCAGATGATGAAATAGATTTCATATCATTTCATCAATACTATGGTCCTTGCAGAAGGATAAGGGAACATGTGCTAAATGCCACCATTTTTAATATACTTTACCTGATTATTCCTTTTATTCAAGTAGATTATTTTGGTGTTTTAACTCTGTCTCTAGCACTCTTCTGATTAACGTTCTCTGTGTCATTCATCTGTTGCCGTATAATTTGTCATGTTACATTATATTGCAGGGATCTATATGTGATCTTATTTCAGTTACTTTGTAATTTGAACATGTTCACTGAAATCTAAGGTTTTGGTAGTTTAGTATTAAATTAAATTGAATAGTATTGTTTTGTCCGATTCCAGTTTATGGTATTGTTGGGCTGTATCTTTGAAGTTGGACCTATAAAGATTCCAGCCTTTTTGGAAGTCAGTTTGCTTGCAGCAAAGTCCATTGCCTCAACTGTAACATATCTGAACTCAGAATTTAAAATAAAATAAAAAGCTGTGATCCATAAGCTACCACGTAACTGTGTCGGGGACTCGATGCCACTATTTCTAAATACTTGTTACACTATTGTACCTGCTGCACTTATATTGTAGGGATCTTAGTTTTATCATATATCAGTTGTTGCTATTGTTATATTCGGAACTTGTTCATCCGCAACTGTTCTATATTGGTTCGCTGTTAGGGATCTTTAAGTGATTACTTTCTTCTAGATTCTATAACATTTTAAGCTTCTATAGGTTCTTTATATCTGTTCTAGATTCTATAACATTTTAAGCTTCTATAGGTTTTTTATACTTTGAGTATAGAGAAGATTTAAGCTTTTTGTACTAGTCAGTTTCCATGCAGCAAAGTCATGGCCCCAACTATAACGTTCTTTGCTTCTTCTATTTCCAACTCACCTTTACATGAAACTTTTGAATCTGGATGTCGGGTTGGAGGTCAATTTTGCGCTTTTACGAGTCGTACATCAGGTAATAGTTAAGCAGTTTTACTGTACAACATACACAACTTTAGACTTCCATTTCATGCTAAGCATGCAGGGTTTGTGAAGTTAGGTGTTTGCATATGTACCACTTGAAGGTATTGAATCTATTGATGTACCACTTGAAGGTATTGAATCTATTGATGCTGATTACGTGTTTTCCGCAAAATGTTTGCCGAGTCCTATATGGTTCTGTAGCTACCTTATTGACTTCGTATAGTTTATCACTAGAAGAAAGAGGTTAGATAGTGATGCTTACAGATCACTCTCTGCTAATGTTATACTATTTTTTTTCTTCCATAACTCCATCAATGCTTTCTAATTGCATATTTCCCTATCCAAAGGGCTGCTGGAAGTCATTGAAAATACTGCAAGGGTTGAACATGCTTCATCTCCTAATAAACCAATTTATTTAGTTGGGGATTCCATTGGAGGATGTTAGCACTTCCATACTTCAACAAGTATTTTTCTTTTGTTAGCGTCCTGAATTGTTAACCGACTTCTGTGTGGTTCAGCAACATCATTTGGCAGGTCAGTCTTGCAGGCTTGCAGCCTCTGCTCCGTATCTTATAAATTTTGCCTGATAGCTTCCGTATTATCTTTATGTACCTTCTTAGCGTTATTGCAGGTACGTGTTCTTCTCCTCGAATCCTTACAACAACGTTATCGCTTTTTATGCTTTCTCTAGAATTTCACAAATTCTCTGTTGAAAGCTCTGAACCACGGCATTGTTTAATTGTTTGTGTAACTCTGAATTGTCATTTCAGGTGTCGCGATGAAGGTGGCAATAGTCAATATTAAAGAAAGCCTTCCTCTTGCACAAAGACTTGGAAAATTGTTGGGAAACCTGACTACTTTGTTACCATGTATATCTGTAATAAATTAAGAACCAACAGTCCTTGAGTCTCTAGGTTCCTTGTCCATTGGAAAATTAAAAAAAACTAGCAATCTGTTGTTGAAAGAGCTTCTTCCTTGTAAGAAAAAAATGAACATCACCTCTTTTTTGTGTGTGGATATAGTTTGATCAATTGCCTGCAGGGTTTGGGGTTATCATACTGAAGGAAACTCTTCTGTGGAAATACCCTGGTAAGGTTCTTCGCTTTGCGTCGAATTTAAAGCTTTTGAAAGTTGCAGCAGCTTATGCTAATTCTCGTCTACATGCGCATCAGTGCTGAAGTGCTGGTGCTTGCAAGGTGTCTGTTCTTGCAAATCTGTTTAACTGGTTAGCTCGATGTTATCAATACTGGAAGGATTCTGCCAAGGGATGAAAGAAGAATTGAAAGACAGAGACAGAGACAATGCAAATGTAATGTACTTGAAGATAAACTCAGAGGTAGAAAACTTAGTGTCATATTGGACCTATAGAGAGGTATACTTGAGAGAACTACCTACAAGGCCATGTAAGCTGGCGTAGATCAAGTTCCAACCTTTGAACTGTAGACTAGATTTTCGTGTTCATCGCTTGTAAGATTGTATAAGTGAAACTTTAGTTTTCTTTACAAGGAATTCCATGACTGATTTTGGTAACTGCAGCAGGAACATAACATACTGAAAGAGTAAATGAAAAACTGGAAAATCTCATTTGCTCTGTTCATGAACCATTGCCAGGTCTGGCAATTTTGGTTGGTTGGTTGGTAAGGGCCGTAGGGCCTATATTTCATTGGGTTTTGCGAATTTCAGTTATTAATGGAATATACACGTCTGGTAAAAGACATTTGTTGTAATGAAGCTGCTCAGTCTAAACCTTGCAAGTCTTAAAGTCCAGCATGGAAATGCCAACAATGCAGTTCTGTGTTAGCCAATTACACGCATTGGACCAAATTCTGTATGGTCATGGCACTAATAGCAAAAACTACCTAAAGGTCTTTCGTCAAAACAATAATGAATGATGGTGCTCATCTTAATGCATCTTTGGTGCTCAGCTTGTTGCTAGGCTTCCAATTAGTTTCTTACCGGATGCTAATCCTCAAGATTAATTGTCCATTAATTGGGACCTACTTTTTTTGTTTTTTTTAATTCAGCAGAAAGAAAAAAAAATGATTCAAAGAGGACCCAAGGTCATGGGCCTCTCAATGGTCGGTTGTAAAACGAATTTGGATCATGAAGCCCGTTACGAGGCCCATGAAGTCCTATATATAATATAATAAGTCTCACTCTGTCCCGTTTCCTCTCTTTTTTTATTCTCTCTTTCCAGTCCGAAGAAGCGAATCAAAAGTTGGAGTCGGGAGAAGAAGCAAAAACCCTAGAACCTCAACACTCCGTCAGGTTTCTTTCTTATGATGTGATTATTATCTATACTTCAACTAGGTTCATGGTTTGTTCGTTGTAGTCACTTTTTCTAACCATTTTTTTTTTTGTTTTTGTTTTTAGGTTACAGCAATAAACCCTAGAAAGTTGTTCTGATCTCATCTAATCTTACTTTCAACATGAGGTATGTTTCTCTCTATTTCTATACATTGTTCATCTTCATTGAGCGTTATTATGTCTTCTCTTTGTGAGATTTTGATTTGGGGGTAGATTTTTTTCGGTTTCGTTTGGGCGGACTAGGGTTAAAGCTAGGTTTTAGTAGATTTTATTGTATGAAGCACGTTTCATGGGTTTATTATTTTTATTTTTGGTTGTCAAGAATTTTAGGTCTGTCTATGTAGTGGTTACAAGTTAGAAATTTCAATTTCTTTGTTGTTTCGTTGCTAATGATGGTTTTGTTTTTCTTATTTGCAGTCGGCCTATGGAAGAGGATACTAATGTAAGTTGTCTTTTTTACTTCTCTATGAATTTAATACTTTTGATTAAATCTATCCTTGATGGTTTTATGTTATGTGCTTGTGTTCTGTCTTTTTGGAGTATGTCTAGCTGCTGTTACATGACCTTTGTTAAAATTTCGATGGACGTATATTGTAATTAATGGTTAGTTGTTGCATAAATTGACGGGGTAGTGGCTGGGTATGTGACAATCTAAGAACTATGGCTTAGGTTCTGATATTTTCCCATGGTTCATGGTTAGCATTTTTAGTAGAAAACCTTGGGCTTAGTTCATCCTCCCTGGAAGGCATGCAGCTCGTCATTGCCATTTTCTTAGATACTTGAGAAAAGTTCTAAGTTATAATGGAGACAAAAGCTTTAAGTTTTTTTTTTTTTTTTTTTTCCAGTTTTAGACCATAAAGCGATTATGCACATTATAAAGATGTGATGATTGGATGGTGCCTAGAACCAAGTGTGAGCTTGGGACATTAAGATGGTAGGGATATCTCATAATATAACTGAAATTCTATTTTAGCATTAATTGTCTTCTTGTCGTTAAATTGTTGTTCAGCCTGGTATTGTTTTTTTCCATAATCGGCATATTGTGTTCCCAATCCGTGTTATTACGAGAGCTAAGTTTTCTACTTTTACTGTCAAACTCCAAGTATTTTGGCTTTATAATGATCTTAATCATCATCTCTTATCCTGTATAAATTTTGCTGTCTACTTTGATAAACACAAAAATACAACGAAGAAATCTTGTTTGTTTTTGCATAGTAAAGTTTTCTTGACAAGTTCCATCATGCATGTTAGCGTTCTTCTTAGTTCTCTCGTGGTATCTACGTTAACGGTGTCATCTGAGACCATAATAAGCCGGTTTTGTAGGTTTCTACACTAAAGTATTATGATCTGACTTTAGTTTTCTAGTGTTCTCACTAAGATATGATCTAAATCTTACGTCTTTGTGCTCTTGTTAAGGATGAATAATTCCTGATTGATGGGACTAGAAAGGAGTTATGCGAAACTACACTTTTGACTAGACCGTAAAGATTTACACCTAATCATATGATGAAATTGTAGGCTATGATGAAATCCTGGTAAAGGCATCGGAAAACAAAATGGAGTATCATATCTAATGATGGAGTTTAAACTTTCAAAAACTCATCTTCCCCTTATGCATGCTTAAATCGAGAATCAGGTCATGATGATGTTTTCTTTTTACTACTTTTGAACTTAGCATGTTATATGAGCTTACCTTTTATGATGGTGCATCTACTTAGTTATATGAGAATGTGTCTCTGCTTACCAATTAATCTTCATATCATTCTTCCTATTGGCCTTCTGCTGAATGCGTTGCTGTGAGGAACCATTTTATGCATTTGACTGACCCATCTCTGTTGGCAGGGTGGCAAGACTGAGGAAGAGGAATTCAACACAGGACCCCTTTCTGTTTTAATGATGAGCGTCAAGAATAACACTCAGGTAAGATTCGTTTCAGCAAATTTGGTTGAACACAAAATTATTGTAGAACTTCAAAATTTGGTTGAAATATTATGGAGTAGGAATTGCACTTTAAAGATCAGTCGCTGATGAGTTCTTCGATTGATATCCTCAATTATTACTTGCTCTATCCACAATTATTAGTTACTGGTCTATGTTTTGTTCTTTGATATCTAACCAAGTTCAAGGGGTGCAACTAGTTTTGTAAACATTGCTTTTAGTTATTTTATTTTCCATATTTTCACATCTTTCTAATGATGCCATTCCTCAGGTGCTTATCAATTGCCGCAACAACAGAAAGCTTCTTGGCCGTGTGAGAGCATTTGATCGTCATTGCAACATGGTTCTTGAAAATGTCCGGGAGATGTGGACAGAGGTCTGTATTGTCTTTGAGAAACGTTCCTATTTCCATACAGTAACCTTATACCTCTACTAAATGCTTTCGTTTTTGCATACAGGTGCCTAAGACAGGGAAAGGCAAGAAGAAAGCCCTTCCTGTGAACAAGGATAGGTTCATCAGCAAGATGTTCCTTCGAGGAGACTCTGTTATTATTGTTCTCAGGAATCCTAAGTGATGTTGCTGCTTATAATTAGCCGTGGAGAGAAAAGAACTGTAGGCGTATAAGAAGAGGCCTGTCAATCACTTGTTTTGCGAACTTGAATGAGGAAATACTGGATTTTAAGCTTTGTAGTAGTAATTAGAGGGAAATATGTAACTGAATATCATCACCTGTACAACTTCTCTATATCTTCCAAATTACTGACTGCCCTTTCATTTTGCTTCGAGTTATCACTAGTTATTTCTCTCTAGAAACTTGCAGAGCTAGCCATGGTGTAACATTTCACCTGGCTCTGCAGACTTTAAAGGTGTCCGATTAATATTCAGGTGAATGCTCACCATCCTGCTCGGGTGGCTAGTAATGAAAATGTCAGCTGCTTCTTGATCTATTTAAATACTTTGTTGTGTGCTGTGTATATGTTTTTTTTTTATTTGCAACAGGTTACGCTATTAAAAAAAACTGTTCTTAAAAACTTGGACGGAGTCCGATGTATATTATGATGATTAGCAAAATCCGACAATCTTGCTGTTCTATGTTATGATATTTAAACGACAAGAAAACATCAGCCAGAAAGTAAAAAATTACAAGATATGAAATTTGATAGGATGTAAAATCCAACTCTTGAAATGAAAGATGAAACCAGTCCACAGTGAGGGGAATAGGGGAAAATGCTGCTTTGTGCTTCCGTTGTACTACCTAACTATCACCTCTCTTTTCTAATGTTGTTATTTCTCTGTTTGGTGGTTTCTTTAGGAGGTAGTTGTAGCAGCCATGGATAAGTCAGCACTATCCTTGTGATCGCCGAAGATCCTCTGACGGAAGTCGGAGACCATAAGAGGAAGACCCTTGCGAAGAGACACGGCAGGTTCCCATCCAAGTAGTTCTTTGGCTTTAGAGATGTCTGGTTTCCTCTTGTGCGGGTCATCTTCTGTGTTCGGCCTGTACTCAATCTTTGCATTTGGATCAATTGTTTCTTGCACCACCTACAAATTTCAAAAAGTCATCAGTCAAGTCAATCATCATTTATTCGAATTAATCGGCATCCAGTGAATTTGGTCCATATTTTACCTGGGCAAGTTCCATCATAGTGAATTCACCAGGGTTACCAAGATTGAACGGACCTACATGTTCTCCTTCCATCAACCTCATCAGACCCTCCACCTGTTTCATTATCATTGAAATGTCAAACAAATAAAAGAGAAAGACAAAAAATAAAAAAATTAGACTCCAAGCATGACTCGACGCGTGTCTCATTGATTTAGCATGTAATGATCGCCTCACAGCAGCCACCTCTTTACATATCTCATATCATATGGACCTACGGGTCTATTAAATCTTCAGTGATATTTTAAAAATAATCAGATTTGGTTTGAGCGCATGGCTATAATTCTATTAAATTTTCAATAATTTAGCAGCGCACAGCATGGTTCGAGCGCACATGATCAGAAGATCGTCGGAACCCTGGCCGTTGACCCATGCGCTTATTTTTTTCCAAGAGGCCGAGTTCCTAAGTAGAATCCTAATCCCCATGGATGGACCAAGTCATGAAAACCCCTCATTTCCGTCAATCTTGAAAGATTCAAGGGGGGTCTCATTACTGTCATTTCTTGACAACTTTTCCCCAAATCAAACATTATAATTATCAACTTAAATTAGTAATTAATCCATAATCAATAATAAATGCAAAGATTAACGTTAATTATTATTACCAGATCCGAAACATACTGAAAACTCCTGGTCTGTTTTCCGTCTCCATATACCGTCATCGGCTCCTTCCTCAGTGCCTGAGCGACGAAGTTACTGACGACACGGCCATCGTCGATACCCATACGAGGTCCGTATGTGTTAAAGATCCTAGCAATCCTAACCTGTATTATCAACCCACGAGAGTAAATGCACATTGCCCGACATTAGTGAAAGTTGTTGACTGAAAACGAGAGATGTACCTCAACGCCAGCACCTCTATGGTAATCCATTGTCAACGTTTCGGCAGTACGTTTACCTTCATCATAACAACTCCTCACACCTACGAACCACCAAGTGTTGCAAAATCATGTGTGTCAGATTTCACAGGTTACAACCACCACATTTGTGTTTGTCAGATTCAGGCCCCAAAAAAATAAATAATACACGAAGCAGGAAGAAAAAAAAAATTCGAAATTCGTCTGCATCTTAATTTAATAAAAAAATCCAGATTAAAACGAAGAGATATGACTTACCGATGGGATTAACGTTACCCCAATAGGTTTCAACTTGTGGGTGTTGAAGAGGATCACCATAAACTTCACTAGTACTTGTTAACAAGAATCTAGCACCAATTCTTTTAGCTAATCCAAGCATATTCAGAGTCCCAACCACATTAGTCTTGATCGTCTTGACAGGGTTGAACTTGTAATGAACAGGAGAAGCAGGACATGCAAGATGATAAATCTGGTCAACTTCTAACAACAAAGGCTCAACCACATCATGTCTTATCAATTCAAATCTTGGGTTCCCCAGATGATGCATCACGTTTTCTTTCCTCCCGGTAAAGAAATTATCGACGACGATGACGCTGTCACCGCGGTTAATCAACCGGTCAACTAAATGACTGCCAACAAACCCAGCACCACCGGTCACGACAATTCTCAACCCTTTTCTTTTCAGTCCTAGTGGGATTTTACCACCTGCGCTGATCAGACCCATACCACCACGGTTTTCATGATAAACGTTGCTCTTTTGTGACAGTATCCGGTTGGATTCCGAACTCGGGAAATAAGTGTTGGCAATAAGTGCGTTATCATTTTCGAATTTGGTGTAACGCGACGGAGACGAGGAAGAAGGTAACAGAGCGAAGATCAGAGTAGCGATGGCGATACCGATGAACACGAAGATTAATCTCTGTTCGCGAAGAATGTAACGGATTGGACGCGTTATGAGTAGCAATGGTTTGTTTGGTTTTGGTGTGTAAACAACATCTGATGTCTGTTGTTGAGTTTCATCTTCTTCGTCATGACCTCTATAAAACAATTCAGAACCCATGTTTATTATTTTGAGAAAAAGAGAGATGAGTTTTGGTTGAAGAAGAAATGAAAAAAAGTGTTTAAGTAGAAGAAGAAATTGGTGTATTGATACTCTTGCAAGTATCCGGGAAAGGTGCATCTAGTCCTTTAATATGGGTTTTTCTTTTTAATTAATTTGTGATTATTTGTTAATTAATTGGCATTAAATTTGGTATTATATTACATAATTACGCTTAACATGACCCTATTCATTTGGTGACAATGATTAAGTCAAATTATCAATCCGGTCTAATTGGGTGTGGTCCGTGTGGAGGAGGAAGGGGTTTGAATAATTAAACTAGGAACCTATTTTTAGTAGTAGTGATATGCACAATGTTTTACTAGCCAAAAACAAAAACCTATTTATGAGGTGCTGAGATCTCAGTGTTAGAACTCAATTAACCAGTGGGCAATTGTCATAGCTGATAGCATGCATTTCTTCTTTTCACAACCTAATTTCTTGCTTTTTTACTTTTAGAAATCAAAAATCAATTTCTGAGATGGTATATAAGCAAGTAGAACATGCGAGTGAGTGTAAATGTTTTTGACAATCAAATTGGTCGGATACTTCGTGGTTGTGTCAAAAAAATTACTACACTTCAAGTTGTTGGAGGATTTTATTCGAGGGAGGATACCTTCACACGTTTCTTCTCATATTTTAGGCGTTTTTCTTGTGAACAAAAACCAAATGTTATCGTATTTGAAGCAAGTATTTAGGGATATGTTCTTTTTGCAAAGCTCTGCATATCTACAAAAAATGATTGCATTCTTAAACGTACAATATTACCATCTACTACTTTGAAAATGAGCCGTTGAAAATCAACAGAGTTTTGACTATTGAAATTAAGATTGGTAGATGACGAGGTTTGTTATTTCGGAATACGCTCATTCTAGGTAGAACGTAGAGCTTTATAAGAGAAACATATCTCCAAAAAATTAGTCTCAAATCCGTTATTGTTTGGTTTTTATTCACAAAAATGACACATAATATGTGAGATAATGTGAGAATAAACCGACGATGCTGCGTTGACGCCGAAAAATCCCGGGACTAAATCCCGAGTGGAACAGCCCCTGAAACCCATCAGGAGGAATTATAGGAGGGTGATTTTTTACTCACTGTGGGCCCCACAGTTTTTGTATCACGCGGTGAATTCCACGGGATTTCATCCTGACGGATCCAGCATTATTGGAATAAACATGTAAGGGGGTCTCCCTTTTTTATTTTTATTTTTATTTTTATTTTTATTTTTACGGACTTATGGGTTATTAGGATTTTTCTCTTATGGATGAGATCTTGGAAAGCACAGAATCATTAAAATATCTAAAAGGATTAAACCAAAAATTTGAAAGGTTTTTCTCTTATGGATGACATCTTGGAAAGCACAGAATCATTAAAATATCTAAAAGGATTAAACCAAAAATTTGAAAGGTGATATCAATTCATACAAAACAAAATAATCATAAACTTTTTAGACATTTAAATTGGTATCAGGCCCCAAATGTTGTTATCCACTTTTATCAATCGTGCTCCTATCGTGCTTAAGTTGTCCGCATGTTAGCGGATGGTATCCGATCTCAACGTGATTTTATATTCTTTAGATTGTGGTCCCATGTTACAAGTAGAAAAGTGGCTTGTAGTTGAGTCAACATGTGGACATTGACTTTTATATATCCCAACATAAAGTTAGTAGGAGGAGTACAGATTGGGGCCAAACAAGTTTGAAATGTGAAGCTAAGCTAGTCTATGTCTTCATTATTTAATTTTTTAGGTTAGATTACCCCTCTTGTATTTTTCCTAAAGGTTAATTAATCATCAGTTTTGTTGCATTTTGTACCATATGATTATGATGGTATGAGGATTCTCAAAATTAATTGTTGTCTCTTCTTGAAGCTGAATATTCAAACTGCATCCTTGAACTTAAATGTCTAGAGGAAATGAAGTGTCAAATGGTTTCCCTTGAGGAGAAATCGGAGTGGAGGCAGCTTAGGGCACCGATCAGGGGCAAAGCCAGAAATCCAGCTATGATAAATATCTCGATACAGATTATGTGAAAATCAACATTGATGCTTCTTACTTGTATGATACTAAAAAGGGAAGTATTTGACTGATCATTCGTGACTGTGTAGGTACCATCCTAGGGATCAAGGGTATTAATCTAGATGAGGAAATTGAGGCATATTTTGGAGCTGAATACTTTGAGTGTAAAGCTCTATTATTGGCAGTTGAATGGATGGAGCATCTAGATTACAAGAAGGTTATCTTCGAAATGGATTGTGACAATGTGGTGGTTTCTCTGCAAAGTGTGGATTCACAAATTCATTGGCACAATAAACATTTACTTTCAACTATTAAAAACACATTTTCCAGGTTCAATTTATGGTTTTGTAAGTCAGTTCATAGATTGAGTAATAGTGTGGCTCATGCCTTAGCAGAAAAAGCAAGAGTTGAAGCCAACAATTTTATATTTATGAATCATTATCCTCTTGATATCATCATGATAACTGAAGATGACTATGTAATCTCTCATTTCAATTAATAAAGAATTCTTTAGTATCAAAAAAAAAAAAAAATCTCGATAAAAAGTGTAAGTAAGCAAAAAGGGACTTAGAAGGCCGATTTTTTTGTTCCCTAAGACTAAGTCTTATGGGGTGCTAGTCTAGCAGCTAGATTAGCAGTCAGGACTACCTCCTAAGTCTTATGTGAGTGCTAATTTAGCAGCTAGATTATCAATCCACGTCAGCCCAACGCTGAACCATTCCGCGAAAAGGTGGTTTTTCAAGCGCTGAATCATTTAGCGTAATTATCTAGCATGCTAGCAACTGGTAGGAGAGAGAATTAGTGTTAACTTTTTTGTCACATTTTTTTTTTTGAATTGCAACACTTAAGTGCTAATTTAGCACCTCCAATTTAGCCTTGGGAATCGGCTAGACTGGATGCACACCCGTGCTATACATGGGCTTTGCCCCTGGGTTCCACTTGTCGATTAGGTGTTTAGGTTATTCAAAATTATTTCCACATAGATATCCTTACCTTTGATATTTTTTCACATATTTTGCTCTCGTACATATGGTGGTTTTTGTTTCTTGTTCTTCTTATCTTCAATCACTGCCACTTTGCGTAGTATTAACAGGTTATTTGATTTCTAACTCTACTCACTTTTAACCAAATTAACTCTTTTTTACCACTAATAGAAAAGTGAACTAAACTTTTCATTTTTGGGGGAAAAGTATTAATTTCAAATAATATTTACTTCTTTAGGAGGCAAGTAAAGTGAATTAAACTTTAAGTCCACCGGAAGTTTGAGATATGATTATTCAATTCATGCACGAGAGATGAAAGTTTGGGTTGGCCACTTTACGTACATCGTATGGTCAGTTGAACGTGGCTAATATGTTACGTGCCATATTGTTATGTAAGCTATAACTTCTAGGTGAAGACAATTGGCAAAGCCGTTACTAGGATACCAATTTACCTAGGGGTGTACCAATTTCTTACCAATATATGTTTTGTCTCGTTAAAATCTTGGCATACCCTTAAGCAAATTAGCACCCCTATTAGCAATTTGGACAATTGGCTCCTATTGGAATCCCGAAATGAAGTGATTAATGCAGATACACAATGAGATAAAAAATGATACCCTTTCCGTGCAAGTTTAAAGAACGGAATTTTAAAATATTTTAGACTAGGAAAAAATTTAGGTTACACAAAAAATTCATGTCTTTTATCTGTTTTATCTTTTAATTTAAAGACTTAAAGTCCTAGAAAGATAAATCCTCCACATTGAACGGTAAGGAAATCCTTATAATCTATTTTCCGAAATAAGTCTTTTGTTGCCTTTGTGAAGCGAGAGTTTTGGTGAGGAAACTTGGCAAGCCCTGCCACACCAAATCAAAAATGCGTCGCCACGGGACAAGGCGAAGCCGCTGCACAACAAATCAAAAATATGAAGAATGTTCATAGCACATGCACAAAATCTAGTTTGTAAGAACAACTAGACGAAATAAATTAGTTTTAGTGATATATATCATAAATAAGGATATATGTGGAAAAAACTGATTTGGAATTAGAATGCCATTTGTTTAGTTGGGCAAGTCAAATATAAACTTTCGCCTATATAACTTGGACGGAATTAGTAATTGCAAAATTTGTGGCCAAGATATGCTCGTAACGTATGATTGCCAAAAGGCCTTAATGTCGCGCTGTGATATGATTTTGAAAGTTGTTGTAAAGTGGTAATAAAGATGTCGTTCCTCTCAGACTTGTGAAGGATTTTTAGACTTAAAATTCAAAACTAAAATAGAAAACACACTAAAAATTAAAGCAAACACTGACAAAGTTGTTATCAATATTAAAAGAACACCGAGGCTAAGATTCCGCTATTTTCCAAGTTCAAAGTGATTTAATCCAATATTTATATTTATGCAATTTTCTTATTCAATTCGATTCTAAAATATTGCAACAAGTAGATTCTCAAAATAACAAGTGTAAATCCGAAGCATAGAACATCAAAAACCTATGGCCAAGCATGCTCTATCAAAAGAAATAACAATTGCTTAACAAAAATCATTCAAACAATTTTCGATCAAGGCAAATAATCATATAATAATTGCAAATAAATAGATAAAATAGAATATACCACTTTTTGTTGGAAAAATAGCTTCCTCTATCGCCTCAGGAATGGGGTTTAGCTCCTCATATTAATCATGGTCTCAAAATATATGTTTATGGCTCAAAAGATGATTAAAATAGTGAAAACTAATAACACAGACTGTTTGCAACAGTGTATCGGCGTTACAGAACAGCGATACAATGGAACTGTTACAGAAAATTATTGTAAACACTGTTTCTTTGTCGCTGATTTTAAGACCCTAAAAACGACTGTCTTCAATGGCCTTTTGTTCTTCAGCAGCAGCAGAAAATGTAAACTTCCTGCAACTCGATCTTCTCAGCTCTATGGTGTTCTAAAGTGCTCTGAAACTGCTCCAATGTGTTCGTAACCCTTCTCTGACTTGAACCCAACCTGTATATAGCCAACAACAACCCTAAATCACGATTAAATCTCCTCTTTTCTTCGGTAGAAAGTCTCAGAATTTTCTATTTCTCAAACTCTTCTCTACGCGTTTCTGAGCCGTCCAAGTTATTCCAATCCCTCTATTAGATAGATACGAATCTCAGGGAGGGTTATCTTTCCTTAAATCTCCCGTAACTTCCAAATATAAACAAGAGAATTCCCGAAACTTCCATCACCTCTGTTTCGCTCCAACACGACCATGCAACCCATTCTGATCGATCCAAACACTCGTACCAACCTTTTTGTGCTCTAACAGGTCCATCCCAATGAAAATAAGCCATTGAATCTCGTCAAAACTGGCCGAGAAATCCAACACAAATTCTGCTTCGCTGCTGCCATTTTTCCCGCCAAAAAGCATCATTTAAATTTGCGAAGAAGAAGTGCCCCTATCCAGAGTAGGGGTGCCTTTAGCAGGTGCATGTGGGTGCCTTGAGGTGGCCCTTATCCAAAATGTGGGTGCCAAAATCAATTCCTCCTGGTTCCTTTAGACAACTTTTCGAGCCGATTTTTCCAAAAATGTTTATTGGCCAAGAATACCTACACACATAAAATACCATAATAAGTACAAAAATGAGCACTATTAATATATAGAAACGAGACAAATTAGACAAAAAAATGTGTCTATCAAATACCCCCCAACTTATTGTTTGCTAGTCCTCGAGCAAAAATAAAATAGAAATAAAATCCTAACTCACTATCGTAGGCATCGTCGATTGCATTTAGCATATGCAATAAGCCTTTGAACCCCTATGTGTCCCTAGTGGCCGAGTTATAGTCTCGGGAGGGCTTACCAGAGATATACCCACAAAACCTTTACTCTCCAGACCCTAGCTATCTACGAAGAACCTTGGAAGGCACTAAAGAATCTCATTGGTTGGCATACTTATTGATTACAAGAGGAAGTACCCTGATGCGATATTCCAATTGATGTACATGAGTTTGAACTCAAGCATACTAAAATTCATATAAAGTGACAGAGCTCTACTCAGATAGTCTCACTATGTACATCAATATAATGGAGTCAAAACTAATCACATGGATAGATCAAGAAGATGGATATAAAGAAAAACATAGATGGTTTTGATGTTTACTAAGTGAACGGTGTTTCCCATATCTGTCTGAAGGCCTCCGCCAAAATGAACCTATCCTAATGGACTGAGATACTGGTCTGACTAATATCAACACACTGGCATATACAAGGGAACCAGTGGTCGACAATCTTAATTCTAGATCAACTCGTCTGGCATATACAAGGGAACTAGCGGTCAATTTATTCACTGAAATTTAATATATTTTTTTTAACAACATGATTAGATCTTGTGGATCCAAGTGAATGCTTCTTGTTAGCAGATTACATGGTAATTCCCGTGGATCCTGCATTCCACGCTTATTTAGGCGACGGAGACAGGGTGAACACACACATATTGCTATCCAAGTGTTAATTTTTTACTTATTTTTGAGAATTTATTCCATTTGGTCTAATTGGTCTGGTCTTTTTTTTATTTTTATAGTAACTCAATCACTCTATTTCACCCTAGCATTTGTAACAACTTGAATCGTGAGCCCCACCTAATCACTTAGAGAAACAAGTTTAAAAACAAAATAAAATAAAAACAGAAGTGAAAAGGACTCAACGAGATATGGTGAAACTATCATGTTATTCCTAACACCTGAGCTCTATGCTTTTATGAATAGACTCTTTAGCCAAAATGCTTCCATCCACTTAGATTGGTTAGTGCCATCCTTAATAAGCATAAATTTCTAGGCTTTGGAGTTTACTAATGCAACTGACAAGTTTCTCCCATACCCCCAAACTTAAATCTAACATTGTCCTCAATGTTCTAAAGATAAAATTAGAAACATGAACAAGGAGAAACTGTTACCATTTCAAGCAAAAGAGATAAGGAAAGATATTACCGTGTCGTATGAATATTGGGTTACCTCCCAAGAAGTGCTAAGTTTAAAGTATTCAGTCGGATGTCATATACCACAAAATGGCTAATTACCCTTTCAAATCATATATCAATAGTCGAAACAACTGTGGGTCAACAAAATCAAATAAAATTGCCACAATTATGAGACAACATCACCAAATCAGAAAAATGAACAGATAGAGCATATCCTGATCTAAAATTTCTTGCAAGATATATGGGTTTAAATGTGGCGTCCACTTGGGCTTCTTATGAGTGTCTTGACAAATAGATTCCTTCAAATAGGTCTCTAATAGATGGACTTCCTCCTAGACAGTATCAGGAGGATCAGGCTGTGGAGTCGGAAGAGACTCAATTAATACCTCAGGCACACTAGGCTCGATTCCCAATTTAGGGACTTCTAATAGGGAAACTTGATGATCACTACCCCCAAACTTAGAATTTTGGGTGTCTCTAGATAGACTAGTCACAATATTCCTAATTTCTAGACCATCATGTTCCTGAAAAAGGTCAATTGCTTTCTCTAAGTTGTAATCAGGTGGTTCATCCTCTAAATGCATTTGAGGTATACAAACTGTAGGATTCATATCCGCTATGGTCCACCCTAAAATTTTCTTATTGTCTTGAAGCACGATTTCTGGCCTAATGTCCTGAGTCTCAGATGGGCCTAAAAATGCATAATTAAGGTCTAACTTAGGAGGATCTTCAGGCTCTTCTAAATAAGGGATCAAGGTAGATCCGGAATCTAGTAATGGTTTGAACCTAGATTTCTATTTATCAGTATCTAACATAGGAATAGAATCCAACAGAGCATTTACTTGTTCAATATTGCTATCTTCATCAAAATCCATGCTAAAGTTGGCTAGACAACTCTCTAATGGATCTTCCGATACGATGTTTGGTAATGACTCCTGAATTAAGGTTTCTATCATGTTCACCTCTTCAATGCATGTTTCATCTAGTTCAGAATGTAGCTTATTGACATTAAAAATATTCAACTCAATAGTCATATTACCAAAAGATAGATTCATAATACAGTTCGACAGTTTATGATCGCATTAGACGTAGCTAAAAATGGGCGACCTAAAATCACATGTATTTGGTTCTCTAGGTCAGGGACAGTTTGGGTATCTAAGACCATGAAATCCACTGGATAAATAAACTTGCCGACCTCAATTAGAACATCCTCTATCACACCACGAGGAATTTTAACAGACCTATCAGCTAACTGGAGTGTTATCTTGGTAGGCTCCAATTCTCCAAGTCCTAGTTGTAAGTACACATGGTACGGCAGTACGTTCACACCAGCTTCTAAGTCAAGTAAATCTTTATCTACCCGATGTTTTCCTATCGTGGAAGCAATGGTAGGGGCACCTGGGTCTTTATACTTAGGAGTTGTGGTGTTCTAAATGATCGAGCTTACATGACTAGCTAAAAAGGCTTTCTTAGGGACACTAAGCTTGCGCTTTCCCATACACATATCCTTAAAGAATTTGGCATAAGCCGGCAGTTGCCTAATTGCTTCTAATAAAGTGAGGTTTATGGTAACTTTCTTAAAAACCTCCATTATGTCATTAAAGTTCGATTCCTTCTTTGTTGGTACTAATAGCTGGGGAAATAGGGCTCTAGGCACAGAATCAGACCTCTCAGGAATAAAATTGACATTATCAGAAACTTTATCAGCCCCATCAGCTAGTGGTGCTCCTGAGGGGTGAACTACAATATGTTCACTATCGGGCATGGTTACCTAATTGTATACTACTCTACCACTCCTAAGGGTTCTAATAGCATTCAATTGATGTGATGGTTTTGCACCTACTTTATGAACTCCTCTAGGATTGGTATTAGTCTGACTAGGGAACCTTCCATTATCTCTCTCACTTAAGGTCTTAGCTATTTGGCCTACTTGAAGTTCTAACTTAGAAAGAGTCTGAGCATTAGTTTGAAAGTTCTGCTTGGTTTCCTGTTGAAAACTAACTTGGCTCTTTAATAACATGTTGTGGCTCTGTGCTAACATATCCTGGCTCTTTCTTAAGATACTAAAATATTCCTCTAAGCTAGTAATTTTATTCTCTGAAGAGTTTTGAAACTGACCTAAAGAGTTCTTATTTGAACCAAAACCTAGGGGGCTTTAGAATTACTAAACTGACCTTGACTCCGTCCCTTAGACCACGAAAGGTTTGGATGGTTTTTCCAACCAGGATTATAGGTTTCTGAATATGGGTCAAATTTCTAACGATTATCAAATCTAGTGTTATTATAGAGAGCATTGGCTTGCTCTTCATTATTCTGGCCTTTCCAAAAAGGCTCTGATCTACTACTAGTATGAACCACTTCTAAGGCCTCTAACCTTTTCGCTATAGCAGCAATTTTGGCTTCTGATTCATAACCTCCTTCTACCCTATTAACGTTTCCTCAACCTAGAAGAATTGTTTTCTGGGGTCCCCTATTGTTTTCCCATTGTTGGGTCTTTTCGGCGATTTCACTCAAAAATGTCATCGCCTCATCAACTGTTTGGTTTTCAAACCCACCTGTACACATAGACTCTACTGTGGTCATAGTGGAATAATCTAAACCCTCCTAAAGGATCTGAACTAACCTAACCTTTTCTAGACCATGATGAGGACATTGGGCTAATAAATCATTGTACCTTTCCAAATACCTATACAAAGATTCTCCCTCCTGTTGAGAAAATGTGCAGATTTGCGTCCTAACAGACGATGTTTTGTGCCTAGGGAAAAACTTTTTCAAAAAGGCAGATGTAAGTTGTTCATATGTTTCAATTGAATTGGAAGTCAAACTATATAACCACGATTTAGCTTTATCTTTTAGGGAAAAAGGGAATAACCTAAGTTTCAAAGCATTATCATCGAGGTTTCTAATCTTTAGGGTACTGCAAATTTCCTCAAAGTCCCTAACATGGAAATAGGGGTTTTCATTTTCTTTCCCTAAAAAGATTGGGAGCATCTGTAAGGTACCAGGTCTAAGTTCATAATTTGCCTCTGTTTCAGCTAACCTGATACATGAAGGACGAGTAGTCCTAGTCGGATTCAACAAAGTTTTCAAAGTTGCCATTTCTGGCTCTATCGGGATTCTCTCCTCGGTATCTATAGGGATTCTCTCCTCAATAAAAGACGGACGTTCAAAAATGGACTTTTTAAAAATCAGACTTTCTAAATTAAGGTAATTGAGATGCTTACAACCACTAGGTTTCTCTTTAACAAATCTACCTAGGGCGTATCTTTTACGTTCAGGCATACAAAAGAAAATATGGAAATGGATTCTAAGCAATCAAAATCAAGGCCGACTCAACCAAATCAAACCTATAGATTTCTAGCAAACAAAAAGCATGATGGCTCCACTTAGATTGTTTCTAGACCAGCTTCTAATCCTTCGAAAGGGATTTCGTTACAATTTAAGCAAACCCCTATGGAATCAAACCGAGTCAAAGTAAGTTGAATAGAGGCGAGGGAATCTTAATGGATCTTTGATACCCAAGGCCTTACCGATATTACAAGGCGGCGCAGTCATGCATTCAACTCACAGAAACTATCATGAACTTTGAAGTATGCTTAAAAAAGTAACCAATATTCTTCGAATGACTTTCCTATTAAGATCGTTACCTTATCGGTCTCGTTCTAGTCAAAATTTTAAGGCTTAGGTACGCGTAGGTTACTTGTTCCTAAGTCGGGTAAGAAGAGAACGGTGATGAAATCCGAACCCTTATCTTTTATGGCCAGGCCTTGCCCTTTACTAGAAAAATAAATATTCATATTCAGTCCTCAACATATATGCATACAAAGGAGTCCAGTAACTCGCTGACAGGGGATTCGCTAGTGTTTAGAATCTTACCTCCCGCTCCAGACGGGGGATGAATCGGTTGCAGTCGACTCTGGCCACTGACTCCTATGTCAGTGTACGAACCCAAGGTGCAGAGACAATATCGTAATTGTACTCCTTCTCTGCAAACATTTTATATTTAAAGTACACTTCCGTAGGGTAAAAAATAAAAAAAATAAAGTCCCAAAGTCCTAAAGTGTCCAAAAAGAAAAGAAAAGATTACAAAATAATAAACCCTAATACAGTTTTCGAAAAACCCTAAAAAAATATAATAATAAAAAAAATTCTTTGTCTTTTCCTCGTTTCTTTTCGCTTTGTCTTTGACTCCAAGTCTTTAATTAATCACCAAAATCTTTGGCTCAGCTTTCTCTTCGATCCGAGATCCAAAACCTGTAACCAAAAGACAAATACCTAAGAAAACGTAAAATAGAACAAAAGAATAAAAACCTAAAAAAAAAAAAAAATCTAAGACCTAACCTAAACACAAGTCCGCGTCGGCGGCGCCAAAAATTGATATGATTTTGAAAGTTGTTGTAAAGTGGTAAGAAAGATTTCGTTCCTCTCAGACTTGTGAAGGATTTTTTTAGACTTAAAATTCAAAACTAAAATAGAAAACACACTAAAAATTATAGCAAACACTGACAAAGTTGTTATCAATATTAAAAGAACACTGAGGCTAAGATTCCACTATTTTCCAAGTTCAAAGTGATTTAATCCAATATTTATATTTATGCAATTTTCTCATTCAATTCGATTCTAAACTATTGCAACAAGTAGATTCTCAAAATAACAAGTGTAAATCCGAAGCATAGAACATAAAAAAACTATGGCCAAGCATGCTCTATCAAAAGAAATAACAATTGCTTAACAAAAATCATTCAAACAATTTTCGATCAAGGCAAATAATCATATAATAATTGCAAATAAATAGATAAAATAGAATATACCACTTTTTGTTGGAAAAATAGCTTCCTCTATCGCCTCAGCAATGGGGTTTAGCTCCTCATATTAATCATGGTCTCAAAATATATGTTTATGGCTCAAAAGATGATTAAAATAGTGAAAACTAATAACACAGATTGTTTGCAACAGTGTATCGGCGTTACAGAACATCGATACAATGGAATTGTTACAAAAAATTATTGTAAACACTGTTTCTTTGTCGCTGATTTTAAGACCCTAAAAACGATTGTCTTCAATGGCCTTTTGTTCTTCGTGTTCTTCAGCAGCAGCAGAAAACGTAAACTTCCTGCAACTCGATCTTCTCAGTTATATGGTGTTCTAAAGTGCTCTGAAACTGCTCCAATGTGTACGTAAACCTTCTCTGACTTGAACCCAACCTGTATATAGCCAACAACAATCCTAAATCACGATTAAATCTCCTCTTTTCTTCGGTAGAAAGTCTCAGAATTTTCTATTTATCAAACTCTTCTCTACGCATTTCTGATCCGTCCAAGTTATTCCAATCCGTCTATTAGATAGATACGAATCTCAGGGAGGGTTATCTTGCCTTAAATCTCCCATAACTTACAAATATAAACAAGAGAATTCCCGAAACTTCCATCACCTCCGTTTCGCTCCAATACGACCATGTAACCCATTCTGATCGATCCAAACACTCGTACCAACCTTGTTGTGCTCTACCAGGTCCATCCCAATGAAAATAAGCCATTGAATCTTGTCAAAACTCGTCGAGAAATCCAACACAAATTCTGCTTCGCTGCTGCCATTTTTCCCGTCAAAGAGTATCATTTGAATTTGTGAAGAAGAAGTGCCCCCTATCCAGAGTAGGGGTGCCTTTGGAAGGTGCATGTGGGGTGCCTTGTGGTGGCCCTTATCCAAAACGTGGGTGCCAATATCAATTCCTCATGGTGCCTTTAGACAACTTTTCGAGCCGATTTTTCCAAAAATGTTTATTGGCCAAGAATACCTACACACATAAAATACCATAATAAGTACAAAAATGAGCACTATCAATGTATAGAAGCGAGACAAATTAGACACAAAAATGTGTCTATCACGCTGCTTGATAATCATTTCGTGACGAAGTTATTGCTTCATGGCGTAAAATCTGCATCCTGAGTCGAAATCTATCCAATGATCACTGTAACTCAAATCTTTTTCACAAACTAAATGTCTATAATGTTAATCGAAATCTACTATTGTTACTCGTATACTTTCAAAGATGTGCATGTCCCAAACTTTTTTGATGACCATGACACACAAATTACCATATAACCGTCTTGTGATCCATAATCTCGTATGAAAACGCGGGGTATAACAACCACCCCTAATATTTCATTCAAAAATTTGTATGGACTAAACTCCAGTACAATTCCGAGAGCACGGACTTAAAAATGAGACTCAATCAAGAAAGATATCAAAGAGCCTTTGCCAAACAACAATCTAGGGATAATATCATAGAACTAGGGGAAAAAAATACTAAGTATTTCCATACAATAACCTTAAGGAGACGTAAATGGAAAACATTGAGTGCCTAACAAATAATCAAAACTTAGTAATACGCAACAGAGAAGATATAACTTTTATCTGATTATTTTCAAAACCTTTTTTCACAACCAGCTTCTGTTTTTCCTCCCATAGATGATATATTTGTAAACATTTCCCCTGGTATCACTGACATTGATAATGCTAACATTCTTGCTATTCCTAACCCTGAAGAGATATTTTTTGTTCATAAAAATATGAAACCTAATAAATCTCCGGGTCCGGATGGTTTCCCTGTTAGCTTCTTCAAGAGTAATTGGGAAACAATAGGAGCTCAAGTAATAGACTTTGTGCAAAAAAAAAAAAAAAATTCAAACAAAAATAATGAACCCTGAAATGAATAAAACTCATCTCTTTTTAATTCCTAAATTAAAACAACCAAAGAATCCTAGTCAATTTTGTCCAATAGGTCACTGTAATACTATTTACAAACTGATAGCTAAAATCCTACCTAATAGAATTAAACCTTTGTTAAATAAAATAATCTCTCCTTTTCAATCAACTTTCCTCTCATCTAGGCAAATTTTTGATAACATTGTTGTAGCCCATGAAATAATCCATCCGGTTAAAAAAAAAAAACTGGGGGTTTAGGTATTAAGATCGACATGTCAAAAGCCTTCGATAAAGTAGATTGGGACTTCCTCTTAAAAGATCTGACTTCTCTAGGATTTAGCAAAGAGGTATGTACTATTCTAGAACAATGCTTCTCTACCACTTCTATTGTTATGTTCTGCTAAATGGCACTCCTGGTAGGAAGTTTAAACCAACTAGAGCATTACGTCAAGGCGATCCTCTTTCTCATAAATTAGTTATTATTTGTATGGAGATTTTCTCCTGACATCTTCTTTCTTTAGAACAAAATAAAACACTACACTGTGTTAAAATAACACCCAAAAGTGAACCAATATCTCATCTTTGTTTTGCCGACGACTGCCTCTTATTTGTTAAAGCGGACCTAGTAGAATGTAAAAAACTTTTAGAAGCCATTGACAAGTTCAGTAAAGCCTCGGGATAGTGAATCAATTTTGAGAAATCTAGTGTCTTTTTTAGAAAAAAGGTTGAACCAAAACACCAAAGGATGATGACAAAACTCTTTAAAATTAAACACATCAATCTTAAAGACCCTTATTTAGGTGCCCCTTTGTTCATAGATAAGTCGAAAATCAAAACCTTTGACTTCATTCTTGAAAGAATGGAGTCTAAGTTAAAAGGTTGGAAAGGAAAAGTTCTTCCTAAATCCAGTAGAATGGTGTTGATAAAAGTTGTTTTAGCTAGTGTTCCTACTTTCCAAATGGGATGTTTCATAATACCTAAGACAATAACAAAGAAAATCAATGCCATCCAGAGGGATTTCTGGTGGGAAAAGGACACTAACTATAGAGGGTTTTATCCAAAATCTAGACCAAATCTATGTAAACCTATTCATAAGGGAGGTTTAGGGTTTAGATATGCTCACAAGTTTAATTTAGCAATGGCATCCAAACTAGCCTGGAGACTTATTAAAGAAAAGGACTCTCTTTGGGAAAAAATAATGAGGAATAAGTACTTCAAAACTAAATCTCCTCTAAAATTAAAACCACCTGTTAAGAGCTCTTGGATTTGGAAATGTATCTGTCAAGGTTTGAAACTCATTCAGAAGTACATCATATGGGAAATAGGAAATGGTCTAAGTGTTAATATCCGGGATGATAACTGGTTACCAGGTCTCACTACTACTCTGTTAGGGTATAACAATTCTTTTAATAATCATATGTCCTTAGTGGCTGATCTTTTCAACCCAAATTCACTTTCTTGGAATACTACCCTTATTGAAAACTCCTTCCCTGAGCCCATTGTTGCAAAAATACTACAACTAAATCTTTTCCTAGATTTAGATGGAAACCCAAAACAAGACCAATTAAGATGGACCCTAACTAGAACATGAGATTACACTGTTAAATCTATGTATGATAAATTGAATGAATCAGGAACATAAATAACTAGTCTCCTTTTACCCGACTCTTTCTGGAGATCTATTTGGAAACTGGAAATACCACAAAGGGATAAAGAGTTTCTTTGGAAATGCCTGCAGAATGCTATTGCTACTAAAGTTAATCTCTATGGTAAAGTTGATGATATTAACCCTAATTGTACTATATGTGGTAAGGAATTAGAAACTACAGAGCATCTGCTTTTTCACTGCCCTTATGCTAGAGAAGTCTGGGAGTCAGCTCCTAACCCTTTAACCTTATAATTAGACCCCTTTATCTCCTTGCTAGACTTATATAAATATTGGATTCATAAACCAAGGTAGGAGATCTCTCTAGAATTAGCTTTAACCAACATGTGGATGATATGGAAAGAAAGGTGTAACCGAGTTTTTGAATCAAAATCTATATCAATAATGCAATTATCTCAGGACATCCAAAGACACGTCCTTTTCTGGGATAGAAAACTCACTAAACAGGTGGAGCAACATAAAAATACAGCAAAACCCAAACCTATTTGGATAGCCCCAGAGAATAACACATTAAAGATTAACATTGATGCAGCTTGGGACTCAGCCAGTGGCGGAACCAAAGGTGGGCTAGACCTGGCTCTAGCCCCCCTAAAATTCCTTAAACTCCTTAGCAACTCTTCATTTCATTAACATTTTATGTACAATCCTCAGTTTTTTATTATTTAGTCCACCACATTTATAGAAAAAAATAATTTAGTCCTCCTAAAACAAAAGTCTAGTTCCGCCACTGGACTCAGCTGTAGCCCCCTCTAGCTTTGCTTTAATTTTTAGAAATGATGCAGGAAACTTTGAAGGTGGCAGAGCAGGACCATTAATCACACTAGACCCGCAAGAAGCAGCAGTAGGAGTGTATCAGGCAGCAGTATGGGCTAAGGAAAAAAGCATCAGAAATTTCAGCATTGAAGGAGATTGCGAAAGCTTGTTCAACTACTTAAAAGGCAAGAATTCTGAGGTTTCTTGGAGAAGCAGAGCTCTCTTAAATGAAGCATCAAAAATAGTTAGAGATTGCCATAACTTTCTGGGTTCTCATTTTGTTCCTAGACTAGGAAACGAAGTAGCAGACGCTCTTGCTAAACATGCTAAAACTCTAACTTTTGTTACTGATTGGGATAATCTCCCACCTGCTTGTATTTTCCAAAAACTTGCAGTAGATAAATCTAATATTAGGAGAATCTCACAACTCTCTATTAGTTTTCTTTTATGAAATGCCTTTTTCTCAAAAAAAAAAAAAAAAAAAAAAAAACTTCCCTACGTGGATGTCTACCAAAAAATTAAGCCATGTCATCTTTATATTTAAGAAATTGGGGTTGAATAAAAATTTAGGAAAAACAATAATTGGATATAGACATTTTTTTTTTTGATAGGAAAAGAGAATTTATTAAAAGAATTAGAATTTACAAGATACCACCAGAGGTAGTATGAAAACAATTAAGTATAAACAAGTTCCTAGTTTTTCACCGTGAAAGCAAAGTTTAAATGTACCATGTTTCCGAACGCCGCCGCCCAAGTGAGGGATATAGACATTTATCTTTACATAGATATCATTTGAGAAGTTCTTAGGGCTTCTAATCGAACCTAGAAAGATTCTTTTTGAGTGAGTTAAGCTTTTCAACCCATCCAAGTGAATAATGGGTTTTACAGGAATGTTACCCACCGTCGGGAAAATAAATTCTCAAAACAACGAAAGTCTATGATGATCGCCAACAAAAATAAAAAATAATAATGTAAGCTCTTGGAAACTATCCCTATCTATGTGCATCCATGAATTTGGTCACGTTCTGTTTCTCTTAGTCTCCAGAGATTAGCAAAAAACAAAAAAGAGAGAGTGGCTGCTATGTGCATCCATGAATTGGTCGAAGATATTATAATCAAAAAGACGATCTAATCATTGATCTTGATTCTTCAGACAAGATAATAACAACGGTGTTTTCTGATTATATTGGACCAAATCATCACTCTCCACAACCCATCCGTGTCCATATCATGTAGGTCATCCCAGGCACTAATTATATTTGATCCCTATTGCCACAGTATAATCACCCCTTTAGTCCTCGTTTGTTTCCCAGATGCCAAACTGTTTTTGGCTTGGATATATATTCTGTACATTTTAACCAATAATAGTAAGCACCAGGTGCGGTGTTTTGGGTGGTCTTCCTGACCTTCCTTCTTTTTTGGTCGCGCAAAAAATAAAATAACAAAACTAGTGACAAAATCCCTAGGTGGACAAACAAGTGATAAGAAAAAACCGGTCATATTATTTCTACCAAATAAAAACCGTTTCAAATAAAAGTGGCACAAAAACCCCAGGTCAAATATTTTTGAGTAAATTTAGTTTTTGTTATTTTTTAAAAAGCCAAACATACCCTTTTACCTTATCTTCTTATTTTTCTCTCATTTCTTTTTCTTCGTTCTTCGTCTCCTTCACCGCGGCGACCATCATCACTTTCCATGTCTTTTCTCCCACCACCCTCAACCACTGTAACACCACTTCACCACCACCAGTTCGAACAAACAACAATATGGGTTTTAATTCAGTGAAATTTGGGTTTCGAGTTAACGATAATTTGGTTTCGAATTGAATCGGTTAATTGGGATTTTGATTTGATTCGAAAAACAGGGTTTTCTTTGATTCAAAAGTTGTCTAGGTCGTAATTGATAGAGGACATGGGTTGATTTAGTTTATGGTAAAGTTGTTGTTGTGGTTGTTTTGCTGTTAGAACTATGAATTTGAAGAAAGGGGATCTGGTGCAAGAATTTAGGGTTTTTCTGTAATTCAATTGAATTGAAGAAACTGATAACTGAAGTTGCAGTCGGTAAGAATTGGAGAGATGGGTTGAATTGGTTACACAAAGCTAGTGCTCGAGATGATATTTATCTGGAAGCAATTTCTGCCATGGAAGTTTAGAAGGAAGTGAAGTTCGATTAGGAAGAATGGGTTTATGTTGGAGTCAAGTTTAAATCGACTTTGATTTCGATATGTGATGAATTTGATGCTGATCTTTATATCCACAGAGATAGACTAAATAAAAATCATGCAAACGTAGCTGACCACGATCTTCACTCAATCTACCTATAGGATTGTTTATGTGTTACACCCGAAAGTCAGGTTATGCATTAGTAATCTCCTCAGGCATCCAGTCCTCCTAATTCTTTCTTCACTGTGTTTCACAAGCCAAGCTAGCCAATGGAGGCGATGAAGTGTGGAAGGAAAGAGAAGCTGTTGTATTGGCATTTTGAGCAATAGATGAAGGTTGCATCAATGGTCTTTACCCTCATCTTCCAGAGGTAATGCTGTGGTTATGTGTCTACTTAAATATATCCGATTAGCCCCGCCTTCTTATGGTGTGTATTCAGTTATACTTGAATTGAAGAACAATAGTAACTTTCCCACAGTTAAGTTATATGAATCGTGCAGATCGTGTCATTCTTCATCCCTCTTTTAGACGATAAATTTCCTCTTATAAGAAGCATCACCTATTGGACACTGTCTCGTTATAGAAAGTTTGTTGTTCAGGTACACAAATCAACGTATTTCTAGCGGCTATTCGTTGTAGCAAGTTTATTCTCATTACACTTTTCAGTGTTAGAGGAGTGATGCACACATTTGATGTTGACTATTATTTTCTTGACGGTATTCAGGGAGTTAGCCATCCAAAAGGTTATGAACAATATGAGAAGGTGTTGATGGGACTTCTGCGAAGAGTATTAGATACTAACAAACGTGTACAAGAAGCTGCTTGTTCAGCCTTTGCTACACTTGAAGAGGTTTTTACTGTGAATATACCCAATTCTTACTTTCTTGCTCATGCCCTTTTCATGTTGTTATACCATTTGTAAACTTCAGGAGTCCGCGGAGTTGTTGGGTCCACATTTGGAAATTATTCTGCAGCACCTCTTGTGTGCCTTTGGGAGATATCAGGTTTCTTGACGACTATTTCTTTTATCGAAATACTTTTGTTACAGTAACGAACTTCCAAATATTTTTGTGCTATGGAAATGTTCTAGCAAGAGTGTTATGTCATGCACATGATTTTGATGTTATTCTATTTGTGTGGTATTCTTACAGAAGCGAAATCTCCGGATTGTGTATGATGCCATCGGTACTCTAGCAGATGTTGTTGGGGAAGAGCTAAATCAGGCACTCTCTTTGTGAAGTACACCAGAAAGTTGTTTAAGTTTGTTTGTTCTCATATTTGGTATAATTTGGATAGTCATCAACTACTTATCTATCAAATTTATGTTGGTTCTGTGCTTGAGGTGCTGAGAGATGTTGTTGGAATTATAAGAGAAGCTGCAATGTGTTGCGGATTTGTTTGAGCTGAGCTACAATATGTAGAAAAATGATGAAACCTAATTAGGTTTCATCTAGTTTTGGTGAAATCAATTTTGGTTTCATCAATTTTTTCTATTTTGTTTCATCATTTTGTTCTTATTTTGCCTTTTTATTTTTGGTGTGGTTTCATCATTGAAGCTGTGTCGGTGAAATGACAATATGTGGAAAAATGATGAAACCTAATTAGGTTTTATCTAGTTTTGGTGAAACCAATTTTGGTTTCATCTATTTTTTGGTGAAACCAATTTTGGTTCCATCATTTTTCAGTTTGGTTACATCATTTTTCACGAGAAATTTTGGTTCCATCATTTTTTCAGTTTGGTCTCATCATTGTTTTCTCATTTTCAGTTTGGTTGCATCATTTTTTCTCATTTTGTTGAACATTGATCAATCAAATTAATTGTTTGTGGTGGCGGCGGCTGGTTGGTGGTGGTCGGTGATAATGATGGTGTTTCTCGGTGACGGTGGTGGTCGTCTGTGGTTGTGGTCGTTGGCTGTCGGTTGCGGTGGCGGAGGTGGTAGTGGTGGTGGTCGGCGGCGTCGTGGTGGCAGAATCGACGGCAGTGGTGGGCGACGGCAGTGGTGGTGGGCGACGGCGGTGGTGCAGTGGCGGCGGTGATGGTTGGGCAGTGGTGGCGCAGTGACAATGGTGCTGCTGTGCTGCGTTGCTGTTGGTGGTGTGAATATAATAAAAATTAAAGATGGGTTGATTTTTATTTTTGTTGGGGTGATTTAAATTAAAAGGGTAATATAGACAATTTATTTTAAATAAGGTTTTTGTGAACAATTTGTTTTGTTGGGGTTTTTGTACATGGATAGTGACACATTTGGGGTTATAACCCGCGCACCGTATATAAAAGGAACTCCCAAACTAACTAGGAACGACAACAAATAAAGTCTAAACCAACCAGGGTTCTTATCAAACCTGAAGCAGGAAACATACCAGAAGTCTGGATTAGGGGAAAGGAAATTTAAGAAAACTGCATAATGGTCGAGTGTCTTAATAATTTTACTTAACAAAGCACCAGTGTTACACCAAAACTGCATAATAGCATCACTATTGACAGATTACAAGGAAATATCAAAACAGATTCACCGTTAGCGAATGCTTTGGCTTCTGTTCATAGGTCCCAAAACTAGCACCAGTTCATTCAGAGGGGACCACACTCTTTTGACTTCCAATTCTCCTTCATTCAAGAATATCAGCCAAGGTATCAACATACAATACCATTTTAACAGGCTCTCCCATTTAGGACTGAGAAAGATCAGGGGTACTGAGACAAAACCTTGTTTAGAAACGTCGAAGATCTTTAGGTGGTTTGTAGTTGAGCGGATGAGTTTCCGGAGTCGCATTTTCGTCTTGTTTCCACATCTTAATCGTCTTGTCAGCCTCGCATGAAACTAGTCTTGAACCAGTTATGTCGTAAGAGAGGGCGTATATTCCAGCTTCACTATCCAATGAACCTGAGAATAAACAGAGAAACAATTCAAGATCAGTTTTCTGATAAAAGTAACTTTTCTAATGACCAAGCGAAGAACATGTCGAGGACAAAAGATGAATACCAGGCTGCACAATCGTTTGGGATTGCTGGAAGTTATGTCCACTCTTCCAGTCCCAGAACCACATGCTTCCATTGTCACCTACAAGAGATCAAACAGGTTAGGCGCTAAGGAAACAGCTTGCTAGGTTTTTTATTTTATTTATATAAGTACAACCATATCTAAATGCCCGTTGAGGCTGACAGGTGGGTTGATGCCATTCTACTTTAGGTAAGTTAAAATCAGTGATTCACTCATGAGGCTAAAATCAGAAAGTTATGACAGAATCATAACTAGGAGTTGTTCAGTTACAAAGTCCAGTACAACTCCTACACCCTTCCAGATGTAGTTGATTATTAAAACCATATCCATCTGGTAAGCAAGGTAACACATACCTCCTGTTGCCATTACGCCATCCTCATTAACAGCCATTGCATTTATGATAGTTTTCTGTTGGGAACTGCAAAAAGAAATTTCCAAGGTGTTAGCAAGGCAGGAGACAACTTTGGTGACTTGAAACTAAACTAATATAAATCTGTTGAAAGAGGAGAAGTACAAAAGTGAACCATAACAGATTCAAAAGATGGGATAGTGATCATATCACAATGGCCAAAGAGATTGGTAATCCCCTTTTCTTGGTAATGAAAGAGTTTTCATAATTTACGCATGAAAAATAGTGAGTATGAAAAATCTATTTTGCCTTCCTGATTTAAAACTTGATCTGATTCTGATGTTGGTCGGCCATAAATGCTTTGCAACTAAAATGTTACTTATAATCTTAGCCTTTGTCTTTTTTACCCATTTTGTATAACGAATTTTTCCTTTGAACTTCTTTGTTTTATGATTACTTTGTATTAAATAAGAAATGAATCTTAATTGGTTTTGCAAGTTGCCATCTTTTCGCTAGTACTTGTGCTGAAAGAAACAATGACTTACAAATGGAGTTTCAATTTTTGTTTTGATGTTTTATGCATGCATTTAGTTAGCAGCTGACCAACACCTATCCTAATGTTTTCTTTTTATAAGAAAAATCTTAAAATGCATCGAACTAGTGCTACTGGTTCCTAGTTTATGGTTTGATGATTACATTTTTTTCTCAAAAATTCCATCTGATGCTACTGCCCCACTTATGCTCATTTATATATTTGATATGGTTAGTATTTTTCTTTATTTTACAATCTCGTGTTTGATTTCTACGTATCAAACTTAACCTTTTGGCATGAAGGAAATGAAACCATAACAGTTTTAAATCAAAGAACGTGGTGGGCAAAACACATTAAACAGTTACGTGACAAAATTAGAAATAAGATGAGGATGAATTGGGTAATTAGTTATTAAAGGATTCAACTACTCACAGCATGTTATGGTAAAACTCTCCTTTAGGAAGACCAAACTTCTTTATATTGTCAGCAGACGCAGATGCAAAACTATTCCTGAAAGAAAAGAAATAATGTCAGTGTCTTCCAACTAGCTTCTAAAAAACAACAAAAACAATGAACCCGAGATACAAGTTTTTAGTGAAAATATGCTATCAAGACAATTATCAGCTGCAAGAGTCATAACAATAAGACTGTCATGAATATACATACTGTGTGGGATGAAGTGCCATTGCTCTAACAGATTTCTTGTGGTGAGTGAGTGTAACCATCGTTTTCCCTACAAGGAGCAACTGGAATTATAAGGATTACAATTCTTATTCAAAATGGAACTCAATGCTTAAGTAAGCGAATAACTACCATATCGAAGGTCCCAGAACTTGATGGTCGTGTCGTGAGAGCCAGTGACAACTTGAGGATCCTGAAAAAAAATAAAATAACAAAGTTATAAGGATGACCTCAACCATGTGTGTCATATTAAAATCAATCCATCTAGCCCTCGATTCCACCAACAACAGAACACAAACCAATATCAACCTTCAATGCTTAGCAAAATTAGAAGTCAGGGGTTCTTTCTGCAAATATGTTCGTCACACTGACCAACCTTAAATTCAAATTCCTTAATTAAGCTTCAACGAGCTAGTTCGTATTCAAGTAAGAGATTAGTCTTCTAATTTTCATCCTGACAACCTATTTTTCTGGCCAAATTGTAACAAAAAGATAATAAATTATGGTCAAGTACAAGCTCAGTTCTTACCGTGGGTCGAGTAAAAACTGAACAAACTGTATTGTCATGTCCAGAGAGAGCAAAGGCCTGCATCTTTGTACGAATATCCCACACCTGTGAGGCCGAAGAGAAAGAAAATAAATAAGTTTCTGCGCGAAAAATAAGACTTTTCTTGCATATAACTAACCAGCTTGTGACCTAAAATTAAGATCACCATCTTTCAACTGAACAGTTCTACAGAAGTAAAATTAAGGGACTGAAGCACTTGATAAGAAATCATATTGAAACGATCAATTTATATTTCATACCCGGCAGACAGAGTCACGTCCTCCAGTAAGTAAAACATCAATGGTGGGATGAAGAGCTAAGCAGTAAACACCACTCAGATGCCCATGGTATGACCGAATGACCTGCCCAAAGAAAATTCCAAAACCATTAAGTTAGTCAAGCAACATGAAGCAGTATAGGTAGTTTCCAGATACCAAAATTAATGCATTAGCAGACCTTGTTCTGTTCGAGGTCCCAACATTTAACTTGTTTGTCATCACCAGCAGAAAACATGTATGTGTGTTGTGTGCTCACAGCAAGGCCTATAACAAAAAATAGATATGTTAAGCACTGTCCTCAATAAGAATGGAGTGTGCACATGCCCGTGTAATTATGAGAAAAGAACTAACCCCTGACTTGCTCAATATGTCCTGTTAACGTGAGCTTTAGCCTTCCAGTTCCTACATCCCATATCTAATTTTAAAAAAAAATAATCAAAAAACAAGGATCAGAAGACACATCACAGGAGTATGTTTTTTACTACAATGAGTTAGTTAAAGAATATATATTGAAAGGTGGCTAAACCCTTAAAGTTACTAAAGAAAGATTGGATATCTGTTCCAGAAGCATACAATAAACTATTCTGAAGCACCAGCCACATAAATCTAGCATTTAGGAAGATAGATGTGTTCCAAAAACCTTTATTGTACGATCTGCAGAGCCGGTACAAAACCATGAATTGCTAGGGTCAAATGCAATAGATCTCACCCACCCCAAATGGCCACTTATGACCTACAAAAAGTAAACCAAATGATATTAGTTAGCTACAGTTCCATCCATTATAGAAATACTGCAGATTGAAGTTCAACGGAAGCTTCGGAGAAAATTGACAGTTATGGTAATTTCAGTAATTTGCAATTAGCAAGGCATACTCATACTTAGTTTATGACTCTGTGTGTGTGTGTGTTGGTCAATACAAAATTAACGTGTTGTTTTTCAAGACAAGTAAACATAAAAGTTATGCCAGGCTTACTCTATAATTCCTCCATGGAGCATGCCATTCTGGGCGGGGCCATTTGCTAGGGATCCTTTCCATGAGGGCAGAAGTTGATTGATTCCTAGTCAAAACAAAATAATAAAACCCAGCGGTTAAATATATAAGCAAAAAGCTCTGCAAGCAAGTGCCAAGGGGCGTCTAATGAAGTATGCAAAGTCATAAAATAAGCACCTTTCTGATGAGCCTGGAGCAGACATGAGTGCTCCTGATGTGCCTCTAAATGGAACGCCTGTTTGGTTTCTGCATAACGTAAAACCTATAAGCATTTCCACAAAAGAAGATATACCTTTACAAATAATTTAGTGCACTCCGAAGCACATCTGTATGTCGAACTAGACCCACAAAGTAAAGGAACAACCAGATGCAAAATAAACTGAAAGAACTAAAGATTGCTCAATAGGAACCTTGAAGGTAATGTCAAGTGACACTACCTTAGCTGTTGAATCTCTCATCTTTGAATTCCTCAGAATTTTTCTGCTAGCATAATCCTCTATACGTATCGACTAGCAGATTTTGATAAAGTAGAGATTATCCCCACATCG
This sequence comes from Papaver bracteatum, assembly GCA_023529315.1. Lineage (NCBI taxonomy): Eukaryota > Viridiplantae > Streptophyta > Magnoliopsida > Ranunculales > Papaveraceae > Papaver > Papaver bracteatum. Next base: position 2,270,446 of record JAJJWX010003533.1, read on the forward strand.
GAAATTCTAAGGGAAGTTCTATACAACTAATGTTTTTGTCTCGATCAAATATGGTTAATGTTAAGTAAAGTAAGACTCCAGCTTTCGAATAGTATCCTAAACAGCTCTAGTATTTTTCCCTTAAGATTAGTATCCTAAACATCTTTTATGTTCTCCTTTTAAGACGACCTAAGAGAGCAATTCTCTTATAGGCAAACCTAAGTATTGGTTATGTTAAGCAGAAGCATACAATCTTCAAAGAGTTAAGCGAACTAGAAATAAAAGAGTGAACTTACGGTCCTCTTGGTTGTAGAGGAGGAGGCACAACTAAAGCGTTGTGAGCCCCGCTTTGCACATCAGCAGAACCTTCAGGACCTATATTTAAAGAATGACATGTAAGTAAGAAAAACACGGACTACAAAAAGCAAAGAACTATAATGCTGATCACTCAATTTAAAACGCCTAGCTCCTGGAAATCTCCCATCCTAACAACACAGTACCAAACCACCAAATACCAAACGGAGATAAACAAGGACCGCAATATACCTGGAAGTGCCAATACATCAGAATTTTTTTTATCTTCCACATTTGAATTAACTTTCTGACCAGACTGATTCAAGTTCTTTAACACCACTCCATACTCGGCATGCATCTTGAAAATTCAATCAAGGCAATTCATAAGTCCAATTACTTGCAATAAATAAAACCAATCAACTGCAAAATCATCAATTACATTCTCAACAAAGCATGTGATGAACGTTTCATCCACTTACAGTCTAATAATGAATTAGGGCAAGGGGGTTCCAACAAAATAACATAATGTGCAAACAAAATTAGGTCAAAAAAACAGCAAAAGAACTGACCTTGTAACTAATCCGTATCTTCTTACTGAAATCAAGAAAAAAACAAAAATTCAGTTCTAGGGTTTTGATTTTTCAGAATAATAAATTAAGGGTTTAATGAATTCAGTAAGACTGAAAGAAGAACAAGAAAGGGTTTGTGAAAAGATATTACCTTTCGGCATCAGGAGGAGCATAGTGACCATGAGCAGGAGAGAAAAGATCAAGCGCTCTTTTTAGGGATTTGAAACTTAGTTTCTTTAGTGATTGTGGTTCAACCGGTTGTTCCATCTCTACTGCCACTCCTGGCATACCTTAACTCACTATCTCTAATGGAGATGAAGAACAACAACAAGGAGATGATGAAGAAAGGGGTTTTCTTTCTCTCTGTAGTGTGTGGATTTACAGAGAGAGACTGAAGAAGAAGAAGAAGAAGAAGAAGACTAGACTGGAGGGAGAGGATCTGGAAATCTCTCTACTTTTCTATTTGTTGGAAAGCGAGATGAGACGATACTGACCGCCTGATCATAAGATGGCGGTGCAGCAGAGGTCTGCTGTTCGACTATTTAGTCTAGTTGGCCGCGGAGTCATGTGCCCGGTCCGTTGGTTAGTCGAGGACCCCGTAGAGAAAAGTAGAAATTGTTTTGTGTTATAGGGCATGTGGCTTATGGATGTGCGGTCCATTAGACGATTAGGTTTTTCCTTCCCTATATATAAAGAACCTTGTATTACATCTCTATCTCTTGCTTTAACCTAATCGATACTACAAAACGTTATCATGCCCGTCTTGCTTTAACCTAATCGATACTACAAAACGTTATCATGCCCGATGCTATGCCGCAGAGCTATATTGGATTTGGTAGATTTTTTTTTACAGATTTTTTTTTACATCAACGCAGTTATGCGATCGACTGTTGTCAAGCGAATGAAATCGCTGGAATCAAATCAGATAAGTTGGATATATTTTTTTTTAATCAAATAAATTAGATCTACTTTTTTCCCCCTATTTTTGATTTTGACATATCAACATAATTGGGTTTATTAAACCCGTGTTAAAAATTGATTGGGTTTATTAATTTTTTGTTGAAAATCGATTGGGTTTGAAAATTGATTGGATTAATCAATTAGGGATTATTTTGATTAACGTAATTAGGAATTATTTTTATTATTGTTATTGTTATTGTTTTCCCTTTTTGATTTTCGTACTGTATATGCAATGATTAAGAATTATTTTGGTAATGTTCGTACTGTGTGTATGCACTAACCAGGGTAGCTTGGAATTTGCTTGCGGATCCCATTGGCGGAAATGTAAAATTTGGGGAAGACAAGCTGTCTGTTCACGTTCCAAGGAGAACCGACCCGTTCCTGTCGGACCCTGTTCCGGTCCACCCGCCCCCGAACAACTCAGCCCGATCCAGCTGTCCGTTTAACTCAGTCCGACCTGGTGCAACTCTGTCCTGTCCTGTTCTCCGATTTTGGGACATGCGCGGTTAAGTTTGTACCAGTTCTATCTATATACGGTAGGAACCAAAGTCCGAGGTATGTGATTATAATGCGGGTTTTTACGTTGAGTACTTTCTAGGCCTATTTTTTTTAGAACATGGCTAGTTCTTTTTTTTATTTTTGTGTTAAGATAAGCCTACATCATAGAAATGGTCAATTTAAAATATAATTGTTGATTTCGACCATTAAGAATTTTGGTTTTATCGTAATTTTGTTCTCTTGAAATGAAATTGGCTATAGTTGAATGATGTTTTTTTTTTTGTTCAATTGGTTGTACCAACTCAAGTCCAATGTATTCATTTGGGGCTTAGAAGTACTTGAGCACCATTATTGGATACTTGATATTTTCCCAAAAATTTGAATGTTCCGTGGAATTTTCAAAACATATGTTCAAATGAAATCACATGTATTCCAATTTTTTTGTGGAAGAACTCCCAATTTTTTTTTTTTTTTTAGTCGGAAAATTTTCATTTCTCTACTTCATCCATAATATTAACGAACCGGTATATGTTGAAGTATGACAACAAGAGAATTAATTATTTTTTTAGTAATATATTCAACCTAAAGTAATTGTTGACATGTGTAGTGAGATTCTCTTGGCCTAATGAGATAAAGAAATTTCTCAAATTAAGCTAAATATAGTAAAAATGAAAATGGAAAGAACCCCAAAGTAATGAGGGTTAGACGCACCGACTCATATAAAGCATGTGAAAAGGGACATATATATCATGAGGAATTTTATTTTATTTTATTTTCCCAGCAGTAATGACACCAAAGTATAGGTATCAATTGAACATGAGATCAGCTAAAATGTAATTCTAGCTCCCATCATAAATAAAAGAGTTGGAAATGCACCTGGTCATAGGTGTTGGTGTATACAATATAATGTGTATGTGTACTAGCCCTTAACCCGTGCCGTAATGGCACGGGCCATGATGTTGGTTCATTTTTAATATATCGTATAATTTGTGTCCCGAATACATATCAACTCCTTATGATTTAATATGTGTTTGTCATAAAAATATTTGGGATTTTCCTCTCTATTTTTCTTTGTTTTTTCCTTTAATATTTTACCGCCGGAGATTTGCTCAAACGAAAGAAATATAATCTTAACTTCCAGACTCTTTTTTATTTAGGTTCATTGCTAATAATGAGATAATGCTCTACATGAACATAGTAGTTTAAATACTTTTTGGAAATATGTCGTCAGCAGCGCTCATCTCAGTGAAATCAACTAATCAATATCGTCCATAAAGTCTCCACATGCTCCTATTTCGCTCCAGCTGACTCATCTATCATGGTCATGTTGTCGATACTCCAAATAGGCAGAGAATAGTATTTTTTTGCATCGAACGAACGGTACAAACTATCCAATGTGACATGATTCTTCTGTAATTTTTCAACACCCATTAGATGACAATGTTTAAAATGTGTACCCATTACCTTTTCGAAGGGATTGTATATATGCGAACCTCTGTCATTAAATCTTCAACAAAGTATTGTGCCCAACAATTCGTCTTAACGAAGGCTTTGGTAACTTCAAAAGTCTTTGACATTTTGTAACTTCCGTATGTTCCTACCTTCACTTGGAATACAATCTGGCGACACATTACCTCATAAAGAACCTTGAACACATATTGTACTCCCTGATCCTATTTCAAATTAATAGGTTGTCAATAGATCCTTTACCAAAAGTTGACATATTCTACGTTGAATATTTATATAAAAAAAATTATGGTATTGTGGATCGTTGCTTTCTAAGATTATAGTTTTAAAAATTGGCCTCTTCAAGTCCCACGGCTTTCTAAGTTTATATATCTTATTTGTTTTTAATATTTTAGTTAGCCATATTATGTTTGTTACTAACTTTAAACTTGATGTCATCTTCTACTGTGAACTTTATGTGATTTCAGAATCGAAATAGTTATACCTCTTTCATTCGTATCAAGTAATCTGTTGTATATCCCAACAATTCATCTACAACAATTCCTTTCTTTTGCCGTTTCCGGACCATCAGTAGCCATTATTGTCAAACGCAATCTGTCTAATTTTTGTTGATGTTATGTATTTGCAATGTTCATTTTTCTTAAATAAATAGATTGTGGAAAAACTAAAAAAAACTTAAGTATTACATCGGGTCTAAGTTACTATATCCAAAATACTCCGGACACTGCTTCTGGTGCCTTGTTTCCTCAAATTCCTCTTTGCATTCTAAACAGTACATGCAATACCAATCATTTGCGAAGTGAGCTATTTGCGCAAGTGTGGTAAATGTATCCCTTGCCTGTAATAATAATAACAACACGTCAATTTTTTTCAAGGCATCCAGTTGTAAATGGTATGAATCTAATAGATTTGAATTATACCTCAATCTTAGATATCACCTTCTTCTCACATAACATAGCAATTGAGGAAGGACAAATCTCGACCACTCTTTACATAAGCAGAGTTAGCCAAACTATGTTTTGCAATTGTCTTACGTGAAAACTATTATCAATCCATATTTTAGTCATCTCCTATCGAACCCGATCTAATTAGTCTTATAGAAAGTTAATCTTAAAATTTTGACCTTATCTCTTGACCAAATTATTAAAGTATTCTCAGTCATGTTCTGCTTTGTGTGATGTACCCATCTATGTCTACTCTACCTTCTAACCCAGTGAATGAAACCTATACGTATTGATCCGTAATTTGATATTGTTGATTTGTCATCAAGAGGTCGGATGATTTGAGAATGTAAAATATAAAAAATATTCTATAAACATCGGAGGAGAAATTTAGATTCATGATTTAGAGTTTTTTATGATGATTTTGATGAACAAACATAATTTTCAAACAAATATTTTAGAATGCAAATACATTTTCCCGGTCAATAAGGTTTTATATTGGGAATTGAGTGAAAGTTGTTGTCTTTGTAGGTAGTTGTCGCAAAGCAACTCGACATTGATGGTCTTTTAGGAAAAAGAATGTAATAATACTTGAGAGGTCGATAATGTTCTCTTACGCGGGTACACCAATTTCCTTTATATAATATACGGGTAATCGAACAGTCATGATCATACTGTCTTATACGTTCCGGTATCATTCTCGAAATATTTGGTTTTTGTCCTTATCAATCGTGCTAAAAACAACCAATTACACCTTTCACAATACAATGTTGCATGTTTTGTGAAAATTATTTTTTTACTTGGTCAATAAAACTCACTAAAAAGCAAAAACTATTATTATACACTACTATTACCAACACCCACCATCATAAAAACCATCCACCGCCACTATTTCTTCCACCAATAGTAATGTTACCGCCTCCACCATTCACAAACACCCGCCACCGCTTATACTAACCATACTTCCACTACCACCATTAGAATTAATATAGTTTTTAGTAAAATTATTTATAAATAAAATTATGTATTTATGTTAGATTATTAAAGGGACATTTATCATAGAAATTTAATTAATCATTATGAACAATCAATGAGACACTAATTAATAAAACGTTTAAAAACGGTTAAGTTGAACAAACCCCAGCGGTAAATTTATCAACGGTTAAGTTAAACGATTTTTATCATAAACAAATCGATAATAAATAATTGCATATGTTCTGATCTTGATTCGAACATATAAATAAATAATAAATAATTTCGTTTAGTTATTACATAACATGGCAATTGATTGCACCAATTTTTTTAAAATGGAACTGTTTTTTCGAGATTATTTTAACATTAGAATGATCAACCACGTTTCATATTTTATAATATAATGTTACACATTTCGTATGTTATTGAAATTAGCATAATATGTTTTTGTTCACCAATACCCGCCACCACCATAAAACCATATAAATCCACTTTTTTTATCCACCACCACCTAGTGGCGGAGCCAAGGGTTGACTAACCTGGCTCTAACCCCTTAAATTTTTAATAACTACGTAATTTTTTTTAGTTTATTTTATAAATAGTACTTTGTCCATATATACTATTTATGGTTTATTCCACCAAAGTTTACATGTTTCTTTTTTTTTAATTTAAAATAGGCCTCCTCAGTGTCAATTTTTGACTCCACCACTGCCACCATCATTGCGCCAACCCATGTAGGTTGTGGGGACGCAATTCTAATTTTCAATCACAAATGCCATGTATGAGGTTTAGATTGAACAAAATTTAAATCAATTGATTAGTTTCATTTTTTTTCCCGTGTATATATTCTTTTTTGTATTGCAATCAATTTTATTTTAACATTAAAAAATTATGATTTATACGATATAATACCAAAGATAACAGGGGTACCATTTGGGTGATCCAACTACGATCATGAAAATATTTTCTTGTATGATATCATCCCTGAAATTTATGGTACCTTCCTTTATCAAAAGTATTAAAAACAACCAACCACATCTTCCACACTACGATGTTATCGATGTTGTGACGACAACATAAAATTAATATTTTCCATCACTACTCACCAACATTCACCGTCACTACTTCTTCTCCCAAAAACCAGGGTCGGAGCCAGGATTTTGAGGAGAGAGGGAGAAAAAAATCTTGGAAAGTTGGATACATGTGAAAAATGGACTTTTTATCCCATTTTACGATAAAAGAACAAAAATAAATATAATTGTGCTTGGCTCCACCCTTAACCACCACTAATCTTTCGGCCTCCACCTCTTCTACTACTCATTGTCGCTAAAAATGTATATTAATATTATTTATCAAAATTACTTATTAATAGAAATAAATATTATAATTAATTAAGAAAATATTTATAATTAAAAAATGATTAGTCATTTATTATGAGCAATTAGTGAAACACTAATTAATAAAACACTTTATAATGAATAGATTATTTATTATGTGCAATTAGTGAAACGCTAATTAATAAAGCAATTATGGTATTTAAGTTGAACAAACCACCACTATTGATTTATCTCTTCTATCAATTCCAACCAAGGTGGAACACTGGTTAAAGGCCATTCTTATGACACAATAGGTCATGAGTTCGAACCTCCACGTTATAATTTTTGAAATTCCATATCTTGACTTGAGTATTCATTTTTCATTCATATTCATAATATTTGACATTGTAAGGAACGCCACACGTGCGAGTTGTAAGGGGTGGTGTGAGGAACCACATCCCTTGATTTATCTTTCCCACGGACAAATCCTGACCACCACTAATAAAGGCAAACTTAGCGTAGCTTTGTTTTGTATTCTTGATCATAGTAACAACCAATTTTCACATCAACTTTAATGGCAACAAGAACTTGCCGGGACAATTGACTATCTTATTCATTTGAAATAGATCCAATATTTGCACCTATGGAATGAAAACACGAGACATAAATTCTCTAAAGCACTTGAGATATATTGGGTGAAATGTAATATATATTCAATCTAAAGTACTTGAGTTGAATCCCACTTTTATTACGTAATAAGGCCACACCACTTTTTAAAACTCTCAAGACCCAAATGTCTAACTCATAGTTGTTTTTGTTCCACTAGCTTAAGGAATTTAAACTAGTTGTTAAACTATTTTCTTATAATGCGATTACGAGGATTGGATCATCGAGCGCAACACTGCTCAAAAATTATTTTCAAGATAGAACAAAGACGTCACAAAATCTCTATATGTATGTAGAGATAATCACACCTTGTTAAATTCCAAAGAAACTCATGCAAATGGATATCATGTGGAGCCTGACTGTGATGATAATGTAATTGATTGGATCTTTTATAGTAACTAATATATTTGGAAGGAAACATACTTTAGAGAGACTAATGAGTCAATTTAGTGAAATGTAAATCACTATAGTATTAATTTGGATTATTGAATCCATATTGACTCCAACGATGAAATGTTGGAAATTGACTCATACAGACTTTGACATAACCATAAAGGCACTCTGGTTGTGACATGATGTTTTGTTTTGAAAGGATTCATACGTACATCGCTGTGTTTGGGTGGACGATACAACGGGAAAAAGATTGACAGAATGCGAAGTAACAGCATATCTCTCAATATAAGTGTTTTCTAAAGTACCAGATGCACAACCCCCTCCTCCCTCCCATTATGCTTTTAAGTAAGAAAGCATATCACTCATTTTTACAAAGTATTCAATAAAACGGGACCGAGACCATCCTAAGATGCAAACGGTAAAAATTCCATATTACAAAGAAAACAAGGTGAAATTTAGAAAAAAATTCATGCAGAATGCGGACCATTAAAGTGACTGATGGATCTGGTGAATGTTTTGACTTTTTGGACTAGTTATAGTTCCTAAGAAATTTGCGTTTGAAAACTAGTAGCACATACCACACAATACAAAGTGCAAAGGCTAACCACCCTTGTTAATGCTAGAGAATTTACATCAAAAGGACTTGATGAATATTGCATGTTTAATAAGATCAATATAGAACATCTTATACACAATGGTCTCACAGAGGCTACCATCAAAGGTTACAGATGGTGTCTAAGGAATAGGTTATGCGTACCAACCTATCTTTTATTGCTTTGGGGATATGCAATATTAAACACATCTTACTTAATTTGTTTTTAGAACCCAATATTAGTCAACCTTTTTTGCGTATAAGTTGGTAACTGGATTTAAGCCTGGCATTCGTGTTTTTACGCATTTTTGGTTAAACTATATATGTGCCATTACGACTCCACAGCGTACTATGATGGGTCTTCAAAACTGTTAAGTAGTTATGTTGGAAATGAGTTCCCAACAATTATCCGCATTTTAAAACTTTTGTCAGGAGATCTCTTACCGCTAGATTTGCGGGTTGTCATTTTAATGAGACATTCTTCCCGTCGTTAGGGGGAGATAAGAAAAAGTATTTTCTAAGCGAATGACAGGAATTGTCGTGGTGTGTTCCCACTATGTCTCATGTTGATTCTTGTACTCCACAAATGTAAATGTGAAGTGACAAAGAATAATCGATTTTCAAAATGTACACTGATGTCGCTAAAGGGACACGATCACACATACCAGCTACAATTATTCCTGCAAGGTTAGAAATCCTCAGTATGGGGTACACCATAGACTAAGGTGTTGCAACTTGATAGGTGTAGAATACACCTAATTTACTATCTAGTAGTTTATGCTTTCTTTGCTATTTTTCTTGTAAATTATGTATTTTACGTGTGTTTTTGAGTTATTAGGTACTCTGGAGTCGCACGGAGGAAAAGGAGAAGAAATCGTTCAATCTGAGCTAAAAGGGCAAAAAGGTCATTTCAGGGGTTAACACTATATGGATCCCAGTCAAGGTTAAGGGGCAGTCATGTTTGGAGAATAACTAAAGACAACCCAGATAAGGATAAGGGGAAACTCATTGGGTGGCCACATCCCAGCTTGAGTGCAAATATCCGACCCAAGACTTATAACCTAAATTCAGTCGATTATTTTCTACTCTCCTCTTTCTTCTTTTGTTCTGAGATTGAATCTGGATTCAAGAACAGCAGGGATTCAAATCGAGACAAGGGAAGAAGCAGATGGAATTGATGCAACAAAATCAGATAAGAATGATGCTGTGATTTAGAGAAGAAGAAGAAATAGAGACTGCTTCGAAATCAGTGAGTAAAGAAAGAATCGATAGCCGCTGTAAATCCGAGAGATCGAAAAAGGGGTGTGGATTCAAGAGCTATATCGAGATAAAAATGAAATGGGTTTTGTTCTCTGGTTCGAATTTGAATGATGAAGATGCTGTGATTACTGTCAAAATTGGGTTTGTGAGTTCGAATTCGTGATGAGATATTCAGGGGATTAAGAAGATGCAGAGGTGCAAGTGAAAGCAGCTGAAATAATGATGCTATGAATGAATAGAAGTGTTGAATTAGATGTATGCTAGGATTGCAGGAATTGAAGACAAGATCGTCCTGAATTCGGCCTGAGAAAGCCATGTAAATAGCCGAAACTCGGCCGGATTTCTATTCCGGCGAGTTAACTCAGCGATCCCGATGACCGATCCGATCCGGCTCAGCGAGTAAGCCAATCCAGCCGACTAAGACAACTGACTCAAAGCTGACTTGACTATATCCTTTGACCTTTGACTAATAGTTGACTGACGTTTGACCGTTAGTCATAATTGTTGACTACCGAAATATTCCCTTGCCGGGGGAGAATCTCAGGTGGCCGACGGCGACGGATTCTGGTCTATTTCCGGCCAAAAACCCAATTTTCCGGCGAGCAAAAGTTGCAGAATTTTGTGTATATTTTTCCCATGGGATGTGAAGAGTTGGACTTGGAATTGAATGAAGAATTTGTCTTGGATTTGGAAAGAGGAGATGGAAGATTTGAGAAAGGCTTGGATTTGGAAATTGAGCTACAAAGGGAAAGGGATTCTATTCCTTGGAAGATTTGGAGAGCATTGAAGCCTATAAATAAAGGAGTTCTCTACACTTCTTTACACATCTTTTACAATACTTTTGCACACTTTTACACACACAATACTTTTCTTTATTCTTTGTGTGAACTCTTATTATGAGTAACTAAATTGATTGAGGATGAATTCCTAGTTCTTAACATATGGTTTGAGTTTTGTTTCAATTCTATCTTGATGTTCTTCACATGATTATCGTTTGTTTTTACTAATAGGAATGTTTATACATTCATGATTGATTGATAGGTTGTTTAGAGTGCACGCTAAATTGATTTTTTAATTCAATCTAAAGCTAGTGAAAGTTAGGGGATAAGTAATCGTTTCTTAACTATTTACACAAGTAGCAAACACAAGACCTTGCGGAGGGATTCCGTGGAGCAATTGTGTGTAAAAACAACGTTAGCAAGTGGACCTTGATCTAAGAGTCTAACTACTAATATCAACCTAATAAATTCATACATCTTAATGCGTTTAACTAAATTACATCTTGGGTGATCTACTACTAGGTGGTTTGGTGAATAGAATCCGGTAGGCGAGAACTTCCGTATCCGGTGATATAAGGGATTTTGGGGTTAACACTGATCTAGCTGCTATACCTACGGTTGGTGATAATTTGTGACTAATAAGAAGTGGAAAAGAACATTACTTTAATCATTGTTTTTCAGCGAAGAAGGATTCCTTGGTCTAATCTCTCTTATTGATTTCCTTTTAATTGCTTTGTTTATTTTATTTACTTTCTCAAATTCTTAATCAATACCCCCCTTTTGTGTGAAAAATTTACAACTAGAATCTCGTTCTCCTCGTGGGATCGACCTTGACTACCCTATATTACTTGTTAATTAGGTAGTAAAGTATTAATTAATTTGTTGTGGTTACGACATGCATACACAACTACACTTGGTGGAAGTGTAGTTAAGGTCGTGGCTCCATAAAGGAAGATGGAGATGCCACTAGGTTCGATCAATGCTCACCTAGAAAGGAAGTAGATGAGTAAGGCACAACCTAATTTGTATCATTATTGAAATCATCTCATTTGATTGTCTCTGACTATGTACATGAATCAATACTGGAAGACGCTCTGATGTTTAATGATTCCAGAGAACAATGACATCCCAAGTGTATTATAAGAACACACACGAGTCAATGGAAAGATCGTGTGAGCATATTAATGATTATTATTTTCATATACAGTTGCTAAAGGAAATCGAGCACCATGAGATCGAACCATGCTTCTTATTGTTTGAATATCAACAATAAAGAGCATATTTGGCCTATACAATCCAGGTAGAATTTGATTCTTTGACAAATATATAGGTATTTGGTATGGTAGTGCTAACCAACCAAGTGTAAAGCCTGTGGACATACATGATTATTTGTCACAAAGCACCGCGAGAATAATGAAGTCGTAACGGTATAAAGACTCTCCTTATGGCGCGAGGTATCTGACAAAGCCCTGGAATTGTATACTTTGTTGTAATGAACATTATAGCATTTTGCTACTTAGTTAGCTTGGTAATTTCAAAAGGACTTGAAATGCAGCATATGTATGTGGTTGTTACGTATCTCTGAAAGAATCAAGAGATAGAAGATATTTACAAAGGTACTTGATAGACTTTAGTTTCCCAAATCAAATGACTCTAAACCACGAAGTGCGTTTACAGTTAGATAGAACGCTCACTTATAGATTCAAGCAATCAGGCGGATGTGGTATACCCGTCCAAGTGACTATTTGATTTGGAGGGGATAGACAAGTAAGTTATTTTTCCTTGCGTATCCACAAGAAAGTTCCTGATTTCGAGTTGTATCTATCTATGTTGATGGTACATACATGATGGGCACTCTTGATGTAATAAGAGACCTTAAAAGGTATTTGAAATCCGAATTTGAGATGAAAAATCTAGGGAAAGCTCGACCGAATACTGAGCTTGTGGTATATTATCCCACCAGTTTGCATTTGTCTAAAGTTTTCAGACAATTTAACAAAGACATGCATCCTGATAGCACTCCCATGATTAGTCGAGGCTCAAATGTAAGTAAGTGACCATTTCGTCTAAAGGAAAATGACGAAGATGTGTTGGGAGATGAAATTCCCATATCTAAGTACAATAGACGCATTGTTGTACTTAGTATAATAATGTACTCGATAAAATTTTGCATCCTCAAGAAATTTGTTAGCTAGATATAGCTCAGCGCCTACGCAATGTCATTGGAATGGTATAATGAATGTAATCATGTACTTAAAAGTAACCATTGACATAAATTTTGTTTTTTCCCATCAAAGACATTAAAAGGAATTCTAATGAAAGTGCAATACAAAAGTTGTTGATTATGAAGGAACAATAATATCTTGTCCAACGAAAGTAATCAGGAGGGGATATGGTAGACTATTTTTTAAGTCATTATTGATATTCAGTTTCAAAAAGTACAAGACTAAAGGAACTGTCTGGAACAACTCTGAAAGTAATCAGGGGGAGATGCCGACATCAGGGGGAGGATCCAAGGATATGATGTCGACATATTTTACTTCGAAATTGAAGTTGTGTTTTACTCTTTTTCCCTTCGACCGAGAATAGTTTTTCCCAAAGGGTTTTGTTACTCGACAAGGTTTTTAGTGAGACAACACTAAAAACATCAAGTATGTTAAAAGTTGAAGACATAAAGATCGTCGTTGATATTATTGAAAATATCTAGATCAAAGAAATGAAACGCGATATTATGTTAAGCAACGTAACTTCCAGAATCAACAACATGGTCTTATAAACATTCATGTCACCAAAGTAAAGTGTGATAAATTCCTTTTGACTACATTAGACTAATGAAATTTTTCTGAGATCAGGGGGAGTATCTAAAGGTGTGTTGAACTCTTTTCCTTCACCGAGGTTACTTTTTCCCACGGGGTTTTGTTGCTCGGAAAGGTTTTTAATGAGACAACAACAAACACAGGGAACGTAATTTCCCATCTAAGGCTATTGTCTTTCCCACGAGGATTTTCTTCCTTAGGAGTTATGAAGCAACTAGTCAACTTCAACAAAGCAAAGTGATCATCTGCAACAAATCACCTTTGTTTGCATCTGTCACGTTGTACTCTTTTCCCTTCATCAAGGTTTTATCCCACTGGGTTTTCCTTGTCAAGGTTTTATTGAGGCAACGTATACGCATCCAACTATGTTCTAAGTTTAGTTAATATTGTACTCTTTTTCTTTAGTTCAGGTTTTATCCCTTTGGATTTTCCTGACAAAGTTTTAATGAGGCAATTAACTTAGACTCGTCGATCTTTGAAAATCGTATTGCATGTGATGAACTACATGTGAAGTACGTGACAACATGTGAAGAGTTTTACCAAGGTTTTATCCCACTGGGTTTTTTCCTTTTCAAAGTTTTAATGAGGAGATTGATTTCGGTACAACTCATCAAGAAGAGGACGACATTTGAAGAACCACATTCAAAGCACTATATTTGAAGTACTATGTATAAAGCTTTGTTATTGAACCGCACAAGGGGGGAGTGTTATAGGGAATGTGGCCCATGGATGTGGGGTCCATTAGACGACTAGGTTTTCCCTTCCCTATATATAAAGAACCTTGTATTATGTAAATGTTGATGTCTCTTTATCAATAAGAAGTTCTTCTCTTTCTCCATCTCTATCTCTTGCTTTAACCTAATCGATACTACAAAATTTTCGACCAACATTTTTCTCTTTCCCTTATAGGATGGACACTATCGAAGGGGTTATCGTTATCCTTTCCCTATCCCTCAAATCTGGGTCACAAGGCAGCCTCATACTGGTGTGCTTTTATCCATTTCCTACATGATACGGAAACTCAAACTCAATAGTGCGTATTTTTTCTCATTTTTTTTTCGTTAGGAATATATTTGTATATGTGAAAAAAGATATTTTAGAGTAAAAAAAGATAGATATAATAGGTAAAAAAAGAGTTTTAGTAAAAAAAAAAAAAAGTGAAAAAATATTAAAAAGGAAAGTTTTAGGGTAAAACTTAAAAAACCTGAAACAGATACTTACAGCAGTTCCTATGGACTCAACAAATCAAAGATTTGTTCATTGTGATCCCACTATGGATTCAACAAACATGAAAACAGATGAACAAACCAACAAATTTGTTGGTTTGTTGAGTGAGATTGAAGAACAGGCACGCGCTCGATGGGAGGCCGGGCGATCATGGCACAACTGCTGGCGTGTGTACCAAAAACGCGCGAACCATCCTTACACGCCCGCGGCTCTTCCTCACGCACGCGACTCTTCCACTCACGCCAAGTACAACTCCCGATTTCTTTACTACTTTTTTTATCCTATTTTATCTCACTTTATCCTATTTTATGAACGCGCAATTGGGGATAATTTTATTAATTGGGGGATATAATAACTTTCCCCAACCAATAGTTTCTGCTAAGGGGTGTTTTTTTGGGGGAAAAATACTAAAATACATTTTGGGATAATTAAAAACATTATGAAAAGACTGTACTACCCTACCCGCAAAATAAAAACTTAAAACTAAAAATCAAAATACCAAAATCAGTATCCCCCATTCATTCAGTCCCTGCACTCTTCTTAGGTTAGGGTTTTGAAGAAGAAGAAAAAATCTTCATCGTTCTTTATCGTCGATTCAAAAATTTCTTCGTCGATTACCCGAATTTATAACCATGCCGCCATGAAAGAAACCCAATCCCAATCCGCAATCAAAATCAATAGCTTAACAAAAACAAGAAGAAAGGATCAATCGGATTGCTTTTGAAGAAGAAGAAGAGGAGGAGGAGGATTCGGACCATCAAAATCTCGAACGAATGACTTCTATGAGAAGGTATGTGCTTCTGAACTATTCTATAAGTGTTTTAATCGATTTAAGGCAGTGGGTTTAGGTTAGAATCACGAACCATAACTAAATCAGTTGACTTACAGTCAATACCAACATTGAAATTAGTATGAATACAATGCCAATATCGAGTTACGGCATTGAATATCGTATGAATACCATGACGGTAACGAGTTTCAGCATTGGATTTTATATGAATATTGTGCCGAATATAAAACTATAATCACCAGAAACTGAAGTGTAAGTCCCGGCATTGCAATTAGGATGAATACCATGTCGTTATTGTGTTACAGAATTGTTTGGAATTTTTACGTCTGTGCCGGTAGTGCTCTTTTGGTATACATGAATAGCCTAAGAATTACCTAAGACTACCGGCATTTCAATTAGGATGAATACCATGCCGGTATAGGGTACAAGAATTACCTAAGACTACCGGCATTGTCGAATAAATGTCGACAATGCCGGCTCCATGTCCCGGCATGGTTTTTTTCTAAATTACAATGTCATTTTTTGGTCTAGGCATGGGAAGTATTTCGTTAACCGATGCCGGCACTTTTGATTATATGTCATTATTCAGCATATCTATGCCGGCATCAAATAGAATTGTGAGTTGTCTTATATTTATTTTGTGTTTCTTTTGATATATGGCTAAAGCCAAGGAAGCTAAGAAAGGAAAAGCTAAAGATGATGGCATTAAGAAAAGAAAGAAAAACGCTTTTGGTACTCCCGAGTCTCTGCCTCCTCAAGGGAAAGAACTTGGTCGCAGAAAGCGTTTGGCGGTAGGCTCTGCAAGAGGGAAAGATTGGGAGAGTAAGGACCGTAGAAAAATCGCAATCCGTGAACATACCAGAGAATTAGATGATGGGCACGATGAAGAGCAAGATAATGAGGTTGATCCAAGTCAATAAGAAATTCAAAGGGAAGTTTTAGAGGAAAACGGTGGGCCAAGTCAACAATCGACATAAGGTGAAGGTGAAGGGGAATAACCTGTAGAAGGATATAAAGAGAAGAAAAAGTAGTAAAAGTAAAATGTTCGCACCTTCCTCATTCTGATGACATGATACCTGACCTTAATCGTGGTAGAATTTGGGGTGAAGCTTCGAATCCGAGAATGCTATTTGGCTACAAGGACATGTGAGCTCGTACTATCTATCAAACCTATGTAAGAATTTTTATCTTGTGCATATGTATTATTTTGTATATATGTTAAATATCCTAATTGTATTGTCTCCTGATTGTAGGATCATAAGAAAGTTGTGCATTTTTGCTGACACCAAGCCGCGACTCATTAGAATTTGGCTACGGAATGTGAAGAGGTCCAAAAATCAATAAAGGACTTTGTGCTATATGCTTTGGTTGAAAATTATGTGAAGTATGATTCAGTGACATTCAATTACTTCATCGATAGGTGTCATGGTGAAACTAATACCATGCACCCATTTGGGGAGATGACCTTGATCCCTGATGATGCTCAGAACATTCTAGGCTTAAGGGTTACCGGCAAATCAGTTGCAGAAGGTGATAAGTGTCCGGACCTAGAATGGTCGAAGTTACACGCTCTGACTAACAAGCTATTTGGTTGGGACTACAAAACTTCTTTGGAAAGCTTTTATGTATCTAAGAGTAGGAAAAAGACCATCAAACTGGAGCTGCTTATAAGGAGAGGTTTGAAAATATGAAGGAGAGACAAAAGAAGGATGGATGGGACCCCGCACAAATTCGTTATACAGACGTTGCGTACCTATTATTCATCTTGGGCACTAAGGTTTCCCTTGACACTAGTGGGAACAGGGTGAGTGCAAACCACCTTCAATACTTGGATCCGTTGGAAGAGGTTTTTAGCTATTCTTGGGGTACCGTGGTAATGACACATTTGATGGCGGGAATGAGAAGGGACTCAAAGGATGTTATCAACCAATTTGTCGGGAATTTCACTCTACTTCAGGTAATTTTGTTTTTAAACTTATGTTCTTATTATATTGTTCACATGTACCCTTATTATTAAAAACAAAATTACTGCTATCGTTCCATATTGGCATAGGTGTGGGCTTATGAACACTTCCCAACATTGTTCACGAACTACAGATCGTTGAAGTTAATACATGACTTGCAATCGCAACAGCCTCTAGCTCATAAATACTTTTTCAACAATACTCTGAAGGCCAATAACAAACGTCGGTTGACCACCATGAGAGTGGCTTTGGACTCTGTCGCTGCCCAAGATGTTGTGTTTGACCCATATAGGAATTCCAGAGGAGTTCACTTTGCAAGGCGTGACAATGTTTCATTTTACAACGAACCATTGTTCCATCCAAAAGGATTTGTTATGCACAACCCTCGTCGTGTAATACGCCAATTTGGGTACAAGCAGAAAACTCTTACGGATACGTACATCTTATCAGAAATTCTCTCATGTTTTTCCCCAATTCCAAGCAAATGACAAGCATACTCTGGTAGTTTACCACCCAAATCCACTTCTTGTACATTGGATGGAAAGGGAAGAATGGGAACTTGTGATGGATAGGGTTGGTTGGGAATTGGCGTAAAACGGTTATGAGTTCGAACCAGATTATTTGAGGTACTCACATCCTTATTTTGTACTCCCGGCCACCGATGAAGTGCCTCCACAAGCAGAACCTCCCTCCACAACTCCGGCTGAAACTATTGTACCCGTACTTCAAAAGAACCTTACGTTGTTGGTACGTAAGTCTTGTTCTATTCCTATTATTTTAATCCTTATCTATGAACTTATATAACTGTACATACTACATGTTGAAAAATATGACAACAACATCAGCGGCTAGGCAAATTGGGAAAGTTGTTTAAGTGCAAGAACAGAAAAGGAGATATGTTGAATCCGGAAGAAATGAAGACAGTCGAGCAAATGATAGACAAAATTGAAAATCCAGAGGCAAAATAGTTGTGGGGAGAAAGGAAGAAGGGGGTACACAAGAATCCAAGAACCGAGTGATTGAAGATGTTTGTTAATGTTTCTTCTATGGTACTAGTTAGGTCTTGAACAATCTGGTGTTCATTTATGTTTGTTTTTGTGTCGTGAACAATGTGGAACATGTGTTTGCTTGTGTGTATTGATAAACTCTTTGCTTGTTTTGGTTTATGTTTGATTTGTTTTCGGTTTGGAATATCTTAACTTTGGAGATGGTTCGTTAAATAATCTAGTGTTGTTATTTGATTTATTATGTTGGTAAACCTGTGTCAAGTTACCCATTTTTCGGCATACAATTGGAATGTCGGTAATGTCTAAAAATGAAGAATTAATGTTTTTATGACTGTACCGGCATAGTCCAAATTTAAAAAACAATTTCGGTACTCTGAAATTTCAAAATCAAAGAAATTTTAGAGTTTCGGCATTGAAATTTTTTGAGTTACCATGCCGGTAGTCTGTATTTTCCAGATGCAATTTTTTTTTGTTAGAGTACCGGCACTGTTTGTAATTAATTTTCAATGCCGGCATATGTTATACTTTCTCTGTGTATGTTTTATGCATTTCCGGAAATGTTACAAAAGTTCAGTTCTACGCCTGGACCAACTCACGACGTAGTCTTGAAACCTAATAATGCCGGCATTGGCACGTCCATAGAAATGTTAAAATATCATCTAATTATTACAATTCAAACTTCAAAAAAACAAAACAAAATGTTGAGTATTCGTGAACCACATATATCCAAATTACTCATCATCGCCTCCACACATATGAACTTGGATCTTTTCTCGGGTAATTGATATGGCCAACGCATCCCAAAGTTGGTGATTTTCCGCAAACAATTTCATCCATTCCTCCGAGTGATTGGGAGCTATATCCTTGTTTTTAGTCAACGCACAAACTGGTGGCAATGGACAGTTTTCCTTAAGTTTCAAAATAATAAAATAATTCTCGTTCACGAACGCCAAAACAACTCTTCTCTTCTTAAGAGATCCTTAGCACTTTTGCCACTTTGGTGTATATGTTGCTCGGACGGTGGGGGCATGTAGCGCCCTCAAAGCTAGCAACTGACTAATCCAAGAGATTAACTAAATAAAGAGGCACTAAGAATCTAAATCATTCACTTAAACATTCTGTAGGTGTAGATTATCCACAGGGCTAGGTGGCAACATCTCAAAGCTATGATGTACCCAAACATAAAGAGACGAGAGGCACATGATAGAGGATGTATGGCACGAGATTTAAGGAGACATGTGGATCGGGCATGATCACTCTACAACTGTCGGACAAGACTCGACCCCAGGCCTCTGACAAAGCTGACAGACGAAACATATTGGGTCAAACGAGGAGCGGTAGTCAAAGGGATAAGAATATACGTGTCATATTGGCCAACTGCATGGACGACAGGCTGGAATGGCGACATCGCACCAAGAGAATACCCGAATGGATCGGCTCGGACAAGAGACTACAAAGGAATCAAAGAACATCGGCCATAATTACAGAAGAAGGGACGACGCAAGCAGGCCCGACGACAGGACTTCAAGTTAGATATGTTGTGACCAACACCCTAGTTTGGATGTAGGTAGCCTCTCCTATAAATAGAAGAAATTGTATCCAAGAGAGGTAGGTTGTAATTTCGGAGAGAGAGAGAGAGACTTGAGATCACATTAAGGAAGGAGAGAATTGAGAACTAGCCCATCTTGTAAGTGAGTTCAACTTGGAGAGAAACACCATTGTAACCCTTGAAATAATAAGATTCATCCTTTCACCCCCGTGGACGTAGGTAATCATACCGAACCACGTATATCCTTGTGTCTATTATAATTGTTCTTACTTTTACTTGCATGAGTAGATGGTTTCTATCCTTTGGATGTAGTTTGTAGTAAAATGCATCTACATTCTGGCGCCGACTAAGGGGATACAACTAAGATCTCCAGATACCTTTCCTGGGAGGCTTTCAGAGACAATCCAAAGCTCTTGTATATACGTTTAAGTGTTGTAGTTGAAGCTAGGATGAACTCTGATGGCCGAAATTGTTGTTATTTTGAGTCATTTAGTTTACATTCAAAGTTACACAGTAGAAGCGTCTTCAAAAGGTGTGGTAAAGTTATCGTTTCTTTGCCCACCAGCAGTTTGATCAGAAGAAAGTTTTCATAAGCTCACCGGCGATTAACATCATAGGTTCGGAGCTAGGTTGAAAGTCTGCTGATATGATGACTGCTTGTTTTCTATGTTTGATTGAGTTTTAGCGGTAGATAAGCTGTTTTCTTGCGATGATATAAAGTTTGAGTGTTTGGAGTAACAAAGGTCAAAGCTAAGGTGTCTTTTTGCATAACAAGCTGCCGATCTTGAGGTGTCTTGCCCGGCGATGTTAACTAGTCATCGAAGAGTTCTTGGATAAGATCTACGGAAGACGGCCATGATAAGATCTTGAGAAAACAACAACAGTAGAAACTTAATTTAAATTTTGGACTTACGCGCCGTACCATTCAATCATCACGTGCATGAGTTCAATGATTTGGATCATATAGAATGAGGGACAAACTAGCTTAAATGCAGTGGTCAAGTACTGAAGGCGACATCGTACGGTGCAATAGCAACGTAGAGTAAATAGGGTAGAAGTCAAAACCCACTTGGTAACCGGAGTAGACTTTGCATCTATAGGCTCTGGCGTAGCGGAAACCTGTGTTTCATTCGAGTGTATCTCATCTTGTTGAACATTTATTTACAATATCAGGTCAAAGTAAGGTGTTCTTTGTATTTGCTGACGTAGGTAGGGATGATACTCGGCTCACTACGCGACACGCCCGATGGCTAGCACTTCAGGGACGGGAAGGACGTTAAGGAATCGTACAGTTACTAGCAACAACATGCAGGTAGGGGTAACGAGGCCGAAGCAAGAAGGAAGTCGTCAACCACCACTCGAGGAATCTCGGGCAGTTGCACGAGGCATGCCAACTGTTGATGAGGGAGTGGATCTTGGGCGAAATGATGACACCCCACCCTTGGACCAGGTTATCTTGACCCATAGGAGAGTTAACCAAGTCGATGGACTTACAACTTCAGATACAGAGGACGATGAGGAAGCGCTTGTTGCACGAGCCCAGAGACAGAGAGAAAGGCAACAAGCTGAGTACCATGAAGCCTTAGGGAGGGAGCAAGAGCACCCTAGGCAGATTCAGTTGGGGAAAGCAGCAGCTAGCAACGTCGGCCCTACACCCGTCCATGCAACTGGTCCGATACTACCCCCACCACCAACGTCGATATTATCATATCCTCGGCCACACGGCACCATAATGGGCATTCTAGTCATGAAAGCACAGACCCGACACTATTGGTCATTCTGGAAAGTTAAAGAAGGCAAGAAACGGCATTAAAAGAGCTCCAGCAGCGGAATCTCGCCCTAGAGTTTGAGAATTACCAGTTAAGGAATCAGCGAACCCGATCAAGAGGATCATCCAGCTGAGGGACGTCGAGTCATCATGTCCGATCAAGTCAACCACCATCTATGACCGGGCCGAGCAACCCTAATCAGTCCGGACGACCTCCCACACCCTCCCCACGAGGATATGGACCACACGAGGACTCGTCTACTGATGAACAAAGGCGAGGAAGGGCGGGCGACAGGACAGGGCGACAGAAGCTAAACTCAAAGAGTTGGAAGAAAAGATTAAGGAGCTATCGGGAAATAGCGAAGAGAACAAACTGGCAGAGATTATGAGCGAGGCTGAGAAGACACCTTTCTCTCAAGAACTCGAATAAATTCCGTTCCCACCTAAGTGTACCTTACCCACATTTCCTTCTAGATTCGACGGAACAGGAGATGCGGTCGAGCATCTAAAAATGTATACCATGTCATTAATCCAATGGAAAAGCAACACGGTAGTCATATGTAAATTGTTTTTGGCCAGTTTAGAGGGCGAGGCGAGAGATTGGTTTTATTCACTTCCACCTGGATCGATTGACGGTTATGATACACTTGTCGGGGCCTTTCTTGAAACCTATATGCACAACATCCGACCTCGGCCAAGAATGAACAAACTATTCACCCTCTCCCGGAGGTTCAGGGAGCCCTTGAGAACCTTGACCGATAGACGGAGGAAGCTGTGTACTGAAATTGGAAAAGTACACATTGAACCAAGCTATCTTTGGATTTGAAAACGCACTGGGAATATCGGACCCCATCTGGGTAGCTATGTTTTCTGAAAAGCCAAAAACCCTAAAGGAGATGCGAAGAATGCAAGAACATTTTATCTCCCTTGAAGAAATCCAAGCCGAATCGAGAGATAGGGGAGTGCAAGAAGCTAGTGCCACTAGTGTAAAATGGGTGTTTACCGACCCACATCCCAGACCCTCACTAACGGTAGTTGGACCGTTGACCCTCACTAGCGGTCTCTGATATGGTAAAAAAACGGAAAAATTATGAGAGCTTAATAAGCCGTCTCTGAATGAGAAAATTTATTTACCATCTTACCCTTAAGCACAACGACCCTTGATCTGCGATGAAGAATGGATGCTTTTCTGAGCTGGAATATTGCACGTTCAAGATCTGTTTAATCTTTTAATAACAACTTTGGCATTATCGACCCATACATATATCTCTCCACATATCTCTCTCTCTCTTCACTTATCTCCTTCGCACTCTCTCTCTTCACTTATCTCTTCACCCATCTCTGCAGCAAAAACCCCTCTTCTCTATCAACACCACCACACGAACCAGCAAAAACTCAACCATGAATTAGTTCATCTGTAACCTAATAGAAATTCGATCTACCTTCCACGTATCTCGATTTTGTGCAATCAGGGTTCAATTTTACAAGCAAAATCAGCTAAGTTAGGGTATCAGTTCAATTTTATCTGTTTTATTTGTTTTTTATCATTGGGTCTTAATATTTTTTTCTTTTATTGGTTGATTTCAGGTTGATCTCTCAATTCAGTGTAGTTAGGGTTTGATTTTATAAACAAAATTAAACAGCTAAGTTGGGGTTTCAGTTTAGTTTTTTTTCGGTTTTATTTGTAACATCATTGGGTTTTAATATTTTTTTGGTTTATTCGTTGATTTCAGGTTGATCTCTCAATTCAGTGTAGTTAGGGTTTGATTTTACAAACAAAATCTGGTAAGTTGGGGTTTCAGTTTAATTTTTTTCTGTTTTATTTGTTTTTTATCATTGGGTTTTAATATTTTTTCGTTTATTGGTTGATTTCAGGTTGATCTCTCAATTCAGTGTAGTTAGGTAATTTTACAAACAAAATCTGGTAAGTTACGGTTTTAGTTTAATTTTTTTTTTCTGTTTTATTTGTTTTTTATCATTGGGTTTTAATCTTTTTCGTTTATTTGTTGATTTCAGGTTGATCTCTCAATTCAGTATAGTCATGGGTTGATTTTACAAACATCAGGTACAATTAATTTCAAATGATAACTGATTTGGTTTAGACAGTTGATTAGGATATGGTAATTATTTTGTTGGTGATGAATGATGGTAGGATTTGTTTGGTAGAAAGGCTTGTCGCATTTTCTATGTGTGTTGATAACTTCATGGCAGTAAGTCCTTTGTATTTCTTCCTTAGAATGACTGTTCTAGCTTCGGATTTGATTGTTCTGTAGCTTCGGATTATGGCATGTGGAATTATGTCGTTTGATTACAAGGTTGTATTATATGGTACAAAATTCGTTGAGTGGAGTGATTGTATGCCTAACTAAGACTCTTTTTAAGTTCTTTGGTGTAGATTTTTCTTACAAGCATCTAAGTATGTGTGGTAGCTTTATATTGCATAATGCTAGGTCCAAGTTGACTAGGTTTTTGTGTTATGATTTTTAATATTTCAAAGTGATTTTCTTGTAGACCAATATGCCAAGACTTCGTGTTGGAGGTAGCAGTAGCCGATTCTGGTATGGAAGTACTAGGTCTGCTAGTCCTAGATCACCAACTACTACACCTAGCTCTAATGAAGCTAACTGGCCAAGGGGTTTCTCAATTCACAAGGCTCTCCATCAACTTATGGTGCACACACAGCTGGAAGTCCAACTATAGGGAGTCGACTTGTGTCTTCGTTAGATGGTGATAATTCTCTAAGCCAAGGTAATGGGAATCAAGCTGAGGGACATGGATGGTATGAGGCTTTTCATCAGGAAGATAATGATCATGGCGATACCGAGGAAAGCATGAACAATGGTATAATATAGAACTCTGTTTTTCAGTTTCCTTTATGTGATATATTATAAATTGACATCTAACTTTTCTTCTTTTATATTTTATCAATTGACATCTAACTTTTATGTGATAAGTTTTTTAGTTTCCTTTCTATAGATGATCAACTTCAAGCATCAGCAATGCTAATGCTCAGCTAGAATTCTATAACTAGTTAATGATCAATTGTATGAGTTGCTTTTGTGAAGTTATGTTTTGTAAGTGATAAGTGATAAAGTTCTAAAAACTGCAGGCAGAAGGACTAATAATCGGGGTACTTGGTTTGGATTCTGTTTTGTCAACTCTGTACTCCAGGTGTTTATAAAAAGGTCACAATGAGTTTTGTAAGGTTGGTGGTCTGTTACCAACCAAGTTAAGTAATCTCAACATTTCCCTGATTTTTGGTCTCTATTTATGAGTTAATGAAGTGGTAATGTGTGCAAGTGGAATTCATGTATTAATTAATTCCTAATTAGAATTCAAATTAGCTATGTATTTAAATGGTTAATCATTGGGCTTAATTAACTTAGTCCCTTTTGAATTTATGAAACTAGCACATGCCTATTTTTTTCCCTGTATTGAAAAGAAAATTAAAGTCCGGATAGTATAAAAATGTATGGGTTGTTGGTACATTTTCTGGATGCCTTGGATTGATCGAGTACCGGCATGTTGGTACTTTTAGCTTTAGATTATATCACATTAGTACAGACTATAAGATTTGTGCCTACTAATTGTGATTGTCGTAATTTTTTTTCCCTGAAGTCACATGTATTAGAAAGCAATTCAATTCATGTAAAATCTATTTCGTTCATGTCATATGTTTGTGTAGTAATTGCTTTACTCATTATATATATTACGTAGTTATTTTACTAGTTATATGCTATAGTTTCATGTCATATCATAACTATTCAATCATGTTGTTGGTTTCAGGGAGCACAATCTGAGGAAGGTGCTTTTGAGAAATTAATAACTTGAATTGTGTAATCTCATCTTCTCAAGCACAAAATATTGTCACTCGTGCTTGATATAAAGCCTGAAAGAGAAGAAAAAAAAGGTAGTTGTTCTCTATTGCTTTCTTTTATATACTTAGGATTATTAACTTGAAATCTTGTTGTCTTGGTTCCTTGTTTAAAAACTAAATTGAATGGCTTGGAAACGTATGCTAGTTTATTTTCTTTGTAATCGGCAACTTATATCATTCTGAGGTCTCGAATTATGTCTCAGCTTAATAGGTTTATCTGACGGCGCCCTTTGGATTGTGTCTTACTAATATGTTGTGAAAGAAATGCTTATATACATAGTATGAGACACTTTTCTTATTATGGGTTTATACCTGGTGTGATATCTGAAACCCAATTTTTGGCGTGGTCTATATTTAGCATATGAGATTATGAATATTTTTCCTCAGGTAGTACATTCTGTCTAGAGAACTACAATTGATGGTTTGGTTAGAGGAGGATGCAATTAATGATCTTCTATCCCTGAGGTATGTGAGTTATCAATGACAAGTTGTGTAGATTTACTGGAAAATACTGCTGAACTGTATGTGGGGTATTTTTATAGACTGTGATCTTTGGTGCTTGTTGTTCCATGTTGGACTTGTAATCTTCCGACCCTTCCATTATGCATCTAGAATTCTGGATTTAAATCCCTTTATATGTACATTTTCAACTAAAATATCAAGTGAATCCTTTTTTGTTTTATTTGCTGCAGGTGCACCAAATATATAATTGTTGGCTTAGTTCATCACCGGGAAGTTTATCATTTTGCTGGTTCTCCCTTGTTTTTAGAAATTTTGAATTTACAATGACTTGTAGCACATCTTTGAATAAGCCTTCAACTTACTAGTACTTGTATTATTGTGAATTCAGGATTTGAATATTTTTTTTCTGTGGGTTTTGTTTGAACTTCAAGTATCCAGATCAATCCAGTTATGAATTTGGCCATGAATACAATCATTGTTTAATGGAAAAGTCATTTTCAGTTTACAATGTGGTTTCTATTTTCAGCGAATGAAAGTTGAATTTTCAGTTTGAATTTGAGTTTGAGTTTGGGTTTCATTTGATGTTCAGTCAGATTAATTCAGATTCAGGCATTTCAGCAAATCTGAATTTATATATTTTTTTTATATTATAATTTAAATCTGAGACCCACGGTTAAGGGTGCAGATACCGCTACTCCTAAAATCGATCATTTGTTTTGAGACCCACGGCTAAGGGTTGTACCAAATAGCGACGCTTTATCAGAGACCCCAACAGAGACGGTTGAAAATGGTCCTATAACTCGAATATATGACTGGTCTTGACGGTCGCGGAACTTATGTTTTCCACTAGTGTGTTGAAGCTGGTGTAGAGGCGAAGGCAGTTATGGACGATCCTGTTAGGCGTCCAGAGAAGAGATCGGACCCCCCACTGAGAATCCATGAGAAGAAATAATGGGTGAACAATGGGAAGAGGTCGAGGCATGAAGCCCGATCGTACACCCCTTTAAACGCTCCTTTGGAGGAAGTATTCAAGGAAGTCGAAAAGAGGAACGATATCAATTACCCAGCATCGAGGGGAGTCCAGTTCCAAGAAACCAAGGGCCACCCCGACTACTGTCAGTACCATCAGTATAGGGGCCACTCCACTAATAATTGTCGAGAAGTGAAGGATATCGTCCAACACCTCATCCGAGACGGGTACCTGAGACAGTTCGTCCGACATCCATCCCAGCCGACAGAAACACTTGATGCGCCGGTCCATCAAGTTTGCATTGATAGGTCTCAATTTGTGAATATTATTTCACATTCCACTATGAAAGACTACAATTTCGGACCAGTAATCACTTCAAGGATTCACAAGAGGGACCGCAATGGCAAAGAAATATTTTGTGTAGCTAAGACCTTACCAATGGAACCTTGGATGATGCAACCTATTTCTTTCTTAGCCAAGGATGTCCCAGCAAATGGGCAAGCACACAGTGATCCCTAGGTCATCACGTTATTAATTGAGAGGTGGGGAGTATGAAAGATTCTCATGGATAGTGGAAGTTCAGTCGAAGTGTTGTTCTATGACACGTTTAAGAGAATGGAGCTGTCGGACGACATCCTCGTCCCCTCAACATATCGTATCTACGGTTTTAATGGCACAGTAACTATCCCTAAGGGTGAGGTAACACTGAGGGTTTCTGACGGTGGGGGTTACCTCGACACTCTGACCACCTTTTGTGTGGTCGATGTCGCCTCGCCTTATGAAGCAATTATCGGACGTCCTTGGATCGCTGGGATTAAAGGGGTGGCATCGGCTTATCATCAGAGACCAAGGTTCCCTACCTATAAGGGAATAGCTGAAGTTGTGGGCGACTCCCAAGCGGCATGACAATGCATGCAGTTTGATGCTGAAATTAATGAAGATCGGCGAGCACGACAAAGGCGAGAAAAGAATAAAGCCAAAGAGGTCAAGGATACAGAAGAACTGGAGGAGATTATTTCACAAGCGGTCATGGCATGCGAGACCCAAGAGCAAGAACCTTTATAGCAATTAAAGGAGACGGATCCATTCAAGGGACCTAAATCTAATTTCTCGACAGTCGAGCCGACTCGGGAAGTGAATTTGGGGACGGAGGAGGAGCCAAAGATAGTGAGGATCGGGACGTTACTCTCGGATGAACAAGCAAGTCAACTCATGGAGGTGTGAAAGGAAAACTTAGACGCGTTCGCTTGGGAAGTGTACGATTTAGAGGGGATTGACCCGGAGGTCTGTTGCCACCATTTGAAGATTCATCCGAGGTTCAGGCCCGTTAGATAAAAAATGAGGCGAATCGCACCAGAGTTACAGGCAGCGGTCGAGGTCGAGCTAAAAAAGTTGTGGGAATCCGGGATAATCAGAAAATCCCATTACCCGCAATGGATATATAATATGGTCGTGGTACCAAAGAAAAAAGGAGGAGTTAGGATATGTATTGATTTTAGTGACTTGAACAAGGCCTTCCCGAAGGACAGCTTTCCTCTCCCAAGCATAGACCAACTAGTAGAATCCATAGTCGGGTATGAGGCGATGACATTAATGGATGGATACATGGGCTACAACCAAATACCGTTAACACCCGAGGATCAGGAGCATACCTCCTTCTTCACACCAAGAGGGTTGTATTGTTATACCAAGATGCCATTCGGACTTAGGAATGCTTGTGCTACATATCAAAGATTGGTAGGAGATATGTTTAAAGACAAGATCCATGACACCATAGAAGTTTACGTGGATGACATGTTAGTCAAGAGTCGCCGAGCATTGAGGCGATTCGTGTCACGGTCATCGGACAAATGTAAAACCTTTTATGACATTCTAAAGAAAGGAGAGAAGTTTCAATGGACGGATGCTAGCGAAGAGGCCTTTCAAAATATCAAGTTACACCTAGCCAGCCTCCCAGTTCTGCAGAGGCCCGAGCCGATAGAGATCCTTACCCTCTACCTAGGGGCGACGCCATATGCCATTAGTGCAGTATTGGTTAGGACAGAGGGGAACACCGAGAAACCGGTATATTTCACTAGCAAAACGCTAAGCCCGGCTGAGAAAAACTATACCAGAATAGAACAGATGGTGTTGGACCTAGCTTTTGCCGCTTCTAAACTCCGGACATATTTTCAAGTTCATCGCATACGAGTGCTCAACAAATCGCCTATCGAAGCAGTTTTGGATAATACAGGGCGATCAGGGAGAATCTATAAATAGGGGGCCTTAATCAAACAGTATGATGTTGTGTATGAGACGAGGATGGCGATCAAAGGACAAGTAGTGACCGACTTCCTAGAATATTTCCCACTTAGTGATGAAGAAGAAGTGGAAGATATACTGGGGATGATGGAAGAACGAGAAGATCCTGCTGACCTATTAGCAGCCAGTAGTCCTACCCGGTGGGAAGTTTTCGTCGATGGGGCGTCAAACAAAGAGGGATCAGGCCTCGGGTTAGTATTCACCACGCCAAAAGGAAGAAAGATAGTGCACTCTTTCAGGCTGGAATTCAAAGCAACCAACAATGTTACCGAGTACGAAGCGGTAATCCACGCCTTGCGGATAATTGCGGAAATGGGGCTACAGGAGTTTCGCTTAACTACTGATTCGCAGTTGGTGATTTGGCAGATTACGGGCAAGTATGCGACACACGACCCCGTATTGCAAAAGTATTGGGAGCTCTCCCAATTTTACATCAACCAAATACCAAATATTAAGTTCCGCCACATTTTTCGAAAAGATAACAGACACTCGGACGCTCTATCATACATCGCCTCACAACTGGTAGACCCGAGCATAGAGGGCATTCGTGTTATGAGGCTCCTCGCTCCCTCAATACCAGAAACACCGGAAGTACGGATCGATGTGGCTATTCACACAGCCGAGCGATACAAAGAGGGTGATTGGAGAAAGCCGATACACCAATATCTGGAAACGGGCGAGCTACCCAAGGGTCGGCCCAAGATAAATAAAATCAAAAGTAAATCGGGCGCCTACGAGCTAAGGGAGGGGATTTTATATAGGAAATCTTACTTAGGGCCACTCATACGATGCTTAAGTAAAGAAGAAAGCCACATTATCTTGTATCAATTACATTATGGAGCCGCTAGAAACCACAGCTCTGGGAGAAGCTTATCGGCCAAGGCAAAAACAATGGGCTATTTTTGGATGTACATGAACGAAGATGCGAAGGAAATGGCTAAAGCATGTGAAGAATGTCAACGGTTCGGTAAGAAAATACTGGCACCAGGAGTACCCCTAAACTCTGTGATAAGCCCATGGCCCTTTACCAAATGGGGGGTAGACATTGTCGGTCCATTACATATAGGAACAGGGCAGAGGAAATACTTGATCGTGGCTACGAATTACTTTACTAAATGGGTTGAGGCAGCTCCGCTAAGGCATATCCGAGACAAAGATGTTTTCAAGTTTATCTGGGAACATATCATTTGCCGCTTCGGGGTCCCAACATCTATCGTCTCCGATAATGGGAAACATCTCCAAGGGGAAAACATTGACCTTTTGTTCAATACGTACAACATCAGGAAAAGTAAGGCTACTCCCATTTACCCCCAGAGTAATGGGCAGGCCGAGATCACTAACAAAACAATCGCAGACAACATGAAGAAGAAGTTGGATGGGGAATATGGTAACTGGTGCGAGGATCTATAAAACGTGTTATGGGAATACAGGACCACACGGAGGGAATCTACCGGGTTCTCACCGTTCATGCTTACTTACGGAACTGAGGCGATTTTACCGACGGAAGGAATAATCCCCACTACTAGGACAGAAGCTTGGAGGCGAAACGTCTCGTCCGATCTAATTTTGAAAAAACTAGACGATTTGGAGGAGACACAAGAGATGGCGCTACAAAAAATGGAAAACTATCAAAGGAGGTTACAATGAGAGTACAACAAACGTGTTTGCCCAAGAGAATTCCAACCAGGGGAGCAAGTGCTGAAGTTTCTGGCAGAATGGGAGCGCGACAAAAAGGGCGGTAAGCTAGCACCAAATTGGGGCGGGCCGTATATAATTGCGTCTAAGGCATGCGAGGGATCGTATCGTCTATTGAGACTCGATGGAAAGCCCAAACCATGGAACGTCAAATATCTAAAGCTATACCACCCATGAAGGGAGGTGCGATGAAAAGGTGAGCATACTTGTCTTCTATTTCTATGAAACCGTGAGGGTAATGAAATAGGGCATGAGCGACTAATGGTCATTCGTACTCGGGGCAAAGCCAGTGTGGAAGTGCCGAGGTGACTTACACTCGAATGGTCATTCGTACTCGGGGTAAAGCCAGTGTGGAAGTGCCGAGGTGACTTACACTCGAATGGGCATTCGTACTCGGGGCAAAGACAGTGTGGAAGTGCCGAGGTGCCTTACAGTCGCCTAGCTATTCGTACTCGGGGCAGTGGCAGTGTGCAAGTGCCGAGGTATCCTAAGGGTTATGGTGGTTGGAAACCAGTTCCACAGGTTGTTAAGACACGAGGTCTTCTCATCTAGGTGGCCTACTTACATTTTAAAGGCCTCCCCCATCGCAAGTGGCTGTGACCACTTGTCCGAGATTGGTTGATCGATAACCGCTCGGGGTAATCGATCCTAGAATTAGGTTGACTGGTACCCTTCCACTGAATCCAAGAGATAGTGATGAGATTCCCCAATCAGGACATGGCATTGGGCCCGATGACCCTCCTTGTTGGGTGTGTTCGACAGAAAATGTTAAAATACTAACTTACATAAATAATAATTGCAGGAATGACATAAGAAACAAAAGCTAATTCGATAGCGTCATGTGTCCATTAAGAAAGCGCGGAAAGTGTCATGCAACCATACGAAACGAAAAGTTTAACAGAAGTAAAACAAACAGCATCGGAGACGCATCACCCCCATTTAAACAAATAAGCAGTGTATCAGAAGTAAAAATGGGAGAAGTGTTCAAAGCAATTTACAACCCATGGCAAAGGGCGATTTAGTGACGCAGCACTACAAAAGGGGAATTCAAGCCTTGGAGGGAACAGTGCCATCCCTATTTTGCGAGACCTCGCGCCGCTTATTCTCCACCCACTCCTCAATACCCGACCGAACCTTATCGTCTATCTCATCTTCATGGGCGACGCGTTCATCCTCAAGTTGCTGGGTAAGCTGATAAGTAGTTTCCTCGGCATCGACTAGCTTCGAAGCTAACTCGGCCTCGACCTGTTTCAACCGTCGGACCTCTAGATCCAATTCGTGAGAACGTTTCTGCTCGCCTACAAGATTACAACAACGCGGAATTATTCATTGAATATGGTTTAGCAATTTCACAACTACAAAAAATAATCTAGACCTAAGGAACTGCCTCAACACGTCGCTAACAAGACCTGAAAGGGCTGGTAACACTGACTAAAGTGACTCTACTGACTTGGACAACTCATCCTAGGCCTTGGATAATTTCATGGTTAGCTCGTTATAGCATTGTTCATTGAATTCATTATTGGGGCAGTACTTCTTATGTTCACTCCACTCCTCCATTAAACGATTGCGTGATACTTGAAGCACTGAAAGTTGCGACCTAATCCATTTTAGCTCACCCACCATATTTTCAAAATTTCCCACTTTTCCCAGTAGATCCATATTGTCTCGCTCCACCACATCTTTATCCCTCAATATTCGTCGGCGATCCTCATGAAGGTCTCGGTTCTGCAATTGTAGAGCGTCTACCCGTTGCTCTAAATTCGTGGCCAGAGCAGTTTTCTCAGCAGCAAGGCATTGGGAAGAGCCCAAGTGAGCCCGTAAATTGTCTATCTCTGCAGGGTCATACTCAAACTGACGATATCGTTCTAGTTCACCTTCGAGTTCTTCGATCTCCTCATCTTGGCGATCTATTTTTCCATCTTTGTTTGCCATTCGCCGACGGAGATCCTCCACTAAATCCTTTTCAATACCCCACTTCCTATTCATGATCCTAAACTCTGAAGAAGCATCTAAACCTATACTAGCTATCTCGGCTAGAAGAAGGATACCCGACTCATGATACTGGCACGGTAAACTCAATCAACTTAAGTTAAGGTTTATAGAACTGTAACATACCTTGAGCATCGACGAGTTTGATTTCCAGCTCGCGCGCACGACTCTTCTCGTTATGCAGTTGAAGAGTTTCCACCAACTGCCTCTCCCGTTGACGATTGGCAGCATCCAACCGTACTCGATTAAGGATCTGACCCACGTAAGCAAGTTAGAATAGCAGGCGACGATCAAGAAGAAACTAAGGAGTGGGACATCGCCCAAACATGCAGAGTCACTCACCACCGTGTCAAGAGTCTGAGAAATATCGCCATAGAGGGGCACCGTATAAAGCATTTGTTCATCAGTATACGCTCCAAAGTCAGGGGAAATAAGCGCTCCAAGAGAGTTCATGATAGTGTCGGAGACAGTGAAGGAAGTTTCAGCACTAGACGACGATCCATCAGTAATCCAGGGCACACGAGGTAGTCCAAAAGTAACAATCTTCTCTGAGTCGGGCATCTTCAGGGGTTCTTGTTTGTCTCCCATATTTTGCCCATCGCCCTTGTCATCTGAGACATCCTCGCCGAATATGTCATCTTCATGGGGAATATCGATGATTGGTTTCTGCCTCTGTTGAGGCTTAGTAACAACATGCTTTCCCCTAAGAGGCTGAGGATCAATCTCCGGCACACCGGCTTCATCATCGTGCCTAGGAAATTTCTGCACAAGGCTTCTCGTCAGAACATGTGAAGGAAAAAAATAGGGGCAAGTACATGTACTTATAAGAAAATCATTGTGTTTGTTACCTTCCCCTGGTCTTCCTCAACCCTTGTGCTAGTATCCATTTTTCTCGACGATGCAGCGACCTTGGTAGAGTCGCCCTGGGGCTTCAATAACAACAAACAGGCGATTGGTGTCAAAACTAACAATATATAAATTGAGGAAAGTATAAGGAAACACATACCTTATCATCCCTATCTTCGTTAACCACCCAGAAAGGATAGGTCTCGGAGGTAAGTGGAGGCGACGGGAAGCTACCATGTAAAATGGGACCTCATACAAGAAGTGGAACTCGGGGATAAATTGGGTCATTGGTATGACGGGGTCGCCTGTTAGAACCTTGGACCATGGGATCAGCATCCAGCATCATCCTCTCAACATTCTTGGGCATAGTTCTATGACGATGCAGACTGGCAGCAAAACCGGAAAGATCACCGTTGGTTGAGGTACCGGCTCGATAGTTGGAAATAAAATTTGCAACGGTATGCTCTGGAGCGTGCTCGGGCTTATAGGTTGACCACTCGGCGGTAGAACCATAACCATCTCGGCGGGCTCTCCATTCATCCATAATGCGAAAAGTGTTGTCAGTCCACTGAGCCAGGGCACGATAAGGCTTGAGCTGGGAGAGAACCTCATAATAAAAAGGGCTATCTGGGTTGTACAAAGGGAGACGAAGTCATAGCTCCATCTGGCCCTGAGTAATGACCACACACTCAGCCGACTGATCGTACTTCTCCACGTCGGACTTCTTCAGAATGCTGTTTTGGCCCGAGATCATGGTAACTTCGTAATTTTGAAGATCGTACTTCTACTTCAACTGCTCAATGAATTCTTCATTAGAGAGATCTTTCCCCCTTTTCTCGGACCTGCACTAAATAGAAGGAGAATCATCAGGAAAGATAGATTTCATGGCGCGATCATCGTACTTGGAGGGACTATCAAACGAAAACATGGAATAAAGGGGAAAAGCATCAATCTCGGAAAAAACATCATCAACACACCTTTTCTCGGTCATGGAGGGAGAAGAAGCCATTGACAGGAATAGTGCAGAACTTGGAAATCGGTGAAGAAGGGTGGGACGACGAGAACGTAACCACAGCTACTGTATCAATCGGTGATGAAGAGGTGAGGGAAGAAAATCAAGAAAACAAAGGCTTATAGAGGAAGAAATGTAATGGAGAATCTCGAAGAGAAAGTTGCAGCGTCTGGAAACTAAAAAAAAGAAATGGTGAAGAAGAAGAAAGAGAACATGAAATGGGCTATTTAAAGAATAGAAGTTGTAACCGACGCCGACGGTTACAGGTAATAAAGTGGAGTTAATGGGGGACTGCATGGCGGAATTCGCGGCATAAACGAGGACGTGGGAAGATGGGACGACTTTCTTCCACTTGTGTCTACCACACGAGTGAAAGAAAGGGCATAAATGTAGGTGTAGATTATCCACAAGGTTAGGTGGCAACATCTCAAAGCTATGATGTACCCAAACATAAAGAGACGAGAAGCACATGATAGAGGCTGGAAGGCGCGAGATTTAATAAGCCACGTGGATCGGGCATGATCACTCTATAGCTGTCGGACAAGATTCGACCCCAGGCCTCTGACAAAGCTGACAGACGAGACATATTGGGTCAAACGAGGAGCGGTAGTCAAAGGGATAAGAAGATACGTGTCATATCGGCCAACTGCATGGGCGACAGACTGGAAGGGCGACATCGCACCAAGAGAATACCCGAATGGATCGTCTCGGATGAGAGACTACAAAGGAATCGAAGAACATCGGCCATAATTACAGAAGAAGGGACGACGCAAGCAGGCCCGACGACAGGACTTCAAGTTAGATATGTTGTGACCAACACCCTAGTTTGGATGTAGGTAGCCTCTCCTATAAATAGAAGAACTTGTATCCAAGAGAGGTAGGTTGTAATTTCGGAGAGAGAGTGAGACTTGAGATCACATTAAGGAAGGAGAGAATTGAGAACTAGCTCATCTTGTAAGTGAGTTCAACTTGGAGAGAAACACCATTGTAACACTTAAAATAATAAGATTCATCCTTTCACCCCTGTGGACGTAGGTAATCATACCGAACCACGTATATCCTTGTGTCTATTATCATTGTTCTTACTTTCACTTGCATGAGTAGATGGTTTCTATCCTTTCGATGTAGTTTGTAGTAAAATGCATCTACACATTCAATTAAGAAATATGCTACAAAACTTAACCCAAAAACTGGCCCCGCTCTGAAATACATATACAAGAACTCCTCTCCAATGATACATAATCAATAGTGAGTTGATTTACAAATGGAATACAAACACATAATAAATATAGCGGAAGCTAACTAAGTAACGTAAATAATTTTTCGAAGCTTTCACCGTCACATGCACATCTTGATCTGTCTCTGAAACTGAAAGTGGGAATGGGTGAGCACATCGTCCCTAAAAGGGGTGCCCAGTGGAAATAACAACTAGCTTTCAAGTAATCATTAATATGATTCGAAGACAATGCAGGTTTTATCGAAAGTCGGTAATACACGGAAAGACAGTAAAACACAAAGTAGAAACTTCTTCAAAGACATTCATAAATAACAGTAAACATCCATGTATGAGATGTGTGTTGCCACACATAAGGGAAGAGTAATATTGATGCCACTTCCACACCGATTAGGTAATATTGCGGTGTATCTCCCTAGCCATGGAATACTGGATATAAATGAAGAATAATATTGATGACAATTCCACACCGATTAGGTAATATTGTGGTGTATCGCCCTAGCCATATAATACTGATATTGTGTCGGCACACATCTCATACCACACCAAGCACACAAAGATATGCATGAATTTCACAACACAAAGATTGATTTGTAAAACAATAATGAATACAAGAGAGTTCGTTATCGATTCCCACCTCTTTTGATGACAAGCCTCGCCTACCTCGAGATCCATGATCCACTGGTTCACCCTTGAATCGATCGTTGTTAATAACTAACTATTAATCATACAATCACTCTAATAATCTAGCCAAAATGGCTTACACAAGAATCATACAAGTCTATATAATGGTTTTAAGCCCATTAAATAAGTCTTATGAATATCTACAACTTTTTAGAATAAGCCAAAGGCTTATTCGGACCATAAATGGTCCAAAATATCTAACTAAAAATACATGGCACTAAACCCAAGTCCACTAGACTCTGCCCGTTACACAAGTTTACTTCTAAATTCATGCCCTTATCAATCTCAGTTCAATTCATACTTATCAACCATTTCAAAATTTCAACAATTGAAATGGATAACTTATCTAAAATCACATAGAATAACAGTTACCTCAATTTAGGAATGCTCAGGCAATTGAATTCAGTTTCTTCTCCACCTGACTCAATTCACAACCTCAAAACAGCTCTACAATATCTAATTAACTCCAATCCTTTCATCAATTGCTCAAAATAGTCCTTAATTCTTCTTGCTCATCACCAAGTTAAACTTCAAACCAATCTACTAAGAGACCCCAGTATCATAAAAAACTTCAAAACCATAACTTCATCAAACTCGAATTAGTCCTCAACTATAATCTTAATTCATTCAATAGATCAATACCCATCTCAAATCCCCTTCTTAAAATATCAATTTCATCTTCTAATTTATTTTTGAATTCTTCCAGAAACCTTAATTCAAATCTCTGAGAACCTTAACTCTTGATTCATCTTCATAACTTCGATTCAGATACAACCCTATTGTTCTTTATCTAACAACAACCCAAATCACCTCTTTATTCTTCACAAACCCTAACTTCGGAAATCCTATGCTCGATTTACAACAAGAACTCCATCCTCTTCATCCCGTGTTCCAAAAAAATACAACACCATCACCAACAATCAATACTCGATCTATATCTTATTCTCTCGATCTCAAAACCATTGTTTTGTGTCTCAAAATTGTTGCAGAATCGCTGCAGGAGACGAGCAGAAGAAGAAAAGAAGAAAGAGAAGAAGAATAAGAAAATGAAAGAAAAAATATAATTTCTCGACCTTATCAAGTTGTTTTCGAGTTATCCATAGAGGTGCCCTGAGATGAAAAGTCGGTTGCCTTGATAACACTTCAATGTGAAATAACCATTTTACACTTCACCTAATATAACATATACCTTCTTCATCAGATGTACGGATGACACGTTCGAGTAGTCCATTCTGTGTAACTTTTCGAGACATATTTAAAGATACTAGTTTCGTATCTAGATCGTTGTTAGATTAATTTCTATTAATTAACGTTCGTGTTAAACTAATCGAGTCATTAACTGTTAAATCGTATCTTGACTGGTCTAATAGCGTTGACGAGTTTGAGGGTCCTTACATGGCAAAATAATGAACAACACAATTAAATGTATCCGCCATTAGATGCCCACAAACCGCCATTCTCATAGAATATTGAGTAGGAAGGAATTTCGTCTCGTTCTCGGGCCCTAACACTCGAGCATACAAACTATCAAATCCTTCTTCAACGCCAAGCAATTTCTCATAAAAGCTCTTTTTATCAACAAGTTGAGCAACCATCCTCGTTCCAGCATATCGGCATGGTGTCATCCCTTTACTAACCGCTGTCTCAAAGATGCCTAATTGTTCGGTCACGAAATGATAACCATAATTTCCATCTTCATCGACATCGTCCGTATATACAATATACTCGCGAATAATCTCGGGAAGTTGCATTATGTACGACTCTATTTTGGTGTGGTAACTTCTAATGGGCATACCTGTTTCAGGATCCTTATACATATTCATATTACTAACTAGTATCTTTATTATCTACAATACATCCTATGCATACTCTAGACTTTCAATTGCTACAATATGTGATGGGAATGCGTATTTTATTGGCCTACCCTTTTTCTTTGGAACCTAAACTATATCAACTTTGGTCGTGCCTATGGAGTTGTCACCATCTTGTTGTTGTTGAATATATATGGGTCGCTTCCTTTCCTATCACTTATCTTTAGTACAGCTTCAGAATTTTCACCTTGTTGTGCTTGACTTGATGTAGGTTCCTTATTCGGCCTTCCCCTTTTGTTTGTCACTGCCGCTCCATGAACTATGGGTGTGGCTTCAGAATTCTCTCCTTGTTGTTCTTTGTCACTTGATGTTGGTATATTCGTTGACCTACCCCTTTTCTTTGCAACCGCCGCTCCATCAACTCTAGGTGTGGCTTCGGAATGTTGTCCTTGTTGTTCTTTGTCATTTGATATTGGTACCTTCGTCGGCCTACCCTTTTTTTTTTGCAACCACCGCTCCATCAACCCTAAGTGTAGCTTCGGAATGCTCTCCTTGTTGTTCTTTGTCACTTTATGTTGGCACCTTCGTCGACATACCATTTTTATTTGCAACCGCTGCTCCATAAACTCTAGGTGTGGCATCCGCATCCTCGGCTTGTTTTTTTTTCTTGTTCACTCGATGTGGGTACCTTCTTCGTCCTACCCCTTTTCTTTGAAACCGATACTCCATCGACTTGTGGTGTGGATATGAAATCCGCTATTTGTTGTTGACTTGATAGTGGTTCCTTCCTCGGCCTACCACTTTTGGTTTGAACCTGCGCTTCCGCGAACCTTGTTTCCTATATCTCACATGCGGTTGGATCTCGTTTCTTACTTGCCTCAAGTTCACATTCATGTTGACTCATTTCTTTCAATTTTTTTTTTGTCTTCTCCTTGTCGTTTTGGATTGTGGTCTATCAGTAGGATATCCCTTTGTTGGTTCTACACTTTGTGTTATCCATGGGCGAGTAATTAGCCTTAGTTGGATCAACAAGACTTGTCGGCTAGCCAATTTGCCACGTGAGTAAGCGTCGAAGAATTCCTTTGCTTCATTCGTATCCCGTGGTGATTGTCCGGCATATTCCGTAGGGGGAGGGTTGAAAGATAGTTGCTCCAAAACGGATCGATAACCTTAATAGGTGTTACTTCTTCATACTTCACAAGCATATGATGACACAAAAGCCTCAATGAAGACATGTCGGGACAAATACACACATCATCCGGTTGCCGTAGTTTATCTCCCATGTCATTTGTCTCATCATATGTTTTATTTTCCACTGAGACACATTGAATTCTATTCCTCAGAGCAACTTACCATATTGAAGATATTGAGTCATCCTTTCCATTTAGATTTTCTCAAAAGCCTTCTTGATCCTATCGATATCACTCTTGAAGTATTGCTCCATTGCCTAGGTGACCGTAACCACGTCTCCTTGGTTAGAATCGAGGAGATCTTTAACACTCTCATGAGAGGACTCCGCTACACTAGTTGCTTCATTCCCATAGTGTATATACCGGTTTTTCCATGCACGCACAAATTTTTCCTTATACTTATCCAACCATTTCTTCCGACTATACGAGATGACACTTGGATACACTTCATTCCAATTGGGAATAAACATGTTAAAATTCTTTCTGTGCGTATCCTCGATAAGATACCAATAAACTTCTCCCAATCTCTTAGAAATTCCAACCACATTTTAAGATTTTCATCATATTCTTTGTCCACTCGCTCGTTAATCTTTCCTCTTTCATCTTCTTCGTCTTCGGGTGATAATTTGTTCTTTCTAACGTCTTTCTCTAGTTGAACAATCATTCTCTTCTTAATATCCGCCTTAGTGGGTTCAAACAAAGCATGACAAGATTTTACCATATTCTGACGTATATGATATGTACATAGGAAATTTTTTGCATCCGGAAAGACAATGGATATTGCATTCATTAATGCGTCATCGTTATCGGTTATGATGACCCTCGAAAGATGATTTTCCTGGAAGAGTAATTTCAATTGTTGTAATGTCCAATCATAATTATAATCCTTCTCGGTTTCCATTAAACACCAATCCAATGTGAATGATATCTTGTCTGATGTTTTCCCCACGATGTTGAACAACGGCATATTGTATTTGTTTGTCTTGTAGGTGCAATCCATCATAAGAACACCAAAACATGTATGAGCCAATTTTTCAAGCAAAGGATGCGAAATGAATATTTGAAGGGGCTTGTTGTCCGGCCCTCTTTTATTGATACGCGTGTAGTTGTGATCCAAGATATATTCTCAAATTATTGTATAACTCTCCTACCTTCCCATTCCAACTTTCTAATAGTTGCTTGTGCGCTATAAATTGTACTTAGAGAAGAAACGTTCTTCCAATCCTTTTCCTTAAAGCCTCTGAGAATTTGTCTTGGTTTGATACATGCTTTGATCAATCTATTTACATCCTCCATTTCATGAGGTTTTAGCTTCGCAACTAGGGAGTGACCAACAAAATCTTCCGGATCCGGGTAGTTATGGCGGCCTATCCATACCATACAATGCCATTCACTGTCTCTTAAATGGAATACAAGCTTAAAGGGGAAATTATCCTTCCTCGTACGAGTCCTATTAGTCTTCTTGGATATACATAACCCTTTCTCTTCTGGCTATTCTTCTCCTTGTATTCCCCACTTCTCTCGCAATCCATCTCAAAACAAATCTTTGAACCTTGGGTATTCCTCACCAACACACACATGTTCGTAAGAGCCATCTCTTTAGCCCAAACAATTGCTTCCTTTTTATATTTTATTCCTTACATAAGGACAACAATGGGAGATTATAAGGTTCATTATAGGTAATCCATTAGTAAAGTTCAAGATACTAGGTGAAAGGTATTCTTTGTTAACATACCAGAGGCATTTTATAGTATT
Organism: Papaver bracteatum; assembly: GCA_023529315.1. NCBI lineage: Eukaryota > Viridiplantae > Streptophyta > Magnoliopsida > Ranunculales > Papaveraceae > Papaver > Papaver bracteatum. The sequence continues at coordinate 2,312,082 of JAJJWX010003533.1, forward strand.
TCGACGTATCCCGACCAAGCGGTCTTGCATTTGTTGGATTTTTTTTTTTTGATAAAGAATTGTTGGATCAATATATGTCACAATCTAAGGAACGAATGAAAAGAGAATTAAATTAGTTCCAAATAAAATATTAAAATACTATGTTGGACCACAGTTCCGGCATGCTCGACCAAAGTTCCGGCATGTTCGAATTGAACCGAAACTGAAGACCAAATTTGAAATGCTTCCGGCATAACAATTTCATTGAAAATCAACGCCAGAAACTTTGGTGCCGGCATGCTCATTACTTATGGTTCCACGCCGGTACAAAGTGCCGGCATTGTCGATAATTAATCAACCACGCCGATAATTAACTTTCAAAGTCATTAATTCATGTATGTTTTTTTGGAGGTACCGGTATGGTCATGTTAGAATTGTATCATCCCGGTAGCATATTCCGTAAAATATTCCGTGGTAGGTAAAAAGTAACTTTTGTACCGACATGGTTTTTTGGTTGAATACAATGCCGGCATGCATTTAAAAATGGGGGATATTATTGGCCGGCATGGCTGTAGTATGAATACTATGTCGGTAATGGTACTGCTGGCCCATGCCGGCACCGGGTTATTTCAGCTGCAACAATGGTGAATTCAAAGCAAAACAAATCAAATTTCAACACATTGGCACCTTTACCTGAGTTTTGGGAGTGATTGTATGTTGAACTTGTTTACTTTCTTGGGTTGGTTCTTCACGAAACACTTCATGCTCATAAAAATCATGATCTAAGGGTGTTGGTTCCATAAGCAATCACAATTGTGAATTGTTATCATTAGCTGAAGATTCAAGATATACTCCTTGTTGTAGTTGAGCTAAAGATTCAGCGGTAATTCTCTATTCACAATCATCCACCATTTTCACCAAAAAAAGTTCTCTCTCAAATTATTTCCCTCCTTCTACTCTCACCTCACCCAAATAATAATACACACTAATCATTTATCAAATAATCTTATAAATTTCCTAATTATAATTAAACACTAAACCTGATTAGTGAGGGGTAGATTATGGATTAGTTAAAATACATAGATAAGGGGTGACCCTGATTTGTATTTAAATTCAGTTTTTGTCATTTTCCTCTATCCCCCAATCGCGCGTTCTATTTTATCTCATTTTATCATATTTTATCTCAACTAAATATTGTATTTTATATTTTACCTTTATCCTACAAAACATTTTATATCAAAAAGAAATATTAGTGGGCCCTAGAAACCAAATTTGTTCATTTTGATCTAGTTTTCCATAGTGGAAAACGCAGTTTGTTCATCCATGTAGCTCAACAAAAAAACATATTTGTTGATTGCCATAGGATTTGCCCTTAGTTTCCGTGTAAAAAGTCACGGATACTGAATATCAGTTTCAACTAAAAAACGGGAATTGAATATCCGTAAAGCAAAATTTTACACGGAATCTCATTTCCCTTCCCTACAAGGGAGATCAAATGTGATCCAGTTTAAGTAGTAAGGAAGGGATATCCCCGCTTGAATAGGGACATAGGAGACCATAATAGTTGCCAAGTGAGATTTTCCTACATATAAGGAATATGGAAGGGATAAAGGGCATCATAGTCCGTGTAAAAAAAAAAAAGGCACCATAGTGCTTGACCTTATTTTTCTTTTTACTTTTTTGACAAGCATAAATTTTTAGATATTTTAGAGAAATTGAACATGACACATAATCTTGATTTGAGTCAACCTCTAACTTGCCGCGTGTCAATGTCGGACTGTTTATTTTTTTAATTCGGTCGGATCTGACTCGGTACCCAACTCAAATCTAGTCCCGGTAATAAAATACCCGTAAAGGCACCGACTCACATTTTGTTGAGTCAGATCTGACTCAATAAAACAAGTGAAAATTATATTATTCAGGTCAGATGAGTCAGGTCTGGTGATTTCAGTCACATTTAGATGACTCAAATCCAGAAAAGAAAAAAAGACGTGGTGTTACTTGTTAGGTCTTTTCTTTCAGACCATGAAAGGAATAAAAAACCATGGACCAACAACAAACAGTAAAAGAAAATAGTTAAAATATCATGTGTGATCATTTACAAACCTATACAGGCTTACAGTATTATAGTCTCTGATTGAAAATAGGACTAATTAAACTACAATTATATGTAGTCATAAAATTGGTTTTATTCTTGGATGACTTCACCAGCTTTAAAAGATTGTGAAACCTAATATATAATCAGTCTCACTTTTACCTTGTAAGAAACAAAGAAATATAAGAATAGCAAAAGAAAAGATGATGTTGAAGTGCGAGTAGTCGAGATGCAGCTCTGATTATCTTTCTTAGAGCCACCTACATGCTACAGTGCTTAGTCAAAACAGATGTCTTTTCCCATTTCTGAATCTGCCTAGGATATAAGAAAATTTACAGCCCTATGTTTTTCCACTGTCATGACTCTTCAACTTCAGAATGCAATACAAAGCTTGGAAATGCCAGAGTTAATTCCCTGAACAATGTTCACAAATCATTGATTAATTAACAACTTTCATATCGAACAACAAATAGACATATCAAGAATGGAAATCCGAGGATGGTTTGCCTCAGACCATGTCCAACAAAGGAGCTTGGGTTTTAAGATATACATATTTTCTGGGTGATTCAGCATATTAAGAACTTTAAGATTTGGTCTTCAGTAATAAAACTACAAAGCTATAATTAGGCCCAACTTGAACCAAAGATATGAAAGGTCACAACCTACCTCAAACCATGTGGAATGTCTCATGTCTAACTAATATATAGGTCAGGTAAAGCTTTGAATGTAAGATCATCCTAGTCGGGTAAAAACAGTATATGACTTGATTGACATAATTCTAACTTGAGAAAACTGACAAAACTTAAGTGTGATTTTGACAAAATATAAAGAAGGAAAAAAATACTAGCCTAGATATCGAGGCATATATAGGGGATATAAATAGATATTAAGACTTTAGCACTCACGTCAAGTATGGGAGTGTCATATTCTTTATAAGAGATGGATTTTTTGCTACGAATTCTTTCCACTCTTCCAGATCAATCTTTCCATCACCTTTTGAATCCGCCTCAAGAAATGTCTGCATAATAAAGAAGATATGGTAACCTAAAACAAACATGAGTAAAATACGATACACCAAGAATCCAAATATCCCTGCACCTTATTGACAATTGTTTCAACTACATCATCTGAAAGTACAAGGTCTGATTCACCCAAAAGAGCCAAAACCATCTCCTTCAACTGAAAAACAGGAACAAGAATAATAATCCTATGAATTAGAATTTCGATATACTTTTCTCACTGATTTATGAATAACTAGATTTAATGTCCATTTATGTACTTTTGCTTAGCTCACCTCTTCCTGTTCGATAAATCCGGTCCCTCTAAGATCATACAATCTAAATGCAACTGCAGTAACATATTTCCAAATTAACACTGCCAAATTAATCATTATAATGTAATTGTTTTACTCAACAGGAAGCTTACAAGCAATTTTGTCGACATCGGGTGTGCTGGGGTGAAAAATGCTCAAAGACCTAACAAATTTTCCAAACTTAATAACTCCATTATGCTCAACATCAAACAAATCAAATACCTGCAAAACAATGCCAGTAGATAACAAGGTTCAAGAAAAATCTCACAAAATCAAAGGAGCTATTCCTTTGAATAAAATAAGAACGAGTAAATACATGATACTAATGTTTATGCGGCATTTTCATCAACAGCAGCTAGTCAAAGCCACTTACGTTGCACTTGTTTATGTTGTCACTAATGTTTGAACTTTTTAACAGTACGCAGCATCAAAAATAATATGAACCAAGCCAAAAAATGCCAAGGGGGATTTTAGATAATTGTCACCAAAACAAAACGCCTTTGAGGTTTCATTCGTTTCTCTGATGCCACATTTAGATTCGAAGTGATGAAGTCTCATTAAATGGTTCCAACTACTTTAAGTTAATCTTTTTTTTATAAAATTCCTAATTTAAGAAAATAAATAAAAAGATAAGCAACTGCGTCAACTGACATATAAAGAGAATGGGCAAAATGTGCGAAATACAAACCCTGTCTGCAAAGAGGTTCTTCTTTTTTCTGTTTCTAAAGAGCGCAAGCTGAAATTCTTCCTGTTCAATGAAATGGAATATGAAAAAATTTATATATATACGATCTCATATTCTCAATGCATTATTACACAGATTAAAAAACAAATTTGAAGTAGGTTGAAGGCTGAAGTCCCATCAAATTTTCAAAGGAAATACCTTGTGAATAAACCCGTCATCAATTATTGAACTACTTAGTTTCTTAAATAGTTCAAATAATGCTTCTACTTCATTAACTGTGACTGCCATGGGACAATAGAATAACTGTTATCACCCTAGCCTTATTAGAATTCCTGGAATCTCTTGAAATCATAGGATACTTTGTGCACAGAAGTAATGAGTTATATTTACACTTACAAGGTGTTTCAGAAGCAAGAACAGCAGGGCTTTCATATCCAAGTACTTTTTTAGCATTCTTTGAGTGATAGCACCCCATAAGAGCAAACGTAAGTCCAATAATAAAAGTGGTTGGCTCGTCCGCAGTCCTGCTGTTACCAATCATGAGCGTGTGATAGTAAGCACTTCATCATTTGCATATTTAAAACATCAAACTGAATAAAGAAGTTGGTGAATTATAAATTCGCCAAAGAATTTTTGGATCACTGGTATACTATTGAATTCTAAAGATGAATAATCCAGTGTTTCAGTTAATTGGATGTAAATTCAAACATACAATACATCCCAAATGGGTCCAGTGATGATCAAAGACCTTGAATCCGATACAATACCTAATATTTTGATGTTGCTTAAAAACATGATTAATTGAATGAATACATAAACAGAATTTGTAAATAACTAATTGAAACAATTTTGAACTTGACGAGAAAGAGAGCTCACCTTGAACGCTGTTGGTCTGTTTCTCCTTGAATCCTGTTTATGGTTTCACCATCAGAAAAAAGATAAAAGAGTGTTTTCAAAGGCGTTTTCTTTTTTCCTGTTTAATTATTTTATGAACAATCAATTATTGATTTGTTTAATTATTATGATCATCAATTAATTAGTATTTTTTTCTGGATTTGACTAGTACAGAGTATCTAGACTCATCACTGTTTATTTCCAGCTGGAAATTAATATTGCGAACCAACGTAATCCTTATTGTAGATTTTTTTTTTTGAGAGAGAAGTACCGCCGCCCCAACTGCCAAGGCTGTTAACGGGGGACCGGAATTTCCTGGGGATACCGTTTCATATGAGAAAAAAAAAAGTTGTATCTAATCCTGGCCGTCGGATCACTCAAACGGTATCCCTGCTAATTTCAGTCCACCCCATTAGCGGCCATGCAAACTGCGCTTAAATATTTCGTTTGCGAATCAACTCCAAAGGTTTCGCTATCCGTGCATAAAAAATCTGTCAAGCTAAAACCAACACAAAAACCCCAAGTAACCTCAACGGACTATATTATCCTTCCTTTATTTTGACCAATTTTTAGATGCTAGGCTGCAACTGGATATGAGGATATCTAATGACTTTTTGAATCTTATCATCTTCCTCCAAATTCGTATTTTTAATTATTTCTACAAGATCAGAGACTTCGCCTACTGATTTTCTAGTTACATTAAAATTGTAAATATAAGAAAGATGAAGAACCATAGGTGATAAAAGACCTGTAAAATTGGCTATTTAAAGAGCAGCTACAAGAATAGTCATGGCTACGTGGTGAAATCTTCAGAAATTGTTTTTCACTTCTTCTTAGAGTTACAATATGAGGTAGCCATTTTTTGTTTTATATACCTCGTGAAAACAGCAAATTCCCTTCGACTAATGAAATTGAACATCTTTTAAGATACCTGAGAAACTTGTATGTAGCTTTATCGAACAACCCACCTCTCATCCCTATCTCCTTTAGAATCTCCAATCGAGAGTCTTTAAAAGGGACAACCTTTGGAACTGGAAACCATCACACAAATCAAGAGATCAAGCCACCTAGCAATACCTACTAGGCATGCCAATACAAACAGAAGTTTAATTATGTCAAAATAAAATAGAAGTAGAGTCGAGATTACAGATAAGATCACATTAAAGAAAGACATGGATTAAACATAATAGGAAATTGAATGCAATTTCAGTGATTGGAACAAATATCTTCAGAGATTGAGGAGAAAATTAAACTTGTGAGGGTAAAATACCTGATGGCCATGTGTCAGCATCTCAAGGAACGGTTTCATGATAAGATGATAAGATGGAAACATCAAATCATACTCTATAAAGTTGATTTCGTATGAATCGAGACACCTGCTACAAACCTTACATAAATGACGCGAGTGATGAGTGGTCTAATCGACTCAGACGGTCAAGTCTAAAAAGAAGGATTGCATTTATTGAAGTATCAGAAGAGACGTGGGCGAGTCTACATCGTATCAGAAGGATCAGGCGATCTATACAATGACCAAGGATGAGGCAACACGAGGTTCCCTAAAGAAGAGCAACACGATGATGTACAGGGCGAGATGACTCGGAAGGAGAACCAAGTAGGCCATCACGAGGGAGAGTATAGAGCTCGTCCGAAGTAATGACGAGATGTACGATAGCTCCACCAGCTCGCGTGAGACCAGACCTTCGCGAGTCCAATTTACCTATAAATACCAGTCCATGTAGAAGGAAATGGACATGTAATTTTAGATGGCCTTTTTACAAAGAATTCCTGAGAGAGATCTAGATAAAGAGAGAGTGAGTCTAAGTGATATTTGTAGCTCTTTCAATGGTAAGACCTTATAATTAATAAAGAAATCATCTTCTTTCCGTGGACGTAGGTCTTCATGGCCGAACCACGTTATATGCTTGTGTTAATCTTTGCTTTCATGTTATTTACATCTTGTTTATCTTTTAATCTTGAATGTTAGTAGTTTTATAGCCTTTAGATTCATATGGATGTAGCCATCAGAAAAGATGCAACTACATTTTGGCGCTAGAAACAGAGATGTATGAAGATCTATGTTAGAGCAATGCTCAGTCGAACTCGCATGCGTTGCTATCTCAAGCATGTTTGTCAATGTTAGTGTTCAAAACTATAAGTCTTAATTTCTAGTCTATTGTAGCTAAGTCTCGGACTAGGATAGAAAGTGTAGCTGAGCTCAAGAACTCCATTGTGATCATCATACAAGACGAAGAAATACTCAAGGAACTGGTGGAACTTCATCAACTTAAAGGTATGTGGAGACTTGAACTTATCTATCACTCAAAAGTCTATATACTCTATCTCTTATCTTGAGAAAAAATTCATTTTGCTATATAGATTTTCATTATACAGATTTGCTATTTCGAGCCGAGTTTATCTCGTCTATCTATTTCTCGAAATATGTGTTGGCAAGCTTTCGTTTTGGCCAAGTTCATCTTTACCTAGTGACAAAAGTCATGTTATGTTTCAATCACTTGAAAATGTCTTTGACGAAACATGGTTTGTGAATAACAACTATATAACGTCCTCTAAGAATGTCTCAATGATTGAAATGAGAGTTTAGATTATTTATAACCATTGTTCGATATAGGCATTGTGTGGTAACACATACATGTATAAGTCCTTATTCCTTGAACCAAAGTATGCTTACTTTGTTGATCAGGAAAAACGGAACAAGAGTTCGCGAACCCAGTCAGCGTACTGTCGGAGGTTCTCTTCCCGAGAAAATCTGATGGAGTTCGTAAACTTGTTACAAGCTTATTCCGAGTACTTAAGCCCGCATACTTAGGTTAGTTATATATAAAAACGATTATTCGTGAACTTATACTTATATTAACTAAGGAATGCAAGTTTGAAAACCGTGGCTATAAAGTTCATGAATTTATTCGAGTGAATCAAATCGTTTTTGCTTCGATTGTGTCTTGTATACTTCTATAAGATCTAAGCAATTGAAAAATCTCTAACTAGTTCATTTGAGTCATTTGAACTAGTTATGGTGAAGAAGAATATGGTTAATATGAAAGTGCTCATATGGATAACCAGTTGGTTAACTATTGTTGAACCAACAAATGTACATGTTTGGATACGGTTGCACAAACCTAAAAACGTGCATTTAATTTGTGTATAACAAGCTAAGTTTTCGATCTAAAATTAGAAAGATATTAGCTCGAATCTAATCAGGTTTAAGAATATCAATCACTCTCACTTTGACCTTGATAGATGATCTTTCTTTCTTGTTAAGTTCTTACGTTTTGTTTTTATTCTTTTTCAGTTTTGACGTATTGAAAAATAGTTTTATTATGAAGCACTAATCGTTTGATTTGTGGTATTTCTTTGTATGAACAGTAGAGATCCAGTGGTGGTTGGGAACAATAGTGCAATCTTGATCTAATATCCTACTCTCAAACAGTGGTGTGCACTCCATCATCAGGTTCCATGGAAATTTTCACTGGTAGTTGTGGAAGGTGTCTAGTAGTGGTGCATTTTACCATTATCTTATATCTTGCTATAAAAACAGCGGTGTATTATACCCATTTCAATAATTTCAATATCCATCAATATCAAAACCAAATCAATCATCATAATCATTCTTCTTCGTTCATGATGTTCAATGTCAGACACAAAACCAATAAGGGCATTACTGGCACTTTCTTTAGCTGGAAGGTGGACTTCAAAGATTTTCAAAATTTTAAAATTTACTAATAGGTGTCTAAAACACCTAATTTTATATCTAGTATTTATGCTTTATTTGCTATTGTCGTGTGAATTATGTATCTTATGTTTGCTTTTGAGTTTTATAGGTGTTTTGGAATCATATGGAGTAAAAGAAGGAGAAATTAGCCATTTGGAGCGAAAAAGGAAAAAAGGTCAACTCGCAGACAATATTTGGAGCATGCTAGGTTGCACAAGAGGAGTTATGTCGGAAATTAAGTTGTCAGTCTCTCAGAAATGACAATTGAACTGAGAATTAGGCTGTCGGTTGTCTGGAAACCGACAAGCCATGTCTGAGCTGGTCATCCCTTATCCTAACGCATGGGTGCCTCATGGGTTAACCCTACAATTAGATCGGAGAGTTTCTTTGTCATTACAACTCAACCTAAATTTCAGAGAAAAGAAGAAATTGAGGCGATGCTGTCTGAGATCGGGAAGGATCGATGAAGCTGAATTGGGGTTGGTGATTAACAGAGATGACCACAAGACCGGTGGAATTAGAGAATAACAAGGGAACCTGATGCTGTTGGATTTAGAGATAAATGGCAGAGGTTGAAGAGATGGGTTTTGTTGGTGGAATCTCGTGGATCTGAGAATGGAATATTGAAGAAATCTGGAGCAGCTGAGTTGTGCGAGACTTGGGTTTTCTTCTAAAATTGGTTAGCAGTGAGGATGGGGTTTGGTTCACATCTGAAGCTGTTGGGGTTGTTGGATTGGAGCTTGAATCTGATGATGCTTGTTGGTAGAGAAGATGAATTACAGGATTGGGTTGTAGCTGAGATTCATGGAGATGTTGGTATAAGGCAATGCAGAAGACGTGTTGTTTCTTTTGATTCAGCTGGAAGCAAACAATTGTCCTGATGGTGCTGTGTTATGATGCCAAGAGAATGAAACTGCAAGATAGAGATGAAGCTACTGTAATTGTACAAGGGTCTTTGCAGTGATGAAAAGGGTATTGCAGGTGGTATTTGTGGTTGCAATTGAAATGGAAGGTGCCATTGAAGATTCTGCAGATGAGTTATGGGTTGAGGTGTGTGTTGGATTTGAAGAGTACACAGAACAACAGAAGATTGAGATGTTGGTGCTGCAATGAGATTGAGGCAGTGATGCTGTGGGATAAACTGTAATGAAGGGGAATGTGATGTTGACAGTGGCAATGGAACTGATGTTGAGGTTGGTGCTGGGATTATGTTGGTTGTGTAGAGCTGGAGGTTAATTCAGTTGCAAGGCATAAGTTGAGATGATGTTGGTTCAGGTGATGCAGATGTAGTCATGATTGTGACAGGGTTGCAGGAGGTGCAAGTGATGGTGCTCAAGTTATGGTGATGGCTAAGTTATTACAACTGCAGTTAGGAGATGGAATTGGCAGAAGAGATGGCTCGAGTCGGCAGCGAGAAGCTGGTGTTGTGAGCAGTGATAGTGGCAGTTAGAGCATGGGAAATGGAGTAGCTGTTATGTGAGAGCTCGAGCAAGGTTAATCCTGTGGCTGGTTCGGCAGTGATTGTATTTGGGAGTGCGGTTGGAGATTGACTGAGCTTATGGAACTGAAGGCATTAATGTGTTGAGTTGCAATGAAGCTGAGTTTACAAGAAGTAAGTGGAAGAAGTGCAGCTGTTGAACGCTGATTCAGTGGAATGGTTTACATGGATTTGTGGTGCAAAGGCTAGTTGTGAACTTGCAGGCTCGGAGAGAGGTTTTGGTTGCAGCTGCAGATGGTTGTGTTGTGCGCTACAATGGAGGAGGAAGTGAATGAATGGCAAAGATGGGTTTTGGTGGATGAATTAGGTAAAAATGGTTCTTGTAACAGAATCGGAGTTGAGGCTGTAGATTGGTGGTCACTGCCATGAGAAGATGGTTGTGTTAACTGCAAGTGGTGGTACAAAGTAATGGGACTGGAATTGTTTGAGATGCAGAGGATGGGAGTGCGCAGGATGGTGCTGGTAGTTATGAGTTGTGCAGGTGCTGCTACCGGCGATGTCGGTGGTGCAAACCAGAGTTGTTGTTGGAGTCGAAATGCAGCTACAGATTAACAATGGTGGTTGAACTGATGGAAGAAGCTAGAACTAAGATGTGCTGCTGATGCATATGTATGATTGCGGCTAGATGAACGTGTAGGAATGAATGCAGGCAAGGATTTGAAAGGCCGGAATCGGTTATGGCCGAGTAGACTCGGTGAATACGACTCAGCTGACCTGGTTGGACTTTGACCTGTGGGCTTGGCTCATGGGCTGTTTTATCAGGGTGATTTTGGCAGATAGGCGTGACTTAGAAAGGCTACAAATAGAGAATTCTCTCTATACCTGAGGTCTTCTTCCGGATATTATCTTTTCCTCTACTTTTGTTCTAGGGTTTAGAAACATGATATGTTTTCTCTTTCTTCTTGTTATGAATTCCATGAATATGAGTACCTAGTTTTTATTATTGGTTATGGAATAATTGGATTTCACAAAATATGTTTTTTGATATAATAAATTAGTTTTGTCTCCATGCTTTATCGTTTATGGTTCACCATTAATATTGTCATATGAGTTGAATGCTTGTTTAGTCGAGTCGCGAATCGATTGAGTTTACTTTCATCTCTATTGCTAGATTAGAGTTTATTATACGCAAAAGTGATAAATTTCTGATTGCAAGTACCATAATTGTGAGTAGTACTTGTAGTGATATATCCTACTAGTTACATGAGTCATAACCTTTGTTAAATCAGATTAGTGCTTTTACACGTTCGATTGCTTTGATTGGCCTGATTTCATAGAACTTAACGCATATAGAGAATTAAACTTGATTAGTGTTTTTACACGTTAGGTTGTTCTCTAAGAATCCTTAATTGGGGGATATGAAAACTAATTGGGGGATATGGATTACTTCCCCCAACCATAGGTGGCTGTTAAGGGGTGTTTTTTGGGGGCGAAAATACTAAAACACCCTTAGATTAATTAAAAACATTATGAAAAGACTGTTATGCCCTTTCTACTAAAACATTAAAATCAAAAACCAATTCCTATATCCCCCATTCTCAATTCAGTTCTGGCATAGTTAGGGTTAGGTTAGGTTCTGAATTTTTTTTTTCTTCATCTCTCATTCATCGTTCTTCATCGACGATTAATCGTTCAATCAAAAATTTCTTCGTCGATTACCTACCCAGATTATAACCATGCCTCCACGAAGTAAAACAAAAGCCCAATCGAATAAGAAATCGAAATCGATTGCTCAACAAAAACACGAACAAATAATTGAATCGATTGCTCAAGAGGAAGAAGAAGCGGCAGCGGCGAACTCGGACGATCAACCACTCGCAACCATGGCTTCTTTGAGAAGGTAAGTGATTTTGAACTCATTTATGATTGTTTTAATTGATTTATAACAATGGGTATTAGTTAGAATCGCCAAAACATGGCTGAACAGTCGATGAACAAAGTGTACCGGCATTCCATCTGGGATGAATACCATGCCGGTTCCAGTTCCTGAAAGTGAATTCAGCAAACCGGCATGCCATCTAGGTTGAATACCATGCCGGTTTTATATACCGGTTTAGTTATTTACAAATCGAGCTTTCCGGTTTTGGAGCTAAAACCAACAGAAACCTTATGTATTTGTGCAGCATTACCGGCATTGGTGTGTTGTGAATCGCGTATGCCGGTAGTGTACCTAAATCATCCAGGAACATAGATGAATTCGTGACTTATACCGGCATAGTTTTAAAGTTCCACCAAATGCCGGTACTACTGTACCGGCACAGAACAACTCATTTCGACAGTGCCGGTATTCTACTTTTGGTATCCAGGAAAAACCCAATTCCATACCGGCATTGTCGATAGTTTATCTCCTGTACCGGACCTACATACCGGCTAGGATATTTTTAAAGTGTCAATGACGGTAGCTTTGAACCGGCTTGGTTTGTTTAAGAGTGTCTATGCCGGCACTTAGACTGCGAATATGACTTGTCTTATATTCAATTCGTGTTCTTATGTTATAGGTCAAAAGCCAAAGAAGCTAATAAAAGAAAAGATAAAGATGCGCCCGCTAAGAAAAAGAGGAAGGATGGTCTTGATACTCCTGAGTCTCTGCCTCCACGACGGATAGGTGAAGGTCTAAATAAGAATTTGGGGTTTGGAAAAAGAGGGACAATTTGGGAGAGTGGTGGTGGCCGTAGTGCACTTGTAATCCTTAAAGGTACTGAAATTGAGGAAGATGACCATGATGAAGTGGAAAGTGAGGAGGAATATGATGAGGTTCATCCAAGTCAATTAGCAAGCCAAAGCGAAGTTGGTGGGATGAGCGAACAGCCAAAAAAAGGCAAGGGTGGGAAAGTCAAAGTTAAAGGTTGTCACATTCCTGACAAGGTTGACATGATATGTGACCGCGATGATGGTAAAATTTGGGGTCAAGCTCCGAACCCCAAAGTACTCTTTGGATACAAGCACTCTTGGGCTCGTACTATCTATCAAACCTATGTAAGCATTTTTTGTTTTGTGCATGTGAATTGTTTTATCTATGTGCATCATCTCTTAATCGTATTATCTCCTATTGTAGGATCATACTAAGGTTGTGCGTGTTTGCCGAAACCAAGCCGCGGCTGAGTGGAAATTGTCTTTGGAGCATGAAGATGTCCAAACATTAGTAAAGAACTCTGGTCTGTATGGTTTGGTTGAAAATTACGTGCATCCGGATATTGTGACCGTCAATTGCTTCGTTGAAAGGTATCATGGTGAAACTGATACAATGCACTTCCCGTTTGGAGAGATGACCTTGATTCCTGAAGATACCCATAACATTCTAGGCTTGAATGTTATCGGCAAATCAATTTTAGAAGGGGTTGAATCTCTGGACCTAGATTGGAAAAAGTTGCACTCTTTGACTAACAAGCTCTTTGGTTGGGATATGAAAACTTCTTCCGATAGCTTTTATGTAACAACGAAAGGATGTAAGACGAAGACATTCAAGTTGACCATGCTTAAGGAGAAGTTTGAAAATATAAAGAAAATAAGTTCGGAGGATGGATGGGACCCTGCATAGATTCGTTACACAGTCGCTGCATATCTGTTATACATCTTGGGCATTAGGGCATTTCCTGACACTAATGGCAACAGGGTAAGTGCAAACTTTCTCCAGTACCTGGACCCGTTGGAAGGTGTTTGTGGCTATTCTTGGGGCACCGCGGTAATGGAACATTTGATGGCGGAGATGAGAAGGGCCTCTTTGGCTAAAACAAACCAATTTGTCGGGAATTTCACTCTACTCCAGGTACAAATTTCTTTAATTTATGTTCACATGTATATTTTTCATATGCATTTTCTTAACTTATGCTCACATGTATATTGTTCACATTGGAATAGGTGTGGTGTTATGAACACTTCCCAACCTTGTTCCAGGACTGGCAACTCTTGAAGATCAAAGACCTTCCCGAACCCGATACCCCTAGAGCTCAGAGGTTCGAGTTTAACAGTAATCCGAAGCCCGGTACCAAAGGTAGAGTGATCGATATGAGATTGGCTCTGGATGATATAAAGAAGGAATACGTTGTGTTCGACACTTATAAGGAGATTATAGGATACCGTCAAATTGCAAAAGACGTTGCATTCTACCATGGGCCGTTGTTCCACCCAAAAGGATACATCATGGCCGATCAATGCCGTGTGATGCGCCAACATGGATGTAAGCAATCATCCTATTGGTGGTCGGCCTCTATTGATAATTATGTTCTTGACTATTCTCGGTGCATTTGAACCGTCAACAAGTTGCATGTAGTGTATGAACCAGATCTGTTACCAACACATTGGAGTAATAGGGAGCCACGTCGTTTGGTAGATATTAGTAAGTGGGAGACTGCGGTTAACGACGATGAAATTGATACCGAATACATGGAAGATTACCTAGAATGGTCACATCCTTATGTCATTCTCCCTCCCTCCGAAGTAGTTCCACCCCAAGAAAACCCTCCTCCACCTCCACAACCTACGATGCCCCAGCTTCTTAAGACTGTCGAATTAGTGGTAAGTTTTATTAATTGGTTAGAGTCATTAAATGTAAACATAATTATATAATAACATATATACTGATTATGTGTTTGATGTATTAAACTAGCGACGTCGGCTTGGAAAGGTTACGAAGATGTTAGGTTGCAAACACAAGGACGGAGAGGTGCTATCTCCTCAAGAAATCAAGGAACTCGAGGAAAAACTTCGTAGAATTGAAGAAACCGACGCTCCTGTCAAAGCTATATTTGGGGAAACAAGGAAGGCGCCGACCCAAAAGAAGCAAAATACCAACTTAGTGGAAGAGAATTGATGACAATTAGTGATGGTGGTTGTTACTGCTTAAAACAATTTCGAACTTGTTTTGGTTTGTACCTGTGTGTTAACTCTTTAGCTATTTGGTTTCTTTTTGGTTTATGATACATGGATTAAAAAAACTTAAGTAGAATCTAGTGATTTGGTTTATGTTGAACATGTTTAGTTTGAAAGTTAATATGATCCGGCATAGCAAAGATCAGTTTCAATAACATTTTTTTGGTTCCTGTATTGAATCTGACTTGTACCGGCATGGGTGTGTACATTAATCCAATGCCGGTTACGGTGTCCGGCACAGACATTTATATGCCGGAACAATAAGTTCACATTTTTTGGTTCCTGTATAGAATCTGACCTGTACCGGCATGGGGTTGTACATTTAAACCAATGCCAGTACTCTAATTTTCCAAATACTCTTACATAGTTGACAGAAAACCGGCATGCATTTCTAAATTCTGACAATGCCGGTACACTAGTTTTCCAAAAACTCTTACATACTGGACATAAATCCGGCATGGTTGTATTGATTTTCTTAATGCCGGCAGCGCTACAATGGACATTTTTTTTAAACCATTGACTTTACCGGCGTTGTTTTGCACAATTACTTCAATGCCGGTTGATTTGATTTTCCAAAAAAAAAGAGACGTTTATCTTTGTTCAGGGTTGAAAATTTAACCAAATAGTCTTCCGATTCTCTATAAACGTTCGGTTATTTAATTCATATGTTTCCGATTACATTAATTCCATAAAGTTTAAACGACCTTAACCTTACAATACTAAATCAATACTCTTAAGGGAACGACCAGACACCAAAGTAATGGTCCCTCTTGATTTTGTAACATCCTTCATGTTCAAATCGTTTCCCGTAGAGGTTCACATACCGACGATCCGCAAGATTCCTCTGAAATTACGAATTAGTAACAAGTTAGTACTAACTTATGTTAATGCAAGTTGGAGTTATAAACATATGTACTCGTTTTTGATACTACCACCAAGTAAAAGCGTTATGTGCAAAACGTTCCTCATCTACAAGTTTCTCAATCTCATCATCGAGAAATTTTTGTCTCTCCTTAATGTCATTGGCTGATCTATGAATTTGATTACCATCTAACGCCTCAAACACCATTAAAATACGACCCCAATACTGCTCTTCGGATTCATGTTTGTGTAGACCGTGAACACGATCATGAGCATCTACCACAACCCACGCTCTATAAATAGGACAATCTTCTTCTTCGGCAAAAGCAATATCCATGTATTTGGTTTTCAAAATTAGAACTGAAGAGAGGAAAGTGTTTGGTTCAATTGGGGTGATAGATATGAGTTGCTTAATATAGATTTATGGTCCAACGACTCTTTTTGTTATTCCCAAAAAGGTTTAGAAACCGTCGTTGGTTTACATCCCCAAATCAATGTCGGTATTGGAAATCATATATGGCCAGTGATAACCTTGTGTTTTTTCTCTATGTGCCAGTGACCTTCCAGCACTATGATTACCTGCATCTCCACTATGAAGCATTTGTAGTATTCTTTCTCCTTCTTCCCTCGTTAAACATCTGAGAGAGGGTCCACTAAAGGATTTTCGATATAATACACCCTCTCTTAGTTCATAATTGGTAGCTCTACTTCTCAACTTATGTGCCTCCAATCTGTTTCTTGGTACACTTCCATTTGCCAGATATTCGTATAATTCTGTTCTCCAATCTCTTTCATTGCCTGCGACATCCGCTGCGTCATTAGTTGTTATGGTATCTGCGACATTGACTGCGGTAGTTTCTGCGGCATTCTCTGCGACATCTGGCATTGTATCATTTGTTTGTTCGCCATTTCCCATCTCAACATCCATAGTATCTTTCTTATTCTCTTCTTCTGCCTTATTAATTGATGGAAATAACAACGTCTGAATTTTAACACATCTTGCGGTTGGATTCGTCATCATACTTGGAATGAAAGCAAAGGCATATGCAAGTCTATTGTATTGTCTTGATATATGTCTCCATTTTAATTTTGGAATTTTCGCAGCCAATTCCTCAACAAGTTGCTTATATTTTTGTAAAGACAGTTCATTTGTTGTGTATTTTTCTTCAATTTTGCGAATCACCAGCTGCGAATCACTTGTAATCATAACATTCTCTAACTTCATTTGTATTGCAAATTTTAAAGCATGCACTACTGCCTCATACTCTGTTTCATTATTGGTTGATGCAAACTCCAATCGAAATGAAAAAACCATTTTCTCTCCTTCTGGGGAAATAAAGATGATACCAATTCCATTTCCTTCTCCATTTGACGATCCATCGACCAAGATTTCCCATCTATATGGTTCTGTCAGTAAATCTTTTGGATTTCCATATTCTTCTTCTATATCCATCATCTCTTATATTGCTTCATCTTCTTCTAAAGGAAACTCCGCCAAGAAATCTGCGATAACTTGTGACTTTGCTGAAGATAAGACTTCATATTTTAATTTGAATTGTCTTACTTGTGCATTCCATCTTTCCACCCGACTGATCTTTTTGAGTTCTTCATCAATTGGTACTTTTGTTAATACCTTAATTGTGTGTGCTTGAAAATATATGCGGAGTTTAAAAGATGAATATACCAACGCTAATCTCTCCATCTTTGAATAGTTCCTTTCTGCGGCATTAAAAGTCTTGCTGATGTAATAGATTGGCTTTTCTATTCCTGCGTCTGTTTGCAACAACACTGCGCTTAAGCATAAGGTATTGTCGCAAGATAGATCAACAATTCTTCCCCTGCTTCCGGTTTTTGCAATATGGTAGTATTCATTAAATGTTCCTTAATTCCTTGAAATGCCTTTTCACACTCATCTGTCCACTTAAATCTCGTCCCGTTTTTGAGCATGTTGAAGAAATGTTTGCATTTGTCTGACGATCGAGAGATGAATCTACCAAGTGAGGATAGAATTCCATTCAGATTCTGCACTTCTTTGATGGTCGCTGGAGTTGGCATGTCGCGCATTGCCGTTATCTTTTCTGGATCAACTTGAATTCCTTCCTTTGTGATGCAGGGCGGAAGCGTTGAATAATATTAAATCCAAAACAACATGTTTTCGAGATACCACTCTCAAGGAAAACACTACTTTTTCAATTCATCCAAGGCTGTCCAATACTAAAACATAGAGCTCTTTATATAGATAACTCCACCCGAACAAATAATTATTTCCCAAACTATCAAAATACCTATTACCTAAAATAAGAGATATTTCTAAACTAATAAAATCCCTACATAATTAATTATATTTCTAGAATATTCTTAATAAATAAAAAATAACTTAATTTATTACAATATATCTTGTGAAATAATTGAAATAAATTATAGGATAATAAAAATATGCAAGCATATTTTCATACCATAAATACTCCACCATTCTCCCCTTCTCAGAAAAATTCGTCCTCGAATTTTGCCGGTATAATTGGTTGCATTTATGGTTTTGTGATAAAATTTGAATTTCAAGCTTTAATCCGGCCTCCTCGAAGCTCGCGGATTATGTGCAACTCCTTGAAATCCTTCCTCCTTGTTGCCAACGAGGTTTTTGTTTTCATCACTGGTCACTTCCTCTACTCGTTGTAGGCTAGGACCATGATGGGGCTCTTGTTGATGATGCATTTCAGCCAATTGGAGGGTGAGAGCCTTAACCTTCCGTTCTAAAACCACAAGTTTCCGAGATACCACTCTCAAGGAAAAACACTATTTTTCATTAATCAAAAATCTTCTCCATAATATGAAATGGAGCTCTTTATATAGATAACTCCTTACCAATTAATAACCAAATATTTTATTTAATTATTAAAAATACTTATTACCATATCTAATAGATATTTTCTAAACTAATGAAATACTAAAATAAATATTATTAGATACTTCTAAAAATTACCTAAATAATAAAAGCAAAGAATATCTTAATTAATTAAATATTATTTGCTAAATAATAATAATAAATCAAAGAATAATAATAATAAATGAATATATTCTCTTCCCTTAAATACTTCACCATTCTCCCCTTCTCAAAAAAAATTCTCCCTCGAATTTTGCCAGTATTATTTGTTGGGTAAATAATTCTCCGAGGAAAATCCTTATAATCCTTCAACATAAATAATCTTGGCATAATTACTATAGGACTCCGAAAAATTTGTACATCGAAAAAATTAAGTTGATGTCGCCGATCATCCTGACTACATACATCGTCAAGAGAATATGGATCAAAGTAACTAGAACATAATGTGATCTCATCATCAGGATAAATATCATAAATTGGTGGTGAATTCCAATCCACGATAACTTAGTATTTTTCAATTTCAGAAAAAAAAAAAAAATCATCAAACCATTGTATTTCAAGCTGTAATCCGGACTCCAACGAATCTCGCGGATCATGTGCAACTCCTTGAAATACTTTCTCCTTGTCGCCAAAGAAGTTTTTGTTTTCATCACCGGTCACTTCCTCCACTCCTTGTAGGCTAGGACCATGACGGGGCTCTTGCTAAGGTTGCATTTCAGCCAATAAGAGGGCGAGCACCTTAACCATCCGTTTCAGATTATCTATTACCACTTGCTCTTTCTCATCGTTGAGAGTGGCTCTTCGAACGACACCATAATTTCTTCCTCGAAACATGACGCAGGAGCGTTGCCAGTCTCTGAACCAACTGATGCAGGGCGGAAGCGTTGAATAGAAATAAAACTAAAACCACATGTTTCCGAGATACCACTCTCAAGGAAAAACACTATTTTTCATTAATCAAAAATCTTATTCATAATATGAAAACATGGAGCTCTTTATATAGATAACTCCTTACCAATTAATAACCAAATATTTTATTTAATTATTAAAAATACTTATTACCATATCTAATAGATATTTTCTAAACTAATGAAATACTAAAATAAATATTATTAGATACTTTTAAAAATTACCTAAATAATAAAAGCAAAGAATATCTTAATTAATTAAATATTATTTGCTAAATAATAATAATAAATCAAAGAATAATAATAATAAATGAATATATTCTCTTCCCCTAAATACTTCACCACTTTGAAACTATATACCCCAAAAATTTCCCTGACGCAACTGCAATAGTACACTTCTCAGGATTCAATTTGATATTGTATTGCCGCATCTGTTCAAAAATTTCCCTTAAATCTTGCACATGATCTTTGGCTTCTTTGCTTTTTACTAACATATCATCCACATATACCTCTAGTGTTTTATGAATCCATTTTGCGAACACCTTTTCAACCATTCGCTGGTATGTTGCTCCTGCATTTCGTAAACCAAATGGCATTTTTACATAACAATATAAACCTATTGGTGCGAAAAACGCAGTGTGCTCCTGATCTTCCTCCGCCATTGGAATCTGGTTATAACCTTTGTATCCATCTAGATAAGTTACTCTATCATGTCCCGCAGCTGATTCCACCATTTGCGGTATGTCTGGTAATGGAAAGCTATCTTTTGGGCAAGCATTGTTTAGATCAGTGAAATCTATACAAATCCTAATCCCTTTCCCCTTTTTTGGAACAATTACCATATTTGCGATCCATTCTGGATATTTTGCCTCCCTTATAATTCCTGCGTCAAGCATTTTCTGTAATTCCTCTTCAATTTGAGTGTGATGATATGACGAAATATTCCTTATTCTTTGCTTGAATGGCCTCACTTTCTTATCAACATTTAACCTATGGCATGCAATTGACGGATCTATCCCTGGGATTTAATCCACGTTTCCTGCGAATATATCCTTGTATTCTCGCAAAAGATTTACAGTCTTCTCTTATTCTTCCGCGTCCATTCTGGTTCCAATCTTTATCATCATTGGTTCTTCTTTAGTACCAATGTTTACCTCTTTGGTTGGTTCTGCCGCTACGTAACTTGGTTGTGGTTCTCCCATTGGTGTTGGTCCTTTCATCTTTTTTGCTGATTCTTCCTCCTCCTTGGTGATTTCGCTAGGTATACCTCTTCCTTCTTTTGCTCTGATTGCATACACTCTGAATTCTTCCTCATTTTTTGCGTCTTTTCCCACTTTTTACGATGCTTTTTCTGTTTCCGCAAATTCTCCACTCGTCCTTCATAATTTTTCACCTCTATTTGGTAACACAGCTTTGCGTCATCAACATTTCCTTGGATTTCACATATTCCTTCAGGTGTGGGAAACTTGATGTGTTAATGTAATGTTGACGCCACAACTTTAATTGCGTGAATCCATGGTCTTCCCAGCAACATATTATATGGCAATTCCATCTCCACTACACACAACGTAATCTGCGTCTCAATTTTCCCCAATGGAATCCGCAATACTACTTCTCCCTTAGGTTTCGTTGTTGAATCTCCAAATCCATGGATAAGATATGCTGACTCAACCATTTCTTCATCTTTGAGTCCCATTCTTTTGAATGTGTGATAAAATAAAATATCAACCGAACTTCCTGTATCAACAAGAGTTCTAATTAATCTCCATCCTTCTATTAGTCCTGTACCGGTGCTTTTCTTTCTTCGCGTAACTGGAACAGTGATCACTAAAGGTGAATTATGACTCAGATCTGGTATTTCTGCTACTGTGAAAGTTATTTCTTGCTTTTCCCACTCTTTTAAGGGTAACTTCTTCTCCACCGCCATAATCTTCCTTCCATTGAAATCTCGTTTATGAATTCTTCCTCTAATGTTTTCGTGAAAGTCACTAATCATGGTCTTTGTCACCATATTGCACTCCATTCTTTCACAATTTCTTTTCTCTTCCATGATGATCCACAATCTTTTTGTTCACAAGATGAACAAATTTTCCCTGTTTCTAGCGCATATGTAGTAGCAGTAAATCCCACACTACACCCAAGAATGACTAAAGATATATTTACGACATATTTGGATCAATAACACAAAGTTGATTAATGAGACTTATTAATTCTTTTACAAGAAATATGAATTAATACAATGATTATAACTATTCTCTCTCTGTTCTCTCTCCTCACCACATAATCTCTCTCTTGGTAAAAAGAATCCTCCCCTTTTTCTCTATTTGGCAGCTCTATTTATAGGGGTTTACCTAGTGGGATACAACTGTCAGATCCACTAATATCGGATTTCTCCTGCGGCAGTTCGCAGAGACTGTCGCAGGTTGTATTTGAGTTATTCGCTAACTATCACACTTTACTCGTGAATTTATTTGACATCATCCCTTACGTCATACATAACTCCTTTATGATATTGCCATCTTCTTCTGAGTCGCTTATCTTTTCTGCGTCATCAGAACTGTTCTGCGTCGTTAAGCTTCTTTGTGACACTATTATCTGGATGTCGCAATTATTGTCGCAGGACTAATGTCATTGCGATATTCTGATACTACACTTTCAATCTTTGGAAATTACTCTGACGAGAAAGTTCATTCGATTCGCTCACGACTAAATATCGCCCTCTGAGAATGTTTCATATTGAAATGATAGTTTAGATTATACAACCGTGCAATTCCTTGATCCGAAGTTCTTTGAAATTTGTTGAGCAAGTGAGTATTCATAGGATTGTGGAATTGGCTTGCCAAGTCCGCGAACCCAGTTCTCGACCAAAAATATTTGCTAGATTTTCCAATTACTCATTTGCAACTCAGTCCGCGAACTGGCGGAAGTTCTCGACCGAGAATTTCTGCTGAGTTTGGAAACTCGACAGATTGACCTTAAGTCCGCGAACTTGTTTTGTGAACTTAAGAGGTTGTAATCTAAAGATGATTTTGCTCTGAACATAGATATTAAATTACTAAGGAATGCTTTATGCAAACCGTGGCTATAATGTTCATTGAGCCGATTCTTATCGAATCGATATCATTTAGAGTTCAATTGTGTCTTGTGTAGTTATATAAGATCTCATAGAAATTGAATGTCTCTCTAACTAGTTCGTTTGAGTCAAGTGGACTAGTTATGATGGATGAGAAACATGGTTAATATGTGAAGCTCTTATGGTTGCCTTTTGGTTGCTATATTGAACCAACACGTATGTAAACGTTTGGGCGGTTTTCACAAACCTGGAAAACGTGTACGAGTGTGTTTGACAAGCTTTGTCTTTCGATCTAATGGTTGAGAGATATTGGCTTGGATCTAAATCAGTGGTTAATATTCATCGCTTAATTCTTAAGTAAAAACCCTGGTTTGAAAGGCTATAAATAGGGGACGTCTAGGTTGAGGAAAACTAATCCCCACAACCTTTCTTGTGTGATACTAGTTTTCTTCAAAGCTAGAGTTGATCTTCATTAATCCTTGAGTTTCTTCTTCAAACTCGGATTAACGACTAAAAGACTTCATTGGGATTGTGAAGCCAGACGATAGTACTTTTACCGTAGTTGGGTGATCTGATCTTACGTTTCTATCGTTAGGAGTACGATTGTTTCTGATCGGCTCGAGAACTTGTTTCTCCGATAGGTAAGATAAAGTGTTCACGAACATCTTCGTCTCACTGTTCGTGAATCCTCAGTATTCTTCTTGTATATTCAGGAATTGAGTATTGAGAGGTGATTGATTTATCTAGGTTGTTCTTCGGGAATATAAGACCGGATGTAGTAGCAGGAAATCCCACACTACACCCTAGAATGACTAAAGATATATTTAAGACATATTTGGGTCAAGAAAACAAAGTTTATTAATGAGACTTATTAATTCTTTTACAATAAATATGAATTAATACAAAGATTATAACTATTCTCTCTCTGTTCTCTCTCCTCACAACATACTCTCTCTCTCTTGGTAAAAAGAACTCTTCACTCTTCTCTGTTTGGTGACTCTATTTATAGAGGATTACATAGTGGGATACAGCTGTCAGATCCACTAAAATCGGATTTCTCCTGCGGCAGTTCGCAGAGACCGTCGCAGGTTATATTTGAGTTATTCGCTAACTATCACGCTTTACTTGTGACTTTCTCTGACATCATCCCTTACGTCATACATAATTCCTTCGCAATACTTCCTCTTTCTCCTGAGTCGCTAATCTTCTATGCGTCATCAAAACTATTCTGTGTCGTTAAGTTTCTGTGACACTTTTATCTGGATGTCGCAAGTATTGTCGCAAGACTATTGTCACTACGATATTCTGATACTACACCGGATTAATCAATGGTTCCTTGAATATAACTTGGTAGAATTATCAAAAAATGGAACAAAAGTTAGGGTTTATATGTGGGAGACAGATTTATCCTTTGATAGCCTTGTCTGTGTGAGACAGATTTGTTTATTGTCAAAGCCTGCAATTTTGGGTCGTAGAAACTCTTTGTTGTGGGTCAGATCAGCAAAGGGAATCAAGTGCGTAGTATCCTGCTGGGATCAGAGGCGTAGGGGTGCAATTGTACCTTGTATCAGTGGGAGACTGGTAGGGGTTCAACTATACATCAGTCCGAAGTTAGTTTGGAGTAGGCTAGTGTCTGTAGCGGCTTAATACAGTGTGTATCTAATCTGGACGAGGTCCCGGGGTTTTTCTGCATTTGCGGTTTCCTCATTAACAAAATTTCTGGTGTCTGTGTTATTTCTTTTCCGCATTATATTTGTTTATATAATTGAAATAATACAGGTTGTGCGTTGTTAATCAATTGGAGATCCAATCTTGTGATTGTTGGTTTCATTGATTAACACTTGGACATTGGTCTTTGGTACCGTCCAAGTTATCTCTTTTTAATCGAGACTCGTTGTTTGCTTGAGTAAGATTATATTGAGAGATAGAGATATCTACTCCTTGAGACACTATATTCTAGATTGAGTCTGACTGTCTAGTTGATTCTCTAGTAGAGTGTTTCGGAGATTGTCCGCTCAGATTGATAATTGAAATATTGGGTGGTGTTGTTAGACCCCCGCTTTTTCAATTGGTATCAGAGCAGGCAAACACGTTTAAGACCTAATAAGTCCGTGTTTGTAGCGATCTGACTGTATGGACAAAGGTGTTGTCTCTATTAACGTACCACCAGTCTTCGATGGCTCCAACTACTTATGGTGGAAAATTGCTTTGCGAGGTTTTTTTCAATTGCGTGATTTTCAATCATGGGTATTTGTTGTCAATGGCTATGATGCACCCGTTGTTGCAGAAGGTGAAGGAACCGTTCCCAAAGATATAGGTTTATACACTCCTGCTGAGATTCTTGCCGCAAAGCAAAATTCTGAAGGGTTGAATTCTATCATACATGCCATTGATCCAAGTCTTCAACACCATGTGTCTACTTGCACTAGGTCGAAAGATACTTGGGATATCTTAGAATCCGTATTCGAAGGAAACTCTAGTGAAAAGGAAGCCAGGCTTCAAAACCTCAATTCCGAATGGGAGAACCTTCGTATGGAAGATGAAGAAACATTTGATGAGTTTAATCACAAAGTGTATGAAATTGTTAATGCATATTTTGCATTGGGTAAGACTATTCCTGAAAAGGACATGGTGATGAAAATTTTCAGATCGCTGCCATCTAGATACGAGTCTAAGAAGCATGCCATCGTAGAAGGAAATAACCTTAATACTCTTTCCAGAAATACCTTGGTTGGAAAGCTGAAGATCTTTGACCATGAGCATACATCCAAAGTCGGAAAGGATGTTGCCTTTAAAGCACAGAAGAACACTAAATTACTGGCCAGAAGTAAGAGTGTTCATGTCTCTGAGGATGATCAGTCTGAGGATGATTTTTCAGATGAAGATCTTGACAAATCATTCTACCTGATGTAGATGGTGGATTTTCAACAAGGGCTAAAATCGTAAACTCATGAGTATACGAGCCTCTGGTTCATCAGACATGAGTATTGAGACACGAGTCTCTCATCGAATTCTCAACGGAGAGTACTTTCTCTCAGAGTACATGTGGATATGTAGTCAACGGCTAGACAACAACATAATCTCATGAATACAGAATACTTTTAGTTATTTCTATATAGTATCACGGGATGGACGGCTCTGAGGAGAAACATCGTCTTCAGGAACAAACAACGAGTTTAAACTGACTATACAAAGGATATGTCTTACCAACAAGTCATATCAGGATAGTTAATGCTCCTATCGTAGTCAGTTTGTTCTTCTAGGCATAGATCCATGAGGTTAATTATCCCTATCATTGCTCCTATTCGATGGTCATATCCACGACTGGTCCCATGGAATGGCAATAAGATTGCTCCTATTCCATGGTCGTATCCACGACTGGTCCCATGGAATGGCAATATCATTGCTCATATTCCATGGTCGTATCTACGACTGGTCCCATGGAATGACAATATCATTGCTCCTATTTCATGGTCGTATCCACGACTGGTCCCATGGAATGGCAATAAGATTGCTCATATTCCATGGTCGTATCCACGACTGGTCCCATGGAATGGCAATATCGTTGCTCCTATTCCATGGTCGTATCCACGACTGGTCCCATGGAATGGCAATATCATTGCTCATATTCCATGGTCGTATCCACGACTGGTCCCATGGAATGGCAATATCATTGCTCCTATTTCATGGTCGTATCCACGACATGATCCCATGAAATGGCAATAAACAATTGTTCTGATTCTAAGATCGAATCCACGGCTTGATCTCATAGAATAGCAATGAAACGATTATATTATCTCATTACTCCGATTTATGATCGAATCCACGGCTGGTCTCATAAATGGTAACAGATAAATCTTAATTACTCCGATTCTGTGGTCGAATCTACGATCCCATGGAATGGTAATGATCACTTCATCGTGCTAAATTCATAGTCGAATCCTCAACTGATCCTATGAATTAATAGTAAACATCTATTCATTTTATTACTCGGTTTTATGAATTATTCTCCATCAAATTTCATGAATTAGTAATAAATAATCAACAACCGGGCGTCTGAGCTACCTCTAAGTAAGCCCCGATTCAAATGGTGAAAGTGTATTCAACGACGATGCACTAACAGTCACCGCACGAACGAGTATTTCAAAATACAACGAAACGATGAACCTATGCAAAATAGGGAAGAAAATAGTAAGTAATTAAAAATATTGACTAAGGTGTTGGAGACACGGACACATGACCAATCGACTGAGTCATGGTTGATGCGTGTCGTAACCATAACAAATTAATTAATATTTTTCTCACTAATTAACTAGTAATATAGCGATAGTAAGGATCGTTCCCACGAGGAGCAAGAGATATTAGTTGTAAAATTGTCACAAAAGGGGGGTGTTGGTTTAAATAAAAACAAAAGAAAATAAACAAAAGCAATTAAAAGATAAAAGAAAATCAATAAGAGAGACAATATCAAGGAATCCTTCTTCGTTGCAAAACAATAATTCAAGTTATGTTCTTTTCTACTTGTTACTAGTCATAGATTATCACCAACCGTAGGTAAAGCAGCTAGCTCAGTGCTAAACCCCTAAATCCCTAATATCACCGGATACGGAAGTTCTCGCCTACCGAATTTTAATCACTAAACCACCTAGTATTAGCTCACTCTAGATGTAACTTGGCTCATGCATTAAGTTTTATGAACTTATTAGGTTGATATTAGTAGTTAGACTCTTAGATCAAGGTCCACTTGCTAACGTTGTAATTACACACGATTGCTCCACGGAATCCCTCCGCAAGGTCTCTTGTTTGCTACTTATGTGAAAAGTCAAGAAACGATTACTTATCCCCTAACTTACACTAGCTTTAGATTAAATCGACAAATCAATTTATTTGCGCACCCAAACAATCTATCAATCAATCATGAATGTGTTTAAGATCACTCCTATTAGTAATAACAAACGATAATCATATGAAAAACTCTAAGTAGAATCAAAACAAAAACCTAAAACATGTATTAAGAACTAGGAATTCATCCTCAATCAAAATTAACTACTCATGCAAAAGAGTTCACCCAAAGAATAAAGAAAAGAAAATAATTGTGTTAAAGATGTGTATCTAAAGGTGTATAAAAGAGATAGAGAACTCCTCTATTTATAGGCTTCAATCTTCTCCAATTCTTCCAAGGATTATAATCCTCTTTCCATAACAAGTCCACTTTCCCATCTTGAGCCTAAGTCCAATTTCAAGTCCAATTCTTCACGCCCATGAGTCTAGAGAGGTCTAGAGAATTCTTCAAATTTCTGTATTTTTGGTCGCCGGAAAGTTATGACGTCATCGCCGGAACTTGTCCGGAAAGTCGCCACCGGTCAATACATCCGTCGTCGTTCATCTGAAAAGTCATCGCCGTTAGGAGTAAAACTGACGGTCAACGTCAGTCGACTAGGTCAAAGGAAGGATGAGTCAGCTGTCTAGTCAGCATCTGAGTCAGCTGACTCAGATGCGGACTGGGCTTGACTCACCAGGCCATATTCTTGCAGGCCAGAGCTCGCACTGCTGCACAATGATTGTGCTCACTTCTCAGCCATCATGGTTGTGCCTTCTTCACTTTTGCAGCTTCAGTTTCATCTCACTCAGACCACAGTTATCTCCTGCAACATTGCATTGCTTCAATACCACAAGTCAGTGCAAGTCATGCCTGCACCTGCACGGCTACACTCAAACATAACAACTCACAGCTCCATAACATTGAACAACATCAGCTCTGCAACTGCAGGTGCAACTTTTTCCAGCAAAGCCATGCTTGTAAACCGTTCTTCCAATACCAGTTCCTCCGCAAAACATTAACATCATCATCATTGCCTCAGTTCAGCTGCAGCATCCTTTCCATCTTAGGTCTGGCACCACTGTCTCATTCACTGCTTCATAACAAATCCATCCTTCTCTGCAATGCATCATTGCCTTAGCTTCACAACTGCAACTACAGTGTTTTGACATCTCTATTGCGCCAATTCAGTCCCTCTGAGCCTCGCTTTCATGCCATACTTCAGCCACACTCCCTGCAAACTCCGTCTCAGTCTTGCAAACCTCGTAACGCTCAGCTGCAACTTCATTTTGTTGCTCTAAATCCTGTAACTCATACATATGAAACTGTACCAGGATGGTTCCCTTCGATAGACCTAGTAATTCACCATTCTACAGCAGCATCACACCTGCAATGCCTAGTTACTTGCAACTGCTTGTCATCATTGATCCATGTACCTGATCATCACCAGAATCAACTCAAATGCAACCTCTCAGCACTATAACACACCAGATCCAACATATATTCAATCATCTCAACTTCCATCTATTCATCAACATCTTTACTGTACTTTTTTTGAGTCTCCAGCTGCAACTTATACAATTCATACCACATCTTCTCTCTATTCAGCTATCACTATATGTTGCATCTCCCACCATTTATCAAATATGCTCCTCAATCCCATGACAAGGCATCACCAAGACCTGTTACCACCATATGTTTTAGTTCAGACCCTAGGTTCAGTTCATCTTCACCATAGTTACCCCCAAAATAACCATCTCAAACCTGCACTTTCACCAGTTTCTCTGTAAGTCAACCATTAACCAACAATAATTTTCCATTACCGATTCATCCACTATCACCTTAATCCCTTCAGTTCAATTGTCACCTTCAATTTCAGCACAAACAGCATAACCCCTTCATCTCTTGAACCCTTGAATCTCATCTTCCAACTCCTTCATCACTGGCTTCAATCACTTCTAATCTTCAACTCAGAGATTCAATTTTCTTCTCGACAGGACCCACATCTCAGATTCTCGGCAAAGCTCAACTGTGTAAGACTACCAGCAACTTCATCTCTTGATACCAGCAGAATATTAAACACAGACCCATCTCTGTATTATTCTTTAAAACCCTAACTTCAATTACAGCAGCAAATTTATCTTCTCTTTTACATTAATTCCATATCTCATATTCGATTTCTCTACAACTTCAGCACCTTATCTCGACTAAGCAACCATGGCTGCTTTTCTTCTCTTCCCTTCTCTGTTTCAGTGACAATAATTGAGAGACATTCCTATCGATTTAGGGTTAGATTTTAATCAAACAGGTTCGGATCTGGTTCGGGTATGGGTTTGGTTATAAACCATCCATTTGACCATTGATAATATCACCACACTTCTGGATAAGGGCTACCACATTGACATCCCCTTAATCCTCAGCTCGACTGTATTTAGCATTCCTCCAAATTGAGTTGTCTCTTAAACTTGATTGGGCTCCAGATAGTGTCCGCCCCTGATGAAATGACAATTTTGCCCCTCTGACTTGATTTTGGATGATTTCTTCTTCTTTTCTTCCGTGCGACTCCATAGTAGCTATAAAACTCAAAACATGCCTAAAATACATAATTTACAAGAAAAATAGCAAAGAAAGCATAACTACTAGATAGTAAATACGGTGTATTTCTACACCTATCAAATTCCCCCACACTTAGACTTTGCTAGTCCTCGAGCAAATCAAACTAAACTTACAACTTCAAAAAAAAAAATTCTTTATTAATTTTCCTTTATTTCTTTTTCTTCGAAGAACCAGAGAAACCACTCCCCCACACTTAAACTTTAAATTGTCCTCAATGTAATTGAATCCTCCTAGTAAAGTCAAGGTGGGAAAGCAAAAAGATAAGAAATACAATACCTATGGGTTGCCTCCCATTAAGCGCTTGTGTTATAGTCGACGGCCCGACTTGGCTTTTGTATGAGTCATTCCCCATATACTAATAATCGTAAAATTTGAGGATCCTCCCATAAAACCTGTTTTGCAAACAATAACTCCATATAAATGTTAGCACAAGAAAATAATAGTGTCATTATCGCCCGATAGAAATTTTCCCCACACTTATTCTGGTCCACACTTGGAAGTGTATAAAGAACATAGAATTTGGGAACTTCCGTATATTCCTCTTGGCAAACCTGCATAGTCTTAACATCAAGTGTTTCCAATGGTGGATATTTAGAAACAAAATCATCCAAAAATACTTTCAAAGCACATACATTCAAACCAATAAGAGGTAAAGGAGAAGAATTAATATGCAAAGAGTTAGACAAACCTTGCACAATCTCTTGTACCACGGAATCCTCTTCATCCTTAAAGTACTCAAGTGAATTACTTACCTCTTGGATATCATGGTCCTCTATCAAACCTTGCAACCATTCTTCGTCGCTTTCTACCTTAACCAAAGTCTCGGCATCATTATAATCATTAAAATCTTTCGCAAGTTCAATTGGGTCTTCCACAATATCAATAAATTTGGTTTCATCCTCTAACATCATATCTTCAACATTTTCATCATCAGAATCGGGTCATTCACCTCTTAAAAAATCTTCTTCGGTAATCTCAAAATATTATTTTGAGGGTGTTACAACATTTACAACATTAAGTAAGTCACATCCAAACTCCTCCTTTTGAATAGGTGAAGGATCGTTATTATGATCCAGAGTTGGAATAACTTCCTCATCGTTGCAATGCTCATACACTTCCGCGGACTCATATCTTTCCTTAAGAATTTTTTTCCAAAAACTATATGCATCTTCCTCACTATATGCATCTTCCTCAAGCTCTACCTCTTGAATATGTGGTTGATCATTATTAAGATCAAGGCTCTAGTAAGCTACACTAGAGTCATCAAAAGTCTCCAAAGGTTGGTCCTTTCAACATAATCATCAATCAAATAGTCATTCCACACAACAGGCACATCAGTAATTTTATATCTATAAACGCAAGATTCTTCTTTATCCATTGCCTCATTGTATTGATCAATGTCTCTTCGTAAATTGTTCACGACCTCTTGAAGTTGTTGGAGTTGTTCATCCCTTTTTTCATCGATTTGATTAATTTGTCCGTATAAGTTCTCCGAATTCCTTTGAATTTCCTCCCAAACATTGGGTTGCTGGTCTTATAGTGATTCTTGCAACATGTGTTGAAGATTCCCAAGCATGGCCAACATCTTATCTTCCCATCCCTGTGATTGTCTACTTACATAACCGTCATAAGGTTGTTGATGTGTATGGGAATATCCATAATGTTCTGTAGGAAATTGATCATAGCCAAAAGATTGGTTTTGATTGTATCCTAAGGATGGTTGGAAATTACCATAATGTTGAGGTTGAGGTTGAGGTTGATAACCGTATTGATTGTTGTAATATGCTTGTTCTAGTCCTCCATACATGGAGCACCTGAAATAAAATTCTCAAAAAAACTAAGTTAGATACGATATAGAATCCAACAAAGCAAAAATAAAGCAAAAAGAAAAATAAAAACAACTAAAATCATCCGCTGCTCCCCGGCAGCGGCGCCAAAATTTGATGCGTGTCGTAACCACAACAAATTAATTAATATTTTCTCACTAATTAACTAGTAATATAGCGATACTAAGGATCGTTCCCACGAGGAGCAAGAGATATTAGTTGTAAAATTATCACAAAAGGGGGTATTGGTTTAAATAAAAACAAAAGAAAATAAACAAAAGCAATTAAAAGATAAAAGAAAATCAATAAGAGAGACAAGATCAAGGAATCCTTCTTCGTTGCAAAACAATAATTCAAGTTATGTTCTTTTCTACTTGTTACTAGTCATATATTATCACCAACCGTAGGTAAAGCAACTAGCTCAGTGCTAAACCCCTAAATCCCTAATATCACCGGATACGAAAGTTCTCGCCTACCGGATTCTAATCACCAAACCACCTAGTAGTAGCTCACTCTAGATGTAACTTGGCTCATGCATTAAGTTTTATGAACTTATTAGGTTGATATTAGTAGTTAGACTCTTAGATCAAGGTTCACTTGCTAACGTTGTAATTACACACGATTGCTCCACGGAATCCCTCCGCAAGGTCTCGTGTTTGTTGCTTATGTGAAAAGTCAAGAAACGATTACTTATCCCCTAACTTACACTAGCTTTAGATTAAATCGACAAATCAATTTAGTTGCGCACCCAAACAATCTATCAATCAATCATGAATGTCTTTGAGATCACTCATATTAGTAATAACAAACGATAATCATATGAAAAAAAATCTAAGTAGAATCAAAACAAAAACCTAAAACATGTGTTAAGAACTAGGAATTCATCCTCAATCAAAATTAACTACTCATGCAAAAGAGTTCACACAAAGAATAAAGAAAAGAAAAGAATTGTGTGTAAGATGTGTATCTAAAGGTGTATAAAAGAGATAGAGAACTCCTCTATTTATAGGCTTCAATCTTCTCCAATTCTTCCAAGGATTAGAATCCTCTTTCCATAACAAGTCCACTTTCCCATCTTGAGCCTAAGTCCAATTCTTCACACCCACGAGTCTAGAAAGGTCTAGAGAAATCTTCAAATTTCTGTAATTTTGGTCGCCGAAAAGTTCTGACTCCATCGCCGGAACTTGGGCGGAAAGTCTCCGCCGGTCAATACCTCCATCGTCGTTCACCTGAAAAGTCGTCGTCGTTACTGACGGTCAACGTCAGTCAACTAGGTGAAAGGAAGGATGAGTCAGGTGTCCAGTCAGCATCTGAGTCAGTAGTGAGTCATTTCTGAGTCACGGCTAACTGGGCTTGACTCACCAGGCCATATTCTTGCAGGCCAGAGCTCGCACTGCTGCACAATGATTGTGCTCACTTCTCAGCCATCATGGTTGTGCCTTCTTCACTTTTGTAGCTTCAGTTTTATCTCACTCAGGCCACAGTTATCTCCTGCAACATTGCATTGCTTCACTGCCACAAGTCAGTTCAAGTCATGCCTGTACCTGCACCTGCATGGCTACACTCAAACATAACAGCTCACAACTCCATAACCTTGAACAACATCAGCTCTGCAACTGCAGGTGCAACTTTTTCCAGCAAAGCCATGCTTGTAAACCGTTCTTCCAATACCAGTTCCTCCGCAAAACATTAACATCATCATCATTTCCTCAGTTCAGCTGCAGCATCCTTGCCATCTTAGGTCTGGCACCACTGTCTCATTCACTACTTCATAAAAACTCCATCCTTCTCTGCAATGCATCACTGCCTTGGCTTCAAAACTGAAACTACAGTGTTTTGACATCTCCATTTCGCCAATTCAGTCCCTCTGAGCCTCACTTTCATGCCATACTTCAGACACACTCCCTGCAAACTCCGTCTCAGTCTTGCAAACCTCGTAATGCTCAGCTGCAACTTCATTTTGTTGCTCTAAATCCTGTAACTCATACATATGCAACTGTACCAGGCTGGTTCCCATCGATAGACCTAGTTATTCACCATTCTACAGCAACATCACACCTGCAATGCCTAGTTACTTTCAACTGCTTGTCATCATTGATCCATGTACCTGATCATCACCAGAATCAACTCAAATGCAACCTCTCAGCATTATAACACAGCAACTCCAACATACATTCAAGCATCTCAACTTCCAGCTATTCATCAACATCTTTACTGTACTTGTTTTGAGTCTCCAGCTGAAACTTATACAATTCATACCACATCTTCCCTTTATTCAGTTATCACTATATGTTGCATCTCCCACCATTTATCAAATATGCTCCTCAATTCCATGATAAGGCATCACCAAGACTTGTTACCACCATATGTTTTAGTTCAGACCCCAGGTTCAGTTCATCTTCACCACAGTTACCCCCAAAATAACCATCTCAAACCTGCACTTTCACCAGTTTCTCTGTAAGTCAACCATTAACCAGCAATAATTTTCCATTACCGATTCATCCACTATCACCTTAATCCCTTCAGTTCAATTGTCACCTTCAATTTCAGCACAAACAGCATAACCCCTTCATCTCTCGAACCCTTGAATCTCAGCTTCCAATTTTTTTTCATTACTGGCTTCAATCACTTCTAATCTTCAACTCAGAGATTCAATTTTCTTCTCGACAGAACCCACATCTCAGATTCTCGGCAAAGCTCAACTGTGTAATACTACCAGCAACTTCATCTCTTGATACCAGCAGAACATTAAACACAGACCCATCTCTGTATTATTCTTTAAAACCCTAACTTCAATTACAGCAGCAAATTCATCTTCTCTTTTATCTTAATTCCAGATCTCATATTCGATTTATCTACAACTTCAGCACCTTATCTCGACTAAGCAGCCATGGCTGCTTTTCTTCTCTTCCCTTCTCTGTTTCAGTGACAATAATTAAGAGACATTCCTCTCGATTTAGGGTTAGATTTTAATCAAACGGGTTCGGATCTGGTTCGGGTATGGGCTTGGTTATAAACCATCCATTTGACCATTGATAATAGCACCACACTTCTCGATAATGGCTACCACATTGACATCCCCTTAATCCTCAGATCGACTGTATTTAGCATTCCTCCAAATTAAGTTGTCCCTTAACCTTGATTGGGCTCCAGATAGTGTCCGCCCCTGATGAAATGACAATTTTTCCCCTCTGACTTGATTTTGGATGATTTCTTCTTCTTTTCTTCTGTGCGACTCCATAGTAGCTATAAAACTCAAAACATGCGTAAAATACATAATTTACAAGAAAAATAGCAAAGAAAGCATAACTACTAGATAGTAAATACGGTATATTTCTACACCTATCAATGGTCAGTCTCACGCCAATTTTATGTTTTTAATACATTTTTATTATTTTCCATGATTTGATGAAAATTCTCTCATTTGATCAAATCTCCTTCGTCTCGAGGAAACTCCTCGAATTCGTGATACTTTCATGGATCCATCAAAAATAATATAAAATCAAAGAAAAGAGTGTGGGGCGTGACCATTGGCCAACCAGCCATGCCTTATCCCAGCCGGCCCCACACCTCACGTTTCCTCATTATTTTATTATTATTATTATTTTCTCTAATTTCATGAAAAAACTCCTTGATTTCATGGTATTTTTGCATAAATCATCAAATATAATAATAAAATAAAACAAATTATGAAAACTTGTGGGACCGGGCCATGCCTTAGCCGGTCCCACACACCCTTTATTTGATTATTATTTCTTTTATTTTTCCTTGATTTCATGGTATTTCTCTCAAATTAGAAAAAAAAACTCCATCAAATCATCAAAAAATACTTTAAAAAATATTAAAATTATGAAAATCTCGTGGGACCGGGCCATACCGGCCGACCACGCTTCCCATGGTCCCACACGCGCTTGTTTTATTATTTTAATATTTTTGTTTCCTTGAATTCATGTCTCTCAACTCATGGAAACTCCCTAAATTCATCAAATTTCTCAAAATTCATGAATTTTTCATAAAATCATCAAAATATTATAAAATTAAGGAAAAGGCACCACGGGACCGTGGTCACGACCGGCCGACCGTGCCTTGACCACGGCGGTCCCACGCCTCCTCATTCCTTATTTTATAATTATTTTCCATCATCTCATGGTGTTTTCCTCAGTTTCGTCGAAACCCTAATTTTGGCATATTTTCTCGAATGGATGCTCAATTGCGCGTCAGAAAATATCAAAATTCTCAGGACTGAGACGCGGACGCCCTAGGGACATGAGCACGCTATCTTGACCGACCAAGATAGGCTCTTTGGCCCGCAGAGGCCGGTTCCATCGATTTTCATAGTTTCGACCTAATTTGCACAATTGCTCGCATTAGGTCCAAGACTCTTCCAAACACTTTGGAACTTCATGAAGTGATCGACAGAAGGTCACGTGACAACCCAGGGCCGATTTCATGACTCCATGGTCGGTCCGTCACTCCGTCATAATTAATTAAGCTTCCTCACCTAAGGCTCAGACGAACATTTTTGAATAAATGATTAAACATTTAATCATTCTTTCATCAACAAACCATCAACTCTTCGAGAGTTCTTCAATTTGGTCACGTGAGCATTTGGACACTACATGGTTGATACACGGTACCATGTAGTCGCTCCCTCCTTCGTCCCATGTTTAAACTTCTGACGAACAAGTGGAAAACGACTGCTGCTGATCTAAGAGGCCACCATCGAGCCTTCAACAACAGACAAGGAAATGTACGACCGGGGACTGCTCACCACAGTGCACATCAAAGGAAATGAATTCATAAGAGCGTTCGTTGACGTTGGCACCGCTGTCAACATTATCCCTTTGAAAACTCTCAGAGCTGTTGGCATAACTCTACAAGAAGCTACTCATGCTCTTATAGCATTCAGAGACCACGAAGGGATCTCCAGAGACGCCTATGGCTACATCATCCTAAAGGTTGAAGAAAATCTGGTCTTCACTAAAACCAAATTTTTCATAATTCGGGAAGATCCAAGATATGATATGATTCTTGGATGCGCATGGATTCATGATGGGAAGGCAACGATGGCACCTTCAACAATACCATCTGAAGAAACCTCTGACTTAGAGGAAGAAACAACAGACATCTCCCCATTCGAGTACCTAGAGGAGGTCAAAGCCTTGACGGAACTTGCACAGGAGCCTGGGGAACATCCAAACGCTTTCATCAAGAGGTTTCGCACTCAGGCAAGTCTTATTCCTTCTCACGTGCCCATATCATCAGTTTTCAAATATGTTTCTTTAATTCAAGGACTCCATTCCACGAACAACTTAGAAATCACAAAGTGCTATGAGTGGATAGTCTCACCACAACAATATTTCACTCAATGGTTGAGTCCGGAATCTCTCCAAGTTGATCATCCAATCAAAAGGTTCATCATGGAAGATATTCCCAAGCATTACGAGAGGTACCCTCTCCCGCACGAGTGTCCATATGTACCACAACCATGGAATCTCACCACGCAAAGGATTCCGAATCAGAAGATATTCAAGGCGCGGGAAACCAAACCTAAAAAATTTCATGAAGGAGACCTAGTTCT
Source organism: Papaver bracteatum (assembly GCA_023529315.1). Taxonomy (NCBI): domain Eukaryota; kingdom Viridiplantae; phylum Streptophyta; class Magnoliopsida; order Ranunculales; family Papaveraceae; genus Papaver; species Papaver bracteatum. The sequence goes on from JAJJWX010003533.1 coordinate 2,349,709, forward strand.
CAAAGCCGTTCAACGCAACCTACATTCAGCAAGGAGATCCAACTGGGAAGGACCGTTCATGGTTGCTAAATCCATAACTGGAGGGTACTACAAGTTGATTAATACAGACGGAAAAACCCTACCAGTAATTCAGGAGAAATGGCTTAAGGCGTTTGTTTGAAAATATGGGCATTTTGAGGTATCAGGCGTTTGAGCATCCATAACGACTGAATTTGGCATTTAGGATTTTCTTTCATTGTATTTCAATTCCTCCAAAACGTTTGCAATACTTGCAATCAGTATTTGAATTCAACAATTTATCGAAATTCAACTCATATTTCTTAAAAGAAATCTCTATCAAATCCCAAAGAAAATCCTCGAAAGACATCTACCAATCTAAAACCAAAATATCAAAACCCATGAAAAACCTCACATCTCTCAGAAGTTCAGAAGTTCAAGAGATCATAGAGAACAAATCAAAGAAAATCAGCAAAGAAAGACTTTTGTGCCTCCACATCCTTCAAAGCTTGCAAGTCCGCCATCTCCTTGTTCAGCTCTTCGGTCAGTCTTGCAATTTTTTCTTCCCTCTCCGTCACAGCATCATTCGGAAAGGGTATGTTCTTTTCACAGGAGTCCTTAATCGCATTCATTTTCTTGCGAAGCCATTCCACATTAAATCCAAGTCTCTCAGAATTACCCAAGTTGAACTCCCAATCAAAGAGTACATCTTGAGTTACTACACTTCTGGGCATACTGCACATGTCACTTACAACACACATGAGTATACTTACTTGCATGGTCAATGCATAAGCATGCCCAGGGATCCTTTCAAAGATCATATGACCAAACTTCTTCCATATTGTCCTGTACAAGTCTGCATATCCAATAGGAACGCCGAATCCACCAACTAATTCATGACCCGGGAGTGAAGCATCGAATGGAGGATCAAAAGAAACTCCTGAACTTGGGTACTCATACACTATCATACGGTTGTCAGTTACAGGAGCAACTTCCACCAAAACAATACTTCTTTCGGTATTCTCTGCCGGGATCCTAGGTTCTTCCATTACTGAAGCAGCAACAATTTGGGTCTCAATGACTTCATCAAAAACTTTCTCATGATCTTGAGGTCCAGGAATATTCATCTCCTCATCAACAACCTCAGGTCCGCTTGAGTTATCCTTGTTGGCTTCCGTATCCTCAACTTCGGTATTTGGCACCTAATACGAAGATTACATGAGGTTGGAGTCATGCAAGCTTAAAATTGAAGGAGAACATGAAATACCGCATACAAAAAGTCCAAAATAATCAATATTCATCATTATATACTCAATGCATGGGAAAATAACATGGAAGTCATGAAAACACGCTCTACGGTAACTACGTCTGAAGAAACTGTACACTGCCCTGTACCAAAACGTGAACTGGGAGAATATAAAAAGAATTTGAGGGTGAGTCATATACCATTATCTTCGTATGGATGTTATCTACAACATGTCAAAATTTCATAGCAATCCGATGAACGAGCAAAAAGATGTGATCGAAACCGTAAGCAACATGCAATCTGGAAAAATGCTGAAATTCTCCTGGATGTTTACTTTTCAGCCTATTTAGGCCCCTAAACGTGCTCAAAACTTAAAAATATTCTCTAGGAAAAGCTTGGAAATCATCTGGTCATAAAAATTCATATGCGGATCATGAAAATCCGACTCCGGACGAAGGTTTTACAGCGTTTTTACTAAAAGGATGAGTTCTGAATTTTCTGACGACGTGTTTTCAGCGAAATTTTCATACATTCACACGGATTCTCATTCATTCATTCACAAGTCAACAATTTTATGCTTCCATTAAGAGTACAAAGGATATATACTTACTTGAGGAGTCTCCTAAGTGTCCAAGGGGTTGGAGTTTTGTCCACATCAACGACAAGAGGGACATCACTTTCATTCGGCTCCAAATTTTGGGAATTATTTCCACCTTCATTCCTCGAAGATGATTGAGTTCACGAATTCTCTACTTCCATTACGATATGATCCTACACATATACTTCATAATTAACACTCTCATCTAAGAAGCATCAACTGAACATACGAAGAAATACTTACAGCTTCTTCGTCGCTCAAATCGGCAACTGCTTGGCCAATAGCAGAAGATTGAAGCCCTCCAAGACTTGAAGAAGCAAAGTTCTGCGACATAAAAGAAACATTGATTTCATGATTATAATATTATGAACAAGCAAACTCACAGGGGATAATGGAGACCCACCAAAGAACGAACCGGGGACTTCACGGTGTTAGGTAATAGCTTGTAACTTTTGTTCCTTCCTTCTCCACCGTGAACAAATTCCTCAATATCCAAAAAATTTGTATGGATTAGAGGTCTTATACTACGACCATCCTGCGAAGAATTCAGCAACATCATTAGGATGCGGTTATCATAATTTCATGAAGAATATGTAGAGAAACATACCTGAGAACATCCTGGAGATAGTTTTCGTTTATCACCAGCAAGGTACTTCAATCTTGGTCGACCAGAAGACGGAGGAACTTTCAATGGAGGCTGACCAACTGTCACAAACTCATGCAACTTCTCAAATTGTTGATTCCAGAATTCTATATAACCTAGAGTCATATATGAAAATCTATCAGAACCAGGAAAACAGTAACTACTTCCGTCCATGTGAGTATGATCCAAACGAGACGCAAGCTGATCAACTGATGGTTTCCTTCTTCGAACAGTTGGAACACATTGATCCATACCCATCTGTCGAGCCTCCCTGTCAATGTTATATTCTTCCACAGCCCATTCACCATACATGACGGATAATAAGTAAACAGGGGTACAACTCAACATGAAGGATCTCTCGCGACCATTCGAATTTGCACCAGATGTCAGAGTCATGCTATCTCCAGTGTTGAAAGTCATCGGCTGAGAAATATAATCAGGAACTGACACCCACGGGCCAAAGTTAAACTCAGACTCTTCATCCAAGACATCAACGAGACGAGATTTAGACCGCGGCTACTTCGTGGACAAGCGCATGATCCTAGCATTGTCTCTCTCAAAGAATATACGACGAGCATCAGTATTTGGTCCTAGAAGAACATTACGAGGGATAGGCGCATAATTCTTGAAGTGTTCCCACATCAAAGCTTGAAAAAACATTGTGTTAGCATAACACTCAATGTTCATAAAGCCATTCGACACACTGGAGTCTAACACCAAGGAGTCTTAGTTAGAGTACAAGGAACCCAGGAATAAACTACCTATCGGAAGTTGCTCACCTTGAGCCATCTTGATAGCGAAAGGAATTACGAAAGGCTTAAACAGATTTCCACTATCTTGAAAGACGTCTTTGGATAACCATAAACACAGGAAAGCAGCAATGAGTAACATACTGGTGATGGGACTATCGGAAACTTCATCTTTTGGATGCCAATGCGTCAACCAGTGGGCATAACAACCTTTACTACCAGATGTCTTGTTTACTTCTTCCATCACAGCTGTCAAAGTGTCAGAAACAACATACTGGTGATAGGACAATCGAAAAATTCATCTCTAGACAAATCACCTGCGATTGGGAGATGCATCAAGGCATCCACATCCTCTAAGGTAACAGTAAATTCTCCCCATCTACATATGAAGGTGTGAGTAGGAACACACCAATGAGACAACAAATTCACAAGGCTCTTCACATCGTGGTTAATGAACAAGTCTCCAGAAGCTTGAATAGCCCTCGTCACTTGCGCCCGATCAAGCATAGCCCTAACATGAGGGAAACTCAGCATATGACTCGCCCATCCAGCAAATTTTTCCAAAGGGCGTCGGGAAAGCTTAAACTCTATGGTAGATGCAAAGAAAATCCCTCGCTCAAGACAAAACCGTATCGCCATCTTCGGAGTAACCAATTTCTTCTGAACCATGGTCCTAGGATTTATCAAAAGACGGTGCACTAGAGATTTGAGATATGCTTCAGCTCCTTTTGGATCCTCCTCGAAGAAGGCGTCATCTATATTCGGAATATTCTTAACTCCGGTGGAATCATCCTCTTCTCAATCAATAGAGGTCTCTTCCATGCATGCATCATTTCTGGAGACGTCATCATCGTAATGTGATTCGTCCGTTGAGGTATCATTGGCTGGGGAATTGGTCATCTTTGCTAAAGCAACTGCAAAATCCATATTACATTCTACTTCAGTACGCAGACATAAATCAAGGAAATATGCGCAAAATGGTAACTCTTAACTCTTACCTTTTTTACTTCCACTAACAATAGTGATAGTAATATTAGAGTTAACACTTCGAAATCGTTCATCTCTTCGAAAACTGCAAAAACGATGAAACCCTATTAGTTTTCTGAAACTAAACTTTCGTGAAATCGCGGACATAATTTTGATAATGTGAACATCCACATAACTGACCTATGAAGTTTATAACAATAAAATATTTAATCATAAATTTATTGTTTATCTTCACAGACTTCTCAAAACACACGTTTTGATTTCTCAAAACAACAATTAACGCAACTTGCATACAATAAATTCTCAAATATTTTATTTAATGAAAACTAACTCATGCAAATAAAATATATCATCATACTTTACATAATATATGTCACGGTTTCATATATATAAAATGTTATTTGTTTTCCTTCGTGTCGTCCTCATTTATTGTTAAAATGAAGGTTTATTTCAAAAAATATTCTGAAAGCTCACAATTCATACACATGATAAAGTTTTGAATCTACATGAAAGCTCATAAACAAAATTTTATCACTGGACACAAGTTCATCATACATATTTTCCTTCGTGTCGTCGTTATTTTTCTTTAAAACGAAGGTTTTTGACGATTTCGTGAAAATTTACATCTTTTATGATAAAACCTTGGTACACACGAAAGCTCATACACTAAGTTTTATCACTGTACCTAGGTTCATATATATAAAAGAAATCTCTCCAAAATCAGGGTTTATAGTTAGTTTTCAAAACTAACGATCGAACGAGCATACGTTTTCAAAAACGAGGGTTTTTCACAGAACTCACACCATTATACACACGTGTATATGATGTCATCATAATCAAAGCATGAACAAAACATCATAAATATCAGCAAAAAAAAAATCGGTGCTTACCTGGTCAGCGCCGGCCGGAACTGTACGGTCGGTGATCGGATGGCGACAGACTGTGGAACGCCGGTGATTTTTCTTTCTCCCCTCCCTGGAAACGTGAAGGTGATGATGAAGTGATGGAGCTCTTGGCGTGAAGAAAAAAAAAGGGATTAATTCCCTTTTATACAATTTTTTATTTCTCCTTATTGGGCCCGGCCCGCGAATCCTATCCGACCATGGTCCCATCGTCCGAACCAGCGGTTCAACAACAATTCATAACCATCGAACGACACCCTAGCATGCCACTGAAACCTTCAATAAATCCATGGTTTGCTCGTACGATCACTAACGATTAAATTTGACTAAACTCGATTATTTCTTATGGCCGGAAAATCACCATTCAATGCTGACTGAGGAACTTGGATTTCCATAGTAAGCAGGGGACTTAATGTAGATGGTGGAATTTCAACAAGGGCTAAAATCGTAAACTCATGAGTATACGAGCCTCTGGTTCATCATACATGAGTATTGATACATGAGTCTCTCATCGAATTCTCAACGAAGAGTACTTTATCTCAGAGTACATGTAGATATGTAGTCAACGGCTAGACAACATCATAATCTCATGAATACAGAATACTTTCAGTTAATTCTATATAGTATGACGGGATGGACGGCGATGAGGAGCAACATCGTCTTCAGGAACAAAAAACGAGTTTAACCTGACTATATAAAGGATATGGCTTACCGACAAGTCATATCGGGATAGTTAATGCTCCTATCGTAGTCAGTTTGTTCTGCTAGGCATAGAGCCACGAGGTTAATTATCCCTATCATTGCTCCTATTCCATGGTCGAATCCATGACTGGTCCCATGGAATGGCAATAAGATTGCTCATATTCCATGGTCGTATCCACGACTGGTCCCATGGAATGCCAATATCATTGCTCATATTCCATGGTCATATCCACAACTGGTCCCATGGAATGGAAATATCATTGCTCCTATTCCATGATCGTATCCACGACTGGTCCCATGGAATGGCAATAAGATTGATCCTATTCCATGGTCGTATCCACGACTGGTCCCATGGAATGGAAATATCATTGCTCCTATTCCATGGTCGTATCCACGACTGGTCCCATGGAATGGCAATATCGTTGCTCCTATTCCATGGTCGTTTCCACGACTGGTCCCATGGAATGGCAATATCATTGCTCCTATTTCATGGTCGTATCCGTGACATGATCCCATGAAATGGCAATAAACAATTGTTCTGATTCTAAGATCGAATCCACGGCTTGATCTCATAAAATAGCAATGAAAAAATTATATTATCTCATTACTCCGATTTATGATCGATTGCACGGCTGGTCTCATAAATGGTAATAGATAAATCTTAATTACTCTGATTATGTGGTCGAATCTACGATCCCATGGAATGGTAATGATCACTTTATTATTCTGAATTCATAGTCGAATCCTCAGCTGATCCTATGAATTAACAGTAAACATCTATTCATTTTATTACTCGGTTTTATGAATTATTCTCCATCGAATTTCATGAATTAGTAATAAATAATCAATGACCAGGCATCTGAGCTACCTCTAAGTAAGTCCCAATTCAAATGGTGAAAGTTTATTCAATGACGATGCACTAACAATCACCGCACGAACGAGTATTTCAAAATACAACGAAACATGAACCTATGCAAAATAAGGAAGAAAATAGTAATTAATTAAAAATATTGACTAAGGTGTTGGAGACACGGACACATTACCAATCGACTGAGTCATGGTCAGTCTCACGCCAATTTTATATTTTAAATATATTTTTATTATTTTCCATGATTTAATGAAAATTCTCTCATTTGATCAAATCTCCTTCGTGTCGAGGAAACTCCTCGGATTCGTGGTACTTTCATGGATCCATCAAAAATAATATAAAATTAAGGAAAAGAGTGTGGGCGTGACTATTGGCCAACCGGCCATGCCTTGTCCCAGCCGGCCCCACACCTCACGTTTCCTCATTATTTTATTATTATTATTATTTTCTCTAATTTCATGAAAAAAACTCATTGATTTCATGGTATTTTTGCATAAATCATCAAATATAATAATAAAATAAAACAAATTATGAAAACTTGTGGGACCGGGCCCATGGCCGGCCGGCCATGCCTTAGCTGGTCCCACACGCCCCTTTATTTCATTATTTTATTATTATTTCTTTTATTTTTCCTTGATTTCATCAAATTCCTTGATTTCATGGTATTTCTCTCAAATTAGGAAAAAAAAACTCCCCCAAATCATCAAAAAATACTTTAAAAAATATTAAAATTATGAAAATCTCGTGGGACCAGGCCATAGCCGGCCGGCCACGCTTCCCACGGTCCCACAAGCCCTTGTTTTATTATTTCAATATTTTGTTTCCTTGAATTCATGTTTCTCGACTCATGGAAACTCCCTAAATTCATCAAATTTCTCAAAATTCATGAAGTTTTCATAAAATCATCAAAATATTATAAAATTAAGGAGAAGTGACCACGTGACCGTGGTCACGACCGGCCGACCAGGACTTGACCACGGAGGTCCCACACCTCCTCATTCCTTATTTTATAATTATTTTCCATCATCTCATGGTGTTTTCCTCAGTTCGTCGAAACCCTAATTTTGGCATATTTTCTCGAATGGATGCTCAATTGCACGACGGAAAATATCAAAATTCTCAGGACTATGAGGCGGACGCCCTAGGGAAACGAGCACGCTATCTTGACTGACAAAGATAGGCTCTTTGGCTCACGGAATCCGGTTCCATCGATTTTCAAAGTTTCGACCTAATTTGCACAATTTCTCGCATTAGGTCCAAGACTCTTCCAAACACTTTGGAACTTCATGAAGTGATCGACAGAAGGTCACGTGACGACCCAGGGCCGGTTTCATGACTCCATGGTCGGTCCCTCACCTCGTCATAATTAATTAAGTTTTCTTACCTAAGGCTCAGACGAACATTTTTGAATAAATGATTAAACATTTAATCATTCTTTCATCAACAAACCATCAACTCTTCGAGATTTCTTCAATTTTTCTCACGTGAGCAGTTGTACACTACATGGTTGATCCAAGGTCCCATGTAGTCACTCCCTCCTTCGTCCCATGGTTAAACTTCTGACGAACCATGAATTGATCATGAATTGATCAAATTAGGGTTTCTGAGTCCATGGATCCTACTTCCAGGCTCCATCCTTAATAATTATACGAAGACCTCATGGTCCTTCACTTTTTTAATTATGCTCGGTTCAACGACCAATACTTTAATTAATATTTTGGTACGATGCCAATAATTCATCAGATGAGCAACAGACGCTCAGACGATCAAATATTCAACAACTCATCACGCGAGCAACATCGCTCGGATGATCGATATTTGCTCAAACCAAGGAATATTGATTTAAGATCAACCAATATTCAACAATCCATCGAATGAGCAATACTTGCTCACTTCATTGTAAAACTTATACCTCTGTCTCATGACATGTTCAATTCATGAGTTTCAGAACATTACGTTCAACTCAGCAACTACATGGACTCATCGTCCCATCAAACCATGAAGTCATCAATTGACTAACTAACCACGAGACGTCAATCGTGTCACTTGGGGGATATCACTTAGGGTTTTGGTATGTCGGTCTACGGCACGTGTGTTCAAACATATGATGGAATGTGAGCAATTCGTACAATCAGTTGAAGAAATTCACGAGGTAGTGGGTGGAAAGTCGACCAAGTCTCCACACGATGAGTAACTAGTTTCGAACACGATCTCCACTTCCCCACTCCTTGATTCCATCAACTGTCACACTTTATGGGATCATGGTGTCTACAATTCTAGCAATATAAATAAGTCTCTGAAATCATGATTGGGGGACAAAACAAAAACACGGAAACATAGTAGAGTAAGAATCTCATGTCTCATCGACAACACGAGATCATCAACTCATCAATCTCTCAATCCAACAATTTCAATCATTCAGAACTTATCATATTCAGAATTCACACACCCAAAATCCTTGAATCACCATCGATTCCACACATTTCTTAGCTTCCCTCCTATAGATCAACCCATCCTCTCTTGTGACCGAATTTACTCTGGAACGGTCGTTGTCTCGATTTAGGCCGGAGTACTACATATTAATCTCTCGAATCTAAGAACCCCCTTTGCAGCGGTACATCTGTGTGAGGATTAACATTTCTCTCGGTCCGAGGAGTCTCCTCCGTACGGTCATCTCCTCAATCTCGTAAAAACCAGCAGATCGTTTTTCCCCATCCACACCTAATCACGAGACAGTTTAGGGATATTCTTTTGAAGAGAAGTAAACGGTTCTCGAGAGACAAGCCTAGGTCGTCAGACAAACCCCACGGACGCGTACCTCCTAAAAACAGGGACACGGACGAGGCTGATGACGAGGACATGCCTCAGTGCTTTAAGTGTAAAGGTTATGGCCATTTCGCTAACGAATGCCCTAATCGTAGAAAATACACTGGGAACAAAGGTCTGGCTGTAACACTTGACGAGATGTCGGATACATACTTCTCTGATGAAGACAAGAAATCAAGTGTGGGACTTCATTGTGAGAACATTGATTTTGATACTTGCAGCAATACTTTTATCAACCTCGATGGGTTCGGGAAAGAAGAAGTTCCAATCAAGCTGAAAGATTCGTTTGGAAACCCTAGTTGTGATTTTTCAGGATCTTCTTTGTGTCTAGCTGCTGTTGCACCACAGATGCCTGAATATTATCCAAGTTTGACGTGCTCGTTTTGTTCGATGGGAGGTCACGAACTTTCAAGGTGTTACAAGTACAAACATCAAGTAAGGCACGCCAACAAGCTTCAACGAAGAGCTAATCATCTAGCAAGAAAGCTTAAACTCGCTCAGAAGACTGCTGAGGTATGTAAGATTTTATCTTCGTCTAAGAAGACGGTTTCCAAAGTTAGACCATCGGAGAAGAAAACATGGTCTAGTCGTTTTGATAGACAGAAGCCTGTCATCTCCTCCTCTGAGGAAAAAGGTGGACAAATTGTTGTTCACCACAACACAGATTGATTGTGTTGTTCAATCTTGTCTCATGCCTGTGAAAAGAGACAAGATTGATATGAACAGGCTGTAGGGAAAGTTGTTCTTTTCTTAGGTTTTGCTTTTCTGTCCATCAAATAAAAGAAAGGGTGTTTATCGACAATTTTACTCTTTTTAGGGTTTTGAGTTTCCGACCGCGAACCTGTTTATAGGTTCTGAACCCTACATTCCTTTTTCCTTCTTGACATTCCATATATCTAGATGTGTTCATGAGATTGTGAATTCCATCCACAAAATTCAGTTGGTAATAATTGTTCTCAAGATGATATCTATGGAGGATGTCAATACGATTATCAATGCAATCAACAAGGAAAAAGGGATGTAGTAGCAGGAAATCCCACACTACACCCAAGAATGACTAAAGATATATTTAAGACATATTTGGATCAAGAACACAAAGTTTATTAATGAAACTTATTAATTCCTTTACAAGAAATATGAATTAATACAAAGATTATAACTATTCTCTCTCTGTTCTCTCTCCTCACAACATAATCTCTCTCTTGGTAAAAAGAACTCTCTCCCTTTTCTATGTTTGGTAGCTCTATTTATATGGGATTACATAGTGGGATACAGCTATCAGATCCACTAATATCGGATTTCTCTGCGGTAGTTCGCAGAGACTGTCGCAGGTTAAATTTGAGTTATTCGCTAACTATCGCACTTTACTTGTGACTTTATCTGACATCATCCCTTACGTCATACATAACTCCTCCGTGATATTACCATCTTCTTCGGAGTCGCTAATCTTCTCTGCGTCATCAGAACTATTCTGCGTCGTTAAGCTTCTCTGTGACGCTATTATATGGATATCGCAATTATTGTCGCAGGACTAATGTCATTGCGATATTCTGATACTACATCTTGCCTCTTCTCATATCTTTCTCTGCGAAGGAGAGATTGATATGAGAATTTCTGCGATTCTTCAATTTTGTTGCGGTTCTTCACTTTTCACATTCTTTTTCTTCATTACTCGTACTTCTTTTCTCCACTCTTCTCTTAACACGTCTTCTGTAACCGCTGATTTCCAACCGCTCACATCTCTTCACATTGATTACCGTGAAAATCTCTTACATTCGTATAAATACTCCCCATATTTCTTCTTCTTCTTCTTTTTACCTTCCTTCTTACTGCTCTGCAACTGTTTTTTCTGCTACTGTGATTCTTCGGATCTTATCTTTCATCTTTGATTTTCTTAATCCACCTTCATTCCCATACTAAATCATGGCTCCAAAAGTTGTTAGGAAAGAAAAGAAGGAGAAACCATTGAAAGATTTCCAAGAAGAATTCAAAACAAAAGGTTTTACTCTGTCTCCCCTTCCTGATCAAGGTCCTCAATCACATCTCACACTTAAACTCATCACTGATGTCCAAGATTCATGTGATGAACAAACAATTTTAATCTCTAAAGGTCAACTTCTCGCAGGTTTACCTATCCCACTCTATAATCCTGATGTTCCCTTATTTTATGAGATTATATCTCATCCGTCTTTCTTGCGAGCTATCTCTCAGATAAATGGAGACAGTTTGCGTATAGTACTAGAGTATTCAAATCGTGGTGTTGGAAGAGGATCCTTATATCCTGAAGAGTCAAGAAATCCTAAGTATAAGGATGAAATAATTGATCCGGAGAAATATACTGTTGAAGATATCTTCGCTAACTATGAAGTTATCCCTATGAAGAGAGAAGATTGTCGCTGGGCTTTCCGCTGCGATAAAAAGTTAGTGAGAAAAATTCCTGCGGAGAAGTTTTTGATGTGAGACATATATTGGCATCCTGGAAATAACATTTCCCCACGTTATTCTAAATATGTCAAGTGGAGTATACATCCAGTGTTACTGAAAGGACCTTACATCTCTGGGTCGAATGATGTTCCCGCAGCTTTAACCTCTTATAAACCTTGGGTTCTCAACTGTCCTGAGAAAGATGATCAGGTATTTACCTTTTATTTTATAATTTATGCGAATTATTACTCCTTTCATTTCTTAATTAATATTTTTTATGGTGTTCGCCAGATTGACAAGTTGAAGAAGAGTTACCAAAAATCTGGGGATCCCACTATTCTCGTAGCTCTCAAATTGTATACAAATGAAGTAAGAAACAACATTTTAAATTTCTAAAAATATATTGTTGCCTCTGTTTCTTATCTTTATCTGTGTTCGCAGGATATTCCTCTTGTGCCTCAAGTTGAGACTGCCGCCAAGACTGGCGAAGAAAATGAAAAGGCTGTTCCAAGTGAAAAAAATCCTGTTGAGCCTCTTCTTAAAAGAAGGAGACTTATTAAGAAGTATGCTGCAAATCCTTCTTCCCAAACGCAGAAAAATTCTTCTTCGCAAGTTGATAAAGTTGCGAATACTCCTTTACAAGTTCAAGAAGAAACTGACGAAGAACTAGATACTGCACTTGAAGCTAGTCTCAATCCTTTATTAAGCGGTTCATCGCAAGAATCATCTATGTCGCAGCTTGCTGACATCTTTTCTGACACTTTTCATGGTATTGGATACACAGAAATTGTTAACACATGAAAATCTCTCGCACAAATATGCAATTCTTCTCTGCTGAGTCAAGATCCTAACCTCCACGGGGTTTCTAGAGCTATTACTCCTAACTTTCTTCATTCTCTCAGCTCTTTGGTAATAACTTTCATTCTTTTGTTTTTTCTTCTATTGTTTTGGCTATAATCCTCCTTTATTTTAACATGTGTTTCGTTTATCTCTCAGGCAGGAAGAGCTTCTTATGTTGTTGCCTCAGATTGGGAGGTGAGGTTTGACAATCTTAATGGAAAACATCGCTAGTTAAAGCTGAAGACGCAACAATTGGAGAATAATAATAAAAGCCTTCATGAGAAGAATAAGCAACTTGAGATGGAGGTTGCGGCATCGAAAAAATTGGAGACAGAACTTGCGGAACTTCGCAAGTAAAATAAGCAACTGTGTATTGATCATGATTCTGCGGTGCGCAAAGTTTCTGACATTCAAAAGGCTAATAATCAACTTTATGGTATGTATTCTATATTCTCCACTTATTGATTAACCAAGTGTTCCTTCTTATTATATTTACTCTTCTTCGCAGATGTTTATAATCTTTCTGAGGAAGCCAAGTTTCTACATACATTTCCTAGTGTTATGGATGATAATGCTCTCCTTGATCATCTCAATAGCTCTTTCAATAGTTTTTCAAATGATAAAATTTCTCCACTGTTTATAGAAGAACTCAGATTCTAGGCTCCGTTAGTTAGAAATTGATCATAGAGCTGGTTTTAACGCAACCAATAGAAATATGCGTAATTATCATGAGTCAAGAGCAAAAATTAAGGAATGGAAAATCAAGTATGATAAACTAGTGAAATACAAAGAACGTATTCAGGATCAAGGCGTTAAAGCTTTGGCAGAATTTCAAGAAAAGATTATTTCTGCTAATCATGAACGGGATATACTTCTTCGCAAGAATGAAGAACTTAGCGAGAGAGAAAACAAAATTTGTTCGCAGCTTGTTTTAAGTAGTGAAGATGAATTTTCTTGGGCTGCGGCAGTTTTGGATAAGGCTAGGAAAAACTTAGCTATAAATGTTAGTCTTCGCAATGAAGATTCAACTTTGGTTAATGACTTGATTTGTGATAGAGAAGGTATTTTTCTGTCTTTTATTGTTATTATTTATTTTCTGCGGATTTCATTTGACCGCAACTTAACTGTTTATTTTCCGCAGCTTCTGAGAAGAGAGTACAAGATCTTGAAACTGAGAATAAGCGTCTTGCGGATAATCTTTCTTCTCGCAATGAAAGATGTGCATTATACAAGAAGCATCTCGGAATTACTGTTGGGAATCAAGAAAAAGCTCTTGCTCGCTACCGCAACTTGATTTATCAGCAAGTCTGCAATGATTATCAAATCCCTTTTGTTGATTTTCCTATCTTGGATGAGAAGATTGAAGAAGATACTCCTAGATTTGAGATTTACGATAGTGACTTCGAGGATGATTTCGAAGAAGAAGATTTTGATGAAGATGAAAATGAAGAGGAGGAAGAAGATAAGGAAGACAATGATGAAGAGCTCAATGATGACAATGCTGGTGGTGAGGACTCAGAAGAGGAAGGCCATAAAGATGATGAAGAACCGCCTAAGGAATAGTTCTTGTTTATATGTTTAACCTTTTGACTATCTCCTTTCTGTACATCCATAAGTTGCCAGTTTCTGCGTTTCTTTCAATCTCATCTGTATTTGTTAGTAAAAAATTCTTTTTTGCGACAAAATTGATTAATATAATTATTAATTTGTTTGCGTGATTTTTTTTTCTTTCTTTCTTTCTATTTTTTTTTTAGCATACACCTCTCATATGGAGTAAATAATAACCTTTAATTTCATGCATTCCCATACTTGCCCTTGTTATTTACTTCCAAATTAGAGATATCAAATTAAAAACATTACCTGTAGTTCTAGCTGCTTTTCCAATTCGCAAAAGAAATTACCTCAACTACTCATTCATAAGAATATTGCATCTGCCATTTATTCGCAAGGATATTGCCTCTGCAGTTTATCCGCAATTTGAAAAAAAATGTAATCTCTATCCCCTATTCATAAAAAATAAAAGATTTTATTTATGGTCAGTAATTAAAATTTGTGTGGTCTTAATGTGCCTTCCTAGTTAAAGGTCTTATTTTTCCATATTTTATTGCGACAAAATCTCATGACATTCTTGCACTTTCATACAAGAACCCATTGATTTTGCCTTAACTTTTTTTTATAGTATTTTGTCCTCTTTGGGAGTGTTGCGACAATATGACAGGCCTAAATAATCTTGCAAAAATAAATCCCCATGACATTGCCGTCTTGCGATGAAATCTCAGGACGTATTTACACTTGTGTGCAAGGACCCATTGATCTCATCTTATCTTTTTATTTTGTGTTGTATATCTGCCTGCACAAATATGACAAGCCTTTTTATTCTTGCGAATAAAAAGCCTCATGACATTTGCGTCTTACATGACACTGATCAGCTCCCTAATGGAGGGTGTCGCCCTTACATCCCTCATGATTGCCCCTTCAAGGAGGCGTACATCGACCACACAGGGTTAGATCCTCCCATCTGGTTGTGCAAACAATCATTTGTTTTCGCAACCTCTTATCCTTTTTACCTATAGGGTTTATAGTTACGAGGCTGCACCCTAAGTGGAGGTTCATCTTGGGGCCAAGTGCATCATTTGCCAAGATTTGCCAAGAATGGTTGATACGCATCAAACGCACCCCCCACCCTTGACTCAACCGTGTACCTCGACGCCTTGATCATTTTCTGCACCCCTTGGGTGGAGTTCGTAAGTCGCCCAACTTAAGTCATGTTAAGTCACATGCTTAAGTTGAGAATCCTAGACCGCTCCCCCGGACAGGTACCCCGTGACAGGTGATGTTACCCCTGCATGCTTGTGTACTCGTAAAATGGTAATGTTCCCTGAGCCATTTTCGAGGTTCCCCTTATATGACGCACTTTAGGTCTTTGCCTCTTGCGAATGTAGCTTCGCGAACTAGGGTGTACGCCATAAAGGTTCGCCTTTTGCGTTGCCGCGGCTTTTACTTTCAAAAGCTGATCGCAATTATTCTGCGGCTTACACTTTCGAAAGCTGATCGCAATATTTATGCGGCTTATCCTTTGGAAAATATGATCGCAAAGAATTGGTTGTGCAACTTTCTTTTTAGGAAAGATGATCGCAATAAAATAGTTTTGCGGCTCTCTTTTGAGGAAAGCTGATCGCAATAAAATATTTTTGTATTGTTCAATCAATTTTTTTTATTTTTTTTGGAAGATTATTACTAAAATGCAGTCATTTGAGTACTCAAGATAAACCCTGGATAAATTCCTATTCTTTATACTCATTGTCCTTCAGCTTCTTGCGATAACGCAACTCTTCTTCTTCAATCTGCCATTAATCTTTCGCTCCTTTGCCTTTCTTTATTCTTGTTCCACCAAGCTCCCTTATTGGATCTTTCCTCACAAGACTCTACTTCAGTATCATAGCATTTTTTTCCCTCAATCCAATCTCCTCTTATAACTCCTATTCCTTTGGGATGGGGAAACTTCACGCATTGATGAAATGTAGACGCAACTCCAAGGATGTTGTGTATCCATGGTCGACCAATCAAAGCGTTATATGGTGATTCTACATCAACCACACAAAACATAATTTCTGTTGACATTCCACTTAGAGGTATATGCATGGTGATTTCTCCTTTTGGTTTGTTGGCAGTGCCATTAAAACCATAGATTTTATAAGTGGAAGGTATCAAATCCTCATCTTTTCCATTCATGGTCCTGTATGCATGGTAAAATAAGATGTTTACTGAACTGCCTGTATCAATCAAGATTCTGTTTATAGCCCATGTATCCTTAGGTTTGTCATTCTCTTCATCCTCATTATCTTCATCTTCATTATCTTCTTTAGGATTTGGATCAATTTCCAGCTTCACGACCAAAGGATGATCATGCATCTCTCCATCTCCTGGGACTTCTGCTGCAGTAAAAGAGATTGTCTTCTTTTTCCATTCCTCCAATGGTGAAATCCTTGCGATGTTCATGATTTCTCTTCCATCGCTATCTCTTGCGAATACTCTTGTTAAAACATTGTCATGAAAATCCTCAATCGTTCTGAATGAGTGAACAATCGAATTACAAAATGCATTCCTCGCTTTTTCTCCTACTTCAATGAAGAAACTTTCTTGTTCTTTTATTGCGTCTACTTTTCGATGATTCTGCGGTGGAAGTGGTAGTTGCGGTTGGAGTTGCGGCTGAGGTGCTTTCCTTGCTAAAAAGTGATCTATCTTTCCTTGATCTATCATCCCCAACATGATTATTTTGATGTTGCTACACTCATTAGTAGTATGTCCATGAAAGTGATGATATAAACAAATTTTTTGACTTCCATACCCTGAAACAGGCTCCATTACCATGTTATTTGGGGTTGGTATGTTTTCCATCAGGATTATGGCTTCCCATATTTTCTCTATGCTTGTGTTAAGGGGTGGCATCTTAATATCTTAAAAATTTCTTTTAGGACCTCTGTTGTAACTTTCCCTCTGCCCTCTATAATTTTCTTGCGGCTGATCAAACCTATGGATTTTATTGTTTCCGCCACGATTATGGAAATTTCTCTCTTTCTCATATTCTTCCTGATCTCTACTTCCCATTGCTACTATCTTCTGTTGAGGGTTGTTTGCCAACTTTTCTTGTGATTTCTCTGCCACTACATGAATTAGCTTTGGTAGAAAGCTTGCACCAATTGTTTGCAAACTAGCGTTTACGTCAGGATAAGATTCCATGTCATTTTGCATCTCTTCTAGAGTAATATACTTCTCCTAGAGTTCACGCAACGCAGTCATTGAGAGGGAATTCTTAACTATGAAAATCTTAATGTATAGAAAATTCGTAGCAAACAGAGCGTTGATGAAGGATAAAATTAATTATCTCTCCGGTACTCGTCCAACCATCTCACTACACATTGTTTTCCACCTTTTGGTTAAGCTTCTCAAACTTTCCCCAACTCTTTGTTTCAGCCCAAAGGCATTCTCAATTCCAAGTCGCGAAGCATTATTGGTTATATATGCCCCTAAAAATGTTGTCCTCAACTGGTCAAAGGAACCTATATTGTTATTAGGAAGGCCCTCAAACCACTTTAATGCTTCCTCTGTTAAGCTTGACGCAAAATACTTGCATAATACAACATCATGATGTTCCCACTGCAACATACATCTCATATAAGCTTTGACGTGTTGGATTGCGCAAGTTGACCCATCAAATATGCTGGTTAACGCTGGAAAACTGCATTTTGGCGGTATCCTATGTGACTGCACTTCTCTTGTAAAAGGAGTTTTCACAGCTTCTTCTAACGCCTCATCTAACTGCCCTCTGCCTCTTTGTCTTTGGTTGTCTATCATTCCCCTCATTGTCGCTAACTCTCTCAAGATTATTTCATTCATGCCTGGATCTTTCTCCATTGGTTTCTTTAACGCTGCTTCTCTTCTCTTGCGTTCATGCCTTTCTTCTCTCACCATTCTTTGTGCCATATCATATTCCTCATCAATATTTTCATTGGTGTGGTTCTGTAAATATCTCCTTTCTCGATTATCATGATTATTTTGACGCAGAGATTCTTGGAATTCTCGTTCCTCCACTTCTGCTCTCAATCTTTCTCTTTCGCAAGCTAAGCGTGCTTGTTCAGCATAATGTCTCTCAAATTCCTCCATCACTGTTTACTGAGTCCTTTGAGTGTCTCTTCTTCGCAAAATTCTTCTTCCTTCCTATAGATTCTCTTCCCCATCTTGATTGTCCATTCTGCGTCGTCGCTGAATTTCTCGATTTGAATTATTCTGTTCTTCATTTATGGTTTCAGGCATAAGGATGAAGCGGTTTTCAATTCTTCCTTCTCCTTCCTCAAGTCTTTCACCTTGATTTTGTATTTCCTCTTGTTGAATATTTCCATTTTGGATTGTCGGTGAGATTCTTCCTTCTTCTCTCCTAGTGGATCTTGTATTTGATCTTGCGGTACTCCTAGACCTTCTGTTTTGCAATCTTTCATTATCCATTCTTAACTCATGATTTTGTATTGTCAAATTTGCTCGTTCTTCTGCTTCAATTCTCCGTTCTTCATGAATTCCTTTCCTCAGCGTCTCTAATGCTTCGATTTCTCTATCTTGAATTGTCCTCGCAGTTTCTCATCTATCTTCTCTTGTTTGTCGTTCTCCTCCTATTCTTGTTGTTGAATCGGGTCTCCATGTATGTATGCTCACTCTATCATAATCTATAGTTCTCCTTTGTATCGGTGTTTGTTGAATTGGTGGTTGACCTTGATTTTCTTGAAAATTTTTCCTTCTACTTGGTTCTCCTACTTCATTTGTCTCTCCACCAGTGAGTCTTGCACTTCTTCTAACTGTGGTTGTAGGTTTTGATGTATTCCTCTTTCTAGCCATCTTTGTAATATGAATTTTTTTAACAATTACTCTAAATCACCACAATTTTCTACAAATTACTCCCTGTTTCTAGCGCATATGTAGTAGCAGGAAATCCCACACTACACCCAAGAATGACTAAGGATATATTTAAGACATATTTGGATCAAGAACACAAAGTTTATTAATGAAACTTATTAATTCCTTTACAAGAAATATGAATTAATACAAAGATTATAACTATTCTCTCTCTGTTCTCTCTCCTCACAACATAATCTCTCTCTTGGTAAAAAGAACTCTCTCCCCTTTCTCTGTTTGGCAGCTCTATTTATAGGGGATTACATAGTGGGATACAACTGTCAGATCCACTGGAAGTTCGCAGAGACTGTCGTAGGTTAAATTTGAGTTATTCTCTAACTATCACACTTTACTTGTGACTTTATCTGACATCATCCCTTACGTCATACATAACTCCTTTGTGATATTACCATCTTCTTCTGAGTTGCTAATCTTCTCTGCGTCATCAGAACTATTCTGCGTCGTTAATCTTCTCTGTGACGATATTATCTGGATATCGCAATTATTATCGCAGGACTAATGTCATTGCGATATTCTGATACTACAAGGGAGATCTCCTGCTTCTAGGCATTTGAAAAGAAAAAGAACAAGAAAGGCAAAGACTGTTCCTTCTAATTTTCAGAAGTATTCCTATGTTCTTGATGAGTTAAAGGAAGTCAGAAAGGAGATTCGCGAAATTAATGCGTATGTTTTAAGGTCTTTCGAGTTTCAGAGAGCTCTTGCTCGTCACCATCAACCCAGACAGGTTGTTGATGTTAGTACTTATCTTCGCGAACCATATGTACCTATGGTCGTGGACGATAAGGACTTTGGGAATGATGTTGAATATCTCAAAGACATTAAAGCCTAGGAAGTCTTCCGTTAGTCCAATGAAGAATAACTAGTGTTGATAGCCAAGATTGTGACTACACATAGCTATCGTTTGTTTCATTCTCTTCAGTTATTTTTTAGGTTTTGAATTATAAAACTATAAAAATATTTTTGAGGATGATTATTATTGCAATATTATGTTTGGTTTCTCTTATTGAAATATTGTTTATGGGATATGTATTATTCACGGACGTGAACTTGAAGATCCCATATATTGTCAAAAGTAAAGTCGTTCATGATCGGTTTCTTGATTAAGGAACGAATCGACTTTTGACAATGACAAACGCAAACCCTATGCAATCATGTATTTGATGGAAAATAGGATGTGGTCGTTTGTATGGCAAGGATAAAGTCTATTATGTCACCTTGTGATGCAAAGATAAAATTGATCCTTGTCTATCCACGGTTTTGAACTTAATTGTTTTATTTTATGAAAACCGTGAAGGCTCCATTGTGTGTCTTATGTTGAGCACCTTACAACTAAGTCGATTAATCTTGGCTTGGTTGGTTGTTCCATGAGATGTTATATGTTGAGCATATGAAACTAAATTAATCGAATAGTTTGGTTATTTAGTTTTGTACTCCATAAGTCTTCTTTTCTTCTTACTTATGTTGAGTACATGTGCGGTTAGGTGTGTCAATCTCTTGATACCTTAATCGGGGATCCATAATCTTTTATGTTGATCCCGTAAAAAATTAAATTGATTACCTCGGTGATTGATTTGGTTGTTGGTTATCCAATTAGATTAATTATAGGTTTTCTTGTAATCAATCTAGTTGATGTTTTCAAATATTTCACAATCTCTTATGTTGAGTATTTGAAAGACTATAGTAATCATGTTCTTTTGTGGTTATTGTAGTCATGTATTCCGTAAGTTATCTTATGTTGAGTACTTTTTAAATATTCCGTAAGATTCTCCTTATGTTGAGTATTTTGAACGATTGAGTTGGTTGTCTCTGTATGATTAACTTAGTCGTAGCTCGTTGATCCGTAAGTTTACTTGTGTTGAGCACGCTCGATTAAATTGATCACTTTTGTGGTTTTGATTTAATTGCTCTTGATAATTAAATTAATCATGGGTTTACTTGTGGTTAATTTGGTTGTACGTTGGATATAAAAGATCATCTTTTTGATTTTTGGTGTCCAAATAAATCCTTCTTTTCTTTTGAAGGTCGCTTATGTTGTTCTCTTTTGGGAATGACATATTATGGGGGAGAGTTCTTTTGAACTTGTGCTTCATGGTAATATCTTGCGGGGAGTGCGGCTGTGGAATTTTTTAGGGGTTATCTTATATCTTAAAACTCCTTGATGAATGCTGTTAGCTTCGGCTATGAGATTGCATCGAAATTAAGATGATGTGTGTCTTATCTTTTGTTTATTCATTGTCTCTCGTGGGAATTTCATTATGAACCCTCTATTTACCTTTGCCAATTTTATTGACAAAAAGGGGGAGAAATATTGTAGTTCACACTACATAATACATATGGTTTTCGGATCATTGTGTAAGGGGGAGTGGTTTCCATGATCGAGATAGGTATCAACTAAGGGGGAGTGATGCATATCACCATAGTACTATTGTCAGAGTCATGATGCAATTGGACTTTGATATTCATAGTAGTACTATGACCCTGTTAATAATGATTGAGACTCTTAATTTTGTAGTAGCACGAAATCCCACACTACACCCAAGAATGACTAAAGATATATTTAGGACATATTTGGATCAAGAACACAAAGTTTATTAATGAAACTTCTGAATTCCTTTATAAGAAATATGAATTAATACAAAGATTATAACTTTTCTCTCTGATCTCTCTCCTCACTACATAATCTCTCTCTTCACAACATAATCTCTCTCTTGGTAAAAAGAACTCTCCCCTCTTATCGGTTTGATGACTCTATTTATATGGGATTACATAGTGGGAAACAGCTGTCAGATCCACTAATATCGGACTTCTCCTGCGGCAGTTCGCAGAGACTGTCGCTGGCTGCACTTGAGTTATTCGCTAACTATCACGCTTTACTCGTGACTTTATTTTACGTCATCTCATACGTCATACATAATTCATTTGCAGCGCTATAGTTTTCTCCGCGTCGCTAATCTTCTCTTAATCATTAAGCTTTTATGCGTTGTTAAGCTTATCTACGTTGTTAGCCTTTTCTCTGTGACATTATTATCTGGATGTCGCTAGTACTGTCGCTGGACTAATGTCACTGCGATATTCTGATACTACATCTTGCCTTTTCTCATGTATTCGCTGCGAAGAAGAGATTGATATGAGAATTTCTGCGGTTATTTATTTTTCTCATTCTCTTTATTCATTACACGTTTTCCTTCTATCCACTTATTCCTCGACATGTCTTTCGTAACCGTTATTTTAACCATTCACATCTTTCCTTTTTTACAGCCACGTCTTTAAGGGATTCTTCTATAAATACCATCTTCATCTTCTTTCCTTCTCTTCTTTCACTCTTTTTATTTCGTCTGCAACTTTACTATTTTTTCTTTTTGATCTCTCATTATAGATCTCATCATCATCGTGTCATCTTTCTGTTTAATCTTAATCATTAACTTTTCTGTTGCTGTTTTTAATGGATTCTCCAAGGTAACCTTTCTTTGATTTTCTTTTGAAATGAATCGTGTTTTCCGAATTTTGCTAGAATCAATCATATTTTTGTCTAATGAACTCCCATACTCTGTGATTTCAGCAAAAGTTCTGCAGCTCTGAAATTCAAAGTATCAAACCCTAATTCAGGTCAAGATACTAATACTGGTAATCCTCCTCGCAGAATTCTGGCGACAAGAAAAAGGAAGACTGGAGAACAAAAGGTAGAAAGAAACACTGCTTCTCTCTTTACAACAATATTGTTTCCTCTGTTTCTTATCTAACTTTTGATACTTCAGGAAGGAGAATCGAAAGATGCTGAAAATCCTTTAAAAAGGTTGTGTCAAGGCTTAGCTGTGGAAATTGTCGCAAAATTTCCTCCGCTATCTTCACGACCAAAACCTCAGCCAAATACTCCAGTAACTCCTCCACAGACCAATTTATCATCTCCTCCTTTCACAGAAACTCCCTTTAAAGAACATGCGACTTCATCGTCTAATGAATCGCAACAACTAATTGAAAATAACCCTTTACAAATTCCGGCTGCCTCTGTGCAAGTTGAATCATCATCTTTTCCTCGCAAGGATGTTGCCTCAGGATCCACTCCTCCATCTACTCTGTTATTGACCAATACTCCCAATGTTTTTTCTTCTTCTTCTACTGTTGCTTCTCAGTCTTCTACTAACGCTGCTGAAGAGAAATTCGACGCATAAACTGTTTTTCATACCTTGTCTAGTATGTTTGATGATGCTAAAAATTCTCCTGATCCTGTCAAGTCTAAGGTATCAGGTTTACTGAGTAAGTATATTGGTCCTACCAAAGCTGCGGTGCAAGTTCAGTTGGAAAAAAAAGTAGAGGTGCTAACTCAACAACTCCAAAATTTCACTCTGGATCGCAATCTTCTTCAGAAGAGGAATGAAGAGTTAAAAGGTACACTAGTTATTTTTAATCTCTTCCATCTTCTTACTAATCCTGTCTTCTTTTGTTTAATTTTCTGTTGATATTTTTATTTCGCATGTTTAGTTTCACTTCATAAACGAAAAATGGAGACTTATAAACTTGAGTCCGCTGTTGATGTACTTCGCATTGAAAAATAAAGTCTTACAGATCAATGCAACCACTTAGACAGTCTTCATACATATTCTGTTGACCATGTAGAGAATTTCTCCAATGAAAACTCCCAATTGTATTCGCAACAAGACGTGCTAAATTGTGAAATAACCCAACTTAAATATTCTTTGAGTCAAGCTAATTTAAGGATGGAAACTCTATCAGAGGAAAAGCGCTCTTATTTAAATAACATGGAAATCTCGTTGCAACAATTCACTACCCTTCAGAACCTTTGCAATCGTCAAGAACAAGATCTTCTCTCGCTACAAAATGAACTTAGAACGTTGGAAGAGTCCACATCCGCTGAAAGGAAATCATTAAAAGGTGAACTTGAAGAGTTGCGAGGAACATCTATTGCTGAGAAGAATAAATTTATTCAAGCTAGAATAATTTTAAATGATAAGGTTGACCAACTTAAAAATCAATATTCGCAACTAGAAGAGTCTCATGCCTCTCTCACAAAAGAAAATAAGTTTCTTCATTCCAAAGAAAAGAAGTTTCATTCTCGCCTGAAGGGTTAATTTGATAATTTGATGGATCGCCGGGAGAATAATTGTCTAACCATGGTTCAACATATTATTTCGCAAAAAGAAGGTAGTCATAAAGATTTGACTGCCGCAGCTAAAATTTTCTCTTTATCGCAACTTTCTAACATCTTTTCTTGTTCTTTCGCAGAATCTGAAAAAGCTCTCTGAACTTCTCTCTCTCTTCTTTAGAAGGGAGATATTCCAAGATACGCAAAGAAAATGCCCTTCTTGCTACTACTCTCGCATGTTCTCGCGACCGTCATGAGAGGATACTTTATTATACCATTCACTTCAAGGAAATTGAAGATATGAATCACCAGAAAGAGCTTCTGCGTCAAGTTCATCTTCAAGCTGAAGTTCTAGTGAATGAAATTCTTATAGCCAATTCTCTTCCCACTGTGAAAGTTGATCCTCTGAAAGTAGAGGAAGATGAAGTTCCTCGTCCTATTGAGGATGATTACTACTATGAGAGTGGTGATGAAACTTTGGATGAAGAAGGAAATCTGAGGGATAGGGATGGGAATGTGATAGATGTCGCTGGCCAAGATCCAGAGGTTAATTCTGATGCTGATGGTGGTGATGATCAAAATAAGGATGTGGAAGAACCTCCTCTTAATGACGCAGCTCAAGAAGAAGAAAAATCTGGTGATGATAAGGTTGTTGATGAAGATCAACCAAATAATGAAGCTTGAAATGCCTTAATTTTTTTCCATTCTTAAATTCCTGCGGTTTCTTTTGAACTTGTCGCTCCTTTATCTTCTTCTTTTGTGGTTGTCTTTTTGGATACTTTAAATATTCTTGTGAATTCTTCTTATTATTTTGACTTTAAGAAATATAATGTCTCTTGCTTATGAACTCCCATACTTGCCTCTCATTATGTTGCTTGATGTATGAAATAATTCATCTTGCATGTTTTTGTTTATTATTTCTGCGAAATAGAATGTTAGAGGAAACAAATCTATAATTGTGTGGTCTTATTATGCCTTCCTAATTAAAGGTCTTATTTTGCCACCTTTTGTTGCGACAAAATCGCAGTACGTTCTTGTATTTTTATACAAAAACCCATTGATCTTGCCTTAACTTTTTTGTATAACATTTATTTCTCTTTGGGAGTTTTGCGACAATATGACAAGCCTAAATAATCTTGCGAAAATAAAGCCCCATGACATTTTCGTCTTGCGATGAAATCTCAGGACGTCTTAATACTTGCGTACAAAGACCCATTGATCTCATCTTATCTTTTGCTCTGTCTTTTTATTGTATTTTTGCCGCACAAATATGACAAGCCTTTTTATTCTTGCGAATAAAAAACCTCATGACATTTGCGTCTTACGTGACACTGATCAACTCCCTAATGGAGGGTGCCGCCCTTACATCCCTCCTGATTTCCCCTTCAAGGAGGCGTACATCGACAACATAGGGTTATCTCCTCCCATCTGGTTTTGCAAAAATCATTTGTTTTCGCAGCCTCTTATCCTTTTTACCTATGGGGCTTATAGTTACGAGGTTGCACCCTAAGTGGAGGTTCATCTTGGGGCCGAGTGCATCATTTGCCAAGACTTTCCAAGAATGGTTGATACGCATGAAACGCACCCCCCACCCTTGACTCAATCGTGTACCTTGGCTCCTTGATCATTTTCTACACCCCTTGGGTGGAGTTCGTAAGTCGCCCAACTTAAGTCATGTTAAGTCACATGCTTAAGTTGAGAATCCTAGACCGCTCCCCCGGACAGGTACCCCGTGACAGGTGATGTTACCCCTGCATGATTGTGTACTCGTAAAAGGGTAATGTTCCCTGAGCCACTTTCGAGGTCCCCCCTTTATGACGCACTGTAGGTCTTTGCCTCTTGTGAATGTTGCTTCGCGAACTAGGGTGGACGCCATAAAGGTTCACCTTTTGCATTGCCATGGCTTTTACTTTCAAAAGCTGATCGCAATTATTCTACGGCTTTCACTTTCGAAAGCTGATCGCAATATTTCTGCGGCTTACCCTTTGGAAAAGTTGATCGCAATGAATTTGTTGTGCGGCTTTCTTTTTAGGAAAGCTGATCGCAATAAAATTGTTTTTCATTGTTCATATTTTTTCAAATAAATTTTTTGTGTTACGAGTTTTTATTGAAAATACCTTTTCAAAATACAACCTGTTCCATGGTCGATCAAGTCTATGACCTACGTCTCTCCCTTCTGGATCCATCAATTTGTATGCCCCTGTTCCTGTTATCTCTTTTATAATATAAGATCCATCCCATTTGCTTGCCATCTTTCCTCCAGTCTCTCGCTGATATACTGGTGTTTCTCGCAAAACCATATCTCCTGGAAGAAATTCACGCTCTTTAACACGTTTATTGTATTCTCTGGCTAGTCGCCGCTGATAGTTTTCCATATGTTGTAGTGCTTTTTCTCTTTTTTCCTCTAGATCATCAAGCTCACTTAGTATCATTCCTGCACTAATATTCTTCTCCCATACTTCTCTTTTAGTTGAAATCGCAACTTCTGTCGGTAATACCGACTCAACCCCATATGTCAAACAGAAGGGAGACATTCCAGTAGCTTCCCGGCGTGTTGTGTTATAAGCCCAAACTGCATTAGATACTTGTTCACACCATGATTTGAGATATCCCTCTAATTTTTTCTTCAATATATCTGCGATGGTATTGTTGGTTGCTTTATCCTGTCCATTAGCTTGCGGATATAAAGGAGTACACTTTCCACATTTTATCTTGAATGCATTAAGCAACATTTCTATGTTTTGTCCTTCGAACTGCTGATGCGTGTCGTAACCACAACAAATTAGATAGATATTTCCCACTAATTAAATAATAATATAATGGTAGTAAGGATCGTTCCCACGAGGAGCAAGAGTATTAGTTGTCTTAAAGTGTCACAAAAAGGGGGGATCTTTGGTGTAAAACAAAAGCAATTAAAAAGATAAGAGAAATACGATTAAGGAATCCTTCTTCGTTGCAAACCAATGTTTCAAATTATGTTCTTTTCTACTTATTATTAGTCATAGATTATCACCAACCGTAGGTAAAGCAACTAGATCAGTGCTAAACCCCCAAATCCCTAATGTCACCGGATATGGAAGTTCTCGCCTACCAGATTCTATTAGCTAAACCACCTAGTAGTAGATCACTCTAGATGTAATTTAGTTTCATGCATTAAGATTTATGAATTTATTAGGTTGATATTAGTAGTTAGACTCTTAGATCAAGGTCTACTTGCTAACGTTGTAATTACACACAATTGCTCCACGCAATCCCTCCGCAAGGTCTTGTGTTTGCTACTTATGTGAAAAGTCAAGAAACGATTAATTATCCCCTAACTTACACTATCTTTAGATTAAACTAACAAATCAATCTAGTTGGCCACCTAGATAATCTATCAATCAAACATAAGTGTCTTAAAGATCACACCTTTTAGTAAAAACAAACGATAATCATATGAAAAACTCAAAATAAAATTGGAACAAAAACCTAAAACATGCTAAGAACTAAGAATTCATCCCTAATCAAAAGAAACATAGCTACTCATACTTTTTGAAAACCAATCAATCAATTTTAATTAAAAGAATTTCAAAGTTAACACAAATACCTAAAAGAAGAATCTTTAAAAGAGAAAATCAACCAAAAGTATGCAAAAACTATCTAAAGAGATATCTAAAGTTATGAGAAGGTATAAGAAGGTATCTAAAGGTATAAGAAGGTATATAGAGAACTCCTCTATTTATAGGCTTCATCCTTCTCCAATTCTTCCAAGGATTGGAATCCTTTTTCCATAACAACTCCACTTTCCCATCTTGAGCCTAAGTCCAATTCTTCACACCCACGAGCCTAGAGAGGTCTAGAAATTTCTTCAAGTTTTTGGAATTTTTGTCGCCGAAAAGTGATGACATCATCGCCGAAATTTGGCCGGAAAAGTCCCCGCTGGTCGACGGAATATTCCGTCCGATCACCGTCACCGTTAAGGTCAAACTAACGGTCTCCGTTAGTCAACTGAGTCGAAAGGGAAGGAGTCAGCTACTGAGTCAGCGTCTAACTCGTCTTACTCAGCTGATTCACTGAGTCAGGCGATCCAGAAGCTAACTCAGCAACTAACTGAGATGACTAGCTTGCATTGGCCAAAGTCCTATTGCACAGTAATTGTGCATTTCCTCTTCTTTTCAGCCAAGTTGGCTCTGCTAATTTTGCACAACCCTTGTGCATTTTTACTACCTTTCCAGCCATCATGGACCTGAACTTCAACTGCAGTATCAAACCTACTTCACCAGTTCAGTGCACCTCCTCTGCCATCTACACTGCCTTGCACAAAACATCCCTTGTCTGCTACAATGCCAACTGCACCATCTCAAGCCTCCAACCACATCTCAAGCACCACCTGCACTGCCTATCCAACCAACACAAAGCAGCATCAACTTCTTCTTCCCATTATCATTGTTCCTGCAACTCCACATACCCATTGCAGTGCACCACTTGCCCTCATCTTCTCCTGCATCTGTCCTTGAACCATTCTCAACACTTGCATTGCATTATACCTTGCATCTACAACATCAACTCAACCTTAATCTCCATCTGCAATAGCTCCTGCAGCTCTTCTCAGCTTCCTAGTGACACAACTGCAACTGGAATGTAGACTGTAGTTGAATCCTCTTCTGCCAATTCCACTCTTTGCCACTTAAACTCATGCTGCATCCTTTCAGTGCACAGATCAACCACCAGCACCACACCACTATCATCAACACCAAATCCATTTCAGCTCACAACTCCACCTGCAACTTCAACCACCACTGTCCATTCTATCAGCACCTGCATTGCAGCTACATCTTCCACTCTGCTCAGACTCCCATGTACAGCTGCATCACAACCTTGAAATTCTCCAGCTTTTTCTTGTTGACCTGCAAGTGAAATGTTGACACATCTAACTTCACAACACAATGCGCAATGTATTCTCTAGATCATCTTACTAAACTCAACACCATCACCTGAAAACCAACCACCATTTAAACCCCTGTTGCTACTCGAGTTCATTAGCTCATTCTCTACCAGCAACCAACAACAACCAGACTCATCTCAAACCCTTACTGCCTTGTTCTTCATTTACATCAACCATCGTACCACCAATACCAATTCAAACCAGAACTGACCCAAATCAGCTTCCAATTCGAACCCAAAAAAAAACCCATCTTATCTGAAATCAACAGCAACCCATTTGAGATAATCTTTTGAACCCATATCTGTTTACAATTGAAGCTCAGAAACCCTCATTTCGATTTCCATCTTCTCCCTGAGTTCTTCTCTTCAATTTCGATTTCAAAAAACCCTTGAATCTCCTCAGTCGAACAATCACAGAGATCCATCTCTTCGATCTCTTCCATTCTCTTCGTTTCGATTCAACAACAGCCATAGTTGTTTTCTTCCTCACCTCTGTGTACCCTTGAGCTCACCAACAATGGCAGCAGCCATTTCTCAGTTTCTGTGAATAATTATTGAGAAACACTTTTCGATTTAGGTTTAGATTTAAACCAACCGGGTTCGGGTGGATTCGGGTATATGGGTCAGGGCTCGGGTGTGGATTCATACACCCACCTAATATACACCCCACGGGTATGGGTATGGATTTGGGCTTGGATCTTAACACCCATGGGTATAACCATCCATTTGACCATTGATAATAACACCTCATTTCTGGATAAGGGCTAACCAGTTTGGCAGCCCCTTAACTTGTGTTGTCCTTTTTTTAGTAATTTGAGTCACCCATTAACCTTGACCGGGCTCCATATAGTTTTCTCTCCTGGTTAAATGACAAGTTTTCCCTTTTGCTCAAATATGGTGATTTCTTCTCCTTTTCTTCCATGTGACTCAAAAGTAGCTACACAACTCAAAACATGCGTAAAGTACATAATTTACATGAAAAATAGCAAAGAAAACATAAACTCTACGTAGTAAAATACGATGTATTTCTACACCTATCAAATTCCCCCACACTTAGACTTTGCTAGTCCTCGAGCAAATCAAACTAAAACTCATTTTATTTTTATATATTCCTTTTTTTTTAAATTTTAATTTTAATTTTTTTTCTCTTTTTTTTTTTTTTACACATCTGATTTTTTTATGTGTAAGAATTTTTTTTTCTTTCTTGATAACTCCCGTAACTGTAACCACTCCCCCACACTTAAACCTTACATTGTCCTCAATGTAATTGAATCCTCCAAGTAAAGTTAAGGTGTGAAAGCATAATGATGGGTTGCCTCCCATTAAGCGCTTGTTTTATAGTCGACGACCCGACTTAGTCCTTGCGTCACATTACTCCTCCAAAGGAAGTGCATCTTCAAATGAAAGTTCATCCAAATTCACATAAGCGATGTTCTCATAGTATGGATTCAACCTATGACCATTTACTTTCGAAACCGAGTTGTCTCTAAGACTAGTAATTTCCACCGCACCATGAGGAAAGACATTAGTAACAACATATGGTCCAATCCAACGAGACCGTAACTTTCCCGGAAATAGATTAAGACGAGAATAATATAAAAGGACTTTTTGGCCCACTTCGAAACTTTTACGAGAAATCATCTTGTCATGAAAAAGCTTGGTCTTTTCCTTGTAAATTCGGGCACTCTCGTAAGCATCATTACGAATCTCCTCTATCTCATGTAATTGTAACTTCCTTTGCTTCCCCGCACCATCATACTCCATGTTAAATTTCTTTATCGCCCAATAAGCTTTATGTTCAAGTTCAACCGGAAGATGACAAGCTTTACCATAAACCAACCTATATGGAGACATTCCAATCGGTGTCTTGTACGCCGTCTTATACGCCCAAAGTGCATCATTAAGGTTAAAGCTCCAATCTTTCCTTGTGGTATTCACTGTCTTCTCAAGAATGGACTTAATCTCACGATTTGAAATTTCCGCTTGTCCACTAGTTTGTGGATGGTAAGGTGTACCAACCTTGTGCGTAACATTGTATTTCTTGAGAAGAGCATGAAAAGACTTCTTGAAATGTGAACCCCCATTGCTTATAACCACTCTTGGTGTACCATGCCTTGTGAATATGTGTTCCCGTACAAAGTCACATACTACTTGAGAATCATTAGTCTTGGTAGATTTAGCTTCCACCCATTTCGACACATAATCCACCGCTAGAAGTATATAAGAATTCCCATTTGAGTTGACAAAAGGCCCCATAAAATCAATACCCCATACATCAAAAATATCAACGGCAAGAATTGGTGTAAGTGGCATTTGATCTCGAGCACTTAGATTACCCATTCTTTGACATCGATCACAAGATTTGCAAAAAGCATACGAATCTTCAAACAAGGAAGGCCAATAAAATCCACTTTCGAGAACTTTGAGAGCGGTACGTTTGGATCCAAAGTGACCACCACAAGCAAGAGAGTGACAAAAGGAGAGAATGGATTGAAACTCGGAATTAGGTACACACCTCCGTATTATTTGATCAACGCCATATTTCCACAAGTATGGTTCATCCCACACATATTGTTTAGCTACCTTCTTGAGTTTCATCTTTTGGAAGTTAGACATTGTACTCGGCACCTTCCTTGTCACCAAGTAATTCACTATATCCGCATACCAAGGTGTTGATTCTTCCATGGAGAAAAGTTGCTCGTCCGGAAAACGGTCTTGTAATGGAAGTTCTTCTTGAGACATAACAAGTCTACTAAGATGATCCGCAACGGTATTATCCACACCTTTCTTATCCCGAATTTCTATGTCAAACTCTTGTAGCAATAAAATCCACCGAATTAACCTTGGCTTAGCCTCTTTCTTATTTATTAAATGCCTTAGCGCTGCATGATCGGAATACACAATAACCTTTGTACCCACCAAATATGAATGAAACTTTTCCAAAGCAAAAACTATAGCCAATAACTCCTTATCCATGGTAGAATAGTTGATTTGTGCATCATTAAGGGTCCTAGATGCATAATAGATAACATGGGACAACTTGTCCACTCTTTGACCCAAAACGGCTCCAACCGCATAATCACTAGCATCACACATTAATTCAAATGGAAGAGTCCAATCTGGTGATTTGATAATTGGCACACTTGTCAACATTGCTTTCAACTTGTCAAAAGCATCCTTGCATTCCTTATTGAAATCGAAAGGTACCTCCTTTTGCAACAACTTGCACATCGGCATGGAGATTTTGGAGAAATCCTTGATAAACCGCCTATATAAACCCGCATGACCAAGAAAAGAACGAATGTCCCTTAACGAAGTAGGATATTGTAAATTACTTATCAAATCTATCTTTGCCTTGTCCACTTCGAGCCCTTGAGAATATACGATGTGACCAAGAACTATGCCATGGTTTACCATAAAGTGACATTTCTCCCAATTAAGGACAAGGTTTCTATCTATGCATCGTTTAAGAACTAGTTCAAGGTTTTCTAAACAACCATCAAAAGAATTTCCATAAACAGTAAAATCATCCATAAATACCTCAATGATGCGCTCCACATAATCCGAGAATATACTCACCATGCATCTTTGGAAAGCAGCCGGTGCATTGCAAAGTCCAAACGGCAACCGCCTATATGCAAACGTTCCAAACGGACAAGTAAAAGTGGTCTTCCCTTGATCCTCCGGTGCAATAACGATTTGGTTGTATCCCGAATAACCATCCAAGAAGCAATAGTAAGCATGCCCCGCTAACCGTTCCAACATTTGATCAATGAAAGGCAAAGGAAAGTGATCCTTTCGTGTAGCCGAATTAAGATTTATATAATAAATACATACCCTCCAACCGGTTTGAACTCTTGTGGGAACAAGTTCATCATCTTGATTTCGAACAACCGTAACACCGGACTTCTTTGGTACCACTTGTACCGGACTAACCCACTTGCTATAGGTAATTGGGTAAATTACCCCCACACTTAGCAATTTGTGTATCTCCTTCTTCACAACTTCCATCATGGGAGGATTAAGCCTACGTTGAGCATCACGTACCGTCTTCACATTCTCTTCCATTAGAATCCTATGCATGCACATGGATGGACTAATGCCCTTGATGTCCGCAATTGTCCACCCAATAGCCGTTTTGTGCTATCTCAATACTCTAAGCAAACGATCTTCTTGCACCGGTGTGAGGTTCTTTGAAATAATTACCGGAAGCTCATCTCCATCACCCAAGAAAGCATACTTCAAATGGTCGGGAAGTGGCTTCAATTCTAGCTTAGGTTCCTTCACAATAGATGGCACAAGTATTTCATCATTCCCGGGTAAAGAAATATAAGAAACATAACCCTTTTTAACCTCTTGCAATGCCTCCAAGTCACCACACATCTCCACCAATTCCTCGGAAAGTTACACATCCAAGTTAGATAAACCATGAACATCCAAACCAATGCTCTCTTGTAACACCACATCAAGTTCATCCTCACGAGTCAATTCCACCATTTTTTGTGCCAAAGAACCAATCACATCAATGGAGTTTACGGAATGTACCTCGCTTGGGTATCACATGGCTTCAAATATGTTAAAGTGTATTACCTCCTTGTCGAACTCCATTGAAAGTGTACCCTTATCAACATCAATCTTCGTCTTCGAGGTCTTCATTAACGACCTCCCAAGAAGTAAAGAAGTAGTCGACCTATTCTCATTGTTTTCCATATCCACCACAAAGAAATCAACCGAAAAATATAACCCATTTACTTGCACAATCACGTCTTCCGCAAGTCCCTTAGGATAGATGTTAGACTTGTTTGCTAGTTGTATAATAACTCTTGTGTCTTTCAAAGGTCCAAGATTCAAAGAGTCATAAATATCGGTCGACATCACACTTATGGAAGCTCCCAAATCGAGTAAAGCATGATCAAATGTTCTCTTACCAATAGTAATTGGCACCGTGAAACCACCGGGATCCGTGCACTTGGTAGGCATCTTCTTCAAAAGCATAGCCGACGCACTCTCGCCAACCTTAGTAATTTCATTATCAAGCAACCTATCCTTCTTTGTGCATAGTTCCTTCATAAACTTAGCAAACCTTGGCATAGACTTAAGGGCCTCAATGAATGGAACATTAATCTCTATCTTCTTAAAAATATTCATGAGTACCTTGTCATGAGCTTCTTTCTTAGATTTAGCAAAACGACTAGGAAAAGGAGGTGGGGTAGTAAAAGTAGGAACCGGCTCCTTGGATTGGTCGGTTTGTGTTGACTTCTCCTTTGTTGCAACTTCCTCCTTATCTTTAAATTCTTATTCACTAGCTTCTTCATGATGAGTGGGACCCTCCACTTGTCTTCCACTTCTCAAAGTAACCGCATTAACATTCTCTCTTGGATTCATAAGTGGTTGCGAAGGAAGCTTGGTAGATGCTTGCGCTTTCATTAAGTTCATATCGGTTGCCAATTGCCCCACTTGAGATTCCAACGCCTTGATTGCGGAACCCGTCTTTTGTTTCAAAGCCTTAATCGCCGAATCGGTCTTTTGTTGATTTTGTTGAAACAATGACGTAATACCTTGCATCATAACATTGAGCTTATCATCTAACGAAGATCCTTGTTCCTTCTCTTGAGGTTGGAATTGTTGGGAAGGTTGAAAACGTGGTTGTTGGAAACCACCTTGTTGCACATATGGATTTGGAGCCGCCGCTTGCTTGTTTGCATAACTAAAATTGGGATGATCCTTCCAACCAGGATTGTAAGTATTGGAATATGGATCATACCTTGGCCTTTAATTCGGAAACAAAGCATTCACTTGTTCGGGATCCTCCTCCGGAAGAATTATTGCAGTTAGTCTTTACACCGCCCTTTCTATGTTCCCTATACTTGGATCAAGATATGACGATGAATCACCAACTTCATGCACTTTCCTAACCAATGAGTCATATATTGAGTAGAATTGTTGTGAATTTGCGGCCATACTTTCAATCAATGAAGTAGCTTCGGTCACCGTCTTTTTCACTAATGCACCACCACCCGCGGCATCAAGAAAAGATCTATCACTTGGGTTGATTCCTTCATATAAGAATTGAATAATCATAAGGTCACTAAATTGATGATGTGGACAACTTGCCACCAATCTCTTATATCGGTCTCCAACATTTAAAAGTTTCTTCATCCCATTCCATGTTGTAATACTACCGGAAGGAAAATAGTGCAACCATTCCTTAGTATTCCCCATCAAAGAAAACAGAAAAGCCTTCAACATTGCTCCATCCGCATTAGTTTCCGGTGGAAGCATGGCCATGACTATGGTATGAAAATCCATAATATGCTTGTTTGGATCTTCATTCACCATGCCATGAAACTTTGGTAACTCTCTAATCAACCCCGGCTTGATCACAAAGGTTGAATTAGTTTGGATGCACCATTGTTGTGTATCGAGCTTGTGAGAAGCTAGATCTTTGAGTGTTAGATCCGCCATTACTTCGTCCTCTAAGTCCAAATCCACGAACTCACTTGACGTAGAAGGAGGAAGATAAGTGTTAACCGCACGAATGAAATCCTTTAGTTGTGCACCGGATCTAAGACGTATTGGACTCGGTTGACCTCCGTTGAGCATTCACCAAAGATATAGCACCTGAAACAAGATTCTCGAAAGCTAAGTTAGATACGGTAAAGAATCCAACAAAGCAAGAATAAAGCAAAAAGTAAAATAAAAACAACTAAAATCCGCCGCTCCCCGGCAGCGGCGCCAAAATTTGATGTGTGTCGTAACCACAACAAATTATATAGATATTTCCCACTAATTAAATAATAATATAATGGTATTAAGGATCGTTCCCACGAGGAGCAAGAGTATTAGTTGTCTTAAAGTGTCACAAAAAAGGGGGGGTTGGTGTTAAACAAAAGCAATTAAAAAGATAAGAGAAATCAATAAGAGAAATACGATTAAGGAATCCTTCTTCGTTGCAAACCAATGTTTCAAGTTATGTTCTTTTCTACTTATTATTAGTCATAGATTATCACCAAACGTAGGTAAAGCAGCTAGATCAGTGCTAAACCCCTAAATCCCTAATGTCACCGGATACGGAAGTTCTCGCCTACCAGATTCTATTAGCTAAACCACCTAGTAGTAGATCACTCTAGATGTAATTTAGTTTTTATGCATTAAAATTTATGAATTTATTAGGTTGATATTAGTAGTTAGACTCTTAGATCAAGGTCTACTTGCTAACGTTTTAATTACACAAAATTGCTCCACGGAATCCCTCCGCAAGGTCTTGTGTTTCCTACTTATGTGAAAAGTCAAGAAACGATTACTTATCCCCTAACTTACACTATCTTTAGATTAAACTAACAAATCAACCTAGTTGGCCACCTAGATAATCTATCAATCAATCATAAGTGTCTTAAAGATCACACCTTTTAGTAAAAACAAACGATAATCATATGAAAAACTCAAAGTAAAATTGAAACAAAAACCTAAAACATGCTAAGAACTAAGAATTCATCCCTAATCAAAAGAAACTTAGCTACTCATGCTTTTTGAAAACCAATCAATCAATTTTAATTAAAAGAATTTCAAAGTTCACACAAATACCTAAAAGAAGAATCTTTAAAAGAGAAAATCAACCAAAAATATGCAAAAACTATCTAGAGAAATATCTAAAGTTATGAGAAGGTATCTAAAGGTATAAGAAGGTATATAGAGAACTCCTCTATTTATAGGCTTCATCCTTCTCCAATTCTTCCAAGGATTGGAATCCTTTTTCCATAACAACTCCACTTTCCCATCTTGAGCCTAAGTCCAATTTCAAGTCCAATTCTTCACACCCACGAGCCTAGAGAGGTCTAGAAATTTCTTCAAGTTTCTGAAATTTTTCTCGCCGAAAAGTGATGACGTCATCACCGGATTTTGCCGGAAAAATCGCCGCTGGTCACCTGATTTCTGTCGCCGACGGGAGAATATTAGACGGAATATTCCGTCAGATCACCGTCACCGTTAAGGTCAAACTAACGGTCTCCGTTAGTCAACTGAGTCAAAATGGAAGGAGTCAGCTACTGAGTCAGCGTCTAACTCGTCTTACTCAGATGATTCACTGAGTCAGGCGATCCAGAAGCTAACTCAGCAACTGACTGAGCTGACTAGCTTGCATTGGCCAAAGTCCTATTGCACAGTGATTGTGTATTTCCTCTTCTCTTCAGCCAAGTTGGCTATGCCAATTTTGCACAACCCTTGTGCATTTTTACTTCCTTTCCAGCCATCATGGACCTGCACTTCAACTGCAGTATCAAACCTACTTCACCAGTTCAGTGCACCTCCTCTGCCATCTACACTGCCTTGCACAAAACAACCCTTGTCTGCTACAATGCCAACTGCACCATCTCAAGCCTCCAACCACATCTCAAGCACCACCTTCACTGCCTAGCCAACCAACACAAAGCAGCATCAACTTCTTCTTCCCATTATCATTGTTCCTGCAACTCCACAGACCCATTGCAGTGAACCACTTGTCCGCATCTTCTCCTACATCTGTCCTTGAACCATTCTCAACACTTGCATTGCATTATACCTTGCATCTTCAACATCAAATCAACCTTAATCTCCATCTACAACAGCTCCTGCAGCTCTTCTCAGCTTCCTAGTGACACAACTGCAACTGGAATGTAGACTGTAGTTGAATCCTCTTCTGCCAATTCCACTCTTTGCAACTTCAACTCATGCTGCATCCTTTCAGTGCACAGCTCAACCACCAGCACCACACCACTATCATCAACACCAAATCCATTTCAGCTCACAACTCCACCTGCAACTTCAACCACCACTGTCCATTCTATCAGCACCTGCATTGCAGCTACAGATTCCACTCTGCTCAGACTCCCATGTACAGCTGCATCACAACCTTGATATTTCCAGCTTTTTCTTGTTGACCTGCAACTGAACTGTTGACACATCTAACTTTACAACACAATGTGCAATGTCTTCTCTACCTCATCTCACTAAAATCAACACCATCACCTGAAAAGCAACCACCATTTAAACCCCTGCTGCAACCAACAACAACCAGACTCATCTCAAACCCTTACTGCCTTGTTCTTCATTTACATAAACCATCATACCACCAATACCAATTCAAACCAGAACTGACCCAAATCAGCTTCCAATTCGAACCCAAGAAAAACCCATCTTATCTGAATCAACAACAACCCATTTGAGACAATATTTTGAACCCATCTCTGTTTACAATTGAAGCTCAGAAACCCTCATTTCGATTTCCATCTTCTCCCTGAGTTCTTCTCTTCAATTTCGATTTAAAAAAACCCTTGAATCTCCTCAGTCGAACAATCACAGAGATCCATCTCTTCGATCTCTTCCATTCTCTTCGTTTCGATTCAACAACAGCCATAGTTGTTTTCTTCCTCACCTCTGTGTACCCTTGAGCTCACCAACAATGGCAGCAGCCATTTCTCAGTTTCTGTGAATAATTATTGAGAAACATTTTTCGATTTAGGTTTAGATTTAAACCAACCGGGTTCGGGTGGATTCGGGTATATGGGTCAGGGCTCGGGTGTGGATTCATACACCCACCTAATATACACCCCACGGGTATGGGTATGGATTTGGGCTTGGATCTTAACACCCATGGGTATAACCATCCATTTTTCCAACTGCTAACAGCACCTCATTCCTGGATAAGGGCTAACCAGTTTGGCAGCCCCTTAACTTGTGTTGTCCTTTTTTTAGTAATTTGAGTCACCCATTAACCTTGACCGGGCTCCATATAGTGTTCTCTCCTGGTTAAATGACAAGTTTTCCCTTTTGCTCAAATATGGTGATTTCTTCTCCTTTTCTTCCATGTGACTCAAAAGTAGCTACACAACTCAAAACATGCGTAAAGTACATAATTTACACGAAAAATTGCAAAGAAAACATAAACTCTACGTAGTAAAATACGGTGTATTTCTACACCTATCAAATTCCCCCACACTTAGACTTTGCTAGTCCTCGAGCAAATCAAACTAAAACTCATTTTATTTTTATATATTCCTTTTTTTTTTAAATTTTAATTTTAATTTTTTTTCTCTTTTTTTTTTTTTTTACACATCTGATTTTTTTATGTGTAAGAATTTTTTTTTCTTTCTTGATAACTCCCGTAACTGTAACCACTCCCCCACACTTAAACCTTACATTGTCCTCAATGTAATTGAATCCTCCAAGTAAAGTTAAGGTGTGAAAGCATAATGATGGGTTGCCTCACATTAAGCGCTTGTTTTATAGTCGACGACCCGACTTAGTCCTTGCGTCACATTACTCCTCCAAAGGAAGTGCATCTTCAAATGAAAGTTCATCCAAATTCACATAAGCGATGTTCTCATAGTATGGCTTCAACCTATGACCATTTACTTTCGAAACCGAGTTGTCTCTAAGACTAGTAATTTCCACCGCACCATGAGGAAAGACATTAGTAACAACATATGGTCCAATCCAACGAGACCGTAACTTTCCCGGAAATAGATTAAGACGAGAATAATATAAAAGGACTTTTTGGCCCACTTCGAAACTTTTACGAGAAATCATCTTGTCATGAAAAAGCTTGGTCTTTTCCTTGTAAATTCGGGCACTCTCGTAAGCATCATTACGAATCTCCTCTATCTCATGTAATTGTAACTTCCTTTGCTTCCCCGCACCATCATACTCCATGTTAAATTTCTTTATCGCCCAATAAGCTTTATGTTCAAGTTCAACAGGAAGATGACAAGCTTTACCATAAACCAACCTATATGGAGACATTCCAATCGGTGTCTTGTACGCCGTCTTATACGCCCAAAGTGCATCATTAAGGTTAAAGCTCCAATCTTTCCTTGTGGTATTCACTGTCTTCTCAAGAATGGACTTAATCTCACGATTTGAAATTTCCGCTTGTCCACTAGTTTGTGGATGGTAAGGTGTACCAACCTTGTGCGTAACATTGTATTTCTTGAGAAGATCATGAAAAGACTTCTTGAAATGTGAACCCCCATTGCTTATAACCACTCTTGGTGTACCATGCCTTGTGAATATGTGTTCCCGTACAAAGTCACATACTACTTGAGAATCATTAGTCTTGGTAGATTTAGCTTCCACCCATTTCGACACATAATCCACCGCTAGAAGTATATAAGAATTCCCATTTGAGTTGACAAAAGGCCCCATAAAATCAATACCCCATACATCAAAAATATCAACGTCAAGAATTGGTGTAAGTGGCATTTGATCTCGAGCACTTAGATTACCCATTCTTTGACATCGATCACAAGATTTGCAAAAAGCATACGAATCTTCAAACAAGGAAGGCCAATAAAATCCACTTTCGTGAACTTTGAGAGCGGTACGTTTGGATCCAAAGTGACCACCACAAGCAAGAGAGTGATAAAAGGAGAGAATGGATTGAAACTCGGAATTAGGTACACACCTCCGTATTATTTGATCAACGCCATATTTCCACAAGTATGGTTCATCCCACACATATTGTTTAGCTACCTTCTTGAGTTTCATCTTTTGGAAGTTAGACATTGTACTCGGCACCTTCCTTGTCACCAAGTAATTCACTATATCTGCATACCAAGGTGTTGATTCTTCCATGGAGAAAAGTTGCTCGTCCGGAAAACGGTCTTGTAATGGAAGTTCTTCTTGAGACATAACAAGTCTACTAAGATGATCCGCAACGGTATTATCCACACCTTTCTTATCCCGAATTTCTATGTCAAACTCTTGTAGCAATAAAATCCACCGAATTAACCTTGGCTTAGCCTCTTTCTTCTTTATTAAATGCCTTAACGCCGCATGATCGGAATACACAATAACCTTTGTACCCACCAAATATGAATGAAACTTTTCCAAAGCAAAAACTATAGCCAATAACTCCTTATCCATGGTAGAATAGTTGATTTGTGCATCATTAAGGGTCCTAGATGCATAATAGATAACATGGGACAACTTGTCCACTCTTTGACCCAAAACGGCTCCAACCGCATAATCACTAGCATCACACATTAATTCAAATGGAAGAGTCCAATCTGGTGATTTGATAATTGGCACACTTGTCAACATTGCTTTCAACTTGTCAAAAGCATCCTTGCATTCCTTATTGAAATCGAAAGGTACCTCCTTTTGCAACAACTTGCACATCGGCATGGAGATTTTGGAGAAATCCTTGATAAACCGCCTATATAAAC
The DNA here is from genome assembly GCA_023529315.1 of Papaver bracteatum. Lineage (NCBI taxonomy): Eukaryota > Viridiplantae > Streptophyta > Magnoliopsida > Ranunculales > Papaveraceae > Papaver > Papaver bracteatum. Next base: position 2,391,180 of record JAJJWX010003533.1, read on the forward strand.
CCGCATGACCAAGAAAAGAACGAATGTCCCTTAACGAAGTAGGATATTGTAAATTACTTATCAAATCTATCTTTGCCTTGTCCACTTCGAGCCCTTGAGAATATACGATGTGACCAAGAACTATGCCATGGTTTACCATAAAGTGACATTTCTCCCAATTAAGGACAAGGTTTCTATCTATGCATCGTTTAAGAACTAGTTCAAGGTTTTCTAAACAACCATCAAAAGAATTTCCATAAACAGTAAAATCATCCATAAATACCTCAATGATGCGCTCCACATAATCCGAGAATATACTCACCATGCATCTTTGGAAAGTAGCCGGTGCATTGCAAAGTCCAAACGGCATCCTCCTATATGCAAACGTTCCAAACGGACAAGTAAAAGTGGTCTTTTCTTGATCCTCCGGTGCAATAACAATTTGGTTGTATCCCGAATAACCATCCAAGAAGCAATAGTAAGCATGCCCCGCTAACCGTTCCAACATTTGATCAATGAAAGGCAAAGGAAAGTGATCCTTTCGTGTAGCCGAATTAAGATTTATATAATCAATACATACCCTCCAACCGGTTTGAACTCTTGTGGGAACAAGTTCATCATCTTGATTTCGAACAACCGTAACACCGGACTTCTTTGGTACCACTTGTACCGGACTAACCCACTTGCTATAGGTAATTGGGTAAATTACCCCCACACTTAGCAATTTGTGTATCTCCTTCTTCACAACTTCCATCATGGGAGGATTAAGCCTACGTTGAGCATCACGTACCGTCTTCACATTCTCTTCCATTAGAATCCTATGCATGCACATGGATGGACTAATGCCCTTGATGTCCGCAATTGTCCACCCAATAGCCGTTTTGTGCTATCTCAAGACTCTAAGCAAACGATCTTCTTGCACCGGTGTGAGGTTCTTTGAAATAATTACCGGAAGCTCATCTCCATCACCCAAGAAAGCATACTTCAAATGGTCGGAAAGTGGCTTCAATTCTAGCTTAGGTTCCTTCACAATAGATGGCACAAGTATTTCATCATTCCCGGGTAAAGAAATATAAGAAACATAACCCTTTTTAACCTCTTGCAATGCCTCCAAGTCACCACACATCTCCACCAATTCCTCGGAAAGTTACACATCCAAGTTAGATAAACCATGAACATCCAAACCAATGCTCTCTTGTAACACCACATCAAGTTCATCCTCACGAGTCAATTCCACCATTTTTTGTGCCAAAGAACCAATCACATCAATGGAGTTTACGGAATGTACCTCGCTTGGGTATCACATGGCTTCAAATATGTTAAAGTGTATTACCTCCTTGTCGAACTCCATTGAAAGTGTACCCTTATCAACATCAATCTTCGTCTTCGAGGTCTTCATTAACGACCTCCCAAGAAGTAAAGAAGTAGTCGACCTATTCTCATTGTTTTCCATATCCACCACAAAGAAATCAACCGGAAAATATAACCCATTTACTTGCACAATCACGTCTTCCGCAAGTCCCTTAGGATAGATGTTAGACTTGTTTGCTAGTTGTATAATAACTCTTGTGTCTTTCAAAGATCCAAGATTTAAAGAGTCATAAATATCGGTCGACATCACACTTATGGAAGCTCCTAAATCGAGTAAAGCATGATCAAATGTTCTCTTATTAATAGTAATTGGCACCGTGAAACCACCGGGATCCGTGCACTTGGTAGGCATCTTCTTCAAAAGCATAGCCGACGCACTCTCGCCAACCTTAGTAATTTCATTATCAAGCAACCTATCCTTCTTTGTGCATAGTTCCTTCATAAACTTAGCAAACCTTGGCATAGACTTAAGGGCCTCAATGAATGGAACATTAATCTCTATCTTCTTAAAAATATTCATGAGTACCTTGTCACGAGCTTCTTTCTTAGATTTAGCAAAACGACTAGGAAAAGGAGGTGGGGTAGTAAAAGTAGGAACCGGCTCCTTGGATTGGTCGGTTTGTGTTGACTTCTCCTTTGTTGCAACTTCCTCCTTATCTTTAAATTCTTATTCACTAGCTTCTTCATGATGAGTGGGACCCTCCACTTGTCTTCCACTTCTCAAAGTAACCGCATTAACATTCTCTCTTGGATTCATAAGTGGTTGCGAAGGAAGCATGGTAGATGCTTGCGCTTTCATTAAGTTCATATCGGTCGCCAATTGCCCCATTTGATTTTCCAACGCCTTGATTGCCGAACCCGTCTTTTGTTCCAAAGCCTTAATCGCCGAATCGGTCTTTTGTTGATTTTGTTGAAACAATGACGTAATACCTTGCATCATAACATTGAGCTTATCATCTAACGAAGATCCTTGTTCCTTCTCTTGAGGTTGGAATTGTTGGGAAGGTTGAAAACGTGGTTGTTGGAAACCACCTTGTTGCACATATGGATTTGGAGCCGCCGCTTGCTTGTTTGCATAACTAAAATTGGGATGATCCTTCCAACCAGGATTGTAAGTATTGGAATATGGATCATACCTTGGCCTTTAATTCGGAAACAAAGCATTCACTTGTTCGGGATCCTCCTCCGGAAGAATTATTGCAGTTAGTCTTTACACCGCCCTTTCTATGTTCCCTATACTTGGATCAAGATATGACGATGAATCACCAACTTCATGCACTTTCCTAACCAATGAGTCATATATTGAGTAGAATTGTTGTGAATTTGCGGCCATACTTTCAATCAATGAAGTAGCTTCGGTCACCGTCTTTTTCACTAATGCACCACCACCCGCGGCATCAAGAAAAGATCTATCACTTGGGTTGATTCCTTCATATAAGAATTGAATAATCATAAGGTCACTAAATTGATGATGTGGACAACTTGCCACCAATCTCTTATATCGGTCTCCAACATTTAAAAGTTTCTTCATCCCATTCCATGTTGTAATACTACCGGAAGGCAAATAGTGCAACCATTCCTTAGTATTCCCCATCAAAGAAAACAGAAAAGCCTTCAACATTGCTCCATCCGCATTAGTTTCCGGTGGAAGCATGGCCATGACTATGGTATGAAAATCCATAATATGCTTGTTTGGATCTTCATTCACCATGCCATGAAACTTTGGTAACTCTCTAATCAACCCCGGCTTGATCACAAAGGTTGAATTAGTTTGGATGCACCATTGTTGTGTATCGAGCTTGTGAGAAGCTAGATCTTTGAGTGTTAGATCCGCCATTACTTCTTCCTCTAAGTCCAAATCCACGAACTCACTTGACGTAGAAGGAGGAAGATAAGTGTTAACCGCACGAATGAAATCCTTTAGTTGTGCACCGGATCTAAGACGTATTGGACTCGGTTGACCTCCGTTGAGCATTCACCAAAGATATAGCACCTGAAACAAGATTCTCGAAAGCTAAGTTAGATACGGTAAAGAATCCAACAAAGCAAGAATAAAGCAAAAAGTAAAATAAAAACAACTAAAATCCGCCGCTCCCCGGCAGCGGCGCCAAAATTTGATGTGTGTCGTAACCACAACAAATTATATAGATATTTCCCACTAATTAAATAATAATATAATGGTATTAAGGATCGTTCCCACGAGGAGCAAGAGTATTAGTTGTCTTAAAGTGTCACAAAAAAAGGGGGGGGGAGGGGGGGGGGGGGGTTGGTGTTAAACAAAAGCAATTAAAAAGATAAGAGAAATACGATTAAGGAATCCTTCTTCGTTGCAAACCAATGTTTCAAGTTATGTTCTTTTCTACTTATTATTAGTCATAGATTATCACCAAACGTAGGTAAAGCAGCTGGATCAGTGCTAAACCCCTAAATCCCTAATGTCACTAGGATCGGAAGTTCTCGCCTACCAGATTCTATTAGCTAAACCACCTAGTAGTAGATCACTCTAGATGTAATTTAGTTTTTATGCATTAAAATTTATGAATTTATTAGGTTGATATTAGTAGTTAGACTCTTAGATCAAGGTCTACTTGCTAACGTTTTAATTACACAAAATTGCTCCACGGAATCCCTCCGCAAGGTCTTGTGTTTCCTACTTATGTGAAAAGTCAAGAAACGATTACTTATCCCCTAACTTACACTAGCTATAGATTAAACTAACAAATCAACCTAGTTGGCCACCTAGACAATCTATCAATCAATCATAAGTGTCTTAAAGATCTCCTCTTTTAGTAAAAACAAACGATAATCATATGAAAAACTCAAAGTAGAATCAAAACAAAAACCTAAAACATGTTAAGAACTAGGAATTCATCCCTAATCAAAAGAAACTTAGCTACTCATGCTTTTTGAAATTCAATCAATCAATTTAATTAAGAGAAGAATTTTCAAGTTCACACAAATACCTAAAAGAAGAATCTTTAAAAGAGAAAATCAACCAAAAATATGCAAAAACTATCTAGAGAAATATCTAAAGTTATGAGAAGGTATAAGAAGGTATATAGAGAACTCCTCTATTTATAGGCTTCAAACTTCTCCAACTCTTCCAAGGAATAGAATCCTCTTTCCATAACAACTCCACTTTCCCATCTTGAGCCTAAGTCCAATTTCAAGTCCAATTCTTCACACCCACGAGCCTAGGAAGGTCTAGAAAATACTTCAAGTTTCTGTAATTTTGGTCGCCGAAAAGTGATGACGTCATCACCGGAAGTTGGCCGGAAAAGTCGCCGCTGGTCACCTGATTTCTGTCGCCGACGGGAGAATATTCGACGGAATATTCCGTCAGATCACCGTCACCGTTAAGGTCAAACTAACGGTCTCCGTTAGTCAACTGAGTCAAAATGGAAGGAGTCAGCTACTGAGTCAGCGTCTAACTCGTCTTACTCAGATGATTCACTGAGTCAGGCGATCCAGAAGCTAACTCAGCAACTGACTGAGCTGACTAGCTTGCATTGGCCAAAGTCCTATTGCACAGTGATTGTGTATTTCCTCTTCTCTTCAGCCAAGTTGGCTATGCCAATTTTGCACAACCCTTGTGCATTTTTACTTCCTTTCCAGCCATCATGGACCTGCACTTCAACTGCAGTATCAAACCTACTTCACCAGTTCAGTGCACCTCCTCTGCCATCTACACTGCCTTGCACAAAACAACCCTTGTCTGCTACAATGCCAACTGCACCATCTCAAGCCTCCAACCACATCTCAAGCACCACCTTCACTGCCTAGCCAACCAACACAAAGCAGCATCAACTTCTTCTTCCCATTATCATTGTTCCTGCAACTCCACAGACCCATTGCAGTGAACCACTTGTCCTCATCTTCTCCTACATCTGTCCTTGAACCATTCTCAACACTTGCATTGCATTATACCTTGCATCTTCAACATCAAATCAACCTTAATCTCCATCTACAACAGCTCCTGCAGCTCTTCTCAGCTTCCTAGTGACACAACTGCAACTGGAATGTAGACTGTAGTTGAATCCTCTTCTGCCAATTCCACTCTTTGCAACTTCAACTCATGCTGCATCCTTTCAGTGCACAGCTCAACCACCAGCACCACACCACTATCATCAACACCAAATCCATTTCAGCTCACAACTCCACCTGCAACTTCAACCACCACTGTCCATTCTATCAGCACCTGCATTGCAGCTACAGATTCCACTCTGCTCAGACTCCCATGTACAGCTGCATCACAACCTTGAAATTTCCAGCTTTTTCTTGTTGACCTGCAACTGAACTGTTGACACATCTAACTTTACAACACAATGTGCAATGTCTTCTCTACCTCATCTCACTAAAATCAACACCATCACCTGAAAAGCAACCACCATTTAAACCCCTGCTGCAACCAACAACAACCAGACTCATCTCAAACCCTTACTGCCTTGTTCTTCATTTACATAAACCATCATACCACCAATACCAATTCAAACCAGAACTGACCCAAATCAGCTTCCAATTCGAACCCAAGAAAAACCCATCTTATCTGAATCAACAACAACCCATTTGAGACAATATTTTGAACCCATCTCTGTTTACAATTGAAGCTCAGAAACCCTCATTTCGATTTCCATCTTCTCCCTGAGTTCTTCTCTTCAATTTTGATTTCAAAAAACCCTTGAATCTCCTCAGTCGAACAATCACAGAGATCCATCTCTTCGACCTTTGCCATTCTCTTTGTTTCGATTCAACAACATCCATAAATGCTTTCTTCCTCACCTCTATATACCCTTGAGCTCACCAACAATGGCAGCAACCATTTCTCAGTTTCTGTGAAAAATGATTGAGAAACACTTTTCGATTTAGGTTTAGATTTAAACCAACCGGGTTCGGGTGGATTCGGGTATATGGGTCAGGGTTCGGGTGTGGATTCAGACACCCACCTAATATACACCCTACGGGTATGGGTATGGATTTGGGCTTGGATCTTAACACCCATGGGTATAACCATCCATTTGTCCAACTTCTAACAACACCTCATTCCTGGATAAGGGCTAACCAGTTTGGCAGCCCCTTAACTTGTGTTGTCCTTTCTTTAGTAATTTGAGTCACCCCTTAACCTTGACTGGGCTCCATATAGTGTTCTCTCCTGGTTAAATGACAAGTTTTCCCTTTTGCTCAAATATGGTGATTTCTTCTCCTTTTATTCCATGTGACTCCGAAGTAGCTACACAACTCAAAACATGCGTAAAGTACATAATTTACATGAAAAATAGCAAAGAAAGCATAAATTATACGTAGTAAAATATGGTGTATTTCTACACCTATCAACTGCTTCCTATTGTCAGATACTAATTGGGCCGGAATTCCAAATCTGCAGATGATATTTTCGAAAATGAATGTGAAGATATCCTTGTCGCGAATATGCTGTACTGCTTTTACTTGTGTCCATTTGGTAAAGTAATCTGTCGCCGCTATTAAGTATCTTATCTGTCCAAAGGAAACTCCGCCAAGAAATCTGCGATAACTTGTGACTTCGCTGAGGATAGGACTTCATATTTTAATTTTAATTGTCCTATTTGTGCATTCCACCTTTCCACCCGACCTGATCTTTTTAAGTTCTTCATCACTGACTCAATTGGTACTTTTGTTAATACCTTAATTGTGTGCGCCTGAAAATATATGCGGAGTTTAAAAGATGAATATTCCAACGCCAGAATTAATCTCTCCATCTTTGAATAGTTCCTTTCTGCGGCATTAAAAGTCTTGCTGATGTAATAGATTGGTTTTTCTACTCCTGCGTCTATTCGCAACAACACTGCGCTTAACACATAAGGTGTTGTCGCAAGATAGATCAATAATTCTTCCCCTGCTTCCGGTTTTTGCAATATGGTAGTGTTCATTAAATGCTCCTTGATTCCTTGAAATGCCTTTTCACACTCATCTGTCCACTTAAACCTCGTCCCCTTTTTGAGTGTGTTGAAGAAATGCTTGCATTTGTCTAACGATCGTGAGATGAATCTACCAAGTGAGGCTAGGATTCCATTCAGCTTCTGCACTTCTTTGATGGTCGCTGGAGTTGGCATGTCGCGAATTGCTTTTATATTTTCTGGATCAACTTGAATTCCTTCCTTTGACACTATATACCCCAAAATTTTCCCTGACGCAACTGCAATGGTACACTTCTCTGGATTCAATTTGATATTGTACTGCCGCATCTGTTCAAAAATTTCCCTCAAATCTTGTACATGATCTTTGGCTTCTTTTCTTTTTACTAACATATCATCCATATATACCTATAGCGTTTTATGAATCCATTTTGCGAACACCTTTTCAACCATTCGCTGATATGTTGCCCCTGCGTTTCGTAAACCAAACGACATTTTTACATAACAATATAAACCTCTTGGTGCGAAAAACGTAGTGTGCTCCTGATCTTCCTCCGCCATTAGAATCTGGTTATAACCTTTGTATCCAACTAGAGAAGTTACTCTATCATGTCCCGCAGCTGATTCCACCATTTGCGGTATGTCTGGTAATGGAAAGCTATCTTTTGGGCAAGCCTTGTTCAGATCAGTGAAATCTATACAAATCCTAATCCCCTTCCCTTTTTTTTGGAACAATCACCATATTTGCGATCCATTCTTGATATTTTTCCTCCCTTATAATTCCTGCGTCAAGCATTTTCTATAATTCCCCTTCAATTTTGGTGTGGTGATCTGACGAAATATTCCTTATTCTTTGCTTGAATGGCCTCACTTTCTTATCAACATTTAACCTATGGCATGCAATTGACGGATCTATCCCTAGGATTTCATCCACGTTTCCTGCGAATATATCCTTGTACTCTCGCAGAAGATTTACAGTCTTCTCTTCTTCTTCTGTGTCCATTTTGGTTCCAATCTTTATCATCATTGGTTCTTCTTTAGTACCAATATTTACTTTTTTGGTTGGATCTGCCGCTACGTAACTTGGTTGTGGTTCTCCCATTGGTGTTGGTCCTTTCATATTTTTCGCTGATTCTTCTTCCTTCTCGGTGATTTCGCTGGGTATACCTTTTCCTTCTTTTGCTCTGATTGCATACACTCTGAATTCTTCCAACTTTTTTGCTTCTTTTGCCAACTTTTTACGATGCTTTTTCTGTTTCCGCAAATTCTCCACTCATCCTTCATAATTTTTCACCTCTATTTGGTAACACAGCTTTGCGTAATCAACATCTCCTTGGATTTCACATATTCCTCCAGGTGTGGGAAACTTGATGCACTGATGTAATGTTGACGCCACAGCTTTAATTGTGTGAATCCATGGTCTTCCTAGTAACATATTATATGGAAATTCCATCTCCACTATACACAACGTAATCTGCGTCTCAATTTTCCCCAATGTAATCTGCAGTACTACTTCTCCCTTAGGTTTCGTTGTTGAATCTCCAAATCCATGGATAAGATATGCTGACTCAACCATTTCTTCATATTTGAGTCCCATTCTTTTGAATGTGTGATAAAATAAAATATCAGCCGAACTTCCTATATCAACAAGAGTTCTGTTTAATCTTCATCCTTCTACTAGTCCTGTACCGGTCCTTTTCTTTCTTCGCATAACTGGACCAGTGATCACTAAAGGTGAATTATGACTCAGATCTGGTATTTCTGCTACTGTGAAAGTTATTTCTTGCTTTTCCCACTCTTTTAAGGGTATCTTCTTCTCCACCGCCATAATCTTCCTTCCATTTAAATCTCGTATATGAATCCTTCCCTTGATGTTTTCGTGAAAGTCACTAATCATGGTCTTTGTCACCATGTTGCACTCCATTCTTCCATAATCTCTTTCTTTCATAATGATCCACAATCTTTTTGTTCACAAGATGAACAAATTCTCCCTGTTTCTAGCGCATATGTAGTAGCAGTAAATCCCACACTACACCCAAGAATGACTAAAGATATATTTAGGACATATTTGGATCAAGAACACAAAGTTTATTAATGAAACTTCTGAATTCCTTTACAAGAAATATGAATTAATACAAAGATTATAACTTTTCTCTCTGATCTCTCTCCTCACTACATAATCTCTCTCTTCACAATATAATCTCTCTCTTGGTAAAAAGAACTCTCCCCTCTTCTCTGTTTGACGACTCTATTTATAGGGGATTACATAATGGGAAACAGCTGTCAGATCCACTAATATCGTACTTCTCCTGCGGCAGTTCGCAGAGACTGTCGCAGGCTGCACTTGAGTTATTAGCTAACTATCACGCTTTACTCGTTACTTTATTTGACGCCATATATTACGTCATACATAATTCATTTGCGGCGCTATCGTTTTCTCCGCTTCGTTAATCTTCTCTTCATCATTAAGCTTTTCTGCGTCGTTAAGCTTCTCTACATTGTTAGCCTTTTCTGTGACACTATTATCTGGATGTCGCTAGTACTGTCGCTGGACTAATGTTACTGCGATATTCTGATACTACAAATTTCACTCGTTATTGTGCTACGAATCTTCAAAACCGATGATGCTGAACTTACAACCTTTGGAATCATTGGAGTACTTGGAAAGGACGAAGATTTCAAGGAATGTTGAAAATTGGACTATGGAATAGGAGCCACTAAAGATTATCTTTTTTGTATTCCATATGTACTAATAGTTTTGTCACTAAAATTGACAAAAGGGGAGATTGTTAGAGCATAGCTCGGTCGACCTCGCATGCGTTGCTATATCAAGCATGATTGTCAATGTTAGTGATCAAAACTATATAGTCTTGATATCTAGCCTACTAGCAAGTCTCGGACTAGGATAGGAAAAGTGAAGCTGAGCTCAAGGACTTCATGGTGATTCAACGACGAAGATCTACACCAAGGAACCGTGGAACTTCATCAAGAAAAAGGTATGTGAAGACTTGAACTTATCTGTCACTCATAAGTCTATCTACTTTATATCCTACTTCTTATTAGACAAAGCCGTATGCTTTATAGACTAGATCAAGCACACTATTATTTCGAGTTGAGTATTTAATGCTTATATTTTTCTCGGATATGTATGTTGGTAAGGTTTTCGCTTTGATCAGGTTTTTCTTCATCTTTCAATCTTTGGAAATTGTTCTGAAGAGAACAGACGTTCGATTCGCTCACGACTAAATATCGCCCTTTGAGAATGTTTCATATTGAAATGAGAGTTTAGATTATACAACCGTGTAATTCCTTGATCCGAAGTTCTTTGAACTTTGTTGAACAAGTGAGTATTCGTAGGATTGTGGAATTGGCTTGCCAAGTCCGCGAACCCAGTCCGAGAACTGTCGAGAGTTCTCGGCCGAAAATATCCGCTGGGTTTTCCAATTACTCGTTTTCATCTTAGTCCGCGAACTGGCGGAAGTTCTCGACCGAGAATTTCTGCTGAGTTTGGAAACTCGAAAGATTAACCTTAAGTCCGTGAACTTGTTTTGTGAGCTTAAGAGGTTGTAATCTAAAGATGATTTGCTCTGAACATAAATATTAAATTACTAATGAGTGCTTTATGAAAATCGTGGATATAATGTTCATTGAGACGATTCTAATTGAATCGATATCATCTAGAGTTCAATTGTGTCTTATGTAGTTACATAAGATCTCATAGCAATTGAATGTCTCTAACTAGTTCGTTTGAGTCAAGTGGACTAGTTATGATGGATGAGAAACATGGTTAATATGTGAAGCTCTTATGGTTTCCTTTTGGTTGTTATATTGAACCAACACGTATGTAAAGGTTTGGGCCGGTTTTCACAAACCTGGAAAATGTGTACGAGTGTGTTTTACAAGCTTTGTCTTTCGATCTAACGGTTGAGAGATATTGGATTGGATCTAAATCAGTGGTTAATATTCATTGCTTATTTCTTAAGTAAAAACCCTGGTTTGAAAGGCTATAAATAGGGGACGTCTAGGTTGAGGAAAACTAATCCCCACACACCTTTCTTGTGTGATACCAGTTTTCTTCAAAGCTAAAGTCGATCTCCATTAATCCTTAGGAGTACGATTGTTTCTGATTGGCTCGAGAACTTGTTTCTCCGATAGGTAAGATAAAGTATTCACGAACATCTTCGTCTCATTGTTCGTGAATCCTCAGTATTCTTCTTGTGTATTCGGGAATCGAGTATTGAGAGGTGATTGATTTATCTAGGCTGTTCTTCGGGAATATAAGACCGGATTAATCAATTGGTTCCTTAAATATACCTTGATAGAATTATCAAAAAACGGAACAAAAGTTAGGGTTTATCTGTGGGAGACAGATTTATCCTTTGATAGACTTGTCTGTGTGAGACAGATTTGTTTATTGTCAAAGCCTGCGATTTTGGGTCGTAGAAACTCTTTGTTGTGGGTCAGATCAGCAAAGGGAATCAAGTGCGCAGTATCCTCCTGGGATCAGAGGCGTAGGGTTGTAATTGTACTTTGTATCAGAGGGAGGCTGGTAGGGGTTCAACTATAGATCAGTCCGAAGTTAGTTTGGAGTAGGCTAGTGTCTGTAGCGGCTTAATACAGTGTGTATCTAATCTGGACGAGGTCCCGGGGTTTTTCTGCATTTGCGGTTTCCTCGTTAACAAAATTTCTGGTATCTGTGTTATTTATTTTCCGCATTATATTTGTTATATAATTGAAATAATACAGGTTGTGCGTTGTTAATCAATTGGAGATCCAATCTTGTGATTGCTGGTTTCATTGATTAACACTTGGACATTGGTCTTTGGTACCGTCCAAGTTATCTCTCTTTAATCGAGACTCGTTGTTTGCTTGAGTAAGATTATATTGAGAGTTAGAGATATCAACTCCTTGAGACACTATATTCTAGATTGAGTCTGAATGTCTAGTTGATTCTCTAGTAGAGTGTTTCGGAGATTGTCCGTTCAGATTGCTAATCGAAATATTGGGTGGTGTTGTTAGATCACCGCTTTTTCAGAACCAATATAAACGTAAACATTTGGGCTGGTTCTCACGAACTTGGAAAACGTCTACAAGTGTGTTTGACAAGCTTTGTCTTTCGATCTAACGGTTGAGAGATATTGGCTTGAATCTAAATCAGGTTTCATCTAACGGTGAATAGAGTTTGCTTTGTCCCTAAGAAAAAACCCTAATTTGAAAGGCTATATGAAGGAGACATCTAGGTAGAGAAAAACTTAATCCCCACACACCTTTCTTGTGTGATACTAGTTTTCTCTAAGATAGGGTCGATCTCCATAAACCCTTGAGTTTCTTCTTCAAATTCGGGTTAACGACTTAAAGACTTCATTGAGGTTGTGAAGCCAGACCGATACTACTTTTATTGTAGTTGGTGATCTGATCTTACTTTTCTATCGTACGAGTACAATCGTTTTTGATTGGCTTGAGAACTTGTTTCTCCGATAGGTAAGATAAAGTATTCACGAACATCTTCGTCTCATTGTTCGTGAATCCGCAATATTCTTCTGTGTATTCAGGATTGAGTATTGTGAGGTGATTGATTTATCTAGGTTGTTCTTCGGGAATATAAGACCGGATCTATCAATTGGTTCCTTGAATATACCTTGATTAATATCAAAAAACGGAACAAACTAGGGTTTATCTATGGGAGATAGATTTATCCTTTGAATAGACTTTTCTGTGTGATACAGATTTGTTTGTTTATCAAAGCCTGCGTTTTTGGGACGTAGCAACTCTTTGTTGTGGGTGAGATCAGCAAAGGGAATCAAGTGCGTAGTATCTGCTGGGATCAGAGGCGTAGGGGTGCAAATGTACCTTGTATTAGTGGGAGACTGGTATGGGTTCAACTATAGTCCAGACCGAAGTTAATTGGTAGTAGGATAGTGTTTGTAGCGGCTTAATACAGTGTGTATCTAATCTGGACTAAGTCTCGGGGTTTTTCTGCATTTGCGGTTTCCTCGTTAACAAAATCTCTGGTGTCTGTGTTATTTCTTTTCCGCATTATATTTGTTTATATAATTGAAATAATACAGGTTGTGCGTTGTTAATCAATTAGAGATCCAATCTTGTGATTGTTGGTTTCATTGATTAACACTTGGACATTGGTATTTGGTACCGTCCAAGTTATCTCTCTTTGATTTGACTCGCAGATTTCTATTTGCTTGAGTATCAATCAAATTGAGAGATAGAGATATTAACTCCTTGAGACACTATATTCTAGATTAAGTCTGACTGTCTAGTTGATTCTCTAGTAGAGTGCTTCGGAGTTTGTCCATATAGATTGCTAAGCGAAATATTGGGTGGTGTTGTTAGACCCCCGCTTTTTCAATTGGTATCAGAGCAGGCAAACACGTTTAAGACCTAATAAGTCTGTGTTTGTAGCGATCTGACTCTGTGGACATAATCTCATACGCATACCAATATGCCTCCTAAAGCTGTCAACTGTGTCAAAGGTCTCGGGAATACCTCAAAGGGTCATTGCTTAGTTGATTCTTCCGAATCCCGAGGTAAGAAGAATGGTCCATCTTGTGTGTATCATTATTCCTCTAATGAGACATTGGACATAATGGCTAAAGTTAAAAAGAACTCACCAGAATTGCTAGAAATTGTACTGAGTGTATTGATCTACAGGGTCATTGAAAACTCATTGATGAATTTGGAAAAACGTTTGATCGAGAACAAGTACTCTATGACGTTATAGGGTCCTTCTTTAAGGAAATTAAGAAACTTCTTTAAGAAAACTATCAACAGCGTGAAAAGATTTATTCTCTTGAACTGTTGGTAAAAGAAGGATCAATTAGAGAAGGAAAGTTAATCAAGACGCATTCATCAAATCTTGACGGTCTTCGTGTTGAGAAAAAGGAACTTGAAGCATCTCTTGTCATAGCCCGTGAACAGTGCAAATCCTTGGAAAAGAACAACTCTGTGTTGAAGAAAATCTCTTCTGTTCACCCTTGTGTGTTACGATATAGAATGAAAGTTTCTCCAAAAGAAGATTGTGTCATGAAAAAATTCTCTAACTTACAATCTTCTTCAACGGCTATGAGGTTCAGTCAAGTACCAGGTGTTTCTTTCCCTCCACGAATCTGCACCTTCTGTGGAAAAGAAAATCACTATGCTATCCATTGTTTTTCCAGACGGAGACAAGTTTATAGACTCCAAAAATTACTTCTTTCCCCTGTCAATGGAGAAAATAGTTTTCCAACCATTCCAAAAAATTGTGTATCCACAGAGTGTCAAGAATCTTATAAACATGACCTCCCTCCTAGAGATCATCATAGGGAACAGGTATGTGCAAAACCAATGTATTCTAATAATGATGGTATAAATATTCCCTGTGTTTATAAGAAAGGTCCTGGCATATTTAAGTCTGGAAAATGGATACCCATCTATCCTGATCCACTTGAACCTGTTGCAAGAGGTCCTAGACTTAGTCCTCAGAGGATGTCTCCAGAAGGACATCTCAATCTTGATGTGTCCTATCTTTCTGGACTGAGGAAAAACCAGAAAAGGAAGGCTAAACAATAGCCCTGGTCATTTGATGAGCTCAATGCTCACACTTGTGCTAATTAATCACAAGGTTGATCTCTCACCCATAAAAAACCATAATGGTGTGAGAATTTAATAGGTATACTCCTTGTAACAATGATCTTCTAACTAATTTCTCGTCGTCCTTAGTTGGGTTATCAGTCTCTTACAGGAGTATTTTGTTGGTTGTTTTGCCTTGTTTTTCTCTTGACTTTAATTTTAAGTTTTCTTCACGGGCTTTCTTTACTTTACCCGTGAAGTTTTATGTACGGGTTTAGATTTGCTTTATTTGTACCTATTAAACCCTAGTTCCCTCAGAACTCTTTATATACCGTGCCTATTGAGTAAAAACTTGTCACTTTAGGTGTATCGACAATGGCTTCTTCTTCTTGGGATTTGCCTAAAGTTTCTGCTGATAATGGTATATGTTTTGAGTTATATAAACAGAAGGGAACTCGTGTTCAAGTTGAAAGATCTTGTCCTCAATATTTTATTTCCATCTCAGATTCTGAGGAAAAGATTCCAACAAAAGTGGTTATTGATTCTCAGCAACTTGTTGGGACTATACAATGTCTTGAAGCTGTGAGAGCTATGATTAAGAAGGTTAAATTTAATCTTGATCTGTTAAAGTGTCATGATGAAGAGTCTCTCAAAAGGGATCCCTCGGAGGTTTCTATTTCTCATAAGCTTGATAACCACAAAGCTCATGAATCAACAAAACCGTCTATCTAACAGGTTCTGTTTTAAGGATCTTTTCGTTTGTTTTTTTTGTTTTAAAGCCTAGGAAGTCTTCTTTTTGGTTTAGATGGAAGAATAACTAGTGGTAATATCCAAGATTGTGATTACACATAGCTATCTTTTGTTTCATTCTCTTTTGTTATTTTTTAGGTTTTGATTATAAAATTCTAAAAATATTTTGAGGATGATTGTTATTATTGCAATAGTTTATTGGGTTTCATGTATTGCAATATTGTTTATGGGATATGTATTATTCACGGACGTGAACTTGAAGGTCCCATATTTGTTGTCAAAAGTAAAGTCGTTTGTGATCAATATTCTTATTGGTTTAAGGACGAATCGACTTTTGACAATTACAAACGACCATTATCATCGTTTGTTTTTCAAGGATAATGTCTATTATGTCACTTTGTGATGCAAAGATAGAATTGATCATTGTTTGTGTATCCACGTTTTTGGTCTTTATTGATCTACCTCATGAAAAACCGTGAAATCTCCATTGTGCGTCTTATGTTGACTACCTTACAACTAAGTCGATTTTGTTGGATTGGTTGGTTATTCCTTGAGATATTATATGTAGAGCATAGGAAACTAAATCAATCGACTAGTTTGGTTGTTTAGTTTTGTACTCCATAAGTATTCTTTTCTTCTTAAACTTATGTTGAGTACATATACGGTTAAGGTTTTCATGTTCCATATCAATCTTAGTCGGGGTTCCATAATCCTTTATGTTGAGCCCATATGAACTAAACTAACCATCTTGCTTGGTTATTTAGTTATTTGCTCCGAAAGTAATCTTTTGTCGAGCAAATCTTTTGATAACTAAATTGATTACCTTGGTAATTATTTTGGTTATTAGGTTCTTGGTATTCCAATTAGATTAATTATAGGTTCTCTTGTAGTTAATCTAGTTGAGTTTTCAAATATTCCACAACTTCTTGTGTTGAGTATTTGAAAGACTATAGTAATCATGATTCCTTTGTGGTTGTTGTAGTCATTTATATTCCATAAGGTTTCTCTTATGTCGAGTATACGTAATATTCCGTAAGGTGTTCCTTATGTTGAGTAGATGATCGTGTATTCCATAAGAACTTCCTTATGTTGAGTATGTTTAATATTCCGTAAGGTTCTCCTTATGTCGAGTATTTGAACGATTAAGTTGGTCACCTCCATATGATTAACTTAGTTGTAGCTTGTTGCTCCGTGAGTTTACTTATGTTGAGCACATTCAATTAATTCGATTACTTTTGTGGTCTTGAGTTAATTGACTCTATCAATCGAGTTAATCATGGGTTTACTTGTGGTTGATTTGGTTGATTTTGGATATAAAAGATCATCTTTTTGATTTTTGGTGTCCAAATAAATCCTTCTTTTCTTTCGAAATTAAGGTCGCTCATGTTGTTCTCTTGGGAATGACATCAAATGGGGGAGAGTTCTTTTGAACTTGTGCTTAATGGTAATATCTTGCGGGGAGTGCGGCTGTGGAATTTTTAGGGGTTATCTTGTATCTTTAAACTCCTTAATGAATGATGTTAGCTTCGGCTATAAGATTGCATCTAAATTTAAGATGATGTGTGTCTTTTCTTTTGGTCATGAAATGTCTCTTGTGGAAATTTCATTATGAACCCGTTCTTGTACCTTTGCCAATTTTATTGACAAAAGGGGGAGACATATTGTAGTTCACACTACATTATACATATGGTTTTCGGATCATTGTGTAAGGGGGAGTGGTTTCCATGATCGAGATAGAGTATTGAATAAGGGTGAGTGATACATAGCACCGTAGTATTGTTGTTAAAGTCATGATACAATTGGACTTTGATGTTCATAATAATACTATGACACTGTTTAATAGTGACTGAGAATCTCGAGTTCTTTTATTATTTATGCTATGGATCTTCAACAATGGTGATACTAAACTTACAACCTTTGGGATCATTGGAGTACTTGGAAGGATGAAGATTTCAAGGAACGTTGAAGATTAGACTATGGAATAGGAGCCACTAAAGTTTATATCTTTTTTGTATTCCATATGTATTAGTTTTGTCACTAAAATTGACAAAGGGGGAGATTGTTAGAGCATAGCTCGTTCGAACTCGCATGCGTTGCTATATCAAGCATGTTTTCCAATGTTAGTGATCAAAACTATAGAGTATTGATTTCTAGCCTATTAGCAAGTCTCGGACTAGGATAAGAAAAGTGTAGTTGAGCTCAAGAACTTCGTGGAGATTCAACGACATAGACAAAGATCTACACAAGGAATCGTGGAACTTCATTAACAAAAAGGTATGTGAAGACTTGAACTTATCTGTCACTCAAAAGTATATCTATTATATCTCTTACTTCTTATGAGACAAAAGTCGTATGCTATATATACTAGATCAAACACATTTTGAACTGAGTATTCAATGTTTATCTTTTTATCGAAATTCATGTGTTGGTAAAGCTTATCACTTTGATCAGGTTTATCTTCATATTTCAATCTTTGGAAATTTCTCTGACGAGAAAGGTCGTTCGATTCGCTCACGACTGAATACCGCCCTCGAGAATGTTTCATATTGAAATGAGAGTTAGATTACATAACCGTGTAATCACTTGATCCGAAGTTCTTTGAACTTTGTTGAGCAAGTGTATTTCGGAGGATTGTGGAATTGGCTTTCCAAGTCCGCGAAGATCGACCGGAATTTGTGATAGACCTTAAGTCCACGATCATGAACTCAGAAATCATCAATTGTGTCTTTTGTAGTTACATAAGATCTCATAGCAATTGAACGAACTATCTAGAGTTCTCGACCGAAAATATTTGCTGGTTTTTCCTAAACTCGTTTGCTGCCTAAGTCCGCGAACTGGCGGAAGATCTCGACCGAGAATTTCTGCTGAATTTGGAAAACTCAACTGATAGACCTTAAGTACGCGATCTTGTTTATGATCTAAAGATGTGCTCTGAACATAAACATTAAATTAATAAGGAATGCTTTATGCAAACCGTGGCTATAATGTTCATTGAGCCGATTCTAATCGAATCGAAATCATCTAAGAGTTCAATTGTGTCTTGTGTAGTTACATAAGATCTCATAGCAATTGAATGACTCTCTAACTAGTTCGTTTGAGTCAAGTGAACTAGTTATGATTGTTATTGCAATATTTTTTATGGGATATGTATTGTTTGCGCTTGTGAACTTGAAGGTCCCATATTGTTGTCAAAAGTAAAGTCGTTCATGAATTATTATTCGTATTGGTGAAAGACGAATGGACTTTTAAAATATACAAAAGTTAAGCCAATGTAATCATTATTTGATGGAAAATAGGTTAAAATCTTTTGTGTTACAAGGATAAAGTCTATTACGTTGTTATGCATATAATGATGCGAAAATAGAATAGATCCTTTTATGTTATCCACGGTATTGGTCTTCATTGATCCATATTTATGTTTTACCGTGAAGGCTCCATTGTGTGTCTCATGTTGAGCACCTTACAACTAAGTCAATTAACCTTGGTTGGTTGTTCCATAAGATGCTATATGTTGAGCATTATGAACCAAATTAAACATCTTGTGCTTATTTAGTTATTTTTCTTCGAAAGTTCTCTTTTGTCGAGCAAAAACCTTTGACAATTAGATTGATTAATTCGGTGATTAGTTTGGTTGTATCCCAATTGGATTAATTATAAGTTCTCTTGTAATTAATCTAGTTGTGTTTTCATATATTCCACAATTCCTTGTGTTGAGTATATGAACGGCTACACTATCATGTTCAATTGGTTAATGTGGTCGTGTATTTCGTAAAGTTTTCCTTATGTTGAGTACTTGAATGATTTTGTTAGTCATCTCCATATGATTGACTTAGTCGTAGCTTCGTAAGTTTACTTATGTTAAGCACTTGCAATTAAATTGATCACTTTTGTGGTTTTGATTTAGTTGCATGTTACAATTAAAATATTCATGGGTTTACTTGTGAGCATTTTGGTTGTAAGTTGGATATAGAAAATCATTCCCATGGTTTTTGGTGTCCAATAAAAAAAATCATTCTTTTCTCTTGAAATTAAAGTCGCTCATGTTGTTCTCTCGGGAATGACATCTAATGGGGGAGAGTTCTTTTGAACTTGTGCTCAATGGTAATATCTTGCGGGGAGTGTGGCTGTGGAATTTTAAAGGGGTTATCTTGTATCTTAAAACTCATTGATGAATGATGTTAGCTTCGGCTATAAGATTGCATCTAAATTAATATGATATGTTGTCTTTCTTTTGTTCATGAAATGTCTCTTGTGGAAATTTCATTATGAACGCGTTCTTGTACCTTTGCAATTTTATTGACAAAAAGGGGGAGAAATATTGTAGGTCACACTACAAATACATATGGTTTTCAGATCATTGTGTAAGGGGGAGTGGTTTCCATGATCGAGATGGAGTATTGACTAAGGGGGAGTGATACATATCACCATAATATTGTTGTTAAATTAGTGATGCAATTGGACTTTGATGTTCATAATAATAATATGACATTGTATAATAATGATCGAGAATCTCGATTTCTCTCATTGTTATAGCTATGGATCTTCAACAACGGTGATACTAAACTTGCAACCTTTGGGATCATTGGAGTACTTGGAAGGACGAAGATTTCAAAGAACGTTGAAGATTATACTATGGAATAGGAGCCACTAAAGTTTATCTTTTTTGTATTTCATATGTATTAATAGTTTTGTCACTAAAATTGACAAAGGGGGAGATTGTTAGAGCATAGCTCGGTCAACCTCGCATGCGTTGCTATATCAAGCATGTTCTTCAATGTTTGTGATCAAAACTATGAGTCTTGATTTCTACCCTATTAGCCAAGTCTCGGACTAGGATATGAAAAGTGTAGTTGAGCTCAAGGACTTCATGGCGATTCAACAACAACGACGAAGATCTACACCAAGGAACCGTGGAACTTCATCAACAAAAAGGTTTGTGAAGACTTGAACTTATCTATCACTCAAAAACCTATCTATTCTATCTCCTACTTCTTATGAGACAAAAGTCGTATGCTATATAGACTAGATCATGCACACTTAACGTTTCGAGCTGAGTATCATTGCTTATCTTTTTCTCGAAACAGTGTGTTGGTAAAGCGTTTTACTTTGATCAGGTTTATCTTCACCTAGTGACGAAAGTCATGAAAAATTTCAATCACTATTTGAGAATTGCTCTGACGTGAACCGGTCTGTGAATAACGGCTACATAGCGTCCTCTGAGAATGCCTCAATGGTTGGAATGAGAGTTTAGATCATATAACCTTGTATTCCTTGAACCGAAGTTCTCGAACTATGTTGATCAAGAGTAATAGAGAGGATTGTGGAATTATCTTGCCAAGTCCGTGAACCCAATCCGCAGACTCAGTCCGCGAACTGACGGAAGTTCTCGACCCGAGAATTTCTGCTAGGATTTCCAAACTCGTTTGAATGCTAAGTCCGCGAACTGGCGGAAGTTCTCGGCCCGAGAATTTCTGCTGAGTTTGGAAAACTCAACCGATTACCTTAAGTCCGCGAACTTGTTTGTGAACTTAAGTGGTTATGATTTAAAGATGTGCTCTGAACATGAAACATTAATTATTAAGGAATGCCTTATGCAAACCGTGGCTATAATGTTCATGAGCCGATTCTAATCGAATCGAATCATCTTTGTTTCAATTATGTCTTGTGTAGTTACATAAGATCTCATAGCAATTGAACAACTCTCTAACTAGTTCATTTGAGTCAATTGGACTAGTTATGGTGAAGAAGAACATGGTTAATATGAGATGCTCATATGGTTGACCTTTTGGGTTATCATGTTGAACCAACATACACGTACTCGTTTGGGCATGGTTTTCACAAACCCAGTAAACGTGTACCCAAGTGTGTGTGACAAGCTATGTCTTTCGATCTAACGGTTGAGAGATATTGGCTTGAATCTAAATCAGGTTTTCATCTAACAGTGAATATGGATTGCTTTGTAACTAAGGCAAAACCCTGATTTGAAGGATATATAAAGGAGACATCTAGCTTGAGTGAAAACTAATTCCTACATGTCTTGTGTGATAATAGTGCGCTCGCTAGAGTCGATCTCCATTAACCCTTGATTTTCTTCTCTAAAATCGGGTTAACGACTTAAAGACTTCATTGGGATTTTGAAGCCAGACCGATACTACTTTTATTTTAGTTGTGTGATCTGATCTTGCATCTTCTATCGTACGAGTACAATCTTTGATTGGCTTGAGATCGTGAGAGTTCTCCGATAGGAAAGATAAATAAGTCACAAACATCTTCGTCTCACTGTTTGTGATTCCTTGACAAACTGCATGTGTATTCAGGAAGGATTTTTGAGAGGTGATTGATTAATCTAGATTGTTCTTCGGGAATATAAGTCTCGATTATCAATTGGTTCTTGTTCACCTTGATTATTATCAAAAGACGGAAGAAAACCTAGGGTTTATCTGTGGGAGACATATTCATCCTTTTGATAGACTTTTTTGTGTGAGACAGATTCGTTTATTATCAAGTCTGTGATTTTGGGTTGCAGCAACTCTTAGTTGTGTGAGATCAGCTAAGGGAATCAAGTACGCAGTGTCCTGCTGGGATCAGAGGCGTAGGAGTACAACTGTACCTTGTATCAGTGGGAGATTGATAGGGGCTCAACTATAGTTTAGTCTGAAGTTAGTTTGCAGTAGGCTAGTGTCTGTAGCGGCTTAATACAGTGTGTATTCAATCTGGACTAGGTCCCAGGGTTTTTCTGCATTTGCGGTTTCCTCGTTAACAAAACTTCTGGTGTATGTGTTATTTATTTTCCGCATTATATTTTATATAATTGAAATAATACAGGTTATGCGTTAAGATCATCAACTTCTCTAATCCAACCTTTGGTTGTTGATTGTAGTTGATTGATCCTTGGACATTGGTCTTTGGTACCGTCCAAGTTATCTCTCTTTAATCGAGACTCGCAATTTGCTTGAGTAAGATTAAATCGAGAAATTGAGATAATAACTCCTTGAGATACTTTTTATCTAGATTGAGTCCGAATGTCTAGTTGATTCTCTAGAAAATCGTTTCGGAGTTAGTCCATACAGATTGCTAATCGAAATATTGGGTGGTGTTGTTAGACCCCCGCTTTTTCACTTATGATCACTTGAGAGTGTTTGGTTGCAGGGCATTTGTTCATATCCCAAAAGATCAGAGGTCAAATATTGATGACAAAGCAAAGCAGTATGTGTTCCTAGGTTATGGAACAGAGAAGTTTGGTTACAGATTTTGGGAACCAGTTGACAGGAAGGTTATCAGAAGTAGGGACGCAGTATTCCTTCAAGACCAAACTATTGAAGACTTTGAGAAGATCGAAATGCCAAAGCTTCAAGAAGACATGTTCTTGGATCCAAATCAAGTTGTTCCTTCTCTTCAACAACGTGATGATGATGTTGATGTTGATGGTAATGGTAATGAAGAACAAGAACACAATCATGAAGATGAAGCTCATGAAGATGTTCCAGTGGGTGATGTTGAGAAAGAAGTGCAACAACAAAAACCAGAAGCTGAGTTGAGAAGATCCAGCAGGACCAGATTAACTTCAACGAGGTATACACCACATGAGTATGTGATGCTCACGGATGCAGGTGAACCAGAGTCTTATGAAAAATCTCTTAGTGTTCCTGAAAGCCAGAAGTGGTTGAAATCCATGAAAGAGGAGGTTGGCTCTTTACATGAGAACGACACTTTTGAGTTTGTTGATAAGCCAAAGAACCAGAAAATTCTGAAGAACAAGTGGGTGTATAGAATCAAGATTGGAAATGGTTTTGATATGATGACAAAGCCGCTACCGAAGTACAAGAATGTGCATCTCTGCAACATGGAAGGTTTGGTAGTGATGGGTACCTCGCTATAAGTCGTGAGGGGGAGATTATTGGGTTTCACTGCCTTATGGACCAACAATAGAAGGTATCCCCTTAACCATTTAAGGAATGAGCTTAACTACTATCCTTGTTAGGTTATAACAAGCATCAGGGGGATGTTTTGTTTTCACGGGTTCATCTTCTCAAGTTTGAGAAAGAAAAATGAGGTAGAGAGAGGGTGGGACAGATATAGAGGTAAAGCCACCATTAGAGTTGATTTTTGGTGAGATCTTGAAGTTAATCTTTGAAGAAGAAGAAAGTGTTCTTAGCTAAGGATCTATTGGTTAGTGTGGTGAAGATTGATTGATCAATTTCCACATCTATTCAAAAGGGGGGAAATCTAGGGTTTGTTCAAACTCTAGTAGTAAGTATCTCTTACTCTTGCTATTCTCAAATTGATAGTGAATCTCGTATTATCGATGAATAAATTGTTGATCCATCCATTGGGATGAGTGTAATTTAGTAAAATTGTTATCCAAGTGTTATATGCACCTTGAAGAAGAGTGTATCCCCAAATTGAGAGAATTGTGTGTAACCCATTGTTTGATTATAGTGGAAGATTTGCCCGTGATTTTTTACCCTTCACATTGGAGGGGTTTTTCCACGAAATTGTCGGTGTTGTGTGATTGCTTCTTATATCGTCATAGTTGTATTATTTCCGGATTGTGCATCATTGCTTGTGTGGTTTTCGTATTGCACATAATGGCTCGGATTTTTCAAGTCTCCCCCAACACGAGGCGGGGTAAAGCCTTGCACACACCAAACCAAAAATACATTGCCACGGGGCGGGACAAAATCCCGCATACACGGAGTTAAAAGAAAAAATATGCCCGGTGCGTAGCACGGTACAAATCTAGTGCTAATTAAAAGATTAATGAACTTGTCAAAATGTTTCAATACGTGTGCCTCTTTGGTCACCTATTCTCCATATATGCAATCTCCCCAAAGTGCCAGGACATCTTTGTAGGACATTGCACTGCGTGCACCCAAAATAATGGTGAAGAACGCTGGGTTGGGGTATTGCTAGTTTTTTCGGTGGAGTATTCATAAAGTATTGTTGTCAAAGAAATAAGTCAGGAGAGGAACTATTTTTCTTGCCATGGCAACTTTATTCCGTGGACTTGCGATACTGAGACGTTTCCATTTTTGAAAAGTAATCAACTGCGGCACTATTGGGGGACAGTTCAATTATGTTAAAGTGAGAAGATCGTCATTATTTTTTCCGTTTACAATGGGTTTGTGTTTCCGTTAATTAAGCTAAGCTATTAAAAGAAATTGTTTTAAAGGGAAAAATAAGAGTATAAGATCGTAACATAATTTGGTTGGAAACCTTTTAAATAAAATAGGATAGATGTCGCCTTTTGACTGGTCCCCCATTCCCCCTTTGGATTTTGCCCACATCAAACAAATTCTCGGATAAATAACGATTCATAAGAGGCAAAGGGGATCAAATGGAGAGACTTACTTGTTAGTAGACTGTGAATTCGATGAGGTGAACATGCCAATGTTTAAATGCAATTCCATTTCACCTTCTTCCTTTGCGATACTGATTTTACGATCCCAACATATAAGTGTCTGACAGGTAACAATATCGGTTGAATTCCGTTTGTCAGTTATAACCAAAAGCAAGCTTGGATAAAAGTCCGATGATTAAAGGGGCAACTGCAAAAGAAGCCAGTACAACAGACTCAAAGAACTGATGCAAAGGATAAAATGATCAAATGGAGAGACTTACTTGTTGGAGGATTTGAACATGCCAATGTTTAAATGCAATTCCATTTCACCTTCTTCCTTTGGAATATCGATCTCTGCAAAAATTGGACTGAACATGACATATATGGTAACTTATATGATATGCAAGCACGTGCACAAGTAGTTAAACCAAGTTGATCAGTATGCGTTTCCTAGCATGACGCCTACGCTTTCCAATGCCTCCTTGAAACACAAATTGTAATATTATTACATAATTAATTAATTGGAAGCCTAACAAGCTAAGCTCCAAGCTGCGTACTACTACAAAAGTTGAACAGGTTGCCGTGCTAGCCTACCAGCGAGCCTCATGGGGAACAAAGCCTAGGGAGCCGAAGCGGAAAGTGTGGCTAATGTCTTCGCAAGGGGGGCAAGCTAACCCTACCGTCCATGTTAAACTCTGTAATATTGCACCATCCGGGACTCGAACCTGGGACCTCCTGGAGCGCATGAAACCTATGCGAAGCACATGAAACCATCTGATCTACAAGCCGGTGTACCAAAAAAGTTTTTATAATTGTAATTATTTGAACTTTAGAATTTTTCTTCGTTTTTATATATACCAAAAACGTTTTTAGTACTCGAGGGGAGACTGAATCCACCGACCTTGCACATGAAAGGCAGACATGCAGTTAACTAACCTAGACATATTCTAGAGTGCTCAGAAATGATGAAGTAGATATGGTGGAAAATTTACTTCGTCTTATAGGCAATCCTCAGATAGCTGATGTTGATGGTGGATTTTAGACAAGGGGTAAAACTGTAAAATCCCATAACCTAGTGTCACCGGCGGCACATTAACTAGAACATTTAATTCAGGTGGTAATAATTAATAGGGGTATTTTTTCAAAATCCCGGATTAAGGTTTTTCGACACAAAAACCCTAACGCCAAAACCAAGTCGCAAATTGCGCACCATGGCAATCATGCCAAAGTCAAGCCGCATACTGCGCACCATGGAAATCATGCCAAACCAAGACGCCTACTGCGCACACTGGCACGACGCCAAAACCAAGCCGCAAACTGCGCACACTGGCAACGACGCCAAAACCAAACCGCATACTGCGCACACTGGCAACCACGCCAAAACCAAGCCGCATACTGCGCACCATGGCAACCACGCCAAAGCCAAGCCATGCAAACCTAGGGGCCCAGCTGCCACACGCCCTCCAAAGATGTGCAAACCTAGGGGCCCAACCGCCACACACTCCATTGGCACATACGAGCAACTCTTGCAAACATGCCATGCCACCGCTCCTTCCTGAGTTTTCACTCACGATCCGTTTTAACACCCTAAACCACCTCGAAACCTAAATATTCCCTCTTACTGGTATAGGAAATTCTGTTCCCGTCAGATGGACATGATGACCGTTAAAATCCGAGTTCGTATGAGAATTCTACGGCGATTCTACTGAAGGGCGCCAATTAGGGTTTCAAACCCTAAACCGCTAGCCACTTTCTATTATAAAGCCGCTATCGCGCCTTAGGCTATAGCCGTGCATGCCATTGGCACATGCCAACATGCACGTTAGACACTTTCTATTCCAAAACCGCTATGCCAACTAGCGCCCTAGGCCAAATGGCCGTGCATGACATTGGCACATGCAAAACATGCACGCTAGGCATTCCAAGCCGCTATGCCAATTAGCGGCCTAGGCCAAATGGACGTCCATGCCAAACATGCATGCTATCCATTCCAAGCAGCTATGCCAACTAGCTCCCTAGCCAAAATGGTCGTGCGTGCCATTGGCACATGCCAAGCTCACACGCTAGCCATTCCAAGCCGCTACCCAAGCAGCGCCTTATTCATAATGGCCGTGCGTGCCATTGGCACATGCCAACGCGCACGCTAGCCATTCCAAGCCGCTACACCATTGGCACATGCCAAAGTAGCTCCCGCAACCATAGGCCAACATGGACATGCGTGCCATTGGCACATGTCAACACGCAACACTAGCAACTTTGATTTCCAAGCCGCTACACCATTGGCACATGCCAAAGTAGCGCCCGCAACCCTAGGCCAACATGGCCATGTGTGCCATTGGCACACGCCAACACGCAACACTAACAACTTTGCTTTCCAAGACGCTACACCATTGGCACATGCCAAAGTAGTTCCCGCAACCCTAGGAAAACATGGCCATGTGTGCCATTGGCACAAGCCAACACGCAACACTAACAACTTTGCTTTCCAAGACGCTACACCATTGGCACATGAAAAAGTAGCGCCCGCAACCCTAAGTCAACATGGCCATGCGTGCCATTGGCACATGCGAAAACGCAACACTAGGAGCTTTGCTTTCCAAGCCGCTACACCATTGTCACATGCCAAAATAGCGCCCGCAACCCTAGGCCAACATGGCCATGCGTGCCATTGTCACATGCCAACACGCAACACTAACAACTTTGCTTTCCAAGCCGCTACACCATTGGCACATGCAAAAGTAGCGCCCGCAACCCTAAGTCAACATGGCCATGCGTGCCATTGGCACATGCGAAAACGCAACACTAGGAGCTTTGCTTTCCAAGCCGCTACACCATTGTCACATGCCAAAATAGCGCCCGCAACCCTAGGCCAACATGGCCATGCATGACATTGGCACATGCCAACACGCAACACTAGCAGCTTTGCTTTCCAAGCCGCTACACCATTGGCACATGCCAAAGTAGCCCACGCAACCCTAGGACAACACGGACATGTGTTCCATTGGCACATGCCAACACGCAACACTTGCAGCTTTGCTTTTGCCACTCGTGCCCAACTCTCGAGAAATCAACACAAACTGAGGGATGCTTTCTTAGGGTTTTAGTTTGGCGGTCACAGCATGCAGCGTACACTACTCTCGCAATAAGAATGGCATGAAAAGGAATAAAAGCGGTCAATTAAATAAGGCAGTTATGGTGAAAAACGTTTTCACCATAAACCCCCAGCGGTTACCACCTCCTTTATTTAATCCGCGCTTTTACTCTATTCCTTAATAGGGCCAGGGTATGTTTCAATCTCACTTGTATAAATAGGTCACACCTATTTTTGCCAAAAGAACAAGTCTTGGTCAGGCAAATACAACACTATCAGAAAGCAACTTTGCTAGCTTTCCCAAAAGCTTCCATTGCTAGCAAGCTTCCTAAGCTTATAGTTTTATGATACAAGTCGAGATAATACCTTCCTAGAACTCTCTGGTCTCAACACCCTTCTTCGCTATCCTCCCAAAATCAAACCTTCTCCTCCACTTTGTGACCGAAGCAAATCTGGAACGGTCATTCTCTTGGTTTAGGCCCGAATTGTACAGATTGATATCTCGAATCAAAAGTACTCACGTGCAGCACATTTGTTTAAGGGTTTAAACCAGTCTCTCCACCATAGAATTTACCAAATTCGGCAGAGGCGATTTTCTCTCATAAACAATTGGCGACCACAGCGAGAGTTTCAATCTCTCGGTTACAACATCTGCTTTCAGAAATCGATCTCGCGCCTCGATTCAAGCACTAAGATGGCAGAAAGCGCGCAATTGTTTTTGGGATCTACAACTCAACTACCAGGAAACCTGGCTACTAGTCTTGAAACTACATGAAACGACTGGGGACTTGGGGACTTTCTAGCAGTGCTACCGGCAAAACTCGCTGCAGATGCTACCAGCGATTAGGGACTTTCTAGCAATACTACTAGCAAAGCCGCTGAAGATGCTACCATCAAAGCCGCTGAAGATCCTACCAGCAACTGGGGACTCGCTGCCTGCAAAACTGCCCCTTTTACATGAAAGGGGGCATACTCGAGACAAAGGACTGATAAAGTGAGTAAATCTAGGCCAGGCAAGATATCCGATCTATTTTTGGGTTCTCAATAAAAACATCATACTATTTCATCTTGTGTTGATTTCTAGCACACATTTTCATAAAAATCAATATTCCCTTCAAAAAGCATAATCAGAGTTATACTATCAAAACCATTCATCCCAGAAATAATCTAATATCCTCAAAGAGCTACTAGTTGTCTATCAAAACCGGTCGAACTTCAAACCAGACATCCAGTATGTCTTTCAAAAAAAATATATATTCATATTTTCATACCTTCTTCCATATCCTAAAAAGGTTCATCCTGAATAATAACCCAAAACCCTTATAGGTAGCACCTGCCTATAAACCCAGAAAATTAAAAAAAAAAAAAGGACTTTTCTATTAACCTAGAAATCTAGAAAATCAAAACCATAAGCCAGGTGTTTCATTTGCCTTTCAAAAAAAGAAATATACAGAAGAATTTCATAAGACAGAAGTACAAAAGAGTCTCACTCAAAAGTGGTTTAATTTTCTCGAAGAAGACGTCCTTCGTTATTTGGAGGACCTCCTGTTTTAGCTCCAACTTTTTGATGCTACCACGTTACCGCTAACATCAGCATCCCATGATCCACCCTACACGCCTTCCAAGTATCATTACCGCCTTCCCACGGAAAGAAGGATCCAGCGCTATCATCACCGCTTGGTAACCAAGGTTCCAACACCAACAGTCCGTGTTCAAGACAGCACCAGACGCACTTGCCAGACGCACATCTTGCATCTTCCCAGCACTGGAAGCATGCATCCTTCTACTGTTGCACTTGAACGCCCCGCAGGGAATCAACAATCACAATTTCATCATATGTAAATATCAGGAACGACTTCTCCAAAATCGAAACAAATCATCAAACCCCCTGGTTTCACGAAGACTCTCTTCTTGTCAAGAGACACACGATTTCTGGGGACTTCATCCACAAAAATGCGTGGTCCGTGATGAGACATTTGTGTGGAATACTGTATTTCTTCACAACGTCAAAACATATCCGCAATCCCTCAACCGCACTGCATCTGGAAAACATCTATTTCCAACCATAGAAGCCGCTTCCAAACTAGAGCGCGATTCATAGAAGGAACCTGGGATTCCTAATCATTGTTCGCTTGAAGGATGTCCGGTTTGAAAACACACTGATTAACACAACCGCTCTTCTTCGTCCTTCTTCCCACAAGCTGCTCTAGGACCCAAAGCCGAAACTTTAGTGTTTGACTTCCTAAAGCTTCAACATCCTCTCCAAGAGCCGAAGATGCTTTCAACGTCGCTTCTTCCTGCAAAGGGTTGTACCACCACGCTCCCTGTGTCAAGAATCATGGTCACATCCATCTAGTTATTTACCTCCATGGAAGCCCATACAATCCCAGCCAACCTACTTTGTTACCACAACAGTGTAGTCTCTTTTGATTACATTGCCTACCAAGAACTATTGTCGCTAATCGTTGATACCAACCAGAGCTTCACCACAACAACGACTACTACAAAATAGAAGCATGTAAACCATACTTGAGGACTGTGGATATACACGGAAGCCCTTCACTGTCAAAGATCAGAAGACACATTCAACCAAAAAGCCATACTCACAACAAGGTCATATACTCTTCAAGGTTGCAGTGCAAGAATATTATCACCTCTCTGCCTAAGAGACGCCTTCAACACTTTACGAGGCCGCGGAGGATCCCAAGCCTGCACTATCAGAATATTTCATCAAGTAATTTCTGAGCACCCCACTGTCACATTCAGAAGAGTACGATAGGATCATGTCGAATTCTGTGGACGAGGATTTAAAGAGATATTATGAAAGTAGGCTGCGCACGGAGGAAACTTCAGACAAAGCAGTTTCTACTATTCTCGATTCGGGTTCCACCATCTAAATCTCAATTGGGATTTCCGCCACTTCCACTGCATTGGGAATCAATACTTCATAACTGGGGGCACAAGTGATTCATCTTCAACAACTCCAGGGTTGCTCATACTGGTAGACCCATGATTCCCAACTTCGTTGATTAAGCATCTAATATGAAGATTACATGGGATGGGTCAAGCGTGGAAAATCAGTATGATCGTAAAATTAAGAAAGTAAGTGAACTAACATCATTTAAGTTCCTTATTATTACGACATGTGCACCAAAGGATCAAAAAGCACACCGCAAGGATATGTTCACATATTAGGTTGTGTCATCGGATTTAACAAGAGGATAACTGGGGACTGCTCACCATATTCTATTACATACGACAATCCAAGATTCATAATATGGTTCAAATAATGTGTCTTGGTACAAAGCACCTGAAGACTTGATAGCAGCACATCGGCAACAAAATGTCTCCTAACTCATCTATTTCATCATGTGGCTTCTGGGATTTCTACCATACAATCATTCATGGCATACTATCATCATGGTCACTGAGAAACCCATAGTCAAGGATAGACCAACAACGCAACCACAATCTCCAAGGTTAGCCCTGACATGATCACTGCGGAGCATATACTTCATCCATCCATCCCAAGAATGCAATGGAGTTTGGTAAATCTTAGAATCCGCTGGAGAGACACTGCAGACAAAAACATGAATCAGATTGAACAAAATGAATACTCCTTATTACTCCATGAACTGGAATAGGTGATTGGCGCGCGACTAGGAAGCCCTGGGCCCGCAACATCCGTCCTGATTTTCGCTGTCTGGCTGTTTTCGCCTCCCAAGCGACCTCAAAACCTAAATATTCCCACGCACAGGTATGGGAATTTCTTTTTCGGTCAGATGGAGGGGCGGATCGTCCAAATCCGAGTTCGGATGCGAATTCTGCAGCGATTTCACCAAATGGAGCTAATTAGGGTTTTCCATGTCAAGCCCTAATTTAGACAAAGTCACCAGGCGCCATCACCACTGTATGGTAGCAGAAGTTACAAAACCAACTTCCCAATGGCCGCACAAGCTACGCCGGTCCCACCAAGCATGCTTCCCAAACTCGCGCTCAACGCCAACTTCCCAATGCCGCTCAACCTTGTGCCGGTCCCGCCAAGCATGCTTCCCAAACTCGCGCTCAACGCAAACTTCCCAATGCTGCCCAACTTTGTGCCGGTCCCACCATCTATCACACCCAGCTTCCCAACTCGTGTCAACTTCTCAATGACTGCCAGCTTCTCGTCTCTCAATGACGCCGACTCCCCAATTGTGCCACCCTCCCGATTCGCGCTAAACTGCCAAAGACAAGGATTCCGGATCCAATTCGCATCTCAGAAAAAAGGTTAGACAAGCCTCCTCATTTCTCTTTAAGATTTTTCGTTTTGTCACCATCTCATGCTTACCTCGCAACAAAGCTCCTGTTCCGAACTAAGCAGGGGACTTAACGTTGATGGTGGATTTTAGACAAGGGGTAAAACTGTAAAATCCAATAACCTAGTGTCACCGGTGGCACATTAACTAGAACATTTAATTCAGGTGGTAATAATTAATAGGGGTATTTTTTCAAAATACCGGATTAGGTTTTTTCGACACAAAAACCCTAACCCCAAAACCAAGACGCAAACTGCGCACCATAGAAATCATGCCAAAGTCAAGACGCATACTGCGCACCATGGAAATCATGCCAAACCAAGCCGCATACTGCGCACCACGGAAACTATGCCAAACCAAGCCCCATACTTCGCACCATGGCAACTATGCCAAACCAAGCCGCATACTGCGCACACTGGCAACGACGCCAAAACCAAACCGCATACTGCGCACACTGGAAACCACGCCAAAACCAAGCCGCATACTTCTCACCATGGCAACCACGCCAAATCCAAGCCGTGCAAACCTAGAGGCCCAGCTGCCACACGCGCTCCAAAGACGTGCAAACCTAGGGGCCCAGCTGCCACACACTCCATTGGCACATATGAGCAACTCTTGCAAACATTCCATGCCACCGCTCATTCCTGAGTTTTCACTCACGAGCCGTTTTCACACCCTAAACGGCCTCGAAACCTAAATCTTCCCGCGCTTTGGTATAGGAAATTCTTTTCCCGTCAGATGGACAGGCTGGTCGTCAATATCCGAGTTTGTATGAGAATTCTATAGAGATTCTAGTGAAGGGCGCCAGTTAGGGTTTCAAACCCTAAACCGCTAGCCACTTTCTATTACAAAGCCGCTACCGCGCCCTAGGTTATAGCCGTGCGTGCCATTGGCACATGCCAACATGCACGCTAGCCACTTTCTATTTCAAAGCCGCTATGCCAACTAGCGCCTTAGGCTATAGTCGTGCATACCATTGGCACATGCCAACATGCACGCTAGCCACTTTCTATTCCAAAGACGTTATGCCAACTAGCTCCCTAGGATATACCCGTGCATGCCATTGGCATATGCCAACATGCACTCTAGTCACTTTCTATTCCAAAACCGCTATGCCAACTTGCGCCCTAGGTTATAGTCGTGCATGCCATTGGCACATGACAACATGCACGCTAGCCACTTTCTATTCCAAAGACGTTATGCCAACTAGCGCCCTAGGCTATAGCCGTGCATGCCATTGACACATGCCAACATGCACGCTAGCCAATTTATATTCCAAATCCTTTATGCCAACTAGCTCCCTAGGCTATAGCTGTGCATGCCATTGGCACATGCCAACATGCACGCTAGCCACTTTCTATTCCAAAACCGCTATGACAACTAGCGCCCTAGGTGATAGCCGTGCATGCCATTGGCACATGCCAACATGCACGCTAGCCACTTTCTATTCCAAAGCCGCTATGCCAACTAGCGTCCTATGATATAGCCGTGCATGCCATTGGCACATGCCAACATGCACGCTAGCCACTTTTTATTCCAAAACCGCTATGCCAACTAGCGCCCTAGGCTATGGCCGTGTATGCCATTGGCACATGCCAACATGCACGCTAGCCACTTTCTTTTCCAAAGCCGCTATGCCAACTAGCGCCCTAGGCTATAGCCGTGTGTTTGTGGGTGAAAACTACTTCTACAGGTTTAGGTAATTTTTGGGTGTGTGGATGAGAAGTGAGTTTAAACCTTCCACAAATATGATGCACCTGAGCACTTTTGATTCGAGAGATAATCTGTACAATTCTTGCCTAAAACAAAGATATGGTCGTTCCAGATTTGCTTCGGTCACAAGGTGAAGGATGTGAGGTTGATCTTAGGGAGGGAAGCGAAGAAGGTGTTGAGAGTGTGAAGGTGGAGGTGAAGGTTGTTTTATGACTTGCAACAGAAAGATGAGCAGGCTTGCAAATAATGCAGGCAGGCTCTGGGTATTGAGTACGGCTGTATTAACACTGATTTCTGTGTTGTTGTTGGACATAGGGAGGAGAACCTATTTATACAAGTCGATAAGCCTTTATCACGTCTCTCGTAGGAAGTGGAGAAAGTGGAATGATGGAGGAGTGGAGTGGTGTGTTAATGTCACACGACCAGTCATGCCCACTTCTCCCGTCATCACTAACCACCCACGTCTTCCTGACACGATCTTATGATGGCGCATTGCACGCTGCACGCTGTAAACCGCCAGACCAAAACCCAGTTTGCATCCCACAGTTTGTGACATGATTAATGTCTCGGGTGAGTCGTGGGACCCACATAAGGTAGCAAACGGTGCTACTAAGTTATTTGCAGGTGTATATTCCATGCATGTGGTGCATTGAATATGTTCGACATGTTTGAAGCATGGTTGCTTTAAAACTCTGATGGAAAAGTTGCAAGCTGAAGTGTCTCAACTAGCCATGTTCAGGCAATCGTTGGGAGGCCGCATGAGCGGGACCTGCCTTAGCCGATCATACCATGGGGAAGTGTGGCAGATGGTGATCACAGTGATACCTCACTTGCCGCCTAATTCTATTTCTAGGTTACTCGTCCAAGCCTGCGAAGTTGGACGGATAGGATTGTTTGAAAATAACCGTTGGATTAGGGTTTGGGAGGCATGTAAGCCTCCACCTTCAACCTAAAGAAAATTGGCCTCGGGAGGCGTGCATGGAGGCACCGATCGGTCTTGCAAGGAGGTGGAACACCAATGTACTCGTTCATGCTTGCATGAAACCCATCGGAGCAATCTAAGTCGCTCGTTTCATCCTGCGAAGATGGATGGTCGAGATTAAAAGGGGACCTTGCATGCCAATTTTGGGCGTTAAAAACGAGACGAATTGCTACCAATAGTGCCGGCCGATTGGTGCACCATGAAGGTGGGCCCACGGTGAACGTCCAGGTACCATCGGCTTCCCATTGCTGGCTTCCCATGCTTCTCGTTCGATCGGTCGAAGTTGTGTGGTCGCAATTGTTGCCGCAAACCCTAATTTTAGGGTTGCAGGCTCGCGACTTCATGCTAACGCATCTGTGGATTTCACGGCTCCCATGGGGAGGCCGATTGCACCAGCATGAAGATGGGCCGGCGGTGATCTCATGTATGCATGCTACTCGGTCTCACGTGCGATCTAAGCCATCCAACCATGCCTGCGAAGTTGGATGGTCGTGATCGATTTGGAATTTCAAGGCGGCGCACAAGCCTTGTTCAGGCGGACGAATCTTGCATCACGGTTCTCCTATGAGGAAACCGATTGTGTAGGTGAAAAGTTGGCCCGCCAATGGGCATGGCGACACTTCATTATTTAATTGAGGTGCGATCTAGGCTGTCCAACTGTAGGTACTGAATATCGCAAGATACTAGCTTATGAACATCACAATTAATGTAAGAGGAAAGAATTACAAAATGATGCGATGATAGAAGAAGCACGGGGAAGTATGAAGATTTGCGAAGATAGTATAATCTTGCGAAGATGAATTGCGATACTTCGCAATTCATATACAACTGTACAAATTTCATTATAAATAGGAGTTCAAATGTAAAATTCGAGAGGTTCTTTTAGTGAGTATTAGAAATTATCTTAGGAAAGAGAATAGAGAAAATTGTAACTATTCTATCTCCATTTAGATACTTCTATGTAATCAATTAAGAGAATTAATGATAAAAAGTGTTATTCATCATCAAGAACTTCTTAAATATTAGCAATTCTACTGAGGGTGTAGTTGTAGGTTATTCTGCAACTACATAATTGGCGCTAGAAACAGGGACTTGAGGATTGTGATAGCCAAAATTTGAAGGAATTGTGGAAAATTTGAAGATCAAATGGAGTCAGTAGATGGAGATTGCAAAAAAGAAGAATGTAATATGATCACAAAGACAATGATTGATGAATTTCATAATAACATGAAGGGAAAGATATACAAGAGAGATTGTAGAGGAAGAAAGATCATGGAGGAGGAGAAAATAACAACTTTAGAAGAATGGGAAAAAACATAAAATCACATTTTCAGTAGCAGAAATTCCAAATGAAGACTTGAACCACACTTCACCATTGGTGATCACAATTCCGGTCATGCGAGAAGAGAAGAAGGCTATAGAAAAATGGAAATTAAACCGAATCTTGATTGATACAGAGAGTTCTATTAATATCATATTCTATCATGCACTTAAAGGGATGGGAATTAAAGATGAAGAAATCACAAATTCAAAATGTCTTATTCAGGGATTAGGAAAATCGACAAAAAAATCTAAAGGGGAAATAATGCTGCGAATATTACTAGGAGAAATCGAAACATATGTAACCTTGAGTGTGATAGATATAGAATCTCCATATAACATGCTGATAGGAAGGCCGTGGATTCATGCGATCAAAGCTGTTGCTTCAAAATTACATCAAAAAATCAAATTTCCTACACCAAATGGAATACAGGAAATAAATGGAGATCTTGATAGTGCAAAATTTTGTTATCAGATTGAAGTAAAACAGTGTGGAGGGAGAGCAAGAAAGAAACAATTTAGTAGAAAACTTGCGAAGAAAGAAAAAAAGGAAGAAGAATTCCGAGTGTATACAATAAGAGCAAAGGAAGGGAGAGGAATACCAAGTGAGATTCCAGAAAAAGAAGGGGAACCAGCAAAAATAATCAAAGAACCAACACCAATGTGGGAGCAAATTCCAAGATATGTTGCAGCCGAACCAACCAAAGAAGTAAATATTGGAAGTAAAGAGGAGCCTTTATTCTTGCGAATTGGAACTAAGATGGATGAAGAAGAAGAGAAGAGAACTATTGATCTCTTGCGAGAATATAAAGATATATTCTCAGGAAGTGTAGATGAGATACCAGGAATTGATCCATCAGTGGCGTGTCATAGATTGAACATAGATAAAAACGTAAGACCATTCAAACAAAGAATAAGGAAGATATCACAAAATTATCATGTACAGATAGAAGAAGAATTACAAAAGATGTTGGATGCAGGAATCATAAGGGAAGAAAAATACCCAGAATGGATTGCGAATATGGTCATTTTTCCGAAAAAGAATAAAGGGATAAGAATTTGTATAGATTTCACTGATCTAAACAAAGCCAGTCCCAAAGACAGTTTTCCATTACCAGACATACCACAAATGGTGGAATCAGCTGCAGGTCATGATAGAGTTACTTCACTCGATGGATATAAGGGGTATAATCAAATATCACTCGCAGAAGAAGATCAAGAACATACTGCCTTTTTTGCTCCAAGAGGTTTGTATTGTTATGTGAAGATGCCATTTGGTTTGCGGAATGCGGGTGATACATATCAACGTATGGTTGAAAAGGTGTTCGCAAAGTGGATACATAAAACTTTGGAAGTATATGTAGATGATATGTTGATAAAAAGCAAATAAGCCAAAGATCATGTGCAAGATTTGAGGGAAATATTTGAACAAATGAGAAAGTTCAACATCAAATTAAATCCTGAGAAATGTATAATTGGAGTTGCATCTGGAAAATTCTTGGGATATATAGTATCAAAGGAGGGAATACAAGTTGATCCAGAAAAAGTACAGGCAGTTCGTGACATGCCAACACCTGCAACGGTAAAGGAAGTACAAAAGATGAATGGACTCTTGGCTTCACTTGGAAGGTTTATTTCGCGAATGTCAGATAAGTGCAAACATTTCTTCAACATACTTAAGAAGGGAGCAAAATTCAAGTGGACTGATGAATGTGAAAAAGCTTTTCAAGGAATCAAAGAATATCTCGCAAATACATCCATATTACAGAAACCAGAGAAAAATGAAGAATTATTGGTATACCTCGCAACAACTCCATATGCTCTAAGTGCAGTTCTGTTGCGAACAGATGCAGGAGTAGAAAGGCCCATTTACTACATTAGTAAAACTTTTAACGCAGCAGAGAAGAATTATTCTAAAATGGAGAAGTTAATTTTAGCCCTGGTTTATGCATCATTCAAGTTACGAATATACTTTCAAGAACATGTAATAAAAGTGGTAACCAAAGTTCCAATAGAATCAATCATGAAGAACACAAAGAGGTCAGAGAGAATAGAAAGGTGGAATGCACAAGTGAATCATTACAAGATAAAATACGAAGTATTATCATCGCAAAAATCACAAGTCGTTGCAGATTTCTTGGCAGAATTTCCTTTGGAAGAAGATGAAGCAGTAGAAGAAATGATGGATGTTGAAGAAGAATTTGGGAACCCAAAATACTTGTTAACAGAACCAAACAGATGGGAAATTTTAGTAGATGGATCATCCAATAGTGAGGGGAATGGAATAGGAGTTGTGTTAATTTCACCAGAAGGAGAAAGAACAGCATTCTCATTCAGACTAGAATTTGCATCTACAAACAATGAAACAAAGTACGAAGCTGTAGTGCATGCATTGAAGATTGCAATAGAAAAGAAGCTTGAAAGTATAAGGATAACAAGTGATTCGCAATTGGTAATTTGTCAAATTAAAGGATATTATACCACAAATGAATCTTCTTTGAAGAGATATAAGAAACTCGTTGATGAATTATCTGCGAGGATACCAAAATTAAAGTGGAGGCATATAACGAGGAAATATAATCGACTCGCAGATGCTTTTTCATTCATTCCAAGTATGATGACAAATCCAAATACAAGAAATATTAAAATCTAGACGATTCAACACCCATCAGTGAACAAAGAAAAAGAAATTGAGGAAGCAATTGCAATGGAAGTAGAAAGAGAATTACCAAACAACATCGCAGATTGGAGGAAAGAAATTCTTGCATATCTCGCAACAGGATAAATATCCAGGAACAGATTAGAAGCACATAAATTAAAAATCCGTGCAACAAACTATGAGTTACGAGAAGGAATTTTATACAGAAAATCTTTCAGTGGACCACCTCTCAGGTGCTTAACTCGTGAAGAAGAAGAAAAAATATTGAAGATGTTACATGGAGGAGAAGCTGGAAATCATAGTGGGGGGAAGATCTCTAGCATATAGAGCAAAGATACAAGGATATTACTGGCCTTATATGCATACAGACGCGAAATTATTCGTACGAAGGTGCAAGGAATGCCAACGACATGGTAAAAGAATTCATGCACCAGGGGCAACATTAACTTCTTCAACAAGCTGCTGGCCTTTTGGGAAATGGGGATTGGATATTGTTAGACCATTCTTACCTGGATCCGGACAAAGAAGATACTTGATAGTTGCAACAGATTATTTCACGAAGCTCGCAGAAGTAAAAGCAGTACAACATATTCGTGATAAAGATGTTTTTATGTTCATATTTGAGAACATCATTTGCAGATACGGAGTTCCAAAGACAATTAGTATCTGATAATGGAAAACAATTTGAAGGGAAGAATATAGAGATGTTACTCAGTGCGTTTAGGATAAAATGTGGGAAGTCAACTCCATTATATCCACAAGCTAATGGACAGGAAGAGGCAACAAATAAAACAATCGTAGATACGATCAAAAAGAAATTAGAAGGACATCTCAAAGGGTGGTGTGAGCAGGTACCTAGTGCAGTTTGGGCATACAACACAACTAGAAGAGAGGCAACTGGAATGTCTCCTTATTGCTTAACATATGGAGTGTAAGCTGTATTACCAACAGAGGTTATAATTCCGACAACAAAGAAAGAAGCTTGGGAAAGAAATTTAAGTGCAGGGGTGATATTAAGTGAACTGGATGACTTGGAAGAAAAACGAGAAAAGGTGTTGCAACATATGAAAATTTATCAGGAAAGGTTAGATCGAGAATATAACAAAAGAGTCATTGAACGTGAATATCAACCAGGTGATTTGGTTATGCGAGAAACACCTCCATATTAGAAAGAAAATGGAGGAAAATTAGCACCAAAATGGGATGGACCATATTTTATCAAAGAGATTGTGGGAACCGGAGCTTATCGACTGATGGATCCAGAAGGGAGAGACATGGGCTTGAGACTTGGTAAACCTTGGAATAGACTGTATTTGAAAAGGTATTATCCATAAAACTCATGATAAGTTTTACGAATATTGTTTACTCGCAGGAAATTTACAAAAGTTACGAATTTTAAAAAAATTCATTGCGATTAACTTTCATTAAAGAAAGACGCATACATTAACTTGCGAAGAAAAGACCGCAATTTGCGAATAAAAGACCGCAATCTGTGATCAGCTTTCAAAAAAGAAAGAAATCCGCAGAAATATTACACAGGCAAACCTTTGTGGCGTAAACCCTAGTTCGCGAAGCAACATTTAGTAAGAGGCAAAGTCCTAAAGTACGTCATTTAATGGGGTACCTATAACCATGGCTAAGGGTAACCGGAACACCACCAAGGGCCCTTAGTACATGGAACTTTTACGGGGTACAACCCAATAACGGGGTACCTATCCGGGTTAGACACCTTGGATTCTCACCTAATCTTGCGACATTACGCAATATTATGCGGTGTAACAAGTTTAGATTGGGAGACTAAGGCATACTGTCTTTCCCAAGAAGTGCAGAAAACGATCAAGGCGCCGAGGTACACGGTTGAGTTAAAAGTGCCGGGTGGGGTTGAACCACATCTGCCATTTTTGACAAGTCTTGGCAAATGATGCACTTGGCCCAAAGATACCCCATAGGGTACAACCTCGTAACTATAACCCCCCTAGGAAAAAAGGATAAGAGGTTGCGATCAAAAACTGGTTGTTTGCAGAACCGGATGGGAAGAGCTAACCTTGTATGGTCGATGTACGCTTCCTTGAAGGGGAAACCAAGGGGAAGATAAAGGGCATCACCCTCCATTAGGGAGCTGATACGTGCTATAAGACGCAAATGTCACGAGGCTTCTTGTTTGTAAAAACATAAAGGCTTGTCATATTTGTGCACCAACTGAATTTCTGCGAGCATTCTAAAAAAAAAAAAAAGGGGAGAACTCGCAGAACATAACAAAGAAGTTAAGATGAGATCAATGGGTTATTGCATGAAATTGTAACAACGTCCTGCGATTTCATCGCAAGACGATAATGTCACGAGGTTGTATATTCGCAAGAATGTTTAAACTTGTCATATTATCGCAAATACAAAAATATTATCACAAAAGAGGTGGCAAAATAAGACCTTTTACTTAGGAAGGCATAATAAGACCACAGCAATTAATGAAATTTATTTCATCAATATCATTAAAGAATTTTTTACAAGAGTACATATCGTGAAATTCTGACAAAGAAGACAACCCTATCATTGAAGATTTTTTACAAGAATATATATCATGAAGTCCTAGCAAAGAAGAAACAAAGAAGACAATCCCATTGAAGAAACAAAGAAGACAATCTCATTGAAGAATTTTCACGAAGGCATAACAAAAGATGCAATTTTACTCGCAATCAAATACAGACAATTCATATTCGTTAAATTTTACGAGAATTACATATTTCTTATACTTCTTCATATAATGAATATTTCTATATAAATCGAACACTTCTTATAATTCTTCAAGAAAGTCTCATATTTATTATACTTCTTCAACGGATATTTATTATACTTCTTCAAGAATATTTCATATTTATTATACTTCTTCAACGGATATTTATTATACTTCTTCAAGAATATTTCATATTTATTATACTTCTTCAACGGATATTTCATTTTGCGAAGATTAAAGTTCTTGTTATACTCCTTCGTACATTGAACAATTCTTCACGAATTGAATAATTCTTATAATACTAAGCTAAGTCTTTAAGATGTATTATTTCTATCCAAATGATCAAGTTATGCGAATAAGCTAAGTCTTCAAGTTATATTATTTCTCTTCATATGGTCAAATGATGCAAATAAAGAAAGCATTCAACTTAAGAAAGGTCGAATCATCTTCGCAAAATATCAAATGTACTTCTTAAAAAGAGCAAAAATAGTAGGCAGAATTGTTTGCAAAAGAAGAACCAGTAGCAGAAAACCAATAGTAGCTAAGAAAGAAAAGAAAACAAGAGAATTAATGATAATTCGAGAAAGAATATTATTATGCTTCATCAACACTCTGTGCTGGATCTTTAGGATGAGCAGGGTCATTAGCAGTTTTCGATTTTTGCGAAATATCATCCTTTGAAGAATCTGCAACAGGAACATCCCCTTGAGGAATAGATTCTTTTTCATCATCAAGTCCTTCATCATCACTCTCATAATCAAAATCACTGTCAGGCTCACGAGCAACTTCATCATCAGATATCTTCAGAGGAGTAATTTTCACAGGAGGCAAAGCTCTTGATAAGAGAATGTTATTCGCAAAGACTTGAGCTTTCAGATAACTTTCACGAAGTATAGCTTTCTGATGGTTGGTGTCTTCGATATCTTTGGGATAAGCAAGATAGTTGAATCTCCGAGTAGCACGATCACGAGAGATGATTAAGCGAGTAGAAAGCAAAGCATTTTTCTTACGAAGCTCAGAACAGGAGGCTTATAATCCAGCCTTAGCATTGCAAAGATTGTTCTTAGATTCTACGAGAAAAATAAAATTCAAAGGGTCAAATTTGCAAATATAAAAAATTTTAAAGATACATCATAGGCAGTCAAATTTTAATGACTACCTTCTCTTTGTGAAGTAAGAAATTGAGCTAAAGAGAGACAACAATTCTTCATCTGATCCATCGCATTATCAAAACCATCACCAAATAATCCTTTAAGTCTAGATTGAAGCTTTTGATCTTTAGAAAGAAGAAAATTTTTATCCTTCGTAAGTTTGGCATTAAGACTTTTTAATTCAGAATAATATTCTTCAAGTTGATTCTTCTTAGTACTTAAGATTATATTCTTATTAATAAGGGACTTCTTCTCAACGGTAAAGGAACTTCTCTCTGCATCTGAAGACTTCTTTAATTCCTCAAGTTCACCTTTTAACAAAGAAAGAAGATTTTATTGATCGCAACATTTATTCTGAAGAGTATTTAATTCTTGCGAAGAAACGATCATTGTATTCAAATACGAGCATTTCTCTTCTGATAAGGTTTTATTTTCTTCTAATAAGGTTTCTATTCTCAAATCGGCTTTGGTTAAAGAATAAGTAAGTTGAGATATGTCATCATTCAAAAATTTGCGATCGTAAATCAGTTGGGTATTCTCTTGAAAAAGGGCATCAGAGTTATCAAGAACACACGAATAAAGATTAGATAAGTGGGAGAATTGTTTCAAGAGGCTTTCATGCTTGGTTTGATATTCTGTTGCATCTGATTCATGGCGAAGTACCAACCTTCTACATTTCTGGATGGATTCTATAAAGGGGAATGGGTTTTAATGGGTGTTTCAAGCATATAAAGAATATAAGTAAACAAAAGGGGAAAATATGGAGATAATAATCATACCTTTCAATTCATCATTCCTTTTGCGAAGAATCGCACAATCAAGAGAATCATTTTGAAGCTGATAATTCTCTTTATGGAGATTCTCACATTCTGCTCTTGAAGACTTCAAAGATTGACGAAGTAATTCAACTTATTTTTCCAAAGACTGACATGAGGTAGAAATATCAGGATTGATGAAACTATTTAATGCTTCGCAAAATTCGAACTGTGAACGAATATTAGTAGATTTTGCAGTATTGTTCAAAACCTCAGATAACATTCGGAAAGTCGAGTAAATTCCATCTCGAATTTCTTGAGGAAGAGGAGAAGAGTTTGAAGGAATAAGAGCAAGTTGCAAACTGTCTGGAGCAATAACAATCAAAGGATTGGGAGTTAAGATAGGTTTTTAAAGAGAAGAAGTTGAAGAAGTATTTTGCGAGGATTGATCCTGAAGAAGTGTTGATAAATTGATATTGGTGGGAGATTGAAAAATGGGTAATGGAGTACAGGCAGGAATTTGCGAAGAAGTGTTTTCACGAGGAGGAGAGGGAAATTCCTTATCAATTTCAGGAAGGAAATCATCAATTGAAATTATTGGTGTGGGTTTAGTCACTCGAGATATCTTGTTGGGGTTCGGTTTTTCACCAGCCTACGAATCAAAATGTAGATTAAAAAACTGAGGCAACAATATATTGTTCAAAAAAAAGAAGACAGAGTATTTTAACTACCTTTTGATTCTCGGATTTTCTTCTTCGAAGATTAGGACTTGAATTTCTGGGTGAAGGTTTCACTTGAGGAATAACTTTGCTGAAACAAATCAGAATCAAACAATAAATTATACATAAATCAAAGAGGAAAACAAGTGAAATACGCGAAGATAGAAGAAAATTACCTTGGAGAACTTATGATGATATGAATAGGAAGAGAAAGTGGTAACGGAGAAAGTAATAAGAAGATAAAATTGCAGAGAAAGTAAGAAGAAGAAAAGGAAGAGAATATAAAAGAGTTTATATAAGGGAACAACTAGAAAAGGACGGTTACAAAAGACGTGTCCAAATTCTAAAAGACTAAGTGACGGTTATGTTCTCACGATCATTTCTTCTAAGAAGAATTGACATGAGAAGAGGCAAGATGTAGGTACTGAATATCGCAAGATACTAGCTTATGAACATCACAATGAATGTAAGAGGAAAGAATTACAAAATGATGCGATGATAGAAGAAGCACGGGGAAGTATGAAGATTTGCGAAGATAGTATAATCTTGCGAAGATGAATTGCGATACTTCGCAATTC
The DNA here is from genome assembly GCA_023529315.1 of Papaver bracteatum. NCBI lineage: Eukaryota > Viridiplantae > Streptophyta > Magnoliopsida > Ranunculales > Papaveraceae > Papaver > Papaver bracteatum. The sequence continues at coordinate 2,436,068 of JAJJWX010003533.1, forward strand.
ATATACAGCTGTACAAATTTCATTATAAATAGGAGTTCAAATGTAAAATTCGAGAGGTTCTTTTAGTGAGTATTAGAAATTATCTTAGGAAAGAGAATAGAGAAAATTGTAACTATTCTAGCTCCATTTAGATACTTCTATGTAATCAATTAAGAGAATTAATGATAAAAAGTGTTATTCATCATCAAGAACTTCTTAAATTTTAGCAATTCTACTGAGGGTGTAGTTGTAGGTTATTCTGCAACTACACCAACCATGCCTGCGAAGTTGGACAGTTGAGATCCATTTCAAGCTCGTCTTTCCAGCAGTTTTGTAAAGTGAGACTAGCATGGGTAGTCTTGTTTATGCTTAACGGGACTAATATAACCCTCCGTGAGGTAGCCTGTATGGGCGTTTCATGCATGTAGAAACACAATGTTTTGATTAAAGCATTGATCAGTAATGTTATAAACCTACAGAAAATCGGGATGGTTGCTAAATGCTCCTCTCTAGGTATATTTAATTCTCAGGGATGGTTGCGCATGCTCCAGTGAATTAACATGGTGATAAATATTCATCACACGAAGGCTTTATCCTTTGCAGGATGTCAGCTTATACAATTTGGCTTTTACAACTTTAGCCTTAAATAGAAATCCACCATCAACATTAAGTCCCATGTCTAGCACGCAATGGTTACATTATTGCGGGGTAGGCATGAGATGGTGATAAATATACGTGAAAGAAAACAAGAGTAACTAACCATGGGAAAGCAGTCGCTAGTGATTGTCCATGTGAACGCACTGGTGCAAGTATAAAACTTTGGGTGGGACCGGTTTCCTTCCTTGGGTGTTTGAAACAAAAGGGAATCCTTTTTCAATTAGAATTCTCCAAGTTTTTTGTCTATAAAAGGGATCAACCCTTTTCTTTTTCCCTCACGAATTTTTTTTTTTTTTGTTAACAGCTCCATTCGTGACTTGCTGCCGCCATCACCTGTCCCCGGAGATCCACAGTCGTCGTCGCCGGAAATGTTGTCGCCGGCACCGTGAGGTACGTTTTTTTTTTTTGCAAACCCTAATTGCTTAGGTAAAACCTTTTTGCAAAATTCATGTCGCGCATGCATTGAGTAATCATGCTTGGATGTACGACCTCTTTAGCACGTTCGTAGCCTCGCCTTGTGCGCCTGCTTAGTTTTAGGGATGTGCATGCTGACCCAAAACCAATATGCTCCACGCTGGGACCCAATATTATTCCGGACGTATTTTGACTAGAATCATGTAGGCTCTAGCATCCGCTCCTGCGTGACTTGCCTCCATGACGACTCTAATATTACGCATGCATGTATGGGTGTTTTATCCTACCCGCATGTTTAACACTGACCTTGTATGATCAAATGTCTACCAAAACCCGTTATGCCCAGACGTCTTCCAATTAGACCCTATACAGGTTTTGGCATTCACCGGCGTGACTTAGGATTTTAATCTCATGCATGCTTGTGTTGGTCAGATCATAGGCTTGGTATCCGCATGTGTGGTTTGCTTCCATGTATGTGTCGTTTGGCTTGGGCCATCGTGCATGCTCGGACCAAATATTTACGCTTGCTTAGTTTTAGGGATGCGCCTGCAAACCCAAAAACCGACGATCTTACTCATGGCTTCATGCATGCCGGTTTGGTATTCGTGCCTGCATGACGAGTCTCCATGCTGGCGTCTTGCTTGGATAGGCGTCTTGTGCATACTTCCGATCTAGTGCTAGCCTTGTTCATTTGAAACATACTAACTCCCGCTCTTCTTCTTTTTCATTCCACAGTTACTTGAAAATGAATAAAGAGGATAACGCTACATCGTCAGGAGGTATTGACTCTTTCATAGATATGCCAAACATAGATGATGAACTGTTTATTAAGCCTTTTCCGAACACCAGGAAGCATCCTAGCCATAAAATAATCCTTATTACCGGTTCAGAAAGTGAAGAGGGTCTACCATCGTCTTTAGCAGGTGTGATGAAGTTTTGTCTCCAGAAGAAAGAATATCCACCTTCCTTTATTGACTTCAAAATTTGTCAAACTCCACTTAACTCATATGAAGGATGGATGTGGCGTATGTTAGGTAATGAAAGGATTAGAGACAACTTGACCATGGCGCAAATTCTTGATGTTGTCAAGGCGTCCGCAATTCTTCACGTCAAGAAGGACATCCCAGGTTTGGTCACTTTTGCTTCTCGATGGCGTCCTTCTACGAATACGGCCTTATGCACGTGGGGTGAAATGACTATTACTCTTGAAAGCGTGTCTGCATTAATGAGCCTTCCTATCGCCGGCAGTCTTAATTGCAAGTTATTCGAAGACGATGATGTCATCTATCAGGCTATACTTCAGAAGGTGCACGAATATGAACAGTTGGAAAAGAAGGAAAAATGTTTCTACACTTGGTGGGTATCTGAGTGGTCATATGTACAAGGCGACGATGATCTTAGCATGGCTGAACTCTTGTCCTTATGGTTGTCTAGGGATATCCTTGATGACGGTTCCGGAACGAAACTATAAGAATCAAGATTATCGTATTCGCTATTAAGCTAGGAAAAGGTATAACTCTCCCCCTGGCCTCATTATTCCTTGGCTCGTTGTATAGTCACCTGAATTCTTTAGTGGAGGAGATGTATATTTCCAACGGGTATATGAAGGTGGAAACATATGTACACGTCGCTTTTATTCAGGCACTTTTGTGGGAACACTTTAAGTATTACGCTCCTATTCCTACAACTTCAGTCCCCAGCATGTATGGTGGCTCGATAATACTCCATTGGCAAGATAGACGTCCAAAATCTGGGGTGAGGTTTCTAGATTTTATTGATAGTGTGTGTGCCATAGACTTTCGTCCCTGGGGGCCAGTTCATCCTTCCGCCATCGTCCCTGTCATTGAGCTGCCGCCTAAGGGGAGAACTATGAGCCCTGAAGAAGTCACTTTCCTACGGAGCTGTATACCAGGATATGTTCCTTCTTTTTGCGATGGAAATCTGATCATTATTCCATATAATATTGATAGATCCGCCCGTCAAATGGGGTTTGATCAAGGCGTTCAATTCCGTCGCCCTGCAATGCCTTCAGAAGAACTTAAGTCATCATGCCTTGACGTTGACGTTTTCCCACCGGAGATGACACTTCTTTTCCCATCCCCGGGTAGAAAGCCGGTAGCCACTTCTAATTATAAAAATTTCTGGAGGAAACAACTGCTGACCTTTCAATTATTTGCTAATGAAGTAGCGACAGATTCTCGTGGTAAGCCTTCCCCTGACATCTTGGATGATTACAAACGGTTGAAGTATTTTTCAAGCAAACGGGGCAGGGTTAACACCATCGACTGCAATCTCAAGTCCAAGAAAAATAAGCGAGCATGTAGCCCAGTAATTCTCAACTCTTCCAACATGTAGGTATTCTAATTCTTTCTGCTTAATTTTAGTTTCCATCTCTATGGACAACTTTTATTAATCTCTGTTGGTGATCAGGGAATCCCAAGAAAAAATGCCTTTGCTAGGTTGTCCCATAGTTACAACGAGGAGCATTGCGATATTGAGAAATCTGGCAACATTGATCTTCATGCTGAGAAGTCTGATAAAACCGACCTTCATGATGACAAGTCTGGTAACATTGACCTTCATGCAGAGAAGTATGGTAGCACTGATCTCTATGCCGAGAAGTCTGGTGGCACTGATCCTCCAACGGACGATGACAGAGATGGCGTGAGCTCAACTGAACAGAGTGTTCTTCTGGATGATCTTGTGGATAAGACCGTGATGGAAATCAATGCTCAGAGTGAAGCATACTTCGGAAAGGATGCAGGTAAGACAACATATATTATTGTTACCATAGATACTCCCCTTGAAGATCTTGAACCGGTCCCTACCAATAGGGCAGTCGTGATAACTTCTTTTGAGAGATCCCTCGCAGCTGACAAAGTTCCTGATAAATCTTTGGCAGGGAAACCAGTTGTGCCTGGAGATACCTTCGATCTCCCTTTTGAGACTCCACGTCCTGGTCATGTGTTGGTTGGAGGTGTTCAGTGTTCCGGCTCAGTTCGAGGAGTTGTACACGACGATATGGAAGAAGCATGGCCACATCGCTACCACCACGAAGCTGAAGAGTCACCTTGCTTTAGTTAAACGTGTGTAGGAGGATTTACCCTCTATTCAGGCGATGAGCATCGCGATTGGTCGTGATGTTTCTGAAGACGTGATGGAAGACTGGAAGTGCCACTTGGATTTGTTTGTGAAGTACGACTTCAACGCTCCTTGGCTCTTCAAATGCTTCTCTGAAATTCAAAAGTTTCAGAGACAGCAAGGTGCGTCTCTCTCCACAGGGTGTATTACTCTCTGGGAAGAAAATGTTGAGAAACTGGTAAAGGAGTTAAAGTTGCAGCAGGCTGTACTCCAGAAGATGAAAGATGTACTTGCTCGACAGGATGAGGTATTTCTGAAAGACTTTCCTTGAAGTATTCATGCAGTCTATCTGTGTTCTCTCCTTAGATTCCTTTTGAGTGATTGTGAGGATTTCCTTTCACAGTTTAGTTTTGGGTTTTTGGATTGATAGGTAATTGATTTTTGGATTGATTTATTTATGACATGATTTTATGAATGTTTGATTTTTGGAAAAGATTATTCTAAATGGAATTTGAATCTTGGATTATGAATGATCATACATGTCATATGAAATCGGAAATGCAATGTGAAAGGAAAAGTGAGGGGGGCGAGTATGTATGGTGCTTGCTCATTGAGCATCCTGTTTATGTATATAGGACGCCAAGTCCCCAGTAGGATTTATGACTATCTTACAGTAACGTTTGCTAAAACTTACTTGTCTCCCGAAATCCGTCTATATGAAAAATGAGCACCCCTGAACATTTTCTCCCAAAAAGAGCGCATGCTAATTTTTTTAGGGGAAAGGTTGTTTCTCTGAATTTAGATTATTGTGAACAATGCGCTTCAATGCGTTGCACTTGTTGGTGGGGTGATGGAGAAACCGATGGTAATGACAATACCTTGGGTCGGACATATCTTGATTGGTCGGTGGACGCCACACAGGCGGTAGTTGCACTTCTCCATCATGTACCCACGCCTCCAACAACTCCACGATATTTTTCATGGGAAACGGGAATTGTGGACATCTTGAGTCTGAACTTTCCTGCGCCGGCGCATGTCGTGACGCTTCTCTTGGGTCTCGGTGTGAAGCACGCTTCGGAGACAAAATCGGGGCAATATCATGTGTCATCGTATTCGCGACCCTCTTGGAAAATTGATTCTGCTGAAATGTGGAGGACGTTGTACTGGCGATGGTATTACTGTTGTGCAGGTGATTTGAAGGCTGCCGGCTCCTGCGCTCGTATGCTCGTTGATTGATTTTGCCTTCTTCAAACGTTTCTTCACCTGGATAAAGATTCGACACGGGTTGGTAAGTGTTATGAGCCTTGGAAAGGGCCTTGAGATACAAGTCTTATAACAAGGCTTTATATGCAGTTGACTCCCTATTTTTATCCGGCAAGCGCCGTAATTCTTCCTGCTGGTCGATCTGTCTTGAGATTCCATTGCCGGATGAAAGGTGTTGTTCGTCTCTGGGCTCCCTGGGGCCATGTGTTCTGCATGTTCCTCTGATAAAGACCTGACCTTCAGAACTTCTTGCATCATTAGTGATACTTCTTGGGTAGTTGTTATAGAGCCCTCCTGTAACTGAGCCGATATATCGTTCAAGAGGCGGAAGGTTTCACTCTGCCTTCTAGAAATACCTGCTTGATTTGCCAGGACATCTTCCAGCATCCTGGCCACACTTTCGATGACACTTGAATTATCCATGGTTTCTGAAGGATTTAACGAATGGGAATACATCTCGGGATGAACTTCCGGGATTTGGTTAAGAGCGAACTGATAATCAAATCAAATCAAATCTAAGTTCTACCTCTCCAAAATCGAATAAAACGAATCAGATTTTAAAGATTCGAGTTTTGCAACCGAGAGATTAACCTCCCATTGTGGTCGCAAATTGTTTGTGGGTGAAAATTAATTCTGCAGGTTTAGGTAATTTTGGGGTGTGTGGATGAGAAGTGAGTTTAAACCTTCAACAAATGTGCTGCACCTGAGCACTTTTGATTCGAGAGATAATCTGTACAATTCTGGCCTAAACCAAAGATATGGCCGTTCCAGATTTTCTTCGGTCACAAGGTGAAGGATGTGATATTGATCTTAGGGAGGGAAGCGAAGAAGGTGTTGAGAGTGTGAAGGTGAAGGTTGTTTATGACTTGCAACAGATAGATGAGAAGGCTTGCAAATAATGCAAGCAGGCTCTGGGTGTTGTATACGGCTGTATTAACACTGATTTCTGTGTTGTTGTTGGAAATAGCGAGGAGAACCTATTTATACAAGTCGATAAGCCTTTATCACGTCTCTCGTAGGAAGTGGAGAAAGTGGAATGATGGAGGAGTGGAGTGGTGTGTTAGTGTCACAAGACCAGTCATACCCACTTCTCCCACGTCTTCCTGACACGATCTTATGATGGCGCATTGCACACTGCACGCTGTAAACCGCCAGACCAAAACCCCAGTTTGTATCCCCCAGTTTGTGACATGATTAATGTCTCGGGTGAGTCGTGGGACCCACATAAGGTAGCAAACGGTGCTATGTGAAATAACTAAGTTATTTGCAGGTGTATATTTTATGCATGTGGTGCATTGAATATGCTCAACATGCTCGAAGCATGGTTGCTTTAAAACTTTGATGGAAAAGTCGCAAGTTGAAGTGTCTCAACTAGCTTTGTTTGCAATCGTTTGGAGGCCGCATGAGCGGGCCCCGCCTTGGCCGATTATGCCATGGGGAAGTGTGGCGGATGGTGATCACAGTGATACCTCACTTGCCGCCTAATTCCCCTTCTAAGCTATTCGTCCAAGCCTGCGAAGTTGGACGGATAAGATTGTTTGAAAATAACTGTTGGATTAGGGTTTGGGAGGCATGTAAGCCTCCACCTTCAACCCAACAAAAATTGGCCTCGGGAGGCATGCATAGATGGACCTATTGGTTCTGCAAAGATGTGGAACACCAATGTACTCGTCCATGCTTGTGTGAAACCCATCGGAGCAATCTAAGTCGCTCGTTTCAGCCTGCGAAGATGGATGGTCGAGATTAGAAGGGGACCTTGCATGCCACCTATGGGCGTTAAAAACGAGACGAATTGATACCAATGGTGCCGGCCGATTGGTGTACCATGAAGGTGGCCCCACGGTGAACGTCCAGGTACCATCGGCTTCCCATGCTTCCCGTTTGATCGGTCGAAGTTGCGTGGTCGCAACTGTTGCTGCAAACCCTAATTTTAGGGTTGCGGGCCTGCGACTTCATGCTAACGCATTTGTGGCTTTCACGGATCCCATGGGGAGGCCGATTGCACCAGCAGGAAGATGGCCCTGCGGTGATCTCATGTATGCATGCTACTCGGTCTCACGTGCAATCTAAGCCATCCAACCATGCCTGCGAAGTTGGATGGTCGTGATCGATTTGGATTTTCAAGGCGGCGCACAAGCCTTGTTCAGGCGGCCGAATCTTGCATCACGGTTCTCCTATGAGGAAACCAATTATGTAGGTGAAAATTGGGCCCGCCAATGGGCATGGCGACACTTCATTATTTAATTGAGGTGCGATCTAGGCTGTCCCACCATGCCTGCGAAGTTGGACAGTTGAGATCCATTTCAAGCTCGTTTTTCCAGCAGCTTTGTAAAGTGAGACTAGCACGGGTAGTCTTGTTTATGCTTAACGGGGCTAATATAACCCGCCGTGAGGTAGCCTGTATGGGCGTTTCATGCATATAGAAACACAAGGCTTTGATTAAAGCATTGATCAGTAATGCTATAAATATACAGAAAATCGGGATGGTTGCTACATGCTCCGCTCTATGTATATTTAATTCTCAGGGATGGTTACGCATGCTCCAGTGAATTAACATGGTGAGAAATATTCATCACACGAAGGCTTTGTCCTTTGCAGGATGTCAGCTTATAAAATTTGGCTTTTACAACTTTATCCTTAAATAGAAATCTACCATCAACACCGTGCATGCCATTGGCACATGCCAACATGCACGCTAGCCACTTTCTATTCCAAAGACGCTATGCCAACTAGCGCCCTAGACTATAGCCGTGCATGCCATTGGCACATGCCAGCATGCACGCTAGCCACTTTCTATTCCAAATCCGCTATGCCAACTAGCGCCCTAGGCTATAGTCGTGCATGCCATTGGCACATGCCAAACATGCACACTAGCCACTTTCTATTCCAAAGCCGTTATGCCAACTAGCTCCCTAGGCCAAATGGCCATGCATGCCATTGGCACATGCCAAACATGCACGCTAGCAATTCCAAGCCTCTATGCCAACTAGCGCCCTAGGCCAAATGGCCGTGCGTGCCATTGGCACATGCCAAACATGCACGCTAGCCATTCCAAGCCGCTATGCCAACTAGCGCCCTAGCCAAAATGGCCGTGCGTGCCATTGGCACATGTCAAGCTCACACGCTAGCCATTCCAAGCCGCTACCCGAGTAGCGCCCAAGCCATAATGGTTGTGCGTTCCATTGGCACATGCCAACACGCACGCTAGCCATTCCAAGCCGCTACACCATTGGCACATGCCAAAGTAGCGCCCGCAACCCTAGGCCAACATGGACATGCGTGCCATTGGCACATGCCAACACGCAACACTGGCAGCTTTGCTTTCCAAGCCGCTACACCATTGGCACATGCCAAAGTAGCGCCCACAACCCTAGGCCAACATGGCCATAGGTGCCATTGGAACATGCCAACACGCAACACTAGCCTCTTTGATTTCCAAGCCGCTACACCATTGGGACATGCCAAATTAGCGCCCACAACCCTAGGCCAACACGGCCATGTGTTCCATTGGCACATGTCAACACGCCACACTAGCAGCTTTGCTTTTGCCACTCGCGCCTAACTCTCGAGACATCAACACAAACTGGGGGATGCTTTCTTAGGGTTTTGGTTTGGCGGTCACAACATGCAGCGTACACTACGCTTGCAATAAGAATGGCGTGAAAATGAATAAAAGCGGTCAATTAAATAAGGCAGTTATGGTGAAAAACGTTTTCACCATAAAACTCCAGCGGTTACCACCTCCTTTATTTAATCCGCGCGTTTACTCTATTCCTTGATGGGGCCAGGGTACGTTTCAATCTCACTTGTATAAATAGGCCGCACCTATTTCTGCCAAAAGAACAAGTCTTGGTCAGGCAAATACAATACTATCAGAAAGCAACTTTGCTAGCTTTCCCAAAAGCTTCCATTGCTAGCAAGCTTCCTAAGCTTCTACTTTTCTGATACAAGTCGAGATACTACCTTCCCAGAACTCTCTGGTCTCAACACCTTTCTTCGCTATCCTCCCCAAATCAACCCTTCTCCTCCACTTTGTGACCGAAGCAAATCTAGAACGGCCATTCTCTTGGTTTAGGCCGGAATTGTACAGATTGATATCTCGAATAAAAAGTGCTCACGTGCAGCACATTTGTTTAAGGGTTTAAACCAGTCTCTCCACCATCGAATTTACCAAATTCGGCAGAGGCGATTTTCTCCCATAAACAGCTGATAATGGTGATGACACAATAGTATGGATTCCAGGGAATGCATTTTTTGTGGCTTTAGAGGATGGTGGTTTGCTCAGATTTCCTTACAAGAGCATTTGGAATCCAAGAATTCCAATGAAGGTTATTTTCTTTACTTGGTGTTTGTGTTATAATGCAGCTCCAACTCTTGATTCAATTAGGAATTCAATTGTGATTAATGCCTGCATTTTGTGCAAGAAAGCTCCAAAAACGAATACTCATTGTTTCAAGATTTGTGAGGAGACAGGCAAATTATGGAATTTTTTCTTCAACAGTTTCAAGACCTATTGGGTTTTTGGAATTGATGTTAGAACTACTATGTGGGAGTGGTGCAGAAAGAAAGGGAAGTCTTTAAAAAGAAGACTATGGGGTCTAATCCCTTTTCCAATTTGGTGGACAGTGTAGAATGAGCGCAGCAGAAGAACTTTTCAAAGTGTCTACAAGAGTTATGATCTGCTGCTACAAGAAGTGAAGATCCTACTTTATAACTGGTCTTTGGGTACAAATACTTTTGAGAATGTTTCTCTAAATATGGTATTGTACAATTGGGAAGGTGTTTTAGGGTCTCATTAGCCTTTTTTTCTTTTTTCTCTTGTGGTTTTCATGTTTTTCTCAGATGAACTCGAGAGTTTGTAATGTTTTTCTTTTCAGTATTACCACTGTTTTGTGGTAGTTCTGTTTTTTTTCAATATATAGCTCTTTTTCGAGTCAAAAAAAAAACTAAGCTAGCCATATTGGTTAAAATGTAATTTGAAACTTTGGGATTATATTTTGACCGTTAAGTTAGTGAGATGTCCAATTTAGACGTGGAGGGGTTACTGTGTTCGGATTGGAAGAAAAGTTGAGTCGTGATCCTAGTTAGCAATTCGGGATACGGGTAGTAGTTCGGGACGGCATACGTACGAGAATTATACGGATTCGGATATGTCGGATTCGGTCAAAAATCCGGTCAACGGTTCGTTGTTCGGACAGTAGTTCGGAACGACATACGTACGTGTATATTCGTTTTATAAATGTGAGTTCGGCACTTAAAATTCGGATTACATAAATGATAAATTGATAAGTATTATGATCTTATTACGAGACTAATTTTATTTGTATATGATTTATAAGATGAAAAAAACATTTTAGCGTGATTATTTAACAAGAAGTAAACAGTTTAATCGCATAAATGTATTATAAAACGAGTTTATAGATTTTTAAACAAAAATTAACACATAAAACACTGGTTAAACAACTATCAATAAAAAAATTAACTGAATAATTGTATTTAAACATAAAGTATATTCAAAATCAAACAAAAACCAAGCAAAAAAACTCTGATCAGAGAATTACTTATGGGACAGCGAGGTTGGGTGCGAACTAGGTTCGAAGTTCTAGTTCGGAAATATCATTCGGATTCGGTTAGTTCGGATACGTTCGCGAATCATTCGTGAGGTCCATATAATCCGGGAACTAGGTTCGGAGTTCAAATAATTCGGAAGTATTATTCAGATTCGGTCAGTTCGGATACGTTCAGGAATCATTCGGGAATGATTCGGAGAATTACTAATTAGGGTCGTGATACACTTACAGCATTATTTTTCCGCAATCCATCCCGCGAGAGAATCTTGTGGTCACGGGAGCGCCTCTCATTTGCATTTGGAAGGATTTTAAGTGGGCCCCATCCTTATCTCAGGCGGGATCTTCATTCTTTTGCGGGACAACTATGCAGTAAGTTAATCATTTTCCAGAAAAGTTGGTCTATCAGTATCCCCATAGGCCCACATGTACTCGTTTAAGATTTGTCCGGACTCTGGACGTTGAGCTGACCCAGATCACGATGTTGTCTCCCACTTTCCCATTACCAAAAGTTGTACGGAAATGTATTACCTCTTTTTGCTGACAGGGAAGACTGATATTTTATTTATAGATAGATGAATAAAACGAGAAGCGACAAACCCTTTTTCCCTTCGCTGACTATTTTTTGTTTTGTTTTTTTTAACACCCTTTTTTATCCGGGCTAGATTGGGGTATACTCATTTTATTCCCATCCTAACTAGTGTGCTAAGGGGTGTCTAAATGGTGTTAAAATACCAAATTGTCCTCCCCTCGAAACCTTGCCGGCTGATTCTTCAGAAAAGTTTCAAACTTTTTTTTCCCCCAAAACTCTAATCACTCTTCTTCTTCTTCATCTACATCTCCATTAACCAAACCTTAAAAAAATCTTCGACTTTGATTTTCCAAAAATATTGTTGACTCTACCAGCGAAAAAAAGACTATAAGTAACATTTAAACTCAAACCCATCATTGTGTTGTGATTTGATTATTATATTAGGTTTAAAATCAAAAACTATAATTTCTGTGTCTTCCTCCGGCAAGGTCGTGACATGCATAACTTGACGACTTTTCATAATAGCCATGGCAACTGTAAAAAAATTTCAACAGCGCCGGCAGGGTATTTTTTGAAGACCTTGCCGGCAAAAAAACAGTCGGCAAGGTCGTAACATGCATATCTTGCCGACTTTTCATAATAGCCATGGCGACTGTAATTTTTTTCAACAGCGCCGGCAGGGTATTTTATGAAGACCTTGCCGGCAAACAGAGCCGGCAGGGTATTTTTTGCAGACCTTGCCGGCTAAAAAACAGCCGGCATGGTATTTTTTGCAGACCTTGCCGGCCAATTTTTTTTTGTCATCTCTTGTATGTCAAAAAACAAAAGTCGGCAAGTTGGCCGGCATGGTCTTCATCGTCGACCTTGCCGACTTTTCATACTTTCAGAACTGAAATCGTTGATTTCTGATCTAATTTTGAGTATGATTTGATACAACATCTTTGCAATCCCGTCTTTAGAAGTGTTTCGGTTATGTACTTCATTTTCGTTGCAAGAGATATTTTCAAAAAAAAAAAAAAAATTCTCATCAAAAATCATCCCACAAAAGTTCAATCAAAAACAAAATTTGATAACTTAAATTGATAAGTTTTAATTAATTCATCTAAACTCAATTAATTAGCCTAATTAGAATTTGTAATGTTAATTAAACAAGGGCATTTTAGCCATTTAGAAAAATCTAGGTTAAGGGGTGGCTTGGTTTTACTTCAAATGTCCTCAGTTTTGTCTTATTTGGATACCTCGATTAGTTTGGGTATACCCCAATCTAGCCAGTTTTTTTATATAGTAGATATACAGACCACTACCACTAACCAATTCAAAAAACAAAAGAAAAAAAACAGTACCTCTACTAACCACCATCACCATTGTCCACCAAAGACAACAACCACAACTGCCAAAGTCCACCACCGCCGCCATCCACCACCATTGTCCACCGCCGCCAACCACCACCACCACCACTATCCACCACCGCCGACAACCACCACCATTGTCCACCTCCACCTCTGGCGCCACCACCACCACCACTGTCAATCGCCGCCGTCCACCACCACCACCGCCTTCCACCACCATCACCACTGCTGGCGCTGACCACCACCACTTTCCTCGTATGCACCACCACCGCCGTTGTCATCGCCATCACCACCACCAAAATCATGTGGAGTCGACTTAATGAAGTTGTCTCCAAATCAGGAGACTAGCTCAAGTTGTTTTCGAAAGTGGAGGAAACTAGTACAAGTTGTCTCCAACAAAATAAGATACGTGAACATGTTGCTAAAACTAAAGGAGCCAACTAACCTAAGTTGTCTTCGAATCTGAGGCAACTAGCTCAAGTTGTCTTCAAAAGTGAAGGCAACTAGCTCAAGTTGTCTTCAAAAGTGAAAGCAACTAGCCCAAGTTGTCTCCAATTATGGAAGCAACTATCACAAGTTGTCTCCAAAAAGAAAAATTATATAAAAATGAATGAACCTGGCGTGAGTCAAACACACATCTCCTGACATATATTCAGTTGTGCTACTATTGCACCACAGATTCGTCAATACAAAACAACATATCAAAATTTCACATTCAATAGAATAAACAGATAATTAGTAATATAGACCAAGCATTTCAACCAACAAACTATCTCTGTCACAACCTGAAATCACTTTGCAAGAAGCAAAGCACAAAAATGTAAACGAAAAAGTCACTCAAACAAAGCTTCTAAAGAATTTGGTTCTATCGACGAGACAGAGAGATGTAATTTCAATAACAACAAGTTTCATATAAACACACCACCTTAAAGTCTAAACCCAATAGACACAAAAATTGATAGAAGAACTGTGATAAACAAGACCTAAGCTTTTAGCATTCAAGAAGTTATTTAATAGTTAATTGTTTGTAATGTTTCATCGGAAAAATGGGACGGGATAATTACTTATTGTTGCATTCATTTCCAAGTATTCAAAACAGAAGAGCATCAATGACCGATTCATCTACTGTAACATGAGCCAACAACTGCTACCATATGCACTTCAGAAGCTCCATAATCCATTGCCCTGCAATCATTTCCAAGCGTTTAGCAACTGGCAGAAGTTGGCTCCAAATATGGGAGCAACCGGCAAAAGTTGGCTCCAAATCTGAAAGCAACTGGGACAAGTTGTTCCCGAAAAATTATATAAGATGAGAGCCCATCTTTTATCTGCTTCAAAATTATACAACAAGAAAGCAACTAGTCCAAGTTGTCTCCAAATCTGGAGGCAACTAGCACAAGTTGTTTCCGAAAAAAGTATACAAGATCAGAGAGCCTAGTTTTTATTTGTTTCAAAATTATACAAATGTTACGATAGTAATTCTGCATTTAAATGTGAACTGTTGAAACTTAAGAGTCGGGGAAGTTGAAAGTTCAAACTTAATTTGCTTGACTTACTGACTAGTGACAAAATATCAGGTCGTCCTTAACATTTATCATATGATTAATTGATCGAAAGAAATTAAATGGGAGCAAATAGCAATACATGGTAATCACCATGTCACTAAGCATTGAACCTTACTGACTAGTAACAAAAGAAATAGATAATATTTGGGGTTGCCCTTATAATTAGAATAGTAAACTTCAAGAGTACAACCATCTTACAAAGGAAGCTCACTGTAAGTGATCACGAGCATTGATGGATTAGTACTAGAAACTACTTAAACTTGGGTACAACTACTTGAACTGGGACATCTAGCTTATATTGGCTGATCGTTATAACATTCATCGATCCTAACAAGTAGTGGAAAGATACACACCCAAAAATTAAATACATAAAGATCCCATACATATCAATATCATCACCTATAAGCAGAGATTTTCCGGTTGATACATTCCCGGCACATATTATAAACATCAATACCCATTAATGGAATGTGTTACGGTTGGAGTGGTGGCAATACAAAGTTTTTATCATGAGATTCATGACATCTCTGAACAAATGGAAAATAATCACAGTGAAACCAGAACAACAAACTTCGCCCCACAGTATTCCAAAGCTTCCATCGTCAGTGGAACATGCATTAGTATTATTGTGACAAAAATGATAAAATAATAACGAAACCTCAAAATTAGATAGATAAATGACTTAGAATACCTCTTCTCAGCCTCCCCAACTCCTCTGCACCATGCCTCGAACCCTGACTTTATGGTTATATGGCACAAACCATACCACTAAAGCCACGGAGGCGTTGGTTCCTTAGAATACCTCTTGTATCACTATCATAGGATTGTTGGATCCACCATCTCCACCCCCACTACTATAACAAAAGCAACCACAAGCACCTAAACAACAAACTCCACCATTATTCACCGCGATATCAAGCACCACCACCACCATAACAACAACATCCACCATCACCAGTACTGCAACATCCAAAAAAAATAAAAAATTGTTCAACTTATACTAACAAACACAAGTTTGAGGGGATTGTGAGAAAATTTACCATAAATGACTAAATTCGTTCAAATCAAAACCATAAATTACCTAATTTAATCGTACTTCACTGGTGTAATACTCCCTAATCTCGAAACAAAAACTGAAAATAGATTGAAATACATACCTCTTCCACCACCGCAGCCGCCACCGCCATCATCATCATACTTCTTGAGGTTCAATAATTCGAACCAATTCAACTTTAAAGTTACATGATTCAAGATCTAAAATCAAATTTTTGTTCTCTTTAAATTTGATTTTAAAACTTAATCTTTCGAAGAAGAATCAACTATCTCTGAACATCAACCATCTCTCCCTGATGATAATTATTTTCTCTCGATCTCACTAATTTCCAACAAAAAAATTTCCTCCCTCGATTATTCCAAGGAAAACTCTCTCTAAATGAAATTAGGTTACTACTGATACGATTGAATTAAAGATGGAGGTGGTGATAGTTACACAGATGATGGTTATGACGAGAGAGAAGAGAGAGGTGGTGGTAGTGACAAGAGGTGGTGGTGGTGGTGAATCTGGTGATGTTGGAAGGAGGAGATCGGTAAAGAAAAGAGAAACAAATCTGAAACTAATAGGATGATAGTCGGGTGAGATTTAAGGGTGAAAGTGGAATAATTTCTTTTTTTTGAGTTCCCTTCTGGATGGTAGGGGTATGTATACACTGGGTAAGGGTATTTTTGCATGACCCACGTATAGCAGGGGTGTTTATAACATTCCCAATTTTTTTATAACATTCCCAAAAAAAAAAAAAAATTTGAGGTAAAAGGGCTGAATTTATTCAAATAATAAAATTGTAACTGTACATTCTCTTGAAAAAAGCTCAGACCCAACCAAACTGACTAAAACACCTTATTTATTATGTTATGCCTATTACATTAGCCCAATTTATTACTTTAGTAAGGACAGAAAATGTTATATGGAATGCAAAACTTGCTCTTTTTTGTAACAAGTATATTATAAAAAACAACTAGCTCGATCACAGTATGTGGGAAATTTTAGCTTACTTAAACACCCAGGTATCGAAGGATTATGTAATGATGAATGATAGATCCATATATTGATTTATAAACAATGTTATGGTAATGTATCGAGGTTCTCCTCGTTTATTAAAAAAAATAAAAAATAATTACTATCAGGTCTCTGAAACTATCATACTGAAACCAATCAAAAATAGACCCCCATTTGAAAATATGATACTTTACTATGTGTATTAGGGGTGGGACTTGGGTTGGTTGGGCGGGTTAGAAGGCTTGGCCAAGGCAGACCCGATCTAGGAATTCTTTGCCCAGATTGCCCATCGAACCCGTGGAACTCATTCAGGTGTTGCCCAAGTCCGCCCAAGTTATGTTCCTCGGGTTGGCCCAAGTTCCACTAGACATACAAGTTTGTTAATGTCATAATAATAAATTTATTAATAATAAGATTTAATTGCTCTATTTATTTTAAATTTCCAAATAACTGAATATTATTTACAATAATATAAACTCTTTTCATATCGAATGATTAATGAGATAGATATAATTTATATTTTGATTAATATATTTGAAGATAATATCTAAAATTTCTCTAAATAGATGATAATACTAATTATAAAAATATCTTATATATAGTTCTTCGGGTTGGGCGGGTTGTTTGAGTTAGAAATATTTATGCCCATGCTTGCCCAAATTTAACTCGGGTTCATAAAATTTATGCCCAAGCTTGCCCAAAGTTTTGAAATACGTTGTCCATGTCCACCCAATGTTCGGGTTGGGCACGGGTTGGGTGGGTTGACCCAACCCAAGTCCCACCCCTAATGTGTATTAGAGTTTGACAAATGTTATCCTACACGACTTTGTGGGATGGCTTCCCGCAAAGGCGGCTTCTAAGACGTTGGATGAGAAAATAAATGGTGATCTAACGACTTAGAAGCCGCTTTTGCGGGAAGGCATCCCGCAAGGTCGTGCGGGATAGCACTGCTCAGAGAGTTTCCATGTCTCTTGCCTTCTTCTTTCCCATTACTCTTTTGTTCCTCTCTCTCCATAATGACCAAAAAATTGCAAAAGGTATTATTCTCCGGATTTTCCTAGTTTTATTTCTTTCATGATGTTCTGGCCATTCCTTGAACTTCTCTTTGATATTGATTTGATTCACCCATGAAACTCCCATTGAGTTTTTGAAGTAGTCCGAGATTTGCAGAGTGGACAGTGTAGAAAAATGTGGTTCACTCCTTCCTCTTTTGAGTTGCAGAAGCAGCAAAATGACTCTGTAATGTTGCATCCCCTCCTGTTTAAGTTGTCAATAGTTGGAATTGCATATTCTCTGCTTCATCTACGTCTTCATCAAAAACACCACGATTTCTTCTATTCTCTGCTTCATCTACCTCTTGAGACTTGGCTGCCTCAGATGATCTTTCTGATAACATATTTCTCATATATATATTTGTTTCTTTCTGAATTTCTCAAAGAGAGAATTTATCCTACTGGGTTTCGAATTCTTTTCTACCCATATCCTCTTCGTGAGTCCGAGCCCATTATCTGTATTATTATTGTTGGAATTGGATCTTTCCCCCCACCATTGCTTCTGTCACCCCGATTCAAATTTGAATTTGAATTTGGATGAACATTCACCCTCTGCTGCTGTGTCAGCCTTATCTGACTTTTGTCTGCATCTGTGTTCAACCTTTCTGTTTCTCCCGTTTCCCTTTCGAATATACTCTTGAGATTCGCACATTCCTTCAGGGATAGTCGTCAGAATCTTTGCGAATCGGAAATCCACTCCAACGCCAGTGCAACTTCTTCTCAGTTGATCTCCATTAACACCGCCAATGGCATCTGTTTAACATCACCTTGAATTCACAACAGACATGAATCTTGATTTAGCTCTAGAGTGGTTTCTCCTATTTCACTTAAAGAACCTAACTTGTTTGTTATTTTGTTGACATTCTTTGTTGAAGAGGAAGTCCCTTTATCTTGATCCAGTACGAACACGCCTTAAATACTGATGAACTAATAGTATCTGATTCTTTATTGTCTCTTCTGTTGTTAATTGATGAGTTTTCGATTCTCCATTGAATGGGGGACCATGTGTTTCTCCATTCTGCATCATTATTTGGATAAAAGAAAGTTGTGGTACTATTAATGATGTCAAGTTTCAGAAAACAATTCCATCTTAATTTATTAGATGTCTCTTTCGCCACCTTATTCCAAGAGATCGATCCATTCTTGATGACCCTTATTCTTCTGACTGATCTATCAAAATCGTCCTTCGTGACTCTAGTATTCTTATGTACTGGGAAGTCACCATCAGCCGGAATTCTCTGTGACTGTACCTGAATCGTTAATAGATTCTCCAAAAAAACTTTCCTATCCAATCCCTTTTTCTCCTTGTGGTATACAAATTATTGCGTTTGTTTTCTTGCTGTTGTCAAATTTTGTTAATTTGAGAAATTTCCCTTTAGGATTTTCCTTGATTTATAGTAGAAAAGAGAAAGAACCTTCTCTCTGATTCCACCGTTTCTCTCTCTGTTATGCTTTTCCGGTTACTATTCTTCTTACTGATGATTTTACCCACTGAGCAATTTCTGAGGATATTAGAACCCAGAATCTCAACCCCCTTCGTACCTTCTCTTCGATCTTGATTCCATCTTTCCTGTTAATTGTTCAGGGGTTAGTCCTCGAGTGATTTGCTGGGAGTTGAGTGTATTTTAAATCTTAGGGATTTTGAGAGAGTTTGAGAAAGTGTAGGGAGTTAGAGAGAATTTGGTGTTTTTAAGTGTAGGGAGTTTTGGGGAGTGTAGGGAATTTGAGAGAGTTTATTAGAGGGAGTTTGGAAGAGTTTGAGGAGTGTGAGAGAGTTCATTTCTAACTAATAAGAGAAAAAAAACAATAATTGCTCCACATACCAATCTATTACATGGTTCATGAACCAACAATTTTAGCATAACTAAACGGAGATGTTAGATTAAACAATATATGAACAAATTGTTGGTCCATGTAATGGATTGGTATGTGTTTATCAAGGCTCCTCATTTTTATATACTAGTAAATGTAACTGAACATATTCTTCCTCTACGAAAGACCCCAGTTTCTATGAGATGAGCATTAGGCTCTCTTTGCAAGTACACATGTGGAAACTATTTTATTTATGGACACAGTACTTGCTTATTATCATCTCGACTCTCGCTATGAATTCTGAGACGACTAAACATACAAGCAATATCCCATAAAATCAGCAGTGGATTTAAAGATTCAGAGGACCTATAACCAGACAGGAGTTGATGAGCTTGATGTTGTATTTTCAGTTCCCTGAAAGCACAAACAAGTCATACAATTTCATATTTAGGCAACTACCAACAAATAATAACTAGTTTGCAGTACTAGCACTGAAATAAACCTTGTGCACAAGCTTATGAAGATCTTTCTATTATCATTCAACTCCAGAAAATTGAGAAAGGTGTATTGCTTTATGGAAAACAAGTCAATGGTGCCTAGTTATCTATAAAACAAAGACGTATTGCCTGTTAAGATTGACAAAAATGGAGCAACGATATCACCTGACATGATAAACAGTTTGTATAAAGGTGGAACAACATTCAAGTAAAATTCATGGTAGAAGGAAGTGAAAACAACACGTGCTGATATGTCATATTTATGGAAGAATATGGACAAGCCTGAATAGAACAAACAAAACTAATCACTTTTCATGACACTTAGAACATCTCCTTGCTTATTCCACATAGACAAAAGTCATAAAAAATTTCATCAGAACTAAATGACGTTCCAGGTATTACCAGTAGCCGAATTTCACAAGTAATGTCATCCGATACTATATTGAGCATCCAATAGTTCAAAAACAACACAAGAAAGTAGTGCATGAGAGCAAGAAAAAAGGGGAACATAAACTCAAAAGTCACTAGCCCAAAAATGTGGCATGGGTGAATATATATATATATATTATGGCATATTACAGAAAAAGCCGAGAACATACACCTAAAATGTTGACTCGCATATCTCTACAGAACGATGAGGAAAGAAGAAAGCAGATATAGATTTTCGACAGAAATCTTAACTTTAAACAATAACGATTTTCTCTTCATAGTTTCATATCCTACAAGAGTAAAGCGAAAAGCGGTTGTCTTGTATCTAGTTCCAACAAGCATCAGAATAAAAAAGCAAGCAAACTCAAAAGTAAAAAGAAACACCATACCTGAAGCTGGAGCGTTTCCTCTTCTATCTCTTGTGTTTTTCTCTTACCAAACTCCCTCCCAAATCTCTACTATTTTGAGAGATTTGTGTACAGGCAAAAATACACCATCAAATCTCCAGAACTCCCCAAAACAACCAAATCCCTAGCATTCTGGGGTTTTACGACTAGCAGGGTGTTCAAGGGTTTCTTTAAAACTCCCCCACGACTAACGGGTGTTTTGTAGGGAGTTTGGGAGACTCTTATAAACTCTCCCACGACTAACGGGGTTTTTGAGAGACTCCCTCAAACTCCCTCACGACTAACGGGTAAATTCCAACTACACTGAACTCCCCACAAATCACTCGAGGACTAACCCCCTGGTTGTTTTTGAAAAAAATCAAATGTTTTTCGTTCTATCTGAAAATAGTTTCTCATCTCTACTGAGTTAACTCACCGATCCTCAGAGAAGAGAGAGGGAAAAAGAACACTACAAACAATTCACCTATAGGGCCATTCGCTAACTTGTGATATGACAAGGACACTTTTCCACTAGTGATGCTTTTGGATGGGGTACCAGTAATGGTAACGTTGTTAGTTGTCTACGATAATAAAGTTCAGTTCAGGGGAAAATGTAGAACGTAAAAATTTTAAAACTCTTTCAGAGTTAACTACTACGGTGTTCCTAATTCGGTACGTTATTATTCTTATTATTTAATAATCATATGGATTAATTAAGTGAAAGTTGATTATACTCTGATACGACTGATCCAACTTTCTTAGCAATTGTTCGTATTGGGAAACAACTTCGTTCACAGTTTGGACGTTGAACGATCAAATTTAGCACCATTGTTGTGAAAATAGAACAATAAAAACAAAACAACCACAATAACAACAACAACTCTTCATTTTATATAGTTATTGATGGAAAGAAAAGTATAAATTGTTTCCTCGTATTTCTCCCGGAAAAAATAAATTTACAAGTATTAAACAGTGGTGGCAGTTAAAAACTTAAAATACTTTGGGTACGTGTCATTTAGCCATTCGCAGGGCAGGGTCCAAATCTTTTTCGTGACAGGGGATCTCGAGCCTTCTCCACGTGTACACTTATAGAAGCAGCTAGATAAAGTGAACTGGGAACTTCCAGTCAGCAGGCCCCACCGCAAAACCAATAAACTAACCATGGTTTATTTTTTTAGAGTTCTTAAGAGTCTTAACTATAACCTATGGTTAGCCAAGGCTCAAATATTTTTGGCCAACGAAAAATCAGCAAGCACTATGGGAGTTGGCAAATTGGAAGTGAAAACCTATTTAGTACTACACACAGAATTTTTTAAGCCGAAACTCACTCTATATCTTAGCTTAACACCGAGGGAGTAGATATAGATCCCAGTATATGCTTGTGACTTGTGAGCGATGGTCACAGACTGAAAGCTTATTAGCTAGGGCCGAGGCATGATCAACAGGGCCAAGACAGAATGCCTCGGCCGTTTAAGTTCGATAGATCACAGCCGTCCTTTTACGTAGCTTAAATATAGGATCTTGGCTCTTTCGCGGTTAGCAAATAGAAGCAAGTGAAGTGAAGAACAAAAGAGAGGAAATGCAGAGAAAACTATTGACTAAAATGGAAGGAGAAGCAGTAACAGATCAAGATAAAATTCTAGTTTTAGCTAACAAAGTATTCTATTTGACTCATCCAGATGTTCGACAGATAGACAAAACTAGAATTCAAAGAGAGATTACGGACTCTGTAAGAGCTGATGGTAAGAAATTGAAAAACCCTAGTTTAAACCTTTTGATTCTTTCTTTTTTCCATGATCATTTGTTCTTTCTAATTGATTTCTAGTTTTTTATCCATAGGTATGTTACCATTGATTGAAACCCTAGGTTCTACGGACAGATTGATGATGGCGTCCAGTGAATTGAATGAACTGAAGGAAGAGATTGATACACAACTAAAAAAATTTGATGAAGCGTGAGTTTTCTTTATCTCGAATCTGATTTTGACCTAATGATGAACTAATGAGTTTGTTTTTGATAGCCAAATAGGCATTTGTGATCTGTGTTTATAGAATTTGTAAATGAAATTTAGGCTGATCTTAGATCAATGGAAGTGTGGAATAGGCAAATTTTAGAATCTAAAGCTAAGAATACATGATTATAATTTGGTTTTGCTGCCTGTTCATATGTATGATGTAAAGTTTGATGGAATTTCTGCTTCATAATCATCATACCGTACAGTAAAACTTGATAATAGCTTTACTTCATGTTTCAAACAGACCTAGGACTAGTATTAGCATACTCCACAGTTCACATGATCGGCACCATATAGGATTCCTCCGTGTTCTACAGCTTACCGATACACCACCAAGCCACAATGATTTTGAAGAAGGAAAATAGGTAGACAACATGATATATTTCCTCATAAAATGGACATATGGTTTAAGATTGTGACATGGTAGTGTGAGTCAGGAGTTGAAGATTTTGTATTAGAATATGGTCTCAATATGAACAGAAAACAACTATATGGTGATGAAAAATCATTGGCTGAGTTATCTCTCATACAATAGGTCTATTATGCTGCATAAGAGAGGTTCTTTATTGCTTTACTTCATTTATAAGTTTATATCATGATGGTAACGTTCTTTATTACCTTTACCGTACTTGCGTGATTTATCTGGTTGAAACAGAATTACTGAAGCAGAAGAAAAGAACCTTGGTGACATAAAAGTTCAAAAAGCTCATCTGGCTAAATTCTTATTCCTAATTCAGAATGGTAGCAAGGTATGTATTCCGTTCTGTGTATAAACTGTTTGGATGCTAAGGATGAACTCATGGACTAACTATTCGACATGAATTCTTGGATGCTAAGGATGAACTCATGGACTAACTATTCAACATGAATTCTCAGGATCAAGCATGGGAACATCTTGAAACCACTGAAATTAAAACCTCTGACATTGGGCATAAGATTGATTTAGTTTTGTATTCTGCAAGGATGGGATTTTCCTACAAGGATTCTGAAATCATCACCAACAGTATTGATAAAGCTAAAAAGTAAGATTAGAAAACTGGAATGTTTTTTTGTCTTTCCAAGATGAAATCCCTTTTATTAATTTGATCCACATTGCAGGTTCAGTGCAGGAAGCAATTTGGAGACGCGAAAACATTTGAAAGTGTATGAAGGCTTGTCTTGCATGCTCAAGGGAGACTTTAAGAGAGCTTCCCGTCTCTTTCTGGCTTCGCTATCTACCTTTAAGTCATGCGAGCTTTTGTCCTACAACACATTCATTCTTTACATTGTTCTTATTAGCATTATATCATTAGACCGAGGTTCGCTGGAAACGGAGGTATATAGCATTATTTCAATTCATTTGGTTTTGTCTCATCATACTTTTGCTACTTGCTAGTGTTATCCCTGATAAAAATATTTATTTATGATAGGTGTTTCAAGCTCCTAAGATCCTGGCGGTGCGAGATCAAATTCCACATCTCTCAGAGTTCATGAACTCTCTGGCTGATCGCAAGTACAAGTCATTCTTTCGAGCATTTGGTGAGAGTTATTTCCTATTTAATTAAAGCTGTAGTGCAAATGGGTTGTGGGGGTGGAGTACATCTTGGGGTCATTTTTCTGCACTCGTTGTACTCTATTTGATTTGTTGCAATCTTATGATTACACAGTGGACTTAAGCATTTAAATCAAATTGGACCGCTATCTACATCCTCATTATAGATATTATGCAACAAAGGCCTGAATTGCTACCTACTCCCACTACCTGGAATCCAATGAGACTGCAACATTGGAAGCAATGGAAACTGCTTTTGGAGTAACAGGGAAATTCATTTATCTGTAAGTGTACCTTTCTTAATTTTGTCCCAACATCCTGACGTTCCCACTTTTTGTTTGTGAGATTGTGCAGCTGCAATCTTGATTTCTTTCTTTTCTTTTCCTTTTATATTTGGCGCACATGGAACTTTCTATATTTGTTAAAGCAGGGAAGTTGCCACCTGAAACAGAGAATTTACTCTCCAGTTACTCCGACGGTTGATCCAATTCAAGAAATACTGCAGGATCTAGGTGCCCTGAGTGGTCAATCAACTAACACAGATTTTTAGTTGTGCTTCACATACTTCACATTCGGTACCTTTTTTTGAGGTGGATAGAGTACTTGGTCTTCCCTTTTATGAGAAGACTTGCTTTTGTTTCCTCACGAAGGCTGTGCGGTTACAAGAGCTTTATTAGAATAGGCATTTTTGGCATTACAATCTACATAGTATTACATTAATGGCATGATGCAGTTGCACTTACACACCAAATCTCAAAAAACAGGATACACCTTATATAAGAAATAAACTACTTTTTCTGTCGAATAATTGTGTTGCATCTTCAGAATACCATTTTATGCAAAAGTATCATTTGTTTGTTTCGCTATTGATCTCATCCCAGTAGTGGGGTGGAAGAGAGCAAGTAGGCAGCTCCACACCCAGAGCAGATGCACCAGCCACCCCAGTCAAAGAATCTTTAGAAACCATACCATCAAGTTTCCTATAATCAACTGCAGAACTTTGACAACTTTACTGGTAATTTCCCCAAGAAGACAATCTTGAGCTTGCTATCAGACTTCCACCCAAACAAGAACCATTTCCTTGAATCTCCGTATAAGCAGCAGTACCATTGGATTCTCCATATTTAGCATCCATCTTAATTTGTCAATGTCTGTCCATCCATAGCTCCCCCTTGGCTGTTGTTTCACAGACTTGGAACTTCTTTCTATTTGAAAAACCTTCAACAGAGGATTTACAATTGGTTCTGACCTTAAATGGATCCCCATTAAAATCATGGCCAACTTCTGCCTCCTCAGCAGTTTACCATTGAACTCATGTGACTGTCCTTTATATTCTGTTTGGGTTAGTTGTAGCTTTTAACAGGACTCACATCAGATCAAAGAAGCCCCACCCCTAGAAATCCAAGGGCTGAGGAGAGAGACACATCATTTGGGACAACTTCTGTACCCACTGTTTCTGTACCCCTTGCTGTCCCGGCTTATGATAGCATGGCCAGCCTGTTAGGTTAGGAGAGTCGATCAATGTCTCTATTAGATACAATTTCATCCTGTTCACTTTTCTGTAACAATTTACATCCCATTTTCTTATCATGGTTTTCTCTGTGTACTCTAAAACCTTTATCACCATTAATGGTGTCTTGTGTAATGACTTCATCAATACAAGTGTTCTATGGTATCAGACTCAGAGATAAATCTCTGAGGTAGCGATCCTTATCTCTGTCTTCCGCTGATCTTTCTTTAAATTTCTACGATCTGTTTCATTCATTTCTTGTTCTTCTTTTCAGTTTCTTCGATTCATTTCATATTCCTTTATCTTCTCTTTCATTTTCATTACCCTAATTTCCTTCAATGGGAAATCCCACTGCAAACAGTTCCTTTGCTCGAATTCCTTTAAATCAACTCTCAAATTTTGTTAACCTAAAATTGAAAGAAGATAACTATATTACATGGAGAAAGCTTATGCAAACTGTAATCCAGATGTACAGAATCGAAAAGTTCATCAATGGCTCTCATCCGTGTCCTCCTCAATACACAAATCCCAGAAATAAACAGAACGGAATAGAGAATCCTCTTTACACTGACTGGTTAGATGAAGATGTCTCAATACGAATGTGGATTTACTCGACTATGTCTGAATCGGTGATTGTTTACTTCTCTCGATCTCTTAATGCTCATCACCTGTGGCTCAGCATTGAAGAACGATTTGCTCGCTCGTCTGCAACTCACTCGCTTCAGAATCGGACCAAACTATTCTCTCTCACTCAGGGTGATCCATCCCTTCCATCTTTGATGGATGAGATCAATATGCTCTCAGAACAACTAGCAGCATCAGGTATAATTGTTTCTGACCAAGATCTTCTTGTTTACAAGCTCTAAATTCTGATTATATTCCTTTTGTTACTACCATGGGCATGAGGCACCGTTACCCTCCTGTTACTTGTCCTGAATTACAAAATTTCATTCTGTTCACTTTTCTGTGACAAGTTACATCCCATTTTCTTATCATGGTTTTCTCATCTGTGTACTGCAAAACCTTTAACACCATTAATGGTGTCTTGTGTAATGATTTCATCAATACAAGTATTTTACTATAGTTGTACCCAGTAACTGCAAATAATACATTACTCAGTGGCATCAAATAACAAGAACAATGTAACAAAAACTTTTCAGTCTATAATGGGCATGATCAGCTTATGTTTTATACTGCACCTTGATTCATCATTATAATATGAATATTTAAACTCATGCCAATGCGCTATACCTCAAACTAGAACTGATTACCATATTTCCTGTGTTACAAGAAAACGGCAAAAATAAAAATTTGGCAGTGTCGACACGAATGGACACGGACACGCGTGTCAGACACGTAAGACACGGCTCAGTTACCTAGGTGATAAGTCCTAAAGAAATCTTGACTTTAATGCAAATGTGAAAAGATAAGAGAAAAAGCAGTAGTCAAAAAGATAAAGAGAAAATGTTGACCCAAAAGATATTATTTTCCTCCTTAAAAGAAGGTTTCTTTTATTAAAGGGAATTATGTCCTGTCTTTTCTCTAATTTTTTTGATTTTAAAAAAATCTGACCCTAATTATCTTTTTTCTTTCTCTCTTCTATGTTCTTCTTCTTCCTTCAACAATTATCTGATCATCATCTATTTTGTATAATTATCTGATCATCATCTATTTTGTATATGCCGTGTCCCCGTTTTCTAGTTTTTTACCTTGCCGTTTTAAGGTGACGTTTTGGACACAAAACCCGGACACCGTGTCCGTGTCCTTGTAACACAGCATATTTCTGAATACCTCCTGCTTCTGCTTGCAGATCTCTCCTTGTCCACGCAGAGCACTCCAAATGCTTCAGCAGACCGTCCAAATCTTACTGAGAAACTATTAGCTCATTCACAAACAGAGGTTTGCTTTAGACTTCCTGGTTTGTTTTATTTGTATAACAAACATCCAATTAAGTTGTTGGTCATTTGTGCATAGAGTAATGTTTACAAAATCGATTTTACTTTCAGTATAATTTATGGTGTTTTGACGTTCTTGTTTCGGTTATCTAACTACTTGATTTAATTTTATCAGGAAGTTGAAGAGCATAGTACAACTCTCATGGTTTATGTGATGGAAAACATCAGCAACGTTGTAGTACTTGGTGATAAACGTAGAGTACACGGCAACTATATAAGTAAGTAATATTTTATCTTAATAAAATTTGGTATATTGTATTTAAATACTCAGCACTGATTTAATATACTGATTCCTTGGTGTTTTATCTGACACTTTTCAGTCAATGATGATGCTGAAGACATTAAGCTTAGAGTCGAAATGGATTATATTTTTGCCGGTGCTGGAGATGGTGAGATTTGCGAACAAATTCTTAACTGCCTTGTAATGGACTTGAGAAAGCAGAGGGACGAAATCAATGGAAGACCGGACGTTAAGGAGTGTGCTGATATCGTCAAAGAGTGGTATGATCATCACTTACCTAAGGGCGATGAGAAAGACTTAGAATATCAAGTCAGGAAGCTGCGTGGCGTCTCTATTTTATGTGCTAGCTTCGAAAAGGGGGATTTTGGGGGAATAGTACCGGTTGCATGGGTTGGCACTAAAACAGGCTCATGGGAAGTGAAGAAGTTTCAAACTTTAGGAAGTGGAGGATCGTTTGCAGATTTAGAGGTGGACACTTCTAAAAATTATAAAACAGGTGAAGAAGTGGTCCCCTCGTTCAAGAAAAGTCTTTGGAGGGCATCCTTACACGATATTCATACTGCTCCTGGAGGAAAGATTTGCATCCTAAAACCTGCAAAGAAAGTGCCCCTTGAAGAAGTATCTAAGAAGCGCAAGAGGGGTAAGGGTTTTGTCATCTTAGGACAGGTTGATACAGAGCATGTAACTGCAAAAGAGTTGATGGATCTATATGGAGAGTTTGATGATAGATCTCTGGATGATCAAAGTGTGGATGACGGTTATGCCATTGCTGTTTGTGGCAGAGCCACAGAGGCGACATACGTACCCTTTTGAACTTGGAGAGTTGCAAGAGCAGGAAGGAGTGCGTGAAGAGGTAATTCGTTATGAGATGACTAGTTAATGAGTTAGATTAGACTATTTACTTACTTTTGTTTCTTAAATAAGCAACTGCACATGTTCCATTACTTACCAAGAGAACTAGTTTCCTTTTCTATACAATGGTTTAGCATAGATCTGAATATCCGATAATACTCTAGTATTGGTCATCTTGGGAATTTGATTGGACAATAGATTTTAAATTATTTTAATTCGTATGGATGAGTCTTGTTTTGCTTTACTATTGCCAAGATCATTTGATCCCTCTTAGACTGGTATGTCAATTGAAATGCATCTTGTAGTTGATGAAAATGATAGTGAACCTCTGATCCCTCATACCCTGACAAGTCAATTGAAAATGCTTTAACAATTGAAATCCAGTCTTCAGTAGTTCTTAAACCATGCAGAAAGACAAGTAGGCGGTTCTGTATAAATTCCAAACAAGATGCTGGAGGAGAAGTTCTTCTTTTTCTCCAACTATTTCCTTTCCATTCTCATGCAGCTTTGAAAGAGCAACCATATGTCTCGTTAACCACCTTTAGCTACGTTCTAACTACTTGCCTCCCCACTATGATTTGATGATCGATTTTGAACTTTTGAAGAGCATTTGCAGAATCTTTCAGTGATGCTGCTACTGTGTCACTATACCGAAGACCAAGAATGTTTAGCGGTTCTCACTGTTAACATCTTCTTTCAGCAATGTGGTTACAAAATTTGGGCCCAGACAAAATAGCCCATATTTATTCTAGTTCTAGATTTCCATGAATTCCTCCCAATATAAGATCAATTTTCTGGAGGATCACCTGTACTAATTGTGAATTGATCCCCATGTTAACGTGGGATATTTAACTACTTTTTTGGTCTAAAAACCCATGAGTGAGAAAAGACAAGCAACAATGTAACAATTTTTATATAACCAAAAATTCAAATTTTGTGGTTTTTAATAACAGTTTTAATACACACCGATACGGTGCACACCGAGATCCAACGATCCTTAGGGCAGCGTGCTTAGCATCAGTTGCCCTCTTGTTTACTTTAAACTTACAAAATACCCTCTTGTTTTCTCTTTCTTTACTTCTTTTTTTTTACCTGTGGTTTACTGGTTAAATAAACTGTACCACCACCAGTTACGACACCAGATTGTACCACCACTGACGTGCCTCCAGTAGTTCCTCCATAGACAACATCGGCGGTTCCTCCATCAGCGACAACTCCGGCGACTTCAGTTATACCATACAAAATCTCCACCAACACCTTAAATTTACGTCGACTAACCAGATGATAATGGTGATGATTCGATTTGGTTTGAGACGAAAATTATCAATTCACTTTGATGATAAAATATCGAAAAAGAGTTGGTGTTGGTGTTGCCTAAGAAAAAGTTGGAGGCAGAAAATGGAATCGGTCTAAATTCAATTTGGAGAGAAGATGGAAATCATGAATCGAGATGTTCCTGGAGATGGAAAAATCTGCAAATCAAATCGAATTATCAAAACCCATTTCAAGCGAGCAACAAGCTGTGCCACAAGCTCTTTTTGAATAGCAAAACCTATCCTTTTAAAAACAAACTCCATCGAACGGGGAGTCATGACATTACTGTGCATGATTTTCTGAACTCTCTTGAGAAGTCCAACCGGCTCTGGAGCCAAATAACCGAAAGTGTCAAAAGCAAAGGGGATAAAAGCATGTCCATTATCAATACACGCTTTCTCATGTTTTGCTATCTTACCTGAGGCAACTCTCAGCGCTGCCTGGCCAACTATAAAAGTGTCATGCCCAATACCAACTATATTTTGGGATATTCTCTATTTATGTAATTTTTTATTTTGGACTTTGGACTTTAAACTTTCGGACATTATTTTTAAACCCTACAAAAGGGTAGTTTAAATATAAACTGTGTGCAGAGAAGGACGACGATTACGATATCGTTCGGCCCCTCGGGTTCGTACACTGACAGTGGAGTCTGTGGCCCGAGTCGACTTCAACGGTTCATCCCCTGGAACGGGAGGTAACTTTGTCGAAACACTCGCGAATCCCCTGTCAGCGAGTTATTGTCTTCCTTCGTGTGAATATATGTCGAGGAACTGAAAACGGCTGCTTTAATTTCCTAGTAAATGGCAAGGACTGGACATACAAGATAAGGGTTCGGATTTCATCACCGTTCTCTTCTTGCCCGCCTTAGGAAAACGATACCAAACGCGAACCTAAGCTTAAAATACTGACTAGAATGAGACCGTAGGGTAACGAGCTTAATAAGAAAGTCATTCGAAAAATATTGGTTACTCTTTTAAGCGTACTTCAAAGTTCATGATGGTTTCTGTGAGTTGAATGCGTGACTGCACCGCCTTGTAATGCGATGAGGCCTTGGGTATCAAAGCTCCACGCAGCTTCCCTCGTCTCTATTCAACTTACTTTAACTCGGATTGATTCCAGAGAGGTTTTCTCAAAGTGTAACGAGTTCCTTTTCGAAAGATTAGAAGTTGGTCTAGAAACAATCTAAGTGGAGCCATCATGCTTTTTGTATGCTAGAAATTAGTAGGTTTGATGTGGTGGAGTTAGCCTTGTTTGTGTTTGCATAGAACTTCCCTTCCTTTTTGGATTTTCTTTCTTCTATTTCTTTTATTTGTTTTTTCTTGTGTATGCCCGAGGTTATTAGAGAGCGGACTTGGAAAAGAGACAATCTAGGTCGTTTGATTAGTGAAAAACCTAGTAATTCTTCTTGTAGAAGCGGGGAACTCGAAGACTCTTCTTTTGAGAGCCCCGTTTTTGGAAACTTCAGTTTTGAGAATCTGTCTCTTCGTGAGGAAAGTACCCCTAGTGCTTCAGCTGTGCCAGCGATGGCAACTTTGAAAGATTACATGTTCCCAACTAGGACCAACCGAGCTTCGTGCATTAAATTTCCAGCCAATACGGCTAATTTCGAGATAAAACCTAGTATTCTTTAGATGATCCCTATATTCTTAGGAAAAGATGATGAGAACCCTTATTTTCATATTACGGACTTTGAGGAAATTTGTGGGACAGTTAGAATAAAAGACCTTACTGATGAAGTTTTGAAACTTAAGATGTTCCCATTTTCCTTGAAAGATAAAGCCAAGACATGGCCAAACAACCTACCATCTGAATCCATTGAAACATGGCAGGAGCTTATTGCTGCTTTCAATATGAAATTCTACCCTAAGCATAAAACTGCAGCTGCTAGGCAGAAAATTAGTTCCGGTATACAACAAGAGGGAGAATCTCTTTATAGGTTTTTAGAGAGATTCAATGATCTCATATCCCAATGTCCTCACTATAGATTTGATAAGATGAAACTAGTTGAAATTATTTATGAGGGTTTAGACTATTCGGCCAAATCCATGGTCGAGTCTATGTGCGCTGGTGAGTTCACTAGTAAAAATGATGATGATGCTTTTAAGTTCTTAGGAGTTGTCGCTGAAAAATTCCAACAGTGGGAGCCTTGTGTTGAACCTCCTAAAAGACTCTTGGTCAATAGAAGTAGCACCAATATGGTAGATACAAGTTTTGGGTCAGATGCTAAGTTTGATGCTTTGTCTAGAATGTTGGAAGAAATTTACATGGAACAACCTTAAGGTTTTGTAGTTCCTGGTCAAGTACATAAAGTGTGTAAGTTAGATAAGTCATTATATGGTCTGAAACAAGCTCCTAAGCAATGACATGAAAAATTTAATAATTTGATGACTTGACATCCCTTAACATTGTAACTTGTTGTAACATAAATCAGGGTGATCAGGGTGCCTAGATTCAGCTAGGTAATAAAATATCAGCTGTCCTTATATAATTTCAGATTTTCACGGATCGGCTGATCTCAGCCGCAGGATGACAATTGATAGCCTTAACACTCGTCAGTACATAGGCTCGCTCGTCAACTTCTTTTTACAATCAAAAGGCGAGAGAACAAAACCCTAGTCGCCTAAAGATCTCTTCTTTCCTTCCTTCGTTCCCAACACCAGAAATCTCAAAATGGTAATATTTTCTCTTATTGTTTGTGCTGATAAATCGTTAGTCTAGGGTGTGATTTCTGTTTTCAAATTAGGGTTTAATATCTTTTCTGATTTCGTAGCCTTTCAAGCGTTATGTTGAGATTGGGAGAGTTGCTTTCGTAAACTACGGAAAAGATTATGGTAAACTTGTAGTGATTGTTGATGTTATCGACCAAAACAGGGTAAGCTTTTTATTCCAGATCGATTTTTTTCTTCTTCTGGGCATCTTATTATTTGTGACGGTGTATCATCTTGTTAAATAAACTTATGAATCTGGTTAAGGGTCAGTAGCAGTGTTAAATTTGTATGATGCTTGGAGATTTCCCTTGTGATAAATTGTTACTAGGAGTGACTCTTTTCCACAACTAGCACTAGTACAATCATCTATACATCTAGATGAAATTTTAGTTGATTTTACTAATACCTGGTTCTAATTTTCCGAAATTAATAAATCAGTTGTCCCTTACTCCAAATAAGTGCGTCTCATGTAGCTCCAAATATGAATTGTTGCATGCTTGATTTAAAGATTTGATTCCATTTCTTGGTCTTGCATACATATCAGGTCTAACATTGAGTTGCACATTTGTCACCCTCTCTTTATGTAACTCTTCCAGAACCTACCTGTGATTAGCTAGTTAGCTTCAAAATTGTACACCTACTATAACTTTCATAATACCTTTACTATTGACGGCGTGTGCTATTTTGTAAGAATCAAGTATCTTACCTTGCTGGTTTCCTGTTGTCATAATTAGTTTATTGCCCCGGAAACACTGGATCCCTTCTACTTTTTAGGTTGCACTGTGTTATCTCCTCAAGAGTTTATATTTTCTTTTATTTTTTGTGGATGGAACAGGCTCTTGTTGATGCTCCTGATATGGTGAGAAGCCAAATGAGCTTCAAGAGGCTCTCCTTAACAGACATCAAGGTTGACATTGGCAGAACCCCTAAGAAGAAGGTTTTGATCAAAGCCATGGAGGCTGCAGGCAAGTTACCAGCTTTATTAGCGAGAAGTTGGCTACATCTGAGTTATTACTAATGTTTGTGTAAATGTTGTATGTACAGATGTTGAGGGGAAATGGGTAAGCAGCTCTTGGGGTAGAAAGTTGATTGTTCAGAAGAACAGAGCCTCCTTGAACGACTTTGACAGGTTCAAGATCATGTTGGCGAAGATCAAGGTATGCTCAACAATTCTTTTTCTGGCAAATTGTTTCTTAGAAAGGCTGTTTTGGTAGAAGCTTACCATGTAGATTTTACATTGGTCAATTGAATTTCAGAGAGTAGTAATTCTTAAGGACTCCACTAAATATCCGAATGTTTTGCTTCTAAGTTCTGTTTGGTTCTTCCTTATGTATATTTTTTAAGCCTTTGAAGGCGTCAGTAGCTTGATTTTGGTACTTTTTAAATGTGGCAGAGGGGTGCAAAGATTCATCGCGAGATCCCACTGGTTGAGCTCAAGGAAGCTAGGTTAAGAACAACTAGGAAGCTGTTGCAGCTGAACCACAAGGACTGTACGGGAATCTGTTCATGGAAGAAAGAAGAATCAGCTAGTTGAACTTTTACTTACTCTTTACTCTCCTTATAGTAATTAGAGTTGTTTATAATAATCTATCTACTTGTATCAGAGATTCTGTTATGTAATCTTAGCCAACATCTGTCTTCCACTCTTTGCTTTCTAGCAAATATGTTCTTTTCTTTAGCTTGCACGCCGATATCATAGGAGTGCCTATATTTTCGGTTGCGAGGAATTACTAGCGTCTCGACGCACAACCAGAACTTGGATTTACTAGCGTCTGGACGCACAACCAGAACTTGGATGCTGCTTTTCCAGGAAGCTGCTAGGTTAGAGGTTAAATTCAGAAAAAGAAGTGGCACATTTTTTAAGAAAACTTGTGTAGTGTGTGGGGCAGTTATGATTGTTGTAGCTTCACACGTTCTGTAACACCTTGAGAAACAAACGGAGCAAAACACAAACAGTAGAGAACGTAAAACTAATAAAGAACACACATATTTACGATGGTTAGAACAACTTGAGATTGTACTTGCTCCACTTGCAACGATGATGACTTCTTATTAAGAAACCGAAGAACAATTACAAAAAACCCTTGATTAGCTTTTCCCTGTCTTCCTAGTCTTTTTTTTTTTACATGGCAT
Organism: Papaver bracteatum; assembly: GCA_023529315.1. Lineage (NCBI taxonomy): Eukaryota > Viridiplantae > Streptophyta > Magnoliopsida > Ranunculales > Papaveraceae > Papaver > Papaver bracteatum. The sequence continues at coordinate 2,470,965 of JAJJWX010003533.1, forward strand.
AGGACAGAACCTGCCCCTAGCAAATCCAAAGCCACTGAGCTACCCCTGGTAGACCCAGCTCAATCCCCATAATTTACATAAGAAGAGTTTTTATGAGATCTCTAAACTCGTGAGTGGAGACTCGATCCGCTTGTGAGAGCATAGCTAGGTCAACCTCGCATGCGTTGCTATATCAAGCATGTTTGTTAATGTTAGTGATCAAAACTATAGAGTCTTGATTTCTAGCCTATTTAGCTAAGTCTCGGACTAGGGTAGGAAAGTGTAGTTGAGCTCAAGGACTTCATGGCGATTCGACGACAACGACGAAGATCTACACCAAGGAACCGTGGAGCTTCATCAACAAAAAGGTATATGAAAACGTGAACTTATATATCACTCAAAAGTTTATCTATTCTATCTCCTACTTCTTGAGGCGTAAGTCGTATGCTAATTATATAGACTAGATCAAACACATTTAGTGTTTCGAGCTGAGTATTCAACGCTTATCTAGTTCTCGAAATATGTATGTGTTGGTATAGCTTATCCTTGATCAGGTTTATCTTCATCTTCCAATCACTTGGAATGAGAGTTTGGATAGCATAACCATGTTCCGAAGTTCAGTGAACTTTGTTGAGCATGAATTCGGAGGATTGTGGAATTGGCTTGCCAAGTCCGCGAACCCAATCCGCGAACTGTCGAGAGTTTTCGACCGAAATAATCTGTTGGATTTCTAATATTTGTTTGTGGCCTTAGGTCCGCGAACTGGCGGAAGTTCTCGACCGAGAATTTCTGCTGAGTCTGGAAACTCAACAGTAGAAACTTAAGTCCGCGAACTTTTTTGCAAACTTAAGAGGTTATGATTCAAAGATGTGCTCTGAACATTTATATTTAATTACTAAGGAATGCTTTATGCAAACCGTGGCTATTAATGTTCATTGAGCCGGTTCAATCGAATCGATAGCTTTACCTTTGCAGGTTACTGTATTGTACCAATGCTAGTGAACACGTGTGCCAGTTCTCACGAACTTGGAAAAAGTTCACAAGTGTGTTTGACAAGCTTTATCTTTTTATCTAATGGTTGAGAGATATTGGCTTGAATCTAAATCAGGTTTCATCTAACGGTGGAAAAGGTTTGCTTAGTAACTAAGGCAAAACCCTGATTTGAAAGGCTATATAAAGGAGAAGTCTAGGTAAAGAAAACCTAATCCCCACACACCTTTCTTGTGTGATACTAGTTTTTCTCTAAAGCTAGAGTCGATCTCCATTAACCCTTGAGGTTCTTCTTTAATCTCGGGTTAACGACTATCAAAGACTTCATTGGGATTGTGAAGCCAGACCGACACTATTTTTATCGTAGTTGGGTGATCTGATCTTACATATTCTATCGTTAAGAACGCAAACGTTTTTGTTTGGTTCGATAACTTGTTTCTCCGATAGGTAAGATAAAGAAGTCACGATTATCTTCGTCTCACTAATCGTGATTCCTCGATATTCTTCTTGTGTAGTCAGGAATTGAGTATTGAGAGGTGATTGATTTATCTAGGTTGTTCTTCGGGAATATAAGACCGGATTTATCAATTGGTTCCTTGAATATACCTTGGTTATTTTATAATCAGAAAACGGAACAAAAAGATTGGGTTTATCTGTGGGAGACAGATTTATCCTTTGATAGACTTATCTGTGTGAGACAGATTTGTTTATTGTCAAGCCTGCGATTTTGGGTCGTAGCAACTCTTTGTTGTGGGTCAGATCAGCAAAGGGAATCAAGTACGTAATATCCTGCTGGGATCGGAGGCGTAGGGGTGCAACTGTACCTTCTATCAGTGGGAGACTGGTAGGGGTTCAACTATAGATCAGTCCGAAGTTAGTTTGGTAGTAGGCTAGTGTTTGTAGCGGCTTAATACAGTGTGTATCTAATCTGGACTAGGTCCCGGGGTTTTTCTGCATTTGCGGTTTCCTCGTTAACAAAATTTCTGGTGTCTATGTTATTTCTTTTTCCGTATTATATTTTATATAATTGAAATAATACAGGTTGTGCGTTAAAGTTTAATCAATTGGAGATCAAATCTTGTGGTTGTTGATTTCGTTGATTTGACTCGTAGATTTGTACCGTCCAAGCTATCTCTCTTTGATTTGACTCGTAGATTTGTATTTACTTGAGTATCAATCAAATTGAGAGATAGAGATAATAACTCTTTGAGACACTATATTCTAGATTGAGTCTAACTGTCTAGTTGATTCTCTAGTAGAGTGCTTCGGAGTTTGTACATACAGATTGCTAAGCGAAATATTGGGTGGTGTTGTTAGACCCCCGCTTTTTCACCGCTGACCTCTATTATGAGAGTCAGGCTTCTGTCTTCCTAGTCTCACAACCCTTCGAGAATATAACTCTCAATGTTGTGTAACCTTACAACTCGAAGACAACCTTCTTAAGCACTCTAAGTTTCTCACAACTCACCGTAATTTTCCTCCTAGAGCTACTGCCTATTTATACTAGTTAGATACTTGAAGGCCAAGTATAAACATCGTGACCAAGTTTAGCACAACCAGATTCCTAGTTTAAGTACAATTCTAATTTCCGAAAACTAGTAAGCTTGGTTGCCAAAACTTGGTCATCCGCAGTTCCTTGGTTCTAGAAAGATCTCCGACAAACTTCAACATTTCTCCACCTTAGTTGACGATCTTCTCTGCCTTCATTTTTCTTCACTTCAGTTCATCATTGCTACCACATTGCACCTTTCGGTGCCTACAATTGTACGATGCTAATTAAGTTCAGACAATGCCTGAACTTACTCAAAGGTACCACCTTAATTAACATGTCTGCTGGATTGTCATTCGTACGAATCTTCTTTACTGAAAATTCACCATCACTTACAGTATCCCTAGACAAATGATACCGTACCTTTATATGCGTTGCTCTCCCATGAAAATATTCATGCTTCATTAAGTCTAAAGCACTCTGACTATCATAAAACACTTTCATTCGTTCTTATTTGACCCCAAACTCTCAATCAAGCCTTTAATCCATGTTGTTTGCTTCAAGGCCTCATTCACAACAATCGGTTTAACCTATGATGTTGATTGAGCTACAACTGATTGTAAAGACGACCTCCAGCTTATTGGACCATTAGCCAATGTAAATACATAGCATGTTCTAGATCTTGCACGATCTTCATCTCCAGCATAATCAGAATCTACATATCCACAGAATTGTGGTCTTTTACGACCACTTTTGTAACACCCCGTGTTTTTAACACGCAAAGGATGCGCCATGGCCTGAGATGAAGCTTCATATAAAACTTCTGTTACTTGGTAAGTGGTGGATTGGCTTAAGGCCAATACCGCGCAAAAATTGCGCATTACGTTTGGAATGTGGCCAAGTGCCAATGTTGCAACATCATGATGCATTAGGCCAGTTGGGTAGTGGCCTTGAGCTTGCAGCGTAATCATTGCGCATTATGCAAGTTATTGGACTAGAGAACAGAATGAGTGGTGCACGATCGTTGTGCATCAGGCCAGAGAGGGTTGGCCGAACGAATGTTGCACAAGCGCAATCATTGCGCCGGGTGATGCACAATCATTGTGCATCAGGCCAGAGAGGGCTGGTCGAATGAATGTTGCACAAGCGCAATCATTGCGCCAGGTGATGCACGATCATTGTGCATCAGGCCAGAGAGGGCTTGTCGAACGAATGTTGCGCGAGTGCAATCATCGCGCGCAATCATTGCGATGAACAGTGAAACGCAATGATTGCGGGGAGTTGGTGAGTGGTAATTTGGTCCCTAATTCTAACTTGTAGAAATTCCAAATTTACATATATAGGGAGGGGTACTTGGTTGAAGGTGCATATGCGGACTATGTACCAAGTAAGCTTCATAGCTTAGCCAAAGGAGTACAAATTATGCCTAAGGCTCATTTATAGTTGTGTAGACTTGCGAAGATGGCGTTTGATGCTTAGGCATCACTATGCCATGTCATGGACCCGATAATGCATAATCATTGTGCATCTTGACGAAACGGCCTATACGGACTAGGCCATTACCATTTTTTCTAAGCTACGGATTTGCAAACGAGTTGGAATAAGTTGCTTGTCCCTTCGAGGATGAACTACGGTATGTGCTTGATCCATTTAGAGTAGGGAAGGGTACGTAGGCAGCCGCAATGAGTTGCAGCATTGCTGGTCCAGCACGTTGTCGCTCATATCATCTAATTGCGAGATGATTGCGGCAGAGTGGCCCCTCATATCATTTAAGCTCGTTAGCTCGATGCAAGAGATGATTGAGGTCAAGCTTGATGAGTCTTAGTTGCATGCCAGCAAATGGATGCTCATACTTCCTATCAAGCTACAAAGAGCAAGCTATAGCCTATCTGGAGGCTAAAAACCCGAGTTTCGTAATTAGGCTCAAGAGGAGTCCATTTTGATGGGAAACGACCCAAAGATCAAGACATGTTAGATCCACATGGTCACCAGAATTTAGCCAAATTCCATCGTTTAGGGCCTCAAATGGACGTTTTTGTCGTTTTAGGAACGTTTTTGGTTTACTTAATAAACCCTTCGCGGACCAAGGGTGAGTTGGAACGGTGTGGAACCTAAGTTAGTTGCATAATGATCCACGAGCATGCGTGCAAGGGAAAATGTACATGCATTTGCCTAGCCTTAAGGCCCGGATCCTAGCTTCATCATGGCGTATCGGGGAAGTTACGGTCTGCAGGGCAACGCGCCAAAGGCGTAATTTTCCGATCCTTCACAGTTGGTATCAGAGAAAGGTCCGAGAAAACACTAGGGACTTGTGCGAGTGGACTCACTGGCGAGTATTTTTCCTTAACGGAAAACTTTAAGTTGGAGAGTAGGACAACTTTTGTGCTGAAAGAGTTTGTAACTGCTTTGCCAGTTACTGTACGAATCGAGTTGAGCTTGTTCAAGTACTGTGAGTTTGCTTGGCCTAAGTGGCACACCACTTACGAGTGGATATCCGAAAGACCGTCTAGGACGGTGGGTATGCAATGGGACTGATCATACCCACACATTGGAAACTGGCCAATGATGTGCGTTGTCAGGCCGACTAGCATCCCACTTACGAGTGGCAACCTGGATGACTGTCAGGGACGCTGGGCAACTGGAAACTGTTCTACACAGTACTATGCTAAAATCCGGTCATTTCGATGACACATTTCAACCTTGTGAACCTTAGGGATTCTTGGGTGGTGGTATATGGGATGCCATCTAGGATACCTTGTCGAGATATCCTTTTGCCACTGGCCAATTGCGATCTTGGTATTGTTGTGGGCACTTTTTGGATTCCTGGGCAGGTGGTATGGGACATTTTGCTCAGAAGGTCTGAATTTTGTTCATAACAATTTGAAGGAACTCGTGATTTATGAGAATATGGTATGGGACTTTTGCTCAGGAAATCCAAACCGAAGAACTTGTCCACAATAGTTTATGTTTTGAATTTCGGGGACGAAATTCTTTAAAGGGGTGAAGAGTGTAACACCCCGTGTTTTTAACATGGCGCACGCTAAAGGATGCGCCATGGCCTGAGATGAAGCTTCATATAAAGCTTCCGTTGCTTGGTAAGTGGTGGATTGGCTTAAGGCCAATACCGCGCCAAAATGGCGCATTACGTTTGGAATGTGGCCAAGTGCCAATGTTGCAACATCATGATGCATTAGGCCAGTTGGGTAGTGGCCTTAAGCTTGCAGCGTAATCATTGCGCATTACGCAAGTTATTGGCCTAGAGCCAATGTCGCACAATCATTGTGCAAGATGGCAGAACGAGTGGTGCACGATCATTGTGCATCAGGCCAGAAAGGGCTGGCCGAACGAATGTTGCACAAGCGAAATCATTGCGCCAGGTGATGCACAAACATTGTGCATCAGGCCAGAGAGGGCTGGCCGAACGAATGTTGCACAAGCGCAATCATTGCGCCAGATGATGCACGATCATTGTGCATCAAGCCAGAGAGGGCTTGTCGAACGAATGTTGCGCGAGCGCAATCATTGTGATGAACAGTGAAACACAATGATTGCGAGGAGTTAGTGAGTGGTAATTTGGTCCCTAATTCTAACTTGTAAAAATTCCAAATTTACATATATAGGGAGGGGTACTTGGTTGAAGGTGCATATCCGGACTATGTACCAAATAAGCTTCATAGCTTAGCCAAAGGAGTACAAATGATGCCTAAGGCTCATTTATAGTAGCGTAGACTTGTGAAGATGGCATTTGATGCTTAGGCATCACTATGCCATGTCATGGACCCGATGATGCATATTCATTGTGCATCTTGACGAAATGGCCTATACGGACTAGGCCATTACCATTTTTGCTAAGCTACGGATTTGCAAACGAGTTGGCATAAGTTGCTTGTCCCTTCGAGGATGAACTACGGTATGTGCTTGATCCCTTTAGAGTAGGGAACGGTACGTATGCAGCCGCAATGAGTTGCAGCATTGCCGGTCCAGCACTCTATCGCTCATATCATCTAATTGTGAGATGATTACGACATTCTGGCCTCTCTTATCATCTGGCTCGGTAGCACGACGCAAGAGATGATTGTGGCCAGACTTGATGAGGCAAGTTGCATTCCATTCACTGGATGCTCATACTTCCTATCAAGCTACAAAGAGCAAGATATAGCCTATCTGGAGGCTAAAACCCCGAGTGTCGTAATTTGGCTCAAGAGGAGTCCATTTTGATTGGAAACGGCCCAAGGATCAAGACATGTTCTATAGATCCACATGGTCACCAGAATTTAGCCAAATTCCATCGTTTAGGGCCTCAAATGGACGTTTTAGGAACGTTTTGGTTAACTTAATAAACCCTTCGCGGACCAAGGGTGAGTTAGAACGGTGTGGAACCTAAGTTAGCCGCATCATGCTCCAAGAGCATGCTTGCAAGGGCAAATGTACATGCATTTGGCTATCCTTAAGGCCCGGATCGTAGCTTCATCATGGCGTATCGGGGAAGTTACGGCCTGCGGGGCAACGTGCCAAAGGCGTAATTTTCCGGTCCGTCACAACTTAGTCGATAGATTAAACCAACATATATTGTACCTTTAATGTACCTAAGTATTCTCTTCACAGCTTGCCAATGTTATACTCCTGCATTTGCTAAAAATCTACTGACAACAACAACTACTTGTGCAATGTCTGGTCGAGTACAAACCATTACATACATTAGGCTACCAACCACACTCGTATAGGGAACGCGAGTCATGTACTCTTCATCTTCTTTAATACTTGGCTTCGTATCAACACAAAATTTTAAGTGCCCACCTAAAGGTGAACTAATAGGTTTAGAATCTTGCATTCCGAACTTCTCTAGAATCCTTTCTAGGTATTGTCTTTAGTTAAGACACATGATACCCTTCTTTTGGTCTCTTTGAAAATCCATCCCAAGTATCTTCTTAGCAGCTCCTAAATCTTTCATGTCAAACTCCATACTCAATTGAGATTTCATCTTCTCAATTTCTTTCATGTCGAACTCCAAACTCAATTGAGATTTCAGCTTCTCAATTTCTTTCATGCTCTTGGCAGCAATAAGAATATCATCCACGTATAAGAGTAGAAAGATCAAAGAACTTTATGGCTTCTTAGTATACACACAACTGTCAAGTAAACTGTGTGTAACCCAGTCCTTTCATAGATGTATCAAACATTTTATACAATCGTCTTGGTGACTGCTTAAGTGCATACAGTAATTTTAGTTTCCTGTCGAGGTATCAAACATTTTATACCATGGTCTTGGTGACTGCTTAAGTGCATACATTGTAGTTGTTAGTCAGGCACAAGACTGCTTTTACATGCTCTACTTTCTACAGATGATACATTCGGAGTTTATATGTGGCACTCAAAGAGTCTACAAATCATTCTCATCCCATTTGCTTTTAATTTTCAACACATTGTGATGATTAACTAAGACTAATTCCCCTCCATCAAGGAATTTCAACCAGAAGCAAACAATAAAGTTCAGATTGAATGTCATGAAGATGAAGTTCTAAACGAAACAGTGAAAACTACCTAGAAATCTAAAGAAAAGTAGCAGATATGGTGGGAATTGAAATCCAGTGGATTTTTTATCCAACTCTTATCCTGTGCTCTCCAGGCCTCCTTCTAGGAAGTTTAAACTCTTATGCTGTCATGAAGATGAAGTTCTAAACGAAACAGTGAAAACTACCTAGAAATCTAAAGAAAAGTAGCAGATATGGTGGGAATTGAAATCCAGTGGATTTTTTATCCAACTCTTATCCTGTGCTCTCCAGGCCTCCTTCTAGGAAGTTTAAACTCTTATGCTGTGCTCTCCAGGCCTCCCTTGTACACGTTTGTGCTCTCCAGGCTTCTTTCTAATACAAACCTCTATAGTAATTAAAACAGAGAATAAAATCAGCAAATTAAAATCATCAAACTCAAAGAAATAAAGCCAACGTAGATATTAGGAACAATCAAACACTATAGGGAAAGAGGAACTTACCTGCCCACAATCGGTTGGAGCCGAGAGCATTCCCAATTATTGATTTGCGTGCAAATTTGCCAATAAGTTCTACTTTTTAATACGTTTTATCAGCCGAAAAATCCCTTATTTCCGCATTTGCAAGATTTTGGTGTGCACCAATAGCTATAGCTCCACCGACATTAAGAATTCCGCCTTTATTCAGCCGAAAGAAATTGAGCCTATGATCACCTACTAGCACACTTATATCATCATCTCTTGCAAGTTTAAGTCTCTTAATATATTGCAAGCCCAGAACAGCGTAGTCTTTTGCAGCAGTCTTATCTTCCACTTCAAGTTCAAAAAACTTAAAAATCCTGTGGACTTGCTGCCATTCAGCAATAACACCAATAACTACGTTCCCCACTACAATAGATATACGAGAACAAGAGTTATCTATACAGGTCATGTACTTCCATCCACTAAATATAGGAAAAATAAAAAGCCTACTATTAAGACACGGTTAACAAAATGATCACTGTTACAATCACATCTTTCATCAGTACATAGTCGCTGGTTCTAAATGACGCATCCATCGCCTGCCTACTGTGGGCTAGTCAGAGAAACTCACCAGCTTATGTACACAACCAGAAAATTAACGGTCCAAAAAACTTCCCTGTTACAATCAAAGTGCTGGACTTTGATGGACTTTGGTGCATTTTGTTAACAATATCAAGAGATCTTTTAACTTACCCCAACCAGATATCATAGTATTGAAAGTTTCATGAAACACAACAGTTTAGTGGTGGGGGACTTCAAATTTTGGACCATTTTTTCAAAATGTGAAACCTTGATGGAATATGACAAATTTGTAAACTGACATGTAAAGTATGAGCTTTTTGCAAATACAGATTAAACGTATGACATGTTTCTAAATTACCCATAAAATATTTAGTTAACGGTTTCTACTTACATTTTTTAATAAGCCGATCATCTCCAAGAAGAATGACATTGATATTTATCTTAAAGCCCAACATGGTTGCAACCAGATGCTGAGGTTCAGGTGGAGTTTCTCCCCAAAGCTCTATTTTACAAAAACATACAGTTAAAACTACAAACCCACAATACAAAATCCAAGATTTTAAATGTACCAACTACCAACAGAAAATTAAGAAGATGATGACTCAACTATTATTCATATCCTCTGTCAGCTTCAGACAGATGTCGTCGGCATCGATCCAATCAGCCCCTGCAAAAACAAGCAAACCCGTGTCAGTGCACAAAATTTGATCAGATAGGCGATAGCCAACAACTAAGATAGCACATTAAAATATCCAAAACCATAAATGACCAATCATACACACAGTGCTCATTGCAAGTGTTCAAATTGACATTCTAATTGGTAGGGAGTGCACATGATACAAGCGTTAACTTAACCTAACCTAACTCCACCATTTCACAACACAAACATTTCTGGAATTACTATGCTTTCTTCAAAGATGATAAGAAACAAAAGGTATAAATTTTTGAAACAAAATTTCAGAAAAGAAAAGGGCGTCTGTTTTTGTGTGTGGCTTTTCCATGACTGACTACTGAAACAGAAATGATACATAATGGATATACTAGGTGTAATGTGCCAAATGAGAGCTCAAAGCATAAAAAAAGAGAGGCTAAAACGTATGAAATAATCTTCACAGGTACAAAGTTTGATCCCTTAAAAGAGGCATACATTCAGATTTCGAAAGCCATTGGAAATCAACAGTTAAAACCTGAACATGACCCATAATGTTAAAGGCCAGTCAGTAAGATACATTTATATGATACATCTAACTAGCATCAACCTAAGTATCAACAGTTAAAGCCCACTCAGTAATATACAACAATATATGACTAGAGACAAGTACTGAGCATAGCATGATATACAAATTTTCCAATAGAGAGCCCTAATTCCTGAACAACATAAAGAACATGGCAGATTGCAGAAATCTGAATGTGGATCTAGTTGTGTACCACGCCTATATGATCTGTGGTTCACATTCCGTAGTATGTTCATAAAACCTGCAGGGTTTTTGGTTTGGTTTTGTTGTTCTTTGTCATTTCTTTTGTTTGTATCGATTTGATTGTTCTGAACTTACTCAATGTTTTCATATTTCTTTACCAGTAAAAGATTCATGTCCTGGAGGCTTGGAAAACCAAACAATATAAATAAACCCCAAAATTACCTGGATTAGAGATATATTCTTGAAAGTCGATATCTTCAACAAAGTTCTCTGCCACCTCAGTTGTTGCATTTGATTGAGTTACCTCCATTTTAATAAACCCACAGGAACCTACATCAAAAAACAATATTCATACAAGCCAAAACAACAACACCACAAACCATATTCTTGCACACCAAAACAGCAACACCAGTCACTATAAATCGACATAAGTAAAAAGGATAGCTAATTAAATGGAATCCAAGAGGTTCACAATCATATTTTCACAGATTCACTATCATGAACAGTCAAATCAAAAAAATAATAATCAAATCAATAAACAGAAATACGAAAAACAAAACCCTAGCTCCAAATATAAGCCACGACCTAGTATGAATATTATCATGTTTTCCCAGATTTACAATTAATTGAAGACCAGAAATTAAATAAAAGAGAAGAAATCGAGCAAAAAAGAAAACCCTAATTATATGAATTCAGAAAATAAAAGAGAAGAAACTGATTTAATTACTTACTTTTATCCGAAGGCGTGAAGAGATTAGGTTGCAGAGTGAACGAAGAAGAGAGTTATTTGTAGTGGTGCTTGTGTTTTCAAAAGACGAAGTGGAGAGACTCGAGAGTTTTTTTTTTTTTGAACAAAACTCAGAGAGTTGCTCGAGCGACGGAAGAGAAGATTATAGGAGGGGTTTGAACGGCTGGGATTCATGGTTTTTTTTTTTTTTTTTTTTTTTGAGCTTCATCAATTAGAAAAATCCATTTAGAATATTGAGTATGAATCAAATTACAAAATTAAAAATTACATACTAGGCAAGCGAGCGACAAGCTGTGCCGCTAGCCCTTTTTGAATAGCAAAACCTATCCTATTAAAAATAAAATCTCGTGAGCCAGGGGTCATTACATTGCTGCGCATGACTTTCTCGGGACCCTCTTGAGTAGTCCAACCGCTTCCGGAGCCAAATAGCCAAAAGTATCAAAAGCAAAGGGGACGAAAGCATGCCCATTGTCAACACATGCTTTCTCATGCTTCGATATCTTACCCGAGACCTTTTTAGCGCTTTCGCCCGATCGTAAAGGTGCCATGTCCAATTCCTACCAAAGGAGATGCCTCGGTGAGGTCAACACATGTGTGTTTCCCATTAGCCCATCCAAAAATAAGAACATCAGCTGGTCTTAGTGTCGATCTCCTTCAAGTGGGTCTGTCAGGAAATGCACAGTGCTTCTTTCTTTTCCGAAATGCCGGACCTCCACAAGACATCATACAAAATATCCCTCACATGAACATGTCTATATTTATAACCTGTGGTCTACTTTACAATGAATCGCATGTTCACCATATGAATCCAAGCAACTTTGTGATGCAAGCAGGGCAGCGAGAGTCAGAGGGATAAAGCGGGATCATTAACTTTGTATTTGAGGATAGACCGGTACTCCAAAGGAGACATCTTACGCCCCTGACCCCTCAATCGGAATAGCGAGAAGAAAATCTTGGGCATGTCTTTGCTTGCAAACAACCAAAAACCGCTTTCTGTCTCTCCGTTAGCATGTAAACTCTATCAATGTCCTTAACCACTTTACCAAAAGAGCACTCGCCAGGATGCTTTGTGCTTTAGGGGGGGCGTTGTCTTTATTGGTGAAGTTGTTAAGATCAAAATCAGGAAGAGTCACTTGTAACGTTTCCAAAGCCTTATTAAAATTATCATCCATACCGTACACACCACTACTCCTCAATATGTGATCATTTAATCCCCAAGATTGCACACGTGAAGCCACAAAAACATACTCGAGACGCCTCCCCCTAGCGGTGTAAAGTCCAAGACCTCCATATCGATAGGTAGAGTAGATAGTCTCCACTGTAGCTCTCAAAGAACGGTCCCCGCACACCACGATTCCTTCCACCACTTCTCGCAAGCCTCTATCAAATATATCTACCGCCTCCATAATATAGTCTGGGTGACAAATACGAAGGCCAAAAAGCATCTTGGAGATACCCATACACGTTCGTAAAGGCAATTCACTTTGAGGATCATGGAGCTTGGATAAAATCTGCATCAAATCCATTGCTTTTCAGCCCTCTTAATGGCAAGGCCCTTTACAAAACCATCGTCGAGGCTAACTGCACCACCTAATAATTTGACTCCCTTATCTGGTCTTGAGATTTCGACAGGAAACATCCCATCACTTATCCTTCGTCCATCACAAGAGGGCCAAAATATTTCAGTTTTCTTAATATTCAGTATAAGCCCCAGCGCAGGCCCTTCTGTTTTGATAATAGTGAGTGCTTTTGCCACTTCTTCGGTGTCGCCAATAACAGTGCCATCATCAAGATACCAGGCATGTAGGGATAATATGCAGTGCTCATTTATCTTAGCTATAAGTCGATGAAGTACAGAGCAAATAACAAAGGCCCTAAAGGGTCACCTTGTTGTACTCCTGTGGATGAGTAGATAAAGGAGTCCCCCACATAGAGTCGTGAAGGTTGACCATACAAGTATTCTACCCAAGGCGATATAGATGGACAAAGCTTACGTACCTCAGAAAGCATAGCCGTTTGGTCAACTAGGTTAAAAGCATTGGTAAAGTCAACCATTAGCATAGAGAGGCTAGCGTCTACATGATGTTTCCTGACAAACCTATTCACAGCATGTAGGATTGCCTCAGCACCACCTGAAACACCTACACCAAACTCGGAAATCCTGTAGATACGCTTGCCATGTCCTTACCAACCCCTTTCATCGCCGCTTTGGACACCAGTCGACGCCAAATTGTCCCAACATCAATGGAACGAATGCTCTTATCCGGTTTAAGGAGGGGTGTTAGGGGAGCCGATGCAATGAACTCCGCTAGGTTAAGAGGGCATCTCCCGCCAAGCCAAAGATTAACAACCCTAGTTATGGCCGTGACCATATCAGCAGCCACGATTGAGCCTTCCCCACGAGAAAGCATCCAACAAATGTTGTGCCCGAAGGCCATCCCTTCCACACGAAGTTCCCTTAGGGAAAGATTTAATACAACTAAGAATGGTACCTTCTTCGGCCACTAACGGTGTCTCCTGCAACGTACAGGTTGGTTTCCGTGGAGGCGGTATCGTCGGATGCTTATCCTCAAGTGCTTTCCTTGTGTTCTCGTTGTATGGCGCCACCCGGACGAATCGATGGCTTTAACAGCCGCTGTGAAGTGCCCATCCGCCACCTTGCGCAAACAAGTAGAGATATTGGTACCGAGCCTGTTGTCTTTCCCGTGTCATCATCTTTGTTGTCTTTCTCTGTGTAATCATCTCTAATACTAACTGTTGCCGCAGACTTTAAAATCTCACGAACAAGATTTATAGTCCCACTAGGTTCACCCCAAAGTGCCGGCGCTCTAAGAATTTGTGTCTGTTGTGTCGCCTTGCGATTACCAGACCTGCATTCAGCTCTACCCTTAGGTCGGAACACTCTCAAAGTGCATCGAGGAGCAGCAAAAGCCCGACCCAATGTTTAATGACTTTAGGTTCAGCCGCGACTTTCTTTAGTGCCGCTTTCAGGGCATGAGAAAAAGCTAACCTGCAACCTCTTGGAATGCTCTTAACCGTACATACCGGGGCTCTAAAGACTGCATCCACAATTTCTTCATTCAATTGAAGTCGCTGTCAAGCTGCACTAAATCCTCCTGTAGACGAGGCTTAGGCACTCCAAAAATTATTTCAGCTACTTCACCAGAACTCGCACATATCTCAGGCTTAATATCAGTGTTCCCTTCATGCTTGCACGCTCTGCTCCAAGCCTGAATACTCATACATTCGAAGCACAACAATTGTCTTAAAGTTCTCAGAGTTTCCTCTAAACTCATGAAGACATCAACATCAGTTCTTATGGCCTGTTGGAGTGCAGTCTTCTTTTCTTTATTGCAGAGGTGTTGTCTCTTCAGGTGGGGAATCAAACATGAAAAACCTTTACTCCCAGTCCCCCCATCTGGACAACCATGAAAATCTCTAAACGGACATATGATGATTCCTTTACTTGCAACTGTCATTGAAGCATAATGACAAACAGTTTGAGTGCTTAAATAAATTATCCACTCTTTGGTTCAGAAACACACAGAGTAGCACCCGATTACAAGCAGTTTTCTAGGTGTATGACAATTCAAAAGCACAAAATCAATCAACCAAAATGAGTATGAACAAACTAACCCATCAACACACCATGAGAGTACCAACATGGAAAACATAAAAACTAAAATAAAACGAAACCCCCCAAACCACTGTAACCCATCGAGATGATGGTGGTGGAAATGGGAGTTTGCTGCTGGTAGTTTACAGTCGGTGATTTGAAAACGTTTGAATTTTCCAATGAATTTTCTGAATCCTAAATTTAAAATTACTGTAGCAGGAGAGAGGAAATAAATGGAAGAATATTTCATTTATTATATTATTAGATAAATATTATTAAACGAAACTAGTTGGAAGCATAAAAAGCTAAACTCCAACGACATACTACTACATTAATTGAACAAGTTGTTGTGCTAACAGGATAAATATTTTCTTTTTTTTATTCATGGTTGAGGTTGAGAATTGAGATATATGGCCCGGGGATTTTTTCCTGGCTGAATCTGGCACCCATGGATTGATTTGTCTGGGACTCTGGGCACCTTCCACTACATGACAAAATAGGATCATTGACCTAATCCTTCTAAAACCTTTATAATTTTCGGTGAGATTACTATTTTTTCCTTCACTTAATTAGTAATCAAAAATGATAATTAGTAAGTAAAATTAGTTGAGTTAGTTTAAATATAAGTTTTAGTTTTTGTTGAGAGATAGAGTGTTAGAGTGAGTAGGAGAGGAGGAAAGAAATAAAATTCTTCAAATTTGAAAGCCAAAATGGAAGAAATTAGTGAAAAGGAAGCGGTAGAAGAATCACCACTTGTTGAAGAATATCATGTTAACATTCCACCGGATTACGATTTCGGTGACCCAAATATCTTTTCTTTCTTCTTTTTCATTTTTTTTTTCTTGAAAACATTGTCCCGAGTGAAACTTAGAAATTCAAGCAAATGCCTTCATTCTTTGAGCTTAAATTAATTTTAGTAAGAGGGGTTCCTTGAACAGATTGCACGCACCCTTCCTGCCACTGTCTCTTTGTATTTTTTATGCCTTACACCTTTTTTTTTTCGCAGTCATGTTCCTTGAACATATTGCATGTAATCGAAACAGTATTTGTCTTGAATGCAAAAACAAGACATACCAAGCTAAGGAGTAATACAGTTGGTTACTTAACAAACGATTAATCTAGTTTTTACAGGTACTGAGGGTGGGAGGACGACTATGACGGACCGCCAGAGTTGCGCAAACAAGTGCTCCATGTTGATGAATTACAAACAATTGGTACAGTGAATACGTTTGTACAACCTAATCAACGGAGATGCATCCAGAGAGCTTTCGAAAGATCAGAAGTAAAACAGACTACCACAGACTTACCATTAACAGGTGAAGTTATTGATGAGTTTACGACAGTAGGGTATTGTTTGTGGGTGAAAACTACTTCTACAGGTTTAGGTAATTTTGGGGTGTGTGGATGAGAAGTGAGTCTAAACCTTCAACAAATGTGTTGCACGTGAGCACTTTTGATTCGAGAGATAATCTGTATAATTCTGGCCTAAACCAAAGATATGGCCGTTCCAGACTTGCTTCGGTCACAAGGTGAAGGATGTGAGGTTGATCTTAGGGAGGGAAGCGAAGAAGGTGTTGAGAGTGTGAAGGTGAAGGTTATTTTATGACTTGTAACAGAAAGATGAAAAGGCTTGCAAATAATGCAAGCAGGCTATGGGTGTTGAATACGGTTGTATTAACACTGATTTCTATGTTGTTGTTGGAAATAGGGAGGAGAACCTATTTATACAAGTCGATAAGCCTTTATCACGTCTCTCGTAGGAAGTGGAATGATGGAGGAGTGAAGTGGTGTGTTAGTGTCACACGACCAGTCATGCCCACTTCTCCCGTCATCACTAACCGCACACGTCTTCCTGACACGATCTTATGATGGCGCATTGCACGCTGTAAACCGCCAAACCAAAACCCCAGTTTATATCCCCCAGTTTGTGACATGATTAATGTCTCGGGTGAGTCGTGGGACCCACATAAAGGTATCAAACGGTGCTATATGAAATAAATAAGTTATTTGCAGGTGTATATTCTATGCATGCGGTGTATTGAATATGTTCGACATGTTTGAAGCATGGTTGCTTTAAAACTTTGATGAAAAAGTTACAAGCTGAAGTGTCTCAACCAGCCAGGTTCATGCAATCATTGGGAGGCCGCATGAGCAGACCCTGCCTTGGCCGATTATACCATGGGGAAGTGTGGCGGATGATGATCACGGTGATACCTTACTTGCCTCCTAATTCCCTTTCTAGGCTATTCGTCCAAGCATGCGAAGTTGGACGGATAGGATTGTTTGAAAATAGTCGTTGGATTAGGGTTTGGGAGGCATGTAAGCCTCCACCTTCAACCCAACAAAAATTGGCCTCGGGAGGCATGCATGGAGAGGCCGATCGGTCTTGCATGTAGGTGGGATGCCAACCTACTCGTCCATATTTGCGTGAAATCCATCGGAGCAATCTTAGTCGCTCGTTTCAGCCTGCGAAGATGGATGGTCGAGATTAGAAGGGGACCTTACATGCCACCTTCAGGCACGAATATCGAGGCGCATGTCTACCATAGGTGTTGACCGATTAGTGCACCGTAAAGGTGGGCCCACGGTGAACGTGTAGGCGCTATCGGCCGACAGTTCCGCCCCTCCTATGATTCCCGTTCAACTGGTTGAAGTTGCGTGGTTGCGACTGTTGCCGCAAACCTTAACTTTAGGGTTGCGGGCCCATAACTTCATCCTAACGTATATGTTGCTTGCACGGCTCCCAAGGGAGGCCGATTGTACCAGCAGGGAGATGGGACAGCGGTGATCTCATGCATGCATGCTACTCGGTCCCACGTACGATCTAAGCCCTCCAACCATGCCTGCGAAGTTGGACGGTCGTGATCGATTTGGATTTTCAAGACGGCGCACAAGCCTTGTTCAGGCGGTTGATCTTGCATCACGGTTCTCCTATGAGAAAACCGATTGTGTAGGTGAAGAGTGGGCCGCCAATGAGTGTGGCAGAACTTCATTATTTAATTGAGGTGCGATCTAGGCTGTCCAACCATGCCTGCGAAATTGGACAGTTGAGATCTATTTCAAACTTGTTTTCCCAGCAGCTTTGTAAAGTGAGACTAGCACGGGTAGTCTTATTCACGCTCAACGAGGCTAATATAACCCGCCGTGAGGTAGCCTGTATGGGAATTTCATGCATGTCGGAACACAAGGCTTTAATTGGAGCATTGATCAATAACGCTGTAAACTTACAGAAAATCGGGTTGGTTGCTACATGCTCCGTTATGAATGTATTTGATTCACATGGATGGTCGCACATGCTCCAATGAATTCATAAAGTGAGAAATATTCATCACTTTAATGGTTTTATCCTTTGCAGGATGTCAGCATAAATTTGGTTTTATAATTTTAGCCCTGAACTAAAATCCACCGTCAACATTAAGTCCCCTTCCTAGCATGTAATGGTTACACTATTACAGGGTAGGCATGAGATGGTGACAATTTGCGTATAAAACGACTAAGGCTGAGTAAATGTACATTTACCACACGGAAAAAAGGCATGTGTGTCAAAAGCCCGTAGAGTTGGTTGAGTCGTTCCTCCTCAAAGGTGTTTTCTCCGATTTCAGTTAGGTTTTGAAACTAGCACGATTTGGTAGGCGTTGATCCCTTGCCTGCCGGATGTACTCCGATACAACCGCCTCTAGGGTTTTCCTCATCGTATATGTATGTGCAGGAACCATACCTCCATGTTTCGAGGTTAGCATTTTTCTTTACAGGAGCTCCATTATGTCAGGCAACAACAAGTCGTCTTCTTCATATCATCCAGGCTCTTCTGTCAAACGTGCACGCCCTACGCCTCAGCGCGCCTTCGAGCCTCATGAAGAACCTCCCGTTCGTGTTCTCCGAGTTAAGAGAGTTATACCGGTTTGTTCTTTTTCTTTTTCTGAGTAGTTACTCTTATTTCCTGGTCAGGTGAATAATCTCCTCCTTTTACAGAGATACCCGCCTGGAACATGCGTGACAGTCATTGATGACGATGACTTAGCTAGTCCGCTTTATTCAAACTCAGCTACGCCTACACCGGCTGACCTCGAGGATGCTGATCTGGGTATTTCTTCTCATGACTACCCGAACGTTGGCCTCTTGTTTGATATCCGTATGAAGTGCTTCTCCTCCAACTACAGGACCGTTGGTGGATTCTTGGTACGAAAAGAGTTTGTCTCTTTATACACGCAAATTAAGGTTTGGAGAAAGTATGGAAACATCGCAACCAGAAACATAGTTCGGCACTGCTCATCTGCTTTGGTTACTGCGGTAAACTGCATGCTTCCTATGATTGCTGAGATGGAGGACGTCTCCATTCGCGACGCTGCTGAATCAAGCCTTGAGAAGTGGGAGGATATGATATCTACCTGTGTGTCCATGGAGTTCAATGTGAGCTGGCTGCGGCAGCGTCTTGACATCATCAATGTTGATCGGGATGGCATCCTCGTTAATGTGGTTCCTGCTGCAAAGGCTATCCTGGAGGAGGAGAAGGATTTGGCGTCTGAATCAGAGAAAGTGGATCAGGCGATCCAAAACTTGAAGGACAGAACAGAGAGGTACCAAGCTAGGCTGAAAATGATGTTCTCAAGGGACTACAACCTGTTGGACGACCTCTTCTGAGATGCGATCTTCTGGATGTTGTTATTCATTCGTTTTTTTTTTTATTGGGAAACAAATTGCTTTGTGTTTTTTCTTTCGGGTAGATGGACGAAATATTTTCATTAATATTTTCCTGAATAAATTGATAAGTTAGATATGAAACAAGAATGCCTGTATTGTCATGTCGTGGGACAGTTGCGGGACAATGATCAGGCGTGATATGCCTTGAGCCATTTTCCGTTGATGACTGCTTCTAACTTGCCTCCATCCACCTTAATGATTTTGTAGTATCCAGTGTTGTAGGCCTTGGTAATCGCGTAAGGTCCTTCCCATTTTGGAGAGAACTTTGGCGCAGACATGTCTTGTTGGATGTGCTTGGCTGTCTTCAAAACTAGATCTCCCACCTTAAAACTTCGTGGCCTTACTGCTTTGTCATATTCCCTGGAGACCCTGGTTCTGTACACTTGAGCGCATTCCTCTGCCTTGCTTCTCCTGAAGTCTAGAGTATCCAGTTCAGCAATTCTGCAGTTAGACGCTTCACCCTCGTTCCAGTGGACTCCGCTTGCTGCTGCAATCCTGGCCGATGGGATTTTGATCTCTGCTGGGAGAACAACATCAACTCCGTAGACAAGTGAGTATGGAGAAACTCCAATGGAGCTCCTAGGCCCGTCCGGTATGCCCATAGTGCCATCGGTAGTCGTTCATGCCACTCTCTGGGATTGTCATGTATTGTCCGACTAAGAATCCGAATTAATGTTTTGTTGGTGATCTCAGCCTGCCCGTTCCCTTGAGGGTAATAGATGGTGGAGAAGACCTGTTTGATTCCATATTCTTCGAGCAGTTCTCGTACTTGTTTGTTGGCGAAGGGAGTGCCGTTATCAGTAATGATATGTTTAGGCACACCGAAGCGGCAGATGATGTGTTCCTTAATGAAGGCTGCAATCGTTGCCCCCGTATTCCCGCGCAGAGGAATAGCTTCGACCCATTTGGTGAAGTACTCGGTCGCAGTTATAATATACTCATGCTGCTTCGATGATAGTGGGTTGATTTTTCCAATAATATCAAGTCCCCAGCTATAGAACGGCAGTGGACTACTTATCGGGTGTAGAGGAGTGGAAGGTGCATGAACAAGGTTCCCGTGAATTTGGCACTTGTGGCAGTTTTGAACGAAGGAAGCTACATCATCCTCCATGGTTGGCCAGTAATATTTCTCGTGTATCTGGAGAAATAGTTTCTTTTTCCCTTGATGTTCTCCTTCATGCATATCTTTCAAAATGGTCTGGATTTCTCCCTCAGCCAGGCATCGTAGCAGGTCGCCTCCAAAGCTTTTCCGGTATAAAATCCCTTCGTGGAACACGAAACGTTTCTCTCTCTGTTTCATTTTGACAGCCTCTTTTGGACTAGCAGAAACTGTGCCATCACGAAGGTAGTTAACATACGGCTGCCTCCAGTCCCCGACGTGACTTATGTTGAGAACTTATAGTTGATGAGGTGGTGCCTGGCAGCTTGGGCAAGACTGCAGGAGCGTGCGAGACTGTGTCTCCATTTATGGCCAGTAATAGCCTAAGCGTTGGAGACGTCGATAGAGTGTCACCACCAATGTTTATCCGCAAATCTCGCTGTGAACACAGTTAAGCTGCAGCTGTGCTTCTTCCTCTCCGAGACATCTTGATAGGGAACTATCCGGGTTTCGATGATACAACATGCCATGGAGTATAAAGAAGCTTTGTAAGGTTTTGAGGCTGAGATTTCCTTGAGAAAGTGAACTGCTAAGCTCCTGAATGATTGGAGTCTGCCAGTCACAGGTTTCAGTGTCCTTACATTGTGAAAGCCACGTTGATTCCATTGTCCTTCTTTTTACCGTCAGTGTTTCTTCTTTGCCTTCGAATTGTAATTTGGAAGTTAACGTTGCTAAGCAATCGACATGCCTGTTGTTGTTGCGGCTGATATGAGTTATGGTTGCATCGGCAAAGTAATTCAGCAGCCTATGTGCTTCGCATCGGTACGGGGCTAGGTTTACCTCCTTTAGCGCGTACACTCCATTCATCTGATTAACCAGTAGTTTTGAATCACCTTTTATCTCCAGGAACGTGGCTCCCACTTGCTTGGCTAATAATAGCCATATGAGGAATGCTTCAACTCTGCTGATTTTTTGGTGCACTGAAAGTCCAGCTTGAAGGAGTGTGAAAAGACTTCTCCGGTTGGAGATACTAGTACTACGCATGCTCCTCCAGTATTGTTGATGGGAGTAACAGACCCGTCGAAGTATAACAACCAGGCTTCTTCTTCAACAACAGAGATGTCTGGAAATTCTCCAGGCAGGTCTTCATGCAATGTTGTGGTACCCTCACCAGGGAAAGCTGCTAGCAAATCAGCGACTGCCTGACCTTTGATGGCTCTGGGTGGGGTACATGTTATGTCTATCTCTGAAATTTGAAGGAGCCATTTAGCTGTCCTTCCCATCAGCACTGTTTTTGATAGTAGGAACCTTGCAGGGTCGGATTTAGATATAAGTGTTACCTTGTTGGATAGCAGGTAATGCCTGAACTTCTGAATGGAATGTATTAATTTCAGGCATGCTTTCTATGCTCTCGGGTATCTGAGTTCAGCATCTCTCAATATTCGACTAAAATAGTATATAGGGCGCTCAACTCCTTCATCATCCTCTTGGGAAAGCAAGGCTCCAACGGTAGTGTCACTGAAGGTAGTGTAGAGACATAACGGCCTTCCTTGAACAGGAGATTTCATGATGGCTGGAGACGATAGTATGTGCTGAATCTTCCGGAATGCCTCATGTTGGGTGTTCGTCCAAATGAAGCTCGTTCCTTTTTTTAACAGGGGGGTGAATGAAGCGACAAGTTGACCTAGACCAGGTATAAAACGCCGTATTTAATTCACCTTGCCCATGAAACTTTGTAGTTATTTTACAGTCCGTGGTGGTGGCGTGGTGAGTATAGATTGAGTCTTAGATGGGTCCACCTTGCTTCCTTCAGCAGTCACTTGGAATCCCAAAAACTTCCCTGAAGAGACACCAAAAGCACATTTCAAAGGATTCATCTTCAACTTATACTCACGGCACCTTTCAAACACTTATCGGAGGACTTCTGTATGATCCGTATGAGATTTTGATTTGACTACCACGTCATCCACGTAGTCTTCAACTTGCTTATGCATCATGTCATGAAAGATTGCCGTCATAGCACGTTGATAGGTTTCACCAGCATTCTTCAATACGAAAGGCATAACAGTACAGTAGAAGTTTCCAAGAGGTGTTCGAAAAGCTGTCTTACTGGCGTCATGCTCATACATCCTTATTTGATTGTAGCCGCTGTATCCATCCATGAAGGAAAACATGCCATGTCCACTTGTGGCGTCTTCCATCATGTCAATGTTAGGTAGAGGAAAGTCTTCCTTTGGGAAGAACTTGTTTAAGTCTCTGAAATCTACACAACACCGGATTTGTCCATTTTTCTTCTTTACTGGGACTACATTAGCCAGCCAAGTTGGATGATTGATGGGCTTGATAAATCCGGCAGCTAGAAGCTTTTGTATTTCAGACTTGATTTGATCTTCTACCCCGTGTTTGAACTTCCTTGGAGACTGCTTGATTGGCTTGGATCCAAGTTTGATGTGTAGGTGATGAGTAACCAACTTCTCATCTAAACCAGGCATTTCATCATACATCCAGGCGAATATGTCTTGGTATTCTTTGAGGAGTTTCACCAGTTTCGTTCGCTCCTCCGTGGACAGGTTCGAACTGATGGAAATGGGTCTAGGCGACTCCTCGTTTCCGATGTTGATGATTTCGAGTTCGTCGGTTGTAGAGTCTGGGGGAATCTTTCACCTCTTCCTGTGAGTCACCATTTTGGAAACATTCCATTGGGCGGGAGACCGAGCATCGATCTCTCCTGTTAATTGATAACAACGGCGGCGGTACACAGTATTTCCTTTCTGATCTTGAGTTTCCACAAAAGTTCGTCCCCTCTTGGTGTGAATGGAGCCTCCAGCTTCACTGGATGGAAGAGGGTTCCTCGACAGTTGGGAGGTGTCATGCTTAGCCTTTAATGACGCAAGACGATCCTCCTCCTGAATTGATGACCACGCGGGGAGTGGGGTGCAATCTACCTTTCCTGACCCTTCCTGTAGATATTCCTTTGGTTTGAACAATTCCACTCCGCATATGGGTGCGTATGGAGATAGCGATGCAGGGATACGGTTGACTTCCTCGTTCAACATAGTCTTCAGGCACTGGTGATAGTTTGAAGGAATGATCTTATTTTTGTGTAGCCATGGCCTCCCCAATATCATATGATAGTCTGGTTCCTTTTCTATGACTTCAAACTTTACCTTTGATTGAACTGGTCCTACAGATAAGTTCAGACTGACATACCCATAGGTGTTGGTCTGGTTCCCATCGAAGTATGTCATTGTAGTAGGTCGCCGTACAATCTTTCCTGAGAAAACCTTAGCCACCTTGAGTGTTTTGAGAGTAATCACGTTTGACGATGCTCTAGTGTCGATGAGGGCCCGCCTGAATTCTGAATCCTTGATGCGTGCGGTTACATGTAGGGCTCGATTGTGACCCTCTTCTGCCATCATGTCTTCATTTGTAAAAGTGACACTATTTACAGATGCCTCTGCGCTTGAAACCTCTGGGCGCAAGGGGGTTAAATGCATATCCAGAGCTATCCGGTTGATGGCAGCAAACGTCTGTGTCCGTTGGTCTTTTGAGAGATGCAAAAGTTCGCATAAAATTTCCACCAAAGAAGCTGCTTCCTGGTCCACAGGTTTCTGTCCCGTAGTGAAAGTGTTGATTTGGAGACGTTCAGTCCCCAGTGCCGGGGGCTCCATGACAGGGATGCCCATCTCTGACGTCATCTTGATAAGAAGGTCGAGTATGCCGTTGACCGTCTCTTTGATCAGGTCTATGTTCTTCATGTGAACCTCCTGCACTCGTGCTAACTCGATCAACGTTGGGATTCTTCCAGCCAGACCATTAGGTGTACCGTTAGAGGGAACTCGATCATGATTTGGTGTTGTTGAAGTATTCCTAAGACCGACCATTTCGAAACCAACTAAATGGGGTTGGGTATTGAAGAAATCGACTTCACACCGAGAGATTAATCTCCCACTGTGGTCGCCAACTGTTTGTGGGTGAAAACTACTTCTACAGGTTTATGTAATTTTGGGGTGTGTTGATGAGAAGTGAGTTTAAACCTTCAACAAAGATATGGCCGTTCCAGATTTGAGAGATAATCTGTACAATTCTGGCCTAAACCAAAGATATGGCCGTTCCAGATTTGCTTCGGTCAAAAGGTGAAGGATGTGAGATTGATCTTAGGGAGGGAAGCGAAGAAGGTGTTAAGAGTGTGAAGGTGAAGGTTGTTTTATGACTTGTAACAGAAAGATGAGCAAGCTTACAAATAATGCAGGCAGGCTCTGGATGTTGAATACGGCTGTATTAACACTAATTTCTGTGTTATTGTTGGAAATAGGGAGGAGAACCTATTTATACAAGTCGATAAGACTTTATCACGTCTCTCGTAGGAAGTGGAGAAAGTGGAATGATGGAGGAGTGAAGTGGTGTGTTAGTGTCACACGACCAGTCATGCCCACTTCTCCCGTCATCACTAACCGCACACGTCTTCCTGACACGATCTTATGATGGCGCATTGCACGCTGTAAACCGCCAGACCAAAACCCCAGTTTGTGACATGATTAATGTCTCGGGTGAGTCATGGGACCCACATAAGGTAGCAAACGGTGCTATGTGAAATAACTAAGTTATTTGCAGGTGTATATTCTATGCATGCGGTGTATTGAATATGTTCGACATGTTTGAAGCATGGTTGCTTTAAAACTTTGATGAAAAAGTTACAAGCTGAAGTGTCTCAACCAGCCATGTTCAGGCAATCATTGGGAGGCCGCATGAGCGGGCCCCGCCTTGGCCAATTATACCATGGGGAAGTGTGGCGGATGATGATCACGGTGATACCTTACTTGCCGCCTAATTCCCTTTCTAGGCTATTCGTCCAAGCCTGCGAAGTTGGACGGATAGGATTGTTTGAAAATAGCCGTTGGATTAGGGTTTGGGAGGCATGTAAGCCTCCACCTTCAACCCAACGAAAATTGGACTCGGGAGGCGTGCATGGAGAGGCCGATCGGTCTTATAGGTAGGTGGGAGGCCAGCCTACTCGTCCATGCTTGCATGAAGTCCATCGGAGCAATCTAAGTCGCTCGTTTCAGCCTGCGAAGATGGATGGTCGAGATTAGAAGGGGACCTTACATGCCACCTTCGGGCACGAATATCGAGGCACATGGCTAACATAGGTGTTGGACGATTATTGCACCGTAAAGGTGGGCCCACGGTGGACGTGTAGGCGCTATCGGCCGACAGTTTCGCCCCTCCTATGATTCCCGTTCGACTGGTTGAAGTTGCGTGGTTGCGACTGTTTCCGCAAACCCTAAGTTTAGGGTTGCGGGCCCACAACTTCATCCTAACGTATATGTTGCTTGCACGGCTCCCAAGGGAGGCCGATTGTACCAGTAGGGAGATGGGACAGCGATGATCTCATGCATGCATGCTACTCGGTCCCACGTGCGATCTAAGCCCTTCAACCATGCCTGCGAAGTTGGACGGTCGTGATCGATTTGGAATTTCAAGACGGTGCACAAGCCTTGTTCAGGTGGCCGAATCTTGCATCACGGTTCTCCAATGAGAAAACCGATTGTGTAGGTGAAGAGTGGGCCCGCCAATGAGTGTGGCAGTACTTCATTATTTAATTGAGGTGAGATCTAGGCTGTCCAACCATGCCTGCGAAATTGGACAGTTGAGAACTATTTCAAGCTTGTTTTCCCAGCAGCTTTGTAAAGTGAGACTAGCACGGGTAGTCTTATTCACGCTCAACGAGGCTAATATAACCCGCCGTGAGGTAGCCTATATGGGCGTTTCATGCATTTCGAAACACAAGGCTTTAATTGAAGCATTGATCAATAACGATGTAAACCTACAGAAAATCGGGATGGTTGCTACATGCTCCGTTATGAGTGTATTCAATTCACAGGGATGGTCGCACATGCTCCAATGAATTCATAAAGTGAGAAATATTCATCACTTGAATGGTTTTATCTTTTACAGGATGTCAGCATAAATTTGGTTTTACAATTTTAGCCCTGAACTAAAATCCACCATCAACAGGTATGTAACTATGGATTTCCCAACCCTATTCCCGTATGGTAAAGCTGATTTGAGGAAAAGAAGGATTCGAAAGGTAAGTGAATTATAGTACTTTCAATATCTAATGAAGTATTTTGACGGACGCTTTGCACGAGACTCTATATTTTGATATTTTGGATGGAACTCGACAACTAGGTGGCGGGCTTTATCGTTAGGGTCTGTTTATATAAAAAATAATCCATCTGATGGTTAACTCTCAATTCAATCACTTCGAGACATGGTTTCATCTAGGGACATTCGGTTATTATCTCGTGTTTTTTATTATGAAAAGCATATATGGGGTACTCAAGCATATTGGTACTCTAAATTGAAGGAACTCATCGCAATGGTCAAACAATTGGGTCCACCTACTATCTTATTCACCTTTAGTGATGCATATTTGCAGTGGCCTGAACTTTATAGACTTCTGGACCCGGAAAATACATTGGAAACTCTAGATCCAACACAAAGAAGGCGAGAAAGGGCAAGGCTACTAAATTAGAATCCAATGATTGTTTCTTAGTTTCTTCGGAAGAGAGTGCATATATTTTTCAAGGAATATTTGAAGAAAGAATTTTCAGTGGTTGATTATTGGTATAGGTTCGAGTGGAAGAACCGAGAAAGCGGACATGTCCACGGTTTCTTGTGGCTTCAAAATGGATCGGATGTTTCTCGTATTGCAATAAATGAGCAAGCACGTCGTGAAGTATGCGAATATTTTGACGACTTGGTATGCACCTCGAATCCAGATCCTAGCTTCTCCACAAACATACAAAACCATCCTTGTGCAAAGAAAGTTTCTTTAGATGACGATGGCGATGAAGTTGATTATGCAGCTCTTGTGAATTATGTAATGCAACACTCTCGATATAAAGGACGTCAACTAAGTGAATCCGGGTGTGATAAACAAGATAACAAAGCAACAAATGTAATACGACATCTTTCGTCGTCAAGTTGTCTAACTGGCGTCTCAACTTCATATAATCATTTTCTTGGTCCTGCGGCTTATTGTGGTAGGTGTACATGTCTCCATAACACTGGCCATCCCATTCATTGTTCTTAAAATCCCTTTCAACAAATATTGGGAAATGAAAATATATCCACGCCTGCAAAAGAGCCATATTCCATCCGATTTGGTTCCTTTGAGCCCTAGAAGCCTTTCTTAACTCGTTAAATGAGTGTGCAAGGATGGCAGTGCCCCAAGAGTATTCATGAATCTTGTCAAATGGTTGCAACATCTGGATAAAATTGGCATTCACACGGGAGCCGGAAACGTCGGGGAAGATAACAGTTCCCAAGATGTACATGACATACACATTGCCGTGGAGACGATACGTTGCGGCGTCACTTCCTTTTTCTCAGCACAAAGTTTCTTTGTTCCACTATAGAGGTCTCTCAACTTTGAGAGATAGAATATCCTCTGCTTTGCTTTTCCTACTAGCATTTGTGACTTGGTCATCGCCTCATCTCATTGGAACACTTCCTTGGTCCACGCGTAAATCTTGTCCCACTCAAGCTCTTGCGCGCACCTTTTGTGCTTCACGGATGTACCTTCTATGCTTAGCCCGGTAATCAATTTCACACCATTTGGAGTTATCGTCATTTCGCAAAATGAGAGATGCAAAGTATTCGTTTCCCCGTAATATCTCTCGGCAAAGGCGGAACAAAGAGGTATGTCGTAACCAAGCTCCAAATTCACGACCGCAGGTATCAACCCCGTAGAATTGACTAGATCGATTACTTCCTGAATTTCTCCTTCGGTTGATCCCATTCCTTTCGGTACCCATTTGTTTATCATACACCTTGACATTCCTGGATTCATAAGACGAGCGGCATCCTTATGATCCTATAGAACAAAATAAACCCGATGGACAACAATCAAAACAATACACCGGTATTAATTTTTACGTCGCATAGCCACTACACCTAAAATGGGCTTTCGCAATTGGATCCTGCTGTTGCAAAACAGGGTCGCAACTGCACTCAGCTGTTGCGAAGGGGGGAGACTCGAATTATAGAAATGAAAAGGTAGCTGTTGCGAATTTCGAGTTGCAACTGTTTTCGCAACAGGTGAGTACAGTTGCAAGGAAAAATATTAGAAACAACGAGTAAGCCTTTGAAGGCGTCGGTAGCTTGATTTTGGTACTTTTTAAATGTGGCATAGGGGTGCAAAGATTCATCGCGAGATCCCACTGGTTGAGCTCAAGGAAGCTAGGTTAAGAACAACTAGGAAGCTGTTGCAGATGAACCACAAGGACTGTACGGGAATCTGTTTAAGGAAGAAAGAAGAATCAGCTAGTTGAATTTTTACTTACTCTTTACTCTCCTTATGGTACCACCATTTTAAAGATCTAGTAATTAGAGTTATTTATAATAATCTATCTACTAGTATCAGAGATTCTGTTATGTAATCTTAGCCAACATATGTCTTCCACTCTTTACTTTCTAGAAAATATGTTCTTTTCTTTAGCTTGAAGAATTTCATTAAACCTCCGATATCATAGGAGTGCCTATATTTTCGGTTGCGAGGAATTACTAGCGTCTCGACGCACAACCAGAACTTGGATGCTGATTTTCCAGGAAGCTGCTAGGTTAGAGGTTAAATTCAGAAAAGGAAGTGGCGCATTTTTTAAGAAAACTTGTGTAGTGTGTGGGGCAGTTATGATTGTTGTAGCTTCACACGTTCTGTAACACCTTGAGAAACAAACGGAGCAAAACACAAACAGTAGAGAACATAAAACTAATAAAGACAGAACACACATATTTAGCACAACTTGAGATTGTACTTGCTCCACTTGCAACAATGATGACTTCTTATTAAGAAACCGAAGAACAATTACAAAAACCCTTGATTAGACTTTTCATGTCTTCCTAGTCTTTTTTCTTTTTTTTTACATGGCATAGGATCGAACCTGCCCCCTAGCAAATCCAAAGCCACTGAGCTACCCTTCCAGCTCAATCCCCATAATTTACATAAGAGGAGTTTTTATGAGATCTCTAAACTCGTGAGTGGAGACTCGATCCGCTGACCTATATTATGAGAGTCAGGATCATGTCTTCCTAGTCTCACAACCCTTCGAGAATATACCTCTTAATATTGTGTAACCTTACAACTCAAAAACAACCTTCTTAAGCACTCTAAGTTTCTCACAACTCACTGTAATTTAACATATCATCTGGCTTGGTATTACGATGCAAGAGATGATTGTGGACAAACTTGATGAGGCAAGTTGCATTCCATACCTTATATGCTCATACTTCCTATCAAGGAATTCGACGTAGGCATGCACCAATGGCACATTTATGGCCAAAAAAAGTAAATAATATCGGTATGCAAGTATCGGAGCTTTCACAAGCCTAAGAAAAGTACAATATTAGCCTGATTATGAACCCTTGCACGAGCAAGATCAGTGCATGCTTTCAACAATGCCGAAGCTAAGTAAGCAAGATGAAATTAGGTATTTGATGGCCTATGTGCAAGTCCAAGGCATTCCTTATCACTATAATGTGCTTGGAAGGTCAGTGATGCATGAAAGATGCATCGACCTTAGCCTTCAAGGCTTTATACCCTTATTATGTGATAAGTTGGAACGGTGCGGAAGCTAAGTTAGTTGCATCATACTTGCCAAGCATTCTTGCAAAGGAAAATGGACATGCATTTGGCCAACGCGAAGAAAGGTTTTATGGCCCAATAAGTAGCATCAGAGTGGCGTATCAGAGAGTTATGGCATGCGCGCCCTAGTGCGCTAGCAGAAATTTTCCGGTCTGTCACAACATATTATACTCTCTCGTAATATTGTAACGAATGACATCTACCACACACAATGTTTCAAACCAAATTTTGTAGTATTGTTTGGTTTTTTTTCTTGCTCAGGCCCATTAGGTTCATCAAGATCTCCTATTTTAATGGAATTTTATATCTCACTTTCATCGACAATGGGTTGTCTATAATTTGGATTCTTCTACGAGGGTTTCACGAAGTAACATGGTAATTCTTGGTTCTGATCCTTGCATATGAACACCATAAAAGCGGAAAATAAGATGATTTTTAGATGTTTTCTCATCGAAATTTCATTCTTTTAGGAGTTCAGAAGAGAAAAATCTTGGGAGATTTGAAAGATCTGTCGTGAGAGTGAGACATCAGCATATATTGAATTCACGAAGGAAGGAGGATGAAAAATGAAGCTGACAGACAGACAAGGTTAATATTGCATCTCCAACATGACATGTGAGGATAAAATGTAAAGAGAGGGGTCTAACAGTTATTTTAGACATTCTTGAAGTCATCCATTGGTTTAGAGGTTCTTTTAGAACTTCTTTTAGAGGATGTAAACATCCTAGTCACCAATATCTACGGTTACTAATAGATAAATAAACTATTTAACTTTAAATTAATGGTTTTCAAAATTTCCAATCAATAGAAGGTTTTTTGATAGTTGGAGATGTTTTATTTTACCCCCTTAATTTAAAGAGAATTTGATCTTGCATTTGTAAAAAAAAAAAAAAAACTAAAACTAAAACATAGATGCACATCACATTTCCATTGGAGATGCTCTTACTTTGCCTAAAGAGTGTGGTGGTGGGGCAAACTAATAAGGGTAACTGGTTCAACTTGGAATCTTCGGTGACACAACTTTTCTTTATTATTCCTTTAAATCAAATCTAGTCTTAGTCGAAATTCATTCGATAATTATGGGGTACGGTTCAATCTTATTAATTAAAAATAAATCAGATCATTGGGATCTCAAGAGGCAGGTTCCATGTCATAATGTCTTAAATTACTGTTGTAATAATTAACTCATATG
Source organism: Papaver bracteatum (assembly GCA_023529315.1). NCBI lineage: Eukaryota > Viridiplantae > Streptophyta > Magnoliopsida > Ranunculales > Papaveraceae > Papaver > Papaver bracteatum. The sequence goes on from JAJJWX010003533.1 coordinate 2,502,378, forward strand.
ATAGAATGACGTCGAGAAAGGTATCCCTCAAAGGAAGGTTTCCTTGGAGCAACTGCTATGAGATGAAAATCTCATTCAAAATGAATGAGCTTGATAAAATTTGATCAAGTTAGGTGTTACTATGGGATGAGAATACTCACCCGTTCAGACAAAAACTTTCATGTACTCTTTTCATATGAAAGAGTGAGTCAAACTGGAAACTAAGAGGCTAAACATCATTCACACTTCGAAAAAATATGCTTGAGCGGCTGAAGATCTTCCTATCAAGGATATTTTTCAGCTTTTTAATCTATTTAAAATTTCTTAACACGAGTCTCATTCAAAATTAACTATATATACCTGGGAAGCTGATTGTCATTCGCTTGGAGAGAGAAATCAGCATCTTAATCTCTTAATTTGCTCACCTGACAGTTAAAAATTTATTTTTCAAGCTAGTCTCGCACTCGATTTGGCAGTGAATGAGTGTTTTTTACATCGATTCCACAACCATTGCTCTTACAAACAAACTGCGGCAGCATGTTGCCCACTTTTCACATCTATCTTGTTTATGTACTCCTTCCATCCAAGTTATATAGACGCACAATTAGTTTTTGGTTGTCCATCTATATAAGCATAATTCAAGTTCCTAGATTTATGAAAGTAACATTACACTATAGTTAATTCAGTGTTTCCAATTTTTCATAAAAAGTAAGGAGTAAAATAGAAAAGAGAATGGATAGGTATAAAAATTCATACAGTTTTCTGGGCATAAGAATTTGGTTCCTCTTTCTAGACAACTTTTTATGAGTATGTTTTGTCTGCCAACCATCCCAACAACGTTGATATGGCCGAGTTGGTCCAAGGCGCCAGCTTAAGGCGCTGGTCCGAAAGGGCGTGGGTTCAAATCCCACTGTCAACACACTTTTTTTTTTCCTTTGAATTTTGATTTTGCTTATAGCGGGATACAAATCTGCTTCTCTAGAATTAGAAGTTAGAAGCAAAAATATTTTGCTTCACAAAAAGCTGACTTTTCTGCTTCTATAAGTCGTTCTAGTCGTTTTAAAATATCATTGTCAAACTGACTTCTGACTTTTTGATTTTCAGAAATCGAAAAATAACTTCTGTGTGTGCATCCAAACGCACAATTAGTGTTTGTATCTATGTCTGTTCTAGTTCAAGTTAATGAACGCAGTTTTCATATTTCTGGGTTTTGTTTTTCTCTCTAAAATTTTATGATCAATTGTTCTTAGCAAACACATAATGTAAACACCTGTAATTATATCAACCTATCTTTACTGTATCAAGGAAATTTTATTTGACAACAATTACCTGCCTTGTTCCAATGGATGCTTAAAAACCCGAAAAATTAACTCTGTAAAGAGTAGGCAAACAAAAATATTTCCTCTTCTGCAGAGAGTTTATCCACAGAGATGAATCCATTACAAGTTACCACGGCCTTTTTTAAGTATAAAAGTCAGAATCTTTTATGAATCTGTTTTACCACCCTGCTGCATAAAATGTACCAAATTTTCTTAATAGAGAAGGAGATTGGGAAGACGACTTGGCACATCATGCTTTTCGGCTTCAATCTTTATGCGTATGTGAGTGTTCCATTGGAGGGAGGAACTTTGCATAACGTTCTGCTTTGGCTCCTGACTTGTGGTCGTAATATTCGACAACTGCTGCTCCTGCTAATGCTGCCAGTGTGAGAGCTTGCGCATGCAACCTGTATTCAAGCGACATAAAGAAAAATGAGAAGACATATTTTGATGCAGAGATTATTAAAACAGAATAATTTCAATCTTAACAGGAATCCTTGATACTAGCTAGTATGACGAGAGGGACATTTGAAACAACAATAGAGAAGAAGAAAGATCTTGAAACCCAAGTGCATCACTGGGAGGTCAATGATCATCTTTGAGGGAAAAAGCTAAACTGCTTAAAACCTAAAAACCCCGAACTAATCAAAGTGAGGTTAAGATAATAGTAACACTGAAATAGGTCTACAACAACATCCATCACCAAGTAGATTCAGTAGAATAATGGAGATGTCAAAAGTTAGTTTCTTGGAACAGAATACGTATCAACTTATTGTACTACATACAGATCAACAAAAAACGTATGGAACTACATGAAAACAAATCTGTGTTGAAAGTCGGAGATGGGGAGCAACAAGCATCAATTCCAATTCTATTGAGATTAAAGTTGAATTATAGGCAAATACCAAAAACTGTGAGAAACTCCAAATCAAAAATAAAAGAAAGACACGAGTTTTTTCCAATATAAGTTCCAAGACAGATCGTTATGTCCTAGGTTTAACGAGCAACACAGGAATATAACCAAAAAAGTGGGAGAGCAAAGAATCTCAATAGGAATATAAGTAGATTTCAGGAGAACAATGGAGATGTCAAAAGTTAGTTTCTTGGAACAGAACACATATCAACTTATGGTAACCACATGCCAATCAACAAAACAAAACAAAAAGTTATGGTACTACATGAAAACATATCTGGGTAGATAGTCAGAGAAGGAGAGCAACAAGCATCAATATCGGTTCTATTGAGATTTACATTGAATTATAGGCAAATACCAATGATTGTCAACAACTCAAACCAACAGAGTTATTCGAAAGAAAAACAATGACATGAGTTCTTCCAAATTTAAGTTCCAAGAAAGATCGTTATGTCCTAAGTTTAACGAGCAAGGCAGAAGTATAAGGGAGAGCAAAGAATCTCTCTAAAGCAGATAGAAGAAGCTAATGAAGAAGCCATACAAATTACTTGCGTCAATTAGAGATGCCCATGTAGAATCTACTTCTTTTTAAGATTTCTTAAATAAAATACCGCCCATGTAGTATTACAGTATTTACTTTGTGCACTTCTACATGACTCTTCTTGTCAATTCTTGCATGTCTAAATCACAAACTCTCTGGTCACTAAGGTCATTCTGTAACTTGATCACCTGGCCAAGATGTTGCTCTTACTAGAGTTGCTGTACAATGGCCACCACCACTACCCTAAATCATCTTAACCCCCCACCTAACAAATTCATAGGTAAAGACACCATTTCCACACAATACTACACCTTGAAAAAATTGTAAATGCAACCGAGACGAAATTGAAGTAAAAAACTCAAGTAATCCATTTTTCGGCATAAACCCATGTAATCAAATACTACTCCAATCGATCAATAATAAAAATATGGGAATCTTATATGACCTCAAATCCAAATTCGCATTCATAAAAAAACACATAAATTCCTAATTAAATTTCCCAATACCCACTTCCAGTTTCAGTAACCAACCAAATTCAATTCCATAAATTGAAAAACAGATGTAAAATTAAAATTAGGGCTTAAAAATAAAATAAAATGGATACCTAGCGTGAATGATCCTGACACTGTTTTTCATACCAGGTCGAGACCAATTGTATGCAATCGAACCTGCTAATCCACTTAGCCAAAGACATCCTGTTTCCATTCAACAACCCAATCAAAAACGAAAGAAAACCCACCATTAAAAACATGAAATCTCATTAAAAATCAAAAAGCACTGTTAATAATCTGAATTCGGGTTTACCTACGGTTCGAAGCTTGTGATCGACAACCCATTCCCTGACTGAATCAACAGTGCTTTTCTCGTTAGTTGCAGACATTTTTTTCTTGAACGGAAAGAAAAGAAAGATATGAGAAAAGAGAGAAGGCGAGATGTTAGGTGTCGGTTTAAATAGAGAGCGGACGAAACCAGAAAAGAAGAAGAAGAGAAATACGAAACGAGGACCTAAAAGACACTTGGTTAGAAAGGTGTTATTACTGTGGGTGGTTTCGTCTGGGAGAAAGAGTCCACCTAGTTATTCAGAAAGCAGCACTCACGTGGCTGTCTCTTGCAAAACTACACTTTGTTTAACAATCTAGGTGCGGCTGCCGAATGTCTACAGTAACCATCCAACAGGGAACAACGGATCGGCCTGAAATTTTGAGTTAACTCATTATGAAAGAGAAAATTCTTGTTTAGTCCAAAAAACCGGGTTTAGTGTGGAGTCCAGCGGGATAGAACAATTATCCTCTAGTCCAAAAAAGTTTAAAAGCAACCGAAATTACCTCTATACCCCATACACACGTTTATGTCAGTTTCTTTTTCTTTTCGGTTTTCAATTTCTTCTTCTCACTTCTCTCTCTTCTTCCACAGTTACAGAAAAATTGAAAAACGTAAACCGAAAGAAGAAATCAACACACTAAAACCTAATTTTCGAAATCGAAAAAACTAACATCAAAAGTTATAGAAAACCTAATTTTCATAAGTTTCAGACCTAATTTCATCACATTCAATTGAAGAGAGAAAATAGGATTGAATAGAATAATTAAGAGGACAATTACAGAAGAAATCGTAGAAGAAAACCCTTCTCCATCAAATAGAAGAAAAAAAATGATGATGATTCACTAACAACAAACCCCAAAGAAACCCCCCCTGCTGCCACTCCTTCACCAATAACAAGAAGTAAGAGTAAAGTTGTTGCTCCTTCACCAACAAAGAGGAAGGAACATGTCGATAAGAAAATAGGTAAGTTGTTGTCGATTTTATTTTTGATTTCTATGCTCAATAGAATCAATACATATTGATATGTATGTTTTCATCTGTTGTCTAAGCAATTTGACACTACATATTGACATGCAGTATGTGATTCATATGTTGTATGCTCAATAGCATCACTACATCTATGTATGTAGTGTCTGGTTTACATGTTTTCCACCTGTTGTGTATCCAATTTTACACTAAATATTCACATGCAGTGTGTGATTCATATGTTCTATGCTCAATAGAGTCAATACATCTCTGCATGTAGTGTGTTGTTTACATGTTTTCATCTGTTGTGTATGTAATTTAACACAACATATCAATATGTAGGACAACTGCATGTTTTCATCTGATGTTGTTATTGGTTTACTACAGCAAAGACCAAAAGAAAGAAAGCAGGATCTACTCCTAAAGCAAAAAGCAAAAGAAAAGCAGCAGCGGCAACTACTAAAGCAAAAGGAAAAAATGCGACAAAGGTTGATACTCCTTCATCGCAAGCCAAGGGGAACAAAGCACTTGTCCCGAGAGCTGCTACTCCTTCACCAAAAGCAAAGGGGAAAGCAAAAGGGTGGGGGGTAGCAAATGTACCCCTGAAAGAAGGTATGTAGTGTTTTGATATAGTAAAAAGTGTTTGTAGTGTTAAAACCAATCGAATAGGGTGATTTTAATGTTCAATTTACCATGTATCACAGTAGATACATGTCATATGAAATATGTGATTTTATATGCCATACGTAGGGGTAGATACTTTTATTCTTGTAGTGTTATCTACCATTACATATTCATATGTACTTATAATAATACGTAGTGATATCTAATATTACATATCAATATGTAGAGGTAGATACTTATATTCTTGTAGTGGTATCTACCATTACATATTGATATGTACTGCTAATAATATGTATTGTTAATAATATGTAGTTTCAAGTACTTGGTAGATATTACAACTACATATTGATGATATAACTACATGTTAATATGGTATATTGATATGTTATGTAATGGTTTTAGATTCTTACTATTGTGTAGGTGGTAGTAAGCGTAAGAAAGGAGATGGAAAACCACGAAGTTTATACCGTGGCGGTTTCAGGGGCTTGTGAAGACTATTAAGACCAAAGAAAAACTTAGGTTGAGTGAGTTGCAGCTGAAGATGATTTCTGAAGCATCATACGGGAACCTGTTCCTAATGTTCTGGTACACTAATGTAACGATCCTCAAGCTCGTCAACGCTATTAGACCGGTCAAGTGTCGAATTAGCCGATAATAACTCGATTAGTCTAGCTAGAAAGTTAATTAATAGAAATTAATCTAACAATGTTCTAGGTACGAAACTGGTACCGTTGAATAGATCTCGAAAAGTTATGTGGAATGGACTACTCGCACGCGTCATTCAGATACCAGACGAAGAAGATATCATTGGTTTAGTTCTTAGTCGGCCTGGCTGCCCTTATCATTTGGACGGGTGCCGTTAGAAATTTTGGTGGACCTTATCTCTGGCCAAATCGAGATGAATTCATTCTCTCTTATTCTTTCTCTTTCTTCTTCTTCTTCTTCTTCTTCTTCTTTCTTCTTCTCTGTTCTTCACCGTTCGTGTATCTGTGAGAGGCTTTGACGATTTTGAGATCGGAAACTTAAGGAAAAACATTAAGGAATGATTGCTGGTGTTGATGTTGAAGTTGGTTTAGCTTTTAATGAAGAAGAAACGATGGATTGATGAGATAATCAGGAAGTTAGGGTTTTAATTTGAGTTTTATCCATGGAATAATTGAGTATTTGAAGATGGATTTGAGTGGTTCTTAATGAAGAGCAGAAGGGTTGAGGTTTAATTAAAGTTCTGAAGTCGCTTTGGAGATGATCAGAAATTTAGGGTTTCTGCATGTTGAGTTGGAAATCGATTTGAGTAAGGATTAAGAAGAGTTATACGGAATTACAAGATGGGTTTGCTTAATTGAAGAGTTTGGTAGTTGTTTTGAGTTTGAATTCGAGATTGAAGATAATTAGGGTTCATGTGTTCTTCCCCAAATTGAATTAGGGTTTGAGTGGAATTGATACTGATTTAGAGTAGCATATAGATGAAGTACAAAGGGGTAGTTGGTGGATTGATGATGTGAAGCTGTTTAAAGAAGAAATTGAGGATTTGAATAATCAGTGAATTACGGTTTGTTTTGAGGTAATGATTTTTCTCTGTAATCTTAGTTTATTACGATTTCTAGTTGTTGAAGTGATGAGATGCCATGAACTAAGATGTGTGATGGTTAAGATGAGTTTAATTGTGGAGCTGTAGTTGTGTTTTAAGATTATGCTAGTCACAATGAATTGGTAAGTGCGGGAATGATACATGAAATGAGTTTAAGCTATGAAATGATGTTGTTGAATCTGGTAGTGATATGGCAGGGAGTGGTGGTGTTATGGTGGTTGTTGTGAATGGTAAGGTTTAGTGGAAAGTGAAGTTGAGCTCCAGGTGGTAATGAATTTGGATTTGCAGAGATGTTGAAATTGCAGGGGAATGAATATTTGTAAGAGGAAAGTTGGTGTTGTTGTTGTTGGGAGAATAGATTGTAGATTCACAATTGGTTTAGTGAATTTGATATTAAGAAGAATGTTGTAATGTTAATTATTTAGGAATGGAGATTACAGTTGGGTGGTAGTGTTGAGTGGAGAATGAAGTTGCAGGTGTTGTGGATGATTACACTAAAAGTGCAGGAGTTGCAGTTTGTGTTGGTGATTAAACTAAGTTGATATGTATTGGTAGCTTGACGATAATGTCAATGGAAGCTTGCCTATACTACCTAAAGGTAAGCTTATTTGTATTGGAAATGAATTGTGAAGTTTTTCTATATTTGTATTAAAGTTGTAGAATTATTTTAAAATGAATAACTTGGGTAATGTTGAAGTACATAGGGTTGGGTTAAAATGAATGGATGAAGGAACTGTAATTGAAATGGTGTTATGTTTGAGTTGCAGTTGGTACAACCTAGGAATCAGTTGTAAACTCTTGGTGTTTGAATGTGTAGATTAAAACTGAAGTTGGTTGTAATATGATGTTGTGGTGGTCTTAGTGAAAGCTTAAAGCTGCAATTGCAGGTAGGCAGTGTTGTTGTTGTTTGTAATTGAAATTCAAAGTTGTTTGTATTTGATTTGAAGTTGAAATGTTAAACCTGAACATGAGAATGTAAGAAATAGAGTTAGAATTAAGCTATTAGTCATCCCAGACAGATGAGTGACTAGTTTACTTAGCTGACTCAGTTCTTCTGACTGAGTCAAAAGTGAATCTAACTTACCTGAATCAGTCTTGTTGACTGAGTTGACCCATACCGATTCCTGTTTGACTCAGTTGACCGATTTAAACTTTGACTATTTGACCTTGGACTTTGACCTGAACTTGGACGTTCACTGTTAGTTGACCCTTGACCGTCACTTTGGCCGTTAGTTGACACTGTTGGGCTGGGCTTTAGATTAATGGGCCGGTTTAGTAGACTTGGGCTTAGAACCATTAGTTAGAGTTAAAGTTGTATGAGCCATTCTTGCTAGTTTCTTAGAGTGCTTGTGTGATTAACAGTTCGTTATTAACAACAACCGATTCAAAGGATGAACCAGTGGATCGTGGATCTCGAGGTAGGCGTGGCCTGTCATCAAAAGGTGTGGGAATGCATTTGACTCTTTGATAATCATTATCGTTTCTTTTACAAAAGTTTATGTTTTACAAATTCATGTATTTTTTATCTTTGCATTCCATGCTTTGTTTAGTTTATATTATGATAGTTCTGTTAATCTTTCCATGGTTTGGAAAGGACTTGTAATGTTTTGTTGTCGTCATGAATTGTTATGAGAAATAAGAATTTCCACTTGTGGTATATAGGATACGCTCCTTCACATTTATACCTAGAGCTTTTATATGATATATTGGTCAACAATTGCGAGTTCGGATTGTCGATATCCATAGGTACGATTAGGTGTGGATTTGCGAGTTCGGAATTGCACAACCATATTAGTACATTGTTTGAAGAAGGAGTTTGTCCATATACATGCATGTTTATTTCAGTGACTTGGTCACTGTTTAATGTTTCGGAAAAACATGTATTGTTTTCCAACTCTTGCTTGTGATTACTTAGAAGTTAAATGTTAATTATTCCCACTTCAGTTTCTGTGACAGATCAGAGTTGCGCAACGAAAGCTTCAAGGGTTGAGTTCGCTAGTTGATTTACTTCTGTTATGTTTATTATGTTGTATATTTTATTTGAAAACCAAATGACTATTATATATGTATCATTTGAGAGAAGATCTTGTATATATATATATATATATATATTTCTGAGAGGGTTAGTTTTGGTTTAAGTTTGTAGTAGATTTCTTAATTCAAAGTTTTAAGTATTTGATTTAGATTCGTAGTGCCTCTTTATTTGTTAATCTCTTATATTAGTCAGCTGCTAACTTAGGGGCGCTACAATGTTGGTATCAGAGCTCACTATTAGATCTTATATGGTAGACAATAGGAATAGCCAGTGCCAGTTAGTGAACTACATTGGTTTAGAATTGGGTTGGGTTTGTGAGATAAATCTTAATCACTAAAAGCTATTAATAATTAAAAGATTTATTGGATTGATTGATTTGTTTGTTTTGTCGTTTGTATATTTAATGAAGTAAAAATTGTAGGGTACACTTATGGATGATAATTTTTATAAGGCTTAAGTGTAGATTTATTAATAAAATTAGGGAGTATTTAATCTAAAAAGTATGAACACGTAAACAATCCTATACTAGAAAATAAATCGTGAAATCTATTATTGATAAATCTAAGAAGTCACATAGAAGTTTATTGAGTATCTTGACTTATACGTAGAGTAATTAAATTTATAATTACATAAATGCTTATGATGTTGTTGGGACTTAATAATATTTGTCGGAATAGTTAGAATAATAGTTCAAATCATTGTTGTAAATAATATAATATTATAATGGTAATTATAGATGATAATCAAAGTAATAATAATTTTAATGACCTAATGATTAGCATGTATTATTTAGCATCATATTGAATTTAGCATTAACTAAAACTTTATTAAAGATATATAAATAATAATTATGATTAAATAGTTATGGGTTAAATTTTGTGAATTAAACTAATGACAAATTTAGACTAGATATTTTTCGTCTAAACTACTTAGTATAATAATTATAAGGTGTTAGACTTAAGAAAACGATAATATGATATATAAATTATTAAAAAGACTTACCTTGTTAGTATCCTATATCGAAATTATTGTTAGTATAACAAATGAATCAATAAATCTCTAAAAAGAAACAAATAGACATGAAGTAATAACAATAGTATTCAAATGCTTAGTGTAATATTATAATTAAAAGAAAATAAACTCTTATATTAATAGGATTCTTCTTCGTAAATAAATTCAACCATCTTTTGAAATGGAAAATTAATATGACGAACTTAAACTATTAGAATTTAAATTAGTATTATATTGAGCTTAACTTAAATTAACATTTTATTATAAATACTAGATCTTAACCCGTGTCGTAACGGCACGGGATATTTTGCCTCTAATACAATGTTGTTCACATTTCTCTTGCTTCATTTTTTTCGTGAGTAATTATTTTGATATTCAAATAGGTTTTGGGAAACAAAATGGGTTACCTGATCTTTTTATTTTTTACTTAAGCATGTTATTCCAATTTATTATCTGGATGGAATAATAATGTTGTGCCAACATGAAAAAAAAAATACAGTAAATAAATTTTTTCCACATTTATTGTTCCATCATACCATCATTTCAAATTTTAAAAAGAATATTTCATATAACAGTACATATACCTAAACTGGCAATCAAACTCCATGATGTTTATGAATACATTTGTTCCGAAATTATTGATAACTAATGCTCTAAGGAGTGAAGCAAAAACCCATAATATTTTCCCTACAGATAAACACTATTTATTTAGTTTTTGCAAATGTGAGAGTTATAAAAATGAAGAACCCTTGGATATTGGAAGGCTGAGATATACACATGTGAGTTGAAAAAATAAACTTATAATAGTAAATCAAAACATCTGTAAGATTCTTTGTCAATCATATTGATAACATAAAATTGAAGAATTTCGTGGATAAAATGATTTCACACCAACTATGATAAGTAGTGCATGAATGACGTTCTCACATCTAGTGTTACTCAAGTAATTTGGAGTTTTAAAGAGCATAGTCATATTAATATTTGTATCTACATAAATTCAACTAACCTTCCGAAGAAAAATTATTAGTTTTAAGGTAGAGCCAACACAAACTTCTTTCGCCTTCAATGTGTAGAACACACACCGGGTTTAATCCTCCTTGAGATTAAACAAATACCCCAACATTAGTCAAATAATGTCTACAAATACGGGATCGAAACAAAGTGCTAACGGCAAAAATGAGAGACTAACATCCGTGCTACAAAAAAAATACCCTAATGTATCAAATTTTGTTAACCAAACATGTATTCAAATTAAAAAGTCATCAACTTAACAAAAAAATATAAAAGAACCCAAGTTAAATCAATACTTGCATAAACAAAACTTATAAGAGAATTTTGTAATTATTAAATACCTTTAAAATCACTATTAGATATTTAATTGCATGCCTCGTTAAAAACTACGGTAAGACGAAATCACCAGATTAATCTGTAGAAATTTCACTGGATATGTAGAAATTCAGAGAAGTTTACACTGGTGGTGATGTGTTCCATCTAAGTGTTGTTCGATTGATTTTTTTTTTTAGAAGGTTTCAGTTTTCATTGGAGAAACCGAGAGGGAGCGTTTCATTATATTCATTATCATTCAGAAATCCAAGACCAACTCGCCCTCTGCTTACGGGATCTCAATACAACCTTAGATTTATCTATTGGAGGGAGAAACCTTGATACTAAATATGTAGTTTTTAGTGTTATTTATTATATAACGTGACATCCAAATGTTTTTTCTTCTTCTTAATTTTCATGTATTTTAACCGAGTTTATATTAGCATTAAGACGATCAACCATATTTCTAAGTTACAGTGTTATCCTTTTGTAGAAGCACATAATTAACATAGTCAATTACTACTCATCAATACCGGCTAGTACCACAAACCACCAGATATCACTTCTTTCTCCACCACCACCATTTCCCATCCCTCGTAGAATATTGGGCACAGTTATAACTTTTAATCCCAGACGTCATGTATAAATTTTAGATTTAACAAACTTAGGTCGTCAATTAATTTTTTCAACTATATGTTTTTTTGTTAATACTGAAAATCATGTGTACAAACGGTTACCAAAGATAGCAGTGGTACCAAAAACAACCATTTTGTCTTATATGATTTGGTATCATCCCAAAAGTATTTGTTATTCGCCTTTATTGATCGTGTCAAAAACAACCAACTATACTTTTCACAATACAATGTTACCCGTCATGTAAAAAAAATATTATTATTTTTGATTCAAAAAGAAAAAACCAATACCACCTCCATTAAAACCATCCAGCGCCACTATTTCTTCCACCAAAACTAATGTTACCGCATCCACCACTTATTAACACCTTCCACCGCTTCCAACACCTACTTCTTCCTCTAATACCACCACCACCACTAATATCTATTGAAATAATTTTTGTCAAAATTATTATTTATTGATGGTGATATATATTAATATTAATTAAGGGACATTTATGATGTAAAATTAATAAATTATTTATCATGAGAAATTAATGAGACATCAATTAATAAAACACTTATACTAATTAATATTGAAGTTGAACAAACCATGACCATAGATTTATCTTCTCTCTAGACAAATCACTTATACTAATTAATAAAATACTTATAATAATTAATATTTAAGTTGAACAAACAACCACTGTTGATTTATATTTTCTATCAATTCCAACCAAGGTGGAACAATGGTTAGAGGCCACTCTTATGACACAATAGGTCATGAGTTCGAACCTCTCCATTATAATTTTTGAAATTTCATATCTTGACTTGAGTATTCATTTTTAATTCATAATATTGGAATTAACACCACGTGTGCGACTTGTAGGGTGTGGCACGGAAAACCAAAGCCTTTGATTTATCTTTTCCACAAAAAAATCCTGACCACCACTTACATAGGCAAACTTAGCCTAGCTTTGTTTTGTATTTTAGATATAGCGATAAAATAATGAATATGATTAAATAGCTCTGGAAAATTATTAGTGTTTATCTACGGTTAGGTTTTGCAAAGTTAACTAATAATAAATTAGAATTATATGTTTTATGTTTAAAGCCAATAGTTAATAAAAGATATATTAGGTAAGATTAAAAAAACGTGAGGTCATATAATGCATAAAATAAATACTAAATTTGTTAACAATCTTATAACAAATTATCTTTTGTCTAATAAATGATTCACTAAATCACTAAAATACACATGAAGTGATATTTATAATACTTGAATGTTTAGTACAAATTTGACTTAAAGGAAAATAAATTTGTATATGAATAAGATACTTATAATTAATACCAAAATTTAACAGACTATTAAGACATATTAAATTTTTATGCAGACTCAAAGTTTAAATCATATTAAATTACCAACACCAATATTTAACAAGGTACATAGTATACACATTCAATCTGAATAAATAAAATATGTTATATCGATCTTTTTGTGAAAGTAAAATTATATTTACAAGATTAGGGCTTAAAAAAATTAAACTAAGTATCATTACTAAATAATTACTTCGACTGTATTTTAGCTACGCTAGTAATCAAATAAGAAAAATTGATATAAGAATAATGAAAATGATAATATAATTAAGACAATAATTTTTGATAAGATAAGATAAGTAATTAATAATATTTTATTTTATTCATTGCTATAAAATTTAGAGTTATTGTAAATGTCATTTGAATAATAATTATTGGATAGTAATAGCAATATGTAATTTTATTAATAATATAACTTAAGGATTATTTAACAATAATATAAATTTAAGGAAATAAAGTTTGAACAAATCAAGTCTAGTATTAATAATAAAATTTAAACTTGACATTATGATTAATTACGATTAAATTTTATTGGTCTGATAAATAAGAAATAAATAAATATAATAATAATAATAAAATATTAATACCAAATAATTATGGAAAAATTGTTAGCGGTTACTTATTATAACTAAATAAACAAATAGATACATTGGAAATAATGATATTAACATTTGGATAATCGATATAATGTTAAGTTATTCTTAATTAGTACATGAATTTAAAATCTATCTAGTTATAATAATATAGTCTCATTTGGAATAAATTATTTTATTTTATTCCATAAATATATTAAAATTCGATTTCATTAAAATAAATAGATAATAATAAAATATAAGGTAAGATAAATAACTCGGATAACTAAATTTCTTAAAATGATGTGAACTGCTTATATATTTTACAAAGTAAATTTATCAGACATACACTAGTAAAGATAGAAGTTAAAGACTAAGTAATCTTGATAAAATAAATTAACACATAGTTAATCGTAATAAGTTTGCACTTAGTTAATCCAACACTGGGGAATAATGAAGGTTGTGTTTTCTCTGTTCGTAGGAAGGCATTATCGGGATTGGCCAAAATTGACAGGGTAACTACATTCAGAGATGACCGATCATAGAAGGATAAATTAGTTCTTTTTAGAGAACCTATAGTTTCAACCTCAGAAAGATTTGTGGGTTTCTTTCTTGAAGTTAGAGACAAATATGTTACAAAATAGAAATTTGCAGATGAAACTTAGACTTCCCTATTTGATAGAAATTAAATCAGCATAGTTGAACTTTGAGCCACAAATTTTAGTAGTAGAAAACCATATAGGGTTGTTTGCGCTTAGACAGGAGATGGGATTATTCTATAAGGTGGGGAGTTTATGAAGACCAAAAGGATGGATCGATTTTCGAGGACGAAAATGATATAAGGTGGGGAGAATGTAACGATCCTCAAGCTCGTCAACGCTATTAGACAAGTCAAGTATCGAATTAGCCGATAATAACTCGATTAGTCTAGCTCAAACGTTAATTAATAGAAATTAATACTACTCTCACGCGTCATTCGGATACCAGACAAAGAAGATATCATTGGTTTAGTTCTTAGTTGGCCTGGCTGCCCTTATCATTTGGACGGGTGCCGTTAGCAATTTTGGTGGACCTTATCTCTGGCCAAATCGAGATGAATTCATTCTCTCTTATTCTTTCTCTTTCTTCTTCTTCTTCTTCTTCTTCTTCTTCTTCTTCTTCTTCTTCTTCTTCTTCTTCTTCTTCTTCTTCTTCTTCTTCTTCTTTCTTCTTCTCTGTTCTTCACTGTTCGTGTATCTGTGAGAGGCTTTGACGATTTTGAGATCGGAAACTTAAGGAAAAAAATTAGGGAATGATTGCTGGTGTTGATGTTGAAGTTGGTTTAGCTTTGAATGAAGAAAAAACGATGGATTGATGAGATAATCAGGAAGTTAGGGTTTTAATTTGAGTTTTAGCCATGGAATAATTGAGTATTTGAAGATGGATTTGAGTGGTTCTTGATGAAGAGCAGAAGGGTTGAGGTTTAATTAAAGTTCTGAAGTTATTTTGGAGATTATCAGAAATTTATGGTTTCTGCATGTTGAGTTGGAAATCGATTTGAGTAAGGATTAAGAAGAGTTATACGGAATTACAATATGGGTTTGCTTAATTGAAGAGTTTGGTCGTTGTTTTGAGTTTGAATTCGAGATTGAAGATAATTAGGGTTCATGTGTTCTTCCCTAAATTGAATTAGGGTTTGAGTGGAATTGATACTGATTTAGCAGATAGATGAAGTACAAAGGGGTAGTTGGTGGATTGATGTTGTGAAGTTATTTAAAGAAGAAATTGAGGATTTGAATAATCAGTGAATTATGGTTTGTTTTGAGGTAATGATTTTTCTCTGTAATCTTAGTTTATTATGATTTATAGTTGTTGAAGTGATGATATGCCATGAACTAAGATGTGTTATGGTTGAGATGAGTTTAATTGTGGAGCTGTAGTTGTATTTTAAGATTATGCTAGTCACAGAGAATTGGTAAGTGCAGGAATGATACATGAAATGAGTTTAAGCTATGGAATGATGTTGTTGAATCTGGTAGTGATATGACAGGGAGTGGTGGTGTTATGGTGGTTGTTGTTAATGGTAAGGTTTAGTGGAAAGTGAAGTTGAGCTCCAGGTGGTAATGAATTTGGATTTGAAGAGATGTTGAAATTGCAGGGGAATGAATATTTGTAAGAGGAAAGTTGGTGTTGTTGTTGTTGGGAGAATAGATTGTAGAGTCACAGTTGGTTTAGTGAATTTGATATTAAGAAGAATGTTGTAATGTTAATGATTTAGGAATGGAGATTACAGTTGGGTGGTAGTGTTGAGTGGAGAATGAAGTTGCAGGTGTTGTGGATGATTACACTAAAAGTGCAGGAGCTGCAGTTTGTGTTGGTGATTGAACTAAGTTGATATGTATTGGTAGCTTGACTATAATCTCAATGGAAGCTTGCCTATACTACCCAAAAGGTAAGCTTATTTGTATTGGAAATGAATTGTGAAGTTGTTCTATATTTGTATTGAAGTTGTAGAATTCTTTTAAAATGAATAACTTGGGTAATGTTGAAGCACATAGAGTTGGGTTACAATGAATGGATGAAGGAACTGTAATTGAAATGGTGTTATGTTTGAGTTGCAGTTGGTAGAACCTAGGAATCAGTTGTAACTCTTAGTGTTTGAATGTGTAGATTAAAACTGAAGTTGGTTGTAATATGATGTTGTGGTGGTCTTAGTGAAGCTTAAAGCTGCAATTACAGGTAGGAAATGTTGTTGTTGTTTGTAATTGAAATTCAAAGTTATTTGTATTTGATTTGAAGTTGAAATGTTAAACCTGAACATGAGAATGTAAGAAATAGAGTTAGAATTAAGCTATTAGTCATCCAGACAGATGAGTGACTAGTTTACTTAGCTGACTCAGTTCTTCTGACTGAGTCAAAAGTGAATCTGACTTACCTGAATCAGTCTTGTTGACTAAGTTGATTCCTATTTGACTCAGTTGACCGATTTAAACTTTGACTATTTGACCCTGGACTTTGACATGAACTTGGACATTGACTGTTAGTTGACCCTTGACCGTCACTTTGACCGTTAGTTGACACTGTTGGACTGAGATTTAGATTAATGGGCCAGTTTAGTAGACTTGGGCTTAGAACCATTAATTAGAGTTAAAGTTGTATGAGCCATTCTTGCTAGTTTCTTAGAGTGCTTGTGTGATTAACAGTTCGTTATTAACAACGACCGATTCAAAGGATGAACCAGTGGATCGTGGATATCGAGGTAGGCGTGGCCTGTCATCAAAAGGTGTGGGAATGCATTTGACTCTTTGATAATCATTATCGTTTCTTTTACAAAAGTTTATGTTTTACAAATTCATGTATTTCTTATCTGTGCATTCCATGCTTTGTTTATTTTATATTATGATAGTTCTGTTAATCTTTCCATGGTTTGGAAAGGACTTGTAATGTTTTGTTGTCGTCATGAATTGTTATGAGAAATAAGAATTTCCACTTGTGGTATATATAGGATACGCTCCTTCACATTTATACCTAGAGCTTTTATATGATATATTGGTCAACAATTGCGAGTTCGGATTGTCGATATCCATAGGTACGATTAGGTGTGGATTTGCGAGTTCGGAATTGCACAACCATATTAGTACATTGTTTGAAGAAGGAGTTTGTCCATATACATGCATGTTTATTTCAGTGACTTGGTCACTGTTTAATGTTTTGAAAAAACATGTATTGTTTTCCAACTCTTGCTTGTGATTACTTAGAAGTTAAATGTTAATTATTCCCACTTCAGTTTCTGTGACAGATAAGAGTTGCGCAGCGAAAGCTTCAAGGGTTGAGTTCGCTAGTTGATTTACTTCTGTTATGTTTATTATGTTGTATATTTTATTTGAAAACCAAATGACTATTATATATGTATCATTTGAGAGAAGATCTTGTATATATATATATATTTCTGAGAGGGTTAGTTTTGGTTTAAGTTTGTAGTAGATTTCTTAATTCAAAGTTTTAAGTATTTGATTTAGATTCGTAGTGCCTCTTTATTTGTTAATCTCTTGGATTAGTCAGCTGCTAGCTTAGGGGGCGGTACAATGTTGGTATCAGAGCTCACTATTAGATCTTATATGGTAGACAATAAGAATAGCCAGTGCAAGTTAGTGAACTAGATTGGTTTAGAATTGGGTTGGGTTTGTGAGATAAATCTTAATCACTAAAAGCTATTAATAATTAAAAGATTTATTGGATTGATTGATTTGTTTGTTTGGTCGTTTGTATATTTAATGAATTAAAAATTGTAGGGTACACCCGTAGATTTATTAATAAAATTAGGGAGTATTTAATCTAAAAAGTATGAACACGTAAACAATCCTATACTAGAAAATAAATAGTGAAATCTATTATTGATAAATCTAAGAAGTCACATAGAAGTTTATTGAGTATCTTGACTTATACGTAGAGTAATTAAATTTATAATTACATAAATGCTTATGATGTTGTTGGGACTTAATAATATTTGTCGGAATAGTTAGAATAATAGTTCAAATCATTGTTGTAAATAATATAATATTATAATGGTAATTATAGATGATAATCAAAGTAATAATAATTTTAATGACCTAACGATTAGCATGTATCATTTAGCATCATATTGAATTTAGCATTAACTAAAACTTCATTAAAGATATATAAATAATAATTATGATTAAATAGTTATGGGTTAAATTTTGTGAATTAAACTAATGACAAATTTAGACTAGATATTTTTCGTCTAAACTACTTTGTATAATAATTATAAGGTGTTAGACTTAAGAAAACGATAATATGATATATAAATTATTAAAAAGACTTACCTTGTTAGTATCCTGTATCGAAATTATTGTTAGTATAACAAATGAATCAATAAATCTCTAAAAAGAAACAAATAGACATGAAGTAATAACAATAGTATTCAAAGAACGCGCAATTGGGGGATATCCAAACTAATTGGGGGATATAGCTAGAGGACAAAATTGGTGTCCCAATAGCAATTCTGGGTGACCCCCTATGTAATTATTTTTTTAATTCATAATCTAGCCCTGACTAATCCTAATTAGTGAATAATTATAATTAGTAAAAATATTAAGTATTTGGGGGATAGATTAGTTTGATTTTTTATTTTAATTTGTGTGAGTGAGGAGTTGAAGTAGGGGAAAAAAATTTGAGTGGAATTTTTTTTTTTGAAAATGGAAGATGATTGTGATGAGAAAATTGCAGCAGCTGAATCTTTTGCTCAACTACAACAACAATCACATGTTCAATCTTCAGTGTATGATAATAACTCACAATTAGAGTTATATGATGAACCAACACCCTTGAATCATGAACACGATGAACATGAAGTGTTTGTTGAAGAACCAACCCAAGAAAGTAAACATGTTCAGCATACAAGCAACCCCAACACACAGATAATGCTTCAAAGAGGTCGAAAATTTGATTTTTCTTTTTCAAACCGCCATTATTTCTCTGTAAAAGCTTAGTACCGGCACACTCGTAGTATGAATACTACGCCGGAACTAGCGATACCGGCGTGGTATTCATACAATACGCATGCCGGTACAATATATCCCCCATTTTAAACATGTTCCCGGCGTTGTGTTCCAACTCCATTTAATGCCGGTACAATATATACCCCATTTAAAAATATTTCCCGGTGTGGTTTTCATAGTTTTGTCCATGCCGGTATAGCATATCCCCCATTTCAAAAACTTTCCCGGCATGTTATTGAAACAATCTATGTATGCCGGTATTTAGTTATGCTTTTTACCTAACACCGAATATTCTATAGAATATTCCAACCGGCATAGCTTACTCCTAACTGACGATGCCGGTACTTACATAAAAGCATCCAGGAGTTTAAGATATTTGAACTCCAATACCGACGTGGTATATAAAATATCTGGAACGCTGGTATTTATTCACGGCTTTCTGTTAAAATTACCTCAGTGCCGGCACTCGGTTCTGGTTGGAAAACTCACATGTCGATAATGCCGATTATTGTTACCAGCATGTACCCTGTTTAGATAAAATGCCGGTATTGACTCTTCCGGCCTTTGTATTCAAGAACATTCAATGCCGGAACTGTGGTCGAGCACGCCGGAAATGGTACCCGACATGGTAATTTTTTTATTTTCTATGAACTAATTCAATTTTTTTTCATTTATTCCTTAGATTGTGACATACATTGATCCGACAAATTCCAAACCGCTTGGTCCGAATACGGACGAATACTATAAGATGCCCCCGATATGTTACCAAACAATACTTTTCACCTAGTTTTTAGAACGTTCTATGCGGATTGCTTGTAATGAACCTTATAATCTTCCATTGTTTTCCTAATGTAGGGAATTAAATCTCCAGAGGAAGCAATTTCTTGGGCAAAAGAGACGGCTCTTAAGAACAAGTGTGTGTTGGTGAGGAATACCCAAGGTTCAAATACGCGGTTTGAGATGGTTTGCGAGAGAAGTGGGAAATACACGGCGAAGAATATCCATAAGAGAAAGGGTTATGTATATGAAAAGAAGACTAATAGGGTATACAAGACTCGTACGAGGAAGTATGAATGCCTCTTTAAGTTAGTATTTTATTTAAGAGACAAAGCACTACACCATTTTAATGGATTCGCAACCCAGAGTTGCAACGGATTTAAAGGCGTTGCAAAATGTTAGTTGCGAATTGCAACGTCAACATATTTCGCAACGGAGATTTTCCGTTTCAAATTTTGCAACCTCAAACAAGAGGTTGCGAATCGCAATTGCCCATTTTTCAAGCGTGCGAACCGCGTGCGTGGTCGGTAACACTATGACTTATAAACACGTCCCAGTCAACACGTGGTCAAGACTTCTTTTTTATTTTTCCACCCTAAATCACCAACCCAACCCAACCCAGGTATATCCTGCCTTAGCCATTTCTGCCTTAACCATTTCTTTCTTCTTCTCATTTTCATTTTCTCTTCGCCAAGACTCTGTCGGCTTCCTCTCTCTTCTTCTTTGCATCTGCATCTCCATCTCCCTCTGCTCAGTTGAGCTGCTATTGATTTAGGGTTTACATCTCCATCTTCTTCTCTGCATCGAAATCTCCATCTCTGAACTCTATAATCGTGTAAGTAAAATCTCTGAGTTTTTATATTAGGGTTTACAGATTTTCGGGGTTCAGTCGTGAGTTTCTGGGTTCAGATTCAGAGACTTTGGTTTCTAGGGTTTATAGATTTTGATTTAAGTTTATCGAATCCATCGATTTTAGGGTTTAATATTTGATTTCAGTTTTTCGATTTCATTTGTGAATCTGTTGATTTCAGTTTTTCGATTTCTTCTCTTTGTTTCGGTTTTAGGGTTTATATGTGAATCTAAAGGTATAAGTTTGATGTATTGTTCTATGTTAACTTTCTTAGGGTTTTTGATGTATTTTCAGTTTAGGGTTTAATTTACATTTTTGGGTTGTAAACTATAAACTAATATTATGGTTTGTTGTTGTAATACATTTTCAGTTCATCAGAGTTTGAAGAAGAAGGAAGAACTAAGAACATTGAAGGTATAATTAGTTTGATGTATTTTCAATTTAGGGTTTAATTTGAAGGAAGAACTAAAAATTGCTTTTGGTTTTCTTAGTTTGTCTTATTATTTAATCTAAGCTTGTCTTATTTGTTTGTTCTTAATCTTGCCTGTTAATCCATGTTAGGACAGAACTCTTGAAAGTTAGTATTAGGTAGGCTTCTGCCTTATGGGTCACTACAAAGTGTTTGGTTTTACAAGAAAAACATGATACTTGAAGCAATCCACATCATCTCAGAAAGTTCATACCTTGTCCTGTGACTTTGTTTAGAGAATGCACTGAATTATGGATTCTAGTTATGATATTGGCTCACTAAAAGGTATATATACTGTGGTTTTAAGTAATCCTCTAAGAATTTCAGGTCGTGGAACATATTTAACTCAGTGACTGATGTTCAATGCTCCTTTCGTGTTAATTTTCTTGTAATTTTTGATATATATGCAACATGTTTAAGCCTAGAGCTTCTACTGAAAGATTTGGGTGTTCGTGAATAACAGTTTCAACTTGATAATCATCGTTCCTGATACAATTATGTTTGATCATGTCAACTTGTGTGTCTTGTGGTTCACAAACATGGCAGTTCTACTTCTAGGAAAAATTGTCACTTTCAACTTGATTTATTAGTTTTACTCGAGGATTGTAATATGTTGTTCTACCAAATTTTAGAGTTTTTATGATCTGGATTTTTCTGGTAATTGAGGAAAGTAGTTATCTTTATAGACGTTTACAAGTGTGCTAAAGTTTGTCTTAGCTCTTGATGTTTTAATGAAGTTTATAAGGGATATTTTCATCTTTCTAGAGAACTATTGCTTGATTTAAGTGAATCAAAAATGAGCTTTTTATGCGCACTGAAATATTGACCCTCGTGCAGTTTACAAGCGTATTAGAAGTTGAAACTGAAGTAAGATTTAATTCAAATTCACTATGCAGGTTATATTGTAGGACTACGTATCCCTGGATTCAGTTGACGGATTACGAAGTTGAGGTTTGAAGAAGAAGGAAGAACTAAGAAGGTATATGTAGCAGTCCCATAATTTATCCCTCCTTTATAAGTTAATCTAACCTTGATTAGTATTAATTGTGATGCTAGGGCAAAGAAATAGGTATCTAGTGGTCTTATGTCACCTCATTTGTTGAATTTTTACGAGAAAATATTTTACAAGAAAATTTAATACGTTGTCATGTGACTTTTGGATCGATCTTAAGGCACTTAGGATAATAAACCGAAATAAGGCGTTTCATGAAATTTGGTACTTAAATTTTTTTTGTATAATCTGTTAACTTATAAGTTTTTATAAGTTGTATGTTTCTGAACTTAAGAATCTTTATAAGTTTGTAAGAATCTTAGTGAGCATGATAAGAATGGTCCCAGCGGTGAATCGCAAAAGCTCATTGTAGCTCATTCTCTCTTTGTTGAGAGGATGTTTCTGTCGTTAACCTAAGGCCTTCGGCAACCCTACCGCTGGGACTCAGTTGAAGCTACATGTTAGAATTGAAGGGGATATGTCAACATGATATACACTTGAATTCTATCATGTATCTTTAATTGTATAGGAAGTATATGTTTCTATGGTTTAGCCAATTAGTTTTATTGTTTGGTTGTATTCATTTATAATTGAAGTAGATATATAAAGGGATGTATTGTTAAAGAAATTATGTATAATCTGTTAACTTATAAGTTTTTATAAGTTGTATGTTTCTGAACTTAAGAATCTTTATAAGTTTGTAAGAATCTTTATAAGTTTGTAAGAATCTTAGTGAGCATGATAAAAATGGTCCCAGCGGTGAATCGCAAAAGCTCATTGTAGCTCATTCTCTCTTTGTTGAGAGGATGTTTTTGTCGTTAACCTAAGGCCTTCGGAAACCCTACCGCTGGGACTCAGTTGAAGCTACATGCTAGAATTGAAGGGGATATGTCAACATGATATACACTTGAATTCTATCATGTAGCTTTAATTGTATAGGAAGTATATGTTTCTATGGTTTGGATAGCCAATTAGTTTTATTGTTTGGTTGTATTCATTTATAATTGAAGTAGATATATAAAGGGATGTATTGTTTAGTTTCATCCATAGTTTTATTGTTTTATGGCATGGTTGTAGATATCATGCTGATTTTGTATTGATGTATCGTACATATACAGTCTAAATTTTAACATAGATATTGTTTTTATGGTATGTCATCTATAGTTGATAAGGGATGGATGAAATTTCCTTGCAAGTTTGCTTAGTACATAGAAGGTGTTAGGTCATTTATAGAGTTTGTGAATAGAAATGGTGGCGGAAAAACCTTATTCTCATGCCCTTGTAGTAGATGTAAGAACTCTAAAGGATTGGGACCTCTTAGTGAAATTTCATTGCATCTGATTAAGTATGGTATTCTTTGTACATACATGACATGGCGGTTTCATGGGGAAAAGTTAGAAGTAGAAGCACGGGATGTAGCTGAGAATGTAGAAAATGTTGATCCTGGTATAGGTGAGGGCGAAAATTTAGGAGATGTTGTTATGGATGATGGTGATGCTGTAGTGGATGACAATATTAGAATAGATACTGGGGTTCGTAATGATGCTGGAACTAGGAAAAGGAAGAAAAGGGAATCTATCTATGAGCGTACAAAAGAACCATTTTATCCATCGTGTCGTAAGGGAGTGACAGCATTGTATGCTTCTATCAAGTTGAATCACATAAAGACACAATATGGGTTTTCTGATAATGGTATGACTGCACTCTTAGAGTTGATGAAGGAGTTGCTTCCCGAAGAGAATACACTGCCATCTAAGTACGAAGAAATGAAAAAGATGATCCAAGAACTAGGAATGGATTATATAACATATGATGCCTGTGTAAATGACTGTGTTTTGTATTGGAAGGATAATGCATCGCTGGTGAAGTGTCATGTTTGTCAAGAATCTAGGTATAAGAAGGTTTTTAATGATGATAGGAAGCTTACTACTGTTGCTCAGAAGACGGTTAGACATTTTTCGTTGATTACAAGGATGAAAAGGTTTTATAGCGAACCATGGATCGCGGAGGCAATGACTTGGCATTCTAGAGCAAAGTCAGATATAAACATCATGCGTCATCCCGTTGATTCTTCAGCTTGGTGATGTGCAGATAGTTTTGCGCCAGAGTTTTCCAAGGAACCAAGGAATGTTACGCTTGGGATATCAACTGACGGTTTCAATCCAAATGGGTGTTTTGGTCTTGCGCAAAGTTGTTGGCCGGTGATTATATGTATTTATAATTTGCCTCCTTTGTTGTGTATGAAGCGGGAATTCTCTTTGTTGTCGTTGATGGTATCAGGCCTGAAAGCACCCGGTAAAAACTTTGATGTTTATTTAGAAATACTGGTAGATGAGTTGAAGAAGTTATGGGATGGTGTACTAGCATTTGACGCTTTCAGCAAAACTGAATTTTTGATGAGAGCACGGTTGTTGTGGGGTATTCACGACTTTCCAGCGTTAGGGACTTTAGCGGGATGTGTAACTCATGGATATTATGCTTGTCCTACTTGTGGAGAAGGCACTGTGGATGATTATCTGCCATTTGCTAAGAAGATATGTTACAGGGGACACCGAAGATGGCTACCATTGAAGCATAAGTATCGCGATGATATGACAAATTTCGATGGACGTGTGGAGCATGGTACATCTCCATGGACACTAACAGGGCTGCAGATACAAGAGATTTTAGGTAAACTCAGTTCCAAGAAGGGCAAGAGAAAACAACCATCACAAGCAAGTCTCAAACGTAAAAGGAAAGCTGATACCAACAAGGTTAGTCCTCTGTCCTGTCTTCATTTGATTTATGTTTTTCTTTACCTTGGAGATTTGTTAGTTTCTGATAGTGGTTGTTTATTTAATTTCAGGAACTTGAAGATGACGCCAATGTTGAAGATGAGGTTAATGACCATTCTATGTTCACCCGAAGATCTATTATGTATGATTTTCCAAATTGGGGATCAAACGCGATTCGCCATATTACAGATGTCATGCACACGGAGAAGAATATAATGGAGCATCTTCTGAATACTATGATGGGAAATAACAAGTCTAAAGATAGTCCTGCTGCACGTCAAGATATGGAAGATATGGGGATAAGAAAGAAGTTGTGGTTGAAAGAGGATGCTAAGACTGGTAGAACTACAATGGAAAGAGGATCATTTGAGATGACGAAGAAGGAGAAAATTGACTTTTGTACTGTTTTGAAGAATCTGAGGGTGCCTTCCGGTTTCTCTTCAAATCTTCGCAACTACGTCAGTGTTAATCCTCCGGAGCTAAGGAATTTTAAATATCATGATTACCATGTAGTAATGCAACATTTTCTTCCACTACTGGTTTATACTGCAACATCGCTACCTAAAGAGCTACGAGTTTCTCTTCTCCGAATCAGCATCTTTTTCAACATTTTGTGCGCGAAGGTTGTAAACCGAGAACATCTGCTAAAAGCAAAAGCCAGCCTTGTAGAAGCAATCTGTGTTCCGGAGAAACATTTTCCTCCGTCATTCTTTGTTATCAGTATTCACCTGATGATTCATCTAGCAGATGAATCTTTAATCTGCGGTCCGGTGAGATTCAGGTGGATGTATCCCTTTAAGAGGTAAAATTTCAATACTGACTTTGCTATTTAATGTCTAGAACTTGATTGCTTATGTTTTTTTAATGTATATAGCTTGAATGTTGTCACGTTCTAACAGACTTTGTTGTTTAATTGCTAATTTTTAGGTTAATGAAAGGTTTCAAAGGGTTGGTGCGCAATAAAAGGTATATTGATGGGTGCATAGCAAGAGGGTATACAATGAGAGAAGCAAGTTTGTATGGCATGGAGGGCCTGTCAAAGGATGGTGATGGTACTCATAAGCATACTCGCCAGGCATTTAATGATGATGATGATGAGTTTGCTGATGAAATGCCTTTGAGTAAATCTAGGGAGATTATTCTAACTCAGGTGCAGTTTGAACAAGATCGCAAATGGCTTATCTCTAAGTATGATGGATTAGATGATTGGCAAAGGTACCGATTTTAAATTTTACACCTTGTTTTAAGTAATTGTTGCTCACCCAGTTACATGATATTTAAACATGGTATGCTTTTTTTTATGTTTTACCTTATGCTTTTTTTATGTTTTACCTTCTACAATGAGACTAGATGGTAATTTTAGAACTGAGAATGATAATGTGAAATACACAGTTGCAATTATTTGTAGTTTGAACAGCAAAGATGCATAAATGTGATTTCCATATAAATAGTTTGATAATTCTCTTACTGTTATTGTTTCTCAAGATTCCATAGATATCCATATAGTATTCTACTACTTTTAATTGGGATAAACATTGCCTGTACTACCTTAGTGGGGAGTAGTAAAACCATGATACTTGCTGAAGATGAATGAATTAGCGAGTGAAGAAATAATCATGCCCCAGACCTTTTAGAATTGAGGAGGCAAACTTATGTTGCTCTCCTCCCTCAACATCTTCTGATCACTTATTAGAAAGTGCTATGTTTTTCATCTTTTATCTTCTGTGAGTTTACTTGAACTTAATAGTTTTCTTTTCATCTTTTATCTTCTATCTTCTTCTTTTTTCTTATATTCATTTTCCATCTTTTAGTTAATTTCACAATTACAAACTATGATATTCCAACTGTTATATATCTATCGATATAATTGTTTTAATTATTTTTTAATTGTAGGAAGTATGAATCCTATGTTAATGGTCAGACAAACTGTCCCTCAAAGAGTTTTCTTTTGTGGTTACGTGAAGAGGTAACATATTAGCCTAAATTATGTACCTTGACTCTAGTTTTTTATGTACTCTATGTGTAATTAATTACAATTCATATTTTACTAATTAACTTGATTTCACACATGTTGTCTTGCAGTTGTTAGAAGCTAATGAAGCAAACTCAACACTTTGGCGACTAGTGCATGGACCTCTCTTCAAGGCGCATTCATATAAGAGATACCAAGTGAATGGATATAAATTTTGTGCTGAAGATTACGAGGGGTTGGTTGTGTCACAAAACAGTGGTGTGTCGATGAAAGCTATGACAAGTTATAGAGAGAATCCCACAGACACAACTTACCAGGAAACAGAAATGACCTATTATGGAGTCATTAGGAAGATTATCAAGCTAAATTTTATGGAATTTGAAGAAACTGTATTTTATTGTGATTGGGTGAAGGTTGAAGACATGACTAATGGGTGCAAGGTTGATGCAATTACAAAATTGATAAAGGTTAACTTGTCCAAGATGAAAAGCATTGATTCTCTTAATGATGAGCCATTTATTCTTGCATCTGAAGTGACACAAGTTTTCTACTCAAAGGATCTGTATGAAAAAGGGTGGTCTTTGGTATTGCATTCATCGCAAGGATTGACTTCATCAATAGATAGTATTGAAATTCCTAGTATTTATCAGTCAGCTCTTACTGACAATGAGAGTTTAGAGAAGCTTATATGTGTCGATTCCGTGGTTTAAAGTTCTGTATGACAATGATAGTTTAGAGTTACTTGTTTGTGTTATTTTTCTAATAAAATTTGTTTTATCACTTGCGCATTATCTTATATGTTTTGTTTGTTCTCTTTTCTCCTAATTTTTGTGTTATCACTTGCACTCTTTATATCTTCTGTTTGATATGCTTCTGTGCATAGTTACAAAGGCTAGATGTTATATAGGTTTAACTGATCTCTAACATACAACTTGGTTGTTGTTTTGCAGGTTATCATGACAGAAGTTGAAGTAGATGAGAATGGTCTTCCCAACTCCAAAAATTCAACATCACACGGTCACCTGAAAGGCGCCTTAACTTGTACTCATGTCCCCATATCATTCAAAACATGGCATCATGTGCCTGATACTTACAAAAATGATATTTGGAAGGAACTGCAGGTACAAATATTAAGACATTAATGTATTAGATGGCTCTATTCTAAATAACTATTTTTTTCTTAGAGAGTATATCCTATAGCCGAGTCTTCTAAAGACATCATGGTTAAGTCGATGGCTCCTATATGGAGGAGACGCAAGCATGAGTTACGATGTTCTTATTATGATCCCTATCGAACTCATGAGGAAAGGATTTCACACGTTCCTCCTGGTGTACCTGAAGAGGAGTGGACACAATTCTGTATGAATGAGAACAATGATAAACAACAGGAAAGTAGAGGTTAGCACAAGAGGAAGCGAGTGCTATATGACCACTCTCACACCGGCGGTCGTAAATCTCATGTTTTGATCAAAGCTGTACTGGTATGTATATTGATTTCAGTTGTGTTGTGATTTGTGAATATCAAAGTATAGCCATTATGGTTAGTCTTATCATTGTTTAGATTGATTAATACAAATACAATTGTTATATTGGTAGGAGAGGGAGAATCTTGGCGTGGAAATCACCACCACTGATGTATGGATTAAAGCTCATACTCAAGAGGGAGGGGTAATCCTACCTAGTGCGCAAAAACACTTTGTGAGTCAGCTTGTATTTCATTTAAATTAGTACTCATATGTATACTTCCAACATGGTCATTTATATATGCACTGTTGTGCTCAACATGGCAGGATGAGATTAAAAAGGTGCAAGAGGAAATCAATCAGAAAAAGGCTGTGGGTATTCCTTTACCAGACATAGATGTAGTGACTAAAGCTTTTGGGAAGGAATGTAGAGGACATGTTCGTGATGTTGGTCCTATTACTCGTACATAATATGATGCTTCTACTCCTGCGCGTGCCAAAGTACAAGAACTGAAATCCAAGGATGGAGCTGTTAAGCAACAATTGGAGGATCTAAATAACAAGGTCGAGGGTCTGATCACAGCTATAGCCTCAGTATGTAACGTTGTGAAGGAACTTCAAACTGCAATGCCAGGGTCAGTTGTTGCATCCAACAACAGCAGCTGTTCACAACGTCACGCCGCAACTTCTCATGTTCAGAATGATTCACTTGGTCAAACACCTACACCTGCTCAAACACCTTCAGCTGCTCAAACACCTTCAGCTAATCAAACACCTTCACCAGCTCAAACTCCTTTACTAGTTTGATCATCAGTAGCAGGTACTGAAATGCCTCAATGTGAATTGTTGAACTTTAATGATGAAGTTATTTCTGTTGGTAAGATGTGCACTGGTGCTATGGGACGTATGTGTCACGGCTGTATTGTACCATCTCATATTGGAAAGGTGATGTTGGACAAGATTCTACTCCCAAATGAACCAGTTATGAAACTTAACAAGTTTGTTTCAACCTTTCAAGATGTTGGAATTGGAGGGTATGTGCTTCATCCAAAGAAGTGCATCAGAAATGACTAGTCTGGTAGGCGGTCGACTTACTTTTTTGGAGATATCTGCAGCCATCATATATAATGCTCGCTAATCACTTTATTAACAACACATGGCGTTATCTTATTTTGCTTATATATATATGTTCACACTTTTGTACATGTGCTTAGCATGCTAACATGTAGATTCTTATGCAGTCCTGCATAAGAAAGACTCTCAGGAAATTGTCTTTTTTTTTTGCTTTTTTTGAAACACTTTTTGTGCATAAGGAAGACTCTCGGGAAGATTCTTATGCACTTCTGCATAAGAAAGTCTCAGGCAGTTGTGCTTAAAAACTTTGAACTGTAATGTATTTATGTGAACCGGCAGTATCAATATAATCAGTTTTTCTTTATGGATGTGTATGGTTTGGGTTCTGTTGTATTTTTTTGCGCAGGTGACTGCATTGCAGGTCAGTTGAAGCGGTAGTAGCTAATCGGGGGAATATCAATCCCTGGTAAGTACACTTCCTTCGCTTGTGCTTATCATATTGATTTCAACCTTATGGATATTAATCTGTATTATGTAATTACTTTTGAGGTACTATGTTGCAAATACGGAGACTCAGAAAGGATTTTGTGACAAGCATTCAACATCTACGTTCTTCAGGTATAAGTATATAACACTTTTTGTTTTGTTTTGTTTGAGTACAATTCTATGCAGCTTTTTTAGGATAGTATATGTTTCCAGGTATTGAAACTTACTGATTGTTCTATTCAGGTATGGCAATGCAAGCCTATGAAGTGAATTTAATGAGATGGCGATGGAGTTATTATTTAGAATATGCTAGGGTAATACTCTTATCCCTCGGTATCACTCAATGATTTTATACTTTAATTCCAACTGAATCAACGTAGCAGGGACATAAAATTCACTTAGCACAATCACATCTTGACTCCTTGAGATTAAATTTGATAGTCTTCAGTTCAGGAATTGCTTGTATGTTCCATAAATATGCTCATCTTTATCTTGTATATTCTTTGAAGGTTTAATGAGATATGGAGCACTCTTTATCCTATGAGTAAGTCAATTGCTTAAGAACAAAGCAATTGCTTCGCTCATAGGATAACGAGTGCACCAGGTCATTTAGAAATCCTTCTTTTTTGAGCACCTAAATTCCAGTTTGTATGGGCTTAGATGACTTATATTTCTTAAGGAATCTGTTAAGGTAGTAACCTAAATTCCAGTTTGTATGTTCCATAAATATACTCATCTTTGTCTTGTATATTCTTTGAAGGTTAGATGAGATATGGAGCACTCTTTATCCTATGAGTAAGTCAATTGCTTAAGAACAAAGCAATTGCTTCGCTCATAGGATAAGGAGTGCACCAGGTCATTTAGAAATCCTTCTTTTTTGAGCACCTAAATTCCAGTTTGTATGGGCTTAGATGACTTATATTGCTTAAGGAATCTGTTAAGGTAGTAACCTAAATTCCAGTTTGTATGTTCCATAAATATGCTCATCTTTTTCTTGTATATTCTTTGAAGGTTTGATGAGATATATGGAGCACTCTTTATCCTATGAGTAAGTTAATTGATTAAGAACAAAGCAATTGCTTCACTCATAGGATAAGGAGTGCACCAGGTCATTTAGAAATCCTTCTTTTTTGAGCACCTAAATTCCAGTTTGTATGGGCTTAGATGACTTATATTGCTTATTGTAGTTTTGTTTGAGTTGCCGCATCTAGGAAACGTGCTGATTATATTCTTTAAGTTATTGTTGCTGTGTATGGTTTATAATTACTTCAAGCTGTGTCACGCTTTGCATATTTTATTTTCCCTTGGGTTCCATGTCTGTTTGGTGGTTTCATTACTTCTCCAATGGAGACACTATGACATTGCGTTTTTTATGGCAGTCAAAGATGAAGCTCAAACTAGGTTGGTCCAGTTTAGTTCATCGTTGATCAGAAGGCGGATAATAACTTGAAGTAACAGGTTAGAATCTGTTGGGTTTTCTGGGAAATGGTATGTCATTCAAAAATGAAACAATGAACATAGAAACAAAGTAATTTATGTGTATGTTGACATAGTTTGTATCAAATACTCATATCTTCAATTGAAGAATTCTTTTTTCATGGAATGAATGTGTAAAAGTTTGTGGAATGCTGAATATGGGGAATTGGGTAACTGTAGGGGGAAATGGATTTTGACCAGGTCAATGAAGACTTGACCTTTTTTTTTTTGGTTGCGAAAAATTCGCAACGTCTTATTTTGGTTGCTAAATTAGAACCAGAACCAATAAATTGGAATCAGAACCAATAATATTTTAGTTCCGGGTAGGGGTATTCCTGGAATTCGCAACATATTTGAAACGGACGAAATTGGTTGCGAATAAATAACGTCGCAACGACACATTCCGTTGTGAATCCCCGTTGCTGACCGTGAGTCGCAACGTAGCTTATGCCGTTTCAAAAAAATGCAACGTCGTGTTTTGCAACGCTCGTCTTCCGTTGCAACGCCAGTCAGCAACGTCCAGATTCTGTTGTGAATCCCTAGAAATGGTGTAGTGAAGAAAAGGATTGGGATTGTACGGTGTGGTTTGGCCAACATAACCACCTGGATCCGAAAGATTTTAATGGTCACTCCATAGTTGCAAAGCTAAAACCTCATGAATTCGAGGATGTAAAGATAATGACCAAGGAATGTATCAAACCAAGAGTGATTCTCAGAACCTTCAAGGAAAAGGATGATCAGAACGTTTCTTCTCTAAGTACAATTTATAGCTCACAAGCAACCATTAGAAGGGTGGAATGGGAAGGGAGGACCGTTATGCAAGAATTTGAGAAGCTAGTTTGGGATCACAACTACACGCGCATCATTAAAAGAGGACCGAACGAAAAGCCCCTTCAAATATTCATTGCGCATCCTTTGCTTTCACAATTGGCTCATACATGTTGTGGTGTTCTTTTGATGGATTGCACCTACAAGACAAACAAATACAACATGTCGTTGTTCAACATCGTGGGGAAAACATCAGATAAGGTAACATTCACATTGTCTTGGTGTTTAATGGAAAACGAAAGGGATTACAATTATCATTGGGCATTACGAAAATTGAAATTATTGTTCCCGGATAATCAATTTCCGAGGGTCATCGTAACCGATCAAGATGAGGCACTAATGGGTGTTATATCTGATGTATTTCCGGATACACAAAATTTCCTATGTACGTATCATATAGGTCAAAATGTGACAAAACATTGTCATCCTTTGTTTGAACCCTCTAAGGCGGATATTAAGAAGAGAATGATTGCTCAACTAGAGGAAGATGTTCGCAAGAAAAAACTATCACCCAAAATAGAAGAAGATGAAAGAGCGAGTGGACAAAGAACACGATGAAAATCATAAAAAATGGTTGGAATTTCTAAAGGATTGGGAAAAGGTTTATTGGTCACTTACCGAGGATATATATGAAAAGAGATTGAATATGTTTAGTGCTAAATATAAGGAAGTGTATTCAAGGGCCGTCTCATATTGTCGGGATAAATTGTTTGATAAGTTCAAGGAAAAATTTGTGCGCGCATGGACAAACCGGTATAGGCACTTCAAAACTGAAGCAACTAGTGCAGCGGAATCCGCTCATGGTAGATTTAAAGATCTCATCCAGTCCGGGCAAGGCAACGTGGTTACGATCACCGAGACAATGGATAAAAACTTTAAGGCTGATATCGATCGGATCAAGAAGGCTTTTCATAAAATCTTAATGGAAAGGATGACTCAATTTCTTCAATATACTACATTTCTCCAAGGAATAGAGTTCAACGTCTCTCAATGGGCAATAAAACATATGATGAGAGAAATGGCATATGAGAAAAATTATGGAAAACCAAGTGATGTGTGTATTTGTCCGGACATGTCTTCATTGGGGATTCCGTGTCGTCATATGCTTGTGAAGTATAAAGAAGTTATACCTATTGAGGTTATTGATCCATTTTAGAGGCAACTATCTTTTGACCCTCCCCCCACGGAAGCTCCCGGACAATCCCAATAGGATACAAGTGAAGGAAAGGAATTATACGAAGCTTACTCACGTGGAAACTCGGCTAGCCGACAAGTATTGGTGATCCAACTAAGGCTTCTATCTCGCCCATGGATCAAACCAAGTGAAGAGCCATGAAAGGGAGATCCGATAGGTAGACCACAAACTAAATCTTCAAGGAGAAAACAAAGGAAATAATTTAAATAAATGACTAGACGTGAAGAAGAACTCGCGTCAAACAAGTTACGAGATCTATCCGCAAGTGAGATTTCGGAACTCCGATTCGTGAAAGAGCCAGTTACAATTAAAAGGGGTAGACCAAGGAAGGAACCGTTAACAAGTCAACAAAAAGCTTCGGTTTCTGTATCCACACCAAAAACGGATGGATCAGAGGGTCCAAAGAAAAGGGGTAGGCCACCGAAGGTACCAACATTGAGCTTACAAGAACAACAAGTTGAGCATTCCGAAGCCACACCCATAGTCGATGTATCGGATGTTCGAAAGAAAAGGGGTAGGCCGCCAAATGTACCAACATTGAGCTTGCAAGAACAAAAAGTTGAGCATTCCGAAGCCACATCCTTAGTCGATGTATTTGATGTTCGAAAGAAAAGGGGTAGGCCGCCAAATGTACCAACATTGAGCTTGCAAGAAAAACAAGCTTCGGTTTCTGTATCCACACCAAAAACTGATGGATCGGAGGGTCCAAAGAAAAGGGGTAGGCCACCGAAGGTACTAACATTGATCTTGCAAGAACAAGAAGTTGAGCATTCCGAAGCCACACCAGTAGTCGATGTATTGGAAGTTCCAAAGAAAAGGGGTAGGCCGCCAAATGTACCAACATTGAGCTTGCAAGAATAATAAGGTGAGCATTCTGAAGCCACACCAGTAGTCGATGTATTGGAAGTTCCAAAGAAAAGGGGTAGGGGTAGGCCAAGGAAGAATATTCTCCCGTCTAATACCAAATACATTTGGAGTGTAGGGATTGCAGAGGATGGTTTGGATATAATTAAGCTAAAAGTTTATAATATGACCATGTATAAGGATTCGCAAATGGGTAAGACTTTTAGACACTACCATACGAAGATAGAGTCTTATATAAACCAACTTCCAGAGGCTATTCTTGAGTTTATTGTGTATACGGATGATGTTGATGGAGATGGAAATTGTCGCTATCATGCTGTGACAGAACAATTAGGAATCTTTGACACGACAGTTAGTAGAGGTATGACACCATGCAAATATGCTAGAACGAGGATGGCCTAACAACTTGTGAACAAGAAGAGCTTTTATGAGCAATTGGTTGGTGAAGGCGAGAGGTTTGATGATATGTATGCTCGAGTATTAGGGCCCGACCACGAGATGAAGTTTCTTCCTTCTGAATATTGGATGAGAATGCCGCTTTGTGGGTATCTAGTGGCGGATACATTTAGATGTATTGTTCATTATTTTATCCCCACCGTAGTCACAACATTTACACCAAAGTGGCAAAAATGCGAAGGATCCCTTAAGAAGTGAAGAGTTGTTTTGGCATTCGTGAACGACAATCATTTTGTTATTCCAAAACTCAAGGACAATTGTCCATTGCCACCTGTTTGTGGGATGGTTAAAAACAAGGACCTAGATCCAAATATCTGGAAAGGATGGATGGCATTATATGAGGAGAATCACCAATTATGGGATGAGTTTGCCTTATCAAAGAAACCTCTTGAAGAGGAGGAGAGGAAACTCCATACGTGTGAAAGCAATGATGAGTAATTTGGATATATGTGGTTCCGACATACGCAACCTTTTGTTTTTTTTGGAAGTTTGAATTGTAATCATTAAACCATATGCTATGTATGTGTCGGCATGATTTAATTCAAAGTTCGCAATGCCGGAATTTATACCGGTTTAGAAATACTTTTCTCTTTTATGCCGGCAAATAATCATTGCTGCACAGAGATATTAGTTTATCTTCCGGCATTAATAATAACTTTACGCGAATGCCGAAACCGTAAAAGATCAATTTTTCGTAAGGGAACGATAGAGTACCGGCACCAAATTAAAAATCCTACCAACGCCGGAATTAAAAATAAATTTATTCTTGAAAGATAATAGATTTCCGGCATGGTTTGTACAATTTATACCATGCCGGTTTTAAAAAAGAAATTAAATTCACATCTCAAAAACGAATGAAATCCACTTAAACATAAAAACATAAGGAAAGACTAGATTGTTTAACAATCAATATGTAAAGTTAAGATGTACCCAACTGAAAACAAAGATTTAAAAGTTTACCAAGACACACACGTAAACATAAAACGATAGTAGATTGTTCAAACATATCTAACACTATAAAATAAACATTAACCAACATCTTAGATCACTCGGTCCTTGGCTTCTTGTGCACCCTTTTTTTCTTTGGAGTCCACAAGTCCTTTGCATCTGGATCTTCAATTTTGTCTATCTTCTCATCAATTGTCTTCATTTCTTCCGGGGTCAACACCTCTCCTTTCTTGATCTTGCATTTAAGCCAGTTTCCAAATTTTTCTAGGCGCGAACGCTGTTGTTATATATTTCCATTAGTACATTATCTTTTATAGGTTTATAGGTAAACATTCAAAAGATAGGAAGTGAACCAGAATTACGTACCATCAAAAGGAAAGTCTTGCGAAGTACGGGTAAAGTAGGTTCTTCAAGATTTTCCCCTTGTGGAGGCACTTTATCGCTGGCCGGGCGTACAATATAAGGATGTGAGTACCTCAAATGACCTCTGAGGAATCCTGGTTCAGACTCATAACCATTTTCCGCAAATTCCCAACCAGCCCTGTATAGTTGTTGTTCTTCCCTTTCATTCCAATGTGCAACTACAGGTGTTGGTTTGTAAACCACCTGCGTATGCTATTCACCTGATACGCATTGAGGTAAGACATGAGAGAATTTGGCATCAGATTCACCCTTTAGTCTTTTCTGTTTGTACCCAAGTTGGCGCATCACACGGAGAGGGTTATGCATAACAAATCCCTTTGGATGAAACAATGGTCCGTTGTAAAACGCTACATTGTCATGCCTTGGAAAGTAAACTCCTCTATCGTTCTTATATGGG
Organism: Papaver bracteatum; assembly: GCA_023529315.1. NCBI lineage: Eukaryota > Viridiplantae > Streptophyta > Magnoliopsida > Ranunculales > Papaveraceae > Papaver > Papaver bracteatum. The sequence goes on from JAJJWX010003533.1 coordinate 2,539,000, forward strand.
TCAAACACAACATCTTGGACATCAATAGTGTCCAAATCCTCCCTCATGGTGAGTAATCGAGTTATGTTATTGGGCTTTGGTTTATTGTCGAAAACGTATTTCTTGGCTATAGGAGTCCGGGGATCCAAACCATATGTTGACGACTCCAAATATTTGTACTCATTGAACAATGCTGGGAAGTGTTCATAAGCCCACACCTACGAAAATGAAAGATCGTTCCAATGAAATATAAGTATAAAAAAAAATTAATTGGAAAACAAAATAACTAGTTCACAATACCTGTAATACAGTTAAATTCCCATTAAATTGACGGCAAGTCGCCTTAGAAGATCTACCGTCTCCGCCAAAAAATGTGCCAAGAAGGCAGTGCCCCATGAGTACTCATGAACATCCTCCAAAGGATCCAAGTATTGTAAGTTGTTCATATGCACCAAGTTACCATTAGAGTCAGGGAATATTGCGATTCCCAATAAGAACAACAGATAAGCTGCGCTAGTTTGATGAATTTGTTCGGCATTCAATTCCTTGCCCATCGTATCTCCAAACAACTCTTTGATCTTAAAGACTTTAATAGTCTTTGTCATGGTTTTCTTTTTCACGTACATATTTGCTTTTGTCGTTTCCTCATCCCAACCAAACAACTTTTTAGTCAGATAATATATCTTGGACCATTCTAGGCTCTTACCGTCGTCATCTTTGTTAACGGCTTTTCCTCGGATCTCTAGACCCAATATTCTTTGGACATCTTCAGGGATAATGGTCATCTCTCCAAAAGGAAAATGCATGGTATCAGTCGAAGCATAAAACCTCTCTAAGAAGCAATTTGCCGTCACTTGATCAGTGGAAAAGTAGTATTCTACCGCGGGATGCAACCCAGATGCTCTTACTGCCGCTTGAACCTCCGGAAACTCCATGTCCAAATCCCATGTATCCATTTGTTGATGACAGCAAACACGGAAGGCATTCTTGTGGTCCTATAAAAACACACCAAACAAATTTTAATTCACCCGATCTTATATAAACAATATAATAATAAGATGCATAACTCTTACATAAGTTGAATAGATCCAACGAGCCCAAGAGTCCTTGTAGTCAAATAAAAGTTTGGGATCTCTTGGCTGACCCCAGTTTTCGCCATCACTGCATTCTGGAATTATGTCATTTTGTTTTGGGAGGTGCTTTGTCATCGACTTCAACTCCAGGTTTTCCTAAGCCCTGTGTGGATGAGCCACCTGCTGCATCAGGAGGTACATAATTCTCCCATTGAGCAGCATCATCGCTGCTTGCGTCTTCCTCATCCCGGGGATTGTCCCGGATCGTGAGCTTACGACGTTTCGGATCATATCTACCACGTCGACATTGAGAAGACTTAGGTTTTTCTTCATCAATAGCTTTTTCCTTTCCTTTCTTATTTTTAGGAGCTATTGACCTAATAACAAAATGAGTTTAAAAAAAAAAAAAAACTCCGGCATTATATACTAAACGACTTCCATGCCGGTGTAACAATTCCGGCATTAACTGTAAATGAAATATGAAACTGGTATTACGAGAATGGTCTACAGAGAATTTTAAAACAAATTAGGAAAAAAATACCGACATGGTAAGTATAATATATTGTATGCCGGAACTAATCCCGGCGTTGTATACTAAATGAGTTAAATGCCGGTTAATACTTCCGGTGTGTTATATAAATTAAATATCATGCCGGTAGAAATAAGGAAACCATTATCGACATAGTCGATATAATAAAGAACATGCCGGATATGTTTCCCGGCATCATATACTAAATGAGTTCTATGCCGGATTAACACTTCCGGGGTGTTATGTAAATGTTATATTATGCCGGTATTAAGAGAATCGGATACAGAGAATTAAAAAAAAATACCGACATGGTCGATGAACAAAACGAGTATGCCGGATATGTTTCCCGGCGTTATATACTAAATGATTTTTATGCCGGAATTGTGTTCATTAAGCTATCAAATAAACCCTAAGAATGGTTCAATAAACATAGAGATCACTTACCTCATCATCTTTGTTATTTCCTCATCATCACTTATATCTTGTTCAATAGATGCTTTTGATTTCGATTTATCAGGATGTTTGCGAGGACCCATTCTTCTTGGGGTTTTGATTTCGAATGAGTTTGGTTTGGAAGATGAAACCAAATAATGGAGTTTCTACAAGTTCTCTTGGAATTGCTAAGTGATAAAAAAAAATTGGAAGAGGGAACTGTTCCAATTTTATTAGTAATGGAGTTTGTAACCGTGAAAAAGGAAGATAGAACCGTTTCCAAGTTCTCTTGTATTGTTTGTAACGAAATTGGGAAGTTTAGATTTTGAAAACTGAAATGGGGTGTTGGGGATTGACCGGTATTTTGAAGTTTTGTGTTTGGAAACTGAAATGGGGTGTCTCATTATCTTTGTGGCAGACAAGAATTTAGGTTTTTTATGTTATTTGATTTTTAGTGGTTGTTTGTGTTTGAAATCATGAAGTTGACGAATTGGGTTATCAATGTTGTTGACAAAGTGGTCAGTTGAGGAAGTTTGTGGCGGTTACAATGGGGGATAATTGGTGCGACAGTTACAAAGGTAAAAAATCTCAGAATTCCGGCACCACCCACATGTTACATTGTACGCCAGAACACTGACTTGCTACACTAAAAGCCGAAACACTATCTTGACACTCAATTTTAAGCAAACAAACCGACCTAAACAACATTGAACACATAAAATGAAACATTAACATATGGCCAATTGCAACTAACATCAGTTCTCGAAACGAGATTCAAGAAACAAAGCAGCTTCAAAATGCCTAAAAGGCCTTTTGAACAACTTCAAATAGGCCTCCTTAGCTTCATACATATTACCTCTATATCTTGCAAGAAACTCATTGTATTTGCGACATCATTTGATGAGTGCAGTTGTTCGATTGCGTACAACAAGATCTCTGCATTCTAGACCCGAAAAAAAAATGAAGGCCGGTGAACTTCCGGCAAATCCGATAATATGTAGTAGTTTTTAATCCACTGTGTTTCTTCTTCAACATCCGCTTCTATCTTAGCTTGTTTTTGATGTTTACCCGCTTCCTCAACATCCGCTTCAATCTTAGTTAGTTTTTCACGATAATGTTCAAGCATTGCTTCCTCTTTTTCTTCTCTTTTCCTCTTAACTATCTCTTCTTCCATTGCGGAAATTGACTTGGTGGTTTCTTCCTTCCTTCTTAGTTTTTCTAGTATTGTGTCGACTGAGTTGGTGGTGGTTGATGATTGATTTCCTATTGCAGTGCATAATATGTTCCTCATACGTTTTTCTTTTTCGAGAGAATTGATGAACTTGAACTTGGTAGTTGGTGATTGATAATCCATTAGAGAGATGTCTTGGACCTAACGTTGTTTTTTTGTATTTTTGGAGGTATCAAGTGCAATAGGTGTAGCCATTCATTTAAATAGATGAGCACATAACGGCTCTATTCCACTTTTTTATTCCGGCATTAACTGTAATTATATATACCACGCTGGCTAACTCTTGCGGTTTAGTATATCATAAAAAGGAATGCCGGGAGTGATTACCGGTTTAGTATATTATAAGACGAGAATGCCGGTATAGAATAATTTCTTTATAGAGATTTAACAAAACCTATACCGGCATGATATTGAAAAAACAGTTAAATGCCGGTTTCCATGTCCGGCACTCAATCTAAATTAACGAGGACGCCGGCATTTGTTAAATTCAAAATAAAACGGCTATTTAAAAAAAAAAAAAAGACCGTTGGGGATTCATTTCTATATAATACCCCACATTCCTTTGGAAAAATCTACACAAACCACGCACCAAATAACAAAAATCATTCTCTCAAGATACCAAGCACGGTTAAAGCTTTAGAAGGGATGGGGGATTCATCATCTACCTCTATTTGCAAAGTAAGTTGATTTACTAACAATATAATGTTCAATACTATGACACATAACTAATATAATTTTCTATTACAGAGTCATCATTGCAAGTGTCAAATTTGCAAGTAACCTTTTCATATAGCCATGGATTGTCCTTTTATTTATTCAAAATGTAGAAGTTGTGATGGCACACGCCGGTTTTGGATTGCAAAAACTGATGACGCTGAAAATTGAAGAATGTTTCTAAGGTGTTTAATCACCCAAAGTGCGATGAGTTTCAATGGTTTGACAAAGCTGTTGAACTAGAAGAGTCAAGAGAAAACCATAAAGGACAATGCAAGCCTATTGATAGGTGTTATATGAAGGGAAAGGAATATTTTGAAAGAGAAGATGAACCAATTAAGATGGTTCTTGACACCGAAATTCCAGACGATGTCTTCGAAGATATTCGCGAAAGATTCAAAGGCTCTACATTATTAAAAAGGGATGGAAATAGATTGTGATATCCAACCAAATTTAATCCATTCCATGCCGTTTAGTATGTTTTAATTTAATTTTCTAATCAAATGTAATAGATTACTCAGGGATGAATTAAGAAAGCGTTTGTGAAAAACTATTACAGCAGAATTCCGGCATTCAATCAATCAAGATTAGAGTGCCGGTTTTGTAACCAAAATGAAACTTAAAAAAAAAAATACAATTCCGGCATGAAATTAGAAAACGCATTCACGCCGGTACCAGAGTACATCTATACAGGAACATGGAATTTTTAATTTTCCAATTCCGGTATAGTTTGGTAGAACAATTTGTATGCCGGTACTAGTTTGTAAATTTAAATTTAAATATGTTCAACCTAACAAAAACAAACTGGATTGTGCTTAAATTTTCTTAACCCACGAATCATAAACCAAAAGCAAAACCAAGACGTAAAAACTAAAGAGCTAATCACTCAGTCCTTTGCTTCTATTGGGAAAATCTATTCCTCGTTTCCCCGAACAAAACTCTTGAACTATGGTCGGTTTCTTCAATTTTATCAAGCATTTCCACGACTTCCTTCATATCTTCAAGGAATAGCACCTCTCCTCCCGAGTACTTGCAACCTAACATCTTCTTCAACTTGCCAAGCCGATGCCGCTAGATTCATATATACAACACATAATTATTATATATATAAAATTACATGTACATTAAACGAGTAAGCAGTTAACAATACTTACTAGCAATCCAACAGTCTTATCAAGTTGGCTCATCGTAGGTGGTGCCGCTATAGGAGTTGGAACGGGAGGGTTTTTCTGGGGTGAAACTTGGACATCTTCAGGACGCAAAACAAGTGGATGGGACCATTCCAAGTAATCATCAATATAGGATGGGTCAGCTTCATCACCATTGTTCGCAACCTCCAAATTAGTAGTATCCACCAAATGATGTGGTTCCCTATCCCTCCAGTGTGTTGTTTCAGGAGTTGGATCATACTCTACCCTCAACTTTGTGGAACTTGACATGCAACAAGTTAAATTACGAAGGTACCTTTCAGTAGAACCTGTCATATAACAAGGTAATTGCTTGAATCCAATTTGCCGCATCACACGTCGAGGATCAACCATAACGTATCCCTTTGGATGGAACAAAGGACCTTGGTATAATGTAACGTTATAAAACCAAGTGTATTGACGGTTATCTCTAGCCTCCTTGTAGGGGTCGAACACAACATCCTTGGTAGTCATCGCGTCAAGAGCCAATCTCATTTTTATCAGTCGACCATTGTTACCGGGCTTCAGATGGGCGTTGAACTCGTATTTCTTTGCTCTAGGATCCTGGGGGTTAACATCGGGATTAAACTTCAAAAAGGGGTGGTCCTTGAACAATGTTGGGAAATGTTCATAAGCCCACACCTATACAAATTTTAAATTATACATATAAAAGTCAGTAAATTTTGTTTCTAAATACATAACAAGGATACACGTGAAAAATATAAATAAGAACATAAGTTTAAAAACAAAAGTACATGGAGTAGAGTGAAATTCCCGACGAATTGGTTTGTAACCGCCTTAGAGGCCCTTATCATCTCCGTCATCAAATGTGACATTGCAACGATGCCCCATGAATAGGTAAAGACCTCATCCAACGGATCCAAGTACTGAAAGAAATTTTCACTAACCCTGTTGCTACTAGTGTCAGGGAATACCCGAGTGCCCAAGATGTATAACAGGTACATGGCGGCCGTATAACGAATCTGTGCGGGGTCCCATCCATCCTCCACACTTTTTTTCTTTGTGTTTGCAAACTTCTTCTTAAGCAGGGTCAGTTTGAATGTCTTTGTCCTACTAACCTTTGATACATAGAAGCTTTCCACAGACTCTTTGTAGTCCCAACCAAATAACTTGTTAGTAAGCTCGTGCAACTTCGTCCATTCTAGCTCAAAGTCACCTCGTTCTGCAATTGATTTGCCGATAACGTTCAAGCCTAGAATGTTCTTAGCATCATCAGGGATCAAGGTAATTTCTCCAAACGGGAAGTGCATTGTATCAGTTTCACCATGATACTTTCGACGAAGGAATTGACGGTTACAATATCGGGCTTCACATAATTTTCAACTAAAGGATATAGACCAGATTCCTTTACTATTGCTTGGACATCATCATGCTCTAGAGACAAATCCCAATCATCCGCGGCTTGGTTTAGGCAAACACACACAACCTTATTATGATCCTAAAATTAGGAGATAATGATTAAGATATTTTGCATAAATACAGTACATATGCACGAAAGAGAAATTCTTACATAGGTCTGATATATAGTACGAGCCCATGAGTGCTTGTATCCAAATAGATGGCCCGGAACAAGTGAAGCCGCGGCCCAAATTTCACCACGTTCAAGGTCGGGTATCATGTCATCAACATGAGGAAGGTGTTCACCTTTAACTTTTGCTTTGCGTTTTCCTTTCCCCTTGCCTTATGTTGGTTGTTGACTTGGACCATCTTGTTCAACTACTCCTTGGCTTTGGTTTGCTAATTGAGTTGGATCAATATCATTGTCTTCATCCTCACTTTCCTCTTCATCTTGCTCATGTTGCTCATCTTCCTCCTCAACAGCTGCAGTAGGTTCACGGATTACAAGAATACTACGATCACGACCACTCTCCCAAATATCCCCTCTTGTCTCAAAACCCAAACGCTTTTTGTTATTCCCTCGAGGAGGCAGAGACTGAGGAGTATCAAGACCATCCTTCCTTTTTTTCTTAGTCGCATCAACTTTAGCTTTTCCTTTGTTTGCCTCCTTTGCTTTGGCCTCCTTGGCTTTATATCTATTTCAAAAGAAGCATGAAATTAATACAACTAACTTTCATTTTTAATACCGGTATACAAACCATGCCGTGAGCTACTTCCGGCATGTACATATAATAACATTTCATGCCGAGTTTACATGCCGGCATACAAAACTAAACGTTCAACATGCCGGTATACTTCAGAAATTATCCTAGATAAATTAACACCACTACCGGCATCTACATATAATAAACGTTTATGTTGGATTAAAGTACCGTCATACAAAACTAAACGGCAAAAATGCCGGAAGAAATTCTAAAATTCCTGGATTCCAAAACAATAGTTCCGGTATGAATTTTAAAATTCAATTTATGCCGGTACAACTCACTAAACAATGGTTCTATGTATATTAGAATTTCACTACCGACGTGGTATTCAACCTAGATTGAGTGCCGGTACCAAATTACGGTGTGGTATTCATACTAAATATTCTGTCGGGATATCTACCGGCGTGGTATTCATCCTAGATTGCATGCCGGTTTCAACTAACGGAGCGGTATTCATACTAAATTAAATGCTGGAACTTCTGAAACTGAAAATTTGCAGCTAGGTTTTTCCGATTTTGACCTAAACCCATACCTACAAATCGAGTGAAACACTAATTAAACAGTTCAAAATGACTAACCTTCTCACAGAAGCCATCTTAGCTAGTAGTTCATCGTCCGATAACTCTGCTTCTTTGTCTTCCTCCTCTTGAGCAATCAAATCAAGTTTTTTTTTTCAATTTCTGTTGAGCAATCGTTCTTGGGTTCGATTGACTTGGATTCGCTTTGGAAGTTGTTTTCTTTCGTGGAGGCATGGTTAAATCAACGAAGAAATTTTTGATTTAGCAATTAATCGTCGATGAAGAACGATGAAGAAGATGAAAAAAAATTCGGAACACTAACCCTCACAAGACTATGCCGGTATAAAAATGGGGGATAACTGATTTTGTGTTTAGTTTTGATTTTAAGTTTTTAATTTTTTGGGGAGGGTAAAACAGTCTTTTCATAAGTTTTTTTTAATTAATCTAAGGGTGTTTTAGTATTTTCATACCCAAAAAACATCCCTTATCATACACCCAAGGTTGGGGGAAGTAATTCATATCCCCCAATTAGTTTGGATATCCCCCAATTGCGCGTTCTATTCAAATGCTTAGTGTAATATTATAATTAAAAGAAAATAAACTCTTATATTAATAGGATTCTTCTTCATAAATAAATTCAACCATCTTTTGAAATGGAAAATTAATATGACGAACTTAAACTATTAGAATTTAAATTAGTATTATATTGAGCTTAACTTAAATTAACATTTTATTATAAATATATAGCGATAAAATAATGAATATGATTAAATAGCTATGGAAAATTATTAGTGTTTATCTACGGTTAGGTTTTGCAAAGTTAACTAATAATAAATTAGAATTATATGTTTTATGTTTAAACCCAATAGTTAATATAAGAAATATTAGGTAAGATTAAAAAAACGTGAGGTCATATCAAGAATACAAAACAAAGCTAGGCTAAGTTTGCCTTTGTTAGTGGTGGTCAAGATTTGTCCTTGTCAAAGATAAATCAAAGGTTGTGGTTCTCCGTGCCACACCCTACAAGTCGCACATGTGGTGTTCATTCCAATATTATGAATTAAAAATGAATACTCAAGTCAAGATATGGAATTTCAAAAATTATAACGGGGAGGTTCGAACTCATGACCTATTGTGTCATAAGAGTGGCCTCTAACCATTGTTCCACCTTGGTTGGAATTTATAGAAAAGATAAATCAACATTGGTTGTTTGTTCAACTTAAATATTGATTAGTATAAGTGTTTTATTAATTAGTATAAGTGATTTGTCTAGAGAGAAGATAAATCTATGGTTATGGTTTGTTCAACTTAAATATTAATTAGTATAAGCGTTTTATTAATTGATGTCTCATTAATTTCTCATGATAAATGATTTATTAATTTTACATCATAAATATCCCTTAATTAATATTAATACATAACTCCATCAATAAATAATAATTTTGACAAAAATTATTTCAATAGATATTAGTGGTGGTGGTGGTAGTAGAGGAAGAAGTAAGTGGTGGAAGCGGTGGAAGTAACATTAGTTTTGGTGGAAGAAATAGTGGCGTTGGATGGTTTTAATGGCGGTGGTATTGGTTTTTTCTTTTTGAATCAAAAATAATAAAAAAAATTTACATGACGGGTAACATTGTGTTGTCAAAAGTATAGTTGGTTGTTTTTGACACGATCAAAAAAGGCGGATAACAAATACTTTTGGGATGATACCAAATCATATAAGACAAAATGGTTGTTTTTGGTACCACTGCTATCTTTGGTAACCGTTCGTACGCATGATTTTTAGTATTAACAAAAAACATATAGTTGAATAAATTAATTGACGACCTAAGTTTGTTAAATCTAAACTTTATACATGACATGTGGGATTAAAAGTTATAAGTGTGCCCAATATTCTACGAGGGATGGAAAATGGTGGTGGTGGAGAAAGAAGTGATATCTGGTGGTTTGTGGTACTGGCCGGTTTTGATGAGAAGTAATTGACTATGTTAATTATGTGCTGCTACAAAAGAATAACACTATAAATTAGAAATGTGGTTGATCGTCTTAATGCTAATATAAACTCGGTTAAAATACATGAAAATTAAGAAGAAGAAAAAAACATTTGGATGTCAAGTTATATAATAAATAACACGAAAAACTACATATTTAGTATCAAGGTTTCTCCGTCCAATAGATAAATCTAAGGTTGTATTAAGATCTCGTAAGCAGAGGGCGAGTTGGTCTTGGATTTCTAAATGATAATGAATATAATGAAACGCTCCCTCTCGGTTTCTCCAATGAAAACCGAAACCTTCTAAAAAAAATAATCAATCGAACAACACTTAGATGGAATGCATCACCACCAGTGTAAACTTCTCTGAATTGCTACATATCCAGTGAAATTTCTACAGATTAATCTGGTGATTTCGTCCTACCGTAGTTTTTAACGAGCATGCAATTAAATCTCTAATAGTGATTTTAAAGGTATTTAATAATTACAAAATTCTCTTATAATTTTTGTTTATGCAAGTATTGATTTAACTTGGGTTCTTTTATATTTTTGTGTTAAGTTGATGACTTTTTAATTTGAATACATGTTTGGTTAACAAACTTTGATACATATAGGGTATTTCTTTGTAGAACTGATGTTAGTCTCTCATTTATCCCGTTAGCACTTTGTTTCGATCCCGTATTTGTAGACATTATTTGACTAATGTTGGGGTATTTGTTTAATCTCAAGGACGATTAAACCCAATGTGTGTTGTATACATTGAAGGCGACAGAAGTTTGTGTCGGCTCTACCTTGAAACTAATAATTTTTCTTCGGAAGGTTAGTTGAATTTATGTAGATACAGATATCAATATGACTATGCTCTTTAAAACTCCAAATTACTTGAGTAACACTAGATGTGAGAACGTCATTCATGCACTACTTAGCATAGTTGGTGTGAAATATTTTTATCCACGAATTTCTTCAATTTTAAGTTATCAATATGATTGAGAAAGAATCTTACACATGTTTTGATTTACTATTATAAGTTTATTTTTTCAACTCACGTGTGCATATCTCAGCCTTCCAATAGCCAAGTGTTCTTCATTTTTATAACTCTCACATTTGCAAAAAATAAATAAATAGTGTTTATCTATAGTATGGAAAATATTATGGGTTTTTGCTTCACTCCTTAGAGCCTTAGTTATCAATAATTTCGGAACAAATGTATTCATAAACATCATGGAGTTGGATTGGCAGTTTATGTATATGTACTGTTAGATGAAATATTATATTTGAAGTTTGAAATTATGGTATGATGGAACAATAAATGGGGAATTTTTTTATTTACTGTATTTTTTATTTTATTTTCATGTTGGCACAATATTATTACTCCGTCCAGATAATAAATTGGAATAACATGCTTAAGTAAAAAATAAAAAGATCAGGTAACCCATTTTGTTTCCCAAAACCTATTTGAATATCAAAATAATTACTCACGAATAAAATGAAGCAAGAGGAATGTGAACAATATCGTATTAGAGACAAAAAATCCCGTGCCGTTATGGCACGGGTTAAGATCTAGTAATGCATAAAATAAATACTAAATTTGTTAACAATCTTATAACAAATTATCTTTTGTCTAATAAATGATTCACTAAATCACTAAAATACACATGAAGTGATATTTATAATACTTGAATGTTTAGTACAAATTTGACTTAAAGGAAAATAAATTTGTACATGAATAAGATACTTATAATTAATACCAAAATTTAAAAGACTATTAAGACATATTAAATTTTTATGCAGACTCAAAGTTTAAATCATATTAAATTACCAACGTCAATATTTAACAAGACATAGTATACGCATTCAATCTGAATAAATAAAATATGTTATATTGATCTTTTTGTGAAAGTAAAATTATATTTACAAGATTAGGGCTTAAAAAAATTAAACTAAGTATCATTACTTAATAATTACTTCGACTGTATTTTAGCTACGCTAGTAATCAAATAAGAAAAATTGATATAAGAATAATGAAAATGATAATATAATTAAGACAATAATTTTTGATAAGATAAGTAATTAATAATATTTTATTTTATTCATTGCTATAAAATTTAGAGTTATTGTAAATGTCATTTGAATAATAATTATTGGATAGTAATAGCAAAATGTAATTTTATTAATAGTATAACTTAAGGATTATTTAACAATAATATAAATTTAAGGAAATAAAGTTTGAACAAATCAAGTCTAGTATTAATAATAAAATTTAAAATTGACATTATGATTAATTACGATTAAATTTTATTGGTCTGTGAAATAAGAAATAAATAAATATAATAATAATAATTAAATATTAATACCAAATAATTATGAAAAAATTGTTAGCGGTTACTTATTATAACTAAATAAGCAAATAGATACATTGGAAATAATGATAGTAACATTTGGATAATCGATATAACGTTAAGTTATTCTTAATTAGTACATGAATTTAAAATCTATCTAGTTATAATAATATAGTCTCATTTGGAATTAAAATTCGATTTCATTAAAATAAATAGATAATAATAAAATAAAAGGTAAGATAAATAACTCGGATAACTAAATTTCTTAAAATGATGTGAACTGCTTATATATTTTACAAAGTAAATTTATCATACATACACTAGTAAAGATAGAAGTTAAAGACTAAGTAATCTTGATAAAATAAATTAACACATAGTTAATCGTAATAAGTTTGCACTTAGTTAATCCAACACTGGGGAATAGTGAAGGTTGTGTTTTCTCTGTTCGTAGGAAGGCATTATCGGGATTGGCCAACCTTGACAGGGCAACTACATTCAGAGATCACCGATCATAGAAGGATAAATTAGTTCTTTTTAGAGAACCTATAGTTTCAACCTCAGAAAGATTTGTAGGTTTCTTCCTTGAAGTTAGAGACATATATGTTACAAAATATAAATTTGCAGATGAAACTTAGACTTCCCTATTTGATATAAATTAAATCAGCATAGTTGAACTTTGAGCCACAAATTTTAGTAGTAGAAAACCATATAGGGTTGTTTGCGCTTAGACAAGAGATGGGATTATTCTATAAGGTGGGGAGTTTATGAAGACCAGAAGGAGGGATCAATTTTCGAGGACAAAAATGATATAAGGTGGGGAAAATGTAACGATCCTCAAGCTCGTCAACGCTATTAGACCGGCCAAGTGTCGAATTAGCCGATAATAACTCGATTAGTCTAGCTCGAACGTTAATTAATAGAAATTAATCTAACAACGTTCTAGGTACAAAACTGGTACCGTTGAATAGATCTCGAAAAGTTATGTGGAATGGACTACTCGCACGCGTCATTCGGATACCAGACAAAGAAGATATCATTGGTTTAGTTCTTAGTTGGCCTGGATGCCCTTATCATTTGGACGGGTGCCGTTAGCAATTTTGGTGGACCTTATCTCTGGCCAAATCGAGATGAATTCATTCTCTCTTATTCTTTCTCTTTCTTCTTTTCTGTTCTTCACCGTTCGTGTATCTGTGAGAGGCTTTGACGATTTTGAGATCGGAAACTTAAGGAAAAACATTAGGGAACGATTGCTGGTGTTGATGTTGAAGTTGGTTTAGCTTTGAATGAAGAAGAAACGATGGATTGATGAGATAATCAGGAAGTTAGGGTTTTGATTTGAGTTTTAGCCATGGAAGAATTGAGTATTTGAAGATGGATTTGAGTGGTTCTTGATGAAGAGCTGAAGGGTTGAGGTTTAATTAAATTTCTGAAGTCGTTTTGGAGATGATCAGAAATTTAGGGTTTCTGCATGTTGAGTTGGAAATCGATTTGAGTAAGGATTAAGAAGAGTTATACGGAATTAAAAGATGGGTTTGCTTAATTGAAGAGTTTGGTCGTTGTTTTGAGTTTAAATTCGAGATTGAAGATAATTAGGGTTCATGTGTTATTCCCCAAATTGAATTAGGGTTTGAGTGGAATTGATACTGATTTATAGTAGCATATAGATGAAGTACAAAGGGGTAGTTGGTGGATTGATGCTGTGAAGATGTTTAAAGAAGATATTGAGGATTTGAATAATCAGTGAATTATGGTTTTTTTTTAGGTAATGATTTTTCTCTGTAATCTTAGTTTATTATGATTTCTAGTTGTTGAAGTGATGAGATGCCATGAACTAAGATGTGTGATTGTTGAGATGAGCTTAATTGTGGAGTTGTAGTTGTGTTTTAATATTATGCTAGTCACAGAGAATTGGTAAGTGCAGGAATGATACATGAAATGAGTTTAAGCTATGAAATGATGTTGTTGAATCTGGTAGTGATATGGCAGGGAGTGGTGGTGTTATGGTGGTTGTTGTGAATGGTAAGGTTTAGTGGAAAGTGAAGTTGAGCTCCAGGTGGTAATGAATTAGGATTTGCAGAGATGTTAAAATTGTAGGGGAATGAATATCTGTAAGAGGAAAGTTGGTGTTGTTGTTGTTGGGAGAATAGATTGTAGAGTCACAGTTGGTTTAGTGAATTTGATATTAAGAAGAATGTTGTAATGTTAATGATTTAGGAATGGAGATTACAGTTGAGTGGTAGTGTTGAGTGGAGAATGAAGTTGCAGGTGTTGTGGATGATTACACTAAAAGTGCAGGAGCTGCAGTTTGTGTTGGTGATTGAACTAAGTTGATATGTATTGGTAGCTTGACGATAATCTCAATGGAAGCTTGCCTATACTACCTAAATGTAAGATTATTTGTATTGGAAATGAATTGTGAAGTTGTTCTATATTTGTATTGAAGTTGTAGAATTCTTTTAAAATGAATAACTTGGGTAATGTTGAAGTACATAGAGTTGGGTTACAATGAATGGATGAAGGAACTATAATTGAAATGGTGTTATGTTTGAGTTGCAGTTGGTACAACCTAGGAATCAGTTGCAACTCTTGGTGTTTTAATGTGTAGATTAAAACTGAAGTTGGTTGTAATATGATGTTGTGGTGGTCTTAGTGAAAGCTTAAAGCTGCAATTGCAGGTAGGCAATGTTGTTGTTGTTTGTAATTGAAATTCAAAGTTGTTTGTATTTGATTTGAAGTTGAAATGTTAAACCTGAACATGAGAATGTAAGAAATAGAGTTAGAATTAAGCTATTAGTCATCCCAGTCAGATGAGTGACTAGTTTACTTAGCTGACTCAGTTCTTCTGACTGAGTCAAAAGTGAATCTGACTCACCTAAATCAGTCTTGTTGACTGAGTTGACCCAGACCGATTCATGTTTGACTCAGTTGACCGATTTAAACTTTGACTATTTGACCATGGACTTTGACCTGAACTTGGACGTTGATTGTTATTTGACCCTTGACCATCACTTTGACCGTTAGTTGACACTGTTGGACCGGGCTTTAGATTAATGGGCCTGTTTAGTAGAATTGGGCTTAGAACCATTAGTTAGATATAAAGTTGTATGAGCCATTCTTGCTAGTTTCTTAAAGTGCTTGTGTGATTAATAGTTCGTTATTAACAACGACTGATTCAAAGGATGAACCAATGGATCATGGATCTCGAGGTCAAAAGGTGTGGGAATGCATTTGACTCTTTGATAATCATTATCGTTTCTTTTACAAAAGTTTATGTTTTACAAATTCATGTATTTTCTATCTGTGCATTCCATGCTTTGTTTAGTTTATATTATGATAGTTCTGTTTATCTTTCCATGGTTTGGAAAGGACTTGTAATGTTTTGTTGTCGTCATGAATTGTTATGAGAAATAAGAATTTCCACCTGTGGTATATAGGATACGCTCCTTCACATTTATACCTAGAGCTTTTATATGATATATTGGTCGACAATTGTGAGTTCGGATTGTCGATATCCATAGCTATGATTAGGTGTGGATTTGCGAGTTCGGAATTGCACAACCATATTAGTACATTGTTTGAAGAAGGAGTTTGTCCATATACATGCATGTTTATTTCAGTGACTTGGTCACTGTTTAATGTTTCAGAAAAATATATATTATTTTCCAACTCTTGCTTTGATTACTTAGAAGTTAAATGTTAATTATTCCCACTTCAGTTTCTGTGACAGATCAGAGTTGCGCAGCGAAAGCTTCAAGGGTTGAGTTCGCTAGTTGATTTACTTCTGTTATGTTTATTATGTTGTATATTTTATTTGAAAACCAAATTACTATTATATATGTATCATTTGAGAGAAGATCTTGTATATATATATATATATTTCTGAGAGGGGTTAGTTTTGGTTTAAGTTTGTAGTAGATTTCTTAATTCAAAGTTTTAAGTATTTGATTTAGATTCATAGTCCCTCTTTATTTGTTAATCTCTTGGATTAGTCAGCTACTAGCTTAGGGGGCGCTACAACTAAATTGGAGTTGGAACATTGGTTGAAGATTGAAGATGCAATGACCAAAAATATATTCGAAAAATCAATATAACTACATTTTGATAGACTTGTAATGTTTCGAAAACCAAAAGATGTTCTAAGAACAACAAAAACAGTAATTTCAGTACACTTGTAATAATGTATGTACTATAAAAGAAACAGTTATTAACCAAATTCAGTTGGTACCGGCGAATCAAAAGAAAACAGTAGAATAGAACAAAGGACTAGAGGAAAAAACTGGTGGTGATCTTTCCAAATAATAACTGGCGGAAAGAATGGCAACGTCATTGGTATCACATTCTGCTGCACGTTCAAGCCTGTGATAAAAGAAAAAGGAGAAATCAAAACACTACTTACTTTTAAAATACATTGTACTGTATCATCCAACCCCAAGACATATATTTACTATATGCTGCTTGAAACACATACCCGACACAAAATCATTCTTCAGAAAGTTCATACTGACGGATAAGAGTACATGTTGCCTTGTTGTGATGAGTCTTCAAATTACAGTTTGAACACTTGATAGATTTTCTACTAGTCTCATGTGCACTTTTAATACTCTTCCCCTTTCTCCTGCCTGGTGGAGACCTAATTACTTCTGGTGGGAGAACGGTATCGTCTATGTGATACTCATCAGGCCTGTAAGAAAAAATACAGTATCATAACTACATATGAATATGTACACATACCTGTCATGGTTAGGAACATGTCTAATAGATATTGAATATAGATGACGAAAATTGGTAACTTTGAAGTAATCGTCGATGTAATCAAGCATCCTTCCTCAAAAACATTATCAAAATATACTGATTAAAGATACATACCTGTCATGGTTAGGAACAAGTCTAATAGCTATTGAATATAGATGACGAAAAGTGGTAACTTTGAAGTAATCGTCGACGTAATCAAGCATCCTTCCTCCAGATTTAGTATTAGCTTCAGTAGCGTGCGAGCATGGAAAACCATAAACGCGCTACCGTTGGCAAGTACAAGTTTTTCTCTCTAGATCTACCATATGAGACCTGCACACACAAAAAAACACCATATTATCTACTGAATATATACACAATACATATTGATATGTTATCTTCAGTACACCTATGATAACATCACAGTGCATGCTACTTAAAAAGAAGAGAAAATAACTAAAATTCAGATGATAGAGATTAGGGGTGAATGCTAACCTTGGAGAATGCACTTCATAATGTTTTGCATCATACTGGATAACTTTCCAGGGACGGCCAATTTGAATGTGTAGTTCAAGTAAGGCTTGATATACAGGGGTTAGCAGTTCTGGGTTCATCAAGACACTTTGCTCACGACGTTCCGACATCAATTCCATCATACGTAGCCTACACGAAAAGAGAATAGAGAGTCTATTATGCTACATTATACGTAGATGAACAATAGCTTGTACTGTGACTAAGGAAACTGATACAAACCTGATCAAGTCAACGAATGCACACGCAGGTAACTTCTTCTCGCAGTTAATCCAGTTATTAAACGATTCAGCAATGCTTGAAGAAGTCTGACCATACCTACATCCCTTGAAGAACGCACTGGACCACTTTTCCTTTAGAATGTTGTGGCAGTAGTCAACAACCCAAGGCCTTCCCAAATTAACCATTTCTTGAAGAGATTCATCGTATGTTGCAGGAGAAAGAGCATATGTCGCCTTTCAGAAAGCATCAGTCACTTCTTTATACTTTTCGTCAGACTTTGCAATAGGTAAGTTTTTGTCCAAGTGGAAGTAACAATAGCTTTGATGAGAATTAGGGAATACTTTGGGAATATATTTAACCAACCCTTCAGCTCGATCAGTCATAAAAGTGATTGGGAGATCATCATCCAAAGCATCCTTCAAATTCTTGAAAAATCATTCCCAGTTGTCATTAGTTTCACCGGATCCTAATGCATACGCGAGGGGATAAAAACCTGCAAAAGGTATTAGTTATGTTAAGCAACTGCTAAAATGAAACAACCAGTACATGTTGATATGTAGTCATTTTTCTGCTAAAAGGTAAATAATAACCAACTGCTATAAACAGTTGATGTTATTTTTTTGACACTACATATTGACATGCAGTATGGTTTATCTCATACTCACTAAGGTCAATATGTAGTATCGTTTACCTCTTTGTAAATATGTGAAAAGATGACACTACATATTGACATGCATTGTGGTTTACCTCGTACTCAGTAAGGTCAATATGTAGTATTATCCTCATTGTCATTATTGTAGTAAAATGAGTGATCTAACTACCAGACACTACATATAAAAAAAACCATATGAAAAAAAATAGTTACCTTGATTGCCATTAAGACATGTTGCTTCCATGAGACCTCCTCTACAATTTCCAGTGAGAAATGTATAATCACATAATATCATCGGACGACATATTTTATAGCCCACTCTACAAGCTCCAAAGCAAACAAAGAGTCTTTTGAATCTTTTTGTAGCATCATTGAAGTCGAAATTAATAAATGACCTGGGGTTTGTTTCCCTAACAACATTCACCCACCAAGAAAGATCAGTGTAGGACTTGACATCATTACCAAAAATATGTTTATGCGACAACTCAATTGCATAATATGAGTGGTGATACTGGATTTCGATCCCGCCAACAACTTTAATATAATCTATGATCTCTGCTGGCGTTATGCGAGGGTTGTGCCTGACACGCTCATAAATTATATTGTTCATGAGTTTTCTCGTAACTTTTGGATTCTTCAACATATAAACCCCGCCACAGGTGTGCCTTCCCTCATATTCCTTTATCTTAAAAACATCAAGAGAACTACCAATGGCAGTTGCATGAAGCCTCCATGAACAACCTTTCACGCTGCATACGTCGGTGAATCTCTCAAGGTCATCTTTCTTCTTAATTACCTCATATATAGTTCTCATGCAGTGACGTACAACATCAACACCACCATAGAATAATTGTTTTGGATCATCAAAAATCTTCTCCCAACCATCTGAAAAAAAAAACAACATTTGGGACCTCTTTACTATCTTTCAAGTAGATGTTTTTTGCACTAACAACTAAGTCTGCAATACTGTCAACCTCCACATGCCTAGAAGAACTACATGCGTCTACTTAAATTACATCCACCTACAAATCAAAGAAAGACGATTGCTTTGCAGATTGTAATGCAGCGATGCTCTGGAGCGTTATGTCGGCAAGAATAGGAACTATCGCTTGATTTTGGAAATAGTTAACCAGAACAGTCGATGGAGTCAACCAGCTCCACATATTACATATGCAAAATTTCAAATCCTCTAAAGTTGAAAACGATGTAACCAAATATGCAAAATGGTATTGCTTATGGTATACATGAGAATAGCAAGCAAAATCTGGTTCGGGAGCAACGTCAGACATGTTAACCCTGTAAAAAATGATCCAAAAATTAACTATTGGTAATATACATATCAATATGATATGTATAAGCTTGTACTGAGTCTAAAAAAGAGTCTATATATGATACGTATTGATATCATACGTATTGACATGTACTGAGATGAACTAAAAAGTGTCTCTGTATGGATATGTATTGCATCATTTCGATATGTATAAACATGTTATCTCATACTTAGTAAGGTAACCAACTGCTTGACACTACGTATTGACATGTAGTATGGTTTATCTCATACTCATTAAGGCCAATATATAGTATGGTTTACCTCTTTTTCAATATGTGAAAAGCTAAAACTACAAATTGACATGCAGTATGGTTTACCTCGAACTCCGTATTGACATGTACTGCGATGAACCAAAAAGAGTCTCTGTATGGATATGTATTGTATCATTTCGATATGTATTGACATGTACTGACTCATATTGATATGTATTGGCATCTACTGTAGGATGAAAAGAGAGCATGCTATATGCAGTACATGTTAGTATGTAATACAGATATAGTGTATCATTAGCATGTTATATGTAGTACCTTGCCTATGAATAAATTATATTTTTAGAATCATGATCACATCAATAAAAAAAAGCATGCTAATGAACTGCAGATATATCAAAAAGAGAAAACAAACATTACTACACGATTTGTGTAATGAAACTAAACAGAACAACAACAGAAAAAAGTATAATACAAAAATGAGATTACAAAACAGAACATACCTTGTTCGAATCTGAGATAAACCTAATTCGAAGCTCAGATACCTAATTGAAACACACAAAAATCATGCAAATTACTTAAAAATCGAACTAAAACTAAATTAAACAATGTAAATCATCTTAAAACTGAAATCATAAAAGAAAGATAACAACGTACATCATAGACAATTATCCTGATAGAAATCGGATCAGAATAAACCTAATTATTCATCAAGATTCCAAGAACAACAGCAGATTAAAAGGATAAATACCTTGCTTCGAAGCTCAGATAAACCTAATTCGAAGCTCAAATGAACCTAATCTGAAACTAAGATGAAGATGATTGAAATACACTACCAGAAACTGATTCTATCCAAAATGCAGCAGCAGAGAAAAGTGAGAGAACTGATCTGATAAGAAAAAAGAGAGGAAATAAACTGACTTTGATTTTTGTTCGTCACTTTGAGTTGCAGAAGGGTATATTTGGAATATTTAAATTATGGTCTTGTGTCAACCGCACGTGGATGGACTAGGGGATAAAGTTTCTGGTCCAAAAACATGTTTTTAGACCAGCGGATAATTCTAATCTGGGGGTGGACTACAAATTAACCGGTTCTCTCATTTCTGGACTAACCAGTAATTCCTAGTTATGTAAAATCATTTTTCTGTTGTGATATAGAGGGGAACAAGAAACAAAAAATAGAGGGGAAGAAGACAGAGAGAAATTTTATTAATTTGTTTAGAATACAAAAGTTTAGGATTCTATTTATAGAGTTTACATACTTGGCGCCCAAGTAATAGGGTCCCACTAAAGTGGGCATCTATACATAAAATTCCGCTTATAACACTCCCCCTAGATGACCACTGTATCTAAGCAATTGCCTTATTAAAACCTTGTCAGGAAAATCCAAATGGACAAAACCCGATCGAAGGGAAAAGAGTACAATTATGAGAAAACTTAGAACAGAGTTGGACATGCATATGTTGCCTCATTAAAACCTTGACAAGGAAAACCCAGTGGGACAAAACCTTGAAGAAGGAAAAAGAGTACAACTAGATAGTCCAGTAAAATACCTTTTCCTAGTATGCTCCCCCAGATAAGTACTTCAGTTAAATCTTAGCTTCCAAATCTTCGAGTCGACACTTCCCAATTTCAATAAACGAATTTCTTGAATTGTGGAGATAACAATGCTTTAGTGAGAAATCTGCCAGTTGATGAAGTCTTCTTTTGTGTTAGTCTTCTAATGGTAGTGTTCTCGACTCTTCACACTTCTTTAAATACAATGGGGACTTGCTTCTTGGATTGCTAGCTTCTCGAAGATGATTTGCGAAGTAGTATTTCTTCAACAAAGTGCCAATATTTAGTTAGAGTTGCATAGGTGAACAAAAGTTGTGATCATACCATATATGGATTAGAATAATATCCAAATTCATAGGAGACTGTGGTCTAAAAAATGACCTAGTTAATGGTGGGAATCCACCAAATAACCAAAATTTGATATAACTCCCCCTTGGATGACCGCCATGTTAAATAATTTGTCTCACTAAAACCTTTCCATTAAAAACCCATTGGGAAAAAAATATACGGACATAGGAAAAAGAGTACAATATCAACATGTTGAATGAAAATTAAACGTCAACAAGATGTTACCTCATTAAAACCTTGTTAGGAAAACCACATGGAATAAAACCTGAAACGAAGGGAAAAGAGAACAACTTTTGACGTATTTATCGATGCTAACCCAACTATATGAGTTTTTCAAAAAATAAGCATCACAATAATAAATCTAGTCTATATCAAAAGATGAGTTTAAGCTAGCATAATTATAACTACAGAAAAGAAGACAAAAATAGAATTGATGCTGCTAAAACGTGGATTTTAGTGTTTTTATGGACTCCTCAAGGGACCTATGAAGTTGACATAAACAACTAATTAATCCGGATTTTTTTGCTCTTGTACCAAATTTCTAAAAACACATAAAGGATTTCTAAACCGGATATAGTCGATTCAGGTGGCTGCATGGATATAGTTTGAATCCTTCAAGGATTACAAATCCTAGTATTTTCTCCGACCACATACGAGTCCCTTAAGGAATACCACGACAAATGTATCATATAAGGAGAACCATTATTGAAGCAATCCTAGGATTTAAGCAAAAATTAAACCCTCAAATCGTTTTTAGTACGATTAATTTCTCTTAATAACGCATCACGACTACACCAACCTGTAATTTAAGAATTCATGCTTGCACATTTAAGGTGCTAAGTCTTGGATCCATAAATTACATTATTCAGGAGATTTCAATCCAACATGATTTGGATTTTGTGCATACCAATCACAGATGTCAATATTTCTTTAGAGAGGGGTTAACAACCACCATCATTTACTATTTCAGTAGCTACTATAAATGAATATTAGACAATAATGTTTACTACGATCCCACACAATTCTCAAGTATATGCATATTTTGAAAAACTCAAAATTTACCGGTACCAGCTCCCACGGGCGTTATGATCTCATCATCATCAGGGGATGATATATTAATTTTAAGAATGTGAATGGTGTTTTGGTACACTCAATTGGAGCACTACCAGTTGTCTCTCATGGAACGCTACTTATTTTACAAGATGTGACTGGATTTTCCTCTTAAAGAGGCAAACACTTATATAAAAGAAAACGAGACATTTTACGCCTAGTTAATAACAACCTTTTTCGATTTGGTCATGATGGGAGAGAAACTGATATAATATTGAAGTTAATTAACACAAACTTTTTCTCGTAGTGTATAGTCTCCCCCTGATAGTGGCGAAAATATTTTCATGTCCTAAAACGAAAACAAGTTTCGTAAAGTATTATCCGATTAATTCAAAGACATATACTCATAATAATTTCTGGTTTTTATGTACCACATATATCGACTATTCAAAACTCCTTATACATTTACCATCCATCATGGATTTTGCTAGTAGTAGCCAAAAATATATATCCCAGTGGGTTTTCCACGCAAAGGTTTTAACGAGGCAGCTGTTGTCTAAGCAGTAGGTATTTATCTTGTTATTTCAATTCAGAAATTTAATTCAACATTATTTTGGTATTCCATACTTTATCAATATTGTTCGTGTTAATTATAAGCTACTGCGGATGATCGAATCCATAGTCAGCCCTAAATGACAAAACAGTACAGTTTGAGTCTACTGTCAGCAACGTCTCTGACACCTCGCTGATAGGGTGAGTGCACAGTTCGAGCATTTTTACCCTATCTCAATTTTATCCCCATCGTACGGGACAACAACAAATGTGGCGAACATTTTCATCTGTCCAGGCACGTGGAAATGTACACATCCCAAACTCTATGCACATCTTGAATAGCAGGATTGGCCCCCTGCGCGAATTCAAGATAGCAAAAAAAACTCAACTTTTCATTCCATGCGCGAGCAAAATGCAGCAGGGAGGTACACCCCTGCACGAGCATTGAGCATCATGATACAAAACATACTGGGGGCGATTTATATATCACCTCAACCAATTGAGGGTGAGATATATAACACTCCAGCGCAATCAACACATCCATGGGGGCGAGTTGCGTAACACTCCGAACAGCACGCTCATGGGAGAGTTATGTAACACTCCAGAAAAATGCAAAATCAGAGGGGAACCCGGAATTCTTAACCCATAACAGGTTATGGATTAAGAGGGGGCGATGTTTGTACCCTTAATATTCTACACAAAAAATAGGTTTATTTAGGCCTACAAAGCTTCTCATATTTGTTAAGAAGGGTTCATTGGGCCTGAAGTGTTTCTTTGGTTAGAAAAGTTTAGCCAACTAGGCCTTGCAAAGGCTTCATGTGAAAACCCATGTGCAACAAACTAAGATAGGCCTCGCTATCAAACACTCAAACCACAAGCCCATGAACAAGAACTCCAAGTTGGGATAAAAAGTTCCACATAAGCGCTCCACGTTACCAATCCCTAGCCAACCACCAAGTGACATGTCAGCATGGATGACATGTCAGCGAGGATGTCACGTCAGTAGAGGTATTGACGTGGCATGTGACATATCAGCGGAAAAGGGGCCACGTCAGCAGGAATGATGATGTGGCAGGTGACACGTCAGCAGGAAGGGTGCCATATCAGGTAACATGTCCACGGAACAGGTGCCACGTCAGCAGGGGTGATGACGTGGCAATCCACACGACGGCGTTATGGACAGTCAGCAAATTCCGTTACATTTAACGCCGTCACTAACGGCGTCAGCATATACCCAGCATATTCCATTAAACCGTTAACGACGTCAACATCTTCTGTTAAAGTTAACGCCGTCACTATAGGCGTCATCATATTCCAAACGATGATAAAATATTCCTTCATAGACGTCGGCATGATGTCATACCGACCGAAAACGTAACAGAACGGCATCAGCAGGTACCGGCGTCAAGAGCCGACGGTAATCGACAGCGGTTAATCGGATATAATCGGTGGTTAATCGGCTGTGGAGATTAATTAATCGGAGACCAGACGAGTTTTCGTACAGCATCAATCCCGTACTTTGCGGTGCATTGAACTTTGATATGTATGGATATTTCCACCCAACTACTGAACTCTTGCGGATTTTTATACCCTACCGTGTTGGCTCACTGAGTTGGCTGAGTTATATAGTTAGCTAGCTGAGTCAGGTCGTGGGCTCATGATATTTGCGCCCCATTCAGTTTCCCTTGCGGATTTGCACGACCCTTTGGGCTTGAGAAAGTTTAAACTTCATGGGCTTGTCATATATCACTATTTGTGAGTCAAACCAAGTGCACCTTCTTGGATAGCCAATTCCATAACCCATGAGGAAGATTCGGGAAGCATGCAGGACCAGTCAATGCAAGTTATGGCAAAGAGGAATACAGGGCCAGTTATGACTGGGAGACATGCAGGGACAGTTATTACAGGGAGGCATGCAGGGGCCAGTTATGGCAATTGATATTTACATAAAATCAAAGAAATTAAACTGAAATTCGCCTCATATAAATAAAGGGGTTCACAACCCCAAAAGGTATGCAATCTTACCATACAAAAATATCTGTGAAAAATCTCTTGCTAACTTAAGCATCAGAGGGTTTTTTGTAGGTACCCCCCCTCCTCCATAATTCAATTGAAGATTGAAGCAGCGATCGATTTCCTACAAAAATATCATACAAATTCGTGTTTGGGGTAAAAGAAATTTTACCATACAAACAATTATGTTCACATCAAAACTAACAAATATACATAAGTATATGTTAGAATTTAATTAGTTTATGAAAATAAAATAAAATAAAATCAAACCTAATTAAGAAAAATAAAATAGATTCTACAAAAACAAGATCAATCGATTATATTTTGAAAAACGAAAGAAAAGTGAATCAATCGTGAGATAAATTGCTCAGTGATCAGAGTTACGTGATGATGACGTGATGTGATATAGAAGACAGAGAACAAGAAACACAAAATAGAGGGGAAGAAGACAGAATTTTTTTTTTTTTTTTTTGGTAGTCTGCATGCAAACAAGAAGAGAAAATATGAAAAACAATTAAGAATTGCTAGGAGCTAACAAAGGAAGAATACAGACGGGGGTTGAGAAGATGTCCACCAATCTTGGGCATTGTGTCGAGTCGCAAACTTTGCGAGATCATGAGCCACATTGTTGACTCTCTTCGGAACAAACTGAAACTCCACTGAATTTAAGGCGGTAGCCTTGTTGTTGATTTCATCAATAAGACGAGAAATTCTCCATGGTACTGAGATGGTCTTTTTCTACAGAATCATAACCACCGTTTGAAAGTCACCTTCCACGATCACTTTAAGAGCATTAATCCTACCGGCTAACTGAATTTCCAGCAGAAAACCATGGGCTTTAGCAACTAAAGGAAAGGTTGTGTTTAATCGAATGGTTTCAGCGCCAACAAATCCTCCATGGTTGTTTCTATCCACTGCTGCTGCAAAGGACTTGTCACTAGAGAGAGCAGCGTCAACATTAATCTTAATATGGGTTACAGGAGGTGGATACCATACCGGTATCTCATAGTGTTGTAAAGGAACGAGGGAAAGCATACTGCGACCACCGGCTTGCACATCTGTGTTGTAATGAGAGTTGAACCAGTACATCCCTTCCCTTAGGATGGATGGAATATTGATAGGAGCTTTGTCAAATACCACCTTGTTTCCTGCCTTCCATAAAGCTTACCACATACATGCGCCTAAGCAGAAGTTATATATGTGGTCTTTTTTCTGTAGCCAGTATTGAGCACAAGATGTCGCTGTGTTTCCAGGCATAAAGCTTATGCTAAAATTTAAGGGAGAAGCAAACATGACTGCCTGGGTGACTGGGCATTACATGAATAGATGGCCGAATGTTTCTTTCGCACCGTGGCACATACAACATTCCGTAGAAACTTCTTCTACAAATTTACCCACTTTTGCTAGTACACTAATTCCATTGTGCAGAACCCTCCACATGAACATGTGTATTTTTGGTGCCAAAGGCTTCGATTTCCAAAATAATTTCCACGAAAAAGATGATTCATTAAGATAAGAAGACTCACCTGCATTCTAGCTCAGGAGATTTTGATATGACTGCGAAGTAAACACCCTAGTAGGTGTATACAACCATATCATTCTGTCGGTAATGGACTCCTTGTTGATGTAGATATCCATTATTTGGTTAGCAACAAATGAATGGAAGGTGTTGTTGATTAGTTGAGCATTCCGTTTTCCTTCCCCGGTAAGAATAAGATCACTCACCTTGTTGTTAGCACCATTTGGAGACAATGGTGGAATGAAGCTTGGAAGAGTAGGAATCCAAGGATCCGACCACACATTTATGTTTTTACCATCACTAACTTGCCATACACAACCTTGTTTTAAGTGTTCTCTAGAGTCAAGTATAGCAGCCCATGCACTAGAGCACTTTTGAGGTTTTTTCAAACTCCAAAAACAACTATTTCGCATGTATTTTGCTGTGAGAAGTTGACTCCACATAAAATTAGGATCAGAGAGGAATCTCCATGCTAGTTTAGCTACTAATGCTTTGTTTAATTGCTCCAACGATCTCAACCCTAGTCATCCTTGCTCCTTGCACACATTGAACCAACTCCGGTTAAGATGATGCATCTTATTTTGGTCGTTAGCATGCCCCCATCATAAATTTCTTATCAATTGATTAAGTTTGTGGATAATAGCCTTCAGAAGTAATATGGTGGCCATGTAGTATAATGAAATAAGGGCAAGAACGGATTGTATGAGTACAACTCTTCCCGCATGGGATAAATTATGTTTTTCCCAACCTGCAAATTTGGACTTGAATTTTCCTGCTAAGAATTCATGGGAAGAACATCTATGATCTGGTTGTAGAATTTTGATACCCAAGTATTTATCCTCAACTTCCATTTTCTTAACTCCAAGTAATTGAATCACTTCTTCTTGTCTTTCTTCTGGCACCGATTTACTAAACAATACAACTGACTTGTTGTAGTTGACAACCTGTCCCGACCATCGAGAGTACTCATCAAGAATATTAGTTACTGCTTGGATAGTACCACCGTTAAGAACACCAAATAGTAGAACATCATCAACAAACATTAAGTGGGACACTGATGGTGCCCATCTATTAAGTTTATACCCAGAATATAACCCTTCAGCTTCTTTGTTTTTCATCAAACTGGTGAGACTCTGAGAGCATAAAATAAATAAATAGGGAGAGAGTGGGCAGCCTTGACATATACCTCTCTCATTGCTGAAAAATCCTTCTAGTTGTCCATTCACAAGAATAGAGAAAGTTGCAGTCATCACACAGTTCATAATCAAATCATGTGCCTTATCAACAATACCAAAACAATGTAGGACACTACTAAGAAAAAGCCAGTCAACTCTATCAGATGCTTTGCTCATGTATAGTTTAAGCGCAAATGAGCCTATGACAGAGTTGGAGTTGTTCATAGAATGAACCAGCTCTTTGGCAGCCACAATATTATCAAGAATTTTCCTTCCAGGAATGAAGGATGACTGGTTTTTATCGACAAGGGCATCAAGTAATATACTAAGTCTGCATGTTAATATTTTGGTGACTATTTTGTACAAAATATTTCATAGTGCAATCGGCCTATAGTCTGATGGGTTCTCTGGATTTTTTACTTTGGGTACAAGAGTTAAATATGAATGGTTCAAACCTAGAGGTAGCGATGCATATCTGAAACAATCTTGAATTAATTTCACCATAGCCTCGCCAACAATGTGCCAACATTTCTTATAAAATAGAGATGGATATCTGTCTGGTCCTTGAGCCTTAAGCGATCCCATCTTCTTGATGATGTTAGTGATGTCTCTTTCTATAGGTATCGCTGCTAGAGACCTGCATTCATCTCTGCTCAATCTTTTGTCATTTTCCAATCTGAAATTTTGGGGACAAACAAATGTATCTTTAGAGAAAATATGTTGAAAATAGTAGATTAAGTTTGATTTAATATCCTCCGTATCAGAAATCTAGTTGCCTTCTTCATTCTTTAAAGCAATAATGTTGTTCCTACTCCTTCTGTGATGAACCGAAAGGTGAAAAATTTGGGTGTTTTTATCAATGTTGGGTATCCACATCTTATAATTTCTTTGCTCCCAAAACATTCTCTCCCTTTGTATCAGAATATTGATCTTGTCTTGCATAATTTTTTCTTCCTATCTAATATCATACAAGTGAGCTTTAGATTGAATGTTAAGTAGATTTTTACTCTCGGCTTCAAGTTCCCTCGTGACATGTCCAAAAGTAGCTTTACTCCACTTAGTGAGGTTTTTACTAAGAGTTTGGAGTTTTTTTAAGGTGTCACCAGCACTATTATCCCAACTTTTCTTCGTCTCCTCCAAGAACTGCGGATGATCCGTCCAAAAATACTCAACTTTAAATTAAAATCTCCTTTTTGGTGGTTTTCTCATGGTATTGAGAAGAATTGGAGCGTGATCGCTATATATTACTGGAAGATGTAGAACAACAGCTTTGGAGAATTGCAGCTTCCACAGGGAGTTACACATCGCTCTATCAAGACATTCATATACCGGTGCAGAATGGAATGTTCTTCTCGACCAGGTGAATGCTAGTCCTGCAAACCCCGGGTCAATGATATCTCTATCTTGAATTAAATTCCTGAATTACCTACAGCTGATATCCGAATTCTGGGAACCACCATGTTTCTTATGAGAATAAATAAGCACATTCAAATCACCAATCATACACCAAACTGTTGTAATTGAAGCAACAAGATTATACATTCTTTCCCAAAATCCATTTCTGTTTTGATGCGCTGGAGGGCCGTAAACACATAATAATTCCCATCTCGGTAAATTGAAGTGAGTTTCAATCGAACATCTAATCAGATTAGAGTTGGCAGATACAATACTGAGCTCCATATTCTCCTTCCACATAATGATTATCCCTCCACTCCTTCCAATTGCATGTACAAAATAATAGAATTTATAGTCTAAAGCATTGCAAACCCTAATACTATTCTTTTTGTTTAGCATTGTTTTAGATAAAAATAGGATTGAGGGTTTACATGCCCTTAGGAATGATTTCAATGTTTGAATTGCCGTGTCATTCCCAAGTCCGTGGCAATTCCATGACATCACTAACATTGACCTTGCAGCTTTTAGGGATCAGCTGCCAGAACCCTATCAGTATTAGAAAAAAAATTGTGTATCTTAGACGGAGGATCACATTCCATTGGTGTAGCTCGTCTTTTTGAGCCTGAGTATTTGAACCCTTCATTAGATGCTTTTAGTTTTGAACCACGAGCATTCCTCTTCCAGTGTTGTGTAGATCTTTGATTAGATGGGGAAGTTGGGGATGAGGGTACTGATGATATGGGAGAAGATGGTTGGTGAATATGAACTGAGACGGTGTTAGGAATAGTCGAATCTGGTATACCAATGTTGTTTGTACCTGCAGTCGGTTCCTTATTGTATAAGGAAGGAGAAATTCCAGGATTAGAATTATCCTAAACCTTATTGGTTCTAGGTTCTTCAGAATAGGTTTGGACCTGGGCCAGAGATTTGGGTGCGTAGTCTGTTGGATCGGGATCAGGATTATGATTATTGGAGATGGCTGCTTTATGTTTTGATTTTAATTATCACCATTAACAGCCTCGTCACTTATGATAAGCTCTTGATTAGGTATTGATGATGGGACGTCAGTTACACGATTTTGTTGGGTGGTGATTATGGTGGGAATATTGTAACTGATGTCACTTGATCTGGTGCTGCGACTGGGATGGTGACACGTAGCATGATCAATCAGCTGGTGGTTTGATGCAGGAAAGAGTGACGATTCCGATGAGTATTTTGTACTGTTGCCATTAATTCCGTCCATGAGCTCCTTTCTGCCACCTGATATAGATTTAAAATTTGCACGGATCTCATCAGAGTATCGAACTAACTTCCGGTCATGTATTTTTTGATGAAAACCTTGTGAATAATCAATATCAAGTTCTTCACTATCTCGAGATAGGGTGGGACACTGTATCATCAGATGCCCGAAAAAACCACATTAAAAACAGAGTTTCGACAGTTTTTCGTATCTGAGTTGAGCATCAATGACTTTTTTTGATGGGAGAGTTACCTTAACGGACTTAGGAAGAGACTTGGTGATATCTATTTTCACTTTCACCCGTGCATATTTTACCCATTTATCAGATTCACCTTTTGGAAAAGGATAAGGAGTGCTAAAATGAGACGCTATGAGTTTTATAGTTCGTTCATTTAAAATATTTATAGGAAGTCCATGAATTTGAACTGTAAAATCAGCATATTGGAACATATATTCTGAAGGTAATTTATCAGGCACACATACTTCCATGAGAAGAATATTCTCATTTAAAGACCATGGTGATCCATCCAATGCGGTATACATGTCACATCTCAGCTCGAACTTAATCATATATAATCCTGGACCAAAGTCTGATATTGAAATCCAGCCAGACGGTTTCCAAGCCCTGGTGAGAAGATCGTGAAGAATACGCAATCCATATTGCCTACCATTCACCAATTTAACTACTAAATTATATTTTGAATCTTGATTATTTTCAATGAAGTCTTCGGGAATCTCCACTGTTAAAGAATCTTCTTCCAATAAAGTGGACATACGATTAGATAGATCTTCTACATCCTGAATAGCGGGTTGTCTTGATGATTACGCCATTGAAATCAGCGGAAAAGAAAAATGGGGAGACAAACAGACAAGGAAATATTACTAGGAACTTTTGGTTGAAAGACAAGATAATTGACACTTAAAATCCAATATTTGCTAGATGAGAAATCAAACAGAGAAGATAAGAATTGAACATAAGACAGAGTAGAATTATCTGAATGATGAAGAGAAAGTCATCCAAAAATGATGAGAATAAAATCGCCCTCACGACGAAGAAATGAATTGACACTCATATGACATAACTATGGATGTGGCTCCCAAAGAAATTATATTAATGTGTTTAGAATACAAAGGTTTAGGATTCTATTTATAGAGTTTACATACTTGGCGCCCAAGTAATAGGGTCCCACTAAAGTGTGCATCTATACATAAACTTCCGTTTATAACATTTTCAATCTTTGTTACTTACTCCCCCGGTATCAAATTAGATGAGCTAGTTCGTTTTAAATTTTGTCTCATAAATAGATGAGATATCTCTTTAATCAAGGGGATATTTCTAAAACTACCCTTTTAATTGATTATTGTAACTATAAGAAATATATATAATTTGATAGTCATGTTTATATTCGTTAAGTAGGTGTTTTAAAATGCTTTTCAACGGTATAAAGTTTATGAAAAACCGTGGTATAGTTTAAGAGATAAATCATTGCTAAGTTTTACTAGTTATCATCCATAAGGGTATGATTCTAAAAAAATACTTAAACATACTCTCATTTCCTCCTTGCCTAAGAATTATGCAAACTACAACTAGATCATTTAATTTGGGATAGAGGGAGTATGATCTAATCCACTTTTTTTCCCTTTTATGTAATAGTAAAAGATTTGAGTACCACGTGGAGTAATCCCAGAGAACGGGATGTAAAGAAAGAACGGTGACAAGGCGCATAATAAAAATATAAAAGTTATCATCTCTATTCTGAATATCTATCACTCTTATCAAAAGAGACCATGGAACATATAAGTTTGAATTAAGAGACAGGGCATTAAATGTGAAAGACAGATGTGCAAGGTTAGGTTTTGTCAGAAGCAAGTGGAGAATGGATGACGAAGTAGAAAGCGAGCCTTGGAGATTAGGCGAGCCACCTTGCACGAGCCAAACCTCTGAAGCTATGATACAAGCCCCAGTAAGAGAGACAACGAGCTCGAGAAACAATATCCGAATAGTAGCAGACACTCGCACGAAGAGATGTAATTCAGAAAAAGATGCCACGTCGTGAGGTGTATCTAGTAGGATTTTCTATGTAATAGCGAAGCCTGATGTATAAAGATTTCGTCTATAAGATTATTTCAGAAATAAACAAGTAAGTTTTGAGAGAGTAAGGGAGGAGCTAGGGTTGACTGAGAGTTTAAGATTGTTAGTATCTTTTCTTGTAACAAGTTCTCCACCATTATTATTGAACCACGTTAACTATCAGTCTTCATCTATTTTTTCATGCTCTCTTAGTGATAACTTAGCATAGTTTTTACATATTAATTCTTATCATTTGGTCTCACTGTCCAAATCTATGTAATTGTGTTTCTTGAAAAATGGCTACTATAATTTTGCGCTGGAAATAATTGGATCTTGCAATTTGTAGTTGACAATTTTTAGTTTCCTCTCTATCCCCATCTTCAACCCCAAAAAGTCTCAGATCAGCCAACATCTTCTTGCTCGGATTTAGTTGGTCGGACTAGATCCGAGCAAGGTAACTGTTCGAATGTTTTCCTTTTATTTCTTTTTGTTTTTCTGATGCTTTTAGGTTTTTTTCTTTTATGTCTGTAACTCCTTGGTTTTTGATGGAGTTTTAGACTTTTTTGTGATACATTTGGTGCCCAAAATTCAATGGTGGCTTTAGTGATCTGCGAGGCAAAATTGTTAATTTCAAATAAGGGTAATTTTTGAGATGGGGTATATTATTGATGATGCTGTAACAAGTGATAGCAGTAACAACTGGTGGTAGATATCATGGTGATGGGAGTGGTAGCAGTAACAAGTGGTTATATTAAGGAGGATATCATGGTGATGGCGGTGGTAGCGGCAACAAGTGATAGTTTTGCGGGGATTTATACTTCGTAGTCTTGGGTATTGACAGTGGTGATAGAGATAACAACTGGTTGTAACAAGAAGGATTTCATGGTGATGATGGTGATAACAATATCAAGCGATACAGTGATAGGTATTTACATTAGTGATAGAGATTTCAAATGGTTGTAACAAGGAAAATTTCATGGTGACTGTGGTTTAGCAGTAACAAGTGATAGTTTTTGGGGGAAAGGAGATCTGGATTAAGAGTTATCGGAGTTTGACTGTAAAATAGGCAGTGGCGATGGGTTGTCCTAAAGATGAAAGCATTTTCCCGGTGATAATTAGGTCACTGCTTTGGGCTGGGCTTATTAAGGTTTTCCAACTGTGGTGATTTGGTATCTGTTTTGCTGGGCATTTGGGTTTAGTTCACCAAATGTATATTGTTTTCATTTATGTTTTCTTGGTCACTTCCCGTGGCCTGCTTTGTACTTTTTTCTTCTCTTTTAATCAAACCAATTAATTTACCGATCAAAAAAAATAAAAAAAATTAGTTGCCTCATCATGGTCTCATAGTTTTTTCTACTTTAATACTGTTTTTTTCTTCTTTAGCTCTTTTATATACACCTGCTAAATAACTAGTGGAAAACATTCTCTTCCTTGGGTTTTACTTATGCTTTCAGTTTTTCGTTGCTGAGTTTCTCAACCTATTTTCATTTTTAGTCTTTGTAAGAAAACCCTAGAAACTTGCAACGGGTTATCTATGCATTAGATTTTGAGAACCACAACACATCCATTATATACAACGACATAACCAGGAATTTGTGTTCGGGTGGGCTAATTTTTTTTTTTTTTTTTGCGCACACCCAGATTATAACAATCTAAATAACTCAAATATAAACACAGTGATAAAAGCACTGCATGCTGCTTATCATTTTCTGTATAGTAAGGTTCATCTCAGTGACAATACTTAAAATTGCAAAGACAACATATATAATATAAATAAATAATATTATCTGAAATGCGGCCGAAGGCCGCCCGAGTTTTTGAATTTTTAAAATGTTACTTCTATATCTTTGTATGATTTTCAAATCAATTCATGAAATTAAAATGTCAAATTTTTGTCATTGTTTGTGAAAAGAAAAGAAAAGAAAAGAAAAGAAAAGGGGGGAAATATTATGTAATAGATTTTGATATATGGGCTACTTTTTAATTTACGTACGCATGGACTAAATTTTAGAATACTTGGAAACAACATGGGCTGGATAGACTAAATTTTGATGGAGTGGGAGTAAATTTTATCGTTGAATTTAATTTCTAAGCACTAACCGAAACAGAAGAGGACGCAACAGTTTAAAAGAAGAAAAAAATGCAACATAACAATAAAATTGATATAGAAGTCGTATGAATATGTCATACTAATGGGCTAATGAAAAGTTTTACCCTAGGATAATCTATAGTTATATGAATCCGTTGACCCTCACCTTCGTCACTGGTGTTTTAAGTTTTAACCTAGAAACTAAAAAGAAACGCAAGATGAGAATAAAAAAAGGTAGGAGGGAGTCAACATAAGACTTTTCTTGTATGTTTATATAGACAGAGAGTTATTAGTGGGATACGTGGCGTGTGGTTTCTCATTTTTGTATATACAGAGAGTTTATTTTGGGCTAAGTATAATTTTGACCTGGACTTTTTCATTTTTTTCTTACGAATAGGCTGGCTAAAAGGGAGTTTCTCATATTTTGGGGGGCTGCAGCCTGGGTAAGCCACCCCCAGTACCGTCCCTGATTATATACCCTTGAAACCGCCGGAAAAAAACCTAAAAGGCTAGAAGCCAGTCACTTGGGTACATTAAAGTCTCAAATCACAGTTTAACATTTTATTTTTCTTCCGATTCTCGTAGAGGTAATGGAAAAATATGTGAAAGTTTCTTGACGCTTTGATGGAAAATTCAGATCTAGGAAAAAACAAGTTTGAATCTAGCAACAAAATCTAATTTGTTGATAAAGAATATCAGACAGAAAACCCTTGAAAAGAGAAGACATGTATGTTAGGGTTCTAGACATTTTAACACTGGAGAAAGCTTAAACACAAGGATAAGAACCGGATAAAACCTTTGAGTTTGGGGTTAGCCACCAGCTTTGAGAAGAAAACTAAATAAACTTAACTTTGTTATATTGATTGATTCCTAAAACAACTAACAGACATGCTATTTATAGCTTCAAAGCCTTGGTAAACAAGAAAATAATTTAGGGTTTAATAATTATCTAAACTAAGAAAGAGTTTAACTAATTACGGAAATCTAGGAAACTAAATATAGGGAATATCTAACCGTGTGGTGTTGGCACCACAACATCCCACCTCCATTGAAAACAGACTTGTCCTCAAGTCTTATAGTTTGGAAATCGCGCAATGAAATCATCAGCGTCCTCCCAAGTTGCTTCATCTGCAGGATGGTTTTTCCATTGCACTAACCATTGCGTACCAGCATGATTTCCCTTCTTGTACATCCGTCTATGTAAAATGGAAGATGGTTCCAATTTGTCATAATCTATGATATCCGGCAAAACAACAACGACATTAACTATTGTGCCCAATTTCTGTTTCAGCTGAGAAACATGGAAAACATGATGAATTCGACTGGTGGTAGGAAGATCCAATTTATAAGCCACTGTACCAATTTTCTCCAAGACTCTAAATGGCCCGTAAAAACGAGGAGAAAGCTTCGAAAAAGATTGACTAGCAACAGTGGTCTGTCGATAAGGTTGTAGACGCAAATAAACCCAATCACCAACCTCAAAATGACGTTCTGTTCTATGAGAGTCAGCATATTTATTCATCCTAGATTGAGCTTCATGCAAGTGAGACTTTAACAATTTAAGAGTGTGATCTCTTGATCGTAGAGTGAGATCAACATCATGGACTTAGGTAGAGCCTGGTAAGTACGATAAAATAGTTGGATGAGATTTACTATACAAGGCTTCATATGGAGTCATTTGGATTGCAGTATGAAAGCTCGTGTTATACCACCATTTAGCCCAGGGAAGCCATTTAAACCAATCTTTTGGCTTCATACCATCAAATCAGCGCAAATAACACTCTAAAGTGCGATTAGTAACTTCAGTCTGGCCATCAGATTGGGGATGGTACGCTGTAGTGTGACAAAGTTGCGTGCCTTGGAAAGTAAAAAATGCAGTCCAAAAATTACTCATGAATATTGCATCTCGATCACTGACAATACTCTTTGGCATTCCATGAAGACGAACCACCTCTCGGACAAAGACCTGTGCAACTATGCTTGCAGAATAAGGATGAGACAAAGCAATAAAATGCGCATACTTTGAAAGTCGATCAACAACAACCAAAATGGAGTTTTTTCTCTCAGATAGAGGAAACCCATCGATGAAATCCATTGAAATATCAAGCCATACATCCGCAGGAATGGGTAAAGGATTCAACAGACCAGGAGGAGATATCGATTCAGTTTTATTGCGTTGGCATATGTCGCAATGAGCAATGAACTCTTTAATTGAATGTTTCATTCCTTTCCAATAAATTTTTTGTTGCAATCTCTTGAAGGTTATTAAGTAACCTGAATGACCCCCAATTGCGGTTGTGTGAAATTCTTCAAGTAATTTGGAGCACCAAGAAGAAGAAGAAACAACCACAATTCGTTGCTTATATCACAAAATGCTATTAGCATAAGTAAAGTTGCGCTTGAAACCAGGATTACTATGTAAACTAGTAATTAATGATCCATATGTGGCATCATCATGACACTCCTTAACAATATCAGTCACCCAAGAGAAAATAGGTATGGAAATTGAATTAAGCCGAGGACTGGAAAGACGAGATAAAGCATCAGCAGCTATATTCTCTTTGCCACGACGAAAAACAATATCATAGTCATACCCTAACAACTTAGAGAGCCATTTTTGTTGCTCCATAGATGATAACTTTTGATCCAGAAAATACTTCAAGCTTCTATGATCGGTGTAGATCTTAAAATGTATTCCCAATAAATAAGGACGCTATTTTTGAACAGCAGAGACGACTGCCAACATTTCTTTGTCATAAACTGAAAGATTTAAATTCTTACCAGATAGCGGTTTGCTGTAGTAAGCCAGAGGTCTGCTAGACTGCATTAATACGGCACCCAAACCACCACCCGAAGCATCACATTCTAGATAAAAATCCTTACTAAAATCTGGTAATGCTAACACGGGAGTTGTAGTAAGAGCATGTTGTAACAATTTGAAGGAAGAAGTAGCAGCATCAGTCCAAACAAAAGAATCCTTTTTTAATAGTTGAGTCAAAGGCTTACTGATAATGCCAAAATCCTTGACAAACTTGCGATAATAACCAGCAAGACCTTAAATGCGCCAAGTCGTTTAACCGTGCTAGGAATAGGCCAAGAGAGAATACTCTTTATTTTATCATCTTCAACTGAGACACCACTAGATGAGATAACATGACCGAGATAACCCACAGAAGGCTGAGAAAATGTGCATTTAGACTCTTTCACGAATAATTGGTTGGAACGTAAAATATCAAACACAATAGATAGATGCTTAATATGCTCAGAAAAACTCTTACTATATATCAATATGTCGTCAAAAAAAACGAGCACAAACCTGCGTAAATGAGGTCTGAATATATCGTTCATCAAACTTTGAAATGTAGCTGGAGCATTCGAAAGGCCAAAAGGCATGACCAAGAACTCATAATGGCCATCGTGTGTCCTAAAAGCTGTTTTAGCAATATCTGGCTCGAAGAGACGAATCTGATAATAACCAGAATATAAATCTAGCTTGGTGAAGAAGCACGCACCATGTAACTCATCCAAGAGTTCATCAACCAAAGGAATAGGAAATATATCCTTGATTGTAAGCTTATTTAATGCCCTATAATCCACTCACATCCTCCAAGTACCATCCTTTTTACGAACCATTAAAATTGGAGACGAAAAGGGACTGGAACTGGTACGTATTAATCCAGCTTCCTTCAGCTCAATAACTATTTTATCAATCTCATTCTTCTGAAAATGGGGGTACCTATAAGGTCGAATATTGACTGGAGAAGAATCAAGTAGTAAAGGAATGTGGTGATCATGCTCACGCGAAGGTGGTAATGAATCAGGAGACTGAAAAATGTCAGAATATGTTGATAATAATTGCTGAATTTCAGGTGGTAGTTCGGCAGGTAACTCACTTGTAGATGCAGTAAATTCAAATAATTGAAACAGAATACCATAGTGCTCCTTGTTCAATAAATGTTGCATGGGAGAACTATCCATCATCATTACAGTTGAAGCGTCATTTCCCACCAAGAGAATGTCAGCATCTTGATTATGGAACTTCATAGTTATAGCTGTAAAATCCCAAGAAATTTCTCCTAGCGTACGTAACCATTGGACACCCAACACGGCATCACATCCACTGATAGGTAATAGATGAAAATCAGAAGTGAAGCTATAGTCCTGTAACTGGATTGGAATATTAAAACAAGAGCCTTGAGTACGTATCTGACCACCATCACCAACCGTGACTCGTAAGTCAGCCTCTGTTGAGCAAATAGAATAACCACACTGTTTGGCCACCTTGGGGTGAAGAAAATTGTGTGTAGAACCAGAGTCGATAAGAACTGTTAAAGCCAGACCTTTAGTAAAACCAGAAATACGCATTGTCCTAGGAAAAGGACTACCCAAGATAGAATATAAGGTGATCTTGGCCTCAGACTCGACTGATGCAATAGTATTGTCAGTATTGGCGGTGTCCACATGTTGCTCAAAAACATCCTCAACTGCAGCATCTAGTTCAGCAACATCTAGTTCAGAAATATCTAATATAGTCAATCTGGGATTGGCACACACGTGAGTTGGTGTAAAAAGTTCATCACAATTAAAGCAGAGACCTTGGGCACGTCGTTGCTTCTGTTCTTCCAATGAAAGTCGTCTATCTCCTGGTGGTATAGCTGACTTATTATATGGAGTAGGTTGTACCGTAGCCGCAGGCCTAAATGGAGGAGGACGATAAGGTTGTCTTGGGACAGCCTTAGTAACAGCTGCATAGGCCTCTTCTTGATGAATTGCTTTGGTAAACGTTTCAAGCAATGTTTGGGGTGCCAATAACTTAACCATAATACCAATATGAGGTTTTAAAGAACGAATGAAGCAACTGATCAAATAATCCTCTGGAAAATCAACAAAGTTTAAGAGATGCTCAAATTCAGATATATGTTCACGTACGGTACCTTTCTGATTAATGGTACTGATAGCCAAGAGAGCATCAACAAATTTCTGCAGAGCAAATCTTTCACGAACCAGAGTGAAAAACTGTTCCCAAGTATTGACTTATGTTTTGGTTCGTCGCCATCGGAACCATTGATTGGCGTCGCCTTTAAGATGTGCAACTGCAACAATAATCTTAAGAGCATCAGACGTGTTGTACACACTAAATTATTGGTCTGCATTGAAAATCCAGCCATCAGGGTCTTCACCAGAAATGTTTGGAAATTTGATATTAGGGCGCAGCTGTTGAGGTTGACCATTATTAGGTGGAGGTGGCGGTGGTGGTGGAGGGGGTTGTGCAGCACCAGGATGCTGATGGACCTGAGGTAAAAACTCGCTAAGGACAGTACGTAAAGAGTTTTGCATGGTGGCATTGAGTGCTGTAGAAAGTTCTGTAACCAGGGCAGTACGTTCTTGTGCACGTACCAACAATTTCTCTGCCTTCTTCTTGGTTTGAACGTCCGCATCATGAACATGAAGGTTAGTAATAGTCTCAGACAGATAATTGATATTTTCTACAACTCCTGCGATCGCTTCATGCACGTTCTTCAAGTTGTCAGTGTAAGACATCGGAAGAAAAAGTAAGAATCCTAAAAAAATTTGCTGACGTCACTGATCACCAATTGTCACTGTTCACAGAACATTTTTTTTTCTTTTTTCGGAAGTTGTTGTTCGTTAGAGGAGAAAAAACAAGAACCCTATAAAAGAAAAAAAATTGGTGGATTTTTTGAGATTGAACTGAACCTGCTCTGATCCAGGTGTTAGGGTTCTAGACATTTTAACACTGGAGAAATCTTAAACACAAGGATAAGAACCGGATAAACCCTTTGAATTGGGGGTTAGCCACCAGCTTTGAGAAGAAAACTAAATAAACTTAACTTTGTTATATTGATTGATTCCTAAAACAACTTACGTCCAGGCTATTTATAGCTTCAAAGCCTTGGTAAACAAGAAAAGAATTTAGGGTTTAATAATTATCTAAACTAAGAAAGAGTTTAACTAATTACGGAAATCTAGGAAACTAAATATAGGGAATATCTAACCGTGTGGTGTTGGCACCACAACAATGTAGTCATCCAAAAACCCAATCTCATCTCAAAAAGGGGGACCACTGAAAATAGTGGTACAGAAGTTAGAAAAATAAAAGCAAAAACGCTAGAACTTAGTCAATAACAATAGTCCAGATCTGGGACACAACGTGGCATACGACGTGGCACGCTAAAGCCAAAAAGGGAAAATCTGTGAGTGATTCAATTCTCTTATTAAACAGAGAAAGCCATTTTCAATATTACCCAAATTTTCGCCCACGGTTTTAGTTCTCTGGTAACTGTTTTGGTACCATTTTTTATTTGAATCAATTTTTTTTGTTAGTGTATACAAGATTTTTTACGGAAAATGGGTCATTTGTCCAAATATGTTTAAAAAACGGTTCAAATGGACGAGTAAAAAATTTTATAGGTGAAATGGACACAAAAGAAATAGCAAGAATGAAACTGGATTCATCCAGGCTTAAACTTAAAAAATAACGAGGATGAAACTGGATGCATCCTGTGTAAATTAAAAATAAGAAAAAATATTTGAAAATGGGAAGGATGAAACTGGTTACATCCTGATTATTTTTACATTTTTGTCCATTTAAATAGTATCAAATTCTAGATGCCTTTTTCACTCAGAAATTATTGATTTTGGTCTTTTTAACCAGTTTTATGGATTTTTTAGTATATACAAGTTTTTATACAAAAAAGCAGGTGGTGTACAAGCTTTTTGGTAAGCTTTTTTATAGAATAAAGTAAAGATTTAAAAAAATTATTACTTTTTAAAATCTTTATTTCTCCTTCTGACAAGGAAATTCGAATCAAAAGGAGAGAACAATTTTTCCCCTTTCTTTTTGCCACGTCTGCAACCATATATTGTCCCATGATTGGACTATAGTAGTTGTCCCAGCTCTAGTCGCACCGGAAAAAAAGTCTCCTTGTCCCTGAAGAAAAACGTGTTTCAGGAATGTTTTCAGTCTTTCATGATGCGTTAGAAAACACAACTAAAATTAATGTTTCACAGTCTCTATAATTGGTTTTCTCTAGAGAGTAAGGAGAGAGAGAATCTAGAACCATCAGCATAACGTCATCTTAATCTCATATTTTTAAACAACCTTTTCATCAACTTTTAAAAAGAGATTAATCAGTTCTATATCTCCTAATACTTTTCAAAACCCATTTTAAATGATCTAAATCAACAAACCCGGCTTTCCCCGTAGGCTTCAATGACGGAGTGAGATTCAAAGGTAAACAAATTTTTACACATATCTATGTTTTTTTTTTCTAAGTTTTTTCTGGTGCTTGCAGGTGTTACTAAAGTCACCCCTATCTAGAAGTTGAAAGGTTGTCTGTTTTCAGACCGTTTCTTATGTTTTCTTATCCCTTCGTCATTCAATACCCAATACCCTCCAACCCACCTGGTTATTCAATATCCTTTCTCTTCCTGTCTGATTTGTAATCCGTGTCATCTCCTCATCGACCTTCACCATTTTCGCTTATCTTCTTCTTTGACGCCCGCAATTCACTCGACCTGTCTCTTATCTTATCATGAGTAGCAGTAAAAACCATGAAGGAAATTTATTGTTTTCAACCACCGTCATTATTGAGCATAATGGGACGGTAAAATTCTTAAGATGGTTGGTTAATCTCTGGAACTTTGAGTTTATGGCTTCTTTGTGCAATAAACTGTACAACATATTCAAACTCCCTTCACGAAAAACTCCAAAAATGAATCACAATGAAATGAGTGCAAACCAAAGGCAACAAACTGACGAGCAACGAGAAACAGAAATCATTGATCGAATGAACACCCAGCTATCTCTAACACGGTCTCTGAAACTCAATTCCGAAACGGTGGAAAAATGCAGGAAAAACTATGATTGTATGGTGGTCGCAAGAATTTTCTGTCCTTTCAAACTGAAAATTGATATGATGCTGAATATGCTAAGTTTCTTATGGGTTCTTGCTTATACACCAGTGGATAACTTGGTGAGTGGTTCGACTGAACCAAACAAATTCACTATAACGTTTCAGAACCAGGCGGATGCTCAACGAGCTGTCAGATACTCACCAACAAAATACGACCGTTGGCTCATGGTGGTAAAAGAATATCAGTTTGCTATCCCACCTCAAATGATCACAATGACTCTAGTCAACTTCTGGGTTGGTTTTATGAACTTACCGGTTGAATTCTTCGGTGAAGGCATCCCTGAAATGATTGCTAACAGGTTGGGTAAGCTGATTCGAAAAGAACTTCCTCAAGATTGCGGAAACGCAAGGCCTTATGTTCGATGTCTCATATAAATGGATCTAAACTAGAGATTTGACCCTACTTTCGATCTAGTGCTAGGAGAAAATGACATTTTCGAAGTCATGTTATACTATGATCCCCTGCAGAAATCTTTTTGCAAAATTTGCAGAAAGATAAACCACCAAAGAGATAAATGCATGCCCCCCAGTAGTGATGATTATCCAAACCACCTCTTGGAATCCGAACAAGAAGAGATGGATCTTTTGCATGCTACAGATCAAAGGAAATTCTTCGAATTTGGAGGAACGGCGTCGTCATCAACTCAAAACTTACCGGAGAGAGTGTATGACCCAAAAGACCTTATCTCAACGACAAGCACTAAGACTATTAATCTGGTGGCTCCTCTAACACCGCCGGGTTTTAGTATGTCCATTTCGGATGAAGATATGCATGGCGAGAGCACTCACTCTCAAGCAGGGTTTGTTCTATCTATCTCGACAAATGCTTCAAAATGACTTTGGGAAGAAAGCATGGAATACCCAGCAAAGAAGCTACAAAGGTGGAATGGAACTGGTGATCGCGGTAATTTTTCCAACGGATATATCGACTGCGTAAATGGTCTGCCAACAAACCAAAACTTGGAATGGATTACTAATACTTATGGGACCACGCTGTTGAAAGGACAAGAAGAGGCTTTCGGTAATTAGGTCTTACCTGCAGATGGTGGGCCACCAGGCGATTTTCACTTAACGATCAGTTCCCCTATAAGAGAA
The DNA here is from genome assembly GCA_023529315.1 of Papaver bracteatum. Classification (NCBI taxonomy): domain Eukaryota; kingdom Viridiplantae; phylum Streptophyta; class Magnoliopsida; order Ranunculales; family Papaveraceae; genus Papaver; species Papaver bracteatum. The sequence continues at coordinate 2,582,831 of JAJJWX010003533.1, forward strand.
GAAAACCAGATCGACATATATGCAAAACAAGACAAAGGAAATCAAATAATGATGTCATCGACAGATATTGAAGATCTCAATCAATCTTACAACTCGGAAAAAATCATACGAAACTCAAATACATCTCTCAACCTGCCAGATTTCTCGAAACCTCTTGAAGGAGGAACCAAACTGATGTTAAACAAGAGGAATTTGCTCAAAATTTTAGCAAGTAAAGATCAATATGAGGAGCTGAACAGTATTGGTCAAGACGTGGATCTCAACAACTTACCAATGATTGTTACTGAGGAAATCTCTAATCAAATCTCGGTATCAAATTCTCATGATGTAGTTATCAACCAGACGGACAAATCAACAAAACCGACGAGTGGAAGGAAAAATTCTACGTCGGCAAAGGCGAGAAAACATAGACTGGAGGCCCTGGTTCTAAGAAGAAGTATCCACAACCTGATGGATTCTCAGAAATCGATAAAGAATAAGATGAAAAAAAAGGAGGGGGTTACAAAAAAAACAAATTCAGGAGGAAAACTGAAAAAGGCAGGTGATGTTCTTATACTGCCTCACAAATATTTCAACCAACATTTGGAAGAAAACAAGCCAGAAAATCCTTTCATTTTCAATACCCAAAACTTGTCAGCAACTAGTGCAATATCGAGCTTTGTTAGAACACATAACACGTGAATTCCTCCTTTACAAAACCAAATAATGAATGACCATCACAAACTCCCCTTTATCTGTTCTGGTAATGCCGATCCTGATCCAACAAATAACCTATCAAAGGCGCCTGTTCGTGGGATTTCTATAAAGACGGGGGTGACTTCCGGTGACACCTCATTAGTGGCTGGGAAAAATGGTGAAAGACACACGAAGCTGGAAGAAGGAATGAATCTCACTCCGGCCATCATGACCTCTAATGATGGCCAGGACGACAAAGGGGAAGCCAGGTAACTTTCAAAACCCTTAATTTTATTTACAAATATAATAGTGGTGTGATTAATTGTCAACGGCTACAACAAAGGTCAAATTGGTTCAGTCAATGCTGGGGTTTCCTGGTATGTGTTTGGATTCCTCTATCTGCCTCAAAGGTTTATATCACGTGGTTTTGTAGTGTACAAATTTTCAATCCTGGGACTTCATCTTGCCGGGGTTTTCAGGAAATACTGACTATACCTGGGTTAACCCGGCCCAATACCCAAATAGGTAGAGCTATAGTTAGTATAGAAGCATCTTTTGGGCACCACCCAAAAACAGTGGGGGACTACCCATCATTTTTTGGTGTGGATATTAGAAGTAATATTTGGTCACCCCTTATAATTATTATTTTTTATACCCATTCTACCCTTAACCAAAAACTTAGTTAATGATTAGTGATTAGTTAAAAATTGATTAGTGATTAGTTAAAAATTGATTAGTGTTTTATAAGTTGGATTTTTTGTTTTAAACATTTGTTTTGGAAGGATAAGAAGAAGGAAATAGGAAGAAGAATATGGGTGAACCCAAAAAAACTTTTTTTGATTTTAGTAATTATGAATTGAGTGATTCATGTGATGAAACCTTAATCAAATCGAACCCCTTCACCTCCTTGTGTATATGTCAATACTTCAAATGATCCAAATATGAGTTATTTGTTAGAAGGAGAAAACTTTTTGCCCAAAGTGAATCCAACCCATCAAATGATGGATTTTATAAACCACAACTTTGAAGATGAAGATATGGGTACTTTCGGTATGTCTCATTTTTAGTTAATGTAGGTTGAATTGTGGGAAAAATTGGACAAACTCAAAATTTCAGGGGTAAAGTTCGGCTAGGTATTCCTAGTTCGGTTACCATATTTAAAACATAGAAGTAGCAGAAACGTTTGAAAGATGTAGTTCGGTTATTAGATCTTGTAAAGCGAGTTCTTAGAACTACACGTTAATGGTAGTTTTGATAGTTCGGTTAGGAAATTACGGAAGACATAACAGAAGCTGTTTTTATAGACTTTCTGGTTCATAGTTCGGTTTAGTAGATTTTTATAAATTGGTAACCGAACTTTAAGTTGACAACATCGCAAAATAAATGTATACCACATTGCTTAGCAGAACCATTATGTTCGGTTTGTTCTTATTTTCATTCTCATTCACAGAACCTTTGCGGATAAAATGTAAACATAGAGTTCTGTAAGCTTCGCAATGGTTTTAGTAAAACATACATAACCGAACTTTATGTTCGGGTAGGGTCGATGAAATTTTTGACATTTCCGAACTTGTACGTGTTTTTTGTTTATGGTATTGACGTTGTGCTATTACTTGTAGGTTCCATGTGATTCAATTTAACCAATGGAAAACCAACCTCCCCCGATTGGTATGTTGTACGATGACACATCCCATCACTACATGAATGACTTGGTATTCGATAATACGAAAGATGCAAAGACTTGGGCTAGACAACATGCACAAAAAGACATGTGCGTATTAGTATTAAATGGGAGAGAAAGAATAGTCGCTTTGAAATGGTTTGTGAGAGAAGCGGTGATCCCGATAGAAGCCACAAGAGGAAGGGTTATGTTTATGAAGGAAAGACAAATAGGAAAAACAAAACTTTCTCAAAGAAGATTAAATGCCCATTCAAGCTTTCCTTTAATTACAACAAAAATTGAAGGGATGGGTTCTCTTAGGGTTATGGAAGGTCGTCATAACCACCCTCGTCAGGAGCATCTTGAAGGACATTTCATGGCGGCCAAGCTAACTCCTCAAGAGATGGAGAAGGTAGCTAATATGAGGAAAATGGGTCTTACACCGGTTCAAATGCTCCAAATGCTAAAGGAGGATAACAAGGATAACCACTCATCTGTGTCCACCATTAACAATGCAATTGAGACAATTAGAAAGAAGGAATGGAGAGATAGACAAGTGATACAATTAGAAAGAAGGAATGAAGGTGCCAAGAGAAATAATGGGTGTGCAATCACTCATATAAGGCAAAGGTTGTTATCCAAACTAAAGGAGAATCCGGCATTTTACAAGACAATGTTGTACGATGAGGGTAGTATCAATGAGCAATATGTTAGGTATCAACGTCGTCTTCATGGGGGTCAACCGATCACAAGGATTATTGGATGAGCATGCCTATATGTGGACACTTAATCGCAGAGGCATTCAATTGTGTGGTTCATTGTTTCTCAAAAAGTGGTAGTTTCACCTTCACCCCAAAAATAACCGTATGTGTTGAACAACTGAAACGAAGGAGATGTGTGATGGCATTTATTAACAACAACCACTTTATAGGCCTACGGTTAAACCCGATTGTCCATTGCCTCAATATGTACAACCTCTTATTGGCCTGCATTTAATCCAGGGATACAATGTTGGGTTGGTGTATCATGTATGAGCATAACATGGAGATGTGGAATGCTTTGACGAAGTCCGAAGAAATTGTTCATGAAGGTCCTATTTCACTAGAAGATGATTAAATGACACATGTAATGGAACTAATTATGCTTATGATTCTAAAACTTTGTTCTTTGAAGAGTGGTAGTAATTATGGAGTAAATGTTATTATTTTATGGTGTTGGCAGGTGACAGTTCTGTTACATTAATAAATATTTTACGTGGCAGAACACCAATTTTAGGTAACCTAGGTCAAAATAAGAAGGTTAGAACCTTAGTTGATTAGTAAATTAAATTACAAGATATAGTTAACCGAGTTCGGTTACGAAATCAAATTACAAGTACCTAACCGAACGCGACGTAGAGAAGTTCACCCCTTACAAAATTTAATATCCAAAACGCGTTATGAAAAGTCTTTAAGGAGGCGAAAATGATTTTCATATTTGAAATCCTTTGTCTTCCATCTTCGCCATTCGTTCTTTGATGTTAAAAGGATTTCGTTGAATCCTTCACCCCTAAGTCGATACCGCCTTACAATACGAAATAAAGCCATAAATTCCACAACTCTCTCTCTAATCTTTTGAAATCGAAAGAACAAAGCTATATGATCACGGTTATAAGGGTTCATTGTGTCGAATGAATTTTTCATGAATTATCCCCCAATAACTCGACTAAATAATACCATTCATTCTTCGTTCTTCACCCCTCTTTGGATAGTATATTATGTAGTTTACAAAGAGAAAGATCTTCAACTAGATTAAATTTATGACTAGTAGGTGACATTTTTAGCAGATTTAGAAACAAAATGTTAACTATAGACCCATATATATATAACACTTTGTTGTATAACGGTCATAAAATTAGCCGTTACTTGATATTACATTAAAATTTCTAATTTATGTATTATCTTTTGAAAATTTTGAAAATCCAGGGATGATTTCGGTTAGCAGATAAAACCTTGCGACATAACCGAACTTGAAGTTGCGGATGCAACTTAATTTCTTGAGATACTTCCCCAAAAAGAACTTTTGGGAAGGCTCAAAATTTTGAAAATCCGGGGATGATTTCGGTTAGCAGAGAAAACCTTGACATAACTTGAACGTAAAGTTCGGATGCAACTTAATTTCTTGAGATAACCCGAACTTTGTTGGGAAGGCTCAAAATTTTGAAAATCCAGGGGATGATTTCGGTTATCAGGAGAAAACCTTGAGACATAACCGAACTTAAAGTTCGGATGCAACTTAATTTCTTGAGATAACCGAACTTTGTTGGGAAGGATCAAAGACAAACTGAACATATATGTGACACAAAACACACTTCAAAACAAACCTTAGAGTTGGTTTATGTGATTTTTTCATCAAGAGAATGAGTTGTCCAACATGTGTAGTGACAAAATTTTGAAAATCCAGGGATGAGTTCGGTTAGCTGATAAAACCTTGCGACATCACCGAAATTTAAGTTCGGTGACCTGGGGAACTATCTAAGACCTCTCTTAACCGAATTATATGTTGGTGACCTGAAATTATTAACATGTTACCGAACTTATAAGTTCGGTTTGCTAGTTTTAAATATTAGGTTGCCGAAAACCATAATGTATTCAACATTTCAGCCTTCTAAAATTGAAAACACAAACCAGATTAAATCCTTAAGTAATTGTTTAAAACACAGAAACATACCAAATCCATAACCAACTTATTTTTTGAAACTGAAATAATGTTTGAAATCACTAATGACCACTCTTACGACCCCTCTTTCTACCTCCTTACTTTCCACGAGGTTTTGGTCGAACTTCCTCATCACTTGGGTTTCATCTCTGCAGGTTTCCTCCACAACGCCACTCGAACCTTCACCTTGTTGTCGACCCCTCTTGAGGTGCTTAGTCCTACTTGGCTGCACCATTCTTTTAGTTATAAGACCCTCCCACTCCTTGTAGTAGGCAGTTTGTTCCTCAGTCAACATCGGCTCTCCGTTTTGATTTTAGCCATCCATTTCTTCAACAATTTCGATCCCTTCAAAACCTAATTCCAATTTTAAGCATAAGCAAATATATTTTCAAAACCTTTAAACAACCCAAATTATAAGACAAAGACATTTTCTTACCACATTATCCCATAACCTTTTTGCTTCATCTCCACAAATAGGTATATCTTTAGCTCGCTTAGCCTCCTCTCCTTTGCCTTCGCCGCATCCTCCTTAGCTTGTTGTTCTTTATTTATCACAAAGGGATGACTGATTTCTTCATAATACTCCTTGTAATCTTCGTCACATGCATTTACATCTTCCTCACAAGGTACACAATCACCTCTTGGTAAGTGGTATTCTCCAAGTGCATTCAATGTGCACCGCAGGAGTTGGTTCATGTTTTGGAACAAAATATTTCTCACTGTTCTTTGTTCCTTGAACCTGCAAAGTGAAATTTTCATTCTCCACATCGGGATCCATTTGGACGCAACAAAGTTGTCTTAGTATTCTCCTCGGATTATATATTTATCACTCTTCCTCTTCTTCTTGACCCTGTCCTACTTCTTCCCCTACATTTTCAACGTGTTCTCTTTGTTGTTCAGCCTCTACATTTCCTTGGTCTTCATTTCCTTGCACTTCTTCATAATCATTCGCTTGGTTCACTTCCTGTAACGATCCCCCTCCATGTTTGGCATATGTGGCACCACGTTTTCGAAAATCTAAATGTTTTGCTCCCCTAGGGGTTGGAGTTTTGAAATCCTCATCTAGTTGTTGTCTCAATCTTTCTCCTTTGTTCCTAATGAACAAAACCAAACTATTAACTAAACATAAGAGAATATTGTGTTACCAAATCAAATTGAACTAAAGAATGAAGTAAAACAAAGATGTAGTTACCAAATTAAAGTTCGGTTACCAAATAAGTTTTTTCTATCAAACCGAACTCATTCTTTCAAAGTAAAAGACTGAGTTTAAGTTACAAAAATGTTTTTTGCGATATCACCGAACTATGTAGTTCGGTTACTTTACAAAAAAAAGAATAACCGAACGAAATATATGAAGAGTTCGGCAATTAAAAAAAATTCGACCTAACCGAACCCTTTCTTTCCAAGTAAAAGACTGAGTTCGGTTAGGTACATGTTTATTGCGATCTCACTGAACTATGTAGTTCGGTGACCAGGAAGGTGTTGACTTAACCGAACTGTTCTAATTTATGGTAAGTTCGGTAAGCAATGTTTAGGGTTTTACAAAAATCTCCTAACCGAACTCGCCCCTGTAACTACCATTTTTAATGAGTTTTCATGATTTTCAATCGATTTCTTCTACAAATAACTAATTAAAAGGAATGGGCATGAAGAAAATTACCCGCGTATTTTCATTTCACTTGAATCGGACTTCTTTTTGCGGTTGGATGATTGATTTTTCTCAAAACGGTGCTTCAAGTTCTTTAAACTTTAGCAATTGTTTTGGGAGATTCACTATATGTGGGAGTCCCGGACTCAATCCTCGAAGTCTGGGTGTTTGCTTGGTACGCATTGCTTATAAAGATTGATTAATCGACGATGATTTTTTTCGAATCGATTGATTAACGCACGATGTCTGAGGAAGAAGAAGAGGAGGAAAAGAAGAGAAGAAGAAGAAGATGAAAAGAAGAAGAAGATGAAAAGATAAAACTGATTTTTATTTTTTATTTAGGTTTTAATTAGTGGGTTAGATTAGTGGGTAGTGGGTTAGATTAGTGGGTAGTGGGTTAGTTTAGTGGGTTGGATTAGGATTAGTTATGTTTAATTAGAGTAAGGGTAATTTAGTCTTTCACAATTTTTTGGGACACCCCTTATAATGTAGGGTGGTCATCTATATCAATGGGTAGTCCCCCACTGTTTTTGGGTGGTGCCCAAAAGATGGTTCTTAGTATAACGATTCTCTTCTCCAAGTTTGCTAGCCCGAAAATTATATCTCTCAACCTTTTAGCCTGGAATGTTCAGGGCCTAGGGAAACCTTTCACTTTAAACCATTTGTCCAATTTGGTGAAAGAATACCTTCCGGATATTCTATTCATCTCGGAAACTAAACAGAAAGGTGGAAAGGTCAAGAGTCATCTTAAAAAATTAAATTTCCCAAATGCGGAAATTGTGGAACCGAAAGGCGTCATAGGCACTGCGGGGTGGGGGGTTGGTACTAGCATGGAATGATAGTATCAAGATTGAAATCCAAAGTGCCTCGGACAACCAGATAGATGCTTAGTCCACGAAATCTCGTCCGGAAATCAATGGTTGCTGTCTTGTGTCTATGGTAACCCAAATAAGAAGAATAAAATAAAATCCTGGGAACCTTTTCAGAATTTGGCCTCTAAAATCAACATCCATTGGATTATCTTAGGATACATGAACTTTGTTCTAAACTCCGAAGAGAAAAGGGGAGGAAAAATGATTGATCTAAATGAAAGTATGTTTTTCAACAAAATGCTAAATGAAGCGCAACTAATCGATATAGGTTTTACCGGATACCCTTTTACTTGGTCCAACAAGAGAAGTGGTAACAAGTTCGTTGAAGCTAGAATAGACAGAGGTCTGGCAAATGACCTCTGGCTAAACTGCTTCCCTTCTTCTAGCATTCATCACCTTCCTTCAATAGCCTCTGATCATAGCCCATTACTCTTAAAAACATCCCCCATATGGAAAGATGGATCGAAGCCTTTCAAAAAATTTGGTTTCTTTTTGGAGGACCAATCCTGTTTTGATATCATAGAAAAATCCTGGAACATTCAAATCCATGGGTCATCGGCGTTTGCCTTAGTGTCAAAACTAAAACAGGTTAAGAAATTGGTTAAATAATGGAACATGGACTATTTTGGTAACATCCAACACCACATTAAGAAAACTACAAAAAAAATCGAGTTCCTAAAAAACAATAAGAAGCTTCCGGAAAACTCGGTGGTGTTAATAAATCTTAACTCTGAACTAGAAAAATGGTGTAATTTTGAGGAGGCTATGTGGAAACTAAAAGCTAAGGAGAACTCCATCAAACTAGGTGATAGAAACACATGATTCTTTCATTCCTCGGCAAAGCAGAACTACAGAAGACTTCGAATAGATTCCCTGAAAGATAAGCAGGGAAACTGGTGTAAGGATATAAGTTCTATCTCTGATTCTCTTCTCTCTCATTTCTCGGAGATGTCTACTTCGGTGGGAAATCACATCCCAGACCATATCCTTGATCTTATACCAACCAGTATCTCTATGGAAGACAATGAGGCCCTTATGACCCCCCCTTCTGAGGAGGAAGTTAAGTTTGTCCTGTTTGGAATGCACCCGAACAAATCCCCGGGACCTGATGGATTCCCAGCTATTTTCTTCCAGAAAAATTGGAACCTAATCAAACATGATCTTGTAGCAACTATCTCCGAATTTTTCCGGGACAAATAGATCCTCAAAGAGATGAATGCAACATTTATCACTCTAATCCCCGAAACAAAATTCCCTTCTTCGGCTAGCGATTTCCATCCAATCTCCCTTTGCAATACTGTTTACAAGATCATATCAAAACTGCTGGATAATAGGTTGAAACCCCTCCTTGACAAGTTAATTTCACCTTTCCAATCTTATTTTGTGTCGGGAAGACAAATTTCGGATAATGTCATAATAGCACATGAGATCATCCACACCATGAGAAGTAGGAAAAAACTGAAAAAGGGTTCATGGGGATGAAAATCGACATGTCAAAGGTTTTCTATAGAGTGGAATGGAAATTCCTCGATCAAACTCTTAAGAAACTAGGTTTCTGTGATCATTGGTGCTCTCTAATTGCGGAGTGCATTGGTACCACTACTGCCGCTGTTCTACTCAATGGATCTCCTACTACTTTCTTTAAACCGTCTAGGGGCCTCAGGAAGGGCGACCCTCTATTTCCCTACCTGTTCATACTTTGTATGGAAGGTTTGTCCAGAATTATTAAAAGTGAGGAGGAAAAGGGTTGCATACATGGCGTGAAAATAGCCAAAGATGCACCACAAATTACACATCTTCTTTTTGCTGACGACTGCCTAATTTTCTCTAGAGCTTCCAAGAAGGAATGCAGGAATTTAATTAAAATCCTGGATTCCTTTAGTGAAGGATCGGGTCAGCTGATAAATTACCAAAAATCAGGAATTTTCTTTGGTAAAAGTGTGGGAAATGAAAAAGCGAGAGAAATCATTGAGATCATGAAGGTGGGAAGAATTAAACTGGACGACAAGTACCTGGGTCTGCCATTGTTCACACATAGATCTAAAAACTACTGCTTTAGAAGTATTATTGAGAAAATTAAAGGGAGATTGCCAGGTTGGAAGGGGAAAAATCTTTCCCCAGCAGGAAATGCGGTAATGATTAAACACGTTACTGACTCTCTAACAACCTACCAAATGACATGTTTTGTCATACCAAAAAACATCACAAAAAAAATGAATGCCCTAAACAGATCCTTTTTCTGGGGGCACAAAGAAGGAAAATCTAGAGGTTGGTGCCCGAAAAAATGGAAGCATCTATGTCTTCCGAAAGAATTGGGAGGACTAGGTCTAAAAGTCTACAATGAATTAAACCTGGCTATGATAATTAAACTTGTTTGGAGATTAATCCATAACCAGAACTCGTTATGGGGTAAATGTATGAAGGTGAAGTACTTCAAAAATTTATCGCCAATTCTCCTCAAGAATGATAAACCGTCAGGGAACTCCTCCTGGTTGTGGAAATGCCTATGGAAAGGAATAAAATTAATTCAAAAAAATGTTGTCTGGAGAATTGGGAATGGGGAAAAAATTCAAATCTGGTGCCATAACTGGATCCCAATGAACTCACCAAACATCATAACAAAGGAACAGATAAAACCAAAAATACAAAACACCTTGAAGGTGGTGGATCATCTTTTTACTGACGAACCAGTGAAATGGAATGAGAAATTCATTGACGAAGTCTTTGAATTTGAGGTGGCGGAAAACATAAAAAACATTAAACTAGACACGTGCGGAAATGAGGAGGATAAACTCGAGTGGTTAACAAAGGCAAATGGGGATATATCGGTTAAACAGGTATACCAATTCCTGGTAAATCAAACAATCAGTGACATAAGCACCGGGAATAATCCGGTGGTGTGGAAGAAGTGTTGGAGTCTTAAAATAGCCCCAATGATACAAATGTTTATATGGAAATTCCTACACAATATCCTACCGGTAAATGCAAACATCAATCGAAAGATGAAAGATATACCCGATATCTGCAATATGTGTAAAGCTGAGAAAGAAACGGTTATACATACTTTGTTCTACTGCAGTTTTAGTAGAGCGGTGTGGTTCGGGATTGGCGTTATTATCAACCAACAACATATGTCCAGAACAACTCCACAGGCTATTTTCCTCTCTTGGTATGAAAATAATATGAAAGTGAACTACCCGGAAAAATGTGCAACTATAACCTGGTATATCTGGAAGTCTAGATGAAAAAATTGTTTTGAAGGAATCAAACCAAGACCTGAAACCACGGTAAATCTCATTTTGCAACATCTAAGAGACCACAAGAACATGCAGATAAATCTTTTGCCCCTAAGAAACCCAACTAGGGCTCAAAGAGACCAAGGTATATTAAGGTAGATAGAGGAAATGATTAGGTTCTCAATACATTCGAACCAGAACAGTGCGAATGGAAAGCGGAAATCAATTATAAATGTATATAACTTGAATGATGTGCTAATGGAAAGTGTAGGAATAACAAACGACGAAGGGGATGCGGAAATGGCTCAATCACTAGGTGTCGTTGGTGCTCTCCTAATAGCAAGAAGAAGAAAGAAGAGGAAGATAATACTCAACTTGGAAGACAACAAGGTCAGAATACAACTTATCTGCCAGCTGAGGCAGAAGGACGGAAATGGGGAGAATGAAATTCTTATTTCAGTCATGAACTTAATTATGTATTTTGATTCAATAACATGTAGTACCACTAATAGTTTACATGCTTTACATTTGCAAAACAATGCTCATAACTTCTTATACTCCAGTGACAGGGGAGCAACATGAGATAAAATGATGCATGCAAATCTTTTATTAAATTCCTGTAATGCCCGATGGGAACCTATCCCCATTGGCTAGTTTGGTGTTTTGAATTTCTTTTCAAAAAAAAAAAATTGGTTTTCTCTGTAACCAACAACTTTGAAAAGTGAGAAAGTTTTTTGTGGAAACAACATCAATCTCGAGTCTGACAAATCATACAAGGAAAAAGTTGAGACCACCCATCAATGTCAATTATTTGTCGGATCTAGGATAACGTGCACAAAAAGAGATTATCTCGATCATAAGAAAGTTTTTTTGAATGGACAAGGGAAAAATTTTATAAAAGAATCAAATCACCAAAATTGTGATCAGAAACCACAAAAAGTTACATGGATGTGTGAGAAAATAAAAATTTTCTTCTTTGTACACGTAAATAAAACACATGGTGAATCCAAAAGAAGGAGTACTCAGTATGAAGACGTACAAGCGAAGACCGAAGAGAAAAAAACTCGAAACGACTGTCGCATGAGAGTTACCTGAGGATCGACATATCAGCTCCGACATAGACATCAACACGGACATCAAGGGGAAGAATAACAAGGACTTAAGACCCAAGGTCATCAATATAGACTTTCTCCTTTACTACCACTTAGCCATGTCATATTCCTATATGACCTTAACCCTTGCATTGAAGATGGAAATTTGATGGAAATTATCTCAAATCCTGGGGTATCATGCTATTTTAACACATTTACCCCTTGCATTGAAGATTGCCTCAGCAAGCGATAGAGTCTTGGCCACTCGGCAGAGACTCCACCATGTGGCTACCTTCTTTTTTTTGACATAGTCAAGCAAGTCAACATTTAGGACATATGGAGGAAGAACTTTAGGGTATTTCTGAAGTGGATCTGAGAAATATAAAAACTACATAATTAAAATTAATTCTTAGGTATAACTGATGGCGAGAATTCTTCTTTCTTTATGGAAACCATCCACATCCGCTAATTGTTACTATATGACTTTATATAAATAAAACGCCACAGTCTGCTTATAAATAAATGTATACGAAATTTAAGCGTATTCCATAAATGGGGAATATTAACCCATATTTGGACTATAAGAACATGAACTTCCATCGATTATAGTTTGATGTTTTTAAATTTTTTCTTGTCATGATGATTAATGAACACTGATAAATTTCAACGCTGATTAATCGAGGTAAATTATCCATTAACAAAAATAATTAGATAAAATTAATCTCATATTTAACACGATTATTTACTAAACCGAATTAACTAGCCATTAACGAAAATAGTTGAACAATTTTGTTCTAAAGATTTTACTTCAACGTATCATTCTCTGTCGGAGAACAATTTTGTTCTAAAGATTTTACTTCAACGTATCATTCTCTGTCGGAGGCCTCAAATTAGCAAGATTGCTTATAGGGGGTATCGAATTGTTTGAGGATGAACCAAAATACATATATGAAAAAATAGTCATTGCCTTTGGGCTGGTACACCCACATGCAAATTAACACCCCCGTTAGCAGTCTTGTAAATTAGTGAGGATTAGTTTTGAAAAAAAGAAGAAAGAAAAGGATAAGAGAAGTATTAATAAGATTGCTAAGATTGATAGATATAAGAGAAATTTCTTGTGTGTGTGTGGGGGGGGGGGGGGTGATAAGGATAAGATAAGTATTAATAAGGTTGGGTGGGAGAAAGTTTGTAGGCCTTTAGACTTTGGTGGTTTAGGTATGAGGGACTTAGAGCTGAATAACTTAGCTCTTTTGGCAAAAATGACCTGGAGAATTTACGATAATCCTGGATCGGAGGTCACCAAACTGTTAAAGGCTAAGTATTACCCGGACTCTAATTTTTGGACTTGTGAAAAAAAAATAGAGCTTCTGTTAGTTGGAGGAGCATTCTCAAAGGAAGGGATGCAGTGAAATCTAGTCTCCGTTGGAGTATAGGAGATGGCAGGAATGTGAGTGTCTGGAATGACCCTTGGGTGTCTAATTTACCCCTTGCTGTCATAGATGAGGTTCCAAACCAGAATGTGCCTGATTTATTGGTCAAGGACATTATTAACTTTGATTCTAGGACTTGGGACTTAACAACAATTGATGGGTTCATTTCTGAGAGTGTGGCTGAAGAAATCAAAGCCATTAGTATTGGTAGTGAAAATTGTGAAGATAAGGTTGTGTGGTCTCATAGTAAGAATGGAGATATTACTGTTCGTGATGCTTATAATTACCTCATCTCCAATAAGATACGCAATGAGTTGCCTGATCTTAATTGGAGATTTTTTGTGGAAACTTAATTGTCCACAGAAAATAAAATATTTCTTGTGGCTTCTTTGTCACAATAGACTCAATCTAAATGAGTCTCTTTATCGTAATCATATAAGCAATCATCCTAGGTGTTGTTTATATAACAATGATTTCGAAACTTCTAATCATTTGTTCTTTGGTTGCAGAGCAGTGGCGCCTTTATGGAAGAAGATAAAGGATTGGATTGGTTTCCAACCCAATCTGGATTATATTAAGCCAACTACTCTGAAATATTTTTGCAGGTTTAAAGGGAAAATTGGTGGAGTTAATTGGTTGAATATATTTCTATTTATCCTCTGGTCCATTTGGAATGGTAGGAATGAATGGATATTCAACAACAAAGTATTTCTCCCTTCTAGTGTACTTGCTAGAGCCTTAAGAAGTGTCAGGGAGTTCCTTATTTCTAGGGGAAGCCTGAAGCAGGAAATGTGCAGAACTGAAGATATTGTAGTTCCCTGGATTTTTCCAAGGCATGGTTTTAGCAAGCTTAATTGTGATGGAGCTTCAAACAATGTCAAGGACGCAAGAATTTGGGGAGTTATAAGAGCTGATAATGGTGGATTTCAAGCTTGCTTTGCAAGACACATATACAAGAATGACAATAACATGGCAGAACTGTGGGCAATAAGAGAAGGTTTGTTATTGGCAAAAAAGATTGGCATAAAGAAGTTAGAGGTGGAAACTGATTCTACTTATGCAATACAAGTGTGCACAAGAGAGACGTCAACGCCATGGATGATGAGGAGCTTAATCAAAGATATTGAAGAATTGATGATGAGTTTTGATGATATTGTAATTGGCCAGAGATACAGAGAGGAAAATTATGTTTCAGACTATCTAGCTAAGTCAGGTGCTGCGAAGGAGATTGAGGGGGAATGGATCACTTCTCCCCCTGTTCAGATTCTCCGGTTGCTTAGCAATGATTTGCTAGGTAGAGCCGTAGTGAGGAGTGTTAGAATGAGTGGTTAGTTTTTTGTGTTTTGTTTTCAAAAATAAAAATAAAATAATAATAATAATAATAATAATGTATATTTTGGTGATACTGATTTTGTTGAATCTGCGATATTGATTAGGGAAGAACACAGTGAAACTAAACAGAGATATAACAAATAAAATAAGAAATAAGAGAATATTATTAATGGTGGATAAGCCGGTTCTCTGATAAGCATGGAATGAATTAGCCAAGTGTAAGAATAAGTATTTATAGTAGAGGTTCAACGGACCACTACTTCTCGATCATATTCTTACTCAACCACGTTTACTGATCAACAACTTTGATCGTGGTTTACTAATTCCAACCCTAACCTATCCACCACTAAAGTCTGTTATATGAATGGTTTTAAGTCCCGTTGGATACCAAGACTATTTCTTCCCACATCCATTTGATGCACCCAAACTAAGTACCCATGTGTACTAACTTGGCAGCATCTTGATCAAGTCTTGACCATCCAAAACAATTGTACCACAACATGATAATATGCACATGCTTAAAGATAATGCAGGTAGGTTGTATATATATATAGTAGTAGATAAAACAATGTAAGTGGTGTGTGCTAACAGTATAACAACATTTGTGGTACTTTACCTGATGGTGTGAGGCTTGACATTGATAACCGGCTTTGTCCATCAACACCATGGTTATCTACCGTTAGGCCGATTGGCCACTCGGTCCAACATCTCCCACTTGGCCATTCAGCTAGTCTTGAATAAGACCCATGGAGATAACATGTCTTTTGAAATATTCTATAGCTATAGATTTCGTCAAAGGATCAGCAATCATATCCTCTGTTCTCAAAAAACTCACTGTTATTTTCTTTTTCTTCACAATATCAAGCACATAGAAATATTTTCTCTCAATATGCTTCTTTACGGGATCACCACTGAGCTCACCATTGGCAATGATGCATAATGCTGCTTGATTATCACAAAAAATGTTAATTGGTTTATCAAGAATTAATTTCAAATTAAGCAAGAAACCTTTGATCCATACAGCTTCGCTAGCTGCATGGTTACAAGCAATATACTCATCTTCCATTGTAGACTTTGCTACACATGATTGTTTCTTGCTGGACCATGATATTGCAGCACCTCCTAGGGTAAATACGTACCCACTGGTAGACTTTAATCCGTCTACGTCTCCTGAAAAATCTGTATCACTATACCCTTTAACAAGTAAAGAGTTAGTACGGTAAGTCAATTTATATCCCTTTATCTTTTGGATATACCGCAATATACGTTTTACTGCTATCCAGTGAGCGATACCGAGATTACTTTGAAATCTACTTACCAATCCTACGACAAAACTCAAATCAGGTCGGGTACACAACATGGCATACATTAAACTTCCAACTACCTGTGAATATGGTTTTGAATTCATTTCAATTCGTTATTTTTCATTTGCAGGGGCCATTTTCTTAGATAATTTGGTTCCTCTACAGATGGGTGTATCAACAGGACCACAATGTTCCATTTTATATTTCTTTAGAACACTATCTAAGTATGCTTCTTGAGACAACTGAATTATCTTATGCAATCTATCTCTAGTTATCTTGATGCCTACTATAAAACTCGCTTCACCCATATCTTTCATCTCAAAACGAGATTTAAGCCAAGTTTTAATTTTTACAATCAAATTCAAATCATTACCTAACAGTAATATATCATCAACATAAAGAGATAGCATAACAAAAGTACTCCCACTGTTCAAAACATAGATACAAGGATCATAATCATTAGCTACAAAACCATAATTAGTGACAGCATCATGAAAAGTTAAATACCATTGACGAGATGACTGTTTCAGCCCATAAAGAGATTTGCTTAACTTATAAACTTTATCTCTATTATTTTCATCTATGTAACCTTCAGGTTGCTCCATGTATATGTCTTATTCTAAGTCCCCATTTAGGAATGTTGTCTTAACATCCATTTGGTGTATTTCTAAATCTAAGTGAGCAGCAATAGCTAACAAGATTCTTATGGATGTAAATTTAGCTACAAGAGAATATGTTTCTGAATAATATATATCCTTTTCTTGTGTAAAGCCTTTCGCTACTAGTCTAGCCTTATATTTTTCTAGTGACCCATCAGCCTTAAACTTCTTTTTCAAAATCCATTTACAACCTATATAACATTCTTGTTTTCAGGTAAATCAAAAAACTGCCATACATTTTATTTCTTAATCTGTAGCATATTTCCATTTATGAGCATCAGGCAATTTTATATCTTGTTTAAAGTTTAAAGGATCAACATCGGATGTGTTCTCATCACAAGAAAAATGTTCATCATCAGAAAATTCATTCTCATCTAAAACAACTGCATAATCTTTCAAATAAGAAGGTGGATTCCTACTTCTAACAATCTTAGTAATTGTATCTTGCACCGGAGGAGACTGAATCAAATTTTCAGTATCTAAAGAAGGTGTCTTGTCTTTAGGAATTTCAAACAAATTAACCATACAATTATTAAACATAATACCAGGATTGGTAATGGCCTTTCTGCTTACAGTGATAACAAGTAATATTCTTTGCATTAGAATTCTTCTTCTTGTTAAAGTTTTTCTTAAAAGGCTTCTTATTGGGTCCAGAATTCTTGTTCTTGTTTGGTTTGGCTACTTCTTCAGTGACATGAGATTGAGATGATTCACCTCTTTTTTCACGACGTTGAGCTTCAACACCCAGCAACATAGGCAAAGTAATCATATTAACATCTCTACCAGACATATTAATAGCTACCACAACAGACTCCCATGAACGAGGAAGACTATGCAAAAGAGTAGAAACTTGCATCCCATTAGGTATGGGGTTTCCTGCAGCAGCTAGTTCTTTTGCAATCACAGTCATACGGCTACAATGATCAATAACAGACTCATTTTCTTTCATACGGGTATAATTAAATTTCTCAATCAGCAACTGTATATACGTCTCAGAATGTCCCCCATAGGATTGAGTGACAGCCTCAAACATAGATTTTGATGTTTGATAACCTTCATAGATAATTTCAAAATCCGGATCCATAAATGTTAACATGGTTGATCTAGCTATCTTATCATCCTCTAAAAAACGATCATAACTACGTCTAATAGCAGGATTTGGATTAGCAGGTTCTTCAGGGGTAGGAACATCAATCACATATTCTACTTTTTCATGGAACAATATATGCCTAATACGTCGTTTCCAAGTAAAAAAATTAGAACCATTCAAACGCTCAGTTTTGCTCAATTCATGACTCAATGCCTTAGATGCCATTGAACACTAAACAGGTAACAAAGCAGCACAAAAAATTCAGCCAAACCAACAATCTTAATCACCGATAAAGTTTCCAAGAGGTACTGACCTTTAATTTGGAAGTTAGCAAATAACAGAAGGAAACCCCAAAATGAAGTAGATAAGGAATTCGTGAAATCCCCAAATTTGAAGAAGTAATTAATTTGTACGCCTGACTCCAATTGATCGGTGCGAGCAAGAAGTAAACAAGGAGGACCCAACTTGATTCACTGGGAAGAGATTAACCCAGATTGAAGTAGCTGGTGTTCGTCTTCAATTGATGTGAATCACCCTGATTTGATTTTCCCTCTTCGTGAACCAAAAAAGGAAACCAAACCGTGCAAGTGTGAACTGAAGAGAAAAAAAAAATTCACTTTTCCCTTTTTTTTTTATGACTACCAATTTACGATTCTTAACAAAATCAATTAAGTGATTCTGTCTTTGGATTACTCAAACTATTATCTCACAGATTAATTGATTTGATAATTAATTTCACTCAAACCTCACCTAATCTGACCTAGCTCATGATACCAATATTTAATCTGCGATATTGATTAGGGAAGAACACAGTGAAACTAAACAGAGATATAACAAAGAAAATAAGAAATAAGAGAATATTATTAATGGTGGATAAGCCGGTTCTCTGATAAGCATGGAATGAATTAGCCAGGTGTAAGAATAAGTATTTATAGTAGAGGTTCAACGAACCACTACTTCTCGATCCTATTCTTACTCAACCATCCATCGATCAACAACTTTGATCGTGGTTTACTAATTCCAACCCTAACCTATCCACCACTAAAGTATGTTATATGAATGGGTTTAAGTCCCGTTGGATACCAAGCCTATTTCTTCCCACATCCATTTGATGCACCCAAACTAAGTACCCATGTGTACTAACTTGGCAGCATCTTGATCTAAGTCTTGACCATCCAAAACAGTTGTACCACAACATGATAATATGCACATGCCAAAAGATAATGCAGGTAGGTTTTTTTTTTTTTTGATTCAAAAAGGAAATTTATTGATTAAGTAGGGGAATTACATCTCATAACATCCTCTTGGATCCATGTAGTAATATCCAAGGGATAGTTGACTGTAAAATCAAAACTAGTGCCACTAGAACTGCACTTTTTAGCAATTAAATCTGCTACTTTGTTCTTAGACCTTTTGACTGAATTACATACAAAAGTATTAGTACTTTGAAATAGAAACTTAATATCCATGACTAATCCTTGGTTTAGCCAATGAACATAGGAGGTATCCTCCTTTATTGATTTAACTAGAACTTCACTATCAGATTCAAATATCACTTTGGAGAGGTTCTTGGAGATAGCCTAGTTCACTGCCTCCTGCATTTCCAGACACTCCAATTGATCCACTTCATGATCTGTAATCATTCCTCCATTATAGTAGCTCCCCTTGACTCCACAGCATTGCCCTGCAAAATTTCTAGCTATTAGGCTAGTGCTACCTGTTAAATTCTCTTTTATAAAAGAAGCATCAACATTAATCTTAATATAGTCTCCATCTGGAGGATCCCAAATTTGTGCTTGTACCTGCAAACTAGAAGATCTGTTAGAAGCAATAGATATATTCTTCTTACAACTATCTAATAAAGATAAAATGCTGTTGATACTGAATGTTCTATTAGGCTTTTTCTTTTGAAACACAGCAGTGCATCTATCTTTCCAAAGAGTCCATATGGTAATCATAAGTAAATACAGAAAGTGAATCTTGTCAATCCTGCATGGAAATAGTATTATTAGAAGCACTGAAATCAAACCAGCTAATGATCCAATCAATCATATTACCATGCAGATTCCTAACATTAGTAACATTCACATTCACACCCAGCCAAACAGATCTAGCATAGGGACAATCCAGAATCATATGCTCAGTAGTTTCAAAAGTAGCATTACAAACACTACAATGTACTTCAATACCTTGTTTGTACTTGGAGAGATTATCTCTTGTAGGAACTATGTCTTTAAGACACTTCCAAACAAAGATTTTAACCTTATGTGGGATTTTACATTCCCAAAGAGACTTCCAGACATGACTACTAACTCTTTGAGGAGGAGAATTGTCAGTAGAATGTCTAGTGAGGATTTTATAAGCACTTTTAACACTAAAGCTACCTTTCCTATCATGAATCCAGTTAAGAGTATCATTACCACACCTAGGTATTTGCATAGAGACAATTTTATCAGCTGTACTCAAATCAAACATGTTCTGAATAAGCTGCATAGTCCAAGTTTTAGTACCTGGCAGAAAAAGATCATAGACATGACTGAAGTTAGGAGGAATATTAGAGCCATCTTTAGGGACAGGAGGGTTGTCTAGACCAATAACCCATTTATCAAGCCAAATCTTAATTTTAGTACCACACCTAACAGTCCAAAAAGTATTGTCTTTTATGAACTGAATTTGTCTGTATATACCTTTCCAAACCCAAGAGCTTTTATCAACTAGCTTTTCTAAATGAAGAGGATTAGTGGCTTTGAAATATTTGGATTCTAGAATCTTGACATAGAAATCATCAAAATTAGAGCATATCCTCCAGGCTATCTTGGATATAAGAGCTTTGTTAAAGACCTCAAGATTCCTGAAACCTAAACCTCCTATCTCCTTAGGTCTTTGAAGATTAGGCCAACCCACAAATTTGATACCTCTACCAGTTTTGTGCCCCCACCAAAAATTCCTCTGCAAAGAGTCAAGTTTATCAATAAGAGTAGTAGGTATCTTAAAGCAACCCATTTGGTAAGTGGGTAGAGAATTCAAAACAGATTTGATTAAAGTTGTTCTACCAGATTGATTCAAAGTAATACTTATCCAGTTATTCAGTCTAGCCTCAAAAGATTGTGCTATGGGATCAAAATCTTTCACTTTAGAGTGACCTAACAGAAGGGGTGCTCCTAGATAAGTTTCAGATTCACTGACTATTTTCATGTTCAAATGTTTATCCAAATCTACACAGATAGCAGGATCCAGGTTACCACTAAAATAAACACAGGATTTATCAAAGTTCAGAGTCTGACCAGAGTAAGCACCAAATTCATTTAGAATACTTAAAATACCAGCAATATTCCTCATATCAGCTTTAGCAAAAATGAGTATATCATCTGCAAATAAGAGGTGAGAGATAGATGGAGATCTTCTAGCCACTTTAATACCTGCAATTTCTTTGTTAGATTCAGCAATACTCAATTTCCTAGAAAGAAACTCCATAGCCATGATAAAAAGATAGGGACATAATGGATCTCCTTGCCTTATACCCCTAGTAGGAATGTACTCTTGACAGGGTGACCCATTTAGAAGCACACTTATGCTAGTGGTACTGACACACTGGTGTATTAAACCACAAAACTCTTTGCTGAAACCAAATTGAGACAAAACTTAAGAAGGAAGGACCATTCAAGCTTATCAAAAGCTTTGGAGAGATCCAATTTTAAGGCCATAGTTCCCCCCATGCCCTCTTTCTGCTTCATAGTATGAATAATCTCATGAGCTATTATGATGTTATCATGAATAGCTCTCCCTGGGACAAAGGCATCTTGGTAAGGTGAAATTAATTTCTTTAAGTGAGGCTTAATCCTATTAGCTAATATTTTAGACACTAGCTTATAAGAAACATTGCAAAGGCCTATAGGTCTAAACTCAGAAGGCTTTTTGGGATCTCTAACCTTTGGTATAAGACTGACATAAGTCTTATTAAGATCTTTAGGAATAAAACCAGTGTTGAAAAAATATTGGATAACATCTATAACATCCTTACCCACAATATCCCATTGAGATTGATATAAACCATCTTGGAAACCATCAGGGCCTGGGGAACTCCAGGCTGGCATAGATTTAACAACACTAGTAATTTCATCAGCAGAGGGAACAGCCAGCAAAACCACATTATCAGAATCATTAATAATAGTAGGAATGACATCAAAAGAAGCATCAGTCAAGACAGGGTTACTAGTACAAGCAATGGTACTAAAATGATTAGTAAGTAGATGACTTAAACTATCTCTGTCTCTATGCCAGTTTCCATCATTATCAATAAGAACAGATATATTATTTCTATGCAACCTTTTATTTACTAAAGCATGAAAGTATTTAGTGTTGTTATCCATATCTTGAATGTGCTTGTCTCTTGATTTTTCTTTATAGAAGCTAGTTTGGATTTTATACCAATTTTCAAGGTCATGAGTGATAGTCTTAACCTTCATTTCTTGACTAGCTGAATTTGGTTCTTTCTGTGCTTTGTCCAATTTATCCTGCAAAATTTTAATGTTATCATGGATATCTCCAAACTCAAGATTATTCCACCTGGCCAAAGTAAACCTAGTATGCTGTAGTTTATTTTTAAATTTATGAGCAGGGATACCTTGAACATCTATATTCCAAGCATGAACCATATTTGTTTTAAAGTTTTCAAAACTTAAAAGGTCTCCAAAAATTTTTAGGAATGGGATCTGTAATGAGCATTATAGGGCAATGGTCAGAAGCAATATGATTCAGATGACATATTTTAGCATTAGGGAATTGCAAGAACCATTCAGTATTACCTAAACCCATGTATAGTCTAGCTTTTTTGGTTCCAGTTCCAAAACTATTGCTTGTCCAAGTATAATCATTACCTTCATAACCCAAGTCAGAAAGGCCAATGTCCCTAATTCTATTTTGGACCCAAGTATCAGAGCTATTACAATTTCTGGCCAAGTGAAAATTTAGGTCACCTAGAATTAACCAAGGCTGGTAAACTGTTTCACTAAGATCATGCAAGAAGTTCCATTGTTTCTTTTTAGGGTCAGTATAGGTAGATCCATACATGAAAGACATAAGCACTTCTGGTTTACTAGGGTCAATTCTGATAAGAGCATGAATAATATTGTCAGCATCACTAGCAATGTTACAAGTTATACCATCTTTCCACATAAGAAGCAAACCACCAGCCAGACCTACTCTATCAATCCAAGTGTAATTATGATAATGTAAGCTTTGAGCAATGGAGATCATTCTCTGAGGATCAACTTTGGTTTCACAGAGAAAAATAAAATCAGGCTTATGTGACTGGATCAAGTTATGCAGTTGTTTTAAAGTAAAACTATTGGCAATACCTTGAACATTCCAAGAAATAAATTTCATCCTGATCCAATTTTGTGAGTTAAAAACCAGATTAAAGGAAATATTATCAATACTATGAAAACTAGTTTTTGAGATTGAAAATATGTGTGTACCTTATTCTCCTTTTGAGTATTTTCAGTCTGACTGTCTCCCATTGTGCCCTTATGAGTATTTTGGATGCTTGTGATGTTATCACCTTCAGTATTTTGGGAAAAAGAACCAACTACATTGAAACTATTGTCTCCTTCACCATTAACCCTATGCCTTTTTCCAAGTCTGACATCTTCTGCTACTTCTTCAGTGTTCTTCTTTAGGAGAAAATCCAAATTGATAGTAACCCCATCTTTTGGAGGAATAAAAACAGTATTCTTGACAAATTTTTTTCTGATTTTTGGCAGATACTGGAGAAGCATTTGAGTTGATATTTGAAATGTTCTTTCTAAGAGAATTCGGCTTACCAAAATAGTAAGGTTTTTCATGTGCTTTAGATAAATAATCAGATGCATCCTTACAGGAAGCTCTGCAATGCTTGATGACATAACAATCAATGCATATTCCATTAGGTTGCCTTTCATAGAAAAACCTTTGCCAACGAGTTATTCCAACATTAGTAATTATTTTGACTCCTCTTCTTAGCGGCATAGAAAGGTCAACATTGACACAAACTTTTACAAGATCTTTACCCCTAGGCATAGCATCTTGTGGATCAATTGATGTCACTTCCCCCATGAGTTCACCAATCTTAGTTACAGAAGCAGCATTCATTAACTCCGACAGTAGATATGGCAGTTGGATCCAAAACTGTTGGAACCCCCAATGCTTCTCAGTATAAATCATATCAGGGATATAATCATGGACATTCAGAAGCTGCTTGTTAATAATCCAGGGTCTTTCATTAATCACAGTATTCAGAAACTCCCACTTGCTGAACTTGAAAATCATAAGATTTGGCTCTATCTCAACAATTCTCAGATCTTCCGGAGCTAGAAAAGGCCAGGTAAATTTTATGTATTTACCAACTAAATCATAACTCATTCTTCCTTCAAAAATAATTTTCCCAATAGCACTTGCTTCCCAGGTTGAATCTTCTGCATCTTCACTATTAGTATCCTTCTTTACAATCACAACTTCATTAATATCCCCCAGTTCTAGTGTAGCTTTCTTAAACTTATTAACCAACTCCCCCATATTACTTGAGCTTCCTTCTTCCATAATGAAAAAAGAATTAGGGTTTCTGTTTCTTGGATAGTATTGTTGAATCGGCAATGAGAGATTATTGATATAAGGGTTTTGGAATTTTTTTTGGATTGAATTCAAAAAGATATCGTGACTATAATTTAGGTAACAGAATGCGGTAGAATCTCTTCTAGATTGGCAAGACTGACAACTGTCTATTAACCAAAGGAGTAAAATTAGGTACCAGAGTTTCCTTTTCTGAGAATTTTTTTGAAATTTGAAATTCATTAACTTGAGCTGAAGGCGGGATAAACTTGACCAGCGATACACCGATTTGACCCAGTAGAAGTTCTTCTTCCCAGCGACACCATTGAAGATCAAGATAACATCACTATACAATCCTATAAGCAAACGCTTAATGAAATACTCTGCAAACGCTTGAAACACAAAACATATTAAGGCAAACGCCATTTGAGACAGAAAGATCTGAGAATACATGGAGAAAAACAAGGTTAGCAACACATTATAATTTTAAACATGAAATTGATAAAAAAAGCAGACTACAAATCCAATACTATCAACAGACTTAATGAAATTTTAAAGTGAAACCAATATTGAAAAGAAATAATACTAGTAAGAGGATTGAAAAAGCAGATTAATCATGAAAAGTTTAGAAAATTTAAACCGAGTTGACTCAGAAATTTACCGATCCTCAGAGCATCTCTCTCCTCCAAAAAATTTTCAATGCAGGTAGGTTGTATATTATATATAGTAGTAGATAAAACAATGTAAGTGGTGTGTGCTAACAGTGTAACAACATTTGTGGTACTTTACCCGATGGTGTGAGGCTTGACATTGATAGCCGGCTTTGTCCATCAACACCATGGTTATCTACTGTTAGGCCGATTGGCCACTCGGTCCAACAGATTTAGCGCGTGGTCTGGTTTCAACTTTCATGTAGTCCAGCTGACTCCAAATATATTTCATTTCTTTGACACAATCGAGCCAAGTCAAAATTTAGGGCACGAGGAAGAACTTTTGGGTATTTCTGAAGTGGATCCGAGAAATACAGAAATTGTTTATTACGGAATTAAAATCAAATCTTGGGGATAACTGATGCGAGAAACAAGAGACGAAAGGGAGTTTTGGAACAAATGGTGGAAGAAGAAGAAGCATCAACAATTTCAGGGAAGAAATTAGAAATCACCAATGCCATCGCCAATGCGTCTGTATCAATTTCAAGAGTTTTCAGGAACTTAAAAAAAGGAATTAAGTGATTTTTTCTAAAGAGGATTCAAATGTGGTTAAAATTTGGTGTAGGATTGATTGTGAAACACAGGAGGAATCTACTCTCTGTTGGTTGTAAGAATGTTGTTGGAGCTTCATGGAGAAATTGAACAAAAATAAGAATTCAAAGGTAAGGAGAAATAGACAGAAAGTGTAGTGATATTATTATTCCTACATCTTGATCTACCAATTTTGACTTGAAAATGTAAGTAATCTTCAGCATAGATCTTGCATTGTTACAGTTTGCTATGTGAATGTAGAATAGTATAGTAATGTTTAGTTTATATTGGAAATTATGCTTTAGATCCAACCATGAATTAAGAGGTTAGGGTTGTATAAGAGTGAGGCACACATACGATGTTGTTACCTACAGCTCGGCATTTCAGAATTTACAGGAGAAATGGTATATATATGGTAGTCAGTTTGCTGGTGGTACACACTATAATGGTGGCGTTCTACATTGTGGAAATATGTCACAGCAGAAAATTATTTGGAGTTTAACTTGCTTTTGGGATTCTTATCATCACTAATTGGTGTTGTATTAGGAGTTTTCTAAGACTGCATCTTCTGATATTACTTATTAGAGTTAGTCTAACTGGCCACATTGTTGTTTTCTTGCTGATTTGTGAATATCACGGCTGAACACCACCTGATTGCTAGTTAATAATTTTTCAGTGGCAATGTCAGATTGTATTAGTACACTGAACTTGTCATGTTGATAAGAGGTAGCACTCCTGAATGCAAATTTTGCTCGTTGTATTCTGGTTCAGTTTAGCAACTTATAATACGGGAATTAGCAGCTTCTGAGTTTGTTATTGTCCTATGGGCTACTGTAAGTCTCTGGGTAACCTCACTTTTAGATTCCTGTTTTTGTTCAATAGTTTCTAAGATTCAATTGTCTGCCACATGCTTCGCCATAGACTTGTTCAGACTCTATGTACGTTTTCCATTTGGCCACCTCAATATGGTTAGATTTCTCGGCTGCTAATGTGTTTATGCTCGTGCTTCTGCTGATTGTCTGATGGAGAAAATGTCATCTGTCATATTTGAGGTTCAATGTGGTGCAAATGTTAAGCTTTGTACAAAAACACCTGTTTCTGCAGTTTGAGGAATTCATGAAGAACTGCGATAGAGCTGTTGAGAGGGGAAGGGAACTCCGCTCTGACTATAAGATGATTGCAAGGGAACTGCTTTTGTGAAGATGGCAAAAATCTCACAGGACTTTGCTCCTGCAATTGAGGCTGTCCAGAAAGCTCTTACCTAGCATCGTAATTGATACATTGAAAAAGCTTAACCAGGCCAAGAAAGCCAGGAAGGAATTGGAGTAGCAAGAGTATTTTGACCCCAAGTTAGCTGATGAAGAGCGTGAAAAGGTACGGTGGTTACCCTTTTTTTGTTGTATCAGTACCGTAGAACTGGTTAAGATGAACTGCTATGTAGACTTAGCATTGCTTCAGTTACATATACGGTTGGCCTGTTTATACTCCCTCCGTCCCACTATTAAGTGACCTATTTGATTTTAGATTTTGTCCCACTAATAATTGACCTATATCACTAAACAAGGAGATATTTCTAAAATTATCCTTTTAGTTGATTATAAAAAATATAAGAAATATGCATAATTTGATAGGCATGTTTATATTCGTTACATATGTGTTTTAAAATGCTTTTCAATGGTATGAAGTTTGCGAACATCCGTGGAGTAGTTTGAGAGATAAATCATTTCTAAATTTCACTAGTTATTATCCATAAGGGTATAATTGTAAAAAAATGCTTACAAGTATTTTTTTTCCTTGCTTGCCTTAAAAATTGTGCAAACTTAAACTAGGTCACTTAATAGTGGGACGGAGGGAGTATTTAATTGACGATCCTAGACTCTGTTCGCACTATTCTTTCCTGTTGTATAGTTGCACCGTCAGTCAAATCTCATTTTAAAAGTTGTATATGTTGGTCTACAGGTAATAAGTTTTACAAGCAGCAGAAGTACCCTAAGACTGTAGGTATCACTAGACAGAGGCCTTGAGAAGGAACCCCAAAGACCCAAAGGTATTATTGTCATTTGATCTTAGTTTTCTAAAGAGATTTCTCAAAAGACTTTGAATCTCTCTTGTGTACCTGGTTTAGCTTTAGACATTTTTTCTGTTCCTACACAGGTATATAGCAACAGAGCGGCATGGTACATGAAGCTCGGAGCGCTATCTGACGGTCTGAAGGACGTGGAGAAATGCATTAAACTTGAGCACATTCCCCAAGGCTTACACCAGGAAAGGAGCAATCCAATCCTCATAAAATAATACGTCAAAGCACTAGAGACATACGAGGAAGGACTTGAAAATGACCAAAATAACCAGGAATTGATGGATGTGTAGGAGGTAGAATACTTGATCCGGCGTTTATATATATTTTAATTTTGGAAACACAGGATTGCACTTCTATATTATCATGTAAAAGTTGCATTCTTATGTTTATGTCTTGTAATGTTACTGCAGACGTGTGGCACGAATTGATGATTTGAACGAAAGACAGGTGAGATAATTTGTTCTTTCTTCCCTCTTTTCTAGTAGTCAACTCAACAAAAGAGAATTTCTTTGGAAGTACTCCCAGTTTTGAGTTTGGATATTGTGTCGCTATTTTTATTGTGCAGGCAAAGGCTATGCAGGATCCAGAACATCCTATCTGATCCAGTCATGAGACAGGTATGTGAACCATCAGCAGTTCATGTGACTTCACTGAATTTTGCCATCATTTGTTATATTTATACCTAACATGCTAGATGACCTCGAGGTACTTGTATAGATTTGCATCTAGTTTATTGACATATGAGCTTAGGCATCTGGATACATCTCTTTGAATGTTTGTTTCAAAGGGGTCACTTTGTTGATGCTAAAGTAAATCAGAATTGATGTTGGTCTTTGTCAAAGTGGGACAAGAAAGTAAGACCTGATATTCTCTGAGACAACGTTTTTACTCACGTAGGAGCTTGTTGTCTGTGTATGATACGTGTTGGATGACTTTATGAGTATTTTCCAAAATAGATTAAGACTCCAAAACATTATGGATGACTTAATTGGGTTAATTAATGAGATCTTATTTACTATTAAATACTTACTATATATAAACTTACTATATATAACTTCTTGAAAGTAATCCATTATCTTACTTATTCCTTAGACTCGACCTAGATGATGTATACCACTACCGAAGGCACCCCTCATACAATGTACTCCATAAATATTGAGAGTACCGAAAGAGGGTTAACCCAACAAAACAATCATAACAAAAAAGATTTCTTCGAACATCATATCTCCAAGTGTAGTGAAATTGGTATTACTCTTGGTAAGCTGTATATGTGGTTTCTTAGGGATGGTAGGAGGTCCATTGCTACTTAGACTTTATTTCATACATGGAGGTAGTGGAAAATGGTTATCAAGTTGGGTACAGATGACTGGGTTTCCAATGTTATTCATCCCACTCATAGTCCTTTATTCTCGACGAGATCAAAATACCGAGTTCTTCGCTTCTCGAAAGTTTTTATTTCATGCTGCTCTAACAGGACTAATTCAAGGAATAGGAAATTTCATGTTTTGTTTTGGATTGTCTATCCTTCTGGCATCAACAGTGTCTCTCCTTATTACAACCCAGCTCATATTCATCTCCCTCATTTCATTAATATGGGTTAAACAAAAGTTTACTCCGTATTCGCTAAATCCAATTGTGGTAATAATAATGGGTTCTGTACTGATTGGTTTAAGCAGATCCAGTGATCGTCCTCCTGGAGTCACGAATTCTCAGTACGAGTTTGGTTTCTTTATAAGTTTAGCTGCTGCTGCAATTTTTGGCTTTGTCATAGTGAGCACCCAAGTTGCCTATGCTAAGGCCAATCAAGCCATGATTTATTATATTGTGCTGCAGTTTCAAGTTTGTGTTGCCTTCTTTGCTACATTAACTTGCGCACTCGGAAGCCTGATAAATCAGGATCTCGCGGTAAATAACTTTACATACATCCAACTCTGTTATATAATGCTACATGATACACAAACCTAAGCAAAAATTTGTTCTTATTTTGCAGGCAATGCATAAAGAAGCAAGAGAATTTGGATTAGGAGCGCAAATGGTAGTTTGGCAGATGGTGTTTGTTGGGAGAGCAGGCATTATATTTTGTACCTCCTCACTCTTTGCTGGAGTTGTGGGTGCAATTTTTTCTACTCTTTCGCAGATTGCAGCGGTGATAGCTTTCCATGAGAATTTCACAGGAGAAAAAGGGATGGCCTTGGCTCTAACACTATGGGGATTCACTTCTTACTTTTACGGTTCCTACAAGAATACTAAGAAACCAGAGCCATTAAATCCATGAAACAAAGAAAACTGTTTGAGCTTAATAATTTAGATACGACCATCAGGTTGCTTAGCATGTACTGTACAAGAAAATGTTTGTACTAAGTCGCATGTGCAACTTTTCTTTTCTTGGCGTAGGGCTGTCCTTGGCACAAAGTGACCAAAGTTCAACTTTGGGCATCAATTTGTTTTATTTTTCTCGTTTTTCTGGTAAATCGGATTAATGATATAAGCTTTGGACAAAAAAGTCAAAACTTTTAATTAGTTTGTTAGTATGCTGATAAACAATTAAAAGCCTGGCGAATTTAAGGGCCAACCAAACGGATTTAGGGGCCAACACTAAAAGACAAAAAGGTCACCCAAACGTAAAAAGGGGTCATTCCTTAACCGATTAAGTCGTATTGGCGAAACTATCCTTATACATTCGGAAGTTAAGGACCAAAATTATCTTCCGAATGTAGTGGTTCAATCCTCGATGTGCCAAGGCTCGATGATGGTTCAGTGGTGGACCTGGTGGTTCCATGGTAGTCAGTGCATATGCTTTGGAGTTTTTGGCCACTTTATTCGGAGGTTATATCCTTAACTTATCTTCCGAATGTAAAAATTCCAAAAAAAAAATAATTATGAGTTTTTTTGAAAATCAGAATTTTGGGCCACTTTACATTCGGGAGTAAGAGTTTTTAGTTATCTTCCGATTGGCCCAAAATTCTGAATTTCGAAAAACACTAATCTTTGGAGATTTTGTAATTGTTACATTCGGAAGATAAGTAAAAGCTTATCCTCCCGAATGTGTGTTGGCTAACCTTCTACAATGGCCCTTGGAACCGCCTAGAGCCATGGCGTGGTTGGTTTTGAGCCTGTCATATTCGGAGGATAAGTCATTTGCATAAACCTCCGAATATACGATGGCCCAAAAATCCGAATTTGGGAAAAATGAAGATTTTTCTCGTTTTGAACGTGCAATAATCGGAAGATATTTCATAAACCTAGACCTCCGAATATGTGTTGGCTAACCTTCTACAATGGCCCTTGGAACCTCCTAGAGCCATGGCGTGGTTGGTTTTGAGCCTATCATATTCGGAGGATAAGTCATTTGCATAAACCTCCGAATATACGATGGCCCAAAAATCCGAATTTGGGAAAAATGAAGATTTTTCTCGTTTTGAACGTGCAATGATCTGAAGATATTTCATAAATCTAGACCTCCGAATGTGTGTTGGCTAACCTTCTACAATGTCCCTTGGAAGTGGACTGATTAGAACAAAAAAAACTAAATGGGGGTTATTGTGCCGGAAGTGGACTGTTTTAGCTCACCACTAGTATCAACTAATTTCACTAGCTCACTCCTAGTATTAACTGTCTTCTTACAGTACAACTAATCACAGGTTAACTTGCGCAATTAACTAACTAATCATTCCTAAAACCATGAAGCACGGCAAGAACACAAACATGAATATGAATTAACTCAACATAAAATTAGGGGTTTCATCAACACCCTAGCAGAGAGTTTTAGAACATGCTGAAACTGAAAATGAAATTGAACTGATAGAAAATATGGGATAGGATGTTTGAAACCTATTTATAAGGTAGAATACCCGTTCATTTCTTTTCTGTTTCACTTCACACTCCGAGCAGCATGTTCTCATCTTTTACTTCACGTGAGAAACATTATCACGGTTTCTGCCAACCCATGTTGTCTTGTTCTTCTCGAGCTCAGCCATCACATGTGAAGATAGCTCGCATGCGCATCTTTTATTTTATTTTTTTCTTCTTGCTTTTGCAGCAACCCATCATTCCTGGCACATTTCGTTTCAAGTTCTCCATCTCGAGCTCGTCTTCTTTCACGTTCATGCCAACACCGGTCATGATAGCCATCAGCTCCCGATAACTCGTGCTTTTCTTCCCTGTTCTCTTCAACAGCTCGTCATCGACCAACCTGTCTGCCATCAATGCCATCAGCTCCAACATCATCTTCTCCTTCACGTGCTCACCATTCCATGCATCATCCATGCTCGAGCACTCATCAAATTATTCATGTGAGGAATATTATAACGGTCACTGCCATGCATGCTGTCTTTGTCCACGAGCTTCACCATCATGTGAGGAATATTATCGAGATGGAGAAGTCACATGCGCATGGGAGACATCGGATATAGCAATGACAAGAGCTCGAGCTTAGTGCTCATATGTCAATAAGTAATTTAAACATCTACCTTTGACTGATATCGTAGTATAATATTAGGTTCACACTGACTTCATCGACTTATCGTGATGGTGCTGGAGTGGAGTGACACTAGGTTCAATTAAATTTCATTATCATACAAAGATATTCGTAATGACAAGAGCTCGAGATGATGGCAGACAGAGAACTCGATAGTGAAGAGATGGGTTGGTCGACGAGCCCAAGCTGAAAAGCAAAAGAAAATAAATAGAAAGAAAAGAAGATTCCGTTGTTCGAGAAGAGAGAAGAAGAAAGCAAGAAGAAAAGAAGGAGAACGTGAGCATGAAACACCCATCACATTCGGTTGTAGAGACCAAAAGAAAAAGAAAGAAAAAACAATATATATCCCATCACATGCTCGGATCGTGAACCAAGGAAGTGAATGGAGTTGTTCGACGATAATGAACTCGAGAACATGGGAGTATGAGACGGCTGTTGGAGCTCGCAATGGAGAACGTGGAATATAAAATGTACCCAGCATCACATGCGCCAAAAGTGAAGCAACCAACAAATGTGACAGATGGGAGGTGCACGCTGTGTCGGGTATTTCGTCTTATAAATAGGATTCGAACTCTTCTTCCAAAACAGACCTTGCTAGAGATCCTACACCAGACCGAATTTCATCTGTTTCAATTTTTTTTCCTAAATTTCATTGTTTTTTAAACATATTCAAGTTATGTTCTTGTTGTGCTTAATTGAAATAGGATTAATCAGTTAGCTTTTTAATCAAATGACCCTTAATATAGGATTATGATGTGGATTCAATCACCCTAGTGCTTATAAATCAGTTGTTTACAATCTATTTATTGTATCTTTACATTGCAATTTGCTTTATTACTCGTTTACTACCAAATATCTTGTCGTATCGACACCCAAAAGAAATATTGCATTACTCTCATTTGAATCAGTTTAGTGATATTTTCTGGTTTTGATCTTCAAAACCTATTTTTTTTGTTCTAATCAGTCCACTTCCAAGGGACATTGTAGAAGGTTAGCCAACACACGTTCGGAGGTCTAGGTTTATGAAATATCTTCCGATTATTGCACGTTCAAAACGAGAAAAATCTTCATTTTTCCCAAATTCAGATTTTTGGGCCATCGTATATTCGGAGGTTTATGCAAATAACTGATCCTCCGAATATGACAGGCTCAAAACCAACCACGCCATGGATCCAGGAGGTTCCAAGGGCCATTTTAGAAGGTTAGCCAACACACATTCGGAGGTCTAGGTTTATGAAATATTTTCCGATTTTTGCACGTTCAAAACGAGAAAAATCTTCATTTTTCCCAAATTTGGATTTTTGGGCCATCATATATTCGGGGGTTTATGCAAATGACTTATATCCGAATATGACAGGTTCAAAACCAACCACGCCATGGCTCCAGGCGATTCCAAGGGCCATTGTAGAAGGTTAGCCAACACACATTCGGGAGGATAAGCTTTTACTTATCTTCCGAATGTAACAATTACAAAATCTCCAAAGATTAGTGTTTTTCGAAATTCAGAATTTTGGGCCAATCGGAAGATAAGTAAAAACTCTTACTCCCGAATGTAAAGTGGCCCAAAATTCTGATTTTCGAAAAAACTCATAATTTTTTTTTTTTTGAATTTTTACATTCGGAAGATAAGTTAAGGATATAACCTCCGAATGTAAAGTGGCCAAAAACTCCAAACCATATGCACTGACTACCATGGAACCACCACTGAACCATCATCGAGCCTTGGCACATCGAGGATTGAACCACTACATTCGGAAGATAATTTTGGTCCTTAACTTCCGAATGTGTAAGGGTAGTTTCTCCAATACGGCTTAATCGGTTAAGGGATGACCCCTTTTTTACGTTTGGGTGACCTTTTTTGTCTTTTAGTATGGCCCCTAAATCCGTTTCGTTGGCCCCTAAATTCGCTAGGATTAAAAGGGCAGTAAAAAGATTTCTTTTTTACAAAAATCTACATAATTAAGAAATACGTTTACTATTTTCTCTTTGCAATCCATGCGCTTCTTATTTTCTTTAACATTGTCATCTTTTTTATATAAATGAAAATTCTTTTGTCTGATGTGGTAATGATACATTTAGTTTTCCATTTTTCTAAGAATTTAAAGTGTCGTGTGGTAAAACATGAGTTTAAAATCCATGCGCTTCTTTTTTTTTTTTAACATTGTCTTCTTTTTTATATAAATGAAAATTCTTTTGTCTGATGTGGTAATGATACATTTAGTTTTCCATTTTTCTAAGAATTTAAAGTGTCGTGTGGTAAAACATGAGTTTAAAATGAAAGGACACAATGGGTTTAAAATAGAGGGACACATAATTAAATTCATGTTTTTTTGCCAATTTATAGACATGTCTTTCACAAGAATCAACAATGACCCTAAAAAGCCCGAGGTTTTAGTCTCTTTTACGTATGGCTCTACTTATAATGACCCTAAAAAGAAACAATGGAGTTTTCTACATGACCTTAGTCAAGAGGTCTACCAGCCTTGGCTAGTGATAGAAGACTTGAATTTTCACTTAACTAGAAATGGTAATAGCTCAGACACTTGGGTTCAAAATATTGTTAGAGACTTTGGCCTTATGGATTTAGGCTATGAGGCAAAGGATTTTACCCGGATTAGTAATAGCTATGGTACATGTAATAAGAAATATAGACTAGATATGTCTTTAGGAAACAATGATTGGATTTTACACTTTGCTCAAGCAAAAGTTCTCCATCTGAACCATGTTGCTTCAGACCATTGTTGGGCCGACCGAGCGAAGCGAGGAAGGACTCTATATATGGTGACTTTGTGTCAATGTGAATCATGACTCTTTTTTTCCCAATTAGACACAAAATGATTGGATTTTGTTTGGTGTTAGTGATGTTTGGTGGTCATTTTTTTCGACTAAAATGCCCCTACGCGTTTCCATTTTCTTCATGGTCCATCGTAATAACGCAGAAATAAAAATGGTACGTCCGTAAAATGATGAGCTTTACTCTCTTTTTGACGATATTCTAGTAGATTTTTGGAAAAAAAGGGGTAATTATATAATCACCCTATTGAATTTCTGAAACCATCATTTCTTCTCCTCATCTCTAGGTTCTTCCTTCTCCTCTTTACCACCACTCTCCTCCACCTCTCCATCAACACCATCACCACTTCCGGTTCACCTAAACTACATATTGTTCTAATTTCTGGCATGAAAAATACTTTTTTTTTTTGGTTTTGTTAAAATGGTATGTTTGGTGTTGTCTATTATTAAACCCTAGGTATGCTTGTTGACCCTGATTTTACACTTCAAATTAATGTAATTTACACTTCAAATTGGTGTTTGTTCATGTTTGCAAGGGATCATGTTAGGGTTTTATACCAAAACACAAGGATTAAGTTACTGAATAGGTATAGAAGTCGGATAAAAATCCTTTGAATTGGGGGTTAGCCACCAGAAATAAGAAAACTGAGAAGAAGATTGAAGAAGAATTTTTTGTATTAATTCTTGAGTTCTTTACAAGCTCAGGTGCAGTATTTATAGTTGTCTAAACTTGTGAAGCAGGAAACATTAATTATAGAAATCTAACTAAACATGGAAATAAAAATAAGCTAAATATAGGAAAGATATAGAAGGAAACTAGTTTGGGTAAGTGTTAGCACCGCAACATCCCACCCTGCTCGAAAAATGGCTTGTCCTCAAGCCTCAAATTCTGGAAAACGGAGAATCAACTCATCTGCATCTTCCTAGGTCATCTCTTCTCGTGGATGATCCATTCATTTGACTAACTATTTAGTGCCCGCATATGAACCTTTCTTGAACATTTTGCGCTCTAGTATAGCTTCTGGTTCCCACTTATCATAATCAATGACAAAAGATAAAATTTTCTCAATAGAGATAGTTGATCCTAACTTCAGTTTCAACTGGGAGACATGAAACACATGATGAATGCGACTTGCTACTGGTAGTTCCAATTTATATGCTACTGATCCTATCTTTTCAATAATACTAAAAGGACCATAAAATCTTAGAGAAAGTTTTGAGAATGATTAGTTAGTTACTGTTCTCTGTCTATATGGATGTAAAAAGAGATAAACCCAATTACCTATAGAAAATTCTCTTTATGTGCGATGATCATTAGTATATGCTTTCATTTTATCTTGAGCATCATGTAAATGTGATTTCAGTAGTTTGAGTATGTGGTCCCTTTCCTTGAGATTCAAATCAACATCATTAACAGAAGTAGAACTAGGTACGTAGATATGCTGAAATTGTTGGTAAAGGACGACTATAAAGAGCTTGGTAAGGAGTCATGTTAATGGATGAGTGATGACTTGTATTATACCACCATTCTTCCCATGGTAGCTATTGATGGTGGATTTTCAAAAAAGGTCAAAACCATAAAATCATGAGGCATGTTTTTGACACGGCTTTCAGGTATGCAACAATTCATATTTTACGAATCCATGATGAAGATGTTTTCGAAAAGCTCCACTAGCTGAGCGATTCGATCCCAGGAATTTCATCATGACCTCTATGCATAATAATATAATTGGGAGGTTCTCCTTAGATTGAGATCTTAACGCCTTCAAGACGTCGGTAACACTCACTGTTCCCTGACTGCAGGAGAGAGAGACCCACCTCCACATAGAAGAACGATTAGGCGATTCTCCGTAGATTGAGAGCATTAACGCCTTCAAGACGTCGGTGACACTCACTGTTCCATGACTATGTGGAGATATCGTGAATAGATTCAGGTGGTTCTCTGTAGATTGAGAGCAATAACGCCTTCATGTTCGTAAATAACACCCGTGACTCCCTGACTATGCACTATTCAGAATGGATGTGATGCTTTAACTGGCTAATATCTTTTCTGCAATAGATTAATTCTGCTGTAACATTCACCACTGAATCCCCAGAATGATATATTATTGCTCATATTCCATTGACGAATCCACAGCCTGATCCCATGGAATGGCAATAACAATTGCTCATATTCCATGGTCGAATCCACAGCCTGATCCCATGGAATGGCAATAACAATTGCTCATATTCCATGGTTGAATCCACAGCCTGATCCCATGGAATGGCAATAACAATTTCTCCTATTCCATGGTCGAATCTACGACCTGATCCCATGGAATGGCAATAACAATTTCTCTGATTTCATGATCGAATCCACAACTTAGTCTCACGGAATGACAATAAACTACTATATTATCTCATTATTCTGATTTCATGATCGAATTCACAACTAATCTCATGGAATGGTAACATATAATTTTATTAATCTGATTCTATGGTCGAATACACGATCCCATGGGATGGTAATGCTTGTTATTTTATTCCGAATTCGTGGTCGAATCCACAACTGATCCTATGAATTAATAATAAATAACTACTCATTTTTATTGTTCCGTTTCATGAATTATTCTCCACTTAATTTCATGAATTAACAATAAATACTCAATAATCGGGAATTTGGATCATCACTGAGTAAGCCCCACAAAAATGGTGCAAGTGTACTCGACAATGATGCACGACTGAGAAATCGGATGCACGAACGAGCATCCAAAAATATGGATAGATGAGGAATCATATGCAAAACAGGGGAAAACAACAAATAATAATAAAATAATAAAAGGCGCCTAGGGTCCGGGCCCACCGGCCGGCCGTCCATGCCCTAGACGTGGCCGGTCCCATGTCTCTTCCATTATTTTTCCCTATTTTGTTATTTTCAAGAACTCATGAAAAACTCCTTCAATTTAGCAACTTTCCTTGTTTATGCAAAACTCATGAATTCCCCCATAACTTCGTGGATTCATGAAAATATTATTATAAAATAGGGAAAGGTGTGCGGGACCGGGCAACCTAGCCGACCGGCCATGCCCGAGCCGTGGCCGGTCCCACACCTCACAATCCCTAGCTTTTTACAATTATTATTCCTAATCTCATGAAACTCCTCTGTTTCAAAAAAAACTCATGGATTTTCCATAACTTCACGGGTTCATGAAAAATAGTGCGGGACCGGCAACATAGCCAGTCGGCCATGCCCTAGCCGTGGCCGGTCCCACACATTGCAATCCCTAGTCTTTTATAATTATTATTTTCCTCAATTCATGAAACTCCTTGGTTTGAGCAAAAATCATGATTTCGTCATAACTTCTCAAATTTTGCTTGAATCATGAAAAACCAAAAGCCAACATGATCACACGACCGGCTAGCCTCTCAAGAAAATTTTAAATGTTAGGATATTCTTATTTTAATATTTACCAAATATTGATCAATTGAACATACATGCTCATTCCAACAAAAATCAAGAATTTCAGTCAAGATGAAACTCTTCTAAAAATTCACAATGTTGCTCGAAGGCATATCAGAAAATACTGAAACTCTCAGTACGGAGACACGGATACCACAGAAACATGTGCATGCCTTCATGTCCAACCAGAGTCATCCCTAGGGCTTGCACAAATCCAGTCCCATATGTTTTCATAATTCTGACCTAATTTTCTCAATTGCTCATATTGGTCCCAAACTCTCTCCAACCAACCTGGGGATTGATCAAACGGCCAACAGCTGGTCCCGTGACCACCAAGAGCCGGTCCCATGCTCTTTTTGTTGGTCCCATCTTCATACCTAGGTTTTATCACCTAATGCTGAACCAAGCAATATTTCAGTAAATGATGAAATCAATATTTAATCATCATTCTTTCACCAAATGGTCAACTCAAGACCATGATGCATGCTCACTCGAGTATCCAGGAACCACATGATCGTCCATCATCCCATGTGGTCGGTCCCTCTTCACTCATGACCAATTTTCAGCAATTCCTCAATTAATGAAGGATTGATCAAAAAATTAGGTTTTGAACAAACGTCCTCGCTCGATTAATCACCATTTCGAGCAAGTTCAAACGCTAAATTATGTTTATCCAATGATCAACATCTGGATTAATTATGCAATATTAGATAATCTACCAATATTTTAATTAATATTTTATTGGGTCACGTAAGTAATTCGAATTTATTCAACTTTCCGAATGTTATCCGAGGTTTTGACCAATCATCAGGTTTAAATAATTTTAATTAAGCAATACTTGCTCAGTTGCTTGAATATTGATTCCACTATCAATATTTCATCCTCCTTTTAAGTATAAGAAATAAAATATATGAAATATCCTTAATAAGTATACTACATATACAATACCTTTGGCTACTAAACTGATCTACCAAACCTCAATTCACCAAATTAAGAGATATAAGAAGTATTCAACCAGAATAATTATGTAACATATGACTAAGTATAATGATTACTTAACTTTCACCAAATGACATATCCTTTCAAGAAGTATAATAAATAATGAGATATTCTTAATTAATTATAAGAAGTATTCTAATTTTTGGAGAAATATTCAATAAAATATTCGTAAACTTTTACGAATATGAACTTTCGTATTTGATTGCTATCAAAAATTCCACTTTTCTTCTTCAAAACTTCATAATGTATATTCTTGTAAAATTTCTTCAATGATATCGATTTAAAGTTTTCTTTCAGATCTTCATAATGTATATAATTTATCAGTTCTTTTTGTAATGCTTTTCCTTCTTTTTTTTTAATGCTTTTTTAATTTGTTGCACAAAATGACAAGCCTTTATGTTTTCGCAAACAAGAAGCCTCGTGATATTTAGCGCCTTTTAAAGACGATCACTCTCTAACGGAGCCGCCTTTTATCTTTCTTCGGCTGCCCCTTCAAGGAAGCGTACATCGACCATACAAGGTTAGCTCTTCTGCCAACAATTGAACCAAGCAAATTGAGCAATATATCGATACGAAATCAAAATATTCTCAAATATGAATGTAAAACATCTTTATCACTTAATATGTCAGATCGCTTTATCAGCTTCCTAATCGCTTTGTCCAGATCCAGTATAAATGGTCCAACAATATCCAAACCCCATTTTCAGTGAAGAAAATGATGAAAATCTGAATTCTATTTAATCATCATATTCTTTCCTTGTATCCTGTTTCTATATATGTTAGAGCATGGATTGCCATCTTCCTCCATGTAACATCTTCAATATTTTTTCTCATTCTTCGCGAGTTGAGCACCTGAGAGGTGGTCCATTGAAAGATTTTCATATAAAATGCAACTCATAGTTTGTTGCACGACTCTTTAATTTATGCTTCTAGTCCGTTCCTGGATATTTCCCCGAGATATGCATGAATTTCTTTTCTCCAATCTGCGATGTTGTTTGATAACTCTTTCTACTTCCATCGCAATGCCTTCAATTTCTTTTTTCTTTGTCTCGATGGGTGTTGGAATTGCAGATTTTTGGATATTTTGTATTTGGATTTGTCATCATGCTTGAATAAATGCAAAAGACCGCTAGACTATTATATTTTCTAGATATATGTCCCCATTTTAATTTTGGTATCTTTCAGATAATTCTTCAACGACTTGTATTTTCAAAGAAGAATTTGTGGTATATTCCCCTTTAATTTGACAATTCCAATCACTTTGTTATCCTTATATGATCTTCTTTTCTATTACGATCTTTAATGCATCAAAAAGATTGCTTTTTCATTGTTGGATGCAAATTTAGTCCGAATAAGAATGTTGTTCTTTCTCCTTCTCGTGAAATCAACACGACCCAATTCCATTTCCTCACTATCGGATGATCCGTCCACTAGAATTTCCCATCTATGTGGTTCTCATAATAAGTATTTTGATTTCCAAATTCTTCTTCAACATCCATCATTTCCTAATCGCTTCATCTTCTTCCCAAAGGAAATTCTCGCCAAAAAATTACTTTTTGATTTTTTGGTTTGACAATATCATTTTATCTGTAATGGTTTACTTGTGATCAACCTTTTTTGTGTTCTTCATGATGATTCGGTTACCACTTTTATCACATGCTTTATATTCGTAATGAATGAATAAATTAAGATTAACTTCTCCATTTGTGAATCTCGTCGCATTAAAGGTTTTACTAACGTAGTAAAATATTTTAATTAATATTTTATTGGGTACCAATAACGTGAGTATAGATGTATTTGCGAGGTATTTTGATTCCTTGAAAAGCTTTTTTCACATTCATCACCCACTTGAATTAAGTAATAAAAAATCCATTATACATTTCTCAGATTTAATTTGATGTTGCACATGATCTTTAGCTTCCTTGCTTTTTATCAACAATCTACATATTAAGTTTTATGTATCCATTTCGCGAACGTCAACCATACGTTGATTTCACCATTCCGCAAACCAAATGGCATCTTCACATAACAATACAAACTCAAAAAAAGATACCATTTGATTATACCCTTTATATCCATCAAGCATCGAGTTCCAATTTCATTTTTCCTTCATATTACTAAATCAATCATTGTCTTTGTGATCAATTACATTCTTCTTTTTTGCAATCTCCATCTACATCGACTTCATTTGATCTTCAAATTTTCCACAATTCCTCAAATTTAGGCTACTCAAGTGCTTTTCAGTTGTAATAACCTACAACTACACCCTCAATAGAATTATTGATTCCACTATCAATATTCAAAATGGAACTAGAATAGTTACAACTTTTTCTATTCTTTCCTAAGATAATTTCTTACACTCACTAAAAATCAGATATGAATGAGCAATAATCAATATCGATCCAACTATCAATATTCAGTAATTTATCAGTAATTCGTCGAATCGAGCAATACTTGCTCGAATAATCCATATATATTCACTAACTCATCAATATTCAACAACTCGTCGAATTTACAATATTTTCCCAGATGAGCAACATTAATATTCATGAATTGCTGAGCATTTGTCAATCATGCTCGATTCATAAAAATCTAGACTTATTGTCTAATCAGTAAATAATCGACTAACTAAATACACCTTTGTCATGCAGACTCCACGATTCGTGAGATATCAATCACGTCACAAATGGGGGATATCACTTAGGGTTTTGGTCTGGCGGTCTACGAAATGTGGATTCATCCACGAAGAGAAATGTGCTTAAGTCGTGCAAACGGTTAAAGGAGTTAGCAAAGTAGTGGGTGTACGATCAGTCAAGTCTCCACACGACATGGAACTGACTTTACCACGATCTCCTACTTTCCCACTCTTTCACTCAATAAACCGTCACACTTACAGGGATCAATGTGTTCACTACTCTGATAATATAAATAAGTCACTGAATTCATGATTGAGGACATTATCAGCAATCGTCCACATAGAATTTATCGAGTAACTACTCTTAATAATTCATCAATCTACCAGAACTTATTCGAACTCAACATTTCATCAATTTGCAGAAACCTTCAACATATCCACAATCCTTGATCATCATTGATCCCACACAATTCTCAACTTCCCTCCTACAGATCAACCCATCTCCCTCTTTGCGACCGAATTGACTCTGGAACGGCCATTGACTTGGTTTAGGCCGGAGTCCCACATATTGATCTCTCGAATCTAAGCACTCCCTATACAGTGCATCTGTGTGAGGTTAAGAAGTTTGCTTGGTTGAGGAGTATCGATGACACGCTCGTCTCTTTACTTCCCTAAAAACCATTGAATCGTTTTTCCCCATCTACAGTAGACATTTGGACCAATCATTTTGCTTCATACCAACAAAACATCTCAAATAACATTCTAATGATCTATTTGTGATTTCTGTTTGTCCATCAGACTGAGGATGATATGCTGAGCTACGACAAATTTTTGTATTTTGCAGAGTAAAATAAGCGTCCCAAAAGTTGCTCATGAAAATGGGATCTCTATCACTAACTATACTTCCTGGCATCCCATGAAGATGAACAATCTCATGTACAAATATCTCTGCAATAGATCTAGCAGAACAACTTGGACGGTACCAAAGACCAATGCCCAAGTGTCAATCAAGTTATATATAACAAACAAGGTCGGATTTATCAACTGATTGAACTACGCACAACTTGTGATATATTTCAATTATTTAAACAAATATAATACGAAAAAGAAATAACACAGAAGATTGGAACACCACACTATATTAAGATGCTGTAGACACTAGCCTAATACAAGTTAATTTTAGATTGGAACGTAGTTGATCCCTAACCAAGTCTCACACCGGTTAAGGTACAATTGCGTTTCTGACGCCTCTAGAACCACACCAGATTCTGCGCACTTGATTCCCTTAGATGATCTTACCCACAACTAAGAGTTGTTATGACCCAAAGTCAAAGACTTATAAACAAATTTGTCTCTCATAGAAAAGTCTATTCTGATAGATAAATCTGTCTCCCACAAAAATACCTATGACATTTTGTTTCATCTTATGATAAATCAAGGTGAACAAGAACCAATTGATAATCCAGTCTTATACTCCCGAAGAGCGTCCGAGAAATATCAATCACCTCGTAATAACTTAACTATATGGTAGTAGAAGAACTTATTACGGAACCACAAAGTTTGAGACGAAGAACTTTGTGATTACTATTTATATCTTACCTATCGGCAATAAATCTCGAGCAAATCTTAGAGAAGATAGTAGTCAACCCGATAGAACAAGTAAGATCATAATATTCAACTATAGAGAAAATAGTTGGATATGGATTCACGAATCCCACATGAAGTCTTCAAGTCGTTAACCTATAATGGTTTTGGAAAAACCTAGGTTAAAGGAGAATCGACTCTAGTACGCAACTAGGACACAAGAAAGTGTTGGGATTAGGTCTTCCAGTTGCTAGAGCTCTCCCTTATATAGTCTTTCAAATTAGGGTTGCTTACAATCAAATCTAAGATAGATTAGTAACAAAGCATTCAATATTCACCGTTAGATGAAAACCTGATTTAAGATTCAGGCTAAGTCTACTTAATAATAAAGCAATTAATTTCCACCATTAGATGGTCTTAGCTTATTACACACAATAACATTCAATCAAAGTTAGCCATATGAACACTTTTATCTTAACCACATTTATGTAACACTTATAGATCAAATATGATAATCAATCAATCAATCATGAAAGATAATCAAAAGAATCTAATTGTGTTTCCAATAGAGTTGTTTAATTGTTCACTATCTCATAAAAATATATATGAACAAATTGAAACAAAATCGGATTGATTCGTAACCGTACAAAGTACTTATTCAAGAACCAATTCATGAACATTAACCCACGATTTGCAAATATTGCTTTCCTTAATTCATAAATATTTTAGTTCATGAGAATGAGAATCATACTTAACCGATTTTAGAACTTAACCACTGTGTTTGCAAACCAGGTACGCGAACAACAACTCTGGACCTTGGCCTTTCCAGCCGTTCGCAAACCAGGTACGCGAATAGCCGTCTCGAACCCAACTTAGGTAAAATTGTTCGCATACTACGTA
The DNA here is from genome assembly GCA_023529315.1 of Papaver bracteatum. NCBI lineage: Eukaryota > Viridiplantae > Streptophyta > Magnoliopsida > Ranunculales > Papaveraceae > Papaver > Papaver bracteatum. The sequence goes on from JAJJWX010003533.1 coordinate 2,627,258, forward strand.
CAAAAACAAGGTTCCCGGACATTTACATTTAAAACCGTTCGCATACTAGGTACGCAAATAAGGTTCCCGAACCTGAATCGTTACAATACAGTTCGCATACTAGGTATGCATACCGTGTTGTATCTAGACATGGTCAATTACTCTAAAATCACATTTCAATCATTGAAACATCCTTAGAAGACGACAATGGCTGTCTCACACAAACCAATAGCTTCAAATAACTTTCAAGTGATTGAATGATCAATACGAACCTTTCCAAGTCGACATCAAATGATTGTCTCACACAAATCATGTAAGATATTTCAAGGCAATTTTGACATGATCATCTTTTGACTTAATATAATTATTTTTCAATAAATAAATTTTTTCCAACTAAAGTCGTCAAGAATAATGATTAACATAGTTAAAGCAAAAAGCTTCCAATACATATTTCGAAAAATAGATACGCGAGATAAACACAGCTCGAAATATCAAATGTGTATAATGTAAAAGTATATATAGCTATACGACTTAATCTCATTAGAAGATAGAATAGAATAGACTTCTGAGTGATAGATAAGTTTTAGTCTCCACATACCTTTTGTTGATGAAGTTCCTTCAAGCTCTCCTCAGTAGATCTTCGTCTTCAATCAATGAACGTCGTGAAGTCTAAAGATCAACTGCACATTCTATCCTAATCCGAGAAATATCTATAAGTAGACTAGAAATCAAGACTATAGTTTTGATCAACTAAACTTGACAATAAATCTTGAGATAGCAACACTTGTGAGTTCAACCGAGCAATACTCTAACAGTTTCGAATGAGACAACTAATTTGTGGTGGGTAAATGTAAACACTATCAAAGAATTTCATTCTCTATTCCTTCCCTATGGTGTAGACGTGATAGTTTGACTGCATGTGAAGGATGCCTTTTAATAAGTCTTAGTGAGTTCTATAGTTTTAATTTAAGATTGAAGTAGGGTGTAACAGTAACACTGTTGATGGAAACTCAACTGTCTGAATGAGGAAGCGGAGCCGCTTCCTATGAGAATATGAGCTTTGATTCTCTAGAGCATTATGAGAAACATGATATGTGTAGGGCCAAATTGGACACAACAACACGAGCTTGGCAGCAACTTTGGAGATATCATGCATGGTTTTTATCGCGAATTACATCAAACGCTAGCAGTTCAAGACATCGCGTTCACTGTCTCTAGCAAGTAGTTCCAATAGCTCACTAAGAAAAGGTTCAAGACCTCATGGACACCTCCTAAAATGGTATTTCCTATGTTTTTACGTGATTTTTGTTTTTTATCGAAATTTAATTCATTTTGAGAAAAAGAGTTTCATTTTGTTTTGATGATTTTGGTATTACTGGAACTTAGGACCTAAGGGCCATTAAGGGTTCACTAGTTCATGCATTTTCACTTTGGCGAAAGAAACCTTTAGTCTCAACTGTAAGAAACTAAAGATGAAATCGCTCTCTATACTATATGATTTTTGCAATCCATAGTATGACCCTGGGATCAACACACTGCTGTGTGATGGAGAGGATGTTGGAATGGCTAGTATGACTTCAACATGCACGATCCGTTTGTCTGTTTATTCAGTTCGGGTCGTGAGATTATGATGTTGATTAACCAAGATTTATCTGTGTTTTCATGTTTTATTGAGGTTTTCATTCATGTGGGGGATTGTTGGAAACAATATTTATTAATTTTTATTTTTAAAGTTTTTAACTAAATAAAATCAATTTTTATTTTCTTTGTGAATGAAATTTTTATTAGTCCCATATCGGAGAGTTCCTCTTCTTAAGTTGTAGTATTCCATTATATAAACAAATTTATCTATTTTTGTAAAATCTATGGCAAAGGGGTTTCTCTTTATTTTAGAGAGACCCCAAAGGGAAAATATTTTTATATTGTTTTCTTAAGCGTTCGCGATTTTCCTTACCAAACTCAAGTTGAGCATCTGTTACATATGCTAGTAGTAGGTGTAATAGGGTGTTTTATCCTTAAGATATATGTCCTGTGAGGGAGATAACATCACTTTTGGGTGTAGCCGGGTGCTAATGTCGTAAGGACAACGTGTTGAACACGTGACTCACTCTGTTTTTCAAAATTTTGCCGTGTTACTGCTGCGGAGATCTCGGGCTCGTTCTTTTCGTCAAATCCATCACTTCCATTAGACATGAGTTAAGCATCAATAACTTTTATTTATGACTTTTCATTGTTTTTTATTATTGCACCTGACATTTGTGTCGTGTTAGAAATTTACATGCAATGGCTAAAAGATAACAATATTAGCTGATATCAAATCGTGATTATTTAGATTTTAGTAGATATCAGATCAATTTTGGTGATTTCCTCAGAGTAGTTGGAGCCTTATTTTAACTATAAAGATTATAAAATTACTTCTCTGTCAGGTAGAAAATTGGAGTAATTTTATGGGACTAATAAGATTTTGGTGATTTCCTCATAGCAAGGTCTTTAATATAGTCCCACTACCATTCAAGCAATCTTCCTTGAAATAGGAGTAAATCGTGATTATTGGATTTTAGTACAGAAGTCACATGTAATCTAAATCTAGGCTAAAAATAGAAATTTAGTTTTTTTCTAATCTCAGTTGGGTCGTTCTTTCTCCGTTCTTTTCGAAGCTGTCCTTATATAAATTTGATGCATTCGGTTTTACCATTTTATATGCGGCGGGCAGACTGCAGAGAGCCAGAGCCGTCATTGTTGAAATAGTTCAACACATTGGCACCATCCTACATATTTCCTCACACATGCATGCAGGACTTAAAAAAATATGTTATCGATTATTTTTTTCTTATAATCAAATAAAAATTATTTCAAATAAATGGTAGTAATAGGAAATAATATATGGGAATCTATGTTTAGGAGATATGCACTTTAAGTTGTGAGTTATATAAGGAATTGAATATCTTGAGAATCAAATCTTGTGTCGTAAGAACCAAGTCTTGTGATTGTATAAATAGCTTTAAGGATTAATGAGAAAGAAACACCAAGATTATCATCAATGTAGTCTTTTATGCTTCCGCGTTTATGCTTTCCTCTCTCTTGCTCGATCTTTAACATGGTATCAGAGCAAGGTGAGAGGGAGAGAGGAGAGGAAGAAAAATTAGATGTGTTTTGGTAAAGATTCGTTAGAAGAAAACCGAAGAAGAAGACGAGAAGAAGAAGAAGAGAAAAAAAAAACCCAAAAAAAGAAAGAAAAGAAAACTTGTTTGAGACAAGTTTCAAGTCGAGACACCAGTGGAAGAAGGCGAGTCTGTTATCGTTCAAACTAGAGATGGATGGCGGAGATTAGGACATGGATTTGGTGTTACAGCGAGAATTGGAGTTATGTTAGTATTTGACAGCACGAAACCGTGAGAACAGGGAGAAACAATAAAGATCTCTGTCGTACAAATTGACGATGGTTAGATGTAAATTAAGAGTTGAGTTCCGTTGGGATTCATGATGCAAATCGAGTTTAGGTCATGTCGTTGATGCCGATAAAACATGGCAGATGAGATATTGCTGTTAAAAAAAAGAAACAAAAAAAAATTGATTGTTTTGTCTAGTTTTGGTAGGTGTGAATCAAGCCTAGGACTAAGAATGCGAATATGGGAAATGTACTAAAACAATGAAGGGGACCGCAATGTCTCAAAACTATGAAGGGGACCGTAATGTCCTTAAACTATGATGAGGATCGAAATGTCCCTAAACTACGATGGAATCTGTGTGTTCTAAAACTACTAATAGGACTGAAATGTCCTTAAACTATGAAGGGGACCATAATGTCCTTAAACTTCCGAAGGGGACCGAGATGTCCTAAAACTATGAAGGGGACCAGAATGTCTTTAAACTTCCATTTGGAACGCAACGTCCAAAAACTACGATTGGGACCGTAATGTCCTTAAACCTCCAAAAATTGGGACCGAAATGTCCTTAAATTATGAATGAGACCGTAATGTCCTTAAACTTCCGAAGGGGACCAAGATGTCCTAAAACTATGAAGATGGGACCGCAATGTCCAAAAACTATGAAGGGGACAGGAACGTCCTTAAACTATGAAGTGGACCGTAATGTCCCTAAACTACGAAGATTGGACCGAAATGTCCTGAAACTACGGAGGACCGAAGAGTATTAGGGAAAGCTTAGTTTAAATTTTCTTTGTCCAAGATGGGCATTCGTGTTCTACATGCTCCATCTTGAGGGAGGGTAATAGGAAATAATATATGGGAATCTATATTTAGGAGATATGCACTTTAAGTTGTGAGTTATATAAGGAATTGAATATCTTGAGAATCAAATCTTGTGTCGTAAGAACCAAGTCTTGTGATTGTATAAATAGCTTGAAGGATTAATGAGAAAGAAACACCAAGATTATCATTAATGTAGTCTTCTACGCTTCCGCGTTTATGCTCTCCTCTCTCTTGCTCGATCTTTAACAGGTAGGGATTATTATTTTTGTTGAAAATGAAATTATTATTTTCTTTGAAGCTTAACAACTGATCATGCTATGACATTTATGAGTATTTACTCAAAATTTTGAAATATTCCACTAGCAAATGGCATCCCAGATACAGTGTATTCCATATATCTATATATATTTACTTCCACAGCACCACACTTCATTCCAGTTAGTTTTCAGTATTGTTTGTGATACCAGAGAGCTTTACTACTAGTAACTAGTAGAGGAGATGGCCATGAACATTGAGAGTATCGAAAGAGGGTTAACCCGACAGAACAATCATCACAAAGAAGGTGCTGATTCTTCAAACATCATATCTCCGAGTGTGGTGAAGCTGGCGCTACTCTTGGTAAGCTGTACGTGTGGTTTCGTAGGGATGATAGGAGGTCCATTGCTGCTTAGACTCTATTTCTTACATGGAGGCAGTGGGAAATGGTTATCAAGTTGGGCGCAAATGACTGGGTTTCCTTTGCTATTCATCCCACTCGTAATCCTTTATTCTCGACGCAATCAAAATATCGAGTTCTTCGCTTCCAGGAAGCTCTTATTTCATGCTGCTTTAACAGGACTAATTCAAGGAATAGGAAATTTCATGTTTTGTTTTGGATTGTCTTTCCTTCCGGTATCAACAGTGTCTCTCCTTGTTACAACTCAGCTCATATTCACCTCCTTCATTTCATTAATATGGGTTAAACAAAAGTTTACTCCGTATTCGTTGAATGCGATTGTTCTAATAATAATGGGTTCTATACTGATTGGTTTAAGCAGATCCAGTGATCGTCCTCCTGGAGTCACAAATTCTCAGTACGTGTTTGGTTTCTTTATAAGTATAGCTGCTGCTGCGATTTTCGGCTTTGTCATAGTGAGCACCCAAGTTGCCTATGCCAGGGCCAATCAAGCCATGACTTATTCTATTGTGCTGCAGTTTCAAGTTTGTGTGGCCTTCTTTGCTACATTAACTTGCGCACTTGGAGGCTTGATAAATCAGGATTTCGCGGTAAAAAAACGTATATACATTTTAAATCTACTATATAATGCTATGCATCATGCATGCACAATACAAATACCTAAAAATTTGTTTTTATTTTGCAGGAAATGCGTAAAGAAGCAAGAGAATTTGGATTAGGAGCAAAAATGTATTACTTGGTGTTGGTTTCAAATATGGTTGTTTGGCAGATGATGTTTATCGGGAGAGCAGGGATTATATTTTGCACCTCCTCACTCTATGCTGGAGTCATGAGTGCAATTTTTTCTACTCTTTCGCAGATTGCAGCGGTGATAGCTTTCCATGAGAATTTCACAGGAGAAAAAGGGATGGCCTTGGCTCTAACACTCTGGGGTTTCACTTCTTACTTTTATGGTTCTTACAAGAAGACCAAGAAACCTAAGCCAGTAACCTCATGATTCACGAAAGCTTCTTAATTTTGATGCGACTGTCAAGTTACTCGGTATGTACAAGTAAATGTTTGTACTCTGTGGCTTGTGCGACTCGGTTTATGAATTCTGTAGTCAAGTATTGGTGAGATCTGATTTCCGTTGCCTAGCATAGTGCATATGCTAATTTTTAACTTTTTTTTTTTCTACATCTAGAGTGCTTTTACAGTTTCATTTTGCTATTTTGGTCATTTAGAGCGTCTGCAGCGGACGACCAAGAGTATAAATTTGGTCTGCAGCAGAGGCGTAGTGGGACGGAGTAAAGACTAAATCGAAGACCATACCAAATTTCCAGACTAAATTTGGTCCGCGACCAAGACCAAAACCAAATTTTAGTCGGGCGTTGATATAATTTACGCCCCACCACAGGCGTTCGTAAAGTATACGCCTCACAACGGGCGTACGTAAACTTAACGCCCCACGCCAGGCGTTAATAAAGCCTCCGCCCCATATTTTTTTTTTTTTTTTTTTTTAAGTTTATTGTGGGGCGTGGTCTATACCTCCGCCCCACTCAAAAAATTTGAAATCATATATGGGGCGTGGATTATACCAACGGCCCATTGTTTTTTTTTTTTTTCCTTTAACTTTTCGTTACCAGGCGTACGTATTCTCTCCGCCTCACATCAGGCGTTGATATACTTCACGCCCCACACCAGGCGTTCGTAAAGTTTACGCTCCACCAAAATTTAGTCTGCCTCCCACTGCGTCACTCAGCGGATTAAACCCAAATATAGTCTTTTTTTTTACTCTTTGGTCTTTGGTTTTGGTCGTACCTCTGCAGACGCTCTTAGACTCTTAGAATGCTAATGGTCCCTGGCATAATCTCAGAGTCTCAGTATACCTATTTGCCTCTTGTTGTGTTGTGTTTGTTTGTTTGTTTGTTTTTGTTTTTTTTTTGTTTTTGCCAACTCCGACTCTCAACATCTGGATCCGACTTGCCTGAGTTATGTCATATGGTTCATTTTTTAGTTTTGGACACAAAATACCCCTACTGATAAGACCAAACCACGGGAATCGCGTACAATGACTAAAATGTCCTCGAGGATTAAAATAGAGAAAAATGACTCCAAGTTCACTTCAGAATTTTTTCTGAAGATGATGACGAAGCCATGGATTGAAGATCAGCACAGGTACTTCGTACTATTCTCCTTTTCTTCTCATTATGATTTCCTATATCTAGTGGATTTCTTTCTTCTGGGTGTTTGTATCAAAAATTACTATTAGGCACAAACACGATTGATTTGATGATGATGATAAAGAAGTAAGACAACCATAAAAAATAAACAATGAAGACAAAAATTTTACGTGCTTCGGCAAGTAATGCCTACGTCCACGGATGAATTCCCTTGGGGAGAGAAATTTTATTGATACAAGTTATACAATGGCTTTTCTTTTGGTTAGAAAACATATCTAAGCAGATGAAATGTGGTGAAAATGGTAGTCCTTTCTCCTCCAGTTGAGATTTTTTTCCCCTTCTTTGAGTTGGGATTTAGCCTCTATTTATAGGCAGACTAGGTATTAACCCGTGCCGTAACGGCATGGGCATAATTTTTATTTAGTTATGAATTTTCCGACATATGAATATCAAATATAATATGTATTAATATCAAGTTTATCCTTCTTATCGTTGCAAAAGTAAAGGGAAACCCGATAGATATTTTTATTCTTCACTTCACATCCTTTCTAGCATTTTCCGCCTTGACATCCTCCTATACTATGTCTCTCCTTTTTTGAGTTGTATCCTCAAGACAACAATGAAATTATATCGAAACTAATTTTTACATATTTTGTCCCAAAAAAAATATATTATTTGATATGTTTTTTAGTTTAAAAAGATATCTTATCGATCTTTTGAAATGGTATTACCTTTTTTTCATCTTTCTTATATTTAGTGAATGGTGTTAGGATGTTCATGGAAAATAGGAACCTACTATGGTCCCGACAACATAGCACCGATCATGTCCCCACTTGGCCACCTTGGGATATGAGGTGTGTGGTTTTAATCTAAAAGGCCTCAGTGCTACGTAAGGAGATGCACCAGTTTATTAAGCTCAACATGTACTCCTCTTTCTTCCATGTGGGACTATCCCTAGCTATAATTAAGTGGTTTATCGTGCCACATACTCCAAAAATCTCCACCTTGACGATATTAAACCACTTCACCAGTCCAATCAGACTTCACCATATGATTACCATTTGTATGTGCTACCCATCGATCAGGATTATTGTCACTATGCGCCATACAATCCTACTTCACCTTGAGTTAATGAGAAGGCAAGCACCAACTCCATATTGAGCATTTACTTTCCCAGATAGAACCTTACTACTTGAGAGTTAATGTGTGAGACACTAACTCCACCTTAAGCGCCAATTCATCCTTGAGCATTGCCTTTCGGATCTAGAACCCTGGTCCACCTGAGTTAATGAGTGAGACACTAACTCCACCTTGAGCGCCAGTTCAACTTTGGGATTTGCCTTCTTCACCTTGAGTCTGATTTCACTTGCGCCCTAAACCGGGTGACATCCACAACCACTTCAACGTTCGAACAGTATCCCCAACCACGAGTTCTGATACCAATTGTTAGGATCTTCATGGACCATCAGACACTACTCAAGGCCCAACCACATAACACAAAACCCCACTTGACCACCTTGGGATAAGAGGTGTGGGGTTTTTAACTAAAAAGCCTCGGTTCTATGTATGGAGAAGTCCAAGCTTATTGTATGTTCTTAATATTTCAATGATGATGACATACTTAAAATATAATTCATTCACTTAATATATTATACTTTAAAATGTTAAGTCATTTCCGATGGTAATCATTTTACCCACATACGATGTAGTTCTAGTTTTTCAAAATTCCCATAAATATTATGTACGTAATTCAATTTGGCATGAAGAGATCACCGAATGGAATATAGGCAATGGCTCGTCCTTTCATAACATTGTGGCCTTTTCAACATAGTTAGATCCAGAGTTGGTAAAAATCACTGAATTTATGGGTTCTCGGGCGAGAATAATCTAGGTATGGGCTACCTCCTAGAAAACTGCTAATGGATGTCCACATCAGTTTTAGTTGAAAATCCCACGCTATCGGATAACCACAATGACTAAGTGGGAACGGTATTGGCAAAGATCAGGTACTTAAAAATGGTATTAGAGTCGACCATGGGTTACATGTCGAGGGAGAAAGAGTATGCTTGACGGATTGAAAATATTCCAGAGTCTCATGAGTGAGAAAAAATGCCGGAGTCTAGGATTGAACATATTCCGTACCCTAGGACGGCTCCAAATTAAGTTGGAATAAAGGTAATGGTTTGTCATTTGCTAACACCGAGACCTTTTCAGCATAATTGGCTTCGTAGTTGGCGAAAAATATTTATAGTTAAGCATGCTCGGTATTGAGTAATCTTGGGATGGGTGACCTCTTAAGAAGCTGTTGCTAGATGAACGTAGCGGTTACCATTGAAAACTCAATACTATCAGATGAACGCAGTGGCTTAGTAAGGACATTATCGGTAGAGGGAAGGCCATTACATTCTACGACATTATGCCTCCAAATGTGAGGTTATTTGTTGCATAAAAATAATAAAATCATGATTAGTTAGTAAGTCAAATCATTAAGTAATTAACCTAATAACAATAAGCTCTACTAACAATAAACTCTGCTATCCATCATCATTGAATAAAAATAACGTTAAATCATTTATCAAGAAATATGTGAGGCGATGCGAAATTACTCACTGGGCACCAATACTTGCCACCATCATTATGGTCCACTTATATAATTGCTAGCCGATTTAACTAAGTTTGATGCTGCTTTTTTTCATTCAAAAAAAGTATTTTGAAAACATTTTGATAGCAATATTTTTTCATCTTAGTGTTTATTAAAGATTTCATAAAGTGTATACTTCCAAAATTTATCAATTTGTAAAGTGGGGAGAAGGAGATTTTAAAAGCTTCAAAAGCAAAAGCTATAGTTCACCCTAGATTCATATTTTATTTTCCAATTCTATCCCATTTTGTTTATAACTGACAACAATTATCCTTGAATCTATATATGATCACCAATTTTTATTTTTTATATTTTATATTCTTTAAAGATAATTATTTTTTTATTTTCAAACTACATTTTATGTTATATCGTATCACTAAAATATACTTTTATTTTCAATGATAAATATTAAGAGATTATGTATTTTTAAAAAGTGGTTTAGAAAAATAATAATTTTTAGTAATAATACTAATTAGTAAATTTAATATTACATGTGTACGTACTGTAATAGTAGAAAATTTACTTACTTTACGCACTATAAAATAGAATAGACAATTTTCAGAAATATGTTTGCTTTTGTCATTTTCTCACTAACTATAGTTGAACATGATATTTTCAGAGATATTTCTGTTTTTTAAAATAGTTTTAGCTTTAGTTTATAATTTGCAACCGTTCAATTGTTTTTTTTTTTACAAAGCTCGTCACAGTAACTTACATCGGCAACCAATTGTTTTTTTTACATAGCTCCGCACAATAAAGTACATCGGAAAAGCAATTTTGTAAAGATCGCAGCAATACCAAACTAATTCTAAGTATTAGCTAATAAAAATATACTTTTATTATCATCAATTAGTAGAATAATTTATATATTATCTTTTTTAGTTTGACATTTAATTAATAGACTATTTATTATGAAGAATTATGGAACCTTAATGACATGATAACTTTTGTCCATTAGATGCATTTCTAATCTCAATCACAACCATCACCTATGGCAAACGATTACCTCCTAGATTTATCTCTTGTGAGGAAAAATTTGAACCGCCACTTACATAAGCAAAGTCATTACAAACTGTGCTTTATATTCTTGATGATAATAATAAGAAAGTGAAGTAACAAAGTATTAGTATTGATTTTGCTTAATGGGATTGCATAAACAAAACATAAAGTGGTTATTTATGTGTTTATAGGGCTTAACCCGTGCCGTAACTAATATCTACCGATATTATTAGATTAGTGATTCATTCGACCTTCGCCACCGCTTCCACAACCTACTATCGCAACTAATATCTATTGATATTTTTTTTCTGTTTTTATCAAAATTATTTATTAAAAGAAGAAATACAAATTTATTAATTTAACTAAGAGAAATTTTATAATGGAAGAAATTAATAGATTATTTATTATGAGCAATTAGTGAACAAACATTATTATGAGCAATTAATAAATCATTTAATATCAATTAGTGTGGAACACTAATTAGTTAGGTATTTATAATATTAATCATTTACTATATTTATTATATTAGATTTCCATTAAAGGGTCATTAAATGTTAGTTTTAAGGGACAAATTACAACCATAGATTTATCAATTGGGATATGAAATCTTGGCCATCACTTACACGTGCGAGATGAGGGTGTGGCCAACAGAACTACAGCCGTATATTTATCTTTGTCCAAACAAATCCTGACCACCACTAACAAAGGCCAACTTGTCCAAACCCTGTTTTATACTAATGAAAGTAGATATAGCTTTAGGGTTCATAGTTATCTTCATAACTCCCCTTCCCAGTATAAATCCAAGAAAACAACCAGATTCATGGTAAAGTTTGTTATTCCTCTAATATTTATCATAATCCTTATTTATCTTAAATAATTATTATCTTGAATAATAATCATAACCACTTAAGATAATTATCCTCTTTTTGTTAGGATTTTGCAATTATGTTGAATAATAATTATAACCACCTAATAAGATAATTATCCTCTTCCTGTTAGATTTATCTGGGCTTCCATATTAAGCAAAAATGGGTTTCCATAATAAACCAAACAGGCTTCAACAATAAGCCAACTGGGCTTCCAAAATAAGCCAGTTATGTTTCCATAATGGGATTTAATAATAAGCCATCCGGGATTCCAAAATAAGCCTTGGGTTTCTTTAATAAACCGACTGGGCTTCCAAAATAAGCCAACTGGGCTTCTATAATAAGCCATGTGGGTTTCTTTAATAAACCGACGGGTTTCTCCAATAAATCATGTTTCACCAGGATTGAATAGCTTGTGTGGTACGCAAGATTACCATTTTAATGGGGTACAAACATCGCCCCCTCTTAATTATCAACTTGTTGATGGATTAAGAACAAAACAATATTAACTTTATCCCACAAGATATAACCAAGGCTGTCTTGCTTCAATATCTACGTACCAAAATATTTCACATCTGAAATATTATGCACGTATTTTTGGTGTTCCACGTTCATTTTACGTGAGAGACCAAATTTTCCGAAAATGCTTTGCTGAGTTGTATGTCGAAGTCCTCGTACCATAGTGGGCTCATTAACTTTTTCCCATCAAACTAACTCGTCAATAATACGTTGGTTGTTCTCCTTACAACGAGACTTTAAGAGCAAATGTATAGTTTGAAAACACATTCATTGTCATAGTAGCACATGTATATATACTAACTTTTAGTTTAAGAGAACATGCAGACTCACTTGACATTTCACATGAATCCTTGAAAAATTGTAACTCCAAAGTCTTTTTGTACGCGGCGCTTTTAGTTTGCTGTCGACTGTCCCATAACGAGGTAGGATACTTGCATCGACGAAAATACTAACTTTTCCACAATCAAGTATGTGATTACAGCTCACGGTAGCACTCTTGATGTACATCTTTTCTTGGAATGCAACAAGAACCGCCATATCACGTCATGATTTGACTCCCTCAATTTGATCCTTGTAAGAGCAAGTCTTATGGTGGAATCCAAGCAATTCCAAGTGCGAAAAAACCATGGAATGTCAAGTCTAGTGGCTTCCAAGTTGGGGCTTTCCACAAAAAATCCAAGGAGGGTTCCATGGTTTGGTGGAAGGGTTCGTGGAATCCATCTAAACACCAATAAGAATAGCGTTAAACGCCAATAAGATTGGCGCTAAAAAAACGCCATTAAGAATTGCGTTTTTTTTAATCCGTAGATTTAAGATGAGTTATTGAAATCTAACGGCTGGAAAAAAAGTTCTATTCTTATTGGCGTTTTTTAGCTCCAATCTTATTGGCGGTTTTTTTTAATCCGTAGATTTAAGATGAGTTGTTGAAATCTAACGGCTGGAAAAAAAACTCCATTCTTATTGGTGTTTTTTAGCTCCAATCTTATTGGCGTTTTTTTTAGCTCCATTAAGAATAGCGTTCTACTATTCCACCATTACACTTGCGCTTCCATCGACAGTTCCAAGTTCTGAGGTGGCGTGGAAGATGGAAGATGGATGGATTCCACCATAAGACTTGCTCTAATTTGAGACTTTCATTCCAAAAGAAACACCAATTATATGAGTTTGTTTCTTGCACGTAGATCTTGAGCCTGTCTAATGTAAGTGGTCATACCATTCGTCTTCCTTTTCTCTACTAATGGAACTTGAGTGACATAGGGTAACTTTAATTATTATTTTTTTCTGCAGATGTTCTCTTTGTTAGAACTCTCATTTCCTAGCTCGCATTTCTTGTAGGATATTACCAGAACTATTTGATTTTGCATGAAAACTCGTTCATTGGTTGTTCTTTTTGATAGAAAATGCTCCAATTAATTAAACTAGTTTATCTATTTAATAGAAAAACCATCAAAATTCTTTTCCCATTTATATGAATATTCGATATCTGGATTAAATTAATAACTCAACTTCGACTTTGAGAACATACCTCACTCGAATATAGGTTGCCTCCGTCTCTTTTTAGGCACATTGATCTCTCATATGCTCCGTTACTGGCCTAGAAGTTACCGACTCAATTCTCTTATGTATGCGAATAATGAGTGTACGACAACCTCACTCGAATATAGGTTGCCTCCGTCTCTAGATTTTGTTTTCATACATTTCCTTTCTTAAGCTCCAGCTCCTATTGAAACACTTTCTTCTCCCCTTTCCCTTTATTAGAAAAACATTGCATTTATTTCCTTAATAGCAAAAATATTTCGTCTTTGTCTTTCTCCTTATTAGAAAAACATTAGAAGTATTTTATTTAATAACCAAAATACTTCGTCTTTATCTTTCTCTTTACTAGAAAAACATCACAACTATTTACTTTAATAACCAAAATATTTCATTTTTGTCTTTCTCTTTATTAGAAAAACATTGCAAATATTTCCTTAAAAATCAAATACTTTGTTTTTTGTCTTTCTCTTTATTAGAAAAAATATTACACGTGTTTCTTTAATAAATATGCAAAAAGTGTTCTCAATTCTGACTGTAAACTCGATTTATTATGTAATTGTTGAGGACTTTCCTCTTCATGCATTCATTCGTTTAACCTTAGCCGCCCCCATTACTGGAAATGATATTGAAAAAGGCGTCTTCTATTGTTCGACTTCTTTAAACAAGTTTCTTTTGATTGCATACTTGGCGTTACTTTAGCCCCCCCCAATATATGTAGAGATATCCCCAAATAGAAAAGACGCCCCCATGTGAAGTAGGAACTAGATCTATTGTATCATATCCCAACTTGCTAGATAGATATGGGATTATGGTATCTTTTCTGTTGTCATCTTATTTCTGGGCTCATCGTGATTTTTCCTTTTGGAATCGCCCTCAAAATGTTTCCTTGGTGTGGCGTATCCCTCGTTTCCGGACCATTTCGTCATACATGACAACTTTTCTTTCTTTGCTTATCTTCAACTGATCATGTTGCTACTCAACCCCGAGCAACAAATCAAACGAACTTTGAACTCGATTATGTTGTTGTCGAAGAACCTTGAACTCGATCATGTTTCTGTCCAAAGTGCATACAAAAGTTTCTCGAATATATAAATTTTTTCTACCATGTTGTAGGTAATCGAAAGACGATTCCAAAGAGCTAAAAATAACTAAATTTGAACTTAAAACAAAGAAGATATTGACGAAACAAAATTTGAACGAAGGGCGCGTGTTGTTGCACACTTGGCATCTCTGACTGGGACAGTGTCGCTGATGTGGCAAACCGCGACAAGTTGTTGCTGTCGAAGTCGCTGACTGGACCGTGTATGCTAACGTGGAAACTAACCATGCTGACACGACTACTGCTTCGCTGACGTGGTGCTGCTGACAGGGCAAGCTTTGCTGACGTGGCAGTCTTTAGTTGGGAGTGCGAATTTATGCACACTCCTTAATGAGTGTGCACGTAACATTTTAATTTCAACCATTGATTCTATTTAGGGAGTTATGTAACGAGGGTTGTGATTCTAAACATCGATTGTAATGGGGCCATCAGTTAAATAATTAACCAATCAGAAGATGATGCAGACGAGTACGCCATAGCCTATTTGGAGGCAAAAGACCCGACTGTTGTGAAACAGACCGGCGGGTGTCTATTTTGATGGGAAACGGCCCAATAAACATGACAAGGTAGTCTATGACTACCTTGGTCTTCTAAATTTAGCCATATTCCATTGTATCGGGCGTCTTAGACCCGTTTTTGCCATTTTAGGAAAGTTTTATTTCGCTAATAACTTCTTCGTTAAGAGTCCGTTTGAGTCGCCGTTTGTGTCCATAGTTTGTTTTGATAAGTACTTTCATTATTTAGGAAAATCTCAAATTTGCCAAAAATAGCAAATTTTGAGTTTGAGTCGGTTGTGGGTTGTTTTCATCCTCTCTTGTCGCACAAGTTAGGGTTTTTTCCCACGTCTATTTAAGGGTCTTCTATTTATTGTTTAAGGGAGTTGATTTGATCAATAAAATTTATTTTTATTAAACTTATTCAAGTTTAATTTTGATTCTTATTTATAGTTGGGAAACCGAGGTCTAAATAATTATCTTCGTTCATAGTCGTTATTCCTAGGAATAATTCGAGGTATGAACAAACTATCTCTTTTCTTTCTTTTCAATATATCCGCTGCACTAGAAGACTATGTGAAATATACACTCGTTAGAGGAGTGTGAACAAATTTGGACTCCTTTAGTTGGTGTGAATCAACCACTGCCCACTTGCTGATGTGGCATCATCGGCTGGCGTGGCGTAAGATGACTGGAAAGTCTTTGCTGAGTTGGCGATTGCTGACTGTACCAAACTGCTGAAGTGGAAAGTGAACTTTGCCGACATGACGAAGTTGACGTGGCAAAATCTATAGATGTGGCAAGTGTTGATACGCTGTTGACACGTGGCACTATATGATACGCTTAACTTTGTTGAGCCGGATCATGGATCTGACGACTGATATTTTCTTGTTGAGCAGCCGTACATGAGGCTGGACTTAAGAGTTTGTACAAGAGAAAAGCTTCTGTATCGTTCTCTGTAACACCTATAACTGTTACTATTTTCTGAATTTCGTAAAACTCTTTGGTTCTGTTTTCGCCACACTTTTTGTTGCTGCTTTGCAGCAACTTTTTCAACTTCGCAACAGTTATGTAAGAAGCCTAATATTATTTTATTTTTTTACTGATTTTTCCACGGAAATTCGTGCATGAATTTTGAGGTTTTTTCCGCACCTTTGTCAATGGAAAAACACGATCTTTTTACACGAATCCCCTTAGTCGGCGCCAATGTTTGTACCAAAAATTTCTATTAGGCACAAACACAACCGATTTGATGATGATGATGATAAAGAAGTAAGACAATCATAAAAAATAAATAATGAAGACAAGAATTTTACGTGATTCGGCAAGTAATGCCTACGTCCACGGATGAATCCCCTTGGGGATAGAAGTTTTATTGATATAAGTATTATAATGGTTTTTCTTTTGGTTAGAAAACATATCAAAGCAGATGAAATGTGGTGAAAATGGTAGCCCCTTCTCCTCCAGTTGAGATTTTTCCCCCTTCTTTAAGTTGGGATTTAACATCTATTTATAGGCATAAAGTAGATATAACTTTAGGGTTCATAGCTATCTTCATAACTTCCCTTCCCAGCATAAATCCAAGAAAACAACCAGATTCATGATAAAGTTTGTTATTCCTTTAATATTTATCATAATTTATCTTAAATAATTATTATCTTGAATAATAATCATAACCACTTAAGATAATTATCCTATTTTTGTTAGGATTTTGCAATTATGTTGAATAATAATTATAACCCCATAAGATAATTATCCTCTTCCTGTTAGGATTTATCTGGGCTTCCATATTAAGAAAAAATGGGTTTCCATAATAAACCAAACGGGCTTCAATAATAAGGCAAATGGGCTTCCAAAATAAGCAAACTAGGCTTCTTTAATAAGAACCATCTTTTGGGGACTACCCGAAAAAGGTGGGGAACTACCTATAAGTTTTTGGGAGGATATTAGAAGTAATATTTGGTCACCCCTTATAATATTTTTTTTATACCCACTTTACCCTTGATGATAAACTTAGTTAGTGATTAGTGATTAGTGATTAGTTAAAAACTGATTAATGATTAGTGTTTTATAAGTTGGATTTTTTGTTTTTAACATTTTTTTTGAGAGATAAAAAGAAGGAAATAGGAAGAAGAATATGGGTGAACCCAAAATATCTTTTTTTGAGTTTAGTAATTATGATATGAGTGATTCATGTGATGATACCTTAGATCTTTTTCTTTAAGAGCCACACCAAGAGTATGATGTTTTGGGTACTCATGGATACTTCAAATTTAGTTAATGGTGCTTGAATTGGCCAAAACATTTCCTAAAAATGAACAATTTACAAATTGATTTCCGTTTGGTTTACAAAGTTCGGCTACACCTTTTGAAGAACATGTTACCGAAATCATCTGCAAGTGTAGTTCGGTTAATATTTCTAAAAACACAGGTAGCCGAACTCAGCTTTAATGGAGTTTTTGCTTTCAGAGAAACGTTCGGCAAGGAAAAAAAAAGTTGCGACCTAACCGAACTAAAAGTACGTCTGGGAAAAAAATGAAAAAAGTTGCGACATAACCGAACTCAATATATAGGTTTTCGGAGAAAAGTTCGGTTAGGAGAAAAAAATTGCGACGTAACCGAACTAAAGTTCGGTTAGGGTTTTTTTTTTTTGGAGGTAACCGAACTTTAGTTGAAAATTCACATTTTATGTCTAGGCCATGCTTAAACAATATTTGAAAAAGGGAGAAGCTTCTAGAGATTTAGTTTGCGTAAAGATTAGTAGAGTTTGGTTTGTAGAGCTTTTAGTGAATAAACAAAAATATATTCCATGCACTGTAAACGTTTTAAATATTGTTAAGATTAGTAGATCTTTTAGTGAGTGCCACCTCTCACTGCTTTTAGAGTTTGGTTAGGAACAATAAAAAACTAACGATGGTGAGTGCCACCTCTCACTACTGATCTCAGTACAACTGTAAATAAATTGCGACAAAGTTCGGTTACGAAAAAAAACATTGCGACGTAACAGAACTAAAGTTCGATTAGGAAATTTTTTTTACGACGTAACCGAACTTTTCTCTGAAAGAAAAAACCTTCATTAAAAGTTGAGTTCGGCTAGTTCGACAAAGTTTTTCACATAATTCTTAGCCGAACTTCTCTCTGCAACTTACATTTTCAACTCATTTTAATGATTACTTCTCATTTTTGCAACCAAAAACGAATGACAAGTAATGGGTTTATTATTATTTTTATTTTTATTTTGTTTTTTTAATGATTTAAATTAAGCTATATATAGAGGTGGATGTGGTGGTGGTTCGAGGTGGTCGGTGGTGGTGAGCGGAGGGGGTGATGGGAGGAGGTGGTTATATATATAGGTGGTGGTGATGGGAGGAGGTGGTAATATATATATAGGTTAAGGGTAGGTTAGTCATTTCCATATTTTAGGACACCCATTATCATTTTAGGGTGGACATTTGTATCACTGGGTAATCCCCCACCTTTTTTGGGTAGTCCCCAAAAGATGGTTCTTTAATAATCCTTGGATTTCTTTAATAAACCGACTGGGCTTCCAAAATAAGCCAACTGGGCTTCTATAATAATCCATGTGTGTTTCTTTAATAAACCGACGGGTTTCTCCAATAAACCATGTTTCACCGTTATTGAATAGCTTGTGCAGTACGCAAGTGTATCATTTTAATGGGGTACAAACACTGGGTGTAGTTGCGGGTTTTCCCACAACACACCCCATATCATATCCTATTATTAATTTCTAGATTTACATACAAAATTGGTAGTAAAATTACTAAAATTATAAAAGAACACCAAGATTTTTACATGGTTCGATCAATTTGATCTACATCCATGATTCTTCACTATGATTGTTTAAATTTACATTTGATTTATATTGATAATCTCCATTAATGGAGTTCTAAATCTAGGTTTGGGGAAGAAGATGATAAAGAAAAATACATTTTCTTTCTCTAAAATCTCTCTGCAAAATATCTCTCTCTCCTAAAATTATGTCCCCTTCAAGACTCTCTCAACTCTAAAAAATACATCATCCTTTCCTGAATCTGTTGGATCTCTATTTATAGGAAACTACATAATGGGTGACAACTAAGCTGTCCTCTAATTTCGGATATCATTCGCGATATTAACGCAGTAGCTATAATATTACTTATCTCAAGCATTGTAACCATCGCCAGTTAATCATGTTCTTTTTGTGTTACTTCCATCGTCAACTGTTATGTCATTATTTTGTGACACTTGCAAAGTGTTGTTGGAGAATTCGCTGTGATGCTCGTAGAAATGTCGTTAATATCTCGTGAACATAATTGTAGCGATATTCTGGTCCTACATCTTGCCTCTTTTTTCTTGAATATTGCTTGAAAAGTAATCTTTAAGAAAAAAAAATTTGTTGTTGTAGTAGTCTTTGATCTTTGTCGATGAAGGAACGAGCGAAAGAATACTAGACTTGAAAAGTACGTACTTTCCTCTATTATTTTGTGAAGTTCCATATCTTTGCTAAGTAAATAAGAAGTATTAACTCTTAAAGTATTTGAAGTATGAAGTATCCTTGAAGAAATATAAGAAGTACTCAATCCTCAAAATATAAGAAGTATCCGTCCTTGAATGAAAATCATAAGTATTGCCTCTGTTCATGCGAAATTATTACTTCATTTCTGGTGAAAATTCTTGTCCATTTTGGAAATGATTCTTGCCGAGAAGATAAAGAACATAAAATGTCTTCTTGGTAATCCATAGTTGCCTCTGTTCTTTATCTATGAAGGAAGAATCCTTGAGAAAATGTTAAATGAACAAATTGCCTCTGTCTCATTCTGCGAAATAATGACTTCTCCTGTGAAATTCTGAAATAGTCTGCGAGATGATGAATGAGTTTGCAAATTTTTGAATGTTTTCTGCGAAATTATGAATAGTATTGCAACGAATAGTGTTGAATGGCCCCGCGATGAATAGTACTGAATAGTTCCGCGATGAATAGTACTGAATAGTTCCGCGATGAATATTGCTGCGAGATTGTAGACAATCCTCTTGAGAGTCTCTGAATAATACTTCTAAGAAATTCTGAACAATACTTCTGAGAGATTCTGATAGTACTTGCTCTCTCTCTCTTGCGATGAGCAAATCTTTCCTGCATTCTTAAAAGAAAATAATTAAGTTTGAAATTATTCTATTGGTCTTATTTTGCCTTCCTAATTAAAGGTCTTATTTTGCCAATTTTTCTTTTTGAGACAAAATTGCAGGACGTCTCTACATTTGCATGTAAAAACCCATTGATTTTGCCTTATCCATTTTTCTTTGAATTTTCTGCGACAATATGACAGATCTAAATCCCCTCGCGAGAATAAAGTCCCATGACATTGTCGTCTTGCGATTTCATCGCAAGACGTCTTTATATTTTCATGTACAAACCCATTGATCTCATCTAAACATATGTCTTATGGCTTGTTGCCTCTGTATAATTTACGTCACGCGACAATATGACATGCCTAAATGTTCTTGCGATCATAAAGCCCCATGACATTGCCGTCTTAAGACACTTATCATCTCCCTAATGGAGGGTGCCACCCTTATCTTCCCCCTGGTTTCCCCTTCAAGGAGGGCACATCGGTCATACAAGACTATCTCCTCCCATCCAGATTTACCAACAACCAGTTCTTTTCGCAGCCTCTTGTCCTTTATGCCTATATGGCTTATAGTTACAAGACTGCACCCTAAGTGGGGTTTTCTTCAGGCCAAGTGCATCATATCCAAGACTTTCCAAGGATGGACAGGGTAGGTTCGTCCGTCCCGGGCACCCTTGGCTCAATCGTGTACCTCGGCGCCTTAGTCATACTTTGTACTTCTTAGACGATATCCTTGGTCGTCCAACCAGGGTATAACCTTATAAAGCTGGAAATCCAAGATCTATCTCCCGGATAGGTTTTCTTTAACCCCAACGTCTCCATGACTCAGGATCCAGCAACGGTATAACCTTACCCCTGAATCATGTTAGCAGATACCCCCTTATATGACGCACTATTAGGTCTTACATTTGACTCTTGCGAAATTGTATTCGCGAACTAGGGTGCACGCCATAAAGGTTCGTCCCATTCTTATGTCTCCGCGAAATTGTATTCGCGTTTCTCGCGATAGCTTTACGTTTCTTTATTATGTCATTTCGTCTTTCATTTCAGCCACAATATCATATTATTTAAGCAAAGTAAATACTCAAGAAAAATCTTTGTAGTTGTAAAATCTTTGCAATTCTGCGATTGTATCGCTCTTTGTAAATCTTAAAATTCTGAAATTTAAAAAAATAAAAAAATAACGATAATTTCATTTTCTGTAATCTTGGAAATTTTTGAAAATTTTGGAGATCTGTAAATTTTTTGCGATGATTTCATTTTCATAATCTTTTGAAAATTTTGGAATCTTACGAATGTATCTCTCTTTGTCAATCAAATAAAAAATCTTTGAAATATTTTGAAATCTTAGAAAATGTAGAAATATTGCGATTTTATCGCTTTTGGTAAATTAAATCAAATCTTTTGAAATCTTTTGAAATATTAAAATCTTAGAAATGTTCTTTAAAATATTGCGATAGTATCGCTTTTGTAAAATAAATAAAAAAAATTCATTTTCTGTTAGTAAAATATTCAAGGAAGTGGTACTTAGCTTTCTTGAGATTTTCTGTTGCTGCCGTTTCTCGCGAATTATATGATTTGCTTGTGAATTAAAAAGAAATGAGAAATGAACTCTTGATCTGCCTCTTGCATTAATTATCTTGCGAAATAATCATCAACTTTCTTCTTTGCGAGAAGATCTTGCGAAATAATAAAATACCAAATTCATTCCCCTGACCAATTGGGCTTTGTGAAACACTTCTCTTCTTGTTCCTGCAAGTATTTGGGAAGAAAGTCTCCGCGAAGTGAAAAAAGAAAATCTCTGCGAAGTTAAGAAAATCTATGAGTAGTAAAAAGGGAATAAAGAAAAAATAAATAATAATAATCAAAAAAATTATGCGAGAGGGAGATTCGATCTTGAGTCTTCAAACTCATAGTCTCCCTCTCCAACCATCTGTGCTAGCTTATTTTCTGCAATAATTATAGTTGGTCAAATACTTCCTTTTGGCGATGTTACTCGCGGTTCTTGAACTGGACATTCTTCTTTGCTGGTAGAGATGGTCGACGATGGCTCACAACTTTCTTGGATCTACTCCTGGAAGCCGCATCTCATGGTTCATTCGCAGCTGTGGTTTCATTCGTTCGCAACTTAATTTTCTTCTGAAGCTTCGAAATCATTCCTGCTTCTTTTCATATTCTTCATACTGTTTTCTATTATGGTGTGAACTAGTCCAATATGATGTTGACTACGTATCTGTGCACCATGGATTTTTTTTTGGTTTTTTTCTTTTATCTTCCCAGCCGTTTATGATGTCCTACCAAAGCAACAACAATATCACAGCAATTCTAGTCATAGCAATACTACCTCGTCGTCAGCATTGGGAAGCACAGTCATCAATCATCTCAGGGAAGGTAAACCAGTTCATCAGTGAAGATAAAAGAAGACGATCCATTCAAATGAAGATCAAAAACGTTTCTAAAAGTTTATCTGCGAGTTTGAAAACTCTTTTGTTCACCCATACCAACAAATCTTAATCGACTATTCGTAACAAATTTCTGCATCAGCTCCAGCAAAGGACTTGGGTATACAAGTTGTAGTTTGCTGGAATTTTGCGAGCACTTCGCAGAAGTTAAAATTTGTAGTTTCCCTTTTGATTTTGTCTTTCGCGGCTAATGATGCTTACTTCCTAGTCTATGCATTCGCAGGAGAGCTTTGTATCTTCCCACCGATCAGTTGGTGTTACAGACGTATAGGGGGAAGAAATGTAGATGTCGTGTTGCTTTTCATTTGGGGAATATAACTTTTGTGGCAGAGTGATGGTGTTGGAGTGGTAATGTATGCTGCTGATAAGTTGGTGTTTCTCGCAACTATCTCTTTATATACTTTCTTCTCGAAATTTGAAGAAGCTCTGGTTGGCATCTGCTAGGTGATAATCATTCATGTACATACTTCTTCGCAGCTTCATCATTTGTTCGCAGGTTCATTCACTTGCCCTTATTACCTGTGAGTCTTTATTTTTCGCTGTCTTTGTTTGAATCTCCTTTGCAGAAATATTTCTAAGTAAAGCCGCTCTTGCCTTTGCTTCATTCACTTTGCTTGATGAATTCTTTTTCTTTTGTAGATGTTGTGAAGATAGTTCTTCGTT
This sequence comes from Papaver bracteatum, assembly GCA_023529315.1. NCBI lineage: Eukaryota > Viridiplantae > Streptophyta > Magnoliopsida > Ranunculales > Papaveraceae > Papaver > Papaver bracteatum. Next base: position 2,650,691 of record JAJJWX010003533.1, read on the forward strand.
TTTGGTAGTGCTCAGGCGTTACTTTCGCATATCAATGTTTGAAATTATCTTCCGTTAACTTTTGTTCCTTCTCTCTTTAAGTTCACCCCTTTACATTTCCATGCTATTGGTTTTTATGAGATTTCATTTTTTGTGTTGGTGTTGCAGACATATCTGCGATTTTCATCTGCGAAGACAATCGCAGGAGCAGCTGAGACTCATCCCACTGATTAGTTGGTGTCATTGGTCTTGTACGATTTCTTTTTTCTGGATGTTCTTTCCCCTTTGATACTTATTGTGCGGTTTTGTGCGTATTTTGCTTGGTTTCTTTCCATATTGATGAACTTGGATGCTGCGTATTTTCTTAAATTTTCTTTGTGGGATGCTGCGTGTTGTTGATGTAAACTGATACTGACTCCAATGGAGATGAGTTGTTCCAACTAATTTGTTGCGAGCTGATTACAATGTTGAAGAAAAGCTGCGAATTGATTTGTCTTCGATGGAAGTGTGGGATGATGAAGTGAGAAAGCATGCACTGTTCTAACAGTTAGCTGACGATGATGTTAAAGTATGATCTGCTGGAGATAACCAAACTTCACTTTATATTAACTGCTCGTTGATGATGATGCTACGTTTAGTCAAATTATACAACAAATTTTGCATCCAAACATCTACCAGCTACTCTTTTTGCTCACTGTATTTCTTGCTGCTCGCTGTTTATCTCCTGCATTTTATTATTGCGATATTCTATATTTGAAATCCATCTACATTACTTTGCGAGATTAATAATGAAGTAGAAGTACTCCCTGAATACATATTACTTTAGTACATTTAATTATTCATATTTATGAATTAGTACGCCCAAGTGAATTTCCAAGCTAGATTTCCCAAACGTTAGTTGAGCTTTCCTTTTTACTATTTTATCATTCTTCTTTTTGCCGTAAACAGCCGTGTACTTCCTTTTTTTCCTGAATACTACTTTGACTTCCTCTAAAGATATCACTACTTCTTCTAAAGTAACAGCGAGCACCTCGCAGTAACTCCCTTTCTGATGGCTCATGACCTTATTTGCTTTCTTATTTGTTTTATCGTTATTATCGCTGTTGGTATTCACTCAATACTGTTGTCGTTTATGGAAAATGTATTGATACAATAAATGTGTTGCTGGCAAATGTTAACTAATTAATGATTTATTGATGTTGCTTTCAGGTTGTCATTGCTGCTGCGATTGATTTGACGTTAGATGCCTCTTGCGAATTTCTCAAATATTTCCCTTCTGTGCCATCTGATTTGTCAAATTTGAAGTTCTACAAATTAGATGAATCTGCTCGCTAGGATTGACATTTTCACTAGTATGGAGATATCTTGACCTGTTTTATGAGATTGTTCTCAATTGTTTACTGTAACATCAAACCAAAAAAGAAATTAATATTTGTCAGTTGAATCTTCAAATTAAATCTAAATTTCAACATTTAACGTTTTCAAGATTAGTTGATTGGTTTTTGTAAACAAAGTTTTCTAGATTTTTAAGATATCCATGAAATTTTGATGAATAACAAAATCTAATATTCATGAATTTTTTTGTCTAAAATGTTTTAAAATCACAAGATCTGGATTCTTATGGAAAAAATTAAAGAAATTGAGTTAGAATTGGTCTTCGTGAATCGATTGTTGGTGTATAGTTTGACCAATTTACCTTTGCTGACTATCTTCCCCACTAATTTTCACGAGCACATCTTGTACTAAATTTGTATTTCTCTTTCATTTAATTCCACCGAACTTCTAACATCACTTGTTGTCTGTTGATCGAATTTTTCCTTCAGAATTTTCTCTTTAATCCTCCCTTAACAATTGTTGACTTTAATTTCTTTATTTTCTTCAATCTAATCCATTGCAGGCAGTTTTTATAGCGCTAAAATGTAGTTGCAGGTTTTCCCACAACACACCCCATATCATATCCTATTATTATTTTCTAGATTTACATATAAAATTGGTAGTAAAATTACTAAAATTATAAAAGGACACCAAGACTTTTACATGGTTCGATCAATTTGATCTACATCCATGATTCTTCGCTATGATTGTTTAAATTTACATTTGATTTATATTGAAAATCTCCATTAATGGAGTTCTAAATCTAGTTTTGGGGAAGAAGATGATAAAGAAAAATACATTTTCTTTTTCTAAAATCTCTCTGCAAAATATCTCTCTCTCCTAAAATTGTGTCCCCTTCAAGACTCTCTCAACTCTAAAAAATACATCATCCTTTCCTGAATCTGTTGGATCTCTATTTATAGGAAACTACATAATGGGTGACAACTAAGTTGTCCTCTAATTTCAGATATCATTCGCGATATTATCGCAGTAGCTATAATATTCCTTCTCGCAAGCATTGTAACCATCGCCAGTTAATCATGTTCTTTTTGTGTTACTTACATCGTCAACTGTTATGTCATTATTTTGTGACACTCGCAAAGTGTTGTTGGAGAATTCGCTGTGACGCTCGTAGAAATGTCGTTAATATCTCGTGAACATAATTGTAGCGATATTCTGGTCCTATACTGGGGTTTTCAGAATAACTTCTGGGTGTTTCACAACTAGCAGTGACTTTCACCATTCCTCCGTCATTGTTTCTATCACTATTACCACCAGAACTCATACTATCTTCACCACCACGACTAGTAGTAGTGCAATTTGGTTTAACAGTAACATCTGAAGAAAAACCATCCATTAAAATTACCTTTCAGATCTATCAGAACGAATAAAACATGTCTAATAAACCCTAACAACCGTTGATTCCTTGGTGAACAGTCTTGATGAAGGAAGTGTTTATTATGAATTACTTGGTTGTTTCTCAATGGGGCTCTTTTTGTTGGGTTTGCCGTATCTTAATGTCTAGTATGCTGTTTTTCAGTTCTCTCTTTTCCTGTATCATGTATGCAATTGCAGTGCATATAGAAAAGGAGGGAATGCTAGTTGCACCACATTGCAGTATTTTGAGTTATGATTATTCTCAAGGTAACTTACTACACACTATGGACCCAAGTTAATTTGGTCCTATTTTATGTGGTCCCAAGTTAATTTGGTCCACGAATAAAACTAGAGTTCTATTTTGTCTTTATTTATTCAAAAATATTAAAGTATTTCATTATTAAGAATGAAGTCACAATAGTTGTTGATTATTAATAGTTCACATTGTATAATGAACTCGTGATAAATGTTCTTATTGTCGAATAAACTCATAATGGTTCATATTGTGGATTGATAATTCATATTGTAAAATGAAATCGTAATGATAATCAAGTATGATAGTTCATATTGTAGAATGAACACGTAATAGGTGTTCATTATGGTAATTCATATTATAAAATGAACTCGTAAATGATAGTCTGTATTGTAGAATGAACTCGTAATAGTAGTTCATTATACCAGTTCATTTTGTAGAATGAACTCGTATGTTACTTAATCATGAGTCATGACATGTTCATTCTGTAGAATGAACTAGCTAGTATGGTAGTTCATTAAATTAGTTTATTTTGTATAATAATAATAATAATTTATTATTAATAAGGTAAATATTATTACATGAAACTAGTTGGAAGCCTAACAAGCTAAGCTCCAACGACATACTACTACATTAATTGAACAGGTTGTTGTGCTAACCTACCAGCGAGCCTCATGGGTAACCTAGCCAAGGGAGCCGAAACGGCGGGAGGGGGGCTGAGATTGTGTCACAAGGGGGGCAAACTAACACTACCTTCCATGTTAATTCCTGCAATATTACATCATTGGGGACTCGAACCTGGGACCTCCTGGAGCGCATTAAACTTTGGGGAACGGGGATGACCGGATGGCCAGCTGAGCTAGGGGCCCGTTCTTAAAATAAACTCGTATATAGTTCATTTTGTAGTTCTTTTTAGCCTAAGAATAAGGTAAAAATTAAAAGCTCCAAAACATAGCAACAATGATACTCGTTGGAAAGTTCTCGTCGAGAGCTTTCCGAATATATAAAATTTATTATTTTTTGGACATGTGGTTCAAAATATATTTTAGTTTTAATTAATTATTTATTTATTTTTATATTGAGATAGAGAGTAAAAGAAAAATGACATTTGTGCCACTATTAAAAGATTATGACGTTACTGGGGGAAATTGTACCAGACAACCATCACGAGGCCAACAACTATGCGACGGAGAAAGGTCACCGAATGGATTAAATCCATCAGCAAGCCCAAGTCGTAAATTTCTTGGCTCACAGCAAAAATCAGCCATTTCGGTCGATTTTTCTTCCAAGCCATGGAATCCACTGGATGACGCATTTTACCATCTTTACTTTTCCAACTTTTTATGTGATTGCAATTGTTTACTTGCCTCTCTAATGACCCAAATATTCTTTCAAGACGGAATAATAGGAAAATACCTAAGAACCTTTACTTTGGAATCCTCCGTTTAGGACTCTCATCTTTATCATCATCTTCATTGTTGGACTTATCTTTTTTCCAACGAGAAGCATGACATTTTGGGCAAGTATCCCTATCTCGAAGTTCATTTCTAAATAAGCAACAATCATTCTCACATGCATGAATGCTTACAAAACCAAGCTCAAATCTTTTCAAAAACTTTTTGCATTCATATGTGGTTGTAGGAAGACAGTTATCCTTGGGTAACATCTCATGAATTGTCTTAAGAAGTTCATCAAAAGCAACTTGAGATAACCCACTAACTGTTTTGTGCTTATACAATGATACTACGCGGTGACAACTTGGTGTGAATGTGCACCCTAGATATAAAGGAATATCGGCGTCTTCCACTAATTTTTCCAATGGTGTTTCATTAGTACCTTCAGGATCATCAATCAAATCATCTTGAATATTTGTATCGAAAAACATTGCATGGTCGAAGTTATCGGGTCTTCGGATCTTTCATAGAAGTACTAAATGTTCACGTGAAAAACCCATTCGGTGTAAGTAGGATCCATTCCCTAACAAGTAAGTGTTTATATACCTCATTCCGGGGTTCACTTCCTAAATTCTTACAATCAACACAAGGACACTTCGCAATGGTGGATTGCCAGATTCTGTTTTCAAAAAAATTTGCCAATGCAACTCCATACGGTTTTGATCTACATTAACGTAGATATATAAAACACAATCAGACTTGGAAAACATAAACAAGAAAGCATGTTGGTTTAGCTTTAAAACCTTGTAAACCCGTCTTTCTCCGTCATGGAAGACCACGGTTCAACCTAGCTAGTATAAATAGCAAAAACATGTTGCATATCGGATAATATCAAACGTATGAGTAATACCCCTAACAACTCTTACAGGATCAAATACATCTATCAGATGTCACAACAATATGCAACAAATAAAGCATTTCAAATAATCCATACAAACCACAAAAGCACAAGAGAGATTTATGAAACTTACCAAGTTGTCTAGATCTCAAAGCTGGAGACAAATAAAAAACACAAAAACAAACTTATAAATATCATGAGCCACATAAGTATAAAAAATCAGTTAAAACAATAGCATTTCAAGAAAAAATAATTACAACCATACTTGCCTCCGAAATTGTTCACCGACTCCCATCATCCACAAAATAGTAAACAAATTTAGGTAAAACGAACACAAATCTTTCTTTATAATAAGAGACCCAAAATCGCCACATGCCAACACCACAATCACTCTTGATTGTAGGAAAGCCACATCAAACAGAGACTTTCCAAGTCATCACAAGTGAAGTGCAAAATCCAGTTCTTCGGCGAAAAGGTAGAACCTAATACAATGAATAGAAAACTTCTTCTACTCAATTTCCACACTGTCATCATATCATTAGACCCATCTCCTTCCATAAAACTTGCATAACAAACAACTAGCTTCCCTTACAATAGAACATATCTATATAGTTTGCTAAAATGGGTGGTAGCTAATTTGTTGAAAAAAAAGAAAAGACATGAAGTACTAAGAATAGAAGACATGAAGTAATAAGAAGAGAAGATAGAGACCGATATATACATCACGGCACGCAAATAAGAAAAAAGAGTTCTTGATCTACCGTTGTACAGTTAACAAGCAAGCTTAATGTATGAGAAGCACCTCCCACTTTAAGGTGAGGAATGATTACATGCATCCTATCCTATGACACCATCCCCAAATAATTGTGTAAGTTCATTCCATTACAAAATTTGAACTTTTTCACGCATCGGGCATATACATCTATGTATGCACGTGGTATAGTGTATATAAGTTAATATGCAAAGACAATTTGGTATGATTGTATAGGAATGCCGAGAAATGGCAATTACAATTAGAACGGGAAAAAAAACCAAGTCTACATTGGAGTGTCCTACATAAGGTGAATGACTAACCTCAACCAATCTTCTTCTTCTTCTAACATACAAACATCATCATTCAGATACATGATTCACTAAACATGATGCGATCTTAGTAATCAAATCACATAAAACCATCCTAAACATGATATTTCGGGATCTAAGATTACTTGCAACGAAATTGAAGTAACTACAACAAATGTAAACACTAAGATTAACACTAAAATACAATCTATTTGCTTGCTTTAAATACAACATTGACTAAACATGTTACTAAGCATACAAAATCATATAAAACAAACAAATGTAGAAACTAAACTAAAAAACCAACTGTAATAAAAAAAAAAATTAAGCAGGGGAAAAAAACAGAAACTCACCCATACAACATAATCCACTCCTGGGTTGTTGATGCGATGATACATATAAACCCACAAATCTTACACGAAAAGAATAATCACGAGACCATTAAATTAGTTTCAAAAATAAACACCAAATCGGTAACAAAATGTAAGATTTAACAAGAACCTTAAAAAAATATCGAGAATCATCTAAAGAAACCCATAAAAATTAGAAAATCAAAACCCTATATTCCAATAAGAATACAATTTATCAAAAAGGAAAAATAGAACAAAACTAAAATCAATAAGAATTTCAAAAAAAAAAAAAAACACACACGAGACTCTCTTTGGAATCTCGAAAAAGAAAAACCTTAGACCCTCTTTCCGCCCAAACCGAAATATCGATAAAGATTAACGGTTAAAAGGTTAGTAGTGGTACGATTAACATCCATTTCAAAAACCCTTGTTGTAAAAAAGATCTAACAAAACCCCTAAATTTTTCTTCGAAGAAAATTAATTTTTTTACCATGTTTATAGAATCGAACATAGACAAGACCATCTAGCCGTATTAAGTATTCTAATCTTAGATGAAATTAGAAAAAAAAAAATCAATCGGAAACTCTCAATCGGATGGAGAATAGATGAGGGAATGATTGAGAGAGGAAAAAAAATCAAAAAGAAATTCCGAGATGGAGATGATGGAGAGATAAAGGAATAATTACTAACTATACCTTCTTCTTACTCCACCTTCTTATGTCAAGAAAAGGGGAAGAAAGGGGGTTTTTGGTTTTTCTTAGTTGCCCTAAAGAAAGAAGGTCTTTTTTTTGGTTTAGTTTAGTTTTAGTTCTATCCAGATATGGACCAAAACAAAGCTTTTGTAAAAAAAGCCCACGCGGACCATATTTGCCGCTCACAAAGTATTTTGCCGGCCGCTCAAACAAAAGTTAAAATAATATGGGTTATTTAGGGGCGACCCCAACACAATTAGGGCGACACAAAACGACAAAATAGGTCATAATCGGTAGGTTATTTAGGGGCTTTTTTTTAATGGCCAAACTACCCTTTACAATCGGTAGGTTAACAACGGGAGTAAATTTAGTTTGTATAACTTATATTATCCCCAAAATAAAAATATCTTTTGAATTTTGATTATCCTATAATCAAACTAACTCTAATATATTATTTTTAGGACCAAATGGTATTTTCTACTTTCTCTTTTTGTTGTATGTTTTTTAGTTTAATGTTATCACTGGTCAAACAAAAATGTTAAAAATTAACCCAATATACTTGACGGTTTCTCTGTCTAAATAAGATCAGTCAAAATGAAAGCTGAGTCGGTAAGAATGGAAGAGTTATCATGACTTCCGACGGTGGCTCTCTTTGACAAACAATTTTTTTAATTCAGACCTTAGTGAGTAAGATTCAGATGAGTCGGGTGATCGTAAGCGTAATATTACGATCAGATTCAGGAAAAAATAGAAAAAAGATGCAAGACGGCAAGAGCAAGCATGATTTTAGGATCTACACCCATCTGTAAGCATGTAATATTTCGGAGCTTTGCATGAATGGAACCATAAATGTAAGGACAAATTTAGCCATGGTGTTAGATTTTTAGCAGTCGTGTTGGAATTTGTGAACTAATTGTGAGAGAGTGAATGGAATGTGAGAGAGTGAGTGGAATGAATAAGTGACACTCTCTCCGTTTCTCTGGGAACTGAAACTAGATTAAAAAGCAAGTTATTCAATTAGGTAGCATTGTAGTTGATAAGCATAGGTTCTAGCTAGCAATAGTTCCTAATCTTCCCAAATTTGCAATATCTTGGATGAATTTTTTGACCATTCCAGAGCTATGTTGTATTAGGCGCTAGGCGAGGCGAGGCGCCAGACCTAGCGCCTAGGCGCGCCTTAGGCGCCAAAGGCGATCAATGATAGGATTTGTGTTGTTATTCCATTATCTTCAGTACTTCATCAGTAATTAACCAAGAGTGCTGTTTTTCCATTATATTCAGTACTTCATCAGTAACTAACCAAGAACTTCCTGCTGATGAAGATCTATCAAGTCTCCTACATAAACGACAGGCACAACCATGGCTAGACATAAACACACGCAGGACACAAGCAAGCACAAGCCGTCACAACATACTGAAGAGAATTATCTTCCTTGCCTTTTACTGGCAGAGGAGATCAATATATATTGATTTGCACATAAGGGTTTACATTCACAGCGTTATTCACGGACGTGATATATAAGCTAAATATGTAAAGATATACATGATTGGTGCCTGATTATAAGGATATACAGATATGATACTAATGCCTAATTATACGCCTAACACATACAAGAATGCTAGTGTACGAACACACAAATGATCAATCAAATCTTTTAGTATGGAAATATATCAAGAAAGTATTTTAGTGCTTAGGAAACTCTTGGTCTATTTAGGATTTAGATGTCGACATTATTTTTATAAATAATTATAAGAGATAAAGTTCTTTCCTTATATAGTTTCATTCTCCTTTATTATCGTTGTAAACAACTGTATGTTTATTACAGAAAGATACCAAGAGAAATCGGGGTATTTCTTTACTGAAAGAACCAAAAGACATGAGAATGGAAAAAAACCCACTGCTTCGAATGAAAAATGGAGGAAGAGATGCTGAAGAAGAATGGAGGCAGAGTCGTCGAATCCCAGAGATAATGAAGAAGAATGGAGGAAATAATGGCGCCTTTGGCGCTTAGGATGGCGCCTAATACTTAGGCGAGGCGCTAAAAGCGCCAAAAGCGCTCGCCTAAGGCCCCGGAATAGAATATGAGGTCGCCTTGAATTCCTCGGGCGTTGAGCTGCGCTTAGTGCGCCTTTAGCGCTTAGGCGCCAAAGGCGAGCGCCTTTTATAACATAGTTCCAGAGACCTTTCCAAAGCCAAGACCAACTGTGTTTAGGTTAATTTATGCGAAGTGGAGATATGGTATTGAAGTATTTCACTTTTAGGACACTCGAACCGCAGCAAGTTAGGGGAGCTTATCAAACACTACAACCCAATTTAGGCTATCAACTTCCAAAAAATTAGGCGATCAAACTCCAAACAAGATAAAGCCGTGTTAAAATGTTCCTGATAGTTTTATATAGCTTATAAAATTCCTTACTCCTTTGTAGTATTTATAGGCCCAAACCAAGACGCTGTGAACAGGAAAATTTGTGATATCCCACTTGCAAGACCACCTGAGTGTATTGAAATCCATATATATATATATATATATATATGTATACTTTCACAGCACCGCTCCATTCCAGGTAACTTTCAGTATTGTGTGTGATCAGAGATCTTTACGAGTAGCTAGAGGAGATGACCATGAACATAGCAAGTATTGAAAGAGGGTTAATCGAACAAAACAATCTTAACAAAGAAGATGTTAATTCTCCGCACACCTTATCTCCAGGTGCAGTGAAACTGGTACCACTCTTCGTAATCTGTACGTGTGGTTCCGTAGGGATGATAGGAGGTCCGTTGCTTCTTAGGCTCCATTTCTTACATGGAGGTATCGGAAAATGGTTAGCAAGTTGGACACAAATGACTGGGTTTCCTGTGCTGTTCATCCCACTCGTAATCCTTCATTCCCGACGCAATCAGAGTACGGAGTTCTTCGCTTCTCGGAAGCTCTTATTTCATGCTGCTCTAACAGGACTAGTTCAAGGAATAGGCAACTTCATGTTTTGTTCTGGATTGTCGGTCCTTCCTGTATCAACAACGGCTCTCCTTGTTACAACCCAGCTCATATTCACCTCCCTCATTTCATTAATATGGGTTAAACAAAAGTTTACTCCGTATTCGCTAAATCCAATTGTGGTAATAATAATGGGTTCTGTACTGATTGGTTTAAGCAGATCCAGTGATCGTCCTCCTGGAGTCACGAATTCTCAGTACGTGTTTGATTTCTTTATAAGTATAGCTGCTGCTGCAATTTTTGGCTTTGTCATAGTGAGCACCCAAGTTGCCTATGCTAAGGCCAATCAAGCCATGGCTTACTCTATTGTGCTGCAGTTTCAAGTTTGCATGTCCTTCTTCGCTACATTAACTTGCACATTTGGAAGCCTGATAAATCAGGATTTCGCGGTAAATAACTTTACATACATCCAAGTCTGTTATATAATGCTACATGATACACAAACCTAAGTAAAAAATTGTTCTTATTTTGCAGGCAATGCATAAAGAAGCAAGAGAATTTGGATTAGGAGCGCAAATGTACTACTTGGTGCTGGTTTCAAATATGGTAGTTTGGCAGATGGTGTTTGTTGGGAGAGCAGGCATTATATTTTGTACCTCCTCACTCTTTGCTGGAGTTGTGGGTGCAATTTTTTCTACTCTTTCGCAGATTGCAGCAGTGATAGCTTTCCATGAGAATTTCACAGGAGAAAAAGGGATGGCCTTGGCTCTAACACTCTGGGGATTCACTTCTTACTTTTACGGTTCCTACAAGAACACTAAGAAACCAGAGCCTGTAAATCCATGAAACAAAGAAAACTGTATGAGCTTAATAATTTAGATGCGATGCGACCATCAGGTTGCTTAGCATGTACCGTACAAGAAAATGTTTGTACCAAGTCGCATGTGCAACTTTTATGTTCCGGGCGTAAGGCCGTCCTTGACACAAAGTGACCAAGTTCAACTTTGGGCATCAAATTTTTAGGGCATCAATTTATTTTTATTTTTCTCGTTTTTATGGTAAATTGGATTAATGATATAAGTTTTGGACCAAAAAAGTCAAAATTTTTAATTAGTTTGTTGGTATGCTGATAAACTATTGAAGGGGAAGTAAATTTTTTTGTTTTTTTCTAATCTATTTTTTGGTGAAGCGGCGGCTTCGGGAGAGAACGTCGAAGCGGCTCCTGGAGCGAAATTTAAAGCAGTTCTTGGAGCAAAACATTAAAAGGGCTTCTGGAGCGAACTTTGAAGCAAAGCGGCTTCTGGAGCGAAACGTCTTCCGGAGCGAAACGTTGAAGCGGAGCGTCTTATGGAGAGAAAAGTTAAAGCAGAGCGGCTTTCGGAGTGAAACGTTGAAGCGGAGCGGCTTTTGGAGAGAAATGTTAAAGCGGAGCGGCTTCTGGAGCGAAACATTAAAGCAAAGCGGCTTCTGGAGTGAAACGTTGAAGCAGAGCGGCTTCTGGAGCGAAATATTGAAGCAGAGAAGCTTCTGGAGAGAAATGTTAAAGCGAAGCGGCTTCCGTTGAAGTGGAGCGTCTTCTGGAGAGAAACTTTGAAGAAACTTCCAGAGAGAACTCTAGTGAGGGTGCCATTAACCACTGACTTTCAAAAAACAAGTTGACACGATATGGCAGATGGAAAGACGACATACAAATAGTCACCTTTCAGGTGAGTAGGGGTTAGGAGTCCCAGTTACGTTTACTATCCATGTGAACAGAGTCCCCAAAAAGTATTGATGCACAACTCCACCAATTGATGTTCAATCACATCTGGATCATAGCAATCTAACGCCTGAATTATGAACCCCTTGACATAATCATTTAGATGTTCGTTGTTTCGCTCCTTCTAAGTTGTGGCCATGTCAGTCTAAGTTTTGGAAAGAAATTCATGTCTCCCTATTAAATATACAAGAGCTTGGCTTCCTCTAGCTACTATAGTCTCAAGTCCTGATGGGGGAGTGGCAGCAGCTCTAGTGAAAATCAGGGGCATCACAGTTGAAGAAACATTGGGAGTGGCGACAACGGCTCTGGCTCTAGTGATCAGAGGTGTAACGCCTAAGGGAACATTTCTTGCGCCGCTGGTGTTGATCATGCTGACAGGTGGTACATTGATGTTACTGGAAGAAACGTTGATATCAGGGATTGTTGCTAACCCGGACTTTAGCTCTACATCTTGAAATTGGAATTATAAAAAATAAAATTGAGAATTGAAAACCGATATTGCAACCAAGAAATTAATCTCCCACTGTGGTCGCCAATTGTTTGTAGGTGAAAAACGTTTCTGCTGATTTTGGTAATTTTGGGTGTGTGGGTGAGAAATAAGTCTAGACCCTAAACAATACACTGCACTGGAGTACTTTTGATTCGAGAGATCAATTTGTACAATCCTGGACTAAACCAAGAAATGGTCGTTCCAGGCTTGCTTCGGTCACAAAGTGAAGGAGAAGGGTTGGTCTTAGGGAGCGAAGCGAAGAGAGTGTTGAGACCAGAATTATTGATTCTGAAAGTGTTGTTGTTTACGACTTGTATCATAAAGTATAACTGGCTAGCAGAATGGAAAGCTGCTAGGTGATTTCTGGATACTGTATTATTGCTGACCAAAACTTGTTGTTTGGTGAAAATATGTGAAGCCTATTTATACAAGTCATATTGAAACGTACCCTGGACTCGTAGGAAGTGGAAACGATTGAGTGGTGGAGGAATAGAGTAACGTGCAACCGCTAGACGTTATGCTTCCATGATGAGGGAAGTGAATTCGTGTTACCTTCAGTCATTACACTTCCATGATGAAAATAATGAATTGTTTACACCGTTACTTTTCACCACCACTATTTGTCCTACTTCATGACACTTTCTTATAACGGGTGCATTGCACGACGCACGTGGTAATCCTCCAGACCAATACCCTAATGAGTATCCCACCAGTTTGTGATGCTATTAGGCTAGCCTTGGTCGGCCTTCTAAAACTTGCCACAAGTCGGTCATTTTGGTGGCGAAGTTGAATGTCTCAGATTACATCTCATGAGGAAGGGTAGCCATTGATTATGGCCACATCTTTGTTGTGTATCAAAGTGCCGCCATTAGTGTAGCGGGTTGCCTAGGGCTTGCCGCAACTCCATCAGTTATGTGGCTAACTTGGATGGCTGAGATTGCATCTCATGAGGGAGGGAAGCCTTTGATTATGGATACCTTGTGTTGGCGCCTAATAATGGCACATGGAGGTTCTGGTGTACGCCAGTGGTAATATAATATGGCCGGCATGGCTCGTGCATGCCAGTGGCATGGTGGTACAAGTGGCGCCTGGCATAGCCATGGCCACTAGATTTAGGTGACTGGTCGCATAAAACTTGCCACAAGTGTATCAGTTCGGTGGAGAACTTGGATGGTTGAGATTGCATCTCATGAGGAAGGATGGCCATTGATTATGGCCATATCTCGTTGTATAGCAAAGTGGCGCCATTTGCATAATGGCGCCTGGCGTGGCCATGGCATAGAGACATGCCAGTGGCGTAGCCGTGACGTTGTAGCATTTCCAAAACTTAGGATTTGGCTTCGTGGACAAATTTAGGGCTTGGCGGCGTGGCCAATGCTAGAATTTGGCACAGTGTCCAAAGTTAGGGCTTGGAAGCATGGCCAAGTCTAGGGTCTAGGGTTTGGTGATGTGGCCAAGGCTAGGGTTTGGCGCCGTGGCCAAAGTTAGGATTTGGCGCCGTGGTAAAATTAGGGCTTGGCGGCATAGCCAAGGCTAGGATTTGGCGTCGGGGTAAGAATTAGGGCTTGGGGGCGTGGCCAAGGCTAGGATTTGGTACCGTGGTAAAAATTAGGGCTTGACGGCATGGATAAGGCCAAAGTGGCATGCTACGCTGCAGAGTGGCATGTTGGCATGTCGATCAATATGTTGTTGTAGTAAGGCGCGTTTGGCTTGCCAGTTAGTATGGTTGCGCAGCAAGGTGCGTTTGGCCTTTAATGTATGGTGACAAGTTTAGAGCGACTTGATTGGCCAAGGAAAGGGTCCGACCAAACATAAGGCACGACTACACTTCTGGTAAAAGTTTGGCGGCTTTAGAGCGACCTGATTGGTCGATTAAAAGAGGGCCAGCCAAGCATGGGTATGGCTACTGTGACAGACCGAAAAATTACGCCTTTGGTGCGTTGCCCCGAAGGCTGTAACTTCCCCGATGCGCCTTGATGAAGCTACGATCCGAGCCTTAACGCTAGGCAAATGCACGTTCATTTTTCCTCGCAAGCATGCTCGTGGAGCATGATGCAGCTATTTAAGCTTCCATACCGTTCTAACATACCCTTGTGCCGCAAAGGGTTTATATTAAGATAATAAAAACTTTCTTAATACGGCAAAAACGTCCTTTTTGAGGCCCTAAACGATGGAATTTGGCTAAATTATGGTGACCATGTGGATCTATAAATTACCATGTCTTGATCTTTGGGTCGTTTCCCATCAAAATGGACTCCTCTTGTGCTAAATTACAACACTTGGGTTTTTAGACTATGTCGAACGCCTTGATAGGAAGTATGAGCATCTAAGGAATATAATGCAACTAGCTTCATCAAGTATGGCCACAATCATCTCTTGCGTCGAGCTACCGAGCCAGATGATAAGAGAGGCCAAAGTGCCACAATCATCTCACAATTAGATGATATGAGCGACAACATGCTGTACCGACAATACTGCAACTCATTGCGGATGCCTATGTACCCTTCCCTACTCTAAAGGGATCAAGCACAGACCGTAGTTCATCCCGAAGGGACAAAAGCTTAAGAAAACTCATTTGCAAAGCCGTGGCTAAGCAATAATGGTAATGGCCTGGTCCGCAAAGATGCACAATGATAATGCATCATCGGGTCCGCGACATGGCATAGTAATGCCTTCACATCACATGCCCCATTTGGAAGGCTATGCAACTATAAATGAGCCTTATGCATCATTTATACTCTTCCGGCTAAGCTATGAAGCTTACTTGGAGCGTAGTCCGCATATGCACCTTCAACCAACTACTCCTCCCTATATATGTTTATTTGACATTTTTACAACTTTGATTAGGGGAGCAAAACTCATTTATCAACTCCCACTTTTACTGTTCATGTGCAATGATTTTGTTACTTCGCAATGATTGTGTTCCGTCGCAATAATTGTGTTATTTCGCAATGATTGTGCTCTTTCGCAATGATTGCGTATTAGCACAATGATTGCGTAACACTCGTACGGCCGGCCCTCTCTGGCCTGATGCACAATCATTGTGAGATATTGGCTCTAGGTCAATAGCCTCCATAATGTGCAATGATTACGCTGCAATCTTGAGGCCACCTACCCAACTGGCCTAATGCATCATGATGATGCAAGATTTGGCTATTGTCCAAATGCCAAACACAATGCGCCATTTTGACGCGGTATTGGCCTTAAGACAATATACTTCTTACCACGCAACGGAAGCTTTGGATGAAGCTTTATCACAAGCAAATGGCGCATCTTTTATCATGCGCCATGCTAAAAACATGAGGTGTTACAGCTACACTTTTGGTGAGAGTGTGGCGACTTTAGAGCGATATGATTGATCGATGAGAAGTTGGGTCGGCAGGTATGGGCCCAACCACAACTTATGTGCGTGTGGCTAATTTGAGGCGACATGATTGGTCGAGAGAAATACGGCTGGTTTAGGAAGGGGCGTGGATAATGGCAAGTGGCGCCAGTTGGCCTAAAGCATGGCCTCGCCTCCCTCTGCTACTGCGGCTTCCCGTTTTCTGATTTTGAGTGTAGGACCAGAATATCGCCACAACGATATTCTCGCGATAGAAACGACACTTCTGCGAGAAACCCCAACATTTCTACAAGTATTAACAACATTTTGACGAGAACGTCGCAAGATTCTTCAACGACATTTGGCGAGTGTCACAAAAAGAGTAATATAACAGTTAACGACTAGAGATATATGAGAAGAATAAGTTTGTTTCACGATGGTTACAAAGTTGGTGATGGTGAAGACTAAAGTTATGGCGATGAGATCGCATAGTAGATCCGAATTAAGGGGAAATCTTAGTTGTCTTCCACTATGTATTTTCCTATATAAAGGGTTCGACTAAATCCAGAAAAGGATGATGTACTTTTGAGAGTTGAGAAAGTTTTGAGGAGAGAGAAACTCCAGAAAGGAAGTTGTACTTCTGAGTTTTGATATTTCTTGTAAATCTTCCTGAAAGTGAATTAATAAAAGTGTTCTTGTTCATCCACAATTATGACTTAATTTTCATAGATTCTTGACAAGGGTGTAGTGTGGGAAATCCTGCAACTACATTTTGGCGCCCGAAACAAGGATTGAATCATTGAAAAACATAGAAAATATAAAGTAAAAGAGGAGAAGTATTAAAGATTAGGAAGAAAATTGAGCAAGTCGGTGGAAATAGTTGAAGAAAAAGATGATCAAAACCAAAGAGAATTGTAAGAAATTGAAGGATGATGTAATAACAAAAGAAGTGATTGATAGATTTCATGAAAATATTAAGGGAAGAATACACAAACGGGATTTTGAAGGAAGAAAGATTATGACGGTGGAGAAAATATCACCGTTAAAAGATTGGGAAAAGAAGAAAATCACATTTACGGCAGCAGAGGTGTTGGAGGAAAATTTGAGTCATACATCTCCTTTGGTGGTTACAGTATCTACTATACCAATAAGAAGAGAGAAATCAGTAAAATTTGAAGAAGAATGGGCTGTGAATAGAACTTTGGTGGATGCAGGAAGTTCTGTTGATATAATATTTTATCATACTTTTAAAAAGATGGGATACATGGATGAAGAAATGTCTCGTTCATCATATCATATTCATGGCTTTGGAAAAACTTTAACAAAACCTAAAGGAGAGATAGTGGTACGAATTCCTCTAGGAGAGATTGAAACGCGAATAACACTATGTGTAGTAGATGTAGAGTCACCATATAACATGATGTTAGTAAGACCATGGATACATGCAATCAAGGATGTGGCGTTGACATTACATCAATGTATTAAATTTCCTATGCCTAGTGGAATTGGAGAAATTAGAGGAGATGTGAATTTCGCGAGATTGTGATACCAAATTGAAGTAAGAAATTGTGAAGAACGTCCAAAGCTGCAAAAAGCTCGCAGAAAATTGAACAGAGAAACAAAGAAAGAAGAGGAATTTAAAATTTTCATGATAAGGGCAAAAGAAGGAAAAGGGATACCTAGTGAAGTTTCGCGAGAAGGAGATGATCTCGCGAGATAAATGAAAGCTCCTACACCAATGGGAGAACCTGAAGCTAGTTACACCGCAGTAGAGGCAACAAATAAAATAAATATTGGAAGTGAAGAAGAGCCCAAAATACTGAAAATTGGGACTAAAATGGAAGAAGATGAAGAAGAAATAACTATAAGTCTCTTGCGAGAATACAAAGACATCTTCGCATGGAGTATGGATGAGATTCCAGGGATAGATCCTTCAGTAGAATGTCATAAACTAGAGATCAACAAAGATGTGAGACCATTTAAACAAAGAATAAGAAAAATTGCAACAACATACCATTCTCAAATAGAAGAAGAACTACAGAAAATGCTTGATATAAGGCAAGCAAAATATCCAGATTGGATTGCAAATATGGTGGTGGTCCCAAAGAAAATAAAGGGATAAGAATTTGCATAGACTTTACTGATTTAAACAAAGCTTGTCCTAAAGATAGTTTTCCATTACCAGATATTCCACAAATGGTTGAATCAGCAGCGGTAAATGATAGAATATATTCATTAGACGGATATAAAGGATATAATCAAATTCCCCTCGCAGAAGAAGATCATGAGCATACAACATTTTTTTCTCCAAGAGGGTTATATTGTTATACAAAGATGCCCTTTGGATTACGAAATGCTGGTGAAACATATCAAAGAATGGTGGAGAAGGTGTTCGCAAAATGGATACATAAAACATTAGAAGTGTATGTGGATGATATATTGATTAAAAGTAAAGAAGCTAAAAATCATGTGCAGGATTTGAAAGAAATTTTCGATCAAATGCGACAATTTAACATCAAAGTGAACCCAGAAAAGTGTACTTTTGGAGTAGCTTCAGGGAAATTTTTGGGTTATATTATATCAAAGGAAGGAATGCAAGTTGATCCAGAAAAGGTACAAGCAGTTCGCGATATTCCAACACCAGCGACAGTTAAAGATGTGCAAAAACTGAATGGACTCTTAGCCTCGCTAAGAAGGTTTATTTCGCGATCTTCAGATAAGTGCAAACATTTTTTCGATATACTCAAGAAGGGAACAAAATTTAAATGGACAGATGAGTGTGAAAAGGCTTTTCAAGGAATTAAAGAACAACTGATGAACATATCTATTTTACAAAAGGCTGAACCAGGATAAGAACTATTGATCTATCTTGCGACAACCACATACGCGCTAAGTGTCGTATTACTGCGAGTAGATGCGGGGGTGGAAAAGCCAATTTATTATATCAGCAAAACATTTAATTCAACAGAGAGAAATTATTCAAAGATTGAGAAACTAATTCTAGCATTGGTACACGCAACTTTTAAGCTTCGAATTTACTTCCAAGCGCATAAGGTCAAAGTGTTAACGAGAGTGCCAATTGAATCGGTGATGAAAAATTCAAAAATATCAGGCAAAGTTGAGAGATGGAATGCACAAGTAGGGCACTTTGATATTCAATATGAAATTCTATCCTCGCCAAAATCACAAGTTATCACAGATTTCTTAGCTGAATTTCCTTTAGAAGATGACGAAGCTGTAGAAGAGATGATGGACATAGAAGAAGAACATGGAGACCCAAAAGAGCTATTAACAGGACCTTACAGATAAGAAATATTAGTGGATGGATCGTCAAATGGAGAAGGAAATAGGATTGGAGTTTTTTTTCATTTCACCAGAAGGAGAAAACCCAGCTTTTTCATTTAGATTGGAATTTGCATCCACTAATAATGAGACAGAATATGAAGTTGTAATCCATGCATTAAAGTTTGCGATAGAAATGAAGTTGGAAAATGCTAGAATCACCAGCGATTCACAATTGGTTATTCGCCAGATAAAGGGAGAGTATACAACAAATGAACCATCTTTGAAGAAGTACAAAAAACTTGTTGAAGAATTGTCTGCGAGAATTCCAAAAATAAAATGGAGACACATATCAAGGAAAGATAATAGGCTTGCAGATGTTTTTGCTTTCATATCAAGTATGATGACAAACCCACTTGCGAGATGCATAAAAATTCAAACACTTTTACAACCGGCAATAAACAAAGAAGAAGAAGAGGTAGATGTAATGATGGTAGAATCTGACGAGGAAAAAATAGAGAATAATGCTACAGATTGGTGAGCAGATCTTCATGCTTATTTGGCGAGAGGAGAAATCCCCAGAAATCGATTAGAAGCACATAAATTAAAAAGTAGAGCAACCAATTATGAACTAAGAGATGGGGTATTATATCGCAGATCTTTTAGTGGACAATCGCTAAGCTGTTTGACGAGAGAAGAAGGACAAAAGGTGTTAAAAATGTTGCATAGTGGTGATGCTAGTAATCACAGTGGGGGTAGATCTTTAGCATATAAAACAAAGATGCAAGGTTATTATTGGCCATATATGCATGAGGATGCAAAGCAACTCTCAAGGCGTTGTGAAGATTGTCAGTGATTTGGGAAGAAGATACATGCAATAGGAGCACCATTATCATCTTCATCAAGCATATGGCCATTTGGAAAATGGGGATTGGATATTGTGGGACCATTTTTGCCTGGTTCTGGACAAAGAAGATATTTAATTGTTGCTACATATTATTTCACAAAGTGGGGAGAAGTAAAGGCAGTACAGCACATCCGCGATAAGGACATTTTTACGTTCATATTTGAGAATATAATTTGCAGATTTGGGATCCCAGCACAGTTGGTGTCTGATAATGGAAAGCAATTTGAAGGGAAGAATATAGAATTGCTTCTTAATGCATTTAAGATAAAATATGGAAAATCAACTCCTTTATACCCACAAGCAAATGGTCAGGCTGAGGCAACTAATAAGACAATCACAGACATCTTAAAAAAGAAGTTAGAAGGTTATCACAAATCATGGTGCGAGCAAGTGCATAATGCAATATGGGCATATAATACAACTAGACGAGAAGCAACTGGAATGTCACCTTTCTGTTTAACATATGGAGTTGAAGTTGTCTTACCAACAGAAGTTGTTATCCCTACAACAAAAAGAGAGGCATGGGAGAAGAATCTAAGTGCTGGCATGATTTTACATAAGTTAGATGAACTAGAAGAAAAGAGAGAAAAAACTATACAACATATGGAAAATTACCAGCGAAGATTAGCTCGCGAGTACAACAAACGAGTCAAGAAACGTCAATTCCAGCCTGGCGATCTAGTTTTGAGAGAAACACCAAGATATTAGCAAGAAAGTGGTGCAAAATTAGCGAGAAAATGGGATGGACCATACATCATTAAAGAGATAATTGGAAATGGAGCATACAGATTAATGGATCCATAGGGAAGAGATGATGGGCAAAGACTTGATAGACCATGGAATATATTGTTTCTGAAAAGGTATTATCAGTAGCAATTTCTGCGAGGTAAGAAATACTAGTGTAAGATGAAATAGTTAAAAAATTCTTCTTTCTCTATCACAATTTATGCGAGCATCATCGCAAGAACAGCGAATAAAATTTCGCAGAGATTAAAAGAATGGGACGAACCTTTATGGCGTGCACCCTAGTTCGCGAATAAAATTTCATAAGAGGAAAATGTAAGACCTAATAGCGCGTCATATGAGGGGGTATCTCTTGACATGACTCATCGATAAGGTTATACCGCTGCTGGAATCTGAGTCATGCAGATGTTGAGGTTAAAGAAAACCTATCCGGGAGAGAGATCTTGGATTTCCAACTATATAAGGTTATACCCTGGTTGGATGACCGAGAATCTCTTCCAAGAAGTGCAGAGTATGACCAAGGCACCGAGGTACACGGTTGAGCCAAGGGTGCCCGGAGCGTACGAAACTCTCTTGCCATCCTTGGTAAGTCTTGGCTACAATGCACTTGGCCTGAAGAAAACCCCACTTAGGATGCAGTCTTGTAACTATAATCCATATAGGCATAAAGAACAAGAGGCTGCAAAAACAACTGGTTGTTGGCAAATCCGGATGGGGGAGCTAGTCTTGTATGGCCGATGTGCCCTTCTTGAAGGGGCAACCAGGGGAAGATAAGGGCGGCACCTTCCATTAGGGAGATAATAAGTTTCTTAAGACGGCAATGTCATGGGGCTTTATGATCGCAAGATCATTTAGGCCTATCATATTGTCGCGTGATGAAAATTATACAAAGGCAAAAATCCTAAAGAGAAAATGTTAAGATGAGATCAATGGGTTTTTGCATGAAAGTGTAAAGACGTCCTGCGATTTCATCGCAAGACGGCAATGTCACGAGGCTTTGTTCTCGCGAGAGAATTTAAGACTTGTCATATTGTCGCAGAGATATTGAAAAGATACTGATAAGACAAGATCAATGGGTCAATACATGTAAATGTAAAGACGTCCTGCAATTTTGTCGCAGAAAAATATTAAAGGTTGGCAAAATAAGACCTTTAATTAGGAAGGCATAATAAGACCAACAGATTAATATTGAACATTAATTATTTTATTTGAGAATGCAAGAAATATTTATTCATCGCAGGAGGCAAATTACTTCATATTTTTTTTAGAATATCGCTAAAATATTACCAAAATATTCACCATCTCAAGAAAAATATTAAAGGGAAAGAAGAGGAATGGACAAATGAAATCTTAATATCTTCCTTGAGAAGGTTCAACATAGACAACAGGAAAAGTTAAATTCTAAAAGTCATCCATGTTACATTCCTAGCAAAAAAGAAGAAGGAAAAGAAAGAAAAAATGAAACTCAAACTTCAACGACAGGCTCATCAGTATTTTTCTCGCCAGATTTATCATTTTCGCCAGCAGATTTATCAGTATCACTATCATTCTTTTCAGTATCGCCAGCATCTTTGCGAGTTTCTTCTTCTCTAGGAGAACCTTCATCTTCTTCTGGGTTATCTTCTTCAGCTTCTTCTTCTCCTTCAGTAGGTGTATCTTCTAAATCTTTATCCATGGGAATGGGAATCTCGTCATCCTCAACTTCTAGAGGAAGAAAAGATTCAGGAGGGAGAGAATGGGAGATCAGAATCTTATTCAACAGAACTTCAACAGTAAGATGAACTTTGCGAAGAAAACCTCTATCGCGGTTTCTAATCTCCATATTCTTGAAGTACTCAATATAATCAAGCCTTCTTACTGCCTTATCGCGAACGTCCAAGTAATCGGAAAGAAGAGTCTTGTTTTCTTTGCGAGCCTTATCTAATTTCTCAGTAAGGGCAGTAATAGTAGCGAGATGGCTTTTTTCAGATTCTGCGAATAACAAAAATGACATGGAAATATTCAAATGAAGATCTCACGAGAAGTAAAACATAGGAATTTATCAGAAAAATCAACAATTGAGGTAATCAACTGACTACCTTATTTTTGAGAGGTTAAGTTTTGGATTAGTGCAAAGAAACAATTCTCCCACTGATTCATAGCATCGTCAAAATTATCGCCAACCATACCCTTCAGACGAGATTTCATATTTTCTTCTTTGGTGCGAAGATAAAGGTTTTCTTTTGCTAGTAAAGAATGAGATTTCTCTAATTGGGAATACTGATCTTTAAGTTCATTGGCCTTTAAACTAAGAGTTAATCTACCCTTGATTAGTTTATCCTTCTCAGCAGCAGATGATTCAGTTACTTCCTTGAGTTCATCTTTAAGAGAGCGAAGAGATTTCTCTTGGTTATCACAAATTCTTTGAAGATTATCTAATTGTTGCGAGGAAGCCGCCATCAAACTTGAAAAATTATGTTTTTCTTGGGATAAAGTTTTATTCTCATCTGATAAAGATTCCATCGCCAAATCATTCTTAAATAACAAATATGAAAGGCGAGCAACTTCGTTACACAATAAATTTTGGCTTTGTGACAATTGATTATTCTCATTAGTAAGATTATTTATGTGATCAATTGAGTAAGTATAAAGATTATATAATCTACTATGTTGGTCCATCCAAGACTCTTTTTCAGCGCGAGCTTCTTCAGCAATTGATTCTAATTCAAATATCTTCATTAATCGATTCCGATTTGAAGCTAAATAAATAAACCAAACATTTAAAAGGAACGGAGTGTAAAAAATAAGAAAGATGAGAAATTATTAGAATGCAGAGACAAAAAGATAGAGGCAGGAAAACTATACCTTTCAGCTCGTCATTATGTCTGCGAAGATTCTCGCACTCAAGTGAAGAATTGCGAAGCATATGATTCAGAGTATTACATTCAGAAGTTTTTACTTGAAGGCTATTCCTTAGAACTTCAATTTCATATTCCAAGGATACTCGCGAAGCAGAATTATCAGAGCCAAAATACTTGAGTAAAGTCTCGCAAGCTTCATATTGAAGAGAATCAGTGGAATACTTTCTAGCGTTATCTAAAATATTAGATAAAATTTTAAAAGCAATATCAACTCCAGCAAAGGTTTCATTTGATGGAGGAAGATATGTAAAGGATGAAGTAGTAATGATATCAAGATGATGATTTGAATCATCTGCGATGGATGCATTATGAGAAGGAGGAGTTTTTGGGAAAGTGACAGTTGAAGGCAATATTGGACTAGAAGGAGTTTCAGCCACAACATTTGTAGGGATTTGATTTGTCAAATTTTCTGAAGGAGGGGGGGTATTGATAGCGAGGTTCTCGCAGACAGAAGAAGGAGGATTAGATTATAAGGGTGTGACAATAACTCTCTTAGATGATAACTCAGGGATAATGATATCAGCTTCAAGAGTTTTATTGCGACGAGATTTTTTATGAGGTCTAGCGGTGTTCTCGTCATTCTACAAATAATAATTTAGATAATAAACAGAGGCAACAATATTGTTATTAAGATAAAAATGTGTTTCTTACTACCTTTTCATTCGGAGAATCCTTCTTCCTCCTCTTCTCAACAAGATTCTTGAGGGAGTTAGGGTTTGGAGTTTCAGAATAGGCAATAGGGATATCTCCTCTAAAAGAAAATATGACAAGAATTATAATGAATTAAATCAGGATGATCGAAGAACAAAAATAAGAAAAGTAATAGATGATATAATCGAAATACATAACTTGACGTTTCCATTAAAATAGTAGCAGGTGAATATGAAGATAAAGAAAAGTTGAGGACGGAAAGTGAAATAGACGGATAAATTAAAGAAGATGAAGAATTAAAAAGATAAAATTATTTCCGTAACTTGGTTCCACCTTTTATAGACAAGAGCAGTAGGACCCATTAATAGGACACATGTTAAGAAGAGCTACAACACGTGTAGGCGATTAAACTAAATAAACGGAGGTTTGTCGTGAAGAAAACTTGTAAAGAAAGAAGCTGCGAGCATCATGAAGAGTTGAAAGTTCTCATATCTTATCTTCTTCGCAGAAAAGACATGAGAAGAGGCAAGATGTAGGACCAGAATATCGCCACAATGATATTCTCGCGATGGAAACGACACTTCTGTGAGAAACCCCAACATTTCTACAAGTATTAACAACATTTTGACGAGAACGTCGCAAGATTATTCAACGACATTTGGCGAGTGTTACAAAAAGAGTAATATAATAGTTAACGACTTGAGATATATGAGAAGAATAAGTCTGTTTCACGATGGTTACAAAGTTGGCGATGGTGAAGACTAAAGTTATGGCGATGAGATCGCAGAGTAAATCCGAATTAAGGGGAAATCTTAGTTGTCTTCCACTATGTATTTTCCTATATAAAGGGTTCGACTAAATCCAGAAAAGGATGATGTACTTTTGAGAGTTGAGAAAGTTTTGAGGAGAGAGAAACACCATAAAGAAAGTTGTACTTCTGAATTTTGATATTTCTTGTAAATCTTCCTGAAAGTGAATTAATAAAAGTGTTGTTGTTCATCCACAATTATGACTTAATTTTCATAGATTCTTGACAAGGGTGTAGTGTGGGAAATCCTACAACTACACTGAGCAAGGTTTTGCAACTGCTAATCCATAGAGGATTAATTACCTAGTTTGCCTACACTACACCATTTTAAGGATTTAGCAACCCAGAATAGCAACAGAACTAGCTCCGTTGCGAAATTTTTGTTGCTAATTTCGGTTGCTAAAATTTCGCAACGGAAAATTTATGTTGCAAGTTTCGCACATAAATTTCAAAGGATAATATGTAGTAAACTTACATTATCGATGTAGTTAAGTTGTGACAGTAGTCCCTTATACTTTTTATTGGTGCTCCTTGGAAGTGATTACACATACTTCATTGATTAATATAACCTAGTTGATTAACCTCGTGGAATGTTTGTTAGTTTAAACTTCATTTCACCTTTAACTTCATGATATTCCTCTACTTAAAATATTAAATTGATGGTATGTTTGTTAGTAAAATGATATACTCAAACGAAGGGTTGTAGAATTTGAGGCTCAAGAGCAGTATTGCCGCCAAACCGAGACAATGAAGTAATTTTTTTATTGCAGTATTTCATATGGATTCGGAAGTATTTTACATAGATTCAATATTTTAGATAGAGTCAGTAGTTGAATTATTTTATTTTAACAGGATCTCAGGTAGCTGAGTAAAATATGACCATATATACTTTGTTTTGGCAGAATACAACTTAGAACCGTCTAGCATGACACTACATAGATTTGACACTGGAACAAATCAAAACTATGTAGCTAATGTTCCGAATCCATGTTTCTAGTTATTGCTTAGAAATGCTGGTATTTTAGGTTTCTTAAAGATTGCGTATTTTTCTTATGCGACAGACTAGGCACCCATCTTTGTTAAATGACAGTGGTTTGACTCTTGATTATTATGGTTGAGGTTGTGGTTGTGGTGGTTGAGGTTGGTGTTGAGCTTGAGCTTGAGGTTGTTGTTGTTGTGGTTGAGCTTGGTGCTGATCCCATGATTGAGGTTGGGGTTGTTGTGGTTGAGCTTGGTGTTGAGCATGAGCTTGAGGTTGTTGTTCCACCGCCAAAATCTTGCATGATTTGTCCATTTTTTGTTTTATAATGAAGCTCTTATGTTCGCTTTTATAGTTACTGATTCTTAGATTATGTGTGTCGTATTGTGAAACCTAAATTGGGATGCTTGTAAAAAAAATCAGAGTTTGAAGAATATTTCCGAGATGATCAGTTCAGTTCTGGAAACATACTAGATCAACTACCGAACTTCACTCATCAGAAATCCTAACACTTGCTCGAGTCTCATTGGTCTCTAGTATCTTTTAGGTATAAGCGAATCATTAGCAATAGAGTATATACTCTGAATTCTGAAGTAACTTTCTTTATTTGTTATCTCTAACCATATGTATCTGTGACAGGTTCTTCACCATTTTGGTCGTATTTACAAGATAAGAATTCAGCATCCTCATGTGATCATCCTCTCAAATCCACAATAATCTGCTGCATTCTGATTACTCATTGTAAGAGATTGTAACATTCTGTTTCTATATGCAATCCTTAGAAGCTAAAACAAACATAGTTGCACCAGCACAATGTAAGAAACAAGAACATTTTTACATATGCAATTCAATCTTTGTTAATGCAACCTGTAACTTGTCTTTGATGTCATGAGTTCCCTGCTTTTTATTGCATTTGGTTTCCTTTCTGGTGTAGAATGTCTTTAAGGTTTAAACCTATGGGAATGTCTGTGTGAATATAGAGTATAAGAACTATCATATTGAATTGCTGGATATAAAATAAATTTGGGGTTTGTAGGAAACTGGGGTATTGCCTGATAAATTGGGGGGATATCAGTTTTGACTAGGTCAACGAATACTTGATTTTTTTTTCTGTGGCAAAGAAATTAGCAACGGTCCAAATGTGTTATTAAATATGAACCAGAACAACTATATCCTGTTCTACTAAAATATATCCTGGAATAACTCTAAAATTAGCAACTGAGTAGCAACAGTTTATTTCTGTTTCTATATTTTAATTTCGCAACAGCTTATTTCTGTTGCTAATGCCGTTGCTGACCAAAATTAGCAACAAAGCTAGAGCTGTCATGAAAAACTGCGACAGGGTGTTTAGCAACGGCAAAAATTTGTTGCAAGCCCGGTCAGCAACAGATCTAAGCTGTTGCTAAATGTTAAATTTGGTATAGTGCTAGGTTTAATTTCGACAAGCAAGGTCTGATATACTGCGTGAGGCGCAAAACCCTAACTTCCACAAGTTAATCAGGGCAATTGATTGAATTCGATGTGTTGACACAGAGTTCTTTTAAGTTCATTGCCAGAGAGCAACATGCTTTTTCTAATTAAATACCTTATGCAAAGATATTATCCTTGATATTTGGAAATTCGTGCTACTATGTTGTGAGTGAACACAAATCGTCATGCCATATCAACATTAAGGGTTCATCCGGAGAACATAGCATAGAAGGCATTCAAATAAACTTATATTAAGTGAATATAGGCGAGGCTCCGAAATTTAAAGAACATCTGGGATGATTGCTACATTCGCCAGTCTGGATAAATTTTATGTAAGTATATTGAACAACTCAATAAATATTCCGGTGGAGAGGTTAGCACTCATGGCATCGTTTCCTTACAGAGTGACATCACATCAGATGTAAGGTTTTATGATTACAACCCTAAGTTAAAAACCACCATCAACAAGTGGCATATTGTAGGAAAAGATGTTATCGATGTTTGATCGTTGTTATAACACGTAAAAAATAATATTATTTTCTTACTGCTCAAAATATATTATATAGCAAGGGAAAGAAATGATCGTTCCCACAGAGACGTCTTGGGATTGTTATATGATTCGATTCCTATGTAAAATAAGGGTTTTTTTAGGGATAATTGGACTTTAATACTCAGGTTTAGACCAACACTAGGCTTTGGTCTAACATTTGTCCAACGTTAGGGCTTGGTACCTGGACCAGACGTTGACCACGATTGACTAGGTTAAGTCCTGACTTATGGTTAATAATTATTAAAACAATTATATAAATTGCTATTATCGAAGGAGTTTACCATCATACCCTCCCACTCATTAATATTTACAAACTTCTCAGACCTTAGATAAAGAAAAGATATCTTTTCTGATTTTCCTTCACCGCTGCAATCACTTCTCTGTATTCATCTCCCTATCATCAAAATCACTTCTCTGTTTCTTTATTTTTCTTGTGGTTGAGGGTGAGAATATGTGAAGGTATTCAAAGACTGGGTATTTAAGTCGTAGAGGCGAAGTATTCAAATCGATGAAATTAGGGTTTATAGATGCAGAACCAGAAGAACATGTTAATTAGAGAAATTGAAGTTAGGGTTTTCTTTTGGAAATCGATTTAATGATGGATAAGAAGAGATTGATGATTGTGATGATTATTTGTGAAAGTGGACCGATATTGCTGAACTCAAATTTGAAAAAGGGGATGAATTGGAGATGAGAAAGAATTTGGGGAATTAATTTAGGGTTTCGTCTTAGAGTTAGTGTTAGTGATGAAGATTGTTGGGTATCAGTTAAATTGAACAGAAGGGTTATTGTCAAACTGATGCTGTTGAGTTGAATTGATGAAGAATTGAAAAATTTAGGGTTACAAAACTCATAGAAGAATTAGAAGATGAAACTGATGTTCTAAGGGAGTGATTAAAGTTGGGTATTGAGTAAATGAATGGATTATGGCAGAATTGCGGGTGATGGGGTGATTAATTCCAAGATTTGAAATGGTAATTTTAGGGTTTCTATAGAAGTGGTTGGTGGTTCAAAAATTCAGAGGATCTTAAGATTTGGGTAAGTCCCTAACTTGTTTTAATTTCTGTATTTTGAATTGAGTTGATTGAACTGTTTAGTAGAATGTAGTTGTGGTTGTGGTTATTGTGAAGTTGCAGGTGATATAATGATGGTTAGCTACAAATGGTGGTGTTACTGAGTTTACAGTGAAGGGTTGAATTGGTGGTGAATTATACAAGGTGTTAGTGGAGCTTTGATGTGCAGTGTTGCCTAAAATGAAATTTAGGTTAGTAGTTTGTACAACTGAATCATGATGAATGATGTAATTGATGAGTTTAGAGTGAATTGAAGTTGTAGGTGTATGTTAGGTTGTTGCAGGTGGCATGGTGGTGTTAATGGTGAAACTACAGGTTGAAGTGTAATTGATGAAGATAGCAATGGAGTTTAGAATGTATATAATGGATGTGTACTCAAGGTGAAAGGTATGGGTTGATGACGGAACTGGCAGCATCGAATTGTTGTTGGAAGTTATTGAAAACTGGAACTGCAAGTGGAAGAGTGGTGAAACTATTAGAGTGAATGTTACAAAGAATAAGTAGATATTGTAAGTGATTTTGGTGTATTGTGGATTACCTGAAATGTTTATGGCATTGCCGGTATTAGGAATTGAAGGTGGATATATAAGGCGAAATGGAGGTGGTAACGCCAGTAGTTTTCTTCACCATTTGATCGGAGTAAAGAAAAAATATAGTTGAGATTCTAAAGAATCGAGATGGCAGTAGCATGGAGCTAGATAAGAGAGGAGAAGAATTACATATCTGTGAATGAGCCTTCTGTCGGAGATAAGACAGAAAAAAAAACGGAGACATCAGGACCGTAAGATTATTTTTTTTATAACTATTGGATATTTCAAGGGTATACTTGTAAACTCATTAATGTAAAATATTTTTATTTCATAAATTTAGTTAAAGTGTGGTCATTAATAGTCAACGTAGGTCAACGTCTGGTCCAGGTACCAAGCCCTAACGTTGGACAAATGTTAGACCAAAGCCTAGTGTTGGTCTAAACCTGAGTACTAAACTCTAATTATCCCTTTTTTTTTATTTTAATATAAAGTAAGAGTAAACTAAAATCAAAACAAGAAAATAAAGAACGCAAATCAAATCAAGGATGAAAATATTGGTCAAGGATTTCGTTTTTATTCACTAACATGTTTTTTCCACAATAACTAGAATTGATATTTAATCTCTCATTATCAAAAGCCCTAGGATACCTTGATCGCAAGTGTATCCCGCTAATTTCTCATTGTCATCAATAAAAACATTTAAAGATGCGAGTATGAATTCTATCTAAGAACGTGGAAAGCGCACTAATCAAGTTTAATTCCCTAGATGCATTAAGTTCAATGAAATCAAGTTAATCAAAGCAATCGCACGTTTAAAAGCACTAATATGATTTAAAAAAGGTTATGATTCACATATGATTACAAGGGTATATCACTATAAGCTATAACCATATTTATTCTACTTGCAATTAGGAATTATCACTTTTGCGTATAATAACCCTAATCTAGGTATATCACTTTTGCGTATAATAACCCTAATCTACCAATTTGCAATTTGACAAAAAAAAAAATCAATCATACATGGCGATATTTCTAGTGAATCATAATCGATAATATTGAGAAAAACTAATATATCAAATAAGAAATCATGTTATGTGAAATCAACTTAATCATTAACCAATAGTAAAAATTAGCTCATATTCATGGAGTTCATAACAAGAATAAAAAGAAGAACGATGTTTTTAAACCCTATATTAACACTAATTTTAAGGGATTTGCAACTCAGATTAGCAACAACACTAGAACCGTTGCTAATTTTCTATTGCTAATTTCGGTTGCAAATTTTTCGCAACAACAGGATACAGTTGCTAATTTTGCAACCGCAAAGGCTAGGTTGTGAATAGAAACTACGATGTGTTCAAGCGTGCGAAGTATGCGTGTGGTTGGGAACATTAGGGCTACTAAATACACCCAAGTAAAACTTCGATCAAGCTTTCCTCTCTTTTTTTCCACCCTTCTTCCCAAGTTAACTTACAATCATGCCTTATCGATCGAGAAAAACTCCATCTCATTTTTTTTCCACACTCTTTCGTCTCCTCTCCATCTCTAAAGTTTCATCTCCTCTCCATCTCTTTGTGAAGAACTTCTTCTCTAAAACTTCTTCATGTTGCCTATGAATTAATCCAGTGAGATAGATGGATCAAGTCTGATGATGATGAGTTTATATATTTGATTTTATTAGTATTTTTGATCGAAAGAAGAAAGATGATTCTGTGAGAATCAGGGGTAGGGTATTGAGAGAGTTGATATGGTGACAAAGTTTACAAGACTCTGATCAAGTGAAGAATAGTTGAATCAAGAATTGAGAAAATACGAAGATTGAAGAATAGGAATTCAATTGAGAAGTTAGGGTTTTCTGTGAATAGGAATCAGGGTTTTGATTTGGTGATGATTAAGAAGAAATTAGTGGATGGGTTTTGAAGATTATAACATGAAGAATAAGATGGTCATGCCAATTTGAGAGTTCTATTTCAAAGAAGAACAATCTAAAAAATTTAAAGAATTAGGATTTCATGATTCTGAGATGATGTAAGACGAAATTGGAGGTCTTAAAGAATGATTCAGAGTTGAGTTTAATCTGAATTAGATTATGAGGTTGAAAAATGTCATGTACCATGATATACAATGACCGGATAAACACTTGATTCTGAGAACCAAGTTTCTATGCTCTTGCGAACAACCTTTCACTGGCTCCGAAGAACACAACCTAAATCGAATAAACGATTAATTTTGAGTAAGAGTTTTCCTTTACAAACCCGCCTGGCCGCCTTATAAAGCTAGGTATTCCCACAAATATCTAACTGTTACTAACACTCCAGATGGTTACATCTCAGCCACCCGTTACTAATTACATTTACTACTAATTAAGATAATATAATTAACTAACTATATTTACTAAATACTAACAAGGATATGATATGGGGACACCCTCTACTCACCATAGAAGGTACATGTCACTCACCACTCCTTGGACACATCCTTGTCCTTGAGGATGAAAATAAGAACTCAGGTGCCAAGTCCTCTACACACCAGAACAGGTGTACATCATGGTAGTTCTTTCCAAATAGAAGGAAAAGACCAGTATCCACAATTCTAGTGATCACCCCTGTGAGGCTCCCCTGCACTTGATCTTCGGGACCAGCAATCCTATATCCACTAAACCGTGAAATAAAATGAGCACACAAGGTAGGATGTTCCCCAAACATTCAACCATGGAACTAAACTCGTCCATCCTCGAAAGTTTGTGTGACGGACCGGAAAATTATGCCTTTGGCGCGTCGCCCCGCAGGACGTAACTCCCCCGGTGCGCCACTCTGATGAAGCTATGATCTGGGCCTCATCCCCAGACAAACGCACGCTCATTTTCCCTTGCAAGCATGCTCGTAGAGCATGACACAACTAACTTATCTTCCACACTGCTCCAAAGTCACCCTCGTCCACGGAAGGCTTTAAGGCCATAAAGCCAATGCCAGTGCACTTCGCATGCATCTCTGGCTTTGCCTCAACGTAGGGAATTCAGCACTGAATTTCCTAGATAGCTGAGCAAATGTCATACCGTCGGGTCTTGTCCAGACTTAAGGCATAAGCCGTGGACTTAGGCATAGGCCGCACAAAGCCCTTTCCATTTCCTGCGTTACCTCGCTTACCAACTCTTTGTAACTTGATAGGAAGTATGAGCATCCACTTACCGGCATGCAACTAAGCCTCATCAAGTTTGGCCATAATCATCTCTTGCGTCGAGCTACCGAGCTTAGATGATATGAGGGGCCAACGTGCTGGACCGGCAATGCTACAACTCATTCCGGCTGCCTACGTACCCTTCCCTACTCTAAAGGGATCAAGCACAAACCGTAGTTCATCCTCAAAGTTACAAGCGACTTATTCCAACTCGTTTACTAGGCCGTGTCCAAGCAATAGTGGTAATGGCCTAGTCCGTATAGGCCGTTCCGTCAAATACATCCAAGTGATGCATAATCGAGTCCGTGGAATGGCATAGTGATGCCTTAGCATCATATACTCCATTCGTAAGACTACGCAACTATAAATGAGCCTTATGCATCATTTATACTCTTTCGGCTAAGATATGAGGCTTACTTGGTGCATAGTACGCATATGCACCTTCAACCAACTACCCATCCCTATATATGTTTATTTGACATTTTTAGAACTCTGATTAGAGGAGGAAAAATCTTTCATCAACTCCCCATTTTACTATTCATGGTCGTTGCCATGTATTTTCCTGAATAACTGACCAAGATGGATGTACAATGTTAAGTCCATCTACCCAATTGGCCTGAAGCACCTTTGGTGTAAGATTGGCTCTTGGCCAATGTGACTTCCAACTAATGTCATATTGGCCTTAGCCAATATTCATACACGATGTTCCTTACCTGGCACCCAATATTGGCCCTTGGACAAATGCATCCTTTGACACGAGAATTGGCTCTTGGCCAAATGCCAAACATAATGCGCCATTTTTGCGATGTATTAGCCTTAAGACAATCTACCTCTTACCAACCAACGGAAGCTTTGGATGAAGCTTCATCTCAGGCCATGGAGCATCTTTCAGCATGCGCCATGCTAAAAACACGGGGTGTTACACTTTAGTGCTTTGTAGTGTCAATATGCAGAAGAATTCTATTTCTATTTCTAGCTAAGGTGTGAAAAACTTGCTCCTCTTCGTCTGCTTCATATGGACTTACACCAGCATATAGAAACAAAGACCTTAATGTGCATTCCCACCGTAAATCTGGCAAAGAAAATTTGACTATAAAGTGTACTCTAAGAAATACCACAGGAAATAGCTTCAGCCTTCGCATTACCAATCCAGAAAATTCTAACTTAATATAGTCCCTTAATAGCTCAAGAGAACAATCATGGAAGTATACAAAAGTACCAGCTGAATTGGAGACTTTTCCTCTATCAAACACTAACTATTACAACCCGTAGTACTAGTACCATTTCCTAGTCTCTGGAAAGCAGTGGAAACCAATCTAGATTTCCACCCAAGTACTGTACCCGTAACAATAATTCAACTTCCACATCAAACTCCACAGGTTCGCCATCACTAGTCCATAGCTATGATAATTGATGAACTGCATCATGAAAATGCACTTGACAGAACCTATAAGAATACACAGTTGGAGTATTTAATGGAAGGGCTCTACAGATTTAGTCCGGAGATTAAAAATGTCATGACAAAAATAACATGTTTTATCTTTTCCTACCAGGAGAATAGTGTTGCTGACATTCTTCGTGGGCACTTCATCAGACGACTTGCAAACACTACGAGTGTCTCCATTTGCAGCCAACAAATAAACATTTGAAAAATAGAATAACGAAATCAAATGGAACCCAAAATCCAAAATAAGCTCATACACATATTCATAACCGCATTCAGACATCAATTTTAACATAAGAAACACAGTGACCCTAAGCAATTTTAACCACACAACATTCATAAGTAATAGTAAAAGAGAAATATCCTTGACTAGCAGACAACTTTCCTCGATCATATATCCAGCGAGTAGACTTGATGAGAACTACTTGGCAACTCGATGTATCCATGTGATCAATCATTTGATAATTTCTGAATAAGATAAATCAACTTATGGAAGGTATAAGCAGAACCATAGAAGTGTGAACACAAATTCCAACAAGTTCAGTTATTGAACTTAAAACTTCAAGCAAGTGGGAAGAGACCCGTCCAATTGATGCAAAATAGGGTCTAAACCAATGACCATGATCCATAGTAGATCTCAATACATGAAGAACTAGATCCTCGGGAATGAACTGCAAACCTAGTAAACAAGTGGGAGAAACATACAAGACAGAATTGTAATCCCAACAAGCATTCTCAACTTCACCTATTCACAACCACATAAGCATTTGTAAACATTATGAATTTCACCAACACGCATCCACAAAAACATCAAGAAACTGTTGGTAAAAAATTTCCTTCGAAACCTTTGGACAAGTAATATACTTCTATCACCAGATAAAGCCCACACCATTAACACGAAATCATTAAGCCACACTTTAATTTGATGCCCAAACTTAGAATCGAGTGTAGAAAAATAAGAAATACAGATAATAAGATCGATCTCCTTCCCACGATCAAACATACTATGGCTAGAATCGAAAGCAAGGGAAATACATACATCAACAAATAATTTGGAAGAAACCTTACCCATTTTGAGATGCAAGATGTGATCAGTTCCAACATCCCATAAATTTCTAGGCTCACTCTTAGGAATTTTATGAAATAATATCCAAGCAGTACTAATAACACCACCTTTATCTAAAATAGAAGCAACTGTTTCACTAAACAATCCATCTGAATGATACCCCTATTTGTGAACCAGCTCATGTACGAAATTTCCGTTGTAGTTGGACAGTAAAATTGAACAAATATATAGTGTAAAAGAACATGAAGTAATTGAATCAAAAACAAATTCATAAATACCAGCCAAATAACAAAACCTCATAATGAGTTTGAAATCCTTTCCACGATCAAATAAAACTCGAGAATAATCAGGAGAAACAGAAAAACAAACTTTACTCATGTTGATGTGATTATTCCTATCAAAATCAATCACGGCAACGTCACCGATTTCTTTAAATTCAAAAATCGCAACATCAGTGGAGGCATCAACTTCATTTTAAGCAAGGAAAAATAGAGAAATATAATATTCCACTTCGAGGGAATCCTTTTCTTCATCAACAACATGGGGAGTTGATTCAATTTTCTCAGATGGAGAGATAGTAAAATTCCTAATTGAAATAGTAGAGTCTTCCATGTATAATGTCGATCTTAAAAACCCATTGAAAGAATTTACAGATCGATGTGAGAATCGAAAACTGAAGTCGTACATGAATGGTGATCTGATGCAGATGGATGTTGTAGATCGATTCCAAGAAGATTTATAATAAGGTTTATTTTGGAATTCAAATCATTCACAACTGACTTCAAGTAACTCCTTTCTGTAGTTCCGAAGAACACAGCCTAAATCGAATAAACGATTAATTTTGATTAATAATTTTTGGTTAAGAGTTTCCCATTACAAACCCGCCGTATAAAGCTAGCTAGCTAATTAAAATAATATAATTATTAACTAACTACCTTTATTAAATACTAACAAGGATATAATATGGGGACACCCTCTACTCACCATAGCAGTTACATGACAAAGAACAGCCTGAGTTTGATAGTTAGGGTTTTATTGATGCTAATGATGATGGTGAAGATTTGTTGGGAATTTGATGTGATGAACTGATGGATTTGATTTGAGATGGTGATGTATGGTTGATTTAAATCAGAATAAAGAAGGGATTGATTTCAATTGTTTGGCAGAAGCTGTTTTGAGGTAATTGTTTTGTTGAGTTAATTTAAAAGAATTATTCCATTGCATTTTTGAGTTTATTGAATGATAGTAAAGATTAAGGGTGATGGTTATGGGTATGGCTTGAAATTATGAATGCAGTTTGGGCTATGGAAATATCAATGTAAGTTGAAATTATGAATGTAGCTTAGGTTATGGAATGTAGGTTGATTATTGAATTGTTTCTCTGTCTTACTGAATTTGCAGGCCTACCTGTATCGATTATGGAATTTCAAACACTGGAACAAATTGAGAGGTGGTTGGTGGAAGATAAATTTTGGAAGCATATATCTCTCAAGGTAAATTTATTGTTTCATTTCTGTCTGGTAGTCACATATATATGCCGTGTATTTACAATCATACAAACCTTAATTTGCATATGCCATATTTGCCATTGACTCTAAAGTAACTGAATGCTAATTATGTAGGAATTCATAATGATGTAGTCGTAGTAATGGCGAAATAGTGTGTTTATATTTGTCTTGAATGAATCTCGATAGTATGTTTAGATAGCAACACACCGACGTCAATGAGAAATAGTCTACAGTCATTTTGTCTTCCGCATTGGAATTATCACTAGAGAAGTTGAAATGGCTTTCTGTATTACTAGAAACATGCAAATAGGAGTAAGGTTGTGTAATATTTTCATGCTTTCTAGGTAACCTCTGTTCAAAAATAACATCTTTATAGGAAGTTATTCGTTTATGAACCATGGAGGGGTTAACTGTGCATTACGGAGCTTTCCAAAAGTGTGTATTTTTCTTTTTCAAACAAAACAAGTGTCCATAGAAGGTGTAATCAGTGAAATCCACGCCCATATTTAAATTTAGAATAATTCAAATAGTAACATATTCACAAATACAATAAAGAAAACTAAAAGCCTGACTGCGGTTTTTTTATTTTTTTATTTTTTTTATTTTTTTTTTGGTAGTGAAAATTACAAAGAACACGAAAAACAAGCAACATAAAACAGGAGATATCAAGAGATATCAGCTGAAAAACTATCAAGAATAGAAGGGGGATTTGGGCAGATGTCCACCAATTCTGGAAATTATGCAACACGTCATAAGATGCGAGATTATGAGCTGCATAGTTAGCTCCTATCTTCACGAAGTTGTATGAGACAGACTGAAAAATACTAGAGAGAAATCTGATGTCTTCCAGGATTCCCTGAATTCTCCAAGGCGTATGCGGTGCATCACCGTTAAGAACCTTTACTAGCTCTTGGCAGTCTCCCTCCACGACGATGTTGCGAGACTGTAAATTATGATCCAATGATAAAGAAAGTAAGAGTCCATAAGCCTCAGCCACTTGCGGAAAGGTATTGTTGAAAGTGGTGGTAGAAACATCAATAAGACGACCATTATGGTCTCTTGCAATAGCAGCAGCAGCAGAGTTCCTCGAATGAATTGCAGCATCAACATTTATCTTAATGGTATTTTCCGGAGGGGCAGTCCAAACTTCATGTTCGTTCTGGGCTGTAGAAAAACTCTCCTCAGCAATACCATAGTCAGACATAGCCTCCATATGAAAGTAAGAATTGAACCATAAAGAAGCTTCATTAATGATATGAGGAATAAGAGGTTGTATATGCTCAAAGTGAAACTTATTCCTTGCTCTCCAGATAGCCCAAAAGAGACAGGATCCAAAGAAGAATGAAAAACCACCATCTTGAGAATTCAGCCAATTTGAAAGACACTGCTTAACAGTGATAGAGGTGTCATCATTATCTCTATAAGACAAAGGGGAACCAAAAAGAACAGCCTTTGCAAATTAGCAATGGTGAAATAAGTTGTCAATTGTTTCTTCATGATCACCGCAGAACTGACAATTAACTGGTAAACTATCAAAAAACCTCCCCAACTTCTGCAAAGTACCCACTCCGCCATGAATCACCCTCCATATAAAAGTTTTGATTTTAGGAGCTAATTGTTGTAGTGCCCAGAACTTCCTCCAGGGAAAAGAAGTATCATTATGAGCTGAGGGCTCTCCAATATTGTCAGATAAAAGCTTTTGAAACGATTTTGCAGTATACATACCATGAGGAGTAAAGCTCCAGATTAATTTGTCGTTAGCCACCAATATTGAGAGAGGGAATATTGCAATGATATGACCTGCAGTAGAAGGATCAAACAACTAGTTTATCAAGTCAATATTCCATTTTCTTTCCTCCTTGGTTATCATATCTTCAACAGTGTTAATCGTAGTACGGATGTTGGCCAGAAGAGGCGGAGTATGGCCTGGAATAGTAGGAATTCAGGGATCAGTCCAAACTTTTATGGTTTTTCCATCACCAATCAACCATAAGCACCCACTTTTCAAGTAATTTCGGCTTTCAAGGAGAGAAGACCAAGTAGAGGAACACCTTTGTGGTTTTTTGACATTCCAAAAAGAATTACCCCTCAAATACTTTGCTTGTATAATTTTCCCCCAAAGAGTGTCTGGTTCGGAAAGGAATCTCCATGCCAATTTAGCTACAAGCGCCATATTAAGATGTTCAAGAGATCTCAAGCCAATCCCACCTTGATCCTTGCTGGTAGTAAACCAGCTCCAATTAATATAGTGAGTTTTTTTCCATCTCTTGAGTGTCCCCACCAAAAATTTCTCATTGTCTGATTAAGCTTACAGAGAATGGCTTTTGGCACCAAATTTGTTGCCATATAGAAGAGAGGAATTAAAGCTAGTACCGACTGAATAAGCGTTGTTTTCCCCGCGTGATTCAAAAAGTGCTTTTTCCAACCACTAAGTTTAGCATCAAACTTTTCTATTAGAAACTAAAATTGATCTTTTTGTTGCCACTCTTGAGAATCTTTATACCCAAATACTTATCATCAATCTCCATCTTCTTAACTCCCAATCTTGAGATCATATCAATTTGCCTATCACCAGATACTGCCTTGCTGAAGATTATAGCTGATTTATTAAGATTTACTTGTTTCCCTGACTAGCAAGAGTAATCCTGAAGAATCCTGGAAATTGCATTTTTA
Source organism: Papaver bracteatum (assembly GCA_023529315.1). Lineage (NCBI taxonomy): Eukaryota > Viridiplantae > Streptophyta > Magnoliopsida > Ranunculales > Papaveraceae > Papaver > Papaver bracteatum. Next base: position 2,690,339 of record JAJJWX010003533.1, read on the forward strand.
GTATGTTCATTCATAATGCCGAATAACATGACGTCATCTGCAAACATTAGATGAGACACAGAAGGTGCCCATCTATTCAATCTGTACCCAGAATAAAGGCCATCCATTTCCATTCTCATCATAATACTGGATAAACTTTGATAGCATAGGATAAAAAGATAGGGTGAAATAGGGAATCCCTGTCTAATGCCCCTTTCACCACTAAACATCCCTTCTAGTTGGCCATTTAACAAGACCGAGAAGGATGCCGTTTGGACACAATTCATTATCAAACTATGAATAGGACCCACTATACCAAAGCTTTGTAACACCATGCTCAAGAAGCCCCAATGAACCCTGTCATAAGCCTTGCTCATATCCAATTTCAGAGCGAAAGAGCCTAAATTGAATTAGAATTATTCATAGAATGCACAAGCTCTTTAGCTGAGACAATGTTGTCTATAATCTGCCTTCCAGAAATGAAGGCGGATTGGTTTTTTTCAATGAGTTCATCAAGAAATAGGCTGAGTCTTTTAGTAATGATCTTAGTTACAATTTTGTAGAGGACATTACATAACGAAATGGACCGATAGTCTGAAGGAGAAGATGGGTGCTTAACTTTTGGGATTAAAGCTAAATATGTGTAGTTGAGACCTGGTGGGAGAGAAGAAAATATAAAACATTCTTGAATGAGTTTGATTACCTCGTCACCAACGATGTGCCAACTTTTCTTGAAAAATAAGGCGGGATAACCATCGGGACCAGGACTTTTGAGAGGCTTCATATGCTTCAAAACTGTATAAATTTCATCAGATGAAGGAACTGCTGCAAGATACCTACATTCTGAATCAAAAAGAGCATTAGTATTATCCATATCAAACAGATTTGGGGATACAGAGTTATCAGCAGTAAAAATATTTTGAAAGTGAGAAACAAGGAGATCTCTGATCTTTTCATGATTAGAAACCCATTCCCCATACTCGTTCTTTAGAGCAGTAATTCTATTCTTACTCCTTCTATGAAGCACTGAAATATGAAAAATGTGGGTATTCTTATCAGTGTTAGGGATCCAAATTGACTTGTTTCTTTGCTCCCAAAACATCCTATCTCTCTTTTCAAGGACTTCAATGTTTTGGAGAACAATTCTTTCCTCCTCTCTAGTATCTGAAATGTGTGCTCTTGACTGCAAGTCAGATAAATTTTGTTTCTCAGCTTCCAATTTCCTATGAATGTTACCGAAAGTGTTCTTGCTCCACTTAGTGAGATGCTCCCCTAAGATATCAAGTTTTTTAATGACATTTCCTCCCAAAGATTTCCAGTTTTCATCAACGACTTGAAGAAATTGAGGATGATCTGTCCAGTGAAATTCAACCTTGAATTGTTTCTTCCTTTTTGGTCATTTCCTGGTAGTGTTCAGTAGAACAGGAGTGTGATCAATGTTTATCCTTGGGAGATGAAGGATAGCTGCATTTTCAAATAAAATTCTCCACGAAGTGCTACAGATGGCTCTATCAAGACGTCCAAAGATTGGAGTATTTTGTCTTGAATATCTGCACCAAGTAAAAGCCGGGCCAAAGAATCCCAAGTCTATAACATCTCTATCCTGAAGAAAGTTGTTAAACTCCCTGCAGACAGAACTGGAGTTTGAGGAGCCACCACTTTTCTCAGAATTTTTTGCGATCACATTTAAATCACCAATGATACACTAGGGATGAGCTATACCTGCAATTAAATTAGATACATTGGCCCAAAAACCATTTCTAAGATTATGCTCAGGATGACCATATATACAAAGCAATTTCTATTCCGGAATGGATAAATGTTCGGATATGATGCATCTGATGATGTTGGGACTAGAATAGGTAATAGACAGTTCAAATCCATCTTGCCAAAAAATAGCTAATCCACCGCTTCTTCCAATTGAGTGTACAAAATGAAAGTGACAAAAATTTAAGGAATTGCAAAATCTAATGTTGTTCATTTTGTTAAGCTTGGTTTCAGAGAGAAACAAAATTGAGGGTTTGCAAGCTCTAGGGAATGAACTCAACGTAGAAACTGTCATGTCATTCCCCATACCACGACAGTTCCATGACAACACTAACATGATCCTTTCGGATTTTCAAGGATATCCGCCACAACCTTAGTAGGATAGTGAGAAACATTGCATTGTACCTTGTTTGGAGGATAGCAATCCATTAGAGCAGGAGATCTTTTGTATCCAGTAATCGGAATAGAGACATTGTTATCATCCATTTTGGAAACTCTAGCAGCTCTTTTCCACCTTTTTCTGAGACAAGTGATTTGAGTTTTTTTATTTAGGGTTGCAACAGATGGGGGAGGAATTGGGAACGATGGTGGTGGTGATAGTTGTGTATTTTGGGTGGAAAGAAAGGGATTGGTAGTGAAAGTAGAGGGGTTGGATTTTTTTTCTCTGGGCTAGAGTTTACTGAGAGAGTGGTAGTTGGTATTATGGTGGGCTTAGTAATATTTGATGGACTGCTGGCCTCAGATATTTTTGCATTGGTTTGTTTCGAGGAGAACTTTTTGGCTGAGTTACTGGTAGGGTTTGAGAGAGTAAATGTTTTTCGGCTGGGAGAATTTAATTGGCTATTTCCATCATTATTTTCTCCTTGAATGATGATAGTGGGAATGTTTTGATTTAAGTGCTGAGTTTCCGTTTCAGTTACACAATCTTTTCCTTGATTTGTAACCGTTATTGCTGGTAAGTGAGCAGTTTCTTCACAAGGATTGTGACTCAAGGTATTTCCGATCAAGACTTGGTTTCGCTGACGATTCAAATTCCTAGGCACTGAGGCTGTAATCTGATTAGCATTAGAATGATTTATAGAAAGAGGTTGCTCCCTATTGAAATTAGCACGAATTTCATCATCATATTTTGCCAGCTTGAGTTCTTTTATATTTTGCTCAAAGCCTTGGTCCATGTCTATTTCCAACCCTTCTAGTTTCTTTGAAAAAGTTGCACATTGTTTCATGAGATGGCCGAACATTCCACAGTAGAAGCATAGTCTAGGGAGTTTTTCATACTTTAGTTGGACAGTGCAGGGCTTCTTTGAAGGAAGGGTGATTTTTATGTATTGCCTGAGCTTTTTTGTGATGTCAAGTTCTACCCTTACTCTAGCATACTTCCCACACTTGGATGATTCTCCCTGCTTAAAAGGAAATGGATTTCCAATATTTGATGCAATGAACGCAACAGACTTCTCATTAAGAGCACTGATAGGTAAACCGTGCACCTGAATATTGAAAACAGCCTTGCTGAATGTGTACTCAGACGGAAGTTTGTCTGGTTCACAAATTTCATACAGTAGAAGGTCATCATTGATAGACCATGGACTTCCTTCTAATACTGCATAGTAATCACAGTGAAGCTCGAACTTGATCTTGTATATCCCTGGACCGAAATCTGATATTGTAATTATCCCAGAAGGCCTCCAAGCTCTGTTTAGGATATTTTGTAAGATTCCAATACCATACTGACGACCAGTTACCACTTTAATGACAATACAATATTTGGACTCTTGATTTTCATTGGTGAATTCTTCAGGAATGTCAAATGAAAGTGTATCGTCATCTTCGAGAAGGTTTTCCATTTTTTCCTCTAGATCATCATAGCTGTCTCCAGGTGAATGAATCGGAGTTTCTTGATTAGGAGGTGAATCCATAATGGTGAAGGAAGAAAGATGGGGGAACAGAGAGAAAGGGAAAGAATAGATCAAACAGGAAGAAAGGAAAGGGAGAAGGAAAGAATGAAAAAGGATGGAGGAATGAGAAGGGAAATCAAAATAGACGACAAAATGCCGAGAACAGGCCAAAATATTAATCTTATTTGAAAATCTTAAGCATACGAGACAAAAATCTTGAGTAAGAAGAAAGAATCATCAAGATGACGAAGAAAGAGTCGCCCTAGAGACGAAGAAAGCGTATACAGAGATTTCAGTTGTGGGAATTTGATTGTGGTCGAGATATAAATTGCCTGACTGCGATTATAAACATGTTAATATCCTCTTCAAAAAAAAAATGGATATCTATATCATAAAGCTATATATCCTTAAAAAGAAGACAAAGAAGAAAGGACAAACCTAGCAAAAAGAAAATAACATTTTTTTCTTAATATTTATATTTTTAAAACTTAATCTTCTCATGGGATACTAAAAAGGAATTTTCCCGATATTTAAGATTATCGCTAACCAAAAAATATTTTTTAGAATTTTGTGTTTATTCTAGGGCTGTCAACGGGTCCGGGTCCTCCCGGGTAGTACATGGCCCAGAATCGGACCCGTCATATCAGCATCATTCCGAGAATGAACACTATTTTGTAACATGGTAGTTCATTCTAGTTCTAGCAGTTCATTTCGTAGAATGAACTCGTATACACTAGCAATTTATTTTGTAGAATAAACTCATAGTAATTGTTCAATTTGAAGAATGAAGTCGCAATGGTAGTTCATTATTATAGTTCATATTGAAGAATGAACTCGTGATAGATGTTCTTAATTTCGAATGAACTCATAATAGTTGTTCATATTGTAAAATGAACTTGTAATAGTAATTAAAAATGGTAGTTCATATTGTAGAATGAACTCGTAATAGTTGTTCATTATGGTAGTTCATTTTATAAAATGAACTCGTAAACGGTAGTTCATATTGTAGAGTGAACCCGTGATAGGTGTTCATATTGTAGAATGAACCCGATAGGTGTTCATATTGTATAATGAACTCGTAATAATAGTTCATTGGAAAATATTTTGAACTCGCAGTGCGATACTAGCCGTAGGATGTGCGAGTTCAAAAAATGTGTGTTGGTGCGAGTTCAAAAAGTATCGCACATCCTACGGCTAGTATCTCACATCTACCAAATCCTACGGTGGTAATTTCTGCGAATTCAAGTTTCGCACTCTAGTTCATTATACCACTTCATTTTGTAGAATGAAGTCGTATGATAGTTCATTTTGTAGAATGAACACGTATGTTATTTAATCCAAAAAGTTCACTTTTTGGAATGAACTAACTAGCATGATAGTTCATTGAAGTAGTTGATTTTGTAGAATGAACTCGTATAATAGTTCATCAAAGTAGTTCATTTTTTAGAATGAACTCGTATAATAGTTCATTTTATAGCTAAAAAATAAGGCAAAAATTAAAAGCTCAGAAACATAGCGACAATGGTACTCGTTGGAAAGCTATCGTCGAGGGCTTTCCGAATATATAAAATTTATCATTTTTAGACATATGGTTCAAAAGATATTTAAGTTTTAAGTTTTATTTATTTATTTTTATTAAGAGAGAGAAGAAAAAAAAGGACTTTGACATCACCTTAGGACCAAATCATTATTATCTAGGACCAAAAATAATATAAGGAGTATTTACTTGACCAGTTACTTACTATTTTATTTTAATAAAAAGATAAAGACATTTACGAAATATAAAAGGGAAATAAAAGATATTGAATTTAAGAAATATAAACTTTATAAGGAATCTAATTTTAAATTAAATAATTTTTAAAAGGAATGAAGGATATATTTGTTTCCTCAATTAATAAATAATATTTTATATTACGTTAAAAATAGATTTATGACAAGGGTATATTAAAGTTCATTGAAACATTTGACTATGGATCAAAAAGCTGAAAAAGGACTAAACTCTCTCTAATATATTATTCTTAGGACATTTGACTCGGGTCAAATAGACTAAATTTCTAATATATTAAACATATATTTTACTTAAAACATATATTTGCACATGTGTTTTCAAGTAGTATATTTTAGTTACCACCAAATGTAAAAATACATATTATTCCAACCAAACGACATTTTAAATTTGGCCTAATCCCTCATATGAATATTTATCCATGTCAAAAAAAAATCAAATTTTTTTTCTTCAATTGTTTCTTTTTATTATGATATGATGTTAATACATTGTTATTTTTTAACATATGAGTCACATTTTTAATAGTTAGGGTAGTACAAATACACAAAGTAAATAGATCAACATAAATTAATATATTTCTAATGCCTTAATAAATTTTTTTATTTTTTTTGCTAAATCACATTTTTTTCATTGATTAAAAACCTAAAATTCAAGCAGAACAATTACAGGATAGACACATTACTAATCATCAAAAACAATACAGAATAACAAAAATAAAAAGCAACACAGATTCAAACTCAAAGTTTGAAGAAGGAGATTATTTGACTGTCGTAACTTTGCCCACATCTAGTTGCTTTCATTCTATAACCCCATTCATGCACCATGATTACTTTTTTAAAATATATTTTCTAATACTTAAATAACAACAAATATACTAGTACCAAATAATCATGTATAAAGAATCATATCCAAAAAGTAAAGTCATATATGCACCTTACATATGATGTCAAATATGTCAAATTAAACAAATGCCCCTGCATACCTATATAGAACTATGAGATATATATCATGCGTCGATTACGCCATAGCCGGTGCAATTTTAGATTTTTAAAAATCTTAGACCTAGTTCATAAACTGAAAAAGCGGGGGTCTAACAATCACACTCAATATTTCGTTTAAGCAATTTGTATGTGAAAATGAGAGGGTAACCCAAATATACCTCAAGCTATAACTTTTCCTTCCTATAAGTCCTTACCCCGAAAGTGATTGTCTATAGACTGAGTCGAGATAATACAACAAATCGGTTCACACTTTGTGTCATCGTCTATGGATACTAGATCTGTAACACCCCGTATTTTTTAGCATGGCGCATGCTAAAAGATATGCCATGGCCTGAGATGAAGCTTCATCCAAAGCTTCCGTTAATTGGTAAGAGGTAGATTGGCTTAAGGCCAATACCGCGCCAAAATGGCGCATTCTGTTTGGCATTTGGCCAAGAGCCAATTCTCGTGTCAAAGGATGCATTTGGCCAAGGGCCAATATTGGGTGTCAGGTAAGGCACATCGCGTATGCATATTGGCTAAGGACAATATAACATTAGTTGGAAGTTACATTGGCCAAGAGCCAATCTCACACCAAGGGTGCTTCAGGCCAATTGGGTAGATGGCCTTAAGAATGTACAACCATCACAGCTATACATTGGTGTGGCCTATGGGCCAAACTAGAAAATACAGCCATCACGGCCCTTCACCAGGTTTGGCTCGGGAAATGTATAGCCATCTGATAGACGCATTTATGTGTCTATTTTAATCTCAATTATGTATATTGTTAGTACTCGATTTTGCACTTATTTTGGTATTTTATGTCTTTGTAGGTGTTTTTGGAGAAATAAGTTCTTGCGGAGAAATTGGCTCGAAAAGTGGTCCTGAGAGAAAATTACTAAAGGCACCCAGAAGACGCACTACAGGCACCTCGGAAGTATGTTGGAGACGCCCCATAAAAGTTATACAGTCACCCCAGAGGAAATGCTAAAGGGACCCCAGCAGTGGATAAGGGGTAACCTAATTACTAAGGGGCACCCAATTGATAAGGGCTATCCTCTTTACTACTCACCACCACCTGTTAAAGGCACCCACAGCTTGGTTAATGGGACACCTTCTGCTTCCCCAGATTTTGGCGGGAAAAGTTGAATTCAAAATTCAGTTTGCAGCGTGATTTTCAGGCGAGAATAGGGAGAAGATTCAATCGGATTTGATGCTTGAATTGGACTGGGTTTGGTTCGTTGGATCGAAACAGGAATGATATGAGTTTTTGTTAACGTAAAAAAGGAAGTTTTTATGAAAGTTTCTGTAATCAGGGAGGTGCGAGTATCTCGAGTTTCCTTTTATATTGCATGTATCATGTATGGAAGTTACGTAGAGATTCAGAGAAGACTCTACTTGTTTGGGAACTCTTGGTTTTATATTTGGAAGGTACGTGGAATAAGAGAAGAGATATCATCCATAAGATTCGTTTCTGCATGTTTGGAGAGTTCGGATATACATGGGAAGGCGTATGAGAAGAAAATAAAAAGCCGAGAGTTTTGGGTGAAGAAAAAAAGAGATTACCTCGGGATTTTTGGCGTTTGCTAAGTATATATAGGTTGGTTCGTGACCCATGAAGGATTATCGAGACTTTGGGGGTGTTTTCCGTGGAGAACAATTAGTTGCAGAGACGTGTTCTTCATCAGCAGGGAGGAAGAAGAAGAATAACAGAGAACGACACATAGGAGCAGTCGCAAAAACCGTGACATATTCTTTCAAACTCAATACCATTTGTCACAATTTCTTTAACAATTATTCAAAGTTCGTAACAGTTATGTGTTAGGGTTCTTTGTAACAGTGGTTCTGTAACAATTATATCTGTTACAAGCACGCTGTTTTATACCTTCTTCTCTATTTAACCAACTTTTGAGCAACAAACATGTATTTTGAGAAAGTGGTTAACATGAGGAGCTAAACCCCATTGCTAAGGCGATGGAGGAAGCTGTTTTTCTAATTATTATGTGGTAAATTCTATTTAACTTAATTATTGCAATTCTTTTATGATTATTTGCACTTGAATCGAAAGATGGTTATATGATTCTGACTAAGTAGTTGTGTTTTCAATTGATGGGTCATGCTTAGGTTAAGTATTTTGATGGTCCATGCTTTCGATTTACAGCTATTTTTTTGAGAATCTACTTGTCTATGCAATATTTTAGAATCAAAATGAATGTATGAGTTGCATAATTATTGTTATTGACTGAATCACTGATAATTGGTTGATGGTGGAATCCATAGTCTCAGTTTTCTCTATAATCTTGAATCAATCTTTTTAAATTTAAGTCTAAAGTATCCTTCACAAGTCTGAGAGGAACGACAACTTTACTACCTTTTACTACAACACTATTGAAATCACATCACCATCTTGGCCGGTTATTCAGGAAAATACATGGAAACGGCCATGAATAGTAAAACGGGGAGTTGATGAAAGATTTTTTATCCCCTAATCAGAGTTGTAAAAATGTCAAATAAACATATATAGGGGGGGTAGTTGGTTTAAGGTGCATATGCGGACTATGCACCAAGTAAGCTTCATAGCTTAGCCGGAAGAGTATAAATGATGCATAAGGCTCATTTATAGTTGTGTAGCCTTACGAATGGAGCATATGATGCTAAGGCATCACTATGACATTCCACGGACTCGATGATGCATCACTTGGATGTATTTGATGGAACGACATATACGGACTAGGCCATTACCACTATTGTTTGGCCATGGCCTAGCAAACGAGTTGGATTAAGTTTCTTGTCCCTTCAGGATAAACTACGGTCTGTGCTTGATCCATTTAGAGTAGGGAAGGGTACGTAGGAATCCACAATGAGTTGCAGCATTGCCGGTCCAACACGTTGGCCCCTCATATCATCTAAGATCGGTAGCTCGACGCAAGAGATGATTGTGTCCAGACTTGACGAGGCTTAGTTGCATGCCAGTAAGTGGATGCTTATACTTCCTATCAAGTTATAAAGAGTTAGTAAACGAGGTAATGTAGGAAATGGCAAGGGCTTGGTGCGGCCTATGCCTAAGTCCACGGATTATTCCCTAAGCCTAGACAAGACCCCACGGTATGACGGTTTCTTAGCTAGGTATGAAATTCAGCGATGAATTCCCTAAGTTGAGGAAAGTCCAGAGATGCATGTGAGGTGCATTGGCATTGGCCTTATGGCCATATAACCTTCAGCGGACGAGGGTGACTTTGGAGCGGTGTAGAAGCTAAGTTAGATGTTTCATGCTCCCCAAGCATGCTTCCAGGGAAAATGAGTGTGCGTTTTCCTGGGGATGAGGCCCGGATCGTAGCTTCGAAATGGCGCACCGGGGGAGTTACGGCCTGCGGGGCGACGTGCCGAAGGCGTAATGTTTTGGTCCGTCAAAGTTGGTATCAGAGAAAGTTCCGAGATAACTCTTGGAATGTGCGGAGTGGACTTATCCACTAGTATTTTCCTTAATGGAAAACTTAAAGTTGGAGAGTAGGCCAACTTCTGCGCGGGAAGAAGTTTGTAACTGCTGGGCCAATTACTTTGCAAATCGAGTTGAGATGGTATAATTACTGTGAGTTTTCCATGCCTCTGTGGCACCCCGCTTACGAGCATCTTGAAGACCTTCTAGGACGATGGGTAGACAATGGGACTGATCATCCCCATACGTTGGCACTGGCCAATGGTGTGCGTTGTCAGGCCCGGATAGCATCCCACTTACGAGTGGAAACCCGGTAAATCCTTCAGGGACGGTGGCTTGCATCCAACTGCACTGGCATTAGAGATTGGTCCTCACAGTGTTGCGTTGAGTTTTTCCTTGTCATTTCAATGACATCTTTCAACTTGTGAACCTTAGGGATTCCTGGGTGGCAGTATGGGTTGCTATCTAGGATACATGGTCGAGATATCCTCTTGGCACTGGATATTTGTGATTCTTGGTATTGTTGTGTGTAGGATCATAATATCGCCACAACAATAATCTTGCGAAATTTATAACAACACTTCTGCGAGATCTTCAACAACACACCGCGAGTGTCGCAGAATGACTCAAAGAATGACGTAATAGATGACGGTAGCTTAAACATAAGAAGAGCATGACGATCTTGCAAAGATTATAGCATCTGCGAGAATTGACATTACAACTACTGCGAGAATTGTAGGATCAGAATATTGTCACAACAATATTCCTGCGAAATAAACAACAGTTCTGCGAGACATGTTTACGATACATCAATGATATTCTACGAAATATCTCATAGTGATGTAAGGAATGACATATCGGATGAAAACGACAGAAACATGAGAAAAGTGTGACATTTCTGTGATGAATCGATAAAACCTGCGAAAGATTAAGGCGGTGCTAACTGCGATTTATCGCAAGAACCCAGATCCGAAATTAAAGGGAATCTTAGTTGTAAATGAGCTGCCATGAGCTGTAATCCACTATGTAAATGCCTATATAAAGGAAATGAATAGTTCTAGAGAGAGAGGAATTTTTGAGTGCTAAGAAAGTTTTTATGAGAGAGAAAATCTTATTAAGTGAATTGTATTCTTGATTACTGTAATTCTTTTAAGGTCATATTAATAAAAAAGGTCATTAATCTTCAAATTGTGTCATAAATATTGATAAATTCTTGAGTAGGGTGTAGTGTGGGAATTCCTGCAACTACATTTTGGCGCCCAGAAACAGGGAGAATCAATTTGAGAAATTTCAAATTGCAACTTGAAGATTTGAAGAAATTGTTAGAATTGAAGAAATGGCTAGAAGGAGAAGAAATACATCAGAACCACCAACAACAGTGAGAAGAAGTAAAAGAATTACAGGTGAAGAAAAAGGTGAATTGGAAGGATCTTTAAGGATCAGATCAGGAAGAAGTAGAATGAGAAATGGAGCAGAAAATTCAATTCAACCACCGAATCAACAAACACAAGAAAAAGATAGAAATGTGGATTATGATAGAGAAAGTGTGCATACTTGGAGGTCGGATTCGATAGAAGAGGCAGAAAATCAAGAAGAGGAAAGAAATCAAGAAGTGGATGGAGGAGTAATTCATGAAGGACATAAGGTAGTAGATGATTTGAGACAAAGGATACAGGAAGAAAGAAGATTAGAAGCAGAAGAACGTGCAAATCTTACAAGGCAAAATCATGAACTAAGAATGGAAAATTTGAGGTTGCAAAAAAGAAGATCAAGAAGCAGCGTGAGATCAAGTTCAAGATCATATAGAGAAGAAACAAGACAAAATCATCCTATACAAAATATTGGCAAGAATTTGATAAATGATCGTTATATTCCACGCGGTGAAACTTTGGACACTAGACATAATCAAGATGAGGGAGAAAATCAAGAAGAGAGAAGGAGAATGTTACGTGATGAAGAGATTCGAAGAAATCGCAGGATAATTGAAGATGATATTGAGAGGCATTATATTGAGAAAGTACATTTAGCGGGAGAAAGAGAGAGATTGCGAGCCGAAGTAGAAGAACAAGAAATTCAAGCAGCATTGCGTCAGAATAATCATGATAATCGAGAAAGACGACGTGTACAAAATCGTAATAATGATAATATAAATGAGGAATATGAGAGAATTCACAGAGACATAGAAAGGCAACGAAGAGAAACGATAAGGGATGAGGAAATTCGCATAGAAGAAAATGAAAGACAAATTAATTTGCAAATTCAAGAAGAAGAAAATCGCAGAAGAGGGAAAAATCAAGATGTTGAAGAAGAAGCACGAAATATCACAAGACAAGAAAGGCATGAACGCAGACGAAGAGAAGCTGCGTTGAAAAGGCCAATGGAGCAAAATTTTGATAGAAATGAGCAAATCTTGCGAGAATTAGCAGAAATGAGAGGAATGATAAATAACAGAAGAGAAGGAGGAAGAAGACAACTTGATGAGGCAATCGAAGAAGCTGCGAAAACTCCATTTACTCAAGAGGTACAATTAGGAGGGATACCTCCAAAATGCAATTTGTCGGTGTTGACCAATATTTTTGATAGGACTACATGTGTTGTCCAACATATCAAATCCTATATTCGATGCATGCTACAATGGGAGAACCATGATGTCGTCTTGTGCAAATATTTTGCGTCAAGTTTAACTGGCGAAGCACTGAAGTGGTTTGAAAGTCTCCCCAAGAATACAATAACTTCGTTTATGCACTTGCAAACTACTTTCTTAGGATCATATATAAGCAATAACTCTACACGACCTGGAATTGAAGATGTGTTTGGATTGAAGCAGAGAGTTGGCGAGAGTTTAAAGCACTTAACGATAAGATGGAGGACAATGTGCAGTGAAATGGCAAGGAGAGTAGATGAAAGATATCTCATTTTGTCCTTCATAATGCTATGTTTGCGACAAATCTATTATACATCCAGGTATTCAGAGTTAAAAACACAATCACTATGACAGAACTGCAAGAATTGCAAGAAGAATATATCGCTTTGGAGGAAAAACAAAATGATATGGAGTCATATCCAATTCTCGCAGGCACAAGTTCAGCCGCAGCAAATGGAAGTTTATTACCAAAGATGATTAATACAGTGGCAAGTACCTCCCAAAATCAGCGAGAGAAAATGGAAATTGATAATCAACGTAAGGTAGTAGCAATGGGGAGTAGAGATCATGAGGAATTGGAAAAGGATAGAAATTTTTATAATCGCAATAACAATAATAAGGTCCCAAGGTTTGATCAACCGCAAGATACTTATGGTGGACAGAGGAAGAATTATTCAAGAGAGCAAAGAGGTCAGAGGATTATATGGGAGGACATCAAATTTCCACCTCTAAATACCAGTATATACAAGATTTGGGAAGCGATTATTTTGATGGAGAATATACCTTCACCATGGAACATGGGGAGAGAACCACATCCTAACAACCAAAGTCAAGAATTCTGCCCTTATCATCATTTTCATGTCCATTCTGTGAGTAATTGTAGAAATGTAAAAAGAATTATTCTTCGAATGATTGAACAGGGGAAGTTAAATCATTTTCTAGCGAGATATCCGCAAACTCAGCAATTTCCGCCAGCACCAGAAATTCGCAGAGTCAATGTTGCGAAAGAAGCAGAAACATTTGTCATTGAAGTAGGATCTACAGCAAAAAATCTATTTTGCAATTCAATTGTACACTCGCAGAAAACAATAGAAGATTTCCATGACAATGTGCTAAGTAGAGTATTTGCAAGGGATATAGAGGGAAGAGAGGTGATGAATATTGCGAAGATTTCTCCGTTAGAAGAATGGAAAAAACAAGTTATTTCTTTTACTGCACAAGAGATACCATAGCCAGGGAAGATGCATGACAACCCATTGGTGGTGAAGTTAGAGATAAATCCAAAGTACAGAGAAGGAGAAGAAGATGATGGTGACGCAGCAAGTGATTCTTGGGCAATAGATAAGGTTTTAATTGACACTGGCAGCTCGATAGACATCTTATTCTATCATACTTATCGAACAATGGGTGGAAGAGATGATGAGTTAATCCCCTCAACTTACAAGATCTATGGTTTTAATGGCACTGCAAATAAGCCAAAAGGAGGAATTACTATGGAAATTCAATTGAACAAGATATCTTCAAAATTTAAGTTCTGTGTAGTGGATATAGAATCTCCTTATAATGCCTTAATTGGAAGACCATGGCTCCATGGGAGCTTGGGCATAGCATCCACATATCATCAATGCATAAAGTTTCCACATCCTCATGGTATTGGGATAATTAAAGGTGATTGGTTTGAAGGGAAAAAGTGTTATGAAGTTTACATTAATACTTGCGAAGAAAGAAACGCCAGAAGTCGTAATTGGCAACATAACAGGAAGCAAACTCAGAGAGCAGAGAAATTGATGGTGGACAGTATAGAGTTGCGAGGAAAGGACACATTACAAGAATAGTTTGTTCCAAAAGAATCAATGGTGATTAATCGCGCAAAGATGGGAAAAAGTTGAAATCTTCATTCTTCGCAGGAAAATAAACAAGTGCAAGGTGCTGGGAAAAAGTTCAAATCTTCATTTCTCGCAAGAAAATAAAAAGCAACAAGATATTGCGAATAATCATTCGTTACAAAAGAAAAGAAGTGCAACAATATCATGTTGCGAACAACCGAAAAACAAGAACAGCAAGAAGTGTGCAGACAGAATATTAAAAGAAAAACTTTGCTCAAAAATAAGAATTTTTTTTTTTTTTTTTAAACGAAAAAGATGATGATTTCGAATCATATAAGAATTTTTAATGCAAATGCATAAGACGGGCGCAAATCGCCTAAAAACATATAAGAATGGGACGAACTTTTATGGTGTACACCTTAGTTCGCGGATTCTTTTCCGTAAGAGGTAATATCCTTAAAGTGCGTCATAAGGGGGGTATCTCTTTGCATGGCTATAGGAAAGGATATACTGCTGCTGGAACCTAGTCATGGAGATTTGGGATTATAGAAAATCCATCCGGGAGAGATAACTTGGATTCCCAACTATATAAGGTTATACCCTGGTTGGGTGCCCGAGAGTTTCTCCTAAGGAATGCAAAGTATGATCAAGGCGCCGAGGTACACGGTTGAGCTGTGGGTGCCCGGGACGGATGAACCTACCCTGGCCATCCATGGCAAGTCTTGGCTTACGATGTGTTCGGCCCGAAGAAAACCCCACTAGGGTGTAGTCTTGTAACTATAAGCCATATAGGCATAAAGGATAAGAGGCTACGAAAACAACCGGTTGTTTCTAGAACCGAATGGGAGGAGCTAGTCTTGTATGGCAGAAGTACGTCTCCTTGAAGTGGCAACCACGGGGAGAGATAAGGGCGATACCCTCCATTAGGGAGATGTGTATCAAAAAAGACGGCAATGTCATAGGACTTTATATTCGCAAGAATATTTAGGCATGTCATATTGTCGCGTGACACAGACAGCAATGTCATGGGACTTTATATTCGCGAGAATATTTAGGCCCGTCATATTGCCGCATGACAGGCTAAAAAGCCTAAAGAGAAATGTTAAGATGAGATCAATGGGTTTTTGCGATAAGAACAAAAGATGAGATAAATGAAATCAATGATAAGAGGATATCAATCGCAAAGACGTCCTGTGATTTCATCGCAAAGACGCCAATGTCATAAGTCTTAAAAAGCAAAGATAGATTAATCTCACAAGATGGCTTAGACTTATCATATTGTCGCAGAGATCAAAATAAATGATAAGACAAGTTCAATGGATTATTACATGTAAAAATAAGAATGTCCTGCGATCTTGTCAGATAAAAGTGGCATAATAAGACCTTTAACTAGGAAGGCGAAATAAGACCACAAGAGAGGTTATATCTGCGAAGCATATAACATATTTTTTGCAGCATTATTTGCGATAATTCATTTATCATATTGCAGATTAATAACAAGAGGCAAGTATGGGAATGATGCATAGAATGGTAAATATTGTTATTCATCATTATATGATAAATTCATACAGATAATTGGAGATTAATGAATATATTAACCATTTTGCAAAAAGAATTGTTTCTTGAATTTTTAATGACAAACAAATAGAAGCAAAAAAATAAATAAATTATATATTGAAAGACATCAGGAGCTGCAGATAATTCGCAGAATATTACAATTTGTCGTAGATAATTATCGCAAGAAAGAAAGAGAGAAATACAGGAGAAGATTAAAAAGAAAAAACAAAACTATTGAGATTTATCTCCATCATTATTTTCATCTTTGTCTTCACCATCTTCATCATTAGTTTCTTCCTCATCTTCGCTTTCACTTTCATCTGCATCAGCCTCACTCATCTTTAAATAACTGGTACTTGAAACTGGCTGGGATATTATCCATAAGACAAGGATATAGACTAAGAGGAAGATCGTTATCTTTGAAAACTTTCTCAATAGCATTATTGCGAACGGTGAGAAGAGTACTACGCAAGTTTTAGTTGGATATCTTTATTTTTTTCTTGCAGTCTAGAGATTTTTTCATTACGGGAAACAAGATTTTTCGCAAGACCACTCTTTTCTTCTTCAAGTTCTGTTATCCTTTTGGAATATGTTTTTCCAGATTCTGCGATGATACAACAACAAATTAGAAATTTGTTGGAAATCTACAAGAAATACAAAGATATTAAAGGAACAATAAATAATAACCTTCTCTTTCATGGATCATTTCTTGTATCAAGGTTTCTTGCTCGGTATGAAGACTGACATCTATCGCTAAATTTTTCCTAGCATTATCGAGAATTGTCGCAGCCCATGCGAATTCATCATCACTTTGAATGAGAAGACGGGAACGAATTTGTTCTTCTCTTTTAAGAAGTTTAATGTTTTAATTCTTAAGTCTATCTCTCTCAAGTTCAGTATCAATAAGGGTATTGCGGAATTTTGATAGAGCTTCAGCGCCTTGAAGAGTAATGCGTTCTTTATCCTTCTCGAGTTCATTTTTCTTGGCTTTTAAGACTTTGATTTTTTTTCTCTACACTCATCTCTGCAAGTCTTTAAACTATTGGATGTACTTAAGACAGATCTATAATCCATTCTCATAAGGGAAATGTGATATTTAAGCTCATCAAGGGACAAAGTATTAATTTTTTTCGTCTGAATAGTTATTTAAAACGTCATTAAGACGCTGAAGAAGAGTGGTTTCATCTATGGGTTCATCAAAAGAATTAAGAATGAGGGCTTCATCAGTAAGATTATAGGCATCTTCAAAATGGTTGCTCAAAAAAAAAAAAAAAAAATTCATACCAATAACTTGTTTGCAGAATTTCTCCTTGTCAACTAATTTCTGTTGAAGAACTTTAACTTCTACTTCAAGCGATTTGTTTTTATTAAGAAGCTCAGTATTTCCAGCTATTTCCACATGTTTACATTTTTCGCGAAGAATGGAGATTTCAGCTTCATATTGCTTATTCTTCTCACAAAATTTCGCAGACTCAGATTGAGAATCAGTAAGCCTTTTCTGCGATGATAATAATCTAATTTCTAATTCTGAAGCAACAGAAAAAGAAGCTCTAGCAGTCTGTGACAGAAAAGAGAAAATGAGTAAGATAAGTAAAAGATCTTTGATGCTCATGACAAATGTAAAGTTTTCTACAAGAAAAATAAAGGAAAGGGGCATACCAACGAAGCTAGCGCATGAAGAAAACCTGGGTTGATAAATCTTGAGACTCCTTTAAGATCTTTATTATTAGTCAAGATTGAAGCGTCGCAGATCTTCGAGAGATATTTGCAAGTACGAGTAATATCATCCTCTCCAATACCTTGTATAGGGTTTCTAAAAATGTTTGACAATTGATCCATTGGAGTCTCAGGTTGAGAAAGACCCATCGCAGACCTAATTCTTGCGGAATAAATATGTATTGAAGTTCCCACGGAGGCATCATTATTAACTCCACTATTCTTTTCAATTTCAATATCTTTTTCAACGATAATAGAAGTTTCTCTAAGTGGAGAATTTAAAGAAGGAAGTGGCTGAGTTTTTCTTATCTTCTTTGGAGGACCGTCACCAGTTTGATTTTTATTGCGGTGAGGAGAAGCACCAGAACCTTCATTTGGAGTTAGTACTCTTTTGCCTTTATTTTTGGCTTCAACCGCCGCGACAAATGGTATTTCCTTGAAAACAATCACACATGAAGATAAGAAACAGGGGCAACAATATATTGTTAAAGGTTATAGAAGATTGTTTCTTACTTCATTTGTGAAGGTTTTCAAAGTTTGTAGGAGATTGGGATTCCCAGTATTTGCATAGCTAAGCTTCATTTTTTCAATCTATTAAAGATATTTCAATAATAATTAAGAATAATACATTTATCCAAATTTGCGAATAATGATAAATTTTGCGAGATATACCTCAGAGTTCCTTTTAGGCCAGTTAAAAATCCAAGGATGATACGCTGCAAGATACGCAGGATTCGCAGGAAGATCAAGAGTGCCAGAAATATATGGACCTTCAAGGAGGAGAGGAAATCCGCACCACTTATCATCTTTTGAGTAACGTGGACCTTGGTTTTTACTCGAATGATAGTCTATATCTTGCATAAGAATTTTATCCTTCGTAACCTTTTTATTCTTATTTAAACGAACATCCCAACACGTGCTCTCTTTCTTCATGGGAATCACTTGATAATTCGCGAAGAAATTCTCCACGGTATATTTCGCCGGAATAATTGGGATATCTTTTAAATCAGGATGTTTCGCATCATCAGGATAGCGAGATCCTTTACCAGCTCCACGAGAGGCATATTCGAGAATGAGACAAATACAGTCTCCACTTAATTGGTAGATTGCACGTGAAAATTTAGCGTGAGAAATAATTTCATAAAAAAGAGGGAGTTCTGGGTTATAAAGAGGGATAGGAAGGCCAGCTTCTAGTTGACCTAGCGAAATAAGGATTTTCTCATGGGAAGAAGGAAATCCTGAGATTAGATCAATGGAGAGATCAGTGTCTGAAGATTGACCAGGGATTTCAGAAAGTGTGAAACCTAAAGTTTGGAGCTTCTGTTGGTGTTTTTGGAAAGTGGGTTGACCTAATTTTTTAGCAGGAGCCATTTTTTAGTATGGGAATGATGATTAAGATGAAGAAGAATAAAGAATTAAAATTGAAACAGTGATAGATACGGAATTTGCGGAAGAAGATGAAGAACAGTAGAGTTGCAAAGAAGAAGTAAGAAGAAAGAGTAAAAAGAAGAGGAGAGATTGGCGAAGAAGATATTTATAAGTGATTCTCGAGAACATCAATGCATTCAATGAAGAAAAGACGTGAATGGTCAGAATTCAACGGTTGAAAAAAAAGATGTGTCAAAGGATAAATAAAATTAAAAAAAAAAACACGCGTAGAATATCTAGCGATGGATGCAGAGACGTGTCAGAATGAAGGGAGTGTGAAAAGACAAGAAGTTGCAGCAAATCAAGAAACTTAAATTCTCATGATCTTTATCTTCTTCGCAGAAAAGATATGAAAAGAGGCAAGATGTAGGATCAAAATATTGTCACAACAATATTCCTGCGAAATAAACAACAGTTCTGCGAGACATGTTTACGATACATCAATGATATTCTACGAAACATCTCATAGTGATGTAAGGAATGACATATCGGATGAAAACGACATAAACATGAGAAAAGTGTGACATTTCTGCGATGAATCGATAAAACCTGCGAAAGATTAATGCGGTGCTAACTGCAATTTATCGCAAGAACCCAGATCCGAAATTAAAGGGAATCTTAGCTGTAAATGAGCTGTCATGAGTTGTAATCCACTATGTAAATGCCTATATAAAGGAAATGAATAGTTCTAGAGAGAGAGGAATTTTTGAGTGCTAAGAAAGTTTTTAGGAGAGAGAAAATCTTATTAAGTGAATTGTATTCTTGATTACTGTAATTATTTTAAGGTCATATTAATAAAAAAGGTCCTTAATCTTCAACTTGTGTCATAAATATTGATAAATTCTTGAGTAGGGTGTAGTGTGGGAATTCCTGCAACTACAAGAATATCGCGAGTTAGATCCGAAATTAAAGGACATCTTAGCTGTCATCCACTATGTAACTACCCTATATAAAGAGAACTAATAGACTCGGAAGAGGGAGATCAATTTTAGAGTGTTGGGAAAGTTTTGAGGAGAGAGAAAGTTCTTGTGAGCGGTTGTATTCTTGATTTCTTCCATTTATTGTAACATTTCTGCAAAATAAATCAATAAAAGTGTTGTTCTTAATCTTCAAACATGTGTTGATTATTGTGAATTCTTGTGAGGGGTGTAGTGTAGGAATTCTTGCAACTACATATTGGCGCCAGAAACAGGGATGTTTCTAAGCAAAGATTGAAATTGTGATTTGTAAGAATTTGAAGAAATTGGAGAAGATTTTTATGTGATTTACATTAATACATCAAAATTGAAGGAATGGCTAGAAGAATAAATACATCAGAACAACCAACAATCGTAAGGAGGAGTAGAAGAATTGCTGGAGAAGAAGCAAATGAAATAGGAGAATCTTCAAAATTAAGAACAAGGAGAAACATAACAATGAATAATGGAGAAAATCAAGTTCAACAACCAAATCAGCAAACACCGACACAAGATAGAACTGTGGATTATGATAGAGTGAGCGTGCATACTTGGAAATCAGATTCAATGGAAGAAGTAGAAGATCGAAAATTAAGAAATGGAAGGAGATAGGGAAGATATCAAGAAGCGGTTGAAGGATTAATTCATGGAGATGACGAAAATGAAGTAGTAGAGGCTTTAGGACAAAGAATATAAGAGGAAAGGAGATTAGAGGCGGAAGAATGCGCAAATTTAACAAGACAAAATCATGAGTTAAGAATGGAGAATTTGAGATTACAAAATAGGAGATCAAGAAGTACTGCAAGATCAAGTTCAAGGTCATTGAGAAGGGATGCAAGGCGAAATTCCCCTGTGAGAAATGCTGAAGAAAATATTCGAGAGGAAATGCAAAATCCAAATGAAGATCAGCATCATGGAGAAGAAGAGATGATTAATGATCGCTACATTCCACGCAGTGAATCTTTGGATGGTAGACGTGATAATGTAAATCAAGAGGGTGGAGATAACCAAGTTAGTGAAGAAAATAGAGAACAAGGTAGAAGAATATTACATGGGCGAGAAATTCAAAGAAACCGAAGAATAATTGAGGATGAAATTGAGAGACATTATGCTGAACAAGCACGTCTAACCTGCGAAAGAGAAAGATTGAGAGCAGAAGTGGAAGAACAAAAGTTTCAAGAAGCAATACGTCAGAATAATCATGACAATCGAGAAAGGAGACGCGCACGAAATCGCAACAATGGTAATATCAATGAGGAATATGATAGAATACAAAGGAGAATAGAAAGACAGCGAAGAGAAACTATGAGAAATGAAGAAAATCGCAGAGAAGAAAATGGAAGGCGTAATCATTTGAGAATTTAAGAAGGAGGTGAAAAAGAAAATCGCAGAAGAAGGCAGAATGAAGATGCAGAAGAAGACTTACAAAATCTCGCAAGGCAAGAAAGACATGAACGCAGAAGAATGGAAGCTGCACTAAAAAGACCAATTAAGCAAAATTCAACTAGGAATGAACAGATCTTAAGAGAGTTAGCATAAATGAGAGGAATGTTAAATAACAGAAGATAGGGAGGCAGAAGGCAACTTGATGAGGCTATTGAAGAAGCTGCGAGAACTCCATTCACCCAAGAAGTACAATTAGGAGGAATACCCCCAAAATGCAATTTGCCAACGTTAACCAGTATCTTTGATAGGACTACTTGTGCTATTCAACATGTCAAAGCTTATGTGAGGTGTATGCTACAGTGGGAAAACCATGATGATGTATTGTGCAAATATTTTGCATCCATCCTAACTGGCGAAGCTCTAAAATGGTTTGAAGGTGTAGATGGGGAAAAACGATTTGCTGGTTTTTACGGAATTGAAGAGCCGACCGTGTGGAGACTCCTTGAACCGAGAGAAATGTTGAACCTCACACAGATGTACTGCAAGAAAGGAATTCTTTTAGTTCGAGAGATTAATCTGTAAGACCCCGGGCTAAACCAAGAACAATGGCCGTTCCAGAGTCAATTCAGTCACAAGAGAGGATGGGTTGATCTGTAGGAGGGAAGCTGAGAAATGCGTGAGATCAATGGTGATATGAGATTGTAGGTGTGTTGTGATTTCAGCATCAAAATGCTCTGAATGATTGAATTCTGCCTGATTGAGAGTGATTTCTGTGAGTTCGTGTAGACGAAAGATTGTTTGTATGAACTTTGATGAGAAATTGCTCGTTTAGGCGAAAGTTGCTTGAATCTTCTAATTATTCGAATCTTGTTCAATGTTGTTCTACCTTTTTGTTTCAAACAGGATTCAGAGATATTTTATAATGCCGGAGTTGAAAACACCATGATCCCATGAAGTGTGACAGTTGCTGGAATCAAAGAGTGGGGAAGTGGGAAATCATATTAAACCAATTACTCATCGTGCGGAGACTTGGCTAATTTTCCACCCACTACTTTGCTAATTCTTCCAACTGATTGCACGACTTGCTCACATTCTCATCGTGGGTGAACACACGTGCCGTAGACCGCCAGACCAAAACCCTAGTTAATATCCCCCATTGTGACACGATTGAAATCTCGTGGTTATGGAGTCAGTTGCTGACTTTGTGGGACGATGAGTCCATGTAGTGCTGAGTTGAACACGTTTTACCAAATGTTCCGAAACTCATGAATTAAATGTATGTCTGCTGAGACAAGGTACCATAACCTAAAACGAGCAAACTGTGTTGCTGAATTGTCGAATATTGATAGTTGAACCAATATTCTTTGATTCGATCAAATATTGCTAGTCTGAGCGAATATTGCTAATTTAAGTGAATATTGCCGGTTCGAGCAAATATTGCCAGTTTGAGCAAATATTGCTAGTTTGATGAATTTATTGGTAGAAGGACCGAATAAAATAATAATTTAATTTACTGACTGCTGAGTCGAGAAAAATAAATAAGAATGTTGATCATGGAATCTAAATAAAATTATTAGAGTGCTTGAATCTGCTCAGAATCATGTTTCTGTGGAGTTCTGGATTCAAAACCCTAGTTTTACCGAGATGATGATTTATTGAAAATCAACATGGGACCGGCTACATGGGATGACGGGTTCACCATATAACGCCCAGATGCTCGAATGAGCAAAAATACCAAAGTCTCTTGAGGACCAGTTGGTGATATAATGATTAAATGTTGGTTTAATCATTTACTGAATTACTGCTGGGTTCAGTATTAGATGATAAAACCTAGATATGAAAGATAGGGACCGACCAAGAGATCTTGGGGACCGACTCTTGGTGGTCACGAGACCAATTGTTGGTCATTTGAGCAAACTCCCAATAGTTTGGGAAGAGTTTGAACCTAATATGAGCAGTTGAGCAAATTAGGTTAAAATCAGTAAAACATGCGGGACCAGATGTTTGCAAGCCTCAGGGTCACCCTTGGTCGGTCAAGGGGATGTTCCCGTGTCACCACAACGTTCTTGTCTCAGTCCTAAGAATTTTGATATTTTCTGGTGCACGTTTGAGCAACGTTTGGAGAAAACATGCAAAATCCATGATTTTGATGAAACTGGGAACAATACATGAGATGAGGGAAAATAAATAAAACAAGGAAGTACAAGGTGTGGGACCGTCCATGGCTAGGGCATGGCCGGCCGGCTGACACGCGGTCCCATATGCTTTTCTCAGTTTTATGTGATTTTATGTATTTTTCTATGATTTTAAGGGAATTTTACATGAAATCAGAGGGATTTATTGAAAACCAAAATATTTTGTTGAAATCAGGGAGTTTTCATGAAATCATGAAACAAAATACCAAATAATAAATAAAACACGTGGGACCGGCTAGGTTGAAACACTAACTAGCGTCCTTTAGTAGAATTGACGTAAAATTCTCATATGGACTCGGATTTTGATGGTCCGCCCCTCCATTCCTTACGGAAAAGAATTTCCTATCTCCCTGCGAGAGAATATGTAGGTTTTAAGCTCGTTCGGGAGGTGAAAACAGACCGAGAGTAAAATTCAGGAAGATTTCAAGGGATCAATCCCATGGTATTTTTTTCTAGTAGGAAATACCATATAGTCCTAATAATAAAATATAAGTATCAGTCTAGTCCATTTGACCCAGTCAAATGTCTGTTTGGTCCTATTTAGATAAATAAATTATAGTTTGGTCCTAAAAATTATCTTTTGGTCCTAGGGTATTGTCCACCCACACGGAATTTATTTTTTATGGTACCAAAACACCCCTGCACGTGCTCAATTTATCGTTTGGTCCTAAAATTTTATTATTTGGTCCTTTTTACCGACATATATAAGCAGAAAACCTGACAGATATCTTCTCTATCCTATCGAAGTTCTTCTGTTGTTGCAGATATTTTTTTTCTAGTGTTTACGAAATCTTTCGAGTTTTGATTTACAGAAGATACCAAGATCAAGTCGATTTACAGAAGATTAACTTGGTTATGAAGATTGATTTGATTTCGGAGTTAATTTGATCACAGATGTTGATTTGATTTTCAAGATTTGAGGCTTTCAAGAGATTTTTTTTCTAGGGTTTACGAAATCTTTTCGATTTTTCGTTCTTTATACCAAGATCAAGTCGATTTACAGAAGATTAACTTGGTTATGAAGATTGATTTGATTTCGGAGTTAATTTGATCACGGATGTTGATTTGATTTTCAAGATTTGAGGCTTTCCAAAGATTTCATAGATTGATTTGATTTTGATTACGGAAGTTGTTTTGTTTACGGAGGTTGATTCAGATATTTTATTTTTGATTACGGAGGTTGATCTGAGGTTTGTTTACGGAGATTTTATTCGATTCATATATTTATTTGATTACGGAGGTTTGGAGCGATCATTTCATTGATTACGGATATTCAGAGATTTGGTGTTTTTTTCCTTCTGACCTGAATTCTTCCTGGTGCTGGTAAGTTTTCATGCAATCCTTTCATTGATTTGAATTAATTTTATAGATAAGCTAAGTTTTTCTTTGATTAGTTTGTTGTTATGGCTTCATTCCAAGAATGAACTCCTTCTTTTGTCAAGGAAGAAGCTATATTAGCGTTAATGAATGAAGTCATTTGTGTTAATAATGGACTTCATTCCAGGAATGAAGTCTGCAGAATGGCTTCATTCCAGGAATGAACTCTTTTTTTCCCAAGGAAGAAGCTATTAGTGTTAATGAATGAAGTCATTTGTGTTAATAATGGACTTCATTCCTGGAATGAAGTCTTCAGTATGGACTTCATTCCAAGAATGGACTTCATTCCAAGAATGAACTCTTTCTTTTGTCAAGGAATAAGCTATTAGTGTCAAGAATGTTCTTCATTCCAGGAATGAAGTCTGCAGAATGGACTTCATTCTAAGAATCAACTCTATCCATTAGTGAACTTTATTTTTTGTCAAGGAAGATGTACTTTTTGCTGCTTTATTTGCTTGTTATAATGTTATTGAATGAAGTTATTTCATTTTTCAGATTTAGTATGGCTCTGTCAAGTTGTTATGAAGTTGTGTATTACAAAGCGAAGAGTTTTCCATTGGAAGTTTCTTTAGATACTATGATGCGTGACCTCAAAATACAAGTTTGTGATTATTGGAGAAACTTGACTCCTCGGAGCATAATATTCAGGGATGGTGAAGGTTCTTATAACGCTGTCATCAATTGTGATTATTCTCTTCAAGGACTAATTGATGTTACTACTTCAAAGGAATTTCCAAGCTTTAATTTGTATGTTGAGGAGGCTTGTGATGGTGGTGCTTCTACCTCTTCATCTTGTATTTCTACACAGAGTGACGATGAATCTAGTGGCTTCACTGAGACTTCAAAGATCAAATACTTGACAGAAGGTCATGAGGAATTAAAACCTATTTTATCTGCAGGGTGGGAGGATATTTTTAAAGGTGTTGGTCAAGTTTTTCATGGTGATGTTGATGAGGTTCGGTTAGATGTTAACAAATATTGCAGCAAGTCTGGTTATACAGTTGCAAAGATTAAGAATGATAGACTTAGGTTCACAGCAAAGTGTGGTAGGGATTCAGTAAAGTGTCCTTGGTATCTGCATTGTATTCCAATTGATACCCAGAAAAGTGTATTTGCTATCAAGGAATTTAACGGAGAGCATAAATGTGGTGGTTCTTACAATCTGAAGGTACCACCTATGAAGAAGAAATTGATAAAGCATTTGTTCAAGGATCAAATACAGTCTAACCCGTCTTTAAGCCCTAAGGATATGATTGCTCAGGTGAAGAGTTGTTATGGTATTAACATAAAGTACCACCACGCATATAAAGGGAAGGAAGCATCTAAGGAAGAGATATATGGCGATGATGTAAAAATCTATACAGATCTTGTTTGGTATGTTGAAGCAATAAGGGCTACCAATCCTGGAAGCTATATTAATTTTGAATATGATAAAGAGACTAAAAGTTTTCAGAGGCTTTTCATATGTTTTGCTGCATGTAAGGAAGGATACCAGTTCATTCATCCTATGCTTTAATGTGATGCAACATTTCTCAAGGGGAGATTCAAGGGAACATTGATGGCTGCCACTAGTGTTAATGGGAACCAAGGTACTTTTTCTGGATAACTAATTATTTTCTTTTTGATTAGTTTTCTACAGTCCATTTTTATTCAGAAATGGACTTCATTCCTGGAATGAAGCCTATAAATGTTGTTGATATTGATTCAACAGTTCATGTTATAAAATGGATATCATTCTAGGAATGAAGTCTATGAAAGTTTTTTTGAACTGACACTTTTCGGTTCTATTTGTTTTTCTTTCATTTATGTAGGTTTCTTCCCTTTTGCGTTTGTGTTAGTTCCTTCTGAAGACATTGATGGTTGGGATTGGTTCATGGAAAACTTGAAGCATTGTGTTGATCCTCGTCCTATAACGTTTATCACTGATCGTCATGAAGGATTGAAATAAAGTATTCCCAAGTATTTTCCCAACTCTTTTCATAGTTACTGTTTCTATCATTTGAAGAATAACATCCCTATCAAGAAATCCCATGAGAAGTATAAACAAGTTATTGATTTGTTCCATAAAGCTGCATACTGCTACAGTGTTGCCAAATATGAATCTTCTCTGAATGAAATGTCCACCATAGGATGTGACTGGGTTGCTAAGTACATCAGAAATATTGATCCTAGGCACTGGGCAAATGCTTTCTTAGTAGGATGTAGGTATGGCACTCACTCATCAAGTATTGCAGAGTCTTTCAATAACTGGATTCTCCCTGAAAGGGATTTTCCTGCAGCTGCTCTTGTTGATGAGATTAGGATAAAGATTATGAGGATGAGTTCAGAAAGGCGTGAGCTTGGTAGAGATTATCAGGATAGTTTGACTCCCATCTATAAAGCTTTACTGAAGTCGCATGTCGATATAGGTCGTCCATGGAATGTTACTGAGTCAAGTAATGGTATATATGAGGTTCACTCTCCCAGCTCTCATGCGGTTGATCTGATGAAGATGACGTGCACTTGCCAAAGATGGAAGGTGTTTGGTTTCCCTTGTGCTCATGCCACTGCTGCTATTACTATGAGTGGTATTAATATGTTGATGTTTATTCAGCCGTAGTTTGGTTCAAACCACTTCCGCAACACTTATGCTCCTATAATTCGTCCAATTCCCAACTACGACAGGCCAGAGGTGTATCAACCTGAAGATAGAGTCCTTCCTGGTATTCCAAGGCCACCTCTAGGGAGACCGCCAAAGAAGCGTATTCGCAGTGCTTATGAGAAGGAAAGGAGGCCTATGAAGTGCTCCAATTGCAAGAAGATTGGGAACCACAACAAAGCTACATGTCGTGTATTAATGCTGGAATAGTGTGCACTTATTAGTTTTTTAACTGGTGTTTTTCTAGGTTTTTAGTTTCATATTTTTTGGTGTTTTTTAGTTTTGCTATGTTCTGGAATATGCACTGTTTTCAGTTTGTTATGTTTTTTGTTTATGGATTGGTGTTTTTTCAGTTTGTTCTGTTCTTGGATATGCACTGTTCTTTTTTGTGAACAACTTTGTTTTCTTTGTTTATGAAGTGCATTCTGAAGACTTAATACACGACAGCATTAAGTGCATTCTGAAGACTTAATACTATTCCAGCATTAAGTGCATTCTGAAGACTTAATGCTGGAATAGTGAAGTTTTTCTATGCTTCATTCCAGGAATGAAGTCCATTGTGCAGAATGGTGAAGTTTTTCTATGCTTCATTCCAGGAATGAAGTCCATTTATATGACATGGACTGCAGACTGGTGAAGTTTTTCTATAATATGGATTGTAGAAATTTCTTAAGGCTTCATTCTAAAAATGAAGTAAGACAACAGATAAGGCATAACATTGATAGATTAAAGATGAAAATATAAAACATAATAGAGTATCAATTACATTAGAAACTAATCTACTATTAAAAATACCATATTTCAGAAAATCTTTCTGTTTTTTCAGTAATCTACTGTGCAATATATACTATAGTTAAAAGAGTAAGTAGATCATATTAAATATCACATTAGAGAAGCTAAGAAGTTAAGTAGAAGTTTTATGCTTCAGTAATCATCTCAGTCTATGCAATCATTTCAGTCTATGCAACCATCTTCAATCAGCCTATTGTTAAGAAATTCTTCATTAGTTGTTTCACCCCAACTTACTCCATCTTTCTTGTCATCTAGAAGCTTGCACGCCATTTTGTATCTCCACTGCTGCATCTTTTTTATCATTTCATTTTTCGGAAGTAGATGTTGAGATTTTAGGACCAAAGGCTTGCAACTTCGCTTTATCCAATAACATGTATTGAGAAGGCAATCTGGATGTGCTCCCTGATCAGGTACCTTCATTTTCTCAATGGCCAAGTCTTTGCCTCTTGGTTGACCATGTTTCACCAGCCATTTATCAATGTGTGGTTTGTAGTAGGTTGCCATTCTTCTTGCATTTATTGAACATCTTACTCCAATTTATCCTTTTTTGATTAAGTTGTAATGCTCCCACTGATAGTCTCCGATGTCGTAAACAAGCAGGTGCCAGTGTAAACCCTCATTAGATTTGCCTTCAGCAGGGAGGTTCATTGGAATTATTATCTTCTGAGTCTTAGCAGGCATATCTGCTATGAATTCATCAATATCACATTTCCTACTATCCACTGACTTCTCATTGAAATATGTCTGCAAAGATATATACAAATTTTAATATTCACAATACCATAAAGAAAGTATTTTTCATCATAAAGAAGTTTTCATCATAAAATTGAACTATTTGAATAATAAATGGATCACATGTTTTTGCTTTTTTTACATCCTTTGTATGAAGTGTAGAAGTTTTCCTAGAATATCTGCAATGTTGTATGAACAATGAAGTACATTCTATAGACTTCATTCCTGGAATGAAGTCCATTATATGGACTAGAGTTTCCACTAAATTTCTGGAAGATTACGTATACTTCATTCCAGGAATGAAGTGCAGAAAAAAAATAATCTCCATTCTATATACTTCATTCCAATCCTAGGTTTTTCCTACATTATATGGAGGCAATGTGGTATGAACTAATGAAGTTTTCCTAGACTTCATTCTAGGAATGAAGTACATTATATAATGGACTACAGTTCCGGAAGTAAGAACTTACAAATTCAGTAGCTGCCATGATCTCAAAGTGAATGTATTTCAGTGCATTTTGGCTATCTTCACTATCCATGTCTGCTCCCTACCTTTGTGCTTCCATCTTTCTCTTGTAGCAGTAGTAGAAAAGAATTAGGACATCCAGATCTTTGTTGAACATTAGATCATTAATGTGTTCTCCTTGGACACCAAAATGAGCCTTGTTAGCTGCATTATCTACACGCCAAGTTGTTTGACTGCAGGAGGATAAAAAAAAATCAACATTACTGCAGTTCATTTTTTAATATAAACAAAAACCTCAAAATAAATGGATGGATTTTTCATTTTATACCTTTGCATAGCGTGTTTGTAGAAGGTACCCAACAATTTTTTCTGATCTTTGTCCAATGCGGAGAAGAATAGAGACTTTTTCAGGTCCCCCATATCTGGAACAATGGGCATGTATCGTCTCATCTGTTGTTGTTGCTGCGTCTTCTCTGCAGGAGGATCTTCTAGTTCATTCACCTTTCTCTTCTTGCTTGCTGCAGCTCTTTGATTTTTCTTCTCTACAGCAGGTATATTCTTTCTTTTCTTCTCCTGGTCAGCATCTTTAGGAGGACTCTTTGTAACAACATTCTTCTTCACCTGCTCAGCGTGCTCAGCCTCACCTAGTTCTTCATTCCTTTGCAGTTTCAATCTGAACTTCAGCTTTGATTCACACTTCGGTACTGGTTTTGATTCACTGTAGGCTGATCCACTGATGTACTCTTTTCCAAGCACGGTTGTTGGTTTTTTTGCTCCTTGTAGTCATCTTGTGTGTTTCAACCACTTTAATTGGACTTTTATTGGTGGAAGAAGATCCAAGACCATGTGCATTCAAATCTGCAATTATCTGTGACACTGTCTCCATGTTGTTTGCTGGCTCATCAACTTCTTCATCAATGGATTTTGTTGGCTCAACATCTGTCTGTGTCATTCCAAGTGAGAAAGTAGGAGGACTACAGTTAATTTGAGCTACTGTAGTTTTGATGATGGTGCTGGCTTCTTCATCATCCAATTCTTGGTTCTTCTCATTCTTCTCATCAATAAGCTGCAGTCTCACATGCTCTTCATTTACAAACACGTCATCTCTATTTCTTGATGCTAAAAATAATTCAAAGAACATAAATTAAAAACAGTTCAATAAAGAATAAAGAATGAATTCAATTTCTAGACTTCATTCCAGGAATGAAGTCAATTCATTATATAACATGTGCTTCATTCTACAGACTTCATACCAGGAATGAAGTCCATTCTGCAGAATTACCTAGGTTCAAACATTCATTTATGGAACATTTAAACATGTATGTCCATGGAACATTTAAAAAAAAAAAAAAAATAGTTGGAATATTTACCTAGGTTCAAACATTCATCCATGCTTAAGGGAACTTCAGCAATGTTTGTTGTAAATGAAGGTAGTGCTTCTTCATCCATTGTATCAAGCAGCTTTTCCTGGTTGTCAAGTGTATCAACTTCAGTAGAAGGATCCTCAACATTTAAGATGGGAAAGACATTAGCAGTAACTGGTACTTCTTGTGTTCCTTCATCCATGACAGCATTTTCATTCATTCCACCAGATTGCATCCCTTCCATCCCTTCAACATCCAGTATATTGTTTATTTCATCACTTAACAGAGAACTCTTATACTCATCAGGGAAAATGGTATGCAAGTATTCACAAGCTTGTTCTGCCATGAATTTTGCCACATTTCCACCGTTAGCTAGCAATTCATCAACCTCAGCTTTCTTAGAAGACAAGTGTACTACAAGTGATTCCATCTTTCTATCAAAAAGTGTCTTTGAAGTTGTTGCTTCTGCAAGTGAGTGCTCAAGTTCTTCCTGCTTCAACAACAGATTCCCCATCTCATGTGAATGCTTTGTTGTCAACTCATTGATCTCTTGAGTAGCCTTTGTTCTGCCTTAGTATATTCTTCCATGAAATTTTCAGATAGCTGCACATACAAAATTCAACTAATTACTAAATTTCCTTCTTGTTTATAGACTTCATTCCTGGAATGAAGCCCACTCTATAAACATGGTTTGCAAAAATCTTTCTAGACTTCATTCCAGGAATGAAGTCCAAATTTAGATTTTAATATCTTAATCTAGATTTTTAACAAAAGCATTATAACACTAATATTTTAATCTAGAATTTATCAAAAGCATTATAACTCTAATATCTTAATCTAGATTTTTACCTCTCCAAAATCTTCAACATTCATTTCTATGTGATTGCAAAGGTTCTCAATGTTCCACCTTGCAAACCTTGGGCCTCCTACTAAATTACGCACCCTCCACTTGGGTTCTACTTTCCTTGTATGCTCAGCAAACCAAGACTGTAAAAATAAGAACAACATTAGTCAGTTGTCAATAGTTTTTGGAACGAACTGCTAAAATGATAAATATAAAAATGAAGTTGCAAAATAAATAAATGAGTATCTAACAGTTTTCCTCTCACCAACAAGTAAAGGTAACATCCTTTTGAAGAACCTCTTCTCAAGCTTTCCATCAAATGCTTATGAATGAGATGCGGCAAAGACACTCTATCTATCGACTCAAGGCAAGCTAGGTACCTTGCGTGTATGGAACCTCCATCACCGGTAGTAACAAACATGGTAGACAAGAGAAAAAGTTCAAACATTTTTACAAGATCTTCAACAGGTCCTTTAACCTTAATCAACTCAATGATTTTATCCTTAAGTTCTGTATTCTTCATATCATAAGGTTTCTTTTTTGTTGTTTCAAATTGGTAGGTTTTCCAAAATCTTCCACAAGTGTAGTCCGTCATGTTTTTTAAGTCCAAAAAATATTCTTCTATACCACCTCCTTGGATGCAAGGTATTCCAAACATTATTGAGAATTCTTCAGGTGACGAAACTAGAACATATTTTTTTTCCTACTTTGAAAATGAACACATGATCATCTGAACCAGCATAAATTGATGTGTGTCGCATATAATTTGTATAGCAGGTAGAGACTTAGTCCATGTAGTAGCAACTATGGTCTCTTCCAAAAACACTTTAACTACGTTACCCAATGGACTCTTATACAAAGAATTTCTCTGTTCTTCATTCAAAGCTTCTTCACCAGTTAGTGCTTTAATCTTTTGAACAAGTGTAATGGATCCAGCATAACTACACTTAGGATTCTTCTTATCTACATTTTTTTAAATGAAAAAAAAAAAGAAAAAAAAAACATTAATGATCACTTTTCACAAAAAATCAGCCGTTATAAAGTATTGCTTGAAGGTAAAAATACCACACTTCATCCTACAAAATGAAGTCCATTATATGACAAGAAGCGCAGAAATTTTAAAGACTTAATTCCTGGAATGAAGTCCATTCTGTGACATGAAGCGCATGAATTTTGCTTCACTTCATTCCAGGAATGAAGTCCATTCTGTATGGCATGAAGCGCATGAATTTTTCTGCACTTCATTCCTGGAATGAAGTCCATTCTGTGACATGAAGCGCAAGAAATTTTCTGCACTTCATTCCTGGAATGAAGTCCATTCTGTATGGCATGGAGCGCAGGAATTTTTCTAAACTTCATTCCTGGAATGAAGTCCATTCTGTGACATGAAGCGCAGGAATTTTTCTGCACTTCATTCCTGGAATGAAGTCCATTCTGTGACATGAAGGGCAGGAATTTTTCTACACTTCATTCCTGGAATGAAGTCCATTCTGTATGGCATGGAGCGCATGAATTTTTCTGCACTTCATTCCTGGAATGAAGTCCATTCTGTGACATGAAGCGCAGGAATTTTTCTGCACTTCATTCCTGGAATGAAGTCCATTCTGTGACATGAAGGGAAGGAATTTTTCTGCACTTCATTCCTGGAATGAAGTCCATACATAATGAACATTCATGCGATTTTGAGACAACGAAGAAGGGACATTCATGCGATTTTGAATAAAGTTGCAGGAAAAAATAAAAATCGAAAAAGAAACTTCCAGTATTTCGAATTATGGTTTTTTGGTACCTTTCGACGATTTCTTTCGTTTGGTTTTCTTTGAAGGTTCTGCTTCAACTTCATTTACAAACTCAACTAATTGAGTGCTAGTTTCTTCAACTTCTTCAACTTCATCGTCAGAAGATGATTCTACTACTTTTTTGCGCTTTCCCTTCGATTTCATCATTTAGGGTTTTCGATTTGGGGTTTTTGTTCTACTGTTTTACTGTTGATTTTAACAAGAATGATTTATTATTGATTTGAACAAGAATGATTTTCTGTTGAAGGTAGATAAGGATTAGTTTTCATAAAATGGATCTTGAAGAAAAGATAATCAGTTTCTGGGAATGGATTTTGAAGAAGACGGTTCAGTTTCTCTGCAAGAAAGAGAGAAGATGAAAAATGAAAGAGAGAGAAGGATAACGCGTTTTTAGGGTATCGTGTGTAGCAGTTACGGTGGGACCGGGTGACACCTGTAATTATATTATGGACCAAAAGCTAATTTTGTCTCGACGTATGTAAGGGTATTTCTGTCTGTTTCGTTTTTTTTTTAATTGTGGACCAAAAGCTAAATTTTTTTTCTGACAGGACTAAACAGACATTGACCCAGGCATAAAAGGACCAAATGATATTTTTCCCTTTTTTCTAATTTTATCATGTTTGGTAAAATCATGTGATAAAAATACATGAAATTAGGTAATTTTAGGAAAATTCATGAAATCAAGGAATCTTCATAATTTGAGAAGGAATAATAAAATAATGGTGAAGTGAGGTGTGGACCGGCCACGGCCAGGGTATGACTGACCGGCCGGTGGTCCCATGTCACATTTTCCTAATTTTATTATTTTTTGATAAAATCATGTGACTTAGGTAAAAAAACATGAAATTAGGTAATTTTCATGATTTTAGAAAAAATTCATAAGAAATCAGAGAATTTTCATAATTTAAGAGAAATAATAAAATAATAAGGACATGAGGTGTGGGACCGGCCACGTCCAGGGCATGACCGGCCGTCCAGCGGTCCCATGTTACCTTTCCCTAATTTTATTATTTTTTGATAAAACCATGTGGTTTAGATAATTTATTTGAAATAAAGAAAATTGCTCGAACAAGAGGATTTTCATGAGATCAGGAAAATAGCAAAAATATGCTAATATAAAATTGGGCACAGGACTGGCCACGGCATGACTGGCCGGCTAGTGAACCCAGTCCCCTGGTGCTTTTGCTAATATTTTATTATTATTATTTTCCCTCCTATTTTGCATAGGTTCCTCGTTCGTTCATGCTGGTCTGTGCATTATTTGCTAATTGCACTTGCACCATTTTTGTCAGGGATTATTCGATACTCAGATGCCTGTCTCGTCGGATATTTATCACTAACCCGTGGCATTCTGCTGGGAAGAACCACGAATTGAAGTGGAGAAATATAACAGAGAATCGTAAAATATTGCTGGATATTTAGACGATGGTTCGTAGAATATTGCTGGATATTCAGACGATGGTTCATAGAATATTGCTGGATATTCAGACGATCTCAGATAATTAATTGATGACTCTAGAAGGGCTTCATGTCTAAGAGCATTAATCATCTGAGGGTTTGAGCAATATGAACTTGCTGGAGTGTCATATTCCTTTTTTCATAGTCGGGGAAAACCGGTCGCATCCTGAAGACGTTGTCACCCAATATTTCGATTCTATACAATATGAGATGTGACGTGGTCTCAGCTGGGAGACTGCACATCTGCATCTTCTTTGAGAGACTTTCTCCATCAAAGGGTTATGAGATGTGCCGTGGTCTCAGCTGGGAGACTGCATATCTACATCTTCTCCGAGAGACTTTCTCCATCAGAGGGTTATGAGATGTGCCGTGGTCTCAGCTGGTAAACTGCACATCTGCATCTTCTCTGAGAGACTTTCTCCTTCAGAGGTGGCATGAGATTTCATGCATAGAGACATGAGTCTCGATACTCATCCGTTTGCCGGATCCGGAGTAATTACTGAAATTGCTCAGTATTCATGAGATGTTTCGTGGCCTCAACTAAGAGACTACACATCTTCATGTACTCTGAGAGACATCCTTCTCAGTCAGAGATTTATGGCATGAGATTTCATTCTTTAATCGAGAGACATGAGTCTCGATATTCATCTGATTGCCGAATCTGGAGTATAGTTTTACAACTCTACCCTTTGTCAAAAATCCACCATCTACAGAAGGTTTACCTAAGAACACTTGTAGGAGTGGAATATCACAGCAAATGATAACTTACGAAATTGTGGAGAGAAAATACATTTTGCGAGTATAGAATATTTTGCGAAGATAAAGAAATCACGAAAAACGTTTTACGAGTAAAGGAAGTTCGTGAAGTAAATTTTCGAAGGTTCGTATGATGATTCTTTGATCCGAAATTAAGGGAAAGATTAGTTGTTATCCAATGTGTAAAATCATATAAATAGCCATTTAGGCATGAGAGGAAAGGGAGAGACACATTTTGAGAGAGGGGATGATTTTAGGAGGAGAGAGAAAATTTTAGAGTGGGATTTATTTTCTTTATCATCTTCTTCCCCAAAATTCTAGAGCTCCAAATATTCATTAATGGAGTCTCAATTGTAAAATCATGTAATCACATACAATCACTAGTGAAGCACCGTGGATGTAGATCACATTGATCGAACCACGTAAAAATCTTTGTGTCTCTTTATAATTATAGTACCTTAATTCTTAGTTTCATATCAAATTAATTAGGTTTAGGAATCATTTTAATGGATTCTAATGAGGGTGTAGTTGTGAGATAATCCGCAACTACATAATTGGCGCTAGAAACAGGGAAAGATTAAATGGATTTATCCTTCCCGTAACTTCATGGATCAACCATTTCGTTTAATAATTGGTCCTCTTCTCTCTCTACTATTTTTCTCTTTTCTCTACTATTTTCTTAGTTCAATATCATCTTCAGGGAGATTTTATGGTTCATCGTTTACAAATTCGTCATCGGCTAATTCAATCCTTTCGTCCGGTTTCGCATCGTCTAGTTCGAATTTCACATCTCGATCTAGTATTTTTTCCAGGGATCAGCTTCACTAACTCGTGTGAGTTCATTTGGATCTGTACAAGGATCTCCATCTGTTCATTTATCAATGGCGGATCATTCAATTCCACCGAGTCGATCAATTACAGCTTCAACTTGTGAAAACTACAAGTAATTGATTAAACGTTCCGTCGTCGACCAAGAAAGCATGTATGTGTTCGTTGACAACTCATCCAGGAAGATAAGTCAAATTCACGAAGAAAGATGAAGTTATGTACTTCGCAAAATGATTATACGTCCCAGCTTGGAGTATATACTTAATTATATACTTAATTCTTACGAAGATGAGAAAGCTCCACTATGATAACTTACGAAGAAAGCTCCACTATGATTACTTACAGGAAATCATACCAAATTAAGTATATGCGAAGTATATTACCCCACTTTAGTGTTACCACATTAATTCTTACGAAGATGGTCCCATATACTTACGAAGATGATCCCCATCAAAATTCTTACGAAGATGGTGCTTACGAAGATGGTCCCCATCAAAATTCTTTTCTGTCATATACTTACGAATATCATCTTCGTAGGGTCAAATATTACGAACGTTCGCAGAAGCAGCATTTCTACTTTTACACTTCGCAAATATTCACTTTGCGAACGTTCACAATACCAATACTTCGCAAATGTTCGTTTACTTCGCAAAAGTCCGCAAAACAGCAGAATTCTATTTCGCAAGAGTGGGCTAGAATAATTGGTATGCTATGAGAACATGCAAGACGATGCTAGCTTCGCAAGAAAATCACATACTTCGCAAGAGACAACAACGACTCACATAAAAGCTAAGTACCTCTTTCCTTAAACATTTTATTTGCTTACGAAAAATAAAAGATTTTTGATTTGATTTACAAAAAGCGATTCAATCACACAATTACAAAGATCTCAAGATTTCACAATTACAAAAGAAACCGAGAAAAACATCTCGCACAAATCAATTTATATATTTCTCTTGAAAAATTTACTTTATTTCCAATGATATGATATTCGACATGGAGAGTAGTAGCTGGCAAACCTTTATGGCGTATACTCGTAAAAGGCAAAGCACCTCAGTGCGTCATATGAGGGGGTACCTATTAGGATCATTTCCATGGAAAAATATTTGTCAAGAGAGATGAAATAGATAATACAAAGGAAATCAAAACAAACAAAAAGATTTTGAAGTAGCATATAAATAAAAAATAAAAAATTTTGATAAAAGAAATGTTGAATACTAATCTAAATTTTTATTTGCATTACAGCATAGCATGAGGCAAAGAACATGGAGTGAGAGTTCGCATGATGGGTTCGCAATATTTCTTACATTTAGAGGATTAAGTACTTCTTAAGGATACTTCATACTTCTTATATATTTCGAGGATTAAGTACTTCTTATACTTATTCAAGGATACTTCATACTTCTTATACTTCAATGGTTGATAATTCTTATTTACTTCACAACATTCCGGGACTTCGCAAAAGAATAGAGGCAAGTATATTCTTTTCAAGACTAGTATTCTTTCGCTCGTTCCTTCATCAACAAAGATCAAAGATTACTGCAACAACGGATATTTTCTTAAAGATCGCTCTTCAAGCAATATTCAAGAAAAAAGAGGCAAGATGTAGGAGCGGAATATCACAGCAAATGATAACTTACGAAATTGTGGAGAGAAAATACATTTTGCGAGTATAGAATATTTTGCGAAGATAAAGAAATCACGAAGAACGTTTTACGAGTAAAGGAAGTTCGTGAAGTAAATTTGCGAAGGTTCGTATGATGATTCTTTGATCCGAAATTAAGGGAAAGATTAGTTGTTATCCAATGTGTAAAATCATATAAATAGCCATTTAGGCATGAGAGGAAAGGAGAGACACATTTTGAGAGAGGGGATGATTTTAGGAGGAGAGAGAAAATTTTAGAGAGGGATTTATTTTCTTTATCATCTTCTTCCCCAAAATTCTAGAGCTCCAAATATTCATTAATGGAGTCTCAATTGTAAAATCATGTAATCACATACAATCACTAGTGAAGCGCCGTGGATGTAGATCACATTGATCGAACCACGTAAAAATCTTTGTGTCTCTTTATAATTCTAGTACCTTAATTCTTAGTTTCATATCAAATTAATTAGGTTTAGGAATCACTTTAATGGATTCTAATGAGGGTGTAGTTGTGAGATAATCCGCAACTACAGATGGGGAAATTATAATGGAGTAGAGGCAGGAGTGTGTGAAGAAGCATTTTCACGAGGAGGAGAGGAAAATTCCTTATCAACTTCAGGAAGGAAATCATCAATCGGAATTAATGGTGTGGGTTTAGTTATTCGAGATCTCTTACCAGGGTTTGGTTTTTCGCCATCCTTCGAATCAAAATGTAGATTAAAAACTGAGGCAATAATATATTGTTCAGGAAAGAAGGCAAAGTATTTTAACTACCTTTTGATTCTCAGATTTTCTTCTTCGTGGATTAGGGCTTGAATTTTTTAGTTGAGGTTTCATCTGAGGAGTTATTTTTCTGAAATAAACCAAAATCAGATAACAAATTATACAGAAATTAAAGAGGAGAACAAATGAAATGCGCGGAGATAGAAGGAAATTACCTTGGAGAACTCATGAAGATATACTAGAAGAAAAAATTGTAGAGAAAACAGTAATAGAGAGTATGAGCAGAAGATAAAATTGCAGAAGTAAGAAGAAGAAAAGGAAGAGAATATAAAGGAGTTATATAAGGGAATAACTAGAAAAGAACGGTTACAAAAGACGTGTCCAAATTCTAAAAGACTAAGTAACGGTTATGTTCTCACGATCATTTCTTCTTCGTAGAATTGACATGAGAAGAGGCAAGATGTAGGTACTGAATATCGCAAGATAATAGTTCACGAGTATCATAATAAATAAAGGAGAAAAGAGTTATAAAATGATACGATGATAGAAGTAGCGCGGATAAATATGAAGTTTTGCGAGGATGGAATAATTTTGCGAGTATGAGTTGCGATGCTTACATGCAATTCATATCTGTTGTATAAGTTTTACTATAAATAGGAATTCAAATGTAAAATTCGGGAGGTTCTTTTAGTGAGTGTAAGAAATTATCTTAGGAAAGAGAATAGAAAAAGTTGTAACTATTCTAGTTCCATTTTTGATAACTCTATGTAATCAACTAAGAGAATTAATAAGAAAGTTATCATTCATCATCAAGAACTTCTTGAGTTTTTACTAATTCTATTAAGGGTGTAGTTGTAGGTTATTATGAAACTACAACACTATAACTTCTTTCAATCATTTGCAGAGTACATTTTTGGGAGCATATATAAGTAACAATTCTTCGTGACCTGGCATTGAAGATGTATTTGGGTTAAAACATAGGATTTGTGAGAGTTTGAAACATTTAACCATAATATGGAAGACAATGTGCAGTGAGATGGTAGGAAGAGTGGATGAGAGATTCCTCATTTTATCTTTTATTAATTCTATGTTCGCAACCAATCTGCTATATATATAAATTTTCATAATCAAAAATACAATCACCATGACGGAGCTGCGAGAGTTACAAGAAGAATACATTGCATTGGAGGAGAAACAAAATGATATGGAGTCATATCCCATTGCGAACAACAGTTCAGTTGCAGCAAACGCAAGTCTACTTCCTAGGTTAATAAATACAATAGCGAGCACTTCGCAGGTAAAGCAATAAAAGAGTATGAATGATGATCAACAGAAATTAGTAGCTATGGGAAGCAGAGATCAAGAAGAGTTCGAAAGGGAAAGAAATTTCTTCATTCCAGGTGGAAATAATAAGATTCAGAGGCTTGATAAGACGCAAGAGATTTATGGTGTTCAGAGACAAAATTATTATAGAATGCAAGGAAATCTGAAGATAATATGGGAAGAAATTAAGATACCACCTCTAAATGCTAGCATAGAGAAAATTTTGGAGGCTATAATTCTGATGGAGGACATAATTGTACCCTGGAATATGGGAAAAGATCCACGCCCAAATAAT
The DNA here is from genome assembly GCA_023529315.1 of Papaver bracteatum. Classification (NCBI taxonomy): domain Eukaryota; kingdom Viridiplantae; phylum Streptophyta; class Magnoliopsida; order Ranunculales; family Papaveraceae; genus Papaver; species Papaver bracteatum. The sequence continues at coordinate 2,730,930 of JAJJWX010003533.1, forward strand.
CGAAGTCAAGAATTTTGTTTTTATCATCATTTTCATGATAGATCATGGAAAATTAAACCATTTTCTAATAAGTCATCCACAACCTCAGAAGTTACCCCCAGCCCCAGGAATTCGCAGAGTTAATACAACAAAGGAAGGAGAAACATTTGTGATAGAAGTTGGAGAAAAAGCGAAGAATCTACTCTGTAACTCCATCATAAATTCATACAACACCATAGAATATTTCCACGATAATGTTTTGTAGTTGCAAGATTTCCCACACTACACCCTTGTCAAGAATCTATGAAAACTAAGTCATAATTGTGGATAAACAACAACACTTTTATTAATTCATTTTCAGGAAGATTTACAAGAAATATCAAAACTCAGAAGTACAACTTTCTTTCTGGAGTTTCTCTCTCCTCAAAATTCTCTCAGCTCTCAAAAGTACATCATCATTTTCTGGATCTATCGTGCTCTTTATATAGGGATTTACATAATGGATGACAGCTAAGTTTTCCTCCTATCTTGGATTTACTTTGCGACCTTATCGCGATCGTCACAATATTTCTTTATCGCAAACATGATGACCATCGCAGGATCAATCATGTTCTTCTTTTATTTCTTCCATCGTCAATTTCTTTTAGTTGTTCTGTAACGCTCATGAAATGTCGTTGAAGAATTGTCAATGATGCTCGCATAAATGTTGTTAATATCGCGGGAATAGCGTTGTAGCGATATCCTGGTACTACATCTTGCCTTTTCTCATGTCTTTTCTGCGAAGAAGAGAATATCATGAGAACTAATATTCTTTATTATTCTTCGCAACTTCTTCCCCTTTTATACTTTTTCCTCGATAATATCCCGTTAATCCAGCCTTTCTTACATGCGTTGTGAATCCCTTCATTTACTGACACGTTCCTACTCCATAGGTCCACTCCCCTTTTCCTATAAAAGGTTGAACTAATCTCAAAATTAACTTTACTTTTTTGTTTCTTCATCTTCTTCACCTTTCGTCTGCAACTTTGCCTCTTCTTCATATTCTTCTGCTACTGTTCTAATGGAGTCCTCAAGGTTTGTTTCTTGATTTATGTTGTTTATTTTAAGCCATTTTTTACTTTCATTCTTCAATCTTTCTTATTTCCTTGTTATGTCTTCTTTTTAGCGGAAAGATTTCTAACACACAATCTATTACTCACAACCCTAATCCTCGCAAGAAACCCGTAGAAAAGAAGAAGAGAAATTCTGCGAATGATAAGGTAGTAAGAAACACCCTTTATTTTTTAATAACAATATTGTTGCTTCTGTTTCTTATCTGGGTTATTATTCCCAGAATGATGTGAATCCTGATAAACCTCCCAAAAGGTCTCGCCATTTTAAGACACTCGGGGAAAATCTCATTATGCCCTCGTTAACATCTGTGAAGATTACTACCACACCATCGCAACCAAATCTTTCTTCTCCTATCCGCGAGAATATCGTTGTTCATACCTCTACCCCTTCTGACATTTTAACAAACCAAGCTTCTAAAGCTGCTGACCGAGAGGTTCCTTATAGTCCTCTACGGCCTTCAACTGTTGTGTTTCCACATACTCCTCCTGATAACTCAACCATCACAAATGATCGCCAACTTACTCTCTCTACTATTTCACCTTCTAAATCCTTTCCTTCATCAAGCGAAACTTTCGCAGGTGTTGATGTTGCTTTTAAAGTCTTGTCTAATATTTTAGACAATGCTAGAAAGTCTTCCACTGACCCTCTCCAACAGGAAGCTTGCGAGACTCTGTTTAAGTATTTTGGCTCTGATTGTAATGATTCATGGGTGGCTTTAGAGAATGAGATTGAAAATCTGAGGAAAGCTCTTCAAGCTAAAACTGTTGAGTGTGACACCTTGAATCACAAGCTCCGTAACTCTTCTCTAGATTGTGAGAATCTTCGCAGAAAAAATGACGAGCTGAAAGGTATATTTTTCTTGCCTCTGCTCTTTTTTGCTTTTCTGTTTCATATACATACTTTCTGTACTTAGACTTCCTTCTTAAATTCTTGATTCATATATTAGTTTCAAATCGGGCTCGTTTCATAGAAAGACTCAAATCTGAATCTATTGCTGAAGAAGTTCGCGTTGAAAGAGATTCTTGGATAGATCAACATACTAGACTAGATAATCTGTACACTTATTCAATTGATCGCATAAATAATCTTACTAATGAGAACAATCAATTATTGCAAAGGCATAATTTTTTGAGTGGCGAGCTTGATCGCCTCTCATATTTGTTTTTTAAGGCTAATTTGGCGATGGAATCTTTATCAGATGAGAATAAAACTCGGTCTCAAGAAAAACATAGATTTTCAAGATTGATGACGATTTCCTCGCAGCAAATAAGTAATCTTCAAAGTACATGTAATAGTCAAGAACAATCTATTCATTCTCTTAAGAAGGAGCTCAAGAAGTTAACTGAATCATCTGCCGCCGAGAAGGATAAGCTTATCAAGGGTAGATTAACTATTAGTTTAAGAGCCAACGAACTTCAAGACCAATATTCTCAGTTAAAGTAATCTCATTTTTTATTAGCAAAGGAAAATTCATATCTTCGCAACAAAGAAGAAAACATGAAATCTCGTCTGAAGGGTATGGTTGGCGATAAATTCGATGATGCCATGAATCAGTGGGAGAATTGTTTATTTGCTTTAATCCAAAACTTAACCTCGCAAAAAGAAGGTAGTCAGTTGAATGCCTCTCTTGTTGATCTTCTCATAAAATCTTGTGTTATGTTCCTTGTGAGATTCTTGTTTAATTGATTTTATTTTGTTGCTCGCAGAATCCGAAAGAAATCTTCATTCCACTATTACTGATCTCACCACCAAGTTAGATAGTGTTCGCAAAGAAAACAAGATTCTCCTTTCCGATTTATTAAATGTTCGCGACAAGGAAGAAAGAAGACTTGATTACCTTGAATATTTTAAAAATATAGAGATTAGGAATCGTGAAAGAAGTCTCCTTCGCCAAGTCCATCTTAGCTCTGAAGTTCTTGTGAACGAGATCCTGCTTACCCGTTCTCTTTCTCCTGTTTCTGTTCCTCCTATAAAGGTTGATGATGATGAAATCCCTCTTCCTATGGATGAAGATTTAGAGTTTACCAATGATGAAGAGAATACCACTCAAGAAGATGGTGGAGAAGAATAATAAAAAAGAAGTCCTCCCAAAAAAATTCGTGACGAGGAGTTAAAAGAAGGAGAGACTCGTGATGAAAGAAATGCTAATGAAGCATAATGAGATCTTACTTTTTTTCTTACTTTTTTTCTTACGAGCGATGTAACTTTTAAGATCCTTGGAATTTTAATCCTTCAATTTTAACTTATTTTGAATATTTTCAAGGAAGATAATGAGATCTTACTTCTCTATTCCCCTACTTGCCCTTCATTGTCTTTCTTGAAATTGTAAATCATTTTCTGTATCTTCTTTAAGTAAAATTGTTGTTGCACTATTCACTAAAGTATGAACATATCTGCGATATAAGGAATATTGTTGCACTTTTCTGAAAAATTCTGAGGAAATCCGCGATGTTAAAAATTTGCCTCCTTATATATAATTCTGCGATGAATGAATGTTTCCTGCAATCTTAAAACAGAATAGTTAATTGGTAAGATTATTCTTTTGGTCTTATTTTGCCTTCCTAGTTAAAGGTCTTATTTTGCCAAACTTTTTCTGTCTACGACAAAATCGCAGGATTTCTTAACATTTGCATGTAAAGACCCTTTGATCTTGTCTTATCCATGTTTCTTTCAAAATCTTTGCGACAATATGATAAGCATACATTCTCT